>JAWZYU010000030.1:61081816-62357816 GCA_038380435.1 Ryuthela nishihirai
TATCTTTGAGGGCACAATTTAAATTATTTTATTCATGGAAGGTGTATAAGCAACAAGTAAATATGTACCAATGTTAAAAAAGGTGTATGTTATATGAGAAATATACTTTATTAAATGGCATATTAAACAATTATATGTGCAAATCAATGAATGGAAAATAAATCAAAATATAATTGATGTGACACTTAACAGTGCATATTTTCAGCAAGCGTATAATATGGCACATAATTTAAGTTTCCTGTTCTTAGGCAGTTATCTAAATGAAATTGGTGAGTCTGGATCAGTATTTGGATTTCAAATAAATTATGTTTGAAAAAAAGAACACAGAAGAATATGTTGCATAGTAATAATGTAATTTTAGGGCACATTTTCTTAAAAGGGTATCTTTTTACATTAGCTAAATTCTGTCAGGTGATTGGAGAATGTCTTGCAGCACTGTGCTGGTGACCTCTGGCATAAACCCACAGCAGATGCAGAGCAGGACTTTGGTCTGGCCCTACCTATCAGTCTAACTTTACCTGGGAGTAAGTGCACCTCTTTTGGTCACATTAGTTATACATTCAGTCTATTAACTGTCTCAGACTGAACACTTAGTCCTCTTTAAAAATTATTGCTCTAATCAGTGTTCTCCAATCTTTAGTTGACCATGGTACATCTAAAGGTATCAGTTACCTTGCATGGAATATTGATGAAAAATTTTCTCAAAGATCAATCAATAATCAGTTGTAATGTTCGTAATACATATATTATTTGTTACTTTGAAAACAATTCAGGAATACTGATTATCAATTTCAGGATTCAGATATGTAATACCTTAAATAAAATTCTATTCGTGTCATTAACTAATTCAGTTGTGTTCTCATAAGAAGGTACAATACTTTTTTTTTTACTTTTGTCCCTACATATCATTAACATAATTCCATTGTTTCTTATTATTTTTTCCACAGCTTTCAAAACCATACATATAGTAATTATTTTTAGCTCTCCTTAATTCTACCTTTAAATATGCACAAAATCTTTTATATTCTGTTTCAAAGGATATAATCCCTGGATATCTTTTATATTTTTGATATAATTTTCCTTTTTTGTTAATTAATGTGTCACTTGTAACCCAATTTTTCTTTTCTTTTTTTCCTTATTTTACATAAATATTTTTCTGTATAAAAAACCATTTTGTACCAAGTGTCACATGCAACATTCACTTCTGAGCAATTATCACTAAAATCTAAATTTTTCATGTTCTTCAAATTTATAATAATTAACAAAATCCTTAGTTTCTATAGTTGTAATTCCTGGTCCTTTTCCCACTGGATTCAGACTAACTTGATTCAAATCTATAATAAGTGGATAATGATCAGTAAATGAGGATTCAATAATGTACACTTCAGTTCCCAAACCTCTATTAGATTTTATAAAAACATGATCTAAGCAACTTATACTATATTTACTTACTCTTTTTAATTTATCCAAAACATACCTAAAATATTAAGATGTTCATCTATAAAAATATATTGTAAATTGGGCTGCAGTGTGAAGAATTAAGCCAAAAACCTTCAATATATTAATGAATGATTCCTTACTGCTAAATTTAAAACTGGAATTAAAAACTAGTATAATATCTGAAGTGTTTAACAAGTGTAAGAAGGACAAGTTTTACAGACAACTTCAGGATATTTTGAATTCTCTCAAAAAAAGTTATTATGATCATGCTGGGTGACTTCATTTCACTATTGGTACTGACTCCATGTTGCAGTAATACTTTACACTTTTGACATTGTAAGTTGAATGGAGAATGTCACCAACAGATAAACAGCAGATTTAGAATTTTGCTGTTTTGGGCACTATTTTTTTAACCCTGCCTTTCCCATTTTTAAATTTTCTTTCATAGTATATTTTGCAACACTGTTGGAAACATATAATGCATTCTGAAAAAAATATAGAAAAATAGCTTACAGTATGAAGAATAATTTAAATAACTTTTTAATAGAGAATGATGATTAGACATGGGCACATTCTCTGTGCCCATGTAGTTATGTCATTGAGCAACCTTTTTTTTCCCCCCCCCACAGAACATTTTGTAGATTTTTTTCCCTTACTTTTCCACCCTAATTTTTTTCCTCACTTTTTTTATCTGCTGCTTTGTGCACCCAAGGGGAGATTCAGTTTTGATCACATAGGAACATGATTTCATATTAATAGTAAATGAGCTGTCTCTGTTAGAAACCCAAGGTCATATTGGGACATAAGCTTCAGGTTAGGAAATGTGCAAAGACAAAAAAAAATTCAGTTATAAAGCTTTAAAAGATCCAGAAACAACCAGAGCTTATTGTAATAAGTTTTTTAGTCATTATGACAAATGCGGTTCACTTACAACTGAGGTTGAGGAAGGTTGAAGGGACTTTTGAAATGACCGTATATGAAACAAGCAGTGTTATTCAAAAAAAAAAAGAAATATTTTAGTAATAATGCATGCAGCTTTTTTCTGATGTTAATAAATTGCATGAACACACTGAAGCAAAACCCTGCTAGTCTTAATAGGCAGCACTGTAAGAAACTTAATAGATGTTTAAGGAATCAGTTGAAATCTGATAGGAATTTTTGGCTTGGTAACTTGACAGAGAAAGCTGTTGCACAAGAATAGAGAGTTGTAGTAGATGCTATATGTTTTATGTGTAAAAAGCAATGATATGCAAGGATAAAGATAGCAGGATTATTAAAGGGGAGAATTCTGTTATGTCAAGATGCAATGAGTATTTCAAGAGTTATCTGGTTAATACGATTATGTTACTATGCACTGAGCAATATCATGATTGATAGCATACCATAAAATAATGTACCAAGCCCATTCTCCACATATACAATCCACTCTGTAGAAAAGGGTTTCTAACTGTGGAGAAGGATTTGCACATGCATCCAGCATGTTCTTTAATGTGCACAGTGTATTCTTCTCCCACATAGGGCCAAAGCTTAATGTCCCATCCAATGGAAGGCAGCCTTTCCAAGCCCATTGGTGTCTTCTACTGACTGAGGTGGGGAATTTTGCTCTCTGGCCCATTGCTTCATATATTAATACGATTATGTTACTATGCACTGAGTAATATCATGATTGCATAGAAACTATGTTACTATGCACTGAGCAATATCATGATGACTGAAGCATTCAATGAAGGCTGTTCCCGACCCATATCCCAGCGAACTTTGTGCATAGAAAGTTCGCTGGGATATGGGTCAGTGCATAGTAACATATATCTTGCTCAGTGCATAGTAACATATATCGTATTAATATTGCATTCCATTAAGTGGTTCCAGAGAGATGATTGTAGTAGATCTGGGTTTTAAATCCATAGAAGTTGACCACTTTTCTGACATTTTCGTCCTATTTACATTGTAATTTTTTCATGTGCGGCTTTTATTGCATTCTTTACAATTATAATTGCTTTTCCACTTTGCATGTGGGGCAGGGGTGGCTCAGTCAGTAGCACACCAGGCTCATAATCTGCAGTTTCCAGATTCACATCCCACCTGGGCCAGCATTGAGATTTATCTCCGCAAAATTCCCCACCTCAGTCAGTAAGAAGACACCAATGGGCTTGGAAAGGCTGGCTTCCATTGGATGGGACATTAAGCTTTGGCCCTATGTATAGGAGAAGAATACACTGTGCACATTAAAGAACATGCTGGATGGCCTTGATAGGAAGCTACCATCTGTTTACCTACCGACAGCTGCCTAATGGGTCACTCCCCAACATTCTCCGAGCCTTCAGGGGCCTTGTGACCTGGCCATTTGTGCAAAAAAGTAGTGCCAGAGGTAAAACAACCCAACCCTCTTTACATTCTTAATATAAACAGAAAACTTGAAAATTGTCGCAAGATAAATGATTATGTTTAGAAAGGTAGATTTTTACCAGGGTATTGTAGACTGCACAAGCTCAGTCTTCACTAACTTAGCTTAATGTTTATATTGGTTTTTTTTCTGGTATTGTATAATAATAGGTTAATAAGACAAAATCTTATGTTAAGTAACAAAGAAGCATGCATCTGCTCAAAGCAGAGGATAGCAGAGGTTTGAAAAAAAGTTTATTATGGAGTTATGTATTAGTGAACAATTGTTATTGAGAGTTTTACAATATAATTTAAATTAATTTCGATTTTTACATTGACCATGTTTTTTATCTTGTAGGTTATACAGAATATGTCTGAAGAAGCTATGTTTGTTATTGAAATGCTAAAAGGTAATATTTGAAAGTTGTTTATATAAAATTTTAATATAACCAATAAATAAAGGAATTGTATAATTTCACTCTGAATTTCTGCCATTGTTTAATAAAAAATATATTGAAATATCAAATGTTAATTTCTTTATAATTTTTGTAGTTAGTATATTTAAAGAGAATTTTAATATACTAATCAAGAATTATCACAGCGCTTATTCAAGTGTTTTATTACATATGAAAATACATTTTTTACCTTTAATGTGTGCAATAATATTTCTGTATTTCTTATCAGATACTCAATTGTACACACACCAGCCACTGAATTAGAAACCTGTATGCAAATACATGTAAACGTCACTTGCACAACATATATGCAAAATACGTGGCCACGTGCATCACCACATGATCTAGGCAACTATTTAAGACTGCTGCTCATCAGTAATTGTCAGGAGCATTGATCACAACGAGGAAAAGCAAAGGATCTTTTGGGGTTTGATAAAGAGCTTATTGTGAGTGCCTGTCTGGCTGGAGCGATGATTTTAAAAACAGCAGAGCTGACTGGTTTCTCAAAAAGTGGGATATCTCAGGTCTTTAATCAGAGGAAAAATAACCCACATTGCTTGTCTAAGAGGCATAAGTATGGCACGACGACAAACTATCAGGAACGAGATCGCCGTCATCTGAGAAGTCTTGTACAGAGAAACAGGACTTCTCTGCAACAATTGACTGAAGCATTCAATGAAGGCTGTTCCCGACCCATATCCCAGTGAACTTTGTGCATGGAATTGATAGCAGTCGCATGCCTATATGGAAACCACTGATTTCTGCGAAGAGCTCAAAAGTTTGTCTACATTGTTGTCAGGAACATTGTGACTGGACACTGGAAGACTGGAAAAAAGTCATGGTCCAACGAGTCTTGGTACACCTTGTTCTGTATTGACAGTAGGCAGAGAGTTTGGCAGGAGTCACATGAAGCAATGGGCCCAGCTTGCCTTGTAAACACAACTCTAGGTTCTGGAGGTGGTGTCATGGTGTGGGGCACATTCTGTTGGTACGAACGGGTCCCCTGATTGCTGAAAGGTCGAGTATCCTCCAAGAATTATCTGAACATTTTTTGCTGATAAAGTCCATCCTTCAATGTTGACATTTTATCCAACAGAAGATGGCTGTTTCATGGATGACAATGCTGCTGTCCATCGCACAAGATGTGTTCAGCAGTGTTCAGCGAGCATGACAGTGACTTCCATCATCTTCCCTGGCCACCACAAAGCCTGGATCTGATCCCCATTGAGAATGTATGGAACATGTTAGAAAAATAGATCCAGGAGAAAAGTCCTCTTCCATCAAATCTGAGCCAGTTAAAGGACTGTCCAGCGTGAAGATGTAAAGGCACTCCAGCGCCTTGTGGAACTGTCCGACTCAGTATTGAATAAAAGTTTCTAATTCATTGGCTTGTGTGTGTGTGCTTTTGTCTTTAAATATAAAATTTAATAAAATTCCATAACACAATTAATACATAAGTAAACCATAGCATGAATATAGCAGTATGGCCAACAGTAATGGTAACAATATAGTATCTAGAGTTTGCAAAATGGATGGCATTTGCATAATAATTATATTGGTTCAGATGCAGGTGCAATATTGGAGAATTTCTATGTTATGTCAATGGGAATTCCTTTGTTGTAAATTAGCAATTTCTGTATTGCTATAGAATAGAATTATGTGAGGTAGATGATAACAAAATTTAGGATTTGTTGGTCAATATGTAATTTAAATATATAACTTCTTATTTTTTGTTTGTTGGTTAAAGCATTTTACATCGACAATTCAACTTTTAAAACGGTTGAATAACTATCTCATTATCAGAATAAGCCCATCTTTAGCATTACTAAGCAGAACAGTTAATGTATGTTAGTTTTTCTAAAGACTTTATATGCTTTAAACCAATATAAGTAGGTTCCCCAACATGCAGTCAGCAAAGGCATTCAGTACAACCTGTGATAAACTTAATTTCTTTTTGTAATACACTGGTGCTCAAATTTGAAGGATAATGGGCAAAAATTGCATAATTCAAAATCATTTTCAACATATATATATTAAATGTCATATGGAAATGTAACATGAATGAGTAACATCAAGTAGGATAATGAAGTAATCCTGCAATATACACAAGAGCTACATATGAGAGCATGAGTTCCCATAATAGAGGTGCTCAGGAAATATGGTGGAATATTAATAAGGTGTATGATTGTCACTGACAGCCATAAACTCGTGCAACTAATTTTCATACTGTTGGGGAAGTTTTTTGGTAATAAACCCACCAAAATATTAAGATAATTTACATGTTATGTCAATGGGAATCTAACTTCAAACCTTTGTGACTTCTAAAATATGCATTTAATTTTTAAAAAAATGTGACTGAAGATAAAATATAAAATATATTTAGAGTTGATTTTCAACATTATTTGTTCAGTATTTCAAAGAGTTATGGAATAACAATAAATTATCTTGTATTAGAAAAATCGTTCATATTATCTAATATTGAAGTAATCATTATTCAAATTTTTAAAATGTATATTTATTGTATTAAATGGTTAGAAACAATATTTTGTGCAATTTTAATTAATTTATGAGGTAAAGTGTTATAACACATTACTGTTGGGAATATTCTAGCTTTGATAATTCTCTAAATACCTTACAAATATTGTCAAAAATTGAGATTTTATTTCGAAGAAAATCATAGATTTGATTTTTCTTTGATTTATCTTCGGTCACATTTTTCCATTAAATGCATATTTTAGAAGTTATAGAGCATTGAAGTTTGATTCTCATTGATATAACAGAAATTATCTAATATTTTGGTAAGGCTGTATACACTGCCATTTTCAAGGACTAGGTGGCATGGCTAAATATTGAATTAACTATAAGAAATTCATATTTAAAAAAACTTCTTTTGGCCATTAATATATAACACATAACATTTTTTTTTAATTGTATTCATATTAGAAGGTTTTGATCTGCCATTTTCATGGTCTGCTGTCATTTTACTGTCTTTTTTTCATTTGATCTTTAAAAAAAATCAGTGAATAGATGTTTGTAGATAACCTATGTTCATACAGAAAATATAGTTACTAGTATTTGTTATGCAGAGTTGAAATGAATTTTATTTATGTATATTTAGCATTTTTGAATTATCTCTCAACTGTTCTTTCATTTATGAATATTAATAAGTTTAAGCACGAAAATAGCTTTTCAGTGGTTATGTGCTAATTTGTCAATAAGAAAAAGTGCTCTTGAATTATTAATATTCATTAACATGTTGTTCTTTTATATTTTAGATGAAAGCAGTGATTCATACCGAATTCTCTTAAAGCCATATACTCAACAGTAGTCTTCAGTACTTAGCCAAAAATCCCACAGATATTAAACACCTTTCACACAAATGCTTTGAATAATCTCCAATAAGTGACAGATCTGCTTTGTGAACAAGTATATCCGCTACATGATGGCTATTTAGTTAGTTGAGTTAATGTCCATTGTACCAGTAACTGAGATTTAACAATCAATCTTGAAAACATTGCATCATTCTGTTAGTAATTCTCTGAACATAACTTCAAAAATGATAAAATAGCTGCTTGATGCAAATGTTTTTTTTTTCTATGATTGTATATCTTGCCATCTCCAGTAGCAGTTATACACAGACAAGTTAAATGACAAGGCTGACCAATGATTTTTAAAGATGGACTGATGTAGTTAAATTTTAACCACAGAGAGTCTGTAGTTGTAAAAAGATAATGAGTGAAGATTTTTCAAGATTGTAACATAGTAAATACACTTTTGTAAAATATAGTTTTGATAATTTGCATTTCATATTCATCAAGTACCATTATATCTGCCTTTATCATCATGGCTGAATTTTTATTTTAGGTGAAATTGAAATATTTATTGCTGTAAGAATGAAATGAAACTGTCCCTCATTGTGATTTTTCAAACCTCCAATTGCCAAACACCCATAAAGAATCTTTACTAAAATTCTTTTAGTGATATGTGCACTAAACACAAAGTCTACTTTCTAAAAAATCCCAACTAATTTAAATATTTTTCTAATGAATATTGTTTTAAAAAGTGCTGAAAATACTTTTAAATTTGCTGTTTAGCTATTGTTTTGTTACTGCATAATATTGTTTTTTTTATTTTAACCTGCTTTTATTATCTAACAATATCTAGATATTTGGCATTAGCACTGTTAGTAAGGAATTTGTTAAGTAGGTAGTTTCATTGAGTTTTAATATATTGTGTTTCACTTAATATTTATTGCTTTTTCTTTCATTAGAAAATCATGTAAAATATTTGAAAAATAATTATTTTCTTACAAAATCTAATTATTAATATTAATTAGTAAACTTGTTGCAAACAATGAATTATGAAGAGAAAGTCACTCACTTGAAACAAATATAGACAGAATTATACGAGTATATGGGAAAAAATTATTATGGGGTGCAAATGACAGAATTTCTTTAGAATGTTTTCAATTTTCTTTAACCCTTACGTTGTCACATCCCGAAGAACTGCTTTCATCTTTCCCATTCTAGTGGTCAGAGACAAGCTTCACTCCCATAGTGCAAGGTTGTGAAAACAAATTTCTGAATATAAATCTGAATTTTTTTTGCAACTGTTTCTATCAAGTATCGAAAATAATATTTAAATTTATGATATAATTTTTTTTACCTGTTGATTCTGCTTGAAAAAAATTATATGATAAAGTTTAAAAATC
This sequence comes from Ryuthela nishihirai, assembly GCA_038380435.1. Lineage (NCBI taxonomy): Eukaryota > Metazoa > Arthropoda > Arachnida > Araneae > Heptathelidae > Ryuthela > Ryuthela nishihirai. Next base: position 61,090,805 of record JAWZYU010000030.1, read on the forward strand.
TGTATGAGTCGGATGCACATGTTCGGTCACTGTAAACAGCATCAAGTAGTGCCGATTCAGTTCATGCCTTTATTCTGCAGTATCATGATTAGATTATCAATTGGTTGTGTTTCCCACTCATTTCTGCTATTTATATCTCTACTAGAGTTGCAATGTTTTCTAAACTTTTAATGTAAGGATATTGATTTTTTTTTATTACTGGAAATTGCATCATCCAGAAATTATGCACAACAGCTTTTGATCAATATTGTAGCATACTTTCGATTTTAAAGATTTTTTTTTTTATTTATTTATATAATGCTTCTAAAATTATTTTTTATTGTTTCTCAAATTGATACTACAATTATAAACATTAAATTAATTAGAAATGATCGAAAGTGAAACTGCTAGCGATCTATAATGGCAGCAACCAGAACTAGCATTAGGAGTACTCAGAACGCAATTTTTAAATGGTAGGACTTTATTTATCAATATTTTTAAATACATTTAAAGCATATAAACAAATTAAGGTAAGGAAATTGCTATTTTTAAAAAAAATTTCTGCCGGAATTTTAGAATTAAACTTTTCCTTAGCAATTAAGCAGCTTCATAATAAAGCAACTTGTTCTCAAATGTGCATCAGTTAAACTTTAAATGCTTTGAAACATTTTTTTTTATTTCATAATCACTTTTTTTGATATATTTTTCATTTCTTATTTAAATTATCTACTTTTTAAAGTACTTTTTTTATGACACTGCTTTACTTTGGCTTAGAGTTTGCCAATCATCAAAAGTCTAAGAATATGCATTATATGCATAAATGGCTAAATAATTTAGGAAAAACAAAATAAATGAAAGATAGTCATCTGGTGACCAATTGGTTAGCACTCTTGGCTTTGATTTAAGAGACCTGGGTTCAAGCCCTGGATAAGGCATGGATGTATGTGTCATTTTTCTGCTGAGGTCCTGCCATCCTCACAGACCTTCTACTATGGCATATAAACTGACAAGCTCCTGCTAAACCTCTGTGACAAGCAGCTGCTTGAGGGGGTATTTATTTTTATTTTTATAAGCAATAATTGAAATATTATGAACTGTTTATATTAAAATAATAAAATAATATTGGAAAAATGGGAAAAATATATTTTTGAAATTTTACTAAAGATAGAGTGGAAAAAATACAGGGAAATTTTGCAATGTTTTTAAAAAATGCTTAAAAATTTTAACCTACTATTTTTTTTTCTTCGAATTTTTGCCATTTTAGTAAGCACAATTAAATGTTCTTTCTTTTGGTATATAACATGACATATTTCTGTTTATTAGGTACTTCAGGATGATTGTTTATTTTATTTTCTGAAAACACTTTAAAATAAATCTGGCCACCATAGTGAGTTCAGTTTCAGAAACCCATATTGAGCCATATTGAGTCATCCATAAAAAGAAATATTGTCATCCATCCAGAAACCCATATTGAGTCATCCATAAATTATGTGACATTTTATGGGGTAAGGGTCAATATTGATGTTACATAACAATAAAATGTTTTGCTTATTTCTTCAGTTTTCTTTTTATGATGAAAAAAATCAATCACTTATGTTATAAACACTACTACTACTACCATAACACTTACTTGATATGCTGATTACCATAGAAAATGTAAAGATTCTTACAAAAAAAACGTGTTGGTATGCTCTGCCAAGCATGACCAGTCAGATGGAATTTAAAATTTAGCTAAATAGTGTCCTGTAATTAATGGATTGCTCCTAAATGGTACTATGTATATGTTTTCTCCTCCATTCCATGTGATCTTTGAAACTATTCTTGCATATATGTATGGTTACAATTTTTTCACCTGTGTTCCAATTATTGAAGTTATGGGGGGGGGGCATGACTCACTTCTTTCTAAGCTCAAAATTAGACCTATACACACCATGATCAGTATCATTGCTACTTATTTGTAACAATTTATATTTGATGCTACTGTCATGATTTTAAGGTTCTTATGACTTGGCATATTTAGCCAAAATGCAACAACATAATTTTTAGTGTCTGAGGTTTGAGCATGAGTTTTATGCCTTTCAGAAAACATTTTACTGGTGTAGCAAAACACTCATCTTCTGGAGCATTTATTATCAAAGGTTGGAAAGAAGCAGTTAAATAGTAAATTTATCAAACTGTTATTTTTTTTTAAGATATATATATATACTTTGGTACTTAGATACTAAAGCACTGCTCTCAAACTGTTAAAAAAAGGCAATATTGACTGAAGTGTAGGTAACATTTTTGTAATATCTGTCATAATTGTTCAGATATTTTTAACTCATATAAAATAAGCTCATTTGCTACTATATGATAAATCCCTATTTATAACATCTATTGTGTGCAAGGAACTGAATTTCGTATTTTAAATGAGGCTGATACAAAAGTTTTAGTTATTGATCTTAAAGTGCCTTGAATAATCATTTATGCTCTTTTAACAGTAAATTATTGGAGTATTTAATTTTGAAATTCTATGCACCAAATTTAAAGGCTAAGGTATGAAAATATAACTGAGCTATAGCTCTAAAGTAGATAATCAATAAGATAAATTATCAGATTATGGTTGTGAAATAATTATCTTCTGTATTTTGTGTTCTCTATTTTTATATGTTGTTGAATTATTTGCACTGAGAAATCTCTCATCATTTAAGCAAATGTTTTTTAATGTAATTGGGAATATTTTTGTTAATAGAACATTTTTTGATGCTTGCATGAAATAAGCTATCTGAGACATAATAATCATATGCAAGTCACTAAACATATTATTTTTTTTTCTGTGATGTGTGTCACTTTACAAAATATAATTCAGTATTTTCTGTTTCAATTTAGCAATTCTGTGTGCATAGTGAAACATTTAGCATTTTGTGAAGACTAATCAAAAGAATATTGTCACAAATATGTATTTCGTAGATGGAAGAAAAAATATATCTTATTCTGCTTAGTGTTATAATTTGTCTTTTTAGCTGTAATATGTGAATATTCTAATGTTTGATATTACAGTTATTACTTTATATTATTTACTTACTGGTCATGCAAATAAAGCTAATATGCTTAAAAGTAAAAACTGTTCTTTATAAGAATCAGCCATATAGATAGGATGGTCCAAATGTTGCTTTATCCTACTTCATGATGGAGCTCATACTGATATAATGGCTTATTTAAAGTACTGCAAAATAAATCGTCTATTAAAATAGTTTAAGAATAATTGCTTTACCAGACAGGTGTAATGCAACTTTTGGGCCTCTGTACTCGTACTGAGAACAACAGAATGCATTCCAGTTTTTCAAGACCAGTGTAATGTTTGAAGCTCTCTCTTCAAAGTTGTAGAAACTTTGCAATTTTGTTAATTATATTGGAGGAGAAGAACTTTTCATTACTAGGAATTCACTAGGTTTCTTTTAAGTACAAGTATTCTGTATTTGTCACATAATAATTTTTTGTAATTATGAAATAATAACTACTGTTTGCTCAACTAAAATTTAAATGACAAATATATTATGTGCTGTAAAGTTTCAGTAGACACTGCTTTGTTTTTATAGCTTTTAGCTAAAAATTTACACTATCCCTGGATTTTGTTTAGACTTATAAAAATTTTAAACATTTTCCTTCATCTACATCATTTACGTTTTCCTATTGTAGCTTATATATATCATACCCTATGCATATGTGATCAGTCTACAATCTAGAACACATGTAGCTTTTAAGGTTTATAAATGTTCAATCTGATATATATTATGTACTTTTTTAAATTCTGCATTCCACCTACATTATGAGTTTTACAAATATTTTATATCCAGGGAAATTGGGTGCTATGAAGCAGAGCCTATTGCATGCATATATGCTAACAACATATGAAAGTTGTATTTTCAATTACCTCTACCCTACTTTGTTCTTGCTTTTTTTTTTTCTTAATATGAAAATAATTGAACATAATGAAACTTGAACATTATTATTTTCACACTTTTTAATACATCAATATTCAGGTGTAATTTAAAAGTGAACTGCTCTGTTCAAGGCAGTCATTTATTATAGTCATTAAATATTCAGTAATTTTTCATCATTCGAATTTAAGTCTTTCAAGCACACTAATGACAGCTTTATATTTTCTAAAAAAAATGGCCTGTGTTGTGGAAATGATATAATGAATATCATTCATAATTGATGAAGTTTTAACTGGAGTATTTAATTAGTTACTGCTAAAAGTAGCTGCTGTAATAAATTAAAATGATCTGTTAATCATTTAACCTCTGTAGATGTGATTCTGCTCCTTTTTTTTTATCTTAGCATAAATATTTAAACAAGTTTTTAAATTAATACCAGCTCTATTATATATTGTACTTGCTTCATAGTTGTTAAATTTAAAGTGTGTGCATGTCTGTAAACATTAATGTAGAACAAATCACCAAATTGGTTAATGCATTGAGTTCATAAAAATAATGAACTAGTTTTTGGAATTGACCTGAAACACCTGCAGTTTTACTTTAAAAAATTATTTGCAGTTTTTACTTTTCCAAATTTTAATTTTTTTCTAAAACCTTATTATAATTCCTGGCTGCTATTTATTGCAACAAGTATTGAATTTTCAACTGCATAAATCAATAGAGTTATATGAAATGAAATGTGGATAGCCGTTGTTAATTAAAATTCTTAAGAAAAAAATTTAAAACTCTACTATTGCACTATTTTTATCATAAAATTTCTTGCTTAAAACTTTGAAATTATGGATTTTAAAGTTACCTTGTCACTAATTTAATGCTGGTATTATGCCTATGGAAGATTGGGCTAATGATTCTCAAGTTTCATATTTTGTTTACACATAATCACTGTTACAATACCATGATGGTGAATGAACTGATTCAAATTACTTTCTTTCTATACCTTACATACTATAAGGAAGATGATAGTAAATTTGTTATACTATTATTGGTTGACAATACTTTAAAAAATTAAAGTTATGAGATAACAAAATAGATTTACCACTACTTATCCAAAATGGTGTTATTCTTTCATGATGTATGGCTGACACATTCAATCCGTTCAAGTTGTTTCTTCCAGAGTATATATATGCACTTGATTTTCTAGATGGTAATTACTGTCTTGAAGTTATCACTGGTGTACATCTGGTTCTTTTACAGTTAAGGTGAGATGTCAGTCCTTTTTTTTGTGCTAGCTTTCTGTTTAGATGTTATATCACTATCGCATCTTAACAATCCTCCAAACTTCTCCAAGTCCTTGTGACCTGGCCATTTAGTTAATTATGCACAAAAAAGCACCACTCAGACATAAAACAGCCCAAATCGATAGCATTCCCACTGAGTGTGGTCTCGAGATACGATCACGCAGGATGGGGCTAACTATATGGTCATCTCTATGTGTTCCATCTGAACCTTCTGCACCTTCAATCATCTGATCCTAACCACCCATCTGAATTCTTTGAAACTGAGCTTTGAGCAACTTCATCAACTGAACTTTGTTCCTTTGTCTGTCTCCTGTTTTATACTGCAATAACCACCCCGTTTGATTAATGTAGTTGGTACAACTTTCCCATGTTCCCCTGGCTGTGTCATGAGTTTTCCTCATGGGTTTGTGTCACATTGGGTGTCAGCTAACTCATTTAATGTCCAGCAAGAGTTGGCATTCCATACTGAGCCTGCACTACATGTGTCCAATGGTATATCGACACCCAGAGTCCAACATTGCCAAATCCTCTGTGATTGCTAGCAGTGTCAAGAAAGGTGAATAAATAGTCATCACACAGTGCTTCTTATCAGTGGGGAACTTTAATGTGCTGGTGGTCAAGTCCTGTGTTGTTTACCCTTAATGCTTTTGGTCAGTTCGAGTGGGGTCTTAATGTTGCTTCATGCACATGTGGGGCGGTCAACTCTGCATTTCATGAGTGCAGCTGCCATGTCATCCCCACTTCCTCTTGAAGAGAAAAAGCAGATGGCTCTTTGGTGAATGTTGTGTGTGGGAAGAATTTGGATATTGTTTAGTTTCATTCATTAGGCTGAAAGAATATTTGAGGCATAACAAATTACTAATTAGGGGGTGAAATACCTAGAAACTTCGAAATATGTTTGAATAAGTAGTGTCTAGTTTTTCTCCCTTTGAGTGTAATTTTGTGAAATAGCAAAATGCTAAATCTTTGACTAATTGAATTTGGGCTGATTGGTACAATTTTTAAAATTTATAATAATATACTTTGGAATATGTTCCCATATAGTAAGTAAGTAGCTTTGCCCTGCCAACTGCTATCATAAAATTGATATGATATTAATTTCTTTACAAGAGTAAAAAAAAAAAGAAACATCAACAGTTATTTTAAAAATGCAAGAATTGCACTATATTTAGAGGGGTGGATGGGTGTTTGTTGTTGTTGTTGCTGCTTTTCCCAACACTTACTTTTGGTTAAAGCATTTGAATTTATTTTAAATGACACAATATCATGCTAATAATTTAATTCTGTTGCATACTTTGTATTGGAATTAATTTTCACAATTTGTAGCAGTGTTTCTAATTGTATTTCCTTACAGAGTAAATTAATAGTTTTAAGGTTAAATTACTGAAAGTTAATATTTTCTCGTTATATTAATATAGTTTCCAAATATTGGTTTTGCAAATGATGTTTTTTAAACCTCGTTTGAAGGCAAATTACGATATTGATTACTAAACCATGGTGGGGCGGGGGTGGCTCAGTCGGTAGCGCGCCAGGCTCGTAATCTGTAGTTCCCAGGTTCGAGTCCCAGCTGGGTCAGCGTTGAGATTTATCTCCGCAAAATTTCCCTGCCCTGTCCGCGGTCAGTAGGGGACACCAATGGGCTTGAAAAGGCCGCCGTCCTTCGGATGGGACGTTAAGCCGTGGCCCCGTGTGCGGGAGAGACATACCCTGTGCACGTTAAAGAACACGCTGGATGACCTTGACGGGAAGCTACCATCTGTCTCCCAACAGCTGTTCCAGTGGGTCCCCTCCCCCAACTTTCTCCGAGCCTTCGGGGTCCTTGTGGCCTGGCCATTTAGCCCATGGTGTGCAAAAAAGTGCCACTCAGAGGTAAAACAATCCAATCCAAACCATGGTGTGCTGAGGTAGATAACCTCACCCACATGCTCTTCTTATTTTTACCTTGTTTATGAATTCTACCAAAAAAATTCGTTTCCACAGTAGTTATCAACTTGACTATATACAATGGTGTAGCTGTAGAAGATTGAATATTTAACCCTCCCTTTATGCTTTGTTGACAATTAGTAAATTATGCACACAATAGCATATTCATTTTATTCTTAAAATCTTGTTACTATTTTAGGTTTCACTAAAATTATCTGTTGTACTATTATAATCTAATTAATAGTAATAATTATCAATATCAACATGTACCTTTCAATCAATTAATTACTTATATATGTCTTTTTACATGTAATTTCTATTTTATATTTGTGTTTAATAATTAGAAAAGCTGCTGTTTCAGTTAGTTGCTTCAAGGAAACCAATAGCTCTGTTTTTTTACATACATTAACCCTTTTTATTCTCATTTATTTTCAGCTTTGCATGCACTCTGCATTTGTTTTTTGTTTTGTTTTCTTCAGTAAAATAGCTTGAATTTACACTACAAAAGTTTTTAGAATCATTCAACAATTTTATTACATTAAATTGATTGTAAATTCGTAAGTACCCTAATTTATATAAGTGCATCTTCAATACAGGTATTTTGTGATGTATTGCCCCGTATATAACCCAGATTTGTGCTCACACAAATTTGTGTCACAGAATTAAATCCTCTCTTACCTATCACCCTTACCTTCCTGTTGGAGAGAGGCGAGGTTAGTTCCTCAGTACCGTGCCAGACTCGTAATTTGCAGTTCCCAAAATTCGAGTCCCACCTGGGCCAGTGTTCAGATTTATCTCTGCAAAACTCCCCACCTTGCCCTCAGTCAATAGATAAAATATCACTGATGAGCTTGAAAAGGCTGCCATCTATTGGATGGGACATTAAGCCATGGCGCCATGTGTGGGAGGGTCATACCCTGTTCACTTTAAAGAATATTCTGGATGGCCTTGATGGGAAGCTTCCATCTATCTCCTAATAGTTGTCCAGTGGGTCCACTTCCCCCATCATTCTCTGAGCCCTCTTGTGACCTGGCCATTTAGCCAATGTGAACAAAAAAAGTGCTGCTCAGAGGTAAAACAACCCAAACCTTCCTGTTTGAGAACACATTGCATCTTTAACACTCTTGTTGGCATAAAAGCATTATGAGGCACAGCTTTCCTTTGAACATTGCTCCTTGTTAATATTAGGTGGATAACTTCCTCATTACTGAATTCTAATATCTCTGTAATCAACAACTTAGTTAATCCACCCAGTTGCCCCTTGAATTTGATGTAACTCGTCACTTTTATATTGGATTTTTTTTTCATGGTACTTTTAAAGGATGTAAGCATTGATGATAGAGATTTCCAGCTCCTAGAAAAATATCTTCCTCCACCACTTCAGAGTTTACCAAAGAGGAAAAAAATAAGTTGCATGGTTGTCAGTAGCATCTATGCACATCATATTTGGTGCAGCTCAGGATAGACTTGCTTGGAGAACTAAATTGCACGGTCTGGTTGGACCTCCGTAGCCCATGGCTGCTTGAGGATGATGATGATGATGATGATGATAACTATAGGGAAATCCTCAATATTCTCATTCCCTCCTCTCATCTTTCTGTTTATTAGTTTTGGGATTCTGAAACATCCCATGTGCTCACCATGAGTACGATACACGAACCTAACACAGTACATGTATGGAGGTAACCTAACATGAAGTGCCAGTAACAGCATGCATTGTTCCTGAATGCCGCTCTTTTTTTCCCCTTCTTCAGTTTAGGTTTTTTGTTCAGGCTAGCATTTCCCATCTGTTTGGCAAGACAGTTGCAGTGAAACTTGACGTACATAATATTCCTTGCCATCATCAGACTTATATAAAATCTGTCAGGGAAAATGTAATACCCTTCTGCACCAAGAATGATCTCACATAATTCTTTAGACAGATCTAATATCTGATTGTGAGTAGCAACCCACGCTTTACAGATGACTCTTAATATTATCATCTATGATAGACAGCGAAGAAAAAAAACACAGCTGGATTTCCAATCTGTCAACGAATAGATTCAGATTCTATATTTATTTGGTTTTCTTGAGTTATTTGTATAATGAAAGTTCAGTTCCAGATAGTGCTTTCCATCAGGCATCAGGAGCACTAACCATTGGCTGTCCCTATGCCATGCTTTTTGTTGATGTTACATTTTACCAAACTAAGTAGTGGATGAATTTTGACCTTATATTGTTGATAAAGAAATGAAACTTTTATTTTACAGACTGGTAGATAGTTTAATTTGAATTTTGTGTTATCAGTTAAATATCAGCATTCCTAATGCATTCATTCCAGCAAAGTTTTCTCCACACATTTTTTTTTAATCTGAAATTTTCATCAATAATATAGTTTTTGTGGAAAAAATGAATTTGCCAAATGGGACTCGAACCCATGTCTCTCCAGGTTCATACCAGAGTGTTCTAACCAATGAACTAAAATTGGCTTCTCATTCTTCAACTAATGTGATTATATCTGTCATCCCACACATTGCCAATGGCACATCATGTGTGCTCGAGAACAGCAAATTCCAGTGTTGCTCTGAATAGATATATTATTTTTCCCACAAAAACTATTGATTTATTGACTTCTGTGTCAGCAGTAAACTCTGCGTATATACTATTGCTTAAAATTTCCATCTTTTTACTTGCAAATTGTCCACTGTTCTTTAGTATAGTTTTTAATTTGTAAAAGTACTATATTTACTCTACAATGTATATATAAATGTATCTCCCAGGGTTTCTCTTTTTTTTTTAAAATTTCTTGTGAGCTGTATATGTTATTTAAAATGTAATAGTATTATATAAACGCCAAAAACTGATAAAATTGGTAAGACTGAAATAACTAATAAACTTTCATATTTAGTCAAGTTTAGCGATAATGCACTATTAAAGATGTAGGGCAGTTTAAAGGTAGTCAATTTGAGGGTAGTCATTATCGTTATTATTTGAGGTAGTTTATTTAAAGGTAATCTATTTGAGTGACCTGCATTGGTCACTTTTAGACACTGTTTTAGAATATTGCCAAAATCCAGTTCTTCAGAACAGAGTGTTCATTGTTTCAAGTTTTGTCACAACACTTTTTTTAATACTACATGGTGAATCAAGAACTAAAAAGTGCTGTGAACTGAAAAGTTCCTTGAAACAAGGAACTCCAACTTGCACATCGGGGAAGAACTGAATTTTGGCAATATTATTCTAAAACAGTATCCAAAGTATTTATAACCAATGCAGGTGTTTACCTTTAAACTGCCCTACAACTTTAATATTTTTCATTACCGCTAAACTTGCCTAAATATTAAGTAAAAAGCTATGAAATTATTTTGCCTAAACGAATAGTTTGTCTCCAAATCTTCAAAAACTAATTTATTTTTTTTTATTTTTTTATGGTGTGTATGTAATTTTTAATGAAGTTTTAATCTCGAATTTTTTTTTTCTTACGCTAGCATAATTCCATCTTAAGCAATGCAACAATTATTATTTGTGACTTAACTGTTTGGGAAACTACTACAGTCTTCCACAGGCCTAACAATAATAAAACAGCAGTTGCAAAGGCCAAACTAATAATTTAATTTTTAGAAGCACATCTTTACCTACCACACTTGGGTAAAGTTAACGAAAAAGTTAATTATGCCAAAGCTAAGTAAAAGTTTTTTTTAATACAGTTAAGTTTAAAGTTAATGACCAAAATTTAACTCATCAAATGCAAAGGCCAAAATTTTGAGATTTATACTACAACAGAGTTAAAATCACTATTTGCAATATCACAAAAAAGGGAAAAGAAGCTGTTCTGTGTGTTTTTCTTGTATAAATAAGGGACAATTGTGCGCGTTACTGTGCTGTACAAAAAACAGTGTAAAGCAACTAAACTATGTTTTATTTTGTATTGTTTATTGTAATATATAAGGATTTTAAAATTTCGCTAAACATGTAAAAAGTTCATATAGCCGAATATGTAAATAAGGTTATGTTCAACGACCACATATAGACGATATTACCACTGTTTTTCAAAAAGGGTTTTTGTTCTTAAGATGTATCATTTCGTGTATTTGTATTTGTGATGCATGAGCAAAGAGAAATTGGTCTATGGCTGTAAGAAACATATGCATCTGTATATTAAACATCTCCGTTGCATGTTCGCATCTGTTATGTACATAAAATGAGAAGGATTTAAATGTTTCCCGATGTTAATTCATTTTATACACATTTTGTTTTTAAAGATTTTTTTTTAAAACACTTTTAGATTATATCGAGCAAGTTCATAAATAAAAGTAAATATAAGAGGTTTCGAAGTTTTTCTTAAAACGTACCCTATTTTTGCTTCGCCACTTTAACCTAATATAGGGTGACCAGATTTATAGAAGATGATCTGGGGACTTTTCAAAATTCAGCGCGAATTTCTTTTGCGAGCTGTCAACTAGGGTGACCAGACGTTCCCGTTTTCGAGGGACATCTCGTTGACCCTCGAACACTGACACTAGTTGACAGTTTCACATTTGACGACTTACATTTTAAAATTCTAGCATCAGTTTTAAGTGTTGCCATTCTATTAGTAAAAGAGCTACTCATGCTATGCAGTTATTTAAAATAATATCTAAAAATAAATTCCGGGGATATTTATTTGTTGGGGAAAGCTTTTCATCGAGGGAATGCCCACGGAAAAACGGAGACAAACCTGGGTAAAACGGTGCGACTGCATCATGGACTTGCATAGTAAAAATGCACATCACATTAGTCGCCAACAGCAGCACCACTTGCCACAGTAGTAACTGTTAGTAAAGTAGAAATCTCTGATACCTGCCTTTAAAAATATTCCTAATACATTAAATAAATTTATTTAACCTACTGTTCCCCTTGGTACGAGCTCCTGTACGCAGTGAGAGGACCACCCTATGAAGGTTCCGCTGATCTCGGGTACCTTCACAGGGTCCTGAATGCTCACCTGCGTGTTTGCCTTGCGCGGAGATCTGTGTCCCGGGAAAGGAGGATCCTTGCCTTTGGGAAGCCTATTCATTGTGGGGCTGGGCAGCGGATTCCAGGGTCTCTGCTTCCACTAAATGGGGAGCTCCTGGGGTGGCCCCACCAGGAGCAATCGGCTGGTGGGCAGGACCTGTTACGGCCAACTATGCAGAGTAGTGAGTGACCTTGCCCACGTCCGGGTACAGGTTTGCGAGTTTCCTCAAAACTTTTCCTTTTGTAGTTATCCTTTCTTTGTGAGGCCAGTTTGTTTGATCACAATTTTGTTATTTTTTGCTTCGTTCTTTTTATCAAAGGTTTTTTCACACATTTCTCTTTTCACTTTCCTTTTATTTGTGAGGGCTTGGCTCACTGTCTGTGTGGGTATAGTGCCCGCATAGTCCTGGTGCCCAACTGGGCGTCCCCTTGTCCTCAGTGGAGGGTGGAGGACAGCGATCACTGAACCACACAAAAACAAATATGAGAACTGAAGATGCAATTGATTCGATCAATGCTGCTAAGTCGGCTCGACATAAACCCCCATCTTCATTGTCTTTGTCATCTATACCGTCGTCGTCTTTGTTCCCAAGATTCCTGATCATCCACTCCACGAGTGATCAGGTAATTGGGAACATGTTCCCATTTTTTGTCAAAAAAGGATTTGAAAGGTCTTGCAAAAGAACCGAAATCCGTCAAGCACTTAAGATCTGCAGGTTGAGACCGCTTGTTCCAAACACTCAGAACTCCTCCTGAAAGTTGGAGAGAGTAGTGCGGTGGCTGTCGAGGTCACTCCCCCACAAAACTTTGAATTCTTCTTGGGGTGTGATCACTGAGTGGGGACCTTCTCAAAATCACCGAGGAGGAAATCTTGGAGCTCAAACCTCGAGGAGTAACAGTGGTCCATTGGGTTTCAACACACCGTGATGGAAAATTGGTACCCACCCGAGTACTGATTGTGACATTTAACATGCCACGCCTGCCTTCCATCAAGGCAGGTTATTTACATTTGAGGTATGGCCATATACAAACCCTCTACACTGCTTTCAGTGTCAGATATGTGATCATGCTTGCCAGAGCAAACCCACTTATGCTTGCTGTGACAAAGATCACCTTTATCCTGACTGCACAGCAGAAAAGGCAAACTGTGTGAACTGTAGTGGCGAGCATCTGGCATATTCCCACGACTGTCCCAAATGGAAGAAAAGATTCAATGCTTGAAGGCAATAACATCTCTTATGCTGAAGCGAGGAAGCTCGCTGCACCACCCGCCCCACCTGACAAGATTTCCTATGCCAGTGCAGTCACTGGAAAGCCCATTGTTCTAGTGACTTCGATGGTGCTGCAGACTGACATCAGTGTACCACCTACTGAATATTTCTCACCTGTATCTAAATACTTCCTGATGCAGGCGAAATCAAAGTTGGTGTCAACTTTCACATCAACTTCAGTTTCCATTCCTGCAACTCCACCTCCAATGGAAGGCCTTCCCATCCTCAGACAGCTAGACCTTCCAAACCAAAGGGGTCCCCACCAGGGCCTAAAAAGAAAAAAAATTACTCCTTCACAAAGAGTGGTCACCGATCCATGTCCCTTGGATGATTCTGAGGACATGGATACAGACTGCCCCCTATTCATTAAACCGTCCTCTATGGTGGTTAAGTTGAATAGGAATTCATCATCAGCCCACTCTGCAAAGTTCTGAGATGCTCACTCCTACAATGGAATTGTTGTGGATTCCAGAGGAATCTTGATGACATCAAGGCCCTCCTTCAGGCACACTAGCCCATCTGTGTGTGTGCCTGCAGGAGACATACTTGCAGCCAGTCACAAATTCCATGATCCAGCACTTTTCACTAGTTCACTGGGATGGAGATGGTCCAGCTCGCCGGGGTGTCGCCAACCTCATGAGCAACTATTTCCAGGTCGTACCCCTCACCACCAACTTAGAGGCGGTAACCATCTGCCTCTTCATGGGGTTCTCCCTGACTGCTCAGTATATCTTCCACCTGGAAGCATCGTCTTCCTTGGTGACATTGTCTCGTAGCTGCCATTCCCCTTCCTCATCATTGGGGACTTCAAGGGACAGTCCACTTTGGAGCAGTGCTACATCAACGGGAGGAGTAAGGACCTGGAGTAGTGGCTCCTGGATCCTCCCTGTTGAACACCAGCGTCAATACATACTTTCACTCCTCAATCCGAACATTCACTGCCATTGACCTCACCATCTCTTCAATCCTTCCACTCTTTAGGTCGAGGACAACCCTTATGGAAGCAATCTCCTCCACTGTGAGATGGGTGAAGGCCATGCAGCCCTTCGTGTGTTTCACGGTGAAGGCTTGATCTGGTTGACTGGAGTGGCTTTGAGCTCCATGACCAATCTATCAGCCCGGAGCCCATCAGCGGCAGTAGTGAAGTTAAATGACTGTATCATAGATTCAGCTGCATCCACAATTCCTCAAACTTCGACAGTTTCCTCATTTTTCAAAACCATGGTGGAATCCAGATTGACTGCAGCTCATAAGGCTCAGAACAAGGCCGGGGGGGGGGGATGTTTTGGAGATATCCGACATCCCCCAACCTTGAAGCGTCCAAATATGCCAGGGCGAAAGCCCGTTTCATCCAGACCCAGAAGGAATTTTGGATCAAATACACGTCTTCTATAACCTGCACAACCCGTTCTAAGGTTGTGTGGGATAAAGGCCAGAAGATGGGTGGGAACTACACGTCCCACTAGTTATCAATCCTGGAGCACAATGGACAGACAGTTGCTGAACTGTGGGGGAATCATTTTTCTCCATCTCTTCGCCTTCCTCTTATTCCCCAGAGTTTCTGGCCCAGAAGAGCAAGGCGGAACGCTCTCCACTGTCCTACCAGTTGAATGGCCTGGAGCCTTACAAGCCATTCACAGTGGAGGAGCTTCGCCTTGCTCTGCCCACCTTTCGTGCATCTGCTGTCGGGCCAAACAATATCCATAATTCTATGCTCCAACATTTCTCACCATTGGGTAAGGATCTGCTGCTCCATTTTTTCAATGGGATTTTTCTCCAGTAGCAGTTTACAGACTACTAGCTGGAGGCCATCATGTCATTCCCGAAGCCAGGACAGTATTCCAAGAATCCTTCCAATTATCATCCAGTTGCGTTGATGAGCTGCATGTGCATGGTGTTGGAAAGAATGATGATTGCCAGACTCGTGTTTAGACGCCACAACCTTCTTTACTGTTGTAACCCAGTGTGGCTTCAGCAGGCAATGGACAACTCTTAACCAATTCAAGGAGGCGTATCAGATGGTCATCAGAAATTCATTTTACTTAGAGAGCATCTGTGTCAATTTTCAATATCGTAAAAGCATACGACAACTTGGAGATCCTGCATTCTTCATGACCTCCATAGCTTCGGCTAGAGAGCTCGCATGCCGATCTTCATCTCCAACTTCTTAACTTTTCGTGTTTGTGTCAGCAACACTCTGTCACGGCCGTACCCCCAAGAAAGGGATGCCACAAGGGTGTGTTTTGAGTGTTACGCTTTTTTGCTGTCAAAATTCTACTACTAGACAACTTCCTCCATCTGTAGGCAATGCCCTCTGTGTTGACGATTTTAGAAATTTTTTCTATTTGTCCAGCAATGAGGGTCATTGAAAGACAACTGCAAATTGCCCTGAACAGTCTTTCAGTTTGGGTGGCGGCCAACAGGTTTCAGTTCTCCCCACAGAAGACCACTTGCATGCACTTTTGCCACAAGCATAATCATCTAGATCGTGAGCTATGGCCCAGGGGCAACATCATTCCAGTTGTGGCAGAGACCCAGTTTCTCTGTCTCATCTTCGATCAGAAATTGACCTTTTTACCATACATACGCCATCTCAGGTCCAAGTGCATGCAAGGCATTGAATATCATCAAGGTTGTCTCCTGGGTAGCTGACTGATGTTCTCTGTTCCACCCTCCACAAAATTCTCCGCCCTGCCAACGGTCAGTAGGGGACACCGATGGGCTTGGAAATGCCGCCGTCCGTGGATGGAACGTTAAGCCGTGGCCCCGTGTGCGGGAGAGCCATACCCTGTGCACGTGAAAAAGCACACTGGATGGCCTTGACGGGAGGCTACCATCTGTCTCCCAACAGCTGTTCTAGTATGTCCCCTCCCCCAATCTTCTCTGAGCCTTCGGGGTCCTTGTGACCTGGCCATTTAGCCCATGGTGTGCAAAAAAGTGCCGCTCAGAGGTAAAACAACCCAACTCTCTGTTCTGCCTGTACTATGCACTTGTCCAGTCAAAACTGAACTATCCCAGGTGTACGATTCTGCCTTGTTTCAGTGGTGAAGGTGCTGGACCCCCTCCATCATCAGGCCCTCTGTGTTTGCATGGAAGCCTTCCGCACCTCACTGGCCCAGAATCGACGTTGAGACCGATGAACCATCTATCTCATTGCTCTCAGCAATTGTCCCTGCAATACGCAGCTAAATTGTGATTACTGCCTGGCCATTCCACTTGGGACTGCATTTTCAGTCCAAAGTGGGAAATGCTTTACACTAATAGGTCTACTGCCATTCGTCCTTTTGGTTTGCATGTCCGAGGCTACCTCAAAGACGTCAACATCAGTCTCGATAGCATCGCACAGTCGAGTTACTCCCACCGTGGCTTGCTGTTTCCCCTTCCTGTGATTTTTCCGTCCAGGACCGTGAAGGCCTTTACACCAGACTATGTATACCTGCAACTTTTTGCCAGCTATTGCACTGAGTATCCAGACTTCTTGCCTGTCTTCACAGATAGCTTGAAGTTTGCCACATCAGTGGGATTGACCATAGTCTGTGATATAATCATTGCAGACCAGATCCCACTGCAGAGTTGCATGCTATCAGTCTCACATGGTGGCTAATCGTCATCGTTGGTGTGAGCTTTACACCGGCTTGCTAGGGGCGAGAGTGGCTCAGTCGGTAGCGCACCAGGCTCGTAATCTGTAGTTCCCAGGTTCGAGTCCCAGCTGGGTCAGCGTTGAGATTTATATCCGCAAAAATTCCCCGCCCTGCCTACGGTCAGTAGGGGACACCGATGGGCTTGGAAAGGCCGCCGTCAGTCGGATGAGATATTAAGCTGTGGCCCCGTGTGCGGGAGAGCCATACCCTGTGCACGTTAAAGAACACGCTGGATGGCCTTGACGGGAGGCTACAATCTGTCTCCCAACAGCTGTTCCAGTTGGTCCCCTCCCCCAACCTTCTCTGAGCCTTTGGGGTCCATGTGATCTGGCCATTTAGCCCATGGTGTGCAAAAAAGTGCCGCTCAGAGGTAAAACAACCCAACCGGCTTGCTACAGGCTTTGATCTCTGTGAGGCATCGCCTAACCCAGTTCTAAGATCCGCCAGAAGCTTTATTAACTGGCAGCCACAACAACCACCCATTTCTGGTCACGTCGGTATCAGGGGCAATGACTTGGCAGATGCTGCTGCCAAGTTGGCCACACCCCTATCCAGCTGTCCATTGTTGGTTCCATTTCTGGCAGCGTTTTACCATCGACCTCTGGGCACAATGGCAGAGATCTTGGTCAGAACAACTTACGAACAAGCTCTTTGAGATCAAACTATGACAGTCCTGTTACAGCAGGTATCGTAAGGATGATGATGTACTTGCTTGGCACGTTAAAGAACACGCTGGATGGCCTTGACGGGAGGCTACAATCTGTCTCCCAACAGCTGTTCCAGTGGGTCCCCTCCCCCAACCTTCTCTGAGCCTTTGGGGTCCATGTGATCTGGCCATTTAGCCCATGGTGTGCAAAAAAGTGCCGCTCAGAGGTGAAACAACCCAACCGGCTTGCTACAGGCTTTGATCTCTGTGAGGCATCGCCTAACCCAGTTCTAAGATCCGCCAGAAGCTTTATTAACTGGCAGCCACAACAACCACCCATTTCTGGTCACGTCGGTATCAGGGGCAATGACTTGGCAGATGCTGCTGCCAAGTTGGCCACACCACTATCCAGCTGTCCATTGTTGGTTCCATTTCTGGCAGCGTTTTACCATCGACCTCTGGGCACAATGGCAGAGATCTTGGTCAGAACAACTTACGAACAAGCTCTTTGAGATCAAACCATGACAGTCCTGTTACAGCAGGTATCGTAAGGATGATGATGTACTTGCTTGGCTCTGCTTAGGTCATTGGTTTATTACTCATTCCTTTCTTCTTCGGGTGGACGACGAACCTAAGTGTGAGTTTTGTGACACCGTTTTAACTATTAAACACATTTTAACCCATTTTCTCGCAGGTTATATAGAGAGAGATTTGGACTGATGATGGCGGGGGTCTCGCATTGAGAGAGATTTATGTTTTACTTTTAATAATTTTACATCTCAGCCTCTTACACTCAGCTATCTTTTATCGGATGAATCACTTTTAAATCTTGTCTTTGAATTTTTACGTTATTGTGGCTATTTTAACTGGCTGTAATCTTTTACACTTGTTATTCTTTACTGGGGCCTTCTGCACCCATTGTTATTTTCCCGGTTTTATACTTGTTGACCTTTTACATTTTCTATTTTTATTGGCTTTTCTGTTGTATTTTATGACCTTTACATGTTATTTTGGTTGTGGGTTTTCATAATTTTTAATGTCATGTCGAACATTATGGCCTAGTCGACCCCAAACCAACCAACTTACCTACTGTCACTCATCCTTCGGAAATCTATACAACTTTTCACTTATAGTAACAGCAGAAGTCACACAGGCAAAAAATATACATTTCTTGAAATAGTTCTTTGCCATGTTTCTAACAAGTCTCCATAGCAAGTGGCCTCGGTTTGCATAGCTTTGCAAGCGATCACGGGGGATAACATGACCTTTAGTCTTACCTCTTACGCTGCAGGTCGCTCGACTCTTGTCATTGGACATGTTTTGCTTCCTCGTTACTCGGCTTTGAATAGTGACGTCTGGTCACGCTAGCATAATGTGTAAAGCTTTATTGATGATAATCGTTTTTAATGTATGTGTTTTGTGTAAAATTAAAAAGTTTCCCAAGTTTAAAGTCCCCTTGAAAGGCCATAAATTTGCGGTGATTGAGGAAATTATTCATAACGCGACAGGAATTAGTAGCAATTGCAATAAAAGCCTTTCAAGGAATGGAATTTGTGTATATAATATCAGAGAGACTACCACGAAGGAGATCCCAACCAAATAGCCAGTGAGCTTCATCATTTCCTAAACAGTAGTTCAGTCCATAGAGTTCTATATATATTAGATATAGAGCTGGCAACCATACCATGGTTCACAATAAAGCAAAGCAAGTTGGGCAGAAAGAAAGTTTATAATGTATTTTTATCTTACTGATGGCCAAGTTTGTACAATTGTTATATGATACGGTTCAATCGTTTTCTGGCGTAGGATGTACAATTTGTTGCAACCAACATAGATCTCTTAATATCTTCAGCTAACTTTTTTGAACCAAAATTAACCGTAATTCATGTTTAAGGTTATTCTATTCACTCAAGTCGGCAGAACATTCATTGGCTCACACCACTGTCATTCAAAGTAGCTTTTGAACGCTCGTTGGTTCAAGCTATTGGCTGGCGCCCCACTCCTCGCCATCGCTCCTGCAGCATTGACTGATTTCGATGTGCTTGAATATGCGCATCTTTCATTTGCAAAAGACCCGAGTATATTAGAAAATAACTTCAAAAATGCACAAAAAATTGCCCAAATAATCACAGAGTTCTATGTAGGATGATGAAATCGTTGCAACCAAGATAAATTTAATTTCTTCGAATAAAAATAAAAAAATAAATACCCCCTCAAGCAGCTGCTTGCCACAGAGGTCTGACAGGAGCCTGTCAGTTTATATGCCACAGTAGAAGGTCTGAGAGGATGGCAGGACCTCAGCAGAAAACAACACGAACATCCATGCCCGGGGCTCGAACCCAGGTCCCGTAGATCAGTAACCAAGTGCGCTAACCACTCTGCCACGGGATGGCATGATGAAACTCTATTAACCAAAATTAACTATGTAGTTCGTGATTAGAGTTAGTTTTAGCCTTTTGGTCACTCAAAGCATCATCATCATCCTCAAACAGCCATGGGCTACGGAGGTCCAACCAAACCATGCAGTTTTCTCCAAGCATATCTGTCCTCAGCTACATCACCTGCATCTGGCCACTGCACACCAATTCTAACAAGGTCCTGTTTGACATTGTCTGCCCACTTCATCCTAGGCCTCCCGTCTTTCAGAGTTCTTTAGGTACACTGTTCATATTCGCCAATCTATAATTATCCATTTGGGCAATCGTGGATTATAACGAGCAACTTTTTTGGTTTCATACATATTGCATTTAAATTACTATAATGAAACATAAAACAAAATTTTGCGAAATCCTTGAGCAATACTACCTGTACGCAGAGGCGTAGCGAAGGATTATGGTTGGGGAGGGGGGTAGAAATAAAAAATTTCCAACTCGAAATTCAAATTTTGCCAACTGAGCAAACTTATTTAGATTTTCTCTTCCAGCGGGGGGGGGGGGGAGTTGAGGAAAATTTCCACACTCTCCTGCATTTTTCCCATTTGACTTCCAATTTCACCAACTAATGGTTATTTGCCATTTAACTTCCAATTTTGCCAAATAGCCATAATTTCACAGAAATAATTCCAATATTCACATCTTGTCTGAATTGTAGCAAGTCAGTGTGAATTTTCCCTTGATTTTGCCACCTCTCCTTAATTTCAGGAAACTAATCCCAATCTTAGCATCTCTCCAAAATTTGCCAAATCACTTCAAACTTTTCAAACTCCCCAAGATTTTGCCAAGTTTTCTCGATTTTAGTCAACTATCCTGAATTTCACAAACCTTATCCCAATTATCAAACTCGACTGTATTTTCCAAGTGGATTCGAATTTTGACAACTGCCCTACATTTTGTTAAGTTTCTTCAGTTTGTCCAACACTCCTTAATTTCACAAAACAAATCTCAATTTTTACAACTAGCCTATATTTTATAAAGTTTATTCGAATTTTGCCAACTCGCCGTAATTTTACAGAATAAATCGCAATTTTTACATCTTCCCTGAATTTGCCAAGTCACTTCGAATTTTATCGTCATCATCCTCAAGCAGCCATGGGCTACGGAGGTCCAACCAGATCGTGCAATTTAGTTCTCCAAGCAAGTCTGTCCTCAGCTACATCTGGCCACTCCACACAAATTCTAATAAGGCCCTGTTTGACATTGTCTGCCCACCGCATCCTAGGTTCTCCCCTTCTTTCTGAAGCCTTTAGGCACATTGTTCATAACCCTAATTTTATCAACTCTTCTTAATTGCACAAGAAAGGCACAATTTGCACAACTCTCCTGATTTTGCCAAGAGTTCTTGGTTTTTCCAACTCTTCTTAATTTCACAAAATCAATCCCAATTTTTACAACTCACCTGTACTCTACCAAGTGGATTCGAATTTTGCCAACTGCCCTATATTTTGCCAAGTTTCCTCGATTTTGCAATCTTGCCACAATTTTACAGAAAAAAAATCCCAATTTTACATCACATCTGATTTTTGCAAAGCCACTCTGCATTTTGCCAACTTTCCCAAGATTTGCAAACTCTCCTAGATATTGTGAAGTTGCCTCGATTTTGCCAACACGCCATAATTTTACAGAAAAAAGATTTCAATATTTACATCTCACCTGAATTTTGTCAACTCTCCACGATTTTGCCAAGTCACTCCGAATTTTGCCAACTGCCCCTAGATTTTGCCAACTCACCATAATTTTACAGAAAAAAAATCCAAATTTTCACATCTCACCTGAATTTTGCCAATTCCCCACGATTTTTCCAAGTCACTCCGAATTTTGCCAACTATCCCTAGATTTTGCCAACTCGCCATAATTTTACAGAAAAAAAAATCCAAATTTTTACATCTCACCTGAATTTTGCCAACCCCACGATTTTGCCAAGTCACTCCGAATTTTGTCAACTCCCTAAGATTTTGTCAAGTTACTCCGAATTTTGCCAACTCTCCAAAATTTTACCAAGTCACTCCGAATTTTGCTAACTCCCTAAGATTTTTCCAACGCAACTGTATTTTACCACGTGGCTTCGAATTTTGCCAACTCCGAGTTACTTTTTGGAGCCTCCCCCATGGCTACGCCCTTGCTTGTACGAATGGCGAAAAAAAGGTGAAAATTAATTGTTCAGTTTTCGATGCCGTTTCTTTGCGTCAAATTATTTGTTACTGATAACTAGTCGGTAGCGTACCACGCTCGTAATGTACAAAATTCCAATCTGCACTCAGTAGGGTATACCGATGGTCTTGGAAAGGCTGCTGTGTGCAGCAGAGTGCACGTTAAAGAACGTGGTGGATGACCTTAGCAGAAAACACACTGGATAGCACCTGTATCCCAACAGCTTACC
The DNA here is from genome assembly GCA_038380435.1 of Ryuthela nishihirai. Classification (NCBI taxonomy): domain Eukaryota; kingdom Metazoa; phylum Arthropoda; class Arachnida; order Araneae; family Heptathelidae; genus Ryuthela; species Ryuthela nishihirai. The sequence continues at coordinate 61,113,272 of JAWZYU010000030.1, forward strand.
AGTGGATCCCCTCCCCCAACCTTCTCCAAGTCCTTGTGACCTGGCCATTTAGCCTATTGTGTGCAAAAATGTGCTGCTCAGAGGTAAAACAACCCAACTGATAACTTGTGCTATCGAACTAAAGAAATGCTTTGGAGAGCGATAACAATAATTTTTTTTGTACTACATAGTTAAAAAATTCAATTTTTTCTTAGAATGAATTACAATTGTTTGAAATCGTTTCCAAAAATATTTTTATACATCAAAATAAATAAAAAAATAAATAAAAATAAATACCCCCTCAAGCAGCTGCTTGCCACAGAGGTCTGACAGGAGCCTGTCAGTTTATATGCCAGAGTAGAAGGTCTGAGAGGATGGCAGGACCTCAGCAGAAAAACGATACAAACAGCCATGCCTTACCCGGGGCTCGAACCCAGGTCCCTTAGATCAGTAGCCAAGCGCGCTAACCACTCGGCTATGGGACGACTCTTACATCAAAATACTAGACGCTAAATTTAAACAGGCGACAGCAACAAAAACACTCCAATAGGTTTAGAACTGCATTATGCTATTTATATTGCTAGTTCATATTTCCTTTGTTTTCACGAAGCAGTAAAGTTTAAAGTGAGAATTTATAAAATTATGCCTTAAAGCATTACATTTGAGGAAGCATGCAATAGACTGGATAATAAGCTACATAAGAATTAACATGCTGAAGCCTTAGAATTTTCGAATCAGATTGTTATTACAATTTTATTTAAATATCTCTATTAAATTTAAAAGTAACAGCAGATTATTTTTGTGAAATTAAAACTACAATTCTTTTCTACTAACAATTAAAGATGCTCTAAGCTTTAGAGAAAGTGAATTCTGAAAACTGTACTGAAACTTTCTTTACCTTTGCGATATGCTTCCTAGCTGGTAGAATATCTGCCATTACTAAAAACAAAGTTTTTTTTTATATTCCAAGACCATGGCGATTATAATGGAAGTTTTTAACTTGTTTACCCATTATTGCTTAAATGCATGCATAAAAAAAATTGTGAGATGAAGTTTTTCAGGAAATATATTTTTAGTGGAGTAATCAGGTGCACCATGGTATGTATACAAAAGCAATCACCGAACATTTCTATCACACTTTGTAAATGGAATTGTCCAAAGCAAAATAGAGTAAAAAATATATTTAGAAAAGACGATATCCTTGGCATATTCTTCAAGATTTTTTGTTTAATTTATTCACTGTATTTGTTAATTTAGTAACACTTTATAATTTTTTCATTAAATTATTTTTTTCCTATGCATTGTAATTTGATTTTTTTTTATTCTATTGACTTATTACCAGCAATGATAAAATTATCTGATTGTTCATGTTGACAATTTCGTTCTCTAAATCTGCCTTTTTTTTTTCTCCTTTAGCTGACGGCAAAATGCCTATATGTTCTACACAGAAAACCAGGTGAAAATTTTCTGGAAAAATATTTTCTTGGAGGAAATATTGCGAAAGATAGTTTACCGCTAGTATTACCAAATACTCCGTTTTATTATTAACAATAATTAGATTTTTGCACTTTTCTATACCTAAATTTTGCACATGGAACACAATTTAAAACACAGCTTTAAATGAACTAAGAGTACTAATCCATATTAGAGTGGAATAGGGGCTTATGGCCTATCTTTCCAATGGAAATTAATTTCCTTAAAGCTGTATAGTAGGTGGTGACTTAAAATCGAGCCTTTAGAACTAAGAGTGAAAACTTTTCATGGGTTATTGGAGAATGTTATGAAACAATCTGCAAGCTCCACACCTTTTCTAGAATAAAAAAGAGAGGGAGACTTTTTTGACACATGGCTATCTTCTAACATATAATACATCATTTATGGAAACGATGACCCATCGAAGAACCCAGAGGACACAAACGGGCATAGCGAAGGACTATGATTGGGGGAGGCAAGAAATCGATAATTTTCCAACTCGAAAATCAAATTTTGCCAACTGACAAAATAATGTCTCTGTCAGGTTTCTACTTAGATTTTCGCTCCGTGGAAGGTTAGGTGTAGGCAATTTTCACAAATCTGAATTTTGCCATGTAACTTCAAATTTTGCGAACTGGCCATATTTTCGCAGAAATAATCCCAGAATTTGCATCTCGCGTGAATTGTAGCAAGTCGGTGTGAATTTTTCCAACTCCCCTTGATTTGGGCAACTTTTCTTAATTACACAAAACCAATCCCAATTTTAACATCTCCTAAATTAGCCAAGTCATTTCAAACTCCCCAAAATTTTGTCGAGTTTTCTCGATTTTGTCAACTTTCCTTAATTTCATAATTAATTTCATAAAAGCAATCCCAATTTTCACAACTCACCCTTATTTTATCAAATGGATTCGAATTTTGCCAACTGCCCTAGATATCGCCAACTAATCACACTTTTACAGGAAAAAAAATCCAAATTTTTACATCTCACCTGATTTTTGCAGTCACTGAACTTTGCCAATTCCCCAAGATTTGCCAACTTCCCAAGACTTTACCGTCACTCCGAATTTTGCCATCTCGATTTTTCCAACTGCCCTGGATTTGCCAAGTTGGCTCAATTTTGATAACTACCCTAGATTTTGCCAAGTTGTCTACATAAAAGGTTGAGAACCACTGTTCTAACATATAATACATCATTTATGGAAAGGATGACCCATTGAAGAGCCCAGAGGACACAAAGCAAATAGACAAAACCTAAATTCTTATATTCAAGAATTTGAAAACCACAAATCCATTTTCCCTGTTCCGCCTCTGCTGGTATTTAAGACCGAACCCAGATAGCTACCGTTGATGTGAATGTAGCTTCGTTTGAGTCCCCTTTGCCTGTGTAGTTCTGATCTTTTCCCAGTATCCTTGCTAATCGTTCAAAGAGAAAGCTGCTTTCCCTGTCAGCACAAATGGTACCTCAAGTGTATGGTTTCAAAGAGCTTGGTAACTACGATATCCTTGGCATAATCTTCAACATGTTAAACTGCAATAATGTATTTAAAAATAGAGAATTTTTTCCTAAAAATGAAGGATTCGCTCTTTTTAAAATGAAATGCTCAGTTGAAAGAACATCGAGGTGTGAAAATAATAACTGTGTTATAGCTCAATTATCCTTTCAGCCTAACAAGCGTAATTAATCCAAATTCCCACGCCCCGATTGAAACCCATCTGCTTTTCCCCTTCAGGAGGTTCTCTAGTGCAGCAGGAATGCTGCACTCGAGAAATGCAGAGCTGACAACTCCACACATGCATGAAACAACACAGACTCCACCTGAACTGTCCAGCAGCACCTAGGGTAAACATCATAGGATCTGACCACCAGCACATCGACACAAAGCACCATGCAATGAGTATAATTCACCTTTCTTGACACCACTAACTGAGGATTTGGCAATATCCAACTCTGGATGTCGAAATACCGCTGGATGTGTAGCGAGAGCTCAGTTTGGAAAGTCTGCTCTCTGGACTTTAAATGAGTTAGCTGAAACCCGATGCTGTGCCAACCCAATCCTTAGGGATGACCCAACCAAGGGAACATGGGACAGTTGTGCTGACCGTGTTAATCAAACGAGGTTGTTATTGCAGTATAAAACGAGAGACAGAAAAAGGAACGAAGTTCAGATGGCTGGTTAGGATCGAAGGTTCAGCAGGATCGTATGGAGATAACTGTATAGTTGTTAGAAGGTCACCTAGGTGGTTATGCCTCGAGATCGCAATCCATTGGGAAGGCAGATAGTACAAGCCCCAATGGATGTTGATGCTATGAACTATAGCGTCATCTCCTAGACTGTGGCTTAACCCTTTCAGGACCATAAGGTTTCTAAGAGTAAATATTAGTATGTAACTGTTTATTTTAGTTTGTTTAGATTTAAAATAAATAAAAATCATAAGAAAAATACATAGCAATGTGTAGTTTTTTTGGAATTTTATGGGAAATATTTTTCCCAATGGACTATAAAGGTAACACAAATTATAGTTAGGCTTATTATGCAATGTCTTTTATTTATTGGTTTATTAGAACAAAATGTTAACTAAAATAATATAAAATTATGAAATAAAATTACTATACAAAATGATGTGCTAATTATGATATTCTGCGAAGCAATTTCTTTTGGTAGTGAGGCAAAGATGGACATTGCACATAGTACATATATTATGCGTCCTGACAGTTCTGTTTTTGTTTTCTAAACGTTCCCGTTTATGTAATTGCGTTCGGCATACGTTCTATTTTGACATTCTGTATAAAAAATGCAGGTAAGGTTATAATTAAATACGACAATCACCAATTTTAAAATGAGAAAAATGTTTCCCTTAGTCGTGAAAGGGTTAAAAGCAAAGGAATACATGACACCAGTGTAGTTCACCCTACTTTGCAAAGAAACAGCCAGGAGTAGCGGTACCCAAGGAGGAACCACACACCCATCTTTGATGCCATGAAAATCCCGGAGTTGGATGCCTGCCACTGACCACCTGCAAGAATCATGGGACCTCTCCTTCCTCTTCACCCTGGCTATCATTGCAGGAAAAGTGCCGCAGGATTCTTCCCCATCCAGTCAAACGTAATGACCGATGCCTCGAAGGATGAGGAAGGAATGCATGAACACAGTACAAGACCTTTGCTCTGGTTAACTCTCTATTGATATGTGTGCCAGGTAATTAACCGTTCAGTTCCGAATTTGATTAATCTAATGACGTTTGCAGAACGATATTTTTATTATCTTAATCCATTCGGATCTGAATTATTTTTATGAGAAATAAAAAATATTTGAAGATGGTTAATGTGTTACAAAGATCTAAATAAGACAAAAAAAAAAACATATTTTTTTTATTTTGAGAATATGCAGAATTATGAACAAAGTGTCCGAAAGGGTTAAATACAAAGTCACATAATTGATTAGGTTCTACCAGTTAGTTTCGTACTTTTAGAAGGGGAGTAGTACCCTAATCCAATAATTAGCATAATGGCAGCAGAATGTCCCAATTTGCAATTGAAACACTAAATTGTATTACGTTTGTGCAAAATTAGAGTGAGTATTGAAAATTTACAAAATTTCTACACCTCTGCAAGTGGATATCTTAGATTAATACAGCTTCTCTGTGTTAACTGATACATCAACATCAGTTAGAGAAGGGAAGAAAACACAAGGAACAAAATTATCTACACGTTATTGCGCCTCCAACTAAAGGGTGTGCATCACAAACTGCATCACTAGTGAAAAATGTCTTGCTGGTGTGGTACACCATATCACAAATAATTTCTTGCGGGTACATGATATTGTCGAGTAGTGGCCTAATTCCCCCACTGGCCTAATCAATAATTCTTTGGTATCTGCAAAGCAGAAGACATAAAATATTAAGCCTGTAATAATTTGTTTAATGAAGGAAAAAAGACGACAAACCAGCGCTATTGTTATCCAACCCCCTCAATGTCCAACCCTCGAATTATTAATATATTTAATTAATTATATAATTATTATTAACCTTATGGAGCTTATCCCTGACGGTTGAGGTGCAGTTTGCGAACAGAGAGGATCTCAGTGACTATGATTCAACTTTATAAACTTTAACTTAGGGTCTGCCATTTTCGTCAAAATTACTTCTAATTTTACAATTTTTAAATCCCTAAGTATTCCACTTTCTAACTTTGCCACCCTCTTTTGGATGATTTTGTTCAACCATCTAAACATTGGAACCTTCATATCTTTTATGAGACAGATGGTCAGTTCAGAACTAATAGCTAATTTTTAAGTGGATGAAAAAAAAGGCGGTTGGGGGTGGAACCTTACTGTTGGAAACAAAGGTAAAAAAGATTTTATTTTAATAAATAAATTTAAATGATATACTTCCGAAAGCAAAGGGAAATATGAAAATTAAAGATAACATTTCATTAAGATAGTAACAGAGCATGAACTTTTGGTAGAGCTGAAATATTAATTAGGAACTTTTTGAATAATTTATCAAGGGGAGGGTATGCATGCTCCTCTTGCTCCTGTCACACGCAGCAGCCATTTAAATAATTATACTTTCAAGACATTTTTGTATTTAATTGGAAAAGATTATTAAATTTGTTACTGCTGGTCTGAGGAATTGGGTTGGGTTGGGTTGTTTTACCTCTGAGCGGCACTTTTTTGCACACCATGGGCTAAATGGCCAGGCCACAAGGACCCCCGAAGGCTCAGAGAAAGTTGGGGGATTGGACCCACTGGAACAGCTGTTGGGAGACAGATGGTAGTCTCCCGTCAAGGCCATCCAGCGTGTTCTTTAACGTGCACAGGGTATGGCTCTCCCGCACACGGGGCCACGGCTTAACGTCCCATCCGACGGACGGCGGCCTTTCCAAGCCCATCGGTGTCCCCTACTGACCGTGGGCAGGGCGGGGAAATTTTGCGTAGATAAATCTCAACGCTGACCCAGCTGGGACTCGAACCTAGGAACTACAGATTACGAGCCTGGCGTGCTACCGACTGAGCCACCCCCGCCCCCTGAGGAATTGGCATCTTGTGGCAAACACTATTTCGCTTTTCTTGTTGAATCAGTTTGACGTTAAAGGCCCATTCATTATCAAGTACGCAAGTACACGCAAATAACGAAAGCATCCTTGAATATATTATTCTGTTGTTTTTCTTCAATGCAATTTTAATTCTTTAAAAAAAATTATTTACTTAAGTACTGAAAGCTCTAATTGGTAGATTTACAATCTACAGGAATGCCATGAAAACAAAATATTAATAAGCATTTATTCTAAACAGCGAAAATATACTTCTTGATTAATATTGCAAGAAAATTGAGATTGTCGAAAAAAAATTAAATTTATATTCCAGCAATAGCAATTATCACATATGCACAAAAGAAATTTTTCAACTTATGCTTGCATAACGAGAGAAGTTGGTGGTCACGTTGGAAAATTTGACTGAATTCTTTACAATTTGACAAGTCTGCATATGAATATGTTATTGCCAAACTTTAGTGTATTATATATTTCATCAATCTGAAATTTTCTACAAAATTTTATATATGTATTGTGTATTCAAAACTTGCCTATGCAAAATAAAAATCTACCAATTCTATTTACCGATACTGAACTGAAGAACCTAGCTACAAATATATTAAAACTGCTTTATATGAAACAAGCAAAATTATGCAGCAAAATTTGTGCATAAATACTTGTGCTATTTGCATGCATATGCATACTTGATAATGGATCGGCCCCTTTTGCTTTCTGTCATGCCTCATGTCCGTATCACAGAAATAATCATTTGGCATATCGATAAGAAAAACAATATTTCGTGTTCGAAAAAGCAAATCTCATGATAAAAGGGTTCGCTATAGGAACTGAAACTGCTCAATGTAAGACACGACAAACTGACAGCGTACGCTTGGTGCACTGTGGAGGTCAGATTTCCTTCTGTATATAACATCACAACTATCTTTGGTGGCACTAGTTACATCTTTTTGAGCCTTACCTTTTTACCTTAATATTCTTTGGTGAAAACACCCCTTTAAATAGATGTTAAAGTAGAGTGCCATAATATGTGAATAACTATTTAGAATCATTTACGTTTTGTGGGGAAGAGAGGGAGTGAAGCAGAGACCAAATTTTGGGGACCTTGTATTGACATATGTATAGTAGTTAAAGTTATTTAAGGCATGAATAAATGAAAGTTATAGAATGAAACAATTAAATTTTAAGGAGAAATTGACTGTTATTTGATTTTAAGTTCAGATATGCTTGGGTGATTCATCAAGTGGGCTTAAGTAAAACACCAGAAGTTGAAAAGAAGCTTTGTGCAGTGGATAACTGCAAATAAGTATTCAAAGTCTTTTGAGATTTGGTAATCTGGTAACAGCTCTAGATTTAAATGTTGTTATAATTTACGTTCACAGGGAGCAGTAAATGGCAAAAATAAACATAGTAGGGCTCCCGTTATTCGTATGAATAGCATGGGAAATATTTTTTCTTGTTGCAAAGTCCCCGTTTGGGATTTCAACTCGAAATTCCACAATGTCATTAGGACAGCAATCTGAAACACTGAAATTTTGAAGCTTCCACCACAATTTTAGAGTTAGTTAATACTGTCACAGGCAGACATCTTTTATAGATACACTTATAGGTTAACACTCTTCTTATTAAAGCTCCGTTATGTACTTTTCATTGATCATTAAAATTCATATAGATAATCTATTTTGTTTCAACTGAAGAATTGAAAATTATATTTGTACTATGTTGTGTAGGTTTTAGTACTTGGCATAGTGACTTATAAATTGCTGTGTTATAAGTGCTTTTTTTAGGATGTGAGACTAAATGAATCCACGTGTGCATTATCTGGGGTTATCAGTAATCCTTTTACGATTCTATCGGTCCTATAAACATTTTGGTGTTTATAACAAATTGAAATTTGTGTTTAAAATATTCTTTGTAATAAAAGTGCATTTCATTAAAATGTGTTAAATGATGAATACCCTAAAGCAGCTGCTTGCCACCGAAGTGTCTGATAGGAGCGTGTCAGTTTGTAATATTCGTTATATTCAGAAACTTATATTCCATAAAATGTGTTAATAAATAAGTTGAATGATTTCATTCTCATTATACTTCACATTCTTATTACGAAAGCATTTTTTGTACAATTTAAGATCAAAGAGTTTATTAGACTTGACAAATAAAATTTACTCATACTTAATTTTGTTTCTCTATAAGCTTATTTATGCTTAAAAAATTACATATCAGAAGTTGTTATGGTTATCTTTGATAACAAAATATTTGAAAAATTCTATTTTCTGATAGAGGCAATATTAATTTTTTGGTTTAAAAACGTCTGACGTCGAGAATTTCATGCGATACTTTAAATTATGACCACAGTGGGATAAAATATTTCACGAAAGGAAAGAGGATATATCGCAGCGATTTTTATGAAAAATGGAACATGCAATGAAGCGAGTATCATTTATTATATACTGTACAGAGTGTTAGACCCGAGAAATTCCGGGTAAATTACTATTCTAATATATAAAGAAGAATGTTTGTCTGTACTCAATGTTATGCACTCAACCGCATAAAAATCAGAGGCACCACACTTTGCACAAACTTTCCCTTCACCTATTCCCATTCTAGGTGCGAACACGCTGGGTCAACCAAAACCAGTGTGTACCGATATGAATTTCTCGAAATTCCCATAGACTTTAGTGATTGTTCAGTAATTGCTGTAATAATAACTATTGTCTTTGAAAAGCGAAATAATTCAATTATGTTCTTTCTGCTGTCTCCTAATATCTCCATATGTTTTAGAAACGGATAAATAGCTGAAGAGGAACATAAGGTTCAATGTTGAAATCATTCAAAGAATAAAAGGAGTCCAGGTATTTTGTTGAAATGAAGCCGTTCGGAAACCAAAAAAATATTTTTCTCAAGAAATATATTTTTGAGGCAAGTGGTTATGTCCCCCTTTCAGAATGCTAATAATTGCAATAGATACAAAATAATTATTAATTTATTTCATGCATTTTTCAAGAAATTTATTAAAGACCTGTAAATCGGAGGACGAAATATTATACGACATTGGAAATGCAATCTCTTGCACCCTTCTTACCTTTTTTCGACTCGATTGTGTTTTTTTCCTCCCACCAACTTTTTTATTTTAGATTCAGACCTGTTTGCCACTCAAATGATGTTTCAGTTTAAAAATGTTAGTTTTATATTATTAATATATTTTGCATTGCAATCATATGATGGATTCTCTGCATAGAGAACATTTTGTGGTTTAAGATGGGAAACGTAATCTACATAAGTAATTGCCCATGGTTATGAGTACAAAAAAAATGCCAGTGTTTTATTTTCAACGCATTAAATGTCATGGCAAAAAAATATTTTTTTGCTCGTTAATATTGTTTATTTGCATTTGCATAAAATTAGGGAAAAGAAAATAGTAGTTAAGCATCTGTTCTCCGAAAGAATTTGTTCATGACATTTCCCGCCACCTATAGGTAGCGCGGTGAATTTTGGGAGAAATAATTGGTGGCAGAAGTATTATATGGTAATATTACATCGTGTACGAAAATGGCGGACAAAGAAGAGAGTGAGCCTACCATTGCTCAAGACTTGGTAGTAACCAAGTATAAAATGGCCGCAGAAATGGTCAACAGTATGTGTAATATTTTTCTTGTTCTTTTTGAATTAATTGCCATTTGGCAAGTTGACTTGCGTGATAAATGTATAGCAATATTAGTTCTACAAATTTCCATACGGTGCCATGTGTTTAGGCTTACATATGCCGTTTTGACGAATTACATGCTGGGATATTTTGCCGGATAATTTTAAATTTAAGATGGAAAGCGGTTCATTCTGGGAAAGATTATATTATGATAACGAGTTCGAATACCTTTTGCTGTTTTCCATAAGAAGTGTTTAATATTTAGCAACTTTGTAGATATGCACGTTAGACTACCAAAAGAAGTTTGCCATATTTAGAGATCAGGTTAATAACTTGTAAACAGTGTTCTTAATCATCATATTAAACATACTGAAGTTTTCCCAGGAACAGCTTAAGCATTGCACTGTAAGACTTAATTGATAATTTGCATATGTTTTGAGTAAAATTTCATTTGTTTTCAGACTAACCTTGCTCTTAGTTTTTGAAAGTTTTAACTTAGGATTTTTATTCATGCAATTTTTATTGTTTAAAATTAGTATTACTACAATAGTATTAATAAAATATAGATAGTGTTAAAGATTATATAGGTATCATCAGAAAAGTAGTAGAATCTGCTATTGTATATGGTTACTTTGTTGTAGATATACTGTGAAAGCAGTTATATTATGCGAACCCCTGTATTTAGAAAGTTGTTTCTTTTGATTTGTTAAGTATAAAAATATAAATTGTTGAATCAGATTTTGCTTTAGTAGATATACATCAGATTGTGCTTCAGAATATATCGCTGATCTATAACTATTGTACCCTTTTCACATATGGAACTGATACCTTTTCTGAATTTGTCCAATATGAAATTGGCGCAAAAACAAATGCTTCTGAAATTTTTTGAAATTTGCCTTTCCAACATTGCACTTAAATTGTATTCACATATGCCTTATTTGTAACAGGACTCATTCCTTTTAATTGGTATACACTTCAGCTGTGCTTTTTGATTTTGTTTAATGCATTCAACTAATTTTACTGGTTCATTCATCATTATCCTCAAGCAGCCATGGGCTATGGAGGTTCAACCAGACCGTGCAATTTAGTTCTCCAAGCAAGTCTGTCCTGAGCTACATCTGCTGCATCTGGCCACTGTAGACAATTCTAACAAGGTCATGTTTCACACTGCCCACCACATTCTAGGTCTCCCCCTCTTTCTGAGGTCTTTAGGTACACTGTTCATAACCCTGTTCACCAATCTATAATTATCCATACGGGCAACATGACCAAACCAACGGAGTCTCTCTCTCTCTCTGCACAATATGCTGCTTAAAGGAGGTTGGCAACTCCTTTGCCTAACCTCATCATTAGTTACAAAGTTGATACTGGTTCAACTTTGTATATAACTATTAACAACAGCAAACATCAACGAATAATGCTTCGGTAATGTTAAAGGATTAAATTCATAAATCTGCTACTTACATTGAGTTGGCTTTGCATTAGCAATACCCCTTGTGTGGGAATGAATCAGTCTATGATGCTGGTGATAGCTGAAGGTTGGGTTTTACCTCTGAGCGGCACTTTTTTTGCACACAGTGGGCTAAATGGCCAGATCATAAGGACCCTGAAGGTTCAGAGAAGGTTGGGGGAGGAGACCCACTGGGACAGCTGTTGGGAGACAGATGGTAGCCTCCCGTCAAGGCCATATAGTGTGTTCTTTAACATGCACTGGTTATGGCTCTTCCAAACATGGGGCCACAGCTTAACGTCCCATCCAATGGACGGCAGCTTTTCCAAGCCCATTGGTGTCCCCTTCTGACTGCAGGTAGGGTGGGGAGTTTTGCGAAGATAAATCTCAATGCTGGCCCAGCTGGGACTCGTACCAGGGAACTGCAGATAGATCTATTAGCCTGGTGTACTACTGACTGAACCACCCCTACTGAAGTTTGGGAATGGCCAATATTACTTCAAGGAAGAATGGGTTAGTGTTGTGATCTTTCTGAATTCCAATGGAGTATGATTGTGGAAGCATGACATTCAGGTACCAGTATCTTGATAACAGACACCATGATGAACTGCTGTTCTGTGGTATGAATCTACCATTACTGGCTTAACAGCTGGTGAACAACCAGCCAAAGGGCATACTTGGAAGAGCCATATATGGTAAACTTCTATAGTAAGCAACCTGTGTAGTGGTTGACTGCTGTAGTGAGTGAAACAGCCCAGTGGCTCAACTAACCATCCAGTACAACAATGGAATAGCAAGACCAATATCCATATGGACAATATGCTGAACATTAGCTCGTATGGGTTATGGCATTCAACAGCCATTGTGGGTACCATGCTCACAGTGAGACACAAGAAACTGCACCTTGTGTCAGACCACTGACACATGGAAATCTGTTGCCTGGTCAGACGAATCCCATTTTCAACATTATGTTGATGGGCATGTTCACGTTTGAAGAAATCAACATGAGGGCGTGGAAACTAGGCTGCACCATTGGTGTTTGGTAGGCTGAAGGCAGTGATATCATGGTTAGGGACTGTTTTTGTGACATGCCATAGGTCCAGTGAATCAACAGTTCAGTGGGACCACCTACCTTTCTATTGTCATCGAACAATTGTACCCCTTCGTGAAAACAGTGTATCCAAACATCGGACCACCAACACATGGAAATCTGTCACCTGGTCAGACAAAATCGTGCTGATGGGAATGTTCATATTTGAGGAAACCAATATGAAGCCATGGTACCAGGATGCACTCTTGGTGTTTGGCAGGCTGGAGTCAGTGTTATGGTTTAGGGACTGTTTTTGTGGCATACCCAGGGCTCACTAATCACAGTGGATCAGTGGCTCGATGGAACCACCTTCCTTTCATATTGTCACTGCCCAAGTACACCCCTTATGATGGTGTATATAAACAACTCCAGTATATATCAACAAGTTAATGCATCATGTCGCATGGCCCAGACAGTGACATGATGCATTAACCTTCCATGGCTACCTAACTCGCCTGATCTCAACCCAATTGAACATGTTTGGGATCTATTGGAAAAGGTGATTTGATGCTTTGACCCTCCATCTGACAGGGTGCAGGCATTACAGGACACACTTTATAACGTGTAGCACTTCCACGGGACACCCTGCAACACCTTCTGTAGTCCATTCCCTGACGTGTACAGGCAAAAGTGAGGTATTAGGTACGTGTTGCTGATGCAAAGCCAATTCTTGGTGGATGTGTACATATGGGCCTGAAGGAGAAATAATAAATAAATATGCTTTACAAAAAGACAGTTTTAAAAGCCCACACATGGTAGATATAATCACTTATATACCCAGACACCATTCTGATAAATTAGCATATTTTTCCAGTTTACTTAACACATTGCCTAGACAGCATTTTTAATACCTCATTTCCTGCACATTTATATTTAGATGCATATATAAAAAAAAGATATCTTTGACCTATATGGTATGATCAGATAAACAGGGAAATTGCCCCTTCCTGTTTACATACTTGATTTATGAGAATAAAGCAGTTTATTACTGTTATGTTTTCTGAGTTTGAGACTGCAAACAACATTGGAGGTTTGGATGATATTGCCTATTGATGTTTTGGATACATTATGTGGAAGTTGTGTGACCTAGAATTAACTTTATTTTGGTGAATGTATATAGTTGCTTGGTACTTGATCTATCTGATATTAAAAAGAGTTAAATATTCATTAAATCATATCAATGATATAGTTGGGCCCATTAAAATTAGATTATATTGAATAATTTTCAGCACATTAGATTTCATAGATAAAAATTGCATGTTATTTTTTTCAAGTATTGTTTGAATTTCATTTTAATGTTTGCAACTTTGAGTAAGTGCTGAATAGAGATTCAGTACAGCCAGTATCTTTTTTTAGCAGCTGAAAAAAAATATCTGTAAGAGAGTTAGTTATATTGCATTACAACAAAGCTGATACGTTTTAATGGTGGTTATGTAGCATGTAAAACAAAAGTTATTGTTTCAGGCATATACAAGGAAGCTTATGGGGCTGGGGTTCCCAAACTTTTTCACAGTGGGGACTACATTTAATTTAGGATTTTTTTTTGGAGGACTATTAAATTTTTATCTACGTTTGAATATAAAGCAATAAAGAGGATACCATCAGTAGTAAACAATTGAAAATAAATAATTTAACTGGCATTTAATGTGTTAAAAACACATTTCTATTTTTATAGTAAATAAATCTTAAGCATTTTTAGTAGAAAAAAAACACCTCTCAAAAATCAACTACTCTGTATCATGTCATGGATGACTTCTATTTTGTTGGACCAATTGGTAGCTTGTGGGCACCATAATGGCCACCCCTGCTGTAGGGTGTAGTGCATTGGAGATTGACTTGTAGCTACACTATTGGTTCCCAACCTTTTTACCACCACTCTCCCTACAAAGTCTCACTTTCTTTAGGTACCCTATGAAGTTTTTCTTTTCATCATTACCTCGTACATTTGAACTAAAATATATCCCCATAATGAGAATTCATTAAAAGTCTCAAGAATGGGTTATATCTAGTTCATTTTCTGCTGTCCAATCAATGGCTATTTTGTAATTCAATATACCAGAAATTTTATAATCATCAACAGTGAATCACAGTTTGTTATCAGCATAGCCATTGTTTCCATACTGAACTGACATAATTCAAGCCAAAAACTTGATGAGCTTGTGTAATTGTGGGAAATGTGCAATTTTCATTAGAGCTATTTGAAATATTAAAATTAGTTTAAGGAGTTCCCTTCTCACCTTTGGGGACCCTTAAGGGTATTGGAACCACTGATCTACGTAATATCTTCATTATTTTCAGAATTGATTGTAAGCTTTCAGATCTTTGTGGAGGAATGGCAGAGAACAAAGTTCTAGAAAGAGTAAAAGGAAATGTTATTTCAGACCATTTTAAGGATAACACACAATGCACACCTTTAGCTCTGAAGCACTTGTAATGAAGATGACATAGCATGCTAAATGATCATATTATATACAAGTTTAATTTATTCTTATTTTTGTATTTATATATTTATTGTTTTATGGATTCTGACCTCTCTATTCGATCTGTTTTTTGTTGAGTTCATGTTTTTTTGTTTGCTTTTAAATTTTGTTGTGGGTTATTCATCTTTTACCTTTTTTTTTTTTACCTTGTTTGTTGCATAATAGCCATTGTTGAACATGCACCATTAACCCTTCCTGGGTCACCATCGAACATAGACCATGACAGAACCAAAATGAGAGATCAAGGATGTCAATAGATGTCTTTTGTACAACACTTGAAACTTCGATTTTTTTTTTTTTTTTTTTTAATTGCCATTTGAAAATTTTCTTAGACATATCTTTTAAAAATACACAATACTCTATGCTGAAGCAATCACCTGATTTAAGCTCACAAGTTTTATTTGAACTATTATCAACAAATTTTTCCTTAAAGTTTTGAAAATCTATAAATTAACAAAAAAAAAAACTGATATTTTTGAAAACTTAAGTTTTTGGAAGTAATTGCAAATTACATACCATTTTTTTCTTCTGTTTTACACTCCTTTGTGCCACGAACCTATTTCACTAGTACTAGAATTATTTTTATCATTTATCCCAGCATTCTATGCATCTTTTCTGCCCTTCAGATTGAAACTATAACTAACAAAAGCTGTCTTAGAAAGCAAGCCGAGTTGCAGTTCCAAAGTTCCATGCAGTCTAAAGTAGGTCATGTAGCAGGTGCTGTTGAGTGCAATGACCTTGTTATTGCTCACATGTGCAGTTAAAGTGATTATTTAGTGAATGTTTATAGAAAGAGTTCTTGGATATAGGATAATTTGACCATGCATTTATGAAGTCAGTATTAACCTTCGTTTTCATTTCTGTAGATTTATTCCTGCCTGCAAATGGGGTGGGGGTGGCTCAGTCGGTAGCGCGCCAGGCTCCTAATCTGTAGTTCCCAGGTTCAAGTTGCAGCTGGATCATTGTTGAGATTTATCTTCGCAAAATTCCTCACCCTACCCACTATCAGTAGGGGACACAGATGGGCTGGGAAAGGCTGCCGTCGGTCGGATGAGACGTTAAGCCGTGGCCCTGTGTGTGGGAGAGCCATACACTGTGTCCATTAACGAACATGTTGGATGACCTTGACGGGAGGCTACCATCTGTCTCCCAACAGCTGTTCCAGTGGGTTCCCTCCCCCAATTTGTTTGGTGCAATAAAGCCTTAGTTGCTATTGCGCCAAAAAAAACCAAACAGCCAACCAACCAACCCTCCCCCAACCTTCTGTGAGCCTTCGGGGTCCATGGTGTGCAAAATAATGCCGCTCAGAGGTAAAACAACCCAACTCTGCCTGCGGTTATGCTACATCTAATGACCAGCTTTACAAGTTGTTGCAGATATTTAACATCGCATTAGGTTATATGTTAATATTTCTTTTATTATTTCTTTTTTTGTAAAAAAAATTTGATCTTGTATCGTTTCCTGTAAATGAGTGGGTATTAGATGTGGAAGCTAAAAGGACTTCCTACACATGGCAAGTTTTTACATGACTGATTTAAGTTAAAAACCTCCTCCCAACAATAGATTGTAAACTCAATGCATAAAGTTAATATTTTATTTCCTTCTTTTTAATAATTAAATCTCAGTTTTCATTTCTGTAGATCTTTATTTCCATAAATTATCAATCCCCCCTCCTCACATTATGCAGTGAATATTGTGGAGTAAATACTTTGAGCTTGTATCATTTTCTAAATATGAATTATAATGGAAGCAAAATGGACTTCCTTGGCTGGAAATCAATCCTTGTTTGGGAGTGCAGTTTTCGGGAAGGAGTCCCCCCCCCCCCCCCCCAGCATCTTGGCTGTGCCACTCTAAGATATGTTTTTTTTTTCTTTGGTGCACAAATCTTTCTGCACTTTGCCCAGATCACCAAACTTCAACACCCAAAGAAAAAAAAAATCATATTTTTTAGTTAAAAAAAAGTCTGTTTTTTTTTTCCCATTTCATACCAGTTCAGAAAATCTCATGAATGTGAGAAGCCCGAGGCACTTTGTTTAACACTGGCCATGTTTAAAATGTACGATACTGAAAGGAAATATTTAAAGCAAATAAAAATCGCTTTTCAGGTTAAATATTATTTGGGAGGAAATTTCCTTTCAATTAATATATAATTTAACTTTTTATTCATAAGGTTTTCCAAAATTAAGACTAAATTGTATAGTTCGATATATATTTTCACTATATCATGTTGAAAAAGGCTGATTAAAATCAGTATGCTTGTAAATTTGTTTAAATTACTTATTTTCATTAAATTCATAATTCAATTCTATTTAATTTGGTGTATAACATGACCTATTTCTGTTGATTGTTTTGTTTTTTTTTTTAAATTGATTTTATTTGACTCGGAACAATTAGCTAAAAGCCTGGAATTTTTTCAAAGTATGGCACCATGAAAAAAATTGCAAAACTGGAGTAATTTTCTTGCTTCAAGTAAATATATAATCTACACATCCCCTACCAATATATATCTGCCAATATAATATCTGATCTACACATCCCCTACCACTTCTGAATCCACATTACTCATCACGCAATTGCCTGTCAGCCAGATTCTTAATTCTATTAAGCACAATCATGCAAAGAACTTTCCCTGGAACAGAGAGTAGACTGATACCCCTAAAGGTATCGCAAGAACTGCGATCACCTTTTTTGAAAATAGGGATAATAATAGCTCTGGTAAAAGTTTAAGTTTAGAAACAGCCAAAATAACTTTAGATTGTGTTATAGGGCCAACATTAAAGCCACCAATGCTTCTATCATCATTGCAAACAATGGGAATAGAACTAACCACATTGTTCACAGATCATCACTGAAATGCCCAGGCCACCTAGTCATGATGAAATCCTCGCCTTCTATAACCTTACCTTGTTTATCCTTCAATCCCTGTATACCTGTCCATTTTCTACCATACAAAACATTAACTATCTGGTACCACTCTCTGCTGTTGTATTATCTAACTACTTCCTCGGCTTTGTCAGCCAAGCCATCAAGCCAAAGATTCTTATCAGCAGCTAACTGATCCTTTACACGTTTATTAAGTTCCCTGTGATGCTTTCTATTAGGACTAGTAGGGTATTGATTAAGGACATTCCTGCAGTTCTTTCTTTCTGAAATAAGCTCTAGTGCCTTATCACTCAAATAATTTTGCTTCCTCTGCTCCTTTTTTTCCCTTAAAAGAGTGCTGTTGTTTTCAAGAAAAGCCTGTTTAAAACAGTTCCATTCTTCCTCAGCTTTAGTAGTAAGCAAATCGTGAGTGTCATAGTGACTAAGTGCCTATCATGATAAGCTTTAGCTCTAACTGGGTCTTTCAGAGCTTCAGAATTAAAGGTAAGTTTTTAACCTTAGCACAACACTTCTTAAGTTGCAAGTCACTTTTAACAAGGTAATTGTCAGATCCAATTTCAGCTCCCCTATGTGATCTGGTATTCCTAACAACTAGCTCATTTGCTGTTAATTAATATGTAATCAATCATATTCTTATGCAGCCCATCATGTGAAACCCATGTGTGCTTTTGTACGTCACGTGTTTGTAATAAGTGTTAGTTATTCTGAAACCATTAAGTTTACTTATCTGTAGGAGACGTTGCGCATTGCCATTGTAGCTACCAGTACCAAAAGGATCTATCACCCCTCCCCAAAGATCAGAGTCCGTACCAACTTTGTAATTTTTTTTAATTGTTTGAGGTACCAATGCTAAAGTTGGTACCTCAAACAAGTAAACAAAATTAAAATTGTAATTTTTCATTTTTTCTCTCAATGTCAATCTATGTTACGTACACTCTTATAAGGTTTGCTTACCATCCATCTCCCCATTGTGATGTCAAAACTCCTAGCCAATGATCACCAAGAAATGTTCCCTTGTAGAGTGGCACCACCCTACCTTCATTCACCTTGATGAATAATGTATCGAGAATACCATCAAAGAGTTACCCATGGACAACTGTAAATGAGGACAGGTATCTTTGACTTGTAGTTCAAAGGCATAATCACCATCAACTTGGTTTTCTTCTCACTATTAGCAGGAAATTCGTGACGGCAGTCCAGTGTGTTGTGTGCCCCATACCACAGAAGGGTGCAACTGAACTGGGCAAGACATTGCGATTGGACCGAGGAGCAATGACACTCACTGTTCTTTACTAATGAATCCAGATGTGCCTAGCAGAGTCCATCATTGTCAAGAGAGACTACTTATAGCCTGGGCAAGCATTTCACTTGGTTGCAGAAATTTCTATGTGGCTCATACCAGCAAGAAGAGGCTCAGAAGTGCAGAGATGATGTCCTTGACCCCTATGGGCAACTTTATGCAAGTGCAATAGATGACAATTTCATTAAAAAAAAATGCCCATCCACATAGAGCTCAATTGGTCGACCAATACCTGAAGAACAGCCCAAATTCTTTGGGGCATAGAACTTACAAGATGCTGGATGCATTGTGCAGTAATGTTGTACCACATGGAGATGATTGTGTAGTGCAGTTGCTGCAAATTGGATGGTGGCACAGTCTGCAAACAGCTGTTACCACCTCATCCCAAAAATGCTCAGTAGGGTTTAGATCTAGGGATTGTGCAGGCCAGTGAACAGGGGAAACTCCGAATGTTCCTGGAACCATTCAGTGATGACACATGCCTTGTGAACGGGTGCATTATCATGCTGAATGTTTCTGAGTGAGGATAAACTGTAACCATGAAGGGAAGAACTTGGTCAGGAACAATGTTGAAATCTGCCTTGGCATTCAGATGTCCTTTAGGCTCCCTGATATCCACCAATGTGTGCCAGGAAAACATTCCTCACACTACTGACCTTTACTCTTTACACCAGACAAGATGGCTCCATGGCCTCATGTTGCTGCTTGTGCCAAATTCTGACCCATCAGCACGATGCAAAAGGAACCTTGATACGTCCAACCAGGCTACCTTTTTCCAGTCCTCAACTGTCTAGTGTCAATGCTACTTTGTCCACTGGAGACATACTGTCTGTGTTCTTTGCTGACAACATCGGCATGTGGCATGGTTGATGGCTGTTTTAGCCTATTTGCAATGAGATCCGATACATGGTGCATTCGGAAATGCCTTCTGCACATCATCATCATCATCAAGCAGCCATGGGCTACGGAGGTTCAACCAGACCGTGCAATTTAATTCGCCAAGCAAGTCTATCCTGAGCTACATCTACTTCATCTGGCCACTGCACACCAATTCTAACAAGGTCCTGTTTGACATTGTCTGCCCATCGCATCCTAGGTCTCCCCTTCTTTCTGAGGCCTTTAGGCACACTGTTCATAACCCTATTCGCCAATCTATAATTATCCATACGGGCAACGTGGCCAAACCAATGGAGTCTCTCTCTGCACAACATGCTGCTTAAAGGAGGTTGCAGACTCCTTTGCCTAACCTCATCATAAGTTACAAAGTTGAACTACCTAATGCCCAAGATACTGCGTAAGCATCTAGAATCAAAAACATCTAGTTTTCTGTTATCTTGTTTACAAAGTGTCCAAGTTTCACTACCATGACTAACCCTAGAAAGAGCCAAACTATTATACAGTCTAATTTTAGTCTTTAGGTGTATACGCCTATTTCTCCACATTCTCCATAGATTCTTAAAAGTCCCGGCAGCAATCCCTTTCTTCTGTTAATTTCATGCTGCACATCACCAGTGTTTGTTACATAGCTCCAAAGATAATTAAATTGTGACACCTGCTCAAGACTGCAACCATTCAGATGAACTGAATCAACCTGACCTACCTGACCAGTTTTCATCACTTTAGTTTTCTCTCTGTTTATAACCAAACCTACTCTACTACCAGTTTCATTAACAGCTCGAATGAAAGAGTTCATCTCATCAACATCATTTGCCAAAAGGGCTAAATCATCAGCATAACCTAAATCAGAAATTTTCGTATCTCCAGTCCATTTAAGGCCAAAATCTTTCCCTTGAAGTGAGTTTCGCATAACATAATCAATTCTGCAGTGATTTATTTACCTGGTTGTTGCCCATCTGTTCATATGCACAATTCTTGCCAGTCTCCTTGACCCTTCTGATCCACAAGCTCTTATCATCCACAGAATCGCTGATCACTGGTAGTTTTTTGCTTTTCACACCATTTTCGGTAAACCCTTGAAATGGTTGTGTGTGGAAAGCCCAGGGGAACAGCAATTTGGGAGATGCTAGAACCAATACACCTAGCATCAGCTATCATGCCAATGTTCAAAGAGTTGATTTATTTAATGCACACTGCAGTCACATGATGTATTACACGTTGGAATGAACCGTTTATGTGATGAGGGGTGCTGTACCTAATAAACTCGCCTCTGTATATAGCAATCATAAAGTGGTTGATGAGCATTGGAAATGATGAAATCTGGTAGAAGTAGGCTGTAAGGCCTGCAACTTAGTGTAAAATATTTTGAATCTTTAGGGATAAAATTAATAATCATATGTTATGAACTGCATATTGGATTGCTTATCCAAAAGAAGTAAGAAAATGAAGTGAATATCAAATTAATGGTAGTTACAACTGTAGGAAAGAACTTATTTTCCTTTTTTCATGTGTTTTTAAGGCTTCTAAATTTCCATATCAAATATAAGTTACAGTTATATTGTTAAATATTATAAAAAGACTGTGCTGATAATAAAATATTTTATACAGAAAAAACAAAGACAAATAGCACTTTTTCTCTTCATGGATAGTTAGAGAAAAAAGGAGGAGCAATTAAAAAAATAATGATACTGGTATTAAGAAAATAGAAATTGTTGAAAAACTCTAGATGTGCAGGTTTTGACCTTAGCTTTTAAGTTGCTATGAAGCATTGGGATGTTTTCAATGCGTGATTTATTATTTTTATTGTAAAAATAGTGAAATATACTTTTACAAGTTTTTTTCTTCTCGTCAAACTGCATAATGTTCCTAACCTTTTGCAAAAAACATTAGATTTGTTTGAAATTAAAAGATGTAAATAAGTATTGCATAAGCTTTTAAGCAAATGCCTGAGCTGAACTATTCAAGATTTGCAATGGATCTTTAATCCTTTCACTACTATTCAGCCCAAAATGGCTGAAATTTTAGATGGACTCACCCAACCAATACTATTCTTTCCTATTCACTACTTCCTACCTGCAGCATGGGCCATTTTGGGCCCATATGGTAATAAAAAGGTTAAAGAACAAGTAAACAAAATTTTGACGGTTTCACCTTCTTTTAGGGGATTGATTACATGATTTTGACACTACGTATTATTTTTATGTAGTTGGCAACTAGAATAACCCATTGCATCATCTTTGAGTTGATTGTAGATTGTTAATTTAGATATGTATCTGCCAATGTACTTCGGGCATTACTTTAAACAACTTTGTAACTCTAATGTATTCAAGGCTGCAGAAATATCGGTCTCATTAGATTACAAGAGGATGAACAAGAGTTAATCATTTGGATTGATAGGATGGTAACATACTTTGTGTTACACAACAGTGTAAAACATGCAGAAAGGAAGCAAGAGGAGCTAGTTTCAGCACTGAAAAGCATGTAGGAAAATAAGTTTTTAATTTTGTAATCAATTTAACTAATTTCAGTTGCTTTTCCATTTAAGTTATTTATATAAAAGGGTTGCCATCTCTCAGATTTAGTGTTGTTGCCCGATATCTCAGCGAATCCTAGGCCGAATGATAAAAAGTGATTTGAGCAAGTTGTACCCCTAAATTTTAAATAAAAAGAGGAGGTGCATATTTTGAAAATATGTTTGGGGGGAGGTTTTTTTTTTCTTCAAAATATGCAAGTTTGATGTCAATTTTTTTTAATTGTTTGAGGTACCAATGCCAAAATTGGTACCTCAAACAATTAAACAAAATTAAAATTAAAATTTTTCATTTTTTCTCTCAATGTCATCTATTGACATTTGAGGGTGATAGATCCTTTTGGTACTGGTAGCTACAATGGCAATGCGCAACATCTCTTACAGATAAGTAAACTTAATGGTTTCAGAATAACTAACACTTATTACAAACACTATGCAAGTTTGATGTCAAAACTCCTAGCTAATGATCACCAAGAAATGCTCCCTTGTAGAGTGGCACCACCCTACCTTCATTCACCTTGATGAATAATGTATCGAGAATACCATCAAAGAGTTACCCATGGACAACTGTAAATGAGGACAGGTATCTTTGACTTGTAGTTCAAAGACATAATCACCATCAGCTCAACTTTCTACAACTTCCATCAACACATCTTTTGAATATCATATTACGAGAGTGGCTGTTAATCTTCAGGGATTCTGCCCTTCTTCCGAAGGTTAAGAAATAAGGAGATAAATTATAGAATACATTATTAATGGAGTAATACATTATTGGTGGAGAGTTGAAAGTTATGAATTGACTAAGTACATTAGTGATGGGCAAAGTTATCAATGGATCAAAGTGTCATGCCAAACTTTTGACAAGGTATAGCTAATATACAGTAATAAGTGTAGCCAATCAGGTGGCTGAGCATCTCAACTGGTGGGTGACCATATAAACAAGTTATCAATATGTAAAAAGAAAAAAACTGCTTATTAGTAAATGAAAATCATTGATACCTTTTGCATCAATGCTTAATAGTTTCTAAAGCATAAAAATGCAAAACAATTTTTGGAATGTATGCATTTGGGAGGGGTTTGAAGTCCCAAACCTCCCCTTGAAGTACACCACTGCAGGTGGCTGTTTTTTACCTATCTTCCTGTTTCTTTTCACTTCTCATTTATTGGTTCATCGATTTTTGTCAAAATAGTTGTTCCACCGTCTTTTGAACACAATGGACAATCTTAATGATTTATGTGTCATGAGAAGTTATGCATCAAATGAAAGTTTGTGACATGGGGAATATCATAGATTATATTTAAAAAATCCCTCCATGCTTTCTCCCCCCCCCCCCCCCCCACCAGAAAAGGGAGACAATATGTGAGGAATGTTCTGCTGTATCTTTTGAATGTGAGGGCTAAACTTAACAAGTTGATTGTCAAATGGAAGCTTATGCCATTGGAGAGTTTTATGGGTTATCAATTTCTCCTCATAGAACGAATTTCATTTTTCCTTTTCTAATCTTTTGGACAATGGCCCACATTTATGAATTAGGTGTCAAATGAAAGTTCATATGAAGGTGAACATAGGCTACTTCGACACATTAATAGATGAATGACAGCTGTTAGTTTAGTGGCCAGAACACTCTAGCATAAATCTGGAGAGACTTCAGCAAAATTAATTTTTTCCTTAAAACTTTTTATTGACTTCTGTATGTTATTTATTATTGATTGATTATGAAAAAACTCAGTTTGGTACTTTAAGGATTAATGGTCAGTATGAAATTCAAGAGTCATGTTTGATTCTCTGTTAAGTTTTGAAAAGCCATAGTTTTCAACAGGAATGGGAAATTCTGAAAATCCAGCGAGTTGGATTTTATGGGAATTGTGTGTAACATTTTAGTTGATTAGACTCCTTGTTTTTCGGTTATTGATTTACCAAATATTTTACTAAATGGTTTGCTACCAAGTAATTAATAAATGTTAAAATGTTAGCTTTAAGATCTTATCTAAAGTATTATCATCTATTAAAAAATTAACTCTTATTAACAGGAGTACTGCATCAGTTAATTGAAAAATGTGAACCTGGAGCAAGTGTTATAGCCATTTGTGAAGCTGGAGATGCTTTGCTTATAGAAGAAACTGGGAAAGTGTTTAAGAAAGAGAAGGAAATGAAAAAAGGTATGTGTGCAATTTTAACAAAATGTTTGAATTTGGTGTAAAAAAATCTGCATTTGTTCAAAGTTCACAACTTAAAGCAGCTAGATTTGAAGTATTTCATGCAGATGTTTTGGGCAATACAATTGTTGCTTTCAATAAGAGGTTTCATGTTTTCTACCTCCTATATGGAATAGTTTTTAAATATAATGCACTATTTACTTTGTGTGATATGTGGAAGGAAAATTTTTTAATTTTCCTTAGTGTATGGGCTTTCAACCTGGACACAAACACAGTATAAAATTTTAAAACAATAAAATCTCAGCATAATGCTGTACATATTTACATTTTACTTCAAGATGAACACTACTAAAGCTAATCTAGGTTGCGAATAAATATTGTCAACTTGACTGAAAACCACATAAAACAGATAGCAATGTTGATTGTCCGAGGTGGGGGTTGGCTTAATTGGTGACACATCAGGCTCATAATCTGCAGTTCCCAGGTTTGAATTCCACTTATGCAGCATTGAGATTAATAGGAAGGAATGAAGCTCACTACAATGACATTCATTTGTAGTACTTTAGATTTATCTCTACTAAACCTCCACCCTGCTCTCAGTTAAAGAGGGGACACCAGTGGTCTTGGAAAGGCCATTAGATAGGTAGTAGCACTGTGTACAGGAGAGCCATACTCTGTGTATGCTAAAGAACACACTGGATGGCCTTGATGGTAGTCTTAACAGCTGTCCAGTGGGACCCCTTCATCCTCCTTGGAGTTCTTGTGATACTTTTCCCATTGCTAGCAATAACTCTATAACTTGTGACCTACCCCATTTACCCACTGTGTGAAAAAATATCCACTCAAAGACAAAACAATACAATGCTGAATATCCACCTATATTGATAAAGGTGTTCTAATTATACCATGTACTTTACAGCATGTACTTTTTACTTAGCATCTTGGGTTGAAAAAGTCCCATCCAATATTAAAGTCTACATAAGTTATGTTAAACTAGGAGTTAGAGTAAAAATGTATGATTCATTAAAGCAAATACTGAATTTTATCAAAATAATCATATGTAATATGCATATTCTGAATGGGTGTGCAGACATAATTTTCTCCTACATCCCCGATGATGTCATTGGTGGCATAAATTTTTGATTCCGTGTGATTCCACAGGTACTTGATAGACAGGTCCCACAATATAATAAAATTACAGTGTTGTGCATCAAAATATGGCATCTAGGACCATAGCAGATAAGCCAGCAGCAAAATGGTAATGCATAAAATCTTTTTTAATTAAATATTTTAAAATACTACAATAAGCATTAAATTCAGTGAAAAAGAAAACAAAATATATTGTAATGTATTACCTGGTGTCTGCATAAGCTCTATTAACTAGCCACTAGTCTAGTTTTGTTTAAAAAAAAATTGGTAGTGTAAGTCAGGAATTAGGTAGAGTAAGGTAATAGGTCAGATAAGCAGACCTTAGTAAGGTAAGATAATTTGGTCAGGTGAAGTAGACCATCAATTTAGAACAGTTCTGTGCATTCAGACTTTGTAATATCAAAGCTTCTGACCTTTTTGGTTAGTGCTATCTGTTAATCTGAAATTAATCATTGAAATGTAAAAACATCAAATATGTAAGTAACAACTTGCCTTATGCAGTGTTTACCTACAAATTTCTTATATTATTAATTCTTATGAAGAATTACATTCTATAGACATATAGAAATGTTCATTCCATGTCAAGGAGATATATCTGTACCTGAAATATAGACAAATATGTCTTATATGCCATTGTTACCATTGCTGTTGGATTATACTTCCTTACTTCTGCTATGTTTTGCTTATAAATCTTATACAGTGTTATAGAGTTATTTATGACTGTCCCAAACTTGTTGTGGTGGTCTCACTTATATCTTCTTGTATAGAGTTTAGACATCAAGTTCTTATCTGCAGTGAGTCAAGATTAATCCCTCTGCAAGTGTCTGAAATCTTTAGGGGTGCTGCTGTTTTTTATCTTATTAATGGAGTAGTACATTATTGGTGGAAAGTTGAAAGTTATGAATTGACTAGTACATTAGTGATG
The DNA here is from genome assembly GCA_038380435.1 of Ryuthela nishihirai. NCBI lineage: Eukaryota > Metazoa > Arthropoda > Arachnida > Araneae > Heptathelidae > Ryuthela > Ryuthela nishihirai. The sequence goes on from JAWZYU010000030.1 coordinate 61,140,278, forward strand.
GGAAAAGTTATCAATGGATCGAAGTTTCATGCCAAACTTTTGACAGGGTATAGCTAGTTACAGTAATAAGTGTATCCAATCGGGTGGCTGAGCATCTCAACTGGCGGGTGACCATATAGACACTGATGTACATGTTTCTTGTATGTTTGTGGAAAGTATTGAGTATCAACAGATTTTGGCACCCTGTAATTCCGATTGACTAATTGTTCCAAAATTTGGTATAAAAATCCATGTTGTGTTGAAAGACTAGGCCCCTATCTGCTGTGGTCAGGATTAATCCTTTTGTGAATGTCTAGAATCTGTGGGGATGCTAACATCACCTCAACTACTTGTGAAAGTTGTGAATGAAAATGCATGACCAGACTTTTGATGGGAAAAGTTATTGGAGAATTGACTTAAAGTTAAATGTTTAGTGTTTTACTTAAAGTTAATTGTTTTACTCTACTGTTGGCAATTGTAAAAGTCTTTAATAGAGAGGAGAAATACGTTTTTCACTAAACTTCTAAAAATTTTTCTTAAAAAAGAACATTCTTTTAAAATTTGTGTACTAATCTAGAAAACTTAGTTATGAGAGTGGCTGTTAATCTTCAGGGATTCTGCCCTTCTTCTGAAGGTTAAGAAATAAGGAGATAAATTATAGAATACATTTACATTTGATTTGTTACATAATAATAATTAATAAATGATATTTTGAAATGCAGTCTTGAAAAATTAACAATCCTAACAGGACAAGTAGAATAGTTAGTAGGTTTAATACTATAGTGTTTTTTCCCCTTAGGAATTGCCTTCCCTACCTGTGTGTCTGTGAATCACTGCATTTGCCACTTCTCACCTTTGAAAAGTGAGCCTGATTATATTTTAGCTGATGGAGACATGGTCAAGCTGTGAGTATAAATTTAATTGGTTAGATTTCATAAATTGGAAATTTTTGCTATACATTTAAATACTCTAATGCTAAAAAAACGAAAAATGCACAGTTATAACAAAGGCCATCTGGTAAAGTGTCTAAGGAGTAATAATGTTTAGTTGATCAGGAAATTTCTGTAGCTCCTGAAGCAAACTTCCTTAACCCCTTACGTTCACTTTTTAATTCTGGAGGGGCGGGGGTGGTTCATTCGGTAGTGCACCTGGCTCATAATCTGTAGTTTCCAGGTTCAAGTCTCAGCTGGGTCAGCATTGAGATTTATATCTGCAAAACTCCCCACACTTTCCACAGTCAGTAGGGGACACCGATGGGCTTGGAAAGGCCGCTGTTCGTCAGATGGGATGGTAAGCTGTGGCCCTGTATGCTGGACAGCCATACCCTGTGCACATTAAAGAACACACTGGATGGCCTTGACGGGAGGCTACCATGTCTCCCAACAGCTGTTCCAGTGGGTCCCATCCCCCAACCTTCTCTGAGCCTTCAGGGGCCTTCTGACCTGGCCATTTAGCAATGGTGTGCAAAGAAGTGCCGCCCAGAGACCCAACCCATATACCTGTTGTTTAAAGATTTTCTTTTTACAAATTTCATTATACTGATTATTTCTTTTTTTATAATGAGATAAGTGTTTATTATGTTAAAATGATATTTTCATTAGAATGGTATTTGTCAAAATGAAAATATAGATGCACAGTAAATTCACCAGCAACAGAATTTTTTTTTATTATACTGAATATTTTGCTACTCTGTCATTCGTTACATCAACATTTCACTGTAATTTACTTAAATTTTATTAGTTTTAAGGTTTTATTGGTTAATTCAAAAGCACTATGGTAAAACTTCCAGTATATAAACTTATCCTTCAGATAGTATAGGCTGCCTATGAGTTCTAAGTTAAACAGTAGAAAGACTAATTGCATTTTTTTTTTTTGCAGTGACTTGGGAGCTCATATTGATGGTTTTATAGCAGTTGTTGCTCACACATTAGTTGTTGGTGCTTCAAAGGTTAGTAGCATTTTTCTTGTTTTAAATATATTCTATATGAGTTTTTCAATGAATAGACAATAATTAGACTAAAAATCAAATATTAATATTTACTTTGTATTTTAGGATAATAAAGTTACTGGTAGAAAAGCAGATGTCATTCGTGCTGCATATTATGCTGCCGAAGCTGCATTACGTCTAGTAAAGCCAGGAGGAGAGGTATGAATTATAAAATATACTGCAAATGCTAAATTGAAAATTTACTAATACTGTTGTTATTAATAAAATAAGAGATGTAAGATTTTGGTAAGTAGCTTTACATCCACTGAAAACTGCTTTCATCCACTACATGTGCATAGTTACAGTGCTCTGTAGACTCAAAAAAAAAAAGAAAACTTTGAGTCAGAAAAATGATTATGAGTAACTAATCTGGCATTCCCCTCTAGAAGAAAGAATATAGGCTTTGAAAAGTACTAATGGCCTTCTCTTAAGTAAGATGTGAAGAGGGGTGAATTTTTTGTGCTCTGTCTGACAAATTCTGTGCATTGTAATCTGTAGTTCTCAGGTTCGAGTCCCAGCTGCGTCAGTGTTGAGATTTATAAAAAATAAAAATAAATACCCCCTCAAGCAGCTGCTTGCCACAGAGGTCTGACAGGAGCCTGTCAGTTTATATGCAACAGTAGAAGATCTGAGAGGATGGCAGGACCTCAGCAGAAAAACAATACGAACATCCATGCCTTATCCGGGGCTCGAACCCAGGTCCCTTAGATCAGCAGCCAAGCGCGCTAACCACTCGGCCACGGGACGGCTTTTAAAATGTCAACTGCACATGGTGTTCCCAGGTGGTCACCCTCCCAAGTACTGACCGCGCCCAAAGCTGAGATTTATCTCCGCTAAATCCCCCGCCCTGCCCACGGTCAGTAGGGGACACCGATGGGCTTGGAAAGGCCACTGTCCGTCAGATGGGGCGTTAAGCCATGTGCGGGAGAGACATACCCTGTGCACATTAAAGAACTCGCTGGATGGCCTTGACGGGAGGCTACCATCTGTCTCCCAACAGCTGTTCCAGTGGGTCCCCTCCCCCAACCTCTGAGCCTTTGGGGTCCTTGTGACCTGGCCATTTAGCCCATGGTGTGCAAAAAAGTGCCGCTCAGAGTAAAACAACCAAACCCTTTGCTTTTCCCATGTTGAGACGAAATGAAATGCTGCCTGCGAGAGCTCCGACCCAGGTATTATATATATATATATATATCATTTGCGACCTTGGCACGTGACACTGATTGGCTGCACATGTGTTTCTTTGCATAACGCAGAGGTGGTTTTAATGTATTGGCTGATCAATGTATATGCTTATCTCTAATATTCCAAAAACTATTTTTATCACAAATTTGATCAATTTGAAAGTATTTATTTAGTGAATAAGCATTTTAAATGCAATGAAGTCTAGTTTTGGTAGTAGCTGCTATCCACTATTTGAAAATTATTTAAACATTCAGTAATGAATAGGGGTGGGGGTGGCTCAGTTGGTAGCGCGCCAGGCTCGTAATCTGCAGTTCCCAGATTCAAGTCCCAGCTGGGTCAGCGTGGAGATTTGTCTCTGCAAAACTCCACCCTGCCCACAGTCAGTAGGGGACACCGATGGGCTTGGAAAGGCCGCCGTCCGTCGGATGGGACATTAAGCCATGGCCCCATGTGTGGGAGAGCCATACTCTATGCATGTTGAAGAACACACTGGATGGCCTTGACAGGAGGCTACCATGTGTCTCCCAACAGCTGTTCCAGTGGGTCCCCTCCCCCAACTTCTGAGCCTTCGGGGTCCTTGTGAGCTGGTCATTTAGCCCATGGTGTGCAAAAAAGTGCTGCTCAGAGGTAAAACAACCCAACCCAATAATGAATTAATTTTGAAGACTTACATTATTATTAATATAAGTTTAAAATTAAAGTGATTAAAGCAGTTTATTGAATCTGAGATATATATTTTTTAAGTATGTATTGTAATTTGGTCTGTAAATGGTAGCTAGGTAGTCACTGGAAGGAGAGCTATGCACCAATCCCCTGTTATGATGCATAGAACCGGCCAGGCCTAGCACCTAATGTCCAACCCCGCCTTCCACGTGGTGCGGACCGTTAGTAACTTTCAAAAGAGATACTCTCTTGTGGAAGTGAACGGAAGGGGAGGGCTGCCAGATTAGTGTGTCCTACTGATCTGGACAACTATGGCTACCTTTCTTTTTTTTCTACCCTGCTGAGGAGTGGTCAACCACACAGGGTCCTGGTGCTGACCATATAAACCTCTGGACTGGACAGATATATGGCTCTGAGCTTGATTATGGATCCTGATTTTGCTGCACTGGTGGGCTTCTGTGGAGGGAAAATCTTCCGCTGTGTTTTCTTTTTGTTTGTGGGTTGACAGCCCCAAGTGAATAGATTCACAGGATATGTTTATCAGCTGGTGGATAATCCTGAGCAGAAGTCATCGCAGGCACCTGAACTCTTTGCTTCTATTGGCATCGTCAAATTCTACATTGGAGGAAGTCTTCCAGTGTAGATGGCTTCAGCCTTTAGTAGTGGGTGAACGGGTCTTTGCCCCATGTCTGCGATTAGGGGGCTGTTTGATATTGTCGGCATTCCCTCTCTCAATAAACATAGTTTCTTTAAACATCCCACTAACCATTTTCTCTCCATAGGTAGTTGGAATGTGAGGACTCTGCACAGAGCTTTTTCTCTTGATGTCCTTACACAAGAATTCCACCGTTATAATTTAGATATTCTCGGCTTGCAAGAGACCAGATGGACAGATAAAGGTCAGATTCTTAAAAATAATCTTAAATTTCTCTTTTCAGGGAGGGACGACAATAAGCATCACCAAGGCGTGGTTCTGCTTCTCAGCAGACACGCTAGCGATGCTCTTCTAGGATATGAGTGCATTAATGAAAGGTTTCTTACAGCAAAATTTCAGACAAGCGTTAAAGACTTGAATGTTATCTGCTGTTATGCCCCCACTGAGGATGAGGATGAGAAGGATAGGTTTTATGAACAACTTCAGGATATTTTGAATTCTGTCAAGAAAGGAGATATTACCCTTGTTCTTGGTGACTTCAATGCCAAAGTTGGTACTGACTCTAACCTTTATGGAGGAGTAATAGGCCCTTTTGGTATTGGTAGCTGCAATGGCAATGGGCAACGTCTCCTACAGGTAAGTAAACTCAATGGATTCAGAATAACTAACACTTATTACAAACACCGCGACATACATAAGTACACATGGGTTTCACCTGATGGGCTGCGTAAGAATATGATTGATTACATATTAATTAGCAGCAAATGGGCTAGTTCTGTTAGGAATACCAGGGCATATAGGGGAGCTGAAATTGGATCTGACCATTACCTTGTTAAAAGTGTGTTGCAACTTAAACTTAAAAAGTGTTGTGCTAGGGTTAAAAAATTTACTTTTAATACTGAAGCTCTGAAAGATCCAGTTATAGCCAAAGCTTACCATGATAGGTTACTTAGTCATTATGACAGTCATGGTTTGCTTACTACTGAAGTTGAGGAAGAATGTGATCATTTTAAACAGGCTCTTTTGGACACTAACAGTACTCTTTTAGGAAAAAAGGAGCAGAAGAGGCAAAATTATCTGAGTGATAAGGCACTTGAGCTTATTTCGGAAAGAAAGAACTGCAGGAATGCCCTTAATCAATACCCTACTAGTCCTAATAGAAAGCATTACAGAGACCTTAATAAACTTGTAAAGGATCAGTTACTGCTGATAAGAATCTTTGGCTTGATGGTTTGGCTGACAAAGCCGAGGAAGCAGTTAGACAGCACAACAGCAGAGAGCTGTACCAGATAGTTAATGTTTTGTGTGGTAGAAAACGGACAGGCATACAAGGATTGAAGGATAAACAAGGTAAGGTTATAGAAGGGGAGGATTCTGTCATGGCTAGGTGGGCTGAGCATTTCAGTGATGTTCTAAACAATGTAGTTAGTTCTACTCCCATTGTTTGCAATGATGATAGATGCATTGGTGGCTTTAATGTTGGCCCTATAACACAATCTGAAGTTATTTTGGCTGTTTCTAAACTTAAACTTCATAAATCCCCAGGGGTAGATGAAATTACTACGGAAATGCTTAGAGCTGGGAATGTTTCGGTTACCACTTGGATGACTGAAATTCTGAATCTCTTTTATGATAAAGGCATGGTTCCTAAGGATTTTACCAGAGCTATTGTTATCCCTATTTTCAAAAAAGGTGATCGCAGTTCTTGTGATAACTATAGGGGTATCAGCCTACTCTCTGTTCCAGGTAAAGTTCTTTCCATGATTGTGCTTAATAGAATTAAGAATCTGGTTGACAGTCAATTGCGTGATGAGCAATGTGGATTCAGAAGTGGTAGGGGATGTGTGGATCAGATATTTTCACTTAGGCAGGTTCTTGAGAAATGTTTAGAGTTTCAGAAACCTTTGGTTGCTAGCTTTGTTGATTTCAAAAAGGCTTTCGACTCTGTTGATCATCATAATTTGTGGTTGATTGTGAGATCATATGGTATACCAGACAAGTTAGTTAACATAATGAAAGCTCTCTATAATAACACTGAGTCGTGTGTAAGAGTTGGTAAGGCTTGTAGCAATTGGTTTAGCATTACTTCTGGTGTTCGACAAGGGTGCATTTTGTCTCCTTTTCTCTTTAGCTTGGTTATTGATTATGTTACACGAAATTCACTTCAAGGGAAAGATTTTGGCCTTAAATGGGCTGGAGATACGAAAATTTCTGATTTAGATTATGCTGATGATTTAGCCCTTTTGGCAAATGATGTTGATGAGATGAACTCTTTCATTCGAGCTGTTGATGAGACTGGTAGTAGAGTAGGTTTGGTTATAAACAGAGAGAAAACTAAAGTGATGAAAATTGGTCAGGCAGGCTGTGATTCAGTTAATCTGAATGGTTGCAGTCTTGAGCAGGTGTCACAGTTTAATTATCTTGGGAGCTATGTAACAGATAATGGTGATGTGTGCGGCATGTGATTAACAGACGAATAAGAATTGCAGCCGGGACTTTTAAGAATCTATGGAGATTGTGGAGAAATAGGCGTATACACCTAAAGACTAAAATTAGACTGTATAATAGTTTGGTTCTTTCTAGGGTTAGTTATGGTAGTGAAACTTGGACACTTTGTAAACAAGATAACAGGAAACTAGATGCTTTGATTCCAGATGCTTACGCAGTATCTTGGGCATTAGGTGGTTCAACTTTGTAACTAATGATGAGATTAGGCAAAGGAGTCTGCAACCTCCTTTAAGCAGCATATTGTGCAGAGAGAGACTCTGTTGGTTTGGCCATGTTGCCCGTATGAATAATTGTAGATTGGCGAATAGGGTTATGAACAGTGTGCCTAAAGGCCTCAGAAAGAAGGGGAGACCTAGGATGCGATGGGCAGACAATGTCAAACAGGACCTTGTTAGAATTGGTGTGCAGTGGCCAGATGCAGTAGATGTAGCTCAGGGTAGACTTGCTTGGAGAACTAAATTGCACGGTCTGGTTGAACCTCCGTAGCCCATGGCTGCTTGAGGATGATGATGATGATTGTAATTTTAGAATCACAAGATTGTTACTTCTGTTGTATCATTTAATATTCTTTTGATTTTAACAGAATAATTGTAAAACTTTGAAATGGACATTTTTAGTATGGAATAACAATAAATGTATATTAAAATATAATTACAATTTAAAAATGCTAATATATCATCAAGACATTAAGTAATGCAGCAGTTCTCCTTTGCTATATTTTATAGAATTCATCAGTGACTGATGCTATTCAGAAATTATCCGAAACATTTAAATGCAAACCTGTAGAAGGTATGTATATTACTGATGTTTTGTAACTTTGCAGTTATTCTTGTAGTCTTTCATTACTAAAGGATATGTACTTCATGTTCAATTGATTCTTCATAAAAATGGCATTTCTGGAAAGTGAATTAGATAATGTAAAATGCTTATGTATTGAGAAAAAGCTGATTTTATCTTATTTCTTGTTCAACAATAAATAAAAATAAATACCCCCTCAAGCAGCTGCTTGCCACAGAGGTCTGACAGGAGCCTGTCAGTTTATATGCCATAGTAGAAGGTCTGTGAGGGATGGCAGGACCACATCAGAAAAACGACACAAACATCCATACCTTATCCAGGGCTCGAAGTACCTACAAATAACAAAGTTGCATTTCATTGCTTTAAACAATATTACTAAATTATTCTCTATAATAGGTATGGCCAAACCATTGTTCATGAACCACATGCAGCTCACAGAAAGTTCACTTGTGTCTAATAGGATATTTACTATGAAGTGAAAAGCAAATTTTTTAATGTTTCTGAATCTTCATAGATCCTGATAATTATGTATTGAAAATATTTTTGTGTAATTTAATGCAATTATTTGCTCGGAATCTGAAGTTTAAATAGTTTGGCAGTTAATAGTAATGCTGACCAAATATATTAAACATCAAATGTTTTAAATCCATAAGAAACACCAGATTCATTACTATTACTTAATTAGTATTGCAGTTCTCATTGTTTTCTGTTATTTGCAGTTATTATTGTTTTGAAACTCATTATGTATTACTATTTCAACAAATGGTTTTACAGGAACTTGAATATTTTCATTTCATGGCTGGTGTTTTTAAGAATTTTGAAAAATACTTGTCAACATGAACTTCAAGGCATTCTGGTATAAACTAAACATCTTAAATCTGCATTAACACTGAAAGCACTTTTTTTTGGGGGGGGTGGGGGAAGCCATAGCTGTTGATTGGTTATTTGCTAATTGTAATTAAAATGGGAAACATGAGACTAAAAGTAGCAAGGTGCTTTTTGCTTAAAAGAAACAAACATTGATGCATGCCTCTGATTGATATGGAAATACTGCACATTGGATCAATTCCTTAGGTGGTAAAGTAAAAAAAATAAGTTTTCAGTGGGGAGGCATACTTGAAAATAATTCAGGTAATAGGATTGTGCAATTCATGAACTGAGAAATCTAATGTATTATTGTTGAATTGAGGAAACAGTCACTTGTCAACCAATCAGTGATTTCAAATATCATTGCTTGGTTAAGACATGGCAAGCTTAGTCAACCAATTATAATATCTGTTGATTCATCAAATGTGCATTCGCTCAATTGTTTCCACTTTCAATTCACTTTTTTACTACTGCAAGTTGTTAATGAATGAGGTCATTTTGTCTTTGCCAGTTATGAATTAAAAGTTTGTAACCTTGTAACGCTCCAAAGATTATTAACTTTTAAAGTTGGACCTTTTGTCTGATCTAAATTTATTCAAATTCTGGATAGCTGTATCGGGCGCCAGGCAATAATAAACTGTCAAATAAAGTTGAAATAGGGTTCATTAATGTATAATATCAGGCGTTACTTATCAAGTAAGAATTCATAAAGGATTGTTGAGTTTAATTAAAGTTTAAATATAATCAAAAATCAATCAATGTTGCTCCAGAGAAAAATAACAAAAATTCAAAAGTTTCTAAAACAAGGTTCATTTCCAAAATATTCAACTCGCCAACAGTCGGTAGTGCGCCAGGCTTATAATATGCAATTACCAGGTTCGAGTCCCAGCTGGGTCAGCATTGAGATTTATCTCCGCAAAACTCCCCTACCCTGCTCACGGTCAGTAGGGGACACTGATGGGCTTGGAAAGGCCACCATCAGTTGGACGGTACATTAAGCCATGGCGCCATGTGGGAGAGCCATACCCTGTGCACATTAAAGAACACGTTGGATGGCCTTGATGGGAGGCTACCATCTGTCTCATAACAGCCGTTCCAGTGGATTCCCAACCTTCTCTGAGCCTTCGGGGTCATTGCGAACTGGCCATTTTGCCCATTGTGTGCAAAAAAAGTGCCACTCAGAGGTAAAACAACCAACCTAATCAACTCACCAAACTCAATTGTAGAAGGAGTTGTTAGTCTGCAATTTTTATATTCTAGCTACACAACACATACTTCTGACTCCTACTTCTCTACTACTCGCTCCACAATCTCTATCAGACGTTCTAACTCTCTCTCGATCTCTGTCATTCTAATTCTTCTTACTTTGTGACCTCACGTCACTACTATAACAAGCGACATACAAAGCCGGCACGTGTCTATTGCACGCTGGGAAAGACATTTGCATAATATGACGATCGTGCTGGCTATGACATAAGAGGGGTCATGTCCTACACGCACTTTAGCAGTTGACAGTCAAAAAGTTGGAGTTGCGCATGTGCAACTCCGATGCTCGGAATGAGGTTTGTGATGTCCAACAAATGAAATAATCCCCAAAATGATAAATATAACGTAAATAAAGCAAAACTGGTTAAGTAAAAGTGAATGGTGGACCATCACAACCTACAATTTAAATATTTAGGTTTAGTATTTGGGATTGTAAATAATACTGAAGTTAGATGCAAACATTTCACTTTCCAAAATAAATGTTTTATGTTGTTAACTGGACTGCATTTTTTTTCTTTTATTCTACTAATGTATAACTTTTCATGTGTTGATAAAAATGAAAAAAAAATATATGTTAGAAATGAAAAAAATGTGTATCAACATTAATTATTTAAGATCAATTTACCCATTGAATAAACTACAATTGTACAGTACTAAACTGAAGTGTTTTATAATTTTTATTACTGTATATAATAAGCCAAAACTTGAAAACTAAATATAATTGTACTTTACGTATCTTTCATTTTGCTACAGGTATGCTTTCACATCAATTAAAACAGTTCAGGATAGATGGGGAAAAATCAATAATACAAAATCCTACAGAAGCACAGAGGTAAGAAAAAAAAGTTTATTTTGTCATTTAAAAGTTTCTATAGTTATGATATTTTTGAGCATAATGAATATCATTAAGTATTTTTTTAAATGTTTTATTTGTTTAAGACTAGTGTGCATTAATGCATTTAGTTTTTTAATGTATTTCTTTATTCCATATTTCACATGTAAAAGGTTGATATTTATAAAGGGTGTTTGATGTTATCCCTATCTCTCTCAATAAACTTACTTTCTTTAACAGTTCTTCTAACCCTTTTATGAGGCATCATAATGAAATACCGACAGCAAAAATGGCATTGCAACATTACGTCAAGACCAAAAATGTCGTTGGAACATTATGCTGAGAGCAAAAAATGCAGTCTCAACATTATGCTGAAAATTCAGAATGGTGACAATAATATATGTTCAAGAAAAGCATTAACGAATTATTTTATTATTAAAATTTACTATTGCTATTAATAATAAAATTTTTGCTTTGTCATCTATCTGTCCTGCAGTTTGTTTTTAGAGTTATATGTTTAAAAAAATTTACATTGGATAGGTATTGAGGAAATATTACAATCTGCACTTTCAGCATTCCCCAGAAGTTTAGGGGGCGGGGGTGGCTCAGTCAGTAGCACGCCAGGCTCGTAATCTGTAGTTCCCAGGTTCGAGTCCCAGCTGGGTCAGCATTGAGATTTATCTCCGCAAAATTCCCCGCCCTCCCCACTGTCAGTAGGGGACACCGATGGGCTTGGAAAGGCCACCGTCCATCGGATGGGACGTTAAGCTGTGGCCTTGTGTGCGGGAGAGCCATACCCTGTGCACGTTAAAGAACACGTTGGATGGCCTTGACGGGAGGCTACCATCTGTCTCCCAACAGCTGTTCTAGTGGGTCCCCTCCCCCAACCTTCTCTGAGCCTTTGGGGTCCATGTGACCTGGCCATTTAGCCCATGGTGTGCAAAAATGTGCCGCTCAGAGGTAAAACAACCCAGAAGTTTAGATTGCACCCTCTAATAGTGAAAAAAGTTGAAAATTGCAGAATTTCAAACAAATATTACAAAACAATGTATTTATGTTAGAAATTCGAATTTTTTGGTTTTTTAAAATTTTGGTTGGTGGATAATTGAAAATTCTTTTTGTGTTGCATGAGTACTAAAATATTTTGATTCTCATTTTTAAATTTTTCAGAAGAATTTCCATTTACCTACTTTTTAACTCTTCAAAAGTTTAAATTCGAACTAATGGATGTTTGGGAAAATGAAAATGGTACTGTTCTATTAGTATTTGTGCATAAAAAGTATTTGCCTATTATTCTTTTAAATTAAAACATTGCTTTTTCTCATACTTTTTACAAAGCCGGCATGTGTCTATTGCACACTTTCTTGGAAAATTATTGAAATGCTCAAAAAAAAAAAACTCCAGCATATGAGTGATTCTAATGTAAGCCAGTTAATTAATGCTTGAGTTCTAGTGCAGATGGTTGGGGTTCTTAGCTAAAATTAGATCATGCCTGGAGGCAACAGCATGTTCTGGACAGCTCTAATATCAGTTTGAAAGATTACAAAGGTTTATTACTTTCTGGTACCTAAAGTTGGGGAATAAGTTGAAAAAATATTCATTATTTAGTAACTCCAAAATAGCTATTTTTAATATATACACTATATTAAAAAATAACTGAACTCTTCCATATTATTAGGGGCAGGGTAATTCAGTCAGTAGCACTCCTGGCTTGTTATCTGCAGTTCACAAGTTTGAATCCCACTTGAGCCAGCTTTTATCTGTGCAAAACTCACACCCTGCCTTCAGTTAGTAGAGGACATTGATGGGCTTAGAAAGGCTGCCTCCATTGGATGGGACATTAAACCATAGCCCTGTGTGCAGGAGAGCCATACCCTGTGCATGTTAAAGAGCATGGGTGGTCTTGATGGGAGGCTACCATATGTCACCTAATAGCTGTCTAGTGGGACCCTCCCCCCAACCTTCTCTGAGCACTCGAGGTCCTTGTCCCCTGGCCATTTAGCCCATTGTGTGCAAAAAAGTACCGCTCAGAGGTAAAACAGCACAACTTCCATGTGTGAATTGAAAGCCACATTCAAATCTTTCTAGCTTTGAAAATAAGCCTTTTATTGAAAAATGTCAGAGGTAAATCGAAGATCTTGCTCAAATCTTTCTAAATCTGAGTTTTTCAGTAGCATCTGCTAAATATTTAAGAGTTATTGAAATTGGAACATTTAACAGCAGATACCACTATCACACTCTTCCTAAAGTTTTTTACTCCAAATTGATGAAAACAAAAAAGTTCTTTCACAAACTTCAAATGTTACCTTTATGCTGGTGAATGATTTGATATAACAGTTGTTTTATCTTTTCAAAGAATTTTCATAGTAGCAAAAGTTGCAGTTAAAATGTTTCAGCTTTAACAATTCTTTAAATATTAAACTTGCAGAAAAAAATATTTTAGAGAAATTTGAGTGAGATCTTCAATTATTTCCAGTAACATTTTTCATAAAAAACTTGCTTTCAAAGCTAGGTAGCTTTGAATGTAACTTTCCAATCACATAGCATGGAAGTGTCTGGTTACTTTTTTTGTAATATAGTGTAAATGCAAGTTTCTTTTTAAAAAATCTGTCAAATTATATATATATATTCTTTATTTGGTGTTTTTGGCCATATATACAGGCTTACTGAATGGCAATTTTGCCGTTTTAGCAGCTAAAATTTTAAAGACTTGAATGTCATATGTTTAGGATGGATGAGAATGATGGGTTTTATGGATAACTTCAGGATATTTTGAATTGTGTGATTCTCTACTGTCTCTGACCTTCAAGCAGAGGTGATAAGACCTTTGTGGCATTGGCAGTTGCAACCAGAACACCACCTATATGTAAATAAACTTACTGGTTTGGGAATAAAACTTGCTACAAATGCTGAGACATTTATAAATACATGTGGGTTTCTTAACAGTTGGTTGCATGGGATATGATCAATTACATATTTAACAGCAAATGACTAGTTTGGTGAGGAATTCCAGATATTATAGGTGAGTCAAAATTTGGTCTAACTCCACGCTAAAAGTGTCTTGCAACTGAAACTTAAGAAATAGTTTCTAAATCTCTAAGAGACCTAGATATAACTGAAGTTTACCACAATTGGCTATTTAATCATTATGAAGATTACAGTTTGCCTATAACTGAAGATGGAGAATGAGACCATTTTTAAATGGACTGTTCTGGAAACCAGCTATACTCTTCTAGTAAAAGGAGTAGAGAAAATAGCCATTTGAGTGGTAAGAGACAGTGGCACTTATTTCTGCAATAGAATAGAAATAAACCAAATCTACAATTAGTATTAATAGAATTTAATAAATGAGTAAAAGATCAGATGAAAGATATGAATTTTTTTTTTAATAGCCTGGCAACTAAACTGAGGAAGTAACTAAACAGCACAACAATAGAAGGTTGTACCAGTTAGTAAATGTTTTGTGTGGGAAAAAAAAACTCATTAATGGAGGTGAAGATTCTATCTTAACAAAGTAAACTGTGTATTTTGGAGATATTCGAACAGTGTGCTTTCTATTCTCATTGTAATTAAGGTAAAGGCAATACTGTCTTAATTTTGATCCTATATTACAATCTGAAGTTACTTTGGGATCTCAAAATGAAAATGATACAAATCCTGAGACTTTGATCAAATTATCACTGAAATACTCTTGTCAATTACTCGTACTGTAACCTAATACTCGTACTGTAACCTAACTTCTTGTCAATACTCATGTTTAATATTTCCTATGATAATGATATTGTATTATAATGGGGTGGTTCTAAAAAATTGACTATCGGTGTTATCCCTATTTCCCAGGAAGTAGATTCTTTGTGTTTCTCTAATGTGTTACATCACCCCAAAGGAAAGGAAAGCTCTAAAGTTTAGTCGTAATATCAAAACATTTTTACAAAGACATGTTGGATAAATATTTCATTTTTTAGCATTCATAACCCAGATAAAGTAAGCTTTTTTATTATTTTGCTGTATTTGAACCTGATATATTATTAAATCTAATGATATGGTTTTAATTTATTTTAAAATAAGTCCACTGAACTGTAATGAAAAATATGTTCTTTTCACACAGGAAAGAGCATGAAAAATGTGAGTTTGAACTTCATGAAGTGTATGCCATTGATGTTCTTATTAGTTCTGGAGAAGGCAAGGTGTGTTTTTGAAACAGTTCTATAACTGTTTGTATTGTTTCTGTAATATTATAATTGTGTATTAAATTTTTTAGAGCTGTGATTATAATAACCTTTCTTACTTGCAAGCAAATTTGTGATTTAATAAGCTATAACCATCCCATGGCCAAATGGTTAGTGTGCTTGGTCTAAGGGACCTGGGTTTGGCCCCAGTTAAGGCATGGATGTTTGCATTGTTTTCCTGCTGAGGTCCCACCATCCTCACAGACCTTTTATTAAACTGACAGGCTCCTGTCAGACCTCTGTAACAAGCAGCTGCTTGAGGGGGTATTTATTTTTTTATTTATAACATGACAAGAAAAAATTTATCAGGTTTTTATAAAATTTTCAGTATTGGCCAAATATAGCAAAGAATAAATACTGAAAATGAATGAAAAGTTATAAAACCTATCTCGTTCTTTTTTTTACAGGCAAAAATACTTAATATATTATTTGTGCCTATTTAGTTCCATTTAAATAGGCACAAATGATTTTATTCTTCTCATGGTGGTACAAGGAATACATCAAAGACTGTTGTCCACATCTAACCTGCTTCGATGCTTGAATTTCATCTGTAGTAAACTTTAAAATCCAACTCGTATTTGTAGTGGAAATAAGTGATCACATTGTTTTCATGACACAGGAACCTTTCTGTGCAGTTTTCATGGAACTGAAAGTGGAAGTTCATAGTTTCTAATTGATGTATTTCAGCTTTTATTCAAAACTGCAAAAAAGTAATCTGTGGAAATTTCATTTGTCACCCCCTTTTTTTTTAAAGTTTCATATCATCATAATATTTAAATGGAAAAAATACAGCATCAAAAAAGTAAGTGTGTAAAAACTAAGGTTCCATGACCCCTGCAGGATACCTTTCATGATCCTACTTTGAGAATTGCTGCCTTAGAGCATACTTTTCCATCCTAGAGGAATATTTGGCTCCATTTATAACTGTTGCCAGTTATATAGCATACATTTGTCAGTAGTCATCTTTAGTACTTCTGTAGGATGGGAGATTAAATCAAAACTTTGTCACCCATAAACAATTATTTTCATATAATAAATTTTCATATTAACAATCCACAAATGCTGTAGATATATTAAACTCCAAAAAAAAAAACGTGTAATTGAACAGATGCTTGCTCATTGCATTATGGAAGAATCTCTTTTTGTTTGTAAGCTATATTCAGAAAAGTATTTTAACACTTCATATTATGTAATTGAAATGCCCCTCATTCTAAGTACTCTACAAAGTGACAGAAGCTAACAGAATCTTTATACATATGAAGTTATTTATTGTAATAAATGTTTTGCTATAGCAATAATTCTTTATATTTTAAATAATGAGAAAACAAACTTTTGATTAGCAACTCTGTTGCTGAGTGCTCCATCTAGCATAGTTGTATAATACTAAATGAATTTTGTTGAACACTATTTAAATAGATCAGTGGCATAACCAGAATTTTTGGAAGAGGGAGATAAAAATTTGTTAATGTAAATTTATGAACTTTCTGGATTTTTTTTATATAAATAGAGTTTATTCTGTTATCCTAAAATTTATCTACTTTGATACTTTTCTGTGATATTTTTCCCCCACCTAAAGGTTGGTATTCACTTTTCAATCATGACCCAATGCGATAGCTTAAATGATAATATACAGCCAAGACTTTTTGCTAATCTCTATGTTTATGGGCACAACCAATGACCTCGGATCACCCACATTGGTGGTTTCTAGGTTTTGCCAGGATGTAAAATAAATTAGTCAGTGGATAAATTGCCTTTGTTAGCAGGTACATCCCAATCACTTAGTGAAGATTTAATGAAATATGCATGTGCATTTCTTATCTCGCCAGTTGTTTACTCTGTGGGTGGTATGGGGTGCGATTTCCTTTTGACCATCGGTGCTTTTTCCTGTTCATTACAGTGGGAGTTCCAAGAGGGAGTTATGGCCCACTTGCAGGAAGTAGGGCAATTCCTTTCTTATTTCATTGCTGTGCTTGGGGATGCCAGGCATTACTGTGATCCCTGATAAATAACCAGTTAAGCCATCTGCAGTTAATCAAATTGGGACATGAATGCCATCCTTCAGTTTTAGCTGTAAATTAATACAATCAGCTCTGCTATAATGCACGTTTTTGTAGCAATTTGAAAAGAATGCAATCGAGAAATTAGTGAGCATTGCTGTTGCAAGACAGAATGTGGTGGGTGCGTGGAAGCCTCAGTGCAAGCATCACTCAAGGCTGGATGTTGCTAGACACTTTTACTATGTCCTATTTCACATAAAAAAAATTGGAGTGGTAAGTCTCACTCAAAGAATTTCTTGTCATCATTGCTTATTAACCATGAAAGCTAATAAGGAGTGGGGCGGGGGTGGCTTAGTCGGTAACGCGCCAGGCTCGTGATCTTTAGTTCCCAGGTTCGAGTCCCAGCTGGGTCAGCATTGAGATTTATCTCCACAAAATTTCCTGCCCTGCCCACGGTCAGTAGGGGACACCGATGGGCTTGGAAAGGCTGCTGTCCGTCGGATGGGACATTAAGCCGTGGCCCCGTGTGCAGGAGAGCCCATACCCTGTGCACGTTAAAGAACACGCTGGATGGCCTTGATGGGAGGCTACCATCTGTCTCCCAACAGCTGTTCCAGTGGGCCCCCTCCCCCAATCTTCTCTGAGCCTTTGGGGTCCATGTGACCTTGCCATTTAGCCCATGATGTGCCAAAAAGTGCTGCTCAGAGGTGAAACAACCCAACCTAGTAAGACGCAACATGTGATGCTTGAAAAATGTATCAATCTACAACTTGTTAGGGAGCTTCTGTGATAAGCCTTTTTTTTTAATGAATGTACTGGTGGAAAAGAAATTATGCTTCATTGTGTATTTTACAATATTCCAAAACTAAAAACAAGTCTAGAAGCCTGTAAATCAAAATATGAAAAATATGGGCACCTTCCTTACATAGTAGTTTTTTTACTGTGTAGATATAGTATTTGTAGAAATGCATGTCAAAATAGATTTTTTTTTTCTCATTGCTTCTTCAGTTGTTATGATTCCATTTCCCTTTAATTTGCTTTGTCTACATACTTTAACATTTCCTCTTTTAAATTGTTGGAGAATAGAGTGCTCACAACAAACCTGCAGCCATATTCTACACCTACATTGCTATGTTTCTATCTCGTAGCAACTACCACTGTGCCATGTTTTTTTACTCTTGTGCTTTCTGCCTCAGTATTT
Organism: Ryuthela nishihirai; assembly: GCA_038380435.1. NCBI lineage: Eukaryota > Metazoa > Arthropoda > Arachnida > Araneae > Heptathelidae > Ryuthela > Ryuthela nishihirai. Next base: position 61,158,442 of record JAWZYU010000030.1, read on the forward strand.
CGTAGTCTAATAAATCAGGAAGAAAGTTTGTGTGTCTATCTGCTTTGGCACTCTTCCCCCAGAAAAGTTAGTAGCACCAAACTTAGCATGAATGTTCATTTCACTTAGGGAAAGAATACAGGCTATGTGCGAACCCACTGGGGTCAACAAAAATTGTGGTGGACAGGTTTGAATTTCTCAAAATCCCAAGATATGACATTAGCATAGTAATATAACATCCGTATCTCTTGTAGACTTAGCATTAGCAGTTATTGATAATCACATGGGGAATGGCATCTACTATATACTTTTTACACTTACAAGAGTTTGACTTCCCTAAAAGAGGGATAAAATTTTTAGCAGTGGGGGGGGGAGTAATGATTTTATGCTAAATAAAAGCATGTTTTTTATATTGAAACAATAACTATATAAACAAAAAGCAACTATAAATTAGAACAATATTATGAAAAGTGCCTTTCTGTTAGGTGTTTTGGAAACCTATCTCTTAACCCATTTTTCATTGGATGAGAGGCTAGACTCGTAATTTGTAGTTCTTAGGTTCGAGTCCCAGCTGGGTCAACATTGAGATTTATCTCCGCAAAATTCCCCACCCTTCCCACAGGGGTACACCGATGTGCTTGGAAAATCCGCCGTCCGTCAGATGGGATGTTAAGCCATGGCCCTGTGTATGGGAGAGCCATACCCTGTGCACGTTAATAAATGATTGGATGGCCCAATGACCTATTAACTGGATGGCTTTGATAGGAGGCTACCATCTGTCTCCCAACAACTGTTCCAGTGGGTCCCCTTCCCCAACCTTCTCTGAGCCTTCAGAGTCTTTGTTAACTGATCATTTTGCCCACTGTGTGCAAAAAAGTACCACTCAGATGTAAAACAACCCAACCTATTCCTATTTTACCTCATTGAATCAATATATTTTACAGTGTGATATTTCAATAACGCAGTATTCTTCAGGCAATCAACTATCCTAATTTAGGAGAACTGACTGTAATTGTTTTCTGCTACAAGCATGTAACATATTTTACTATATAGTTATATTTTAAATTTTTTTAAACAAAACTCATGTTTAAACTGTTTTATTTATTGACACTGAACCTTCTCAACCGTTTGCTCATTCTGTGTTACTAATATTGCTTTTATAATTCATGTCATTTAGGGTCGTGAAATGGATACTAGGACAACAGTGTACAAAAAAACAGATGAAATATATCAACTTAAAATGAAGGCTTCAAGAGGTATATATGAATTTGTAAAACTGATTTGTTGTCTGAAATATACTAATGCAGTTTGTAATTATGTTCTTAAGTATATATTCATTATTGCAATTATGACAATACTATTACAGGAAATATATCAAAAATAATTTTTGAAAGTTAAAAAAAATTAGGAAAAAGTTACTGCTTGTTGAAACTTAAACAGGACAAATGTACATTCTGTTGAAATTCAGCAGTTGAAAAGCTGAAAATTTAAATTGGCAAATTAAATCAAAAGTTGTTGGGTTTGTTAGGGAGAAAAAGTGGTTTCAGGTTTTTAAGTCAAATTGTATTTTAGGTAGGGACTTGAAGTTTCAACACAAAAAAATTCCCTGATGAAATTAACAAGATCTCACAATGTGCTAAAATCACAGTGTACATATCATAAAATTAATAACACTCTATATATAAATAAAACATAGTAGAAATACAGCAGTATATATGGTAACAAGAATTTACAAGATGGATGCCAAAATGGCATATAAGACTTATTTGTCTGTATATCAGGTACAGAGATTATCTCCTTAACATAGGATGAACATTTCTGTATCTCTACAGAATTAAATTCTTTAAGAGAGATAACAATATTTGGGATTTGTAGGTTAAGATAAACATCATGCAAGACTAGTTGTATTTTGCTGCTAGATGAATCTGCTATGGCCCTAGACACATTTCATGGTTTATTAGTTTGACCATCTACCATAGGCTGTTTTGGCATCCTCTTGTAAATTCTTGTTGCCATATATCCTGATATGCCATTACTATTAGATTATGCTGCTGTACTTCTGCCATATTTCCTTTTATATATAATGTTAGAGTTTTATTAAATTTATAATACCATCCCTGACCACACACACATCTAATGAAGTCGATAAAATATTTTAAACTTCTTCAGGACAGTGAAAAATTCTTACATATGTTTGTTGCATTGGAGTTATTCAGTAAATATTATGTTTGTAATAAGAGAAAAATAGTATACACACATCGAGAAATTAGGTCCTATGTCTCATAAAACCTGTCTGCTAGGTGTAGATTGTATGAGACCATTTGTAATTTGATATCAGATAGTGAGAGTTGCTCTTCAAACAGTGCTTCAAACATCTGCTATCATGGTGAGTTTGCAGATCACAATTTGTGGTACACTACTGTATGAATTTAAACTTTGGAATACTGTGGCCCAGGCACCCCATAGCATGTGCAAAGCATGTGGAGAGGATAGTGTAGAGATTCCTATGGCATAGACATGATTAAAATGGTTTTGTGAAGGCGATGAGACCCTGGAGGATGCCCCCAAGATCTGGACAACCAGGTGTTCTGGGCAATGAGGTCCAACAGGTAGTCCTTGAGGCCCAATCCCCATTAAATGTGAGGAGATGTCCTCCAAGTGTCATACATGTGCCAAGATTGTGTGAAACCATCTATGCCAGTCAGGAAAGGTCAGAAATATGGAAAATGAACTTCTCATACTCTTGCTGAACAGAACAAAGTGCGGTGGCTTTGATGATGAACAGAGTCAAAAGCCTTTTTATTCAAGTGTGAGCCTCTACTTCACAGGATCCTGATGTTTGATGAAAAATGGAACCTGAAGCTGATGGTCATATCGGTGGTTATTGCCAGAAGAACCACTTAAAAAGGCACCAAGTCCCAACCTTCATCCCTGCAAGGTGCTACTGACTGCATTTTAGGCAGCAGCTGGTATTGTGCATTATGAGCTGTTGTGGAAGGGAGAAACAATCACTGTTGTCTTAAACTCGGGAATGCTGCAATATGAATTAAACCCAAGGAGTTACAGCATTCTCTAGTGAATAGTTATGAGCCACTTCTATTATAGGTAATGTAAGGCTGCACATATCTGCTATGATCCATAACACAACTGTTGAACTTGAATGGGAAATCTGCCACATTTACCATATCTCCTAATATTTCACCAATGACAATCACCTATTCCATGTGCTGGACAATTATATTTTGCAGAGACTATTCTGTAACCAGGATGCCTTAGAGAGGGAGCTGCAGAAAATATTCACCCATAAGAATACTAAGTTCTATTGGAATGGTATTTTTACTTTGAGCAACACTGTGGTAAGGTCATTACATGTGCTGGTGATTATTTTGACAAATAAAGGTTCTCTCTGAACACCAAATGTGTTTATTTATGATGGTGCAAAAGCACTGGAACTCTACATGACTTGATTATACATCATACTTTGGTTCATTAAAACAATGGAAATTAAAAAATCTATGCTTTTTCAATTCATTGTATTCCGAAATTAATGTGTAGGCTTTAAGAAAATGGAGAATATTAGCATTTAATAATGACTTTAGAAAGTTTATTCCTAAAATCACTTAAAATGAACAGATTATCCTTACCCTTAGTCCTTAAGCTTAAAGTGCTTACAGATGGTTAGTGCAGTTAGCTACTACTGATCAAAGAGGCCTACGTTCAAGCCCTGTGAAAGGCATGGATGTTTGTATTGTCTTTCTGCTGAGGTCCTGCCATCCTCACAAACCTTCTACTATAGTGTATAAACTGACAGCCTCCTGTCAGTTCTCTGTAGCAAGCAACTGTTGGAGAAAGTATTTTTTTTTTATGTGCTTTCAGCACTCACCACCAGATATTCTTTGTTAAAAACTTGAAATTTTAAGGGTTAAAATAGCAACTTTTTTTTTTCATGACTTTGTGTGCATAGTTGAAAAAATGAATTTACTCTGTGATTTTTTAAATTATTCTATTGTACTTGCATCTGGATATTTTAAAAGTTCCTTATAGAAGTATTGAGAATGTTTAGAGCTTGAAATAATATGGAGAGTGTAAAAATGCAATATACTATTATTTATCTTTCTGTTCCATTGCAGCTTTTTTCAGTGAAGTAGACAAACGATTTGGCAGCATGCCTTTTACATTAAGGTAAGAACAATTTTGCATAATGAAAGCACATCAATTCTTTTATTCATTAATCTTTCCAAAACCTTGAATATAGATGTTGATGAAGCAGAAATGAACCTAACTTGTACAATACAGGAAAAATTATTTAGAAATAAAAATATCTGATTAAAATTATTTATATATGTATATCTACACTTGTCAAAATTAGGTTTCAAAGTTGCTTTTATATAATAATGCTTTTTAATTTATAATAAATTCTTATTGGTAAGATAATGGCATAAATAATCGATGAAGGTTCGGAAAATGTTCACGAATAAAATGAAGCTAATATTTTTACCTGTCTTCTTATTACTTTTTTTCATTGTTTGTCAAGACAGTTCCACCTTAAATTTCAAGTGCAAACTTAATTTATTAAATGAAAGCTTGTGATGTGGGGAGTGTCATAAGCTATAAAATATTTATTCCCCCTCCCCTTTGATAGTGAAACACAATGCCTTTGATTCTAGATGCTTGTGTGTCTCTTGAACATTAGATGGTTTGACTATATGAGTATTGATGAGGTTAGGCAAAGAATCCATTTTTTGAACTTCATTTTGTGCAGAGAGAGACTATTGGATGCAGAATTACAGATTAGTGAGTTTTTGAACAATATGCATAAATTAGTAATCAAGGGTATGGTAGGCAAACAGTGTCAAATAGGAGCTTATTAGAATTTGCCTGAAATGACCAAATGTAATAGGATTGATGTATTTGGAGTATTATAGTCTAATTGGACTTCTATATCTCACTGCTTCTTGAAAATTATGCATGTAAGTTGTGTTTTATTATACATATACATACAAAATCTTCATGCAGCCATGGGCTGTGGAGGTCATACTAGACTGCATAATTTTGTATTTCAGACATGTCTGTCCTGAGAACAGCTTCTGCATTTGGCCACTGTATGCCAATTCTAACATGGTCCTGTTTGACATTGTCTGCCCATCTCATCCTTGTCCCCCCCCCCTTCCCTTTTCCTGAAACCTTTAGATACACTGTTCATAAACCTATTCATCAATCTACAGCTATGCATACAGGTAGTATGGCCAAATCAACACAGTCTCTATTTTCACAATATGCTGCTCAAAGGATGTTGCTGATTTCTTCTTATCTCATCATTACTTACAAAGTCAAATACCTAATGCCCAAGATACTGTGCAAACATTTAGGATCAAATGCATAGAGTTTCTTGTTATCCTGCTTACAAAATGTCCATGTTTTGCTAACATAACTAACCTTGGCAAAAACCAAAATATTTTACTATTGTACAACCTACCGTATTTCTTCGATTCTAAGGCACACTTTTTTCCCCATATAAACGTCTCTAAAAACGGGGTACGTCTTAGAATCGAAGAAATACAGTAATTTTAATCTTTAGGTGTATACACTTATTTTTCCACACTCTCCAAAGATTCTTAAAAGTCCCAGCAGCAATTCCTAATCTATTTATCTTGTGCTGCACATCACCAGTATCTGTTACATAGCTCCTAACATAATTAAATTGAGACATTTGCTCAAGGGTAGCCATTCAAAGCAACTGAAGCACCATCTGCCTGACCAATTTTCATCACTTTAGTTTTTTTCTCTGTTTATCACCACACCTGCTCTATTACCAGTTTCATTCATCAACAGCCCTAATGAAAGAATTCATATCATCAACATTATTATTCAACAAGGCCAAATCATCTGCATAATCTAAATCAGAAATTTTGAGATTTCTAGACCATTTAAGGCCAAAATTTTCCCTTTGCAAAAATTCCACATAACATAATAGCCAAACTAAAGAAAAAGGAGACAAAATGTACCCTAAAATGTAAAAATGTAAATAATAAAAAATATAAAAAATATACAAAATGTCTTCCAGTAGCAATGCTAATCCAATCGCTGTAAGCCTTTAACAACTCTCACACACAACTCAGTGTTATTATAGAGAACTTTTATTATGCTAAGTAACAAGTCAGGTATTCCATATTACCTAACAATCAACCACAAAATTTGATGATCAACAGAGTCAAAAACCTTTTCGAAAGCTAATAACCACAGGTTTTTGAAACTAAACATTTCTCGAGAATCCGTCTGAATGAAAATATCTAATCTATACTTCCTCTACCACTTTTTAATCCATACTGTTCATCACACAGTTGTCCATCAACCAAATTCTTAATTTTATTAAGCACAACCATGCTTACAGATGATTGTGCTTAATACTTTCTGTAACAGAAAGTAGACTAATTCCCCTATAATTATTGCAACAACTAAGATCACCTATTTTAAAAATTGGGATAATAATAGCTTTAATAAAATCCTTAGGAGCCACATCTTTATCATAAAAAAATATTAAAAATTTTCAGTCGGCCATGTGACATATGATGAAAAAAATCTAAGATGGATGTAGTCCAACGTGTTGATGAAATGCTTAGAGCAGTTTATAATTATCTTTAAATTAAAACTGCATAAATACCTGGGGGTGATTTCATTCACCTTCCTGGTATTTATGTAGTTTTAATTTAAAGATAGCCAAAGTGACTTCACAATATGATAAAAGGCCAACTTAAAGCCAGTAATGCATCTATTCTCATTACAAAAAATGGGAGTAGAAATAACCACATTTTTAAAACATCTCTGAAATGCTCAACCCACTTAGCCATGGCAGAATCCTCACCTTCAACCACCTTACAATGTTTATTCCTATGAACCTGTATTTCTTTCAACACAGAAGGTTAATTATCTGTACAACTCCCTGCTGTCATGCAAGCTGCTTCCTCTGCTTTATCAGCCAAGCTGTCAAGCCAAAGATTATCAGATATTAACTGATCCTTTACACATTTATTAAGCTCCTTATAATGCTGTCCATTAGGACTAGCAGGGTGTTGATTCATATTATTCCTGCACAACCTTCTTTCAGAAATAAGATCCATGGCTTTATCACTCAAATAATTTTGTTTCCTCAGATTCATTGTTCCTTTTTACCTAAAAGAGTACTCTTGGTTTCAAGAAAAGCCTGTTTAAACTTATCCGATTCTTTCTTATATTCAGCAGTAGGCAAATCACCATTGTTTTAATGACTAAGTAGCCTACAATGATATGATTTTGCTATATTCGTAATCTTAGCACAACAATTCTTAAGCTTCAGTTGTATAATGGTTTTGACCAGGTAATGGTCGACCCAATTTTGGCTCCCCTATACGAGATGCTTTTGATTAATATCTAATTGATCATATTCCTGTGCAGTCCATCAGGTGACACCCATGTGTATTTAAAAATATCCCAGTGTTTGTAGTATGTGTTATTCTCAAACCATCAAATTTACTTATCTGTAGGAGATGTTCTCCATTGCCACTGAAACTACCGGTGCCAAAGGGACCTAAGCCTTGGCCCGCCCCGTGTGCAGGAGAGCCATACCCTGTGCACGTTAAAGAACATGCTTGATGGCCTTGACAGGAGGCTACCAACTGTCTCCCAACAGCTGTTCCAGTGGGTCCCCTCCCCCAACCTTCTGTGAGCCTTTGGGGTCCATGTGACCTGGCTATTTAACCCATGATGTGCAAAAAAGTGCCGCTCAGAGGTAAAACAACCCAACCCCAAAGGTCAGAATCAGTACCAACTTTAGCATTGAAGTCATCTAGCACATGAGGAATATCTCTTGACAGAATTCAAAATATCCTGCAACTGTCTGTAAAATTTATCTTTCTCATTCTCATCAGAGTCCTCTGTGAGAGTGTAACAACAGATGACATTCAAGCCTTTAATTTTTTGTTTTAAATTTAGCTGTAAGAAATCTTTCATTAATGCTATCATATCCTAGAAGAGCATCACTGGCATGTCTGCTGAGAAGCAAACTTACACCTTGGAGATTCTTTTCATCCTCCCTCCCTGAAAAGAGAAATTTAAAATTATTTTTAAGTATCGGACCTTTAAATGACATTCTGGTCTCTTGCAAACCCAGAATATCCAGTTAATAAAACAAATTCCTGTGTCAGGACGTCAAGAGAATAATATCTATGCAATGTCCTCATGTTCCATGTACCTGCAGAGAGAAAATTATTAGTAGTATTTGTATAGAAATTAGTTTAATTGAGAGAGGTAGAACAATATCAAACAGCCCCCTAATTACAGGCATGAGGCAAAAACCCATATTCCCATTGCTGAAGCCACCCATGCTGGTAGGAACTTCAGGCATCACCTTTTCAGGAACCAGAATCTACATAGAAACTGACCTGCTTGAGACACATTAATCCAGTGTAGGATTGGTGATGCCAAACTAGCTGAAATAAGAGTTCGGGTATTTGCAATGGCTAGATTATCCACCGGATTACCAGATACCGGTTCTTTTGATCAGATACAGTATCTTATCAGGATTTTCCACCAGCTGATATGATATCCTGTGCCTCCGAGCACTTAGGGCTGGCAACCCATAGGGAAACAGAAAATATAGGGGCAGATTTTCTCTCAACAGAGGCTCTCCACTGCAGTTAGTCCAGGATCCATAATCAAGCTCAAAGTCTTAAACCAGTCGTCCCATCCAGTATAGTCAGCACCAGGACCCTATAAAATTGACCACTCAGCAGGGCAGAAAAAAAATAGTGGCTACAGATGACGAGATCAGTAGAGCAAACTGACGCAGCCCTTCCATTTCCTTCCACAAGAGAGTATCTCTTTTGAAATGTATTAATGACCTGTACCATATGAGGAGGTGGAGTTGTATATTAAGTGCTAGGCCTAGCTATTCTTGTGCATCATCACTGGGGATTAGTACATAGCTCTCCTTCCATTCAAGTGTGTATCTAGCTACCTTTGCAGACCTACTTAATTATTGGGGTAGTCAAGTACAATATTTAAGCCATCTTAAGTATATATTTTACTAAAGAAACCAAAATTAATAAATTGGAAATTTTTAGTGGTTAATTAAAAAATGTTTTTACCAAAGTTAAAAGAAAAGAAACTGAGTTCTTGGCATAAAAGAAATATGCTAAAAAAAACATTAATTTTGTTTACCAATTATTTTATTAGACAGAAGTAAATGCCCTGTATTTCTTATACAATACATAAGTATTGCTATTCTGGATGAAGTTTGTTTATTTTTCATTTTGTTTAACACCATTAAAAATATTTGGGCTTATGGAGTGATTGTGATTCTAGTTTTCATGCTGAACCTATGAAGGCTTAAAAACCTAACTGGGTTAAGTATACTGAAGAATTTTAGAAATTTGGATTAAAATTATGAAATAATAATAAAGTTTATAGTAAAATGTAATTTTTGTTTGTTGTGAATAATTCCACAGCATGAGTAGACTAATAAAATTTCTGGTTACTTTTAATTTATATATTTGTCTTTTTATGTTCTTGTTTTAAAAGTTTAGCAGTTAATCCCTTTTATCTTTCAGGGCTTTCGATGATGAAAAAAAAGCTAAGATGGGTGTAGTCGAATGTGTTAATCATAAACTGGTAGAACCTTTTACAGTTCTTTTTGAAAAGGAAGGTATGTTAGTGTTTATTTAACTAATTATGTGACTGATTTAACAATTTAGAATTTTTATATGAAGCCAGGGTAATTGTATAAAATAAATTTCTGTTTTTACCTACCTTCCTATTGCTTTTTGGTTGTCAGTTTGTGTGTTTGTCAAAACAATTGTTCCACCATATCTTTTGAATGCGGCAGACAAACTTAATGAGTTATATGTCAAATGGAATCGTGTGATGTGGGGAGTGTCATAGGCTGTAAAATATTTACTCCCCATGCTTTCCCCCTAAAAAAGGAAAATACAAAAACATTTGTTCCGTTATATCTTCAGAATGCAAGAGCTGAAAGTAACAAGTTATGCATCAAATAAAAACTTGTGGCATGGGAAGTGTCACCAGTTATAAAACTTATCTCCCCCCCCCAAAAAAAATGGGGGAGGGGGAAATATGGGGATTGTTCTTTATCATAAGAATGCAAGGCCAAACGTAACAAGTTGAATGTCAAATGAAAGCTTGTGGTTTGAGGAGTGTTGTGGGCAATAAAATTATACCCTCTTGCTTTATTCCTCTGTAAAAAAAGGGAAATTGGAAAGTGGTTCTTTTACTATGTCTTCTGAATGTGAAGGCCTACAGTTATGAGAGGTGTGAAATCAAAATCCATGTAAGGACTGTTTTAGACTACTCTGAATTATGCTCCCCCAAAATGGGTCAAAAATTCATTAGTGTCGACCTTAGTTATATCTAAAATTAAAGCTTATGATGTCTATAATGCCATGGGCTGCCTCAAACACGACTCCAAAAAAGAGAGAAGGAAAAAATGTGATTGATGTTTACGAGTCATATCAAATGAAAGTTTTTGAAGGTAGGTGTTTTTAGTGACAAAGAAATAATATAAAAGATTTTAAAATACTTATCTTCCTATAAGTGCCCTAAGAAATAGAAAATAAACCTAAAACATCTCGATAGTGCAATCAGCTACTGATTCGTATTCACTTCAGAGGAAGATAAGATACTGATTTTACCTGTATAACAAGATTGTCAATGCCCTATCTCCCTTTGAAGTGAATACAAATTGGTGACTGATTGCACCATTGATGTGCTTTGTTTTATTTTCAACTTTTTAGGGTGCATGTAGAAAGATGTTTTCTTTTTAATTTATTTATTGGCATTAGTCAAATGTTTTTGTATACAGTAAACGTTTGTTTCAATGAGCACTGATATTTCAAGAAACATCTTTTGAAAGGTTCTACAAATCTTATATGCTTTGACATGTTATTGAATTTTTATACAAGCTAAATTTAAGAATAAATCAATAAAAGGCATAAAACTGCCCCTTTTTTGATTAGAATATTTTTCTTATTTTAAAAAAAGTTTTTTCGAAATTACTAAAAGCAGGCATTGTGCACCACAGCACAGTATATATATATGCTTCCTACTCTCACCCACAAATACTGATAATTCACCACATTTGCAACCTTGACATCCACATTTGAGATTGGGGGGGGGGGGGGGGGTCTCTCAGTCAGTAGCACACCAGACTCATAACCTGCAGTTCTCAGGTTCAAGTCCCACCTATGCCAGCACCCTGCCCTCAATCAGTAGGGGACACCGATGGGCTTGAAAGGCTGCCGTCCATCAGATGGGATGTAAAGCCATGGTCTAGCACACAGGTGTGCTAGACAGCTATACCTTGTTCACTTTAAAGAACATGCTGGAGGGCCTTGACAGGAGGCTACCATCTGTCTCCCAACAGCTGTTCAGTGAGTCCCCCCCCCCAAACCTTTTCTGAGCCCTAGGAGTTCTTGTGACCTGGCCATTGTGTTCCAAAAAGTTCTGCTCAGAGATAAAACAACCCAACCCTCAGAGTTTTTGTGACCTTCACATTTAGCCCATTGTGTGTAAAAAAAAAGTGCCATTCCAGAAGTAAAACAACCCAAAACCACATTTGAGAGTAGAGTGCAGTTGTAAAATGTCTTAAAATTTTTTTCCAAAAAGGGTTAAGATTTCAGTAGTAGAAGACATCAAAAGTAGCATGATGTATTGTCTTTGGTAAATGTTTAGGTCATGATATTAAATTTCTACTTATAACACTAAATGATAAAAAATAAGTTTATACATAACCCCCTTATTGTTAACCCCTATACATAACCCCTTATTGTTAAGTTATTCTTTCAGTGTAATAATTTCTGTTATAACATTTCTGACAAATGACATAGAAATATTGCCAGCATACATACAGTTAGGCTATTAGTGTATAGCCAAGCATGTTGGTTGTAGAATATATTTCATTGAGAAATGATGATAACCTGATTTCATCAATGATATCAATAGTTTTGAAGCAGAGGGCACATATAAGTTCCTCTTAAGAAAAGCAGAGAACGTATGATACAATCTCAAATACTATAGAATGGCTGCAATCATGAAAGTAGATAAAATATTTATTTTAGGGGCTTCAAAAAAGAAAAAATTAAAATTTTTCTATAAAGTGACCCATTTTGTTCAGACAAGTTTGTAATTATGTTATAATGGCTTGGAGTAGAAGGTTTAAAGCATTTTATGACTAATTAACTGTACCATTAACTATCCTTCTATGTAAAGCTTTATGTAACTCTTTAATTTCTACATATATATATATATTTGGACTGCCCATGCTTTGGATTGCTAAGAAAATCTGTGTTTGTAGGACAAATTCATGGCTTATCATCAGTGATCAGATTATAATTTTAACCAGTTTGCTTGAGAATGTTTTTACATTAAGCATGCCCAGAATTACAATTTTATGAAGTGGAATTTCACCTCATGCGTGATACACAATTTTACCCAATTTTATAATAAGAAACTGGTGAATGAAAAAAAATTATAGGAAACGTTTTTATTTGCAATATATTGAAATGATGAAGAGTTCCTTGAATTTCAAGTTTTTTCAGTGTGGAACACTCAGGATAGTGGAGGGAAACAAACCACTTCTGATATTCATACTGCCACTTTTTTTCTGGTTTTGCACACTTCAGTCTTGGAAAGGATTCCTTTTTATTTGTGGGGGGGGGGGAGGGTTATTAACCTTACAAAATGTCCCATTCTGCTGCCTGTTAGTCTTGCTGCCAATATTCCAAAATTTATTGTTTTTTTATAACACAATTGCAACTGATTTGTAAAACAATCTGGCTTATCTTTCATCTGCATAACAGTATTGGACATCTGTACCATCTATTTAGAGAGGAGGTTATTGAAAGAAATTGCTACAGCTGATACACCATCTGAGAGATGTCTGTTTAAGCCAAGTGTAAACCCAACAAGTAGTTTTGCCCCTTTAGGCCACATTAATCAGTTAATCTTTTATCTGCCCTCCAACTTAAGTTCCAATTAAATGATCATCCCCTAAAATGTTTTGCTTAATTTTTTTTCTTTTTTTTCCCCATAATTTTATAGATTATATTTTTTTTAAAAACGTACACAAATGTAATATGTGTTTCATATATGTGCAAAAGCATTAAGAAATATTTTTTTCACATCTTATATGCAATACTTAATAAGAATTTAGCATCCATAATTTAATAAAACACACAGGTAAATCCCATTATAACATGATGCTTGGAGTCCAAAGAATCGCACTGCTATATAAGTGGGATTGCATTAGCAAAAATTCAAGCCATTTTTCGTCATTCAAACTTGGTATATCAGCCAACTATATTAATTTGCCTTTGCTACTTTTTTTGTGCACTATAAATTGCAATAGAATGATTCACGGAAAATCGTAAAAATCAAGTAAACAGTATTATTACGTGGAAAGTTAAATTAATTAATATTATATATTGCATTGTTTCGATCGTATCTTGGCATACGATAAAGTATTAAAAAAGTAATAGTTTTTACGATAAATAAACACAAAAAAAGCACACACATTTTGTTTATACTTTTTTAGCCACTGGTGTACGAGTGTCTTCAGTAACAAAACAGCTTGTCAGTTTATTTGAAATACAAATCAAACAGATGTTGCCAACAAAAGTTTACAAGTAAATGAATTAACTGTCATATTCTTTTGGATGTCAAATGATGACAAGTACAGTATCGCAGATTCGCACTGGAGTGCAAATATCACCCACGTGTATACAAAACTGCACAAGGAATCCAGTATGTAGCTCTTGAGTAAAAAATTCTGTTTCATACGACAAAAAAAGGGCCACTCTTGCAGTGGAATCGCATTCTATCAGATTGCATTTTAACAGGATTTACCTGTATTTTCAATGTTCATCTGCAAGAAAAAAAAGTTTTCAGGGGATAATGTAATACCAGAATGAAACAAAACCAACTAGCAACGTTAAACATGCTACAATCCTAAGGAGTGGGCAATTTTTTTTTTTACTATGACAGTGAGCTTTTCACAAAAAAATGCATTGTTCAAATGTCAATTTTTTTGTTTAGATAATCTTGAATAGCTGATATATAGACTGATATATAGCATATTTGTTTAGATAATCTTGAATAGCTGATATATAGCAGATACTGAAGAATCAGTTTATGGCTATCAAAAATGCATATGGGTAACCAAAACACTATTAAAATTTTATATATAAAAGAAAAGTTAGAAAAGATCTTTGAATTAATGTGCTTCATAGTGGGAACAGTAATAAATTCAGGTGATATGCTATGGGTGAGCAGTTAGAGAAGTTAGACAACTGATGGGTTCAGTTTTTCCATCCTTATCTTTTTTTTTCTGAAAAAAGATCAAAGGTGACATCCTTTGCATAAAACAAAAAATATTTATTTGGACAAAAAAATGAAACTTAGTCTAAAGAACTTTTAAAGGTAAGTTCTTTTTGGTATTTCAACAGTTCAGTCAGCCGATGCCAAGAGATAAAAGCTTATTTTCCTTATTCTAGCTGTCCACAAAAGAAGATTTACACAATGATACAGCTGTTCACTTATGCAGAATTAAATATAACTGATGGAATTGCACTGGCATCAGTGGTGTACAGCACATAAAATAAATGCACATATCTAAGCACCAGCACTACATGATTTAAATCTCTTAGAAGTAAGTACTGAAAACAAAGTTTCTTGTTGAATGTTGTTTTTACTGACATTATATTATTGAAAACTTACTGTTCTGTAACTTTGCATTTCACAAGGTATCTTTCATAAAAATCAGCATAAAAACAGTTGCTTGTAACTGTCACATTCAACCAAAGCGTAAAAAAATAAGTTAACTACTTTGTGTGCAAAAACACTACTCCATCAACATTGACATGAATTCCTTAGTTTTGCACTGAATGTTTATAGGCTTCAATAATATAGTATATTAATTGAAAGTTTATTTCTATTTCCAACTCGAATAACTTCACCCTTGGAAACTGCACAACAGGAGACGTTCATTTCAAATATCCCATTATCCTACTGGATATTTGTGTTGATCATCTATGGTGAAGACTTTAAGGTGGAAGCTTTTAGTATTATGTAAAGGTATTTAGTGTTAACTCTTACTAGAACTTTATACTGAAAAATTGAGTAGCCTTTGTGCTAAAATTATGTTCATGATTGGTTTAAACAAATAAAATGTTTTTTAGCATACTTCATTGAATATAATAGTAATCTTGATATAAAGTTCTGCTTTAGTTATGTTTAAAATATTTTTGTTCAGGAGAATATGTTGCCCAGTTTAAATATACTGTTCTACTAATGCCCTCTGGATCTCACAAAATAACATCAGGTCCTACTGATATGGATATGTATGAGTCAGAGTACAAGTTAGAAGACGAGTCATTAAAGGTATGTCGGACTTTTATTTTTGTGAAATGGGGTGTAATTTTTCAAAAATAAAATACAATGGCATTTTTAATCCCTTAAATATCTTAATAGCTTGAAAAGTAAAGGTGAGTTTATAACTATGCAAAGAAACTTGTTGTTGAAAGTTATAGGTATTGGGAAGGGACCAAAGAATTTGAATATTGTGTGTCATTCCTACTATCAAAATTATATCTACCACATGAGCTTAAAATGTATAAGGTTTTTCCTAAAATCCTAAAAGTATCTAGACTTTAATAAGACACCTACACACTTAAAGAATTTTGAAAAACGTTTCGAAAAAGTCAATTTATTGATGAACTTGATTGTTTTATGTATTTTCTTTCTCAATTCAATGCTGCTTTTGCTAACCTAAGTAATTTTTGGGAAACATTCCTTCTATTGTGTTTTTAATCTCTGAAGTTGTTAAAAAAAAAAAAACTAAATGTAGGTAACAATCATAGTATTACCTGGTTGACATTTTAATGTCAATATATCAATAAATATTTTGTGGAAAACATTTTGCCGACATATGGCACTTGAGTCTTAAATTAGTGGAAAACATTTTGCCGACATATGGCACTTGAGAGTCTTATATTAGTGGAAAAAAGATGAGCCGGCAATAGTTCATTCGGTAAGAATATTCTGCCATGTTTCTGGAGAGATGCATGTTCAAGTCCCGTATGTCGATGAAATTTTTTCCAGAAAATATTTATTGATATATTGACATTAAAATGTCAGCCAGGTAATGCTGTGATTGTCACCTATGTTTAAATCATTAATAATGCTAAATGGCATGAAGAGACTTTATTATTTACATCTTACTCAGCACAATATAAAGAGAAATAGTTGCCCTCGTAGATCATAGATGGCATCAATGGTAGGCACCGAAAATTATTGGTGTAGAGTTTAGAGTCTTAAATTAGTGGAAAAAAGATGAGCCGGCAGTAAGTAGTTCAATCGGTAAGAATACTCTGGCATGTTTCTGGAGAGATGCGGGTTCACGTCCTGTATGTCTGCGAAATTTTTTCCACAAAATATTTTGAAAAAAAACTAGATAATTCAGTTAGGGGAAAAAGTTTCCTCTGTTCAGTTCATTACTAATGATTTTTATATATCTCTATATTCACTGAATGTTAAAAAACTGTTTCAAATAACAAAATCTTGATATGGATACTTATGTGTGGTGAGGAAACAGCACAAATTTCATTTGCTCAGTTATGTATACTGGAGCAAGAGACTGTCAGTATTGCACCAGGATCATTATCTGCAATTCCCAGGTTTGAGTCCCAGCTTTGAGATTTATCTTCACAAAACTACTCCCTACCATCTGTCAGTAGGGGACACAGATGGGCTTGGAAAGGCTGCAGTCTGTTGTGTGGGAGAGTGACACCCTCTGTGCATTAAAAAACACACTGGATCACTTTGATGGGATGTTATCTGTCTCCTAAAAGTGTCCAGTGGGTCCCCCCCTCCAATCTTCTGAGCCCTTGGGGTCTTTGTGACCTGCCCATTTAGCTCATTATGTGCAAAAAAAGTGCTGCTCAGAGGTAAAACAACAATCTGTACTGGAGCTAGAATGTCCACCTTGTGTTTGTGTGAATGAAGAACTGTCACACTTATAAAAGAGGATCCTTCAAGTGCTAATTGCTAGAATTACCTTTTGCTGCTATTGCAGCTGGAGAGCAGTTGCAATGCAGGACAGCACTACTAGTAATAAACATTTTGACCTCTGTTTCAGGATAGCAGTCTTTTGTGACACCACTAGGATTAATTGGTTCAACTAATAAGGCCAACCATGCAACAGATGACCTTCCAATCACTGCATGTGCAGCCCTAATGTCTTGTGGTTATCACTATGTTGGGTTCTATGGTAAGTGGGGATATTAAAATTTATAATTCCAAACAATCCACTATATCTTTTATTAAATGACCCTAGCACAAAGATACAGTTCTGATTTTTTCCCTCTGATCTCCAATTACATCTCACCTACAACTGACCAGTGATTGAAGAACATTCCTTTTCTGTTTCTTAGTGAAAGGTTTAATGGGTGTCAAGGGTTTTAAAAAATCCATCAAATGTCTACAATCTGCTGATTTTCTTGTGGAGACTGCTAAATGCACTGAGTTACTTCTGCAAATGGAAGTAATTGGCAGGATTCCTGTTATAGTAGCTTCCCACCATTCACTGAATCTTTCCCATAGTATATATGAATGGCCAAAATAATTGTTTGCAAAGAAGAGCTGTGTTCAGAGTTTAATCACTGCAGCCAAATTGTAATAACCTATTATTCATCATCTTCATTCCTTGGGTTTTCTAATTCCCTCTGGATCTCACAAAATAACATTGGGTACTACTGATATGTATATATGAGTCAGAGTACAAGCTAAAAGACTATCATCAAAGGTATGTTTGGTTTAGGGGTTGGGAACAGACCAAATTAGACCCAGGCTCAGTCGGTAGTGCATCAGGCTTGTAATCTGCAGTTCCCAGGTTTGAGTTCTGCCTGAGCTGGTGTTGAGATTTATTTCTGCAAAACTCTCTGCCCTGTCCATGGTCACTAGGGTACACTGATGGGTTTGGAAAGGCTGCCATCTGTTGGGTGGGATGTTAAGACATGGTCCTGTGAGTGAGAGCCATATCCTGTGCATGTTAAAGATCATGCTAGATGGCCTTGACAGGAGGCTACCATTTGTCTACTAACAGCTGTCCAGTGAGTCCTCTCCCCCCAACTTTTTCAGCCCTCAGAATCCTTGTGACCTTGGCATTTAGTCCATTATGTGCAAAAAAAAGTGCCTCTCAGAGATAAAACAACCCAACCCATACAAAGAATGTTCCCTTCTTCGAGTGGGGGTTAGCTCAGTTGATAGCACATCAGGGTCATGATCTGTAGTTCTCAGATTCACCCCAACTAAGCAGCGTTAGGATTTATTTTCACTAAACTCCCACCTACACTCACTCAGAAAAAGAGGAACACCGATGGGTTTGGAAAGGCTGTTATCGTTGGATGAGACAAAAAATCATGGGCCTTATGTGCAAGGAAGTCTTCCCTGTGTGTGTTAAAGAACACACTGGTGGCCTTAATAGGAGGTCACCTAACGTTTGTCCAGTTAATATGGTCTTAATATGAGGTCACCTTAATATCTATCACCTGACACTGTCCAGTAGGTCCCCTTCCACAACTTTCTCAGAGTCCTTTGGTTCCTTGTCACCTGGCCATTTAGCTTGTGTGCAAAATAGTGGTGCTGAGGTGAAACAACCTAAACCTCACTCTACCTTTCATCTTGTTCAGTGAATATTTTCATCTTTTATCAGTGATACACTTTTACCAGTGATAACATATATGTTTGCCACATATATGTTCTGTTGTTAGCACATACATTAAATACCAATGAAATCAAGAAAGAAGAGTTTTAGTACTTAATATGATAAGTCAAATTCTCCAACCACTTCCTTTGCACTAAGGCAACACAAAGTATATGTCCACTAAAATTTAACAAGCTCCCTAATCACTGTTCTGATTAAGGCAGTGAAATATAAAAAGGAATGTTGAACTTTATTATTGGCACTTCTCACCAAGTTAGAATAATTGCAATAAAGAATTTTCAATAATTTATTAAAAATGTTGAAAGGCAGTAAAATAATGAAAAATTCTTAAGTAAAGAAGGAAATGCCTTTAGGCATTTGGGGGCATGGGAAGGATTGTTTGTGTGTATAATGCTTATTGTGAAAAAGGCCATATATGCAAGTGGAATATCAAGGAACAGTTTTGGCACTAAATGATTTTATTCCTTTGTGATTTCATGGCCTAACTATAAAAAACAAAGCATTTTATGTTAACAATTGATGTTTCACTCATGTAGCTTGTGGTTTTGTACATTTTCAAAATGATGGTTGTCAGTATATATAAACCATTTTACACATCTTGTAATTGCATAGTTACACATCTGATATATTGTATGGTATTAACACTTGGCTTTTCTGATATTCATAATCTGATATATACAGTAAAAAGTACTTTGAGTAGAACATTAGTATTTTTTTTTTAATCAAGTAATTAAGCAAGTGTGAAAAAATCCACCCTTCTGCCTCTTGGACTCAAATTTAGGATCTCCTGATTATGTGCCTATTGCTCTACCATTTTTGGAGTATTTCACACTTGCTTTAAGAAAGGTTGTGATGATTGTGCTATGAAACTTTCACTATGTGGTTCTAAATGTTGGGATGCACATAAGCATTTATACCAACTAGAGCCAAGCTTTTATAACTGCATTGCAATATACTTTGTTATTCAGGTGCTTAGTATCAAAGCTCTGGGTGAAAATAACTTATTGCCATAGGCTGCAAACCAATTTGATGGGAAGGAATGAAACTACAGTGATATTCATTTATAGTAATTTATGTAAGTGTGAAAAATGTCACACTTAGAATCACATGGTGAAAGCTTCACAGCACAACCATCACAACCTTTCTTAACCTTTCCAGTGTCCAGTCTGAAAAACTGGTTTCCATTCAGAGGCCAAGCTATTTCTCCCTGTGCTCAGCCAAAAAAAATTTCAATTTAGAACTTTTTTGCTAAATAAGTAATGAAAGGAATTATGGCATGTTATATGCCAAATTAATCAGCATTTAATTCTTGATTTTTCTGAAAGTAAAATATTTAACAAAAATAGCAAGTTTTATTTTAATAGGACTTTTTTAGTCATGTAGTAAAAAAATGCATCTGACAACACAAAAATTTATTTAAAAAGCACTCTGTAAATGGTAGCTAGATAGTCACTGGAAGGAGAGCTAAGCACCAATCCCCTGTGATGATGCATAGAACCGGCCGGGCCTAGCAACTAATGTCCGACCCCACCTTCTCGTGGTGCAGACCGTTAGTACCTTTCAGAAGAGATACTCTCTTGTGGAAGTGAACGGAAGGGGAGGGCTGCCAGATTAGTGAGGCCTACTAATCTGGACAACTATGGCTACTTTTTTTTTTTTCTATCCTGCTGAGGATATAAACACAGGGTCCTGATGCTGACCATATAAACCCACTGGACTGGACAGATATATGGCTCTGAGCTTGATTATGGATCCTGATTTTGCTGCACTGGTGGGCTTCTGTGGAGGGAAAATCTTCCGCTGCGTTTTCTGTTTGTTTGTGGGTTGACAGCCCCAAGTGAATAGATTCACAGGATATGTTTATCAGCTGGTGGATAATCCTGAGCAGAAGTCATCGCAGGCACCTGAACTCTTTGCTTCTATTGGCATCGTCAAATTCTACATTGGAGGAAGTCTTCCAGTGTAGATGGCTTCAGCCTTTAGTGGTGGGGGACGGGTCTTTGACCCCATGTCTGCGATTAGGGGGCTGTTTGATATTGTCGGCATTCCCTCTCTCAATAAACATAGTTTCTTTAAACATCCCACTAACCATTTTCTCTCCATAGGAAGTTGGAATGTGAGGACTCTGCACAGAGCTTTTTCTCTTGATGTCCTCACACGAGAATTCCACCATTATAATTTAGATATTCTCGGCTTGCAAGAGACCAGATGGACAGATAAAGGTCAGATTCTTAAAAATAATCTTAAATTTCTCTTTTCAGGGAGGGACGACAATAAGCATCACCAAGGCGTGGGTCTGCTTCTCAGCAGACAAGCTAGTGATGCTCTTCTAGTGATGCTTTTCTTACAGCAAAATTTCAGACAAGCGTTAAAGACATGAATGTTATCTGCTGTTATGCCCCCACTGAGGATGCCGATGAGGATGAGAAGGATAGGTTTTATGAACAACTTCAGGATATTTTGAATTCTGTCAAGAAAGGAGATATTACCCTTGTTCTAGGTGACTTCAATGCCAAAGTTGGTACTGACTCTGACCTTTGGGGAGGAGTAATAGGCCCTTTTGGTATTGGTAGCTGCAATGGCAATGGGCAGCGTCTCCTGCAGGTAAGTAAACTCAATGGATTCAGAAAAACTAACACTTATTACAAACACCGCGACATACATAAGAACACATGAGTTTCACCCGATGGGCTGCATAAGAATATGATTGATTATATATTAATTAACAGCAAATGGGCTAGTTCTGTTAGGAATACCAGGTCATATAGGGGAGCTGAAATTGGATCTGACCATTATCTTGTTAAAAGTGTGTTGCAACTTAAACTTAAAAAGTGTTGTGCTAGGGTTAAAAAATTTGCTTTTAATACTGAAGCTCTGAAAGACCCAGTTATAGCCAAAGCGTACCATGATAGGTTACTTAGTCATTATGACAGTCATGGTATGCTTACTATTGAAGTTGAGGAAGAATGGGATCATTTTAAACAGGCTTTTTTGGACACTAACAGTATTCTTTTAGGAAAAAAGGAGCAGAAGACGCAGAGTTATCTGAGTGATAAGGCACTTGAGCTTATTTCGGAAAGAAAGAACTGCAGGAATGTCCTTAATCAATACCCTACTAGTTCTAATAGAAGGCATTACAGAGAACTTAATAAACGTGTAAAAGATCAGTTAGCAGCTGATAAGAATCTTTGGCTTGATGGTTTGGCTGACAAAGCCGAGGAAGCAGTTAGACAGCACAACAGCAGAGAGCTGTATCAGATAGTTAATGTTTTGTATGGTAGAAAACGGACAGGTATACAGGGATTGAAAGATAAACAAGGTAAGGTTATAGAAGGGGAGGATTCTGTCATGGCTAGGTAGGCTGAGCATTTCAGTGATATTCTAAACAATGCGGTTAGTTCTATTCCCATTGTTTGCAATGATGATAGAAGCATTGGTGGCTTTAATGTTGGCCCTATAACACAATCTGAAGTTATTTTGGCTGTGTGGAGGGGCGGGGGTGGCTCAGTCGGTAGCGCGCCAGGCTCGTAATCTGTAGTTCCCAGGTTCGAGTCCCAGCTGAGTCAGCGTTGAGATTTATCTCCGCAAAATTCCCCGCCCTGCCCACGGTCAGTAGGGGACACCGATGGGCTTGGAAAGGCCGCCGTCCGTCGGATGGGACGTTAAGCCGTGGCCCCGTGTGTGGGAGAGAGCCATACCCTGTGCATGTTAAAGAACACACTGGATAGCCTTGACGGGAGGCTACCATCTGTCTCCCAACAGCTGTTCCAGTGGGTCCCCTCCCCCAACCTTCTCTGAGCCTTCGGTGTCCATGTGACCTGGCCATTTAGCCCATGGTGTGCAAAAAAGTGCCGCTCAGAGGTAAAACAACCCAACCTATTTTGGCTGTTTCTAAACTTAAACTTCATAAATCCCCAGGGGTAGATAAAATTACTACAGAAATGCTCAGAGCTGGGAATGTTTCGGTTACACTTGGATGACTGAAATTTTGAATAACTTTTATGATAAAGGCATGGTTCCTAAGGATTTTACCAGAGCTATTATTATCCCTATTTTCAAAAAAGGTGATCGCAGATCTTGTGATAACTATAGGGGTATCAGCCTACTCTCTGTTCCAGGTAAAGTTCTTTTCATGATTGTGCTTAATAGAATTAAGAATCTGGTTGACAGTCATTTGCGTGATGAGCAATGTGGATTCAGAAGTGGTAGGGGATGTGTGGATCAGATATTTTCACTTAGGCAGATTCTTGAGAAATGTTTAGAGTTTCAGAAACCTTTGGTTGCTAGCTTTGTTGATTTCAAAAAGGCTTTTGACTCGGTTGATCGTCATAATTTGTGGTTGATTGTGAAATCATATGGTATACCAGACAAGTTAACATAATGAAAGCTCTCTATAATAACACTGAGTCGTGTGTGAGATATCAGTGAGTTGTGATAATAACACTGAGTCGTGTGTGAGAGGCTTGTAGCAATTGGTTTAGCATTACTTCTGGTGTTCGACAAGGGTGTATTTTGTCTCCTTTTCTCTTTAGCCTGGTTATTGATTATGTTATGCGAAATTCACTTCAAGGGAAAGATTTTGCCCTTAAATGGGCTGGAGATACGAAAATTTCTGATTTAAATTATGCTGATGATTTAGCCCTTTTTGGCAAATGATGTTGATGAGATGAACTCTTTCATTCGAGCTGTTGATGAGACTGGTAGTAGAATAGGTTTGGTTATAAACAGAGAGAAAACTAAAGTGATGGAAATTGGTCAGGCTATCTGTGATTCAGTTAATCTGAATGGTTGCAGTCTTGAGCAGGTGTCACAGTTTAATTATCTTGGGAGATATGTAACAGATAATGGTGATGTGTGCGGCATGAGATTAACAGATGAATAAGAATTGCAGCCGGGACTTTTAAGACTCTATGGAGATTGTGGAGAAATAGGCGTATACACCTAAAGACTAAAATTAGACTGTATAATAGTTTGGTTCTTTCTAGGGTTAGTTATGGTAGTGAAACTTGGACACTTTGTAAACAAGATAACAGGAAACTAGATGCTTTTGATTCCAGATGCTTACGCAGTATCTTGGGCATTAGGTGGTTCAACTTTGTAACTAATGATGAGATTAGGCAAAGGAGTTTGCAACCTCCTTTAAGCAGCGTATTGTGCAGAGAGAGACTCCGTTGGTTTGGCCATGTTGCCCGTATGAATTATAGATTGGCAAATAGGGTTATGAACAATGTGCCTAAAGGCCTCAGAAAGAAGGGGAGACCTAGGATGCAGTGGGCAGACAATGTCAAACAGTATCTTGTTAGAATTGGTGTGCAGTAGCCAGATGCAGTAGATGTAGCTCAGGACAGACTTGCTTGGAGAACTAAATTGCACCATCTGGTTGGACCTCCGTAGCCCATGGCTGCTTGAGGATGATGATGATTAGATAGAAATGATTATTATGCACATGAATAGAACAACTATTTGTTTCTGAATAACAAAATAATAATAAAAATTTTCTTGTTTAAGGTAAATATTTCTTCCATTTTGTAATTTTTTTTCTCCATACAATACTTTGAGAAAAGTCCAGGCTTGTTACAGAGTCCAATAAACAACTCAACTTCAGAATATTTTTTATAAATAACTAATCAACAGAAATAGGTAATGTTATATATATACCAAAATTAGAGAGAATTTAACTCTGAATTTTATTAAAGTAAAAAAAAAGAACATTGTAGAAACATATTAATTTTAATAACACTTTTACCAGTGATACACCAAAAAAGTACATATTTCATGATTACTATATTATATAATATCTATATGTATAAAGGTCCTTATCAATGACAATACCCTATCATCATCATCATCATCATCATCATCCTCAAGCAGCCATGGGCTACGGAGGTCCAACCAGACCGCGCAGTTTTAATTCTCCAAGCATATCTGTCCTGAGCTACATCTGCATCCGGCCACTGTACACCAATTCTAACAAGGTCCTGTTTGACATTGTCTGCCCACTGCATCCTAGGTCTCCCCCTCCTTCTGAGGCCTCTATGCACACTGTTCATAACCCTATTCGCCAATCTATAATTATCCATACGGGCAACATGGCCAAACCAGCAGAGTCTCTCTCTGCATAATATGCTGCTTAAAGGAGGTTACAAACTCTTTTGCCTAACCTCATCATTAGTTACAAAGTTAACCCACCTAATACCCAAGATACTACGTAAGCATCTAGAATCAAAAGCATCTAGTTTCCTGTTATCTTGTTTACAAAGTGTCCACGTTTCACTACCATAACTAACCCTAGAAAGAACCAAACTATTATACAGTCTAATTTTAGTCTTTAGGTGTATACGCCTATTTCTCCACACTCTCCATAGATTCTTAAAAGTCCCGGCAGCAATCCCTATTCGTCTGTTAATCTCATGCCACACATCACCATTATCTGTTACATAGCTCCCAAGATAATTAAACTGTGACACCTGCTCAAGACTGCAACCATTCAGATTAACTGAATCACAGCCTGCCTGACCAATTTCCATCACTTTAGTTTTCTCTCTGTTTATAACCAAACCTACTCTACTACCAGTCTCATCAACAGCCCGAATGAAAGAGTTCATCTCATCAATATCATTTGCCAAAAGGGCTAAATCATCAGCATAATCTGAATCAGAAATTTTCGTATCTCCAGCCCATTTAAGGCCAAAATATTTCCCTTGAAGTGAATTTCGCATAACATAATCAATAACCAAGCTAAAGAGAAAAGGAGACAAAATGCACCCTTGTCGAACACCAGAAGTAATGCTAAACCAATTGCTACAAGCCTTACCAACTCTCACACACGACTCAGTGTTATTATAGAGAGCTTTCATTACGTTAACTAACTTGTCTGGTATACCATATGATCTCACAATCAACCACAAATTATGACGATAAACAGAGTCGAAAGCCTTTTTGAAATCAACAAAGCTAGCAACCAAAGGTTTCTGAAACTCTAAACATTTCTCAAGAATCTGCCTAAGTGAAAATATCTGATCCACACATCCCCTACCACTTCTGAATCCACATTGCTCATCACGCAAATGACTGTCAACCAGATTCTTAATTATATTAAGCACAATCATGGAAAGAACTTTACCTGGAACAGAGAGTAGGCTGATACCCCTATAGTTATCACAAGATCTGCGATCACCTTTTTTGAAAATAGGGATAATAATAGCTCTGGTAAAATCCTTAGGAACCATGCCTTTATCATAAAAGTTATTCAAAATTTCAGTCATCCAAGTGTAACCGAAACATTCCCAGCTCTGAGCATTTCTGTAGTAATTTTATCTACCCCTGGGGATTTATGAAGTTTAAGTTTAGAAACAGCCAAACTAACTTCAGATTGTGTTATAGGGCCAACATTAAAGCCAACAATGCATCTATCATCATTGCAAACAATGGGAGTAGAACTAACCACATTGTTTAGAACATCACTGAAATGCTCAGCCCACCTAGCCATGACAGAATCCTCACCTTCTATAACCATGCCTTGTTTATCCTTCAATCCCTGTATACCTGTTTGTTTTCTACCACACAAAACATTAACTATCTGGTACAACTCTCTGCTGTTGTGCTGTCTAACTGCTTCCTCAGCTTTGTCAGCAAGGCCATCAAGCCAAAGATTCTTATCAGTAGCTAACTGATCCTTTTACACATTTATTAAGTTCTTTGTAATGCTTTCTATTAGGACTAGTAGGGTACTGATTAAGGACATTCCTGCAGTTCCTTCTTTCTGAAATAAGCTCAAGTGCCTTATCACTTAAATAATTCTGCCTCCTCTGCTCCTTTTTCCCTAAAAGAGTACTGTTAGTTTCCAAAAAAGCCTGTTTAAAATGGCCCCATTCTTCCTCAACTTCAGTATTAAGCAAACCATGACTGTCATAATGACTAAGTAACCTATCATGGTAAGCTTTAGCTATAACTGGGTCTTTCAGAGCTTCAATATTAAAGGTAAATTTTTTAACCCTAGCACAACACTTTTTAAGTTTAAGTTGCAAGACACTTTTAACAAGGTAATGGTCAGATCCCATTTCAGCTCCCCTATATGCCCTGGTATTTCTAACAGAACTAGCCCATTTGCTGTTAATTAATATATAATCAATCATATTCTTATGCAGCCCATCAGGTGAAACCCATGTGTATTTATGTATGTCACAGTGTTTGTAATATGTGTTAGTTATTCTGAAACCATTTAGTTTACTTACCTGTAGGAGACGTTGCCCATTGCCATTGCAGCTACCAATACCAAAAGGGCTTATTACTCCTCCCCAAAGGTCAGAGTCGGTACGAACTTTGGCATTGAAGTCACCAAGAACAAGGGTAATATCTCCTTTCTTGACAGAATTCAAAATATCCTGAAGTTGTCTGTAAAACCTATCCTTCTTATCCTTATCAGAATCCTCAGTGGGGGCATAACAGCAAATAACATTCAAGTCTTTAATGCTTGTCTGAAATTTTGCTGTAAGAAACCTTTCATTAATGCACTCATATCCTAGAAGAGCATCACTAGCATGTCTGCTGAGCAGCAGACCCACGCCTTGGTGATGCTTTCCATTCTCCCTCCCTGTAAAGAGAAATTTAAAGTTATTTTTAAGTATCTCACCTTTACCTGTCCATCTGGTCTCTTTGCAAGCCTAGAATATCTAGGTTATAGCGCTGGAATTCCTGCATGAGGACATCAAGAGAATAATCTCTATGTAATGTCCTCACGTTCCACGTTCCTGCAGAGAGAAAATGATTAGTAGTATTTTTAAAGAAATTAGGTTTATTGAGATTGGTAGGGCCAACAATATCAAACAGCCCCCTGATCGCAGGCATGGGGCAAAGACCTGTTCCTCCTCCGCTAAATGCTGAAGTCACCGATGCTGGTAGGAACTTCAGGCACCACCTTTTCAAGTGGACTTTTTCAAGAACCATATGGCCTGCCTGAGACACATTACTCCAGTTTAGGCTTGATGATGCCCAACTAGCTAAGTAAGGTTCAGGTACCTGCGATGGCCTCTGATTAGGATTATCCACCAGCTGATATAAGGTATCCCATGCCTCTGTTCACTTAGAGCTGGCAACCCAGATGCAAACAGAAAACACAGCGGCAGACTCTCCCTCAACAGAGGCCCACCAGTGCAGCAAGTCCAAGATCCATAATCAAGCTCAAATCCATAAACAAATCCAGTCTAGTAGGTATAAATGGTCAGCACCAGGACCCTGTGAAGTTGACCACTCCTCAGCAGGGTTGAATACCTTATATCACTTCTAAAAAAATGGCAAACAGATGGCTTTAACAAATGTTATTTTTCAAGCCTGAATTATATATTTTTATAAGATATGTATAAACAAAATTTTAAAACAGTTAATTTTTATTTTTAAAAAATCGATGTTGTGTGAATGTATACAGATGTCCTGAACACTGGAAGGGTTAAGCAAGTGTGAATTGTCCCTGCCTTAGCTCAAATGGTAGAGCAACTGGTGTGTAAACAGGAGATCCTGAGTTCAAGTCAGAGGCAGAAGGGTGGATTTTTTCATACTTCACTGTTTACTACAAATAAATATCACTATAGTGAGTTTCATTTCTTCCTATTTTTTTATTACTATACAACAGC
Organism: Ryuthela nishihirai; assembly: GCA_038380435.1. NCBI lineage: Eukaryota > Metazoa > Arthropoda > Arachnida > Araneae > Heptathelidae > Ryuthela > Ryuthela nishihirai. The sequence continues at coordinate 61,186,819 of JAWZYU010000030.1, forward strand.
AGAAACTCGGGTGACAATTGTATTAATGTCCTATTACTGTAAATTATGACTTCATAATGTGTTTGATAACAGGAATTTATATTCAGTGAAAAGTATTAATTGCATTTTAGCACAAAACTTTACCTAGATACATAACTTGACTACTTGGTATAAATATAATGTTGATTTTTACCTTCCAGACATTGCTAAACAGATCAGTAGGTCCAAAATCAACCAAAAAGAAGAAGAAAAGGGCAGAAAAAGCCATTGCCAGTTCTGTAGAGGGGGATGGGAAAATAACTGATGGGAAGCCTGAAGTTGCTGATGCAGAAGCAGAAGATTGAGGAAAAAAATGTTTATAAATCAGGTAATGAGCTATTTGGTTTTTGTTCTTAACCAAGTGGTGTTCTACTGAAACATGGACTCAGGACAGAATCAGCTAACAAATCAAATAGCAACACATTTCTCAGCATAAATATGAAACAACTTTTCCTTCACACAAAGCTGATAGAAGGCAGTGCACAAAGACATAAATTGTTGCCTATTTATATATGACATTTTGTTTATCTTTAACTTGTGCTGTCGTGATACCACATCAGCATATTAAGGTTGAAATTTCAAGACTACTCAAATGAGATGCATTCTTCTTACTTGATTAGTTCAAAGTAAATGTTGCATAGGAAGCTTACTGAAATTTTCATGTTCAACTCCTTGAAATAGTTTTTTTTATTATTATTATTATTACCAGGAAAAACATCAGCAGACCATTTTCATCAAATAGGAAAATTGTTCCATAGGCCAAAAATTTCCTTAAGTTGAATCTGGCCTGTTATGCTAAGTTGGGTGTGCCTGATGTAATAAACTCATGATTATTATTTTTATTAAAAACTAAAAGTCATAAATTTGATTAATAATTGAATGGAATTAAAAATAATTAAGTAAATAATCTGCAGTAGGAATGTGGTTTATAAATTTCTGACTGTTTATACAAATTATGACTGTTAATGCACACAGAGCCATGGTAAACTGTGCATTAAGCCATGGCTCCATGTGCAGGAGAGAGCCATACCCTGTGCACATTAAAGAACATGCTTGATGGGAGGTTACCATCTGTCCCCAAACAGCTTCCAGTAGGTCCCCTCCCCCAACCATCTCTGAGTCTTGGGGATCATTGTAACCTGGCCATTTAGCCCATTGTGTGCAAAAAAAGTGCCACTCAGAGGTAAAACAACCCAACCCAGAAAGACTGGCAATTTTGTTTCAGTTGTGGAAAATGAACCACTTCCCCAAATCCTCTAACAAGACTTTTGCTCGAGGAAGGGGATGTTCATAATTTTTTCAAATCACAAGGAGTGATGTGAATACCTTCCTGAAAAAATGATTATGAATGGCCAATACTACACCAATGTTGCTTTGCCTGAAGTAGTTAAGGAGAAGCATCCAATAACAGACATGTCAAGTGTGCTCCTTCATGACAATGCCAGTACTCGCAAAATCTGGCAAGATATGGCCTATCTGGAGCAGGAAAAAAAAACGAACAACAACCCCATCCTGCATATTCACTTGAACTTGCACTGTGATTTTTGGTTGTTTCAAAAAATTGAAAAGGAACTTGTTGGGAAGCATTTTTAAAGAGTGTAAGACTTTGAAAGATGCATTCATGCGGAGTTGCGGAATATTCCCCCAATGGGAGTACCACCAAGTGTTCCAGAATTGGCATAGACATCTGCAATTTTGCTTAGATGTTGAGAGGGAGTACTTTGAAGGACAGTAAAAGATTTATTGAGGTATGTGCAATGGTTTTAGACATACGAATTCTGATTTTTCATCATTGGTTTAATGAATATCTATCCACTATCAAGCTGTTTTTAAATAACAGGATGAAGATGGGTGTAGAGGAAAAATTATCTTGAACTGAGTGGGATCTGAACCCACTACCTGCTGATGACAAAAAATATATATCTGCCAGGAGGCTCGCATGGCTGGTTATGTGCACATAACTGGGATGTCTCTGAAGAAATAGTCCCAGATGCACTCAAAAGACTGATTGAATCAATGGTATATAGCATAACATCAGCAGTGGAGGAGCAATTGATCAGTGGTCAGAGCACCTGATGTCATCAGGAGGTCATGAGTTCAGATCCCACTCAGCTCAGGACAATTTTTCCTCTACCCCTATCTTCATGTTATTTAAGAACAGCTTGATAGTGGATAGATATTCATTTTAAAAAATGCAGTGGTTTTTGTTCTGCATATGCATGTTAAGAACTTTTTTTTAATGCCTCTCATTCTCAGGTCATATTTTACATATCTGGCTTTACCTGTCCATATGGTCTTTTGCAAGTCTCAGGCATCCAGGTCATACTGCTGGAATTCCTTGTGAGGACATCCAGAGAATCACCTCAGAATCCTCACATTCCAAGTAGATATTTTACAGAAACTAGGTTTATTGAGAGAGGTATGGCCAATGTCAACTTTTTTCCTGATCACAGGTGTGGGGCAAAGACCTGTTCATGTCTGCAAGAAGCTGTTATGCCCCTAGAAACTCAATGGAGTTCTTTACTATCAGAATTCATCAGGCTCCTTTGAGCACTAGAAAGCTGGCATCTGAGACACAGTATTCCAGTTTAGTATCAACAATGCAAGAACTAGATTTCTATGGATTTCAGTACTTGCCATGTCTTTTGATAGTATCATCTGCTAACTCATATAAAATATCCTTTGTTCAGTTGCAGCTGGCAACTCTCACAAACAAGCAGAAAATGCAGTATAGATTTTCCCTCAACAAGCTCACCAGTGCAAAATGTCCATAATCCAAAAACAAAATCTTATCCAGTAAACAGTTGGGTTGATAAAACTGGTTAGCATCAAGAACACTGTGAAGTTGACCACTCTTCAACAGGAGTGAAAAAAAATGACTTAAGAAATTCAAATAAGTAGAGATAACCAATCTGGCACCCCTCCCCCAGCTTCCCCTTCAGAGAAGAGTATTTCCCTGAAAAGTACTAACATTCTGCACTATAAGAAGGTGGGATTCAATTTTAGATGCTTCACCTGTCCAGTTATGCCTATCTACCATTTAACAGACCAAATATATGGATTATATGAAGTCTTAAAGAATGATTTCAGTTTCATGGTGTATTTTTTTATTTCAATTTTGTGGTGGATTATAATATAATCCAAAATCGCAATGATTGTTTATTATTTGCATAGTGAGTTGTTTACTTTCATTTTATTATTCTGTTAGGAAGTAATACTTTTTTATGACAGTGATATGTTACCGAATAAACTTCATTTGCCTGCTGTTCCATAGGACATTGTAGTGACTTTTTCTACTGTGAGATTATCTGCAGATACTTGTATTATGTTATGCAGACACTTGTATTATGTTATGCAGACTTATTCACATCTCTACTCTTGTGTTAATCAGTATTCAAAATCATTTACTTATTTATACTATCATATTGATATTTTATTATATTGTTATGTTGATCTTTTTAGGGCCATCAGAAAGAAGGGCGCAATTTTATCTGTGAATCAAGTGAGCTTGAATGAGTTCCTGAGTGAGGAAGGAGTGGCACCAGTCCATTGTAACAAACACCGATTCTAAAGTACAGACATAAAGTTTTGTATTAATACAAAATATGTGGATAGATCTTGTGATTGCTTTTTGCCCAGAAGGTATTTTTATATTAATTTTATAGATAATTTAATATTGTGGTGCCCTTGGATAATATGTGGAAATGTGTTTGATGCAGTGGAGAAAAGGACAAATCTTGCACTCCCCCCTCATTACAGTCCATTTCATGGACCAAGTGGGCCATATAGTACATTTGTGAAAGCCTGGTTCTCCTGGTTCTTCATATTTTACACTTACTCATGAAATGTCATTTTGTCATGGACATCACTGTGTTGGTGCCAGCTCTCCTTCCTGAGAGTGTAGAGTTGAATAAAATGCCCTTTTTTTTGAAGAAAATTTGCATTGTGGTAATTCTTATTTTCGATAAAGTTTGTATATATTGTATGTCTCTCACTGCATTATGTTCACAGTATTGATGGTTGAAATTGTAATAAAAGTTTTAAAACTAATTATGTATTTCTACTAATACAAATGGACAATTCTGTGTTTGAATTAGAACACAAAGTGTTTTCCATTCTATTATAAATAATTTATATATGCTCACTCTTATCAAAAGCATTATAGCACCATATTTCTAACAGAGGGTTTCTGGGTGATGCTATGGCTTAGGAACTTGGATTTTTGATAGTAAAATAAATTATTGTTTGGAACCATTTTGCAATATTTCTGTACTTGCTACAGTAAAATTGCATAGTGATGACTATGGCTCATCATGCTCCCATTAGAATGAATACAAACCTTATTATCTCTGTTTAGTTCCTAGGTAATTAGAATTTTCTGTCTCTATCTGCGATGTACAATTTATGTAAATGTAATTATGGAATATTCTGAAGTACCATTTAAACTACAGATCTCATACATCTGTTTCAAGATGTGGGCAATGTAATTCCATTTGTGTAGAATACAAAATACAACTCACTGGCTGCTAATGAAAGTTGAATCTCAATCATTAAATTAGTGGCACTTGAAAAACTTCTTTGTTGCCAAATATGTATTTTATATTTCTCATTAATGTTATCCCATAATTTAATATTTAGCAAATAGAAAGTTTGGAACAGTACCATTAATAAAAGATTTTCTTTTCATATTCTTTTTTGATCACCTCAAATACTATCGCTTTCCCTTCAGATAGAAATGCATTAGTACAATGTAAATTACCAAATCCAGAAATGCTGAAAAGTCAACCTTGTTTTACTATTAAACTTTCATTATTTGTTTAGCATAGTTTGTGGCAACCTTTTACTAGTGGCAGGCCTGATTGACAGAGTGGCTATGCCTTTTGCGGGATTGACATAGGGCAATAAGGCAGCAGACCAAAGCCAATATATTAATTGAAGAATTGCTGCTTCAGGAAAAAAATGTATTGTTTGAAAAGAATATGCAGTGAAAGAATGTATGAAAGGAATTTTTTTCACTTCTGAATTATGAATATAGTAAAACCATAGTTCTGATTTTGACTTTTAGGAATTCATTATATTAATAACCAATAAGAACACAAAATGCAGCAACTGTTTTTCGCAGTATTCTGCAAATAAATGAGGCTGCTGTGATAAAAAAAAAATTTCCCACTTTTGTATTCATTTGATAAACCCTTTTTCATCAAAGGAATAGCTACATGATCATATGCAGAGTATAGGTTGCCAAACTTTAGTTGGAATACTTTTTGTAGTGCATAATTGGTATTAAGCCATGATATTGCTGAAGTGTTTTTTTTTTTAATTATGAAAAGTGAAGTAATCAATGACAAAAGTGCACTACATCAAAGCACTACCAAAATAGTTTTTAAATCAATTAGTGTATTATAAGTAATAGCTGAACAGTATCTAGTTTTAGTATAGGTATTGATTGTTCTAGCAAATATTAAAATATTTTCAAGAGGGGGTGCCATTAGTAAAGATTTGTTTAATTATGTTTGACTTTTAAATTAATATGCATATTAAAATATATCAGATAAAAAGATCAGTAGTTTTAATTGACAATTCATAGTGGTGCTATTGAAAGAATAAAACTATTCCACTACATTGTTTCAATAGTAAGCATTTCCAAATACCATTTTTGGTAACACGAAACTGAAGAGTGTGTTAAATTATCAGAAATGGCTTTTGAACATATTGTGCTTAAAGAAAAAAATCACAACTCCATAAGCTGTTCTACATGTTGTGGGAAACATTTAAACAATTTTGAAATTCTTCCTGAAATTATTTTACCAATTTCTATATAGAAGCATAAAAGAAGCAGAAATTAATCCATATTTTTTAAATACGTGTCTGTTATTTGTTTTGTGTAATATTTTATGTGTTCAATGTGAATGTTTATTGCAATTAAGCTCTCTATTTTCACCATTGACTTTGCAATGAATTCAAAGATTTCTGGTGTAAAAAAAAACAAATGAAGCATCACAATACATTCCATTATTTACTGAAGTACACCAATATTTGAAACATTTTTTTATTATTCAAAGGTTTCCTTTATTTTTTCGTTAGATGCTAGAACTTAAATGATAGTATTTTTGCTAAACTATATGATGAGTTATTTAACTTTTAGTAACATGCTGTGTTTTAAAAATTGTATCACTCAGTAAGTGGTTTTAATTAGCTTCTCTTGATCTTTTAGTTATTACCATTTGATATAAAATTTAATTATAGTGAACAGAAGTTTCTGACATATCCCATTATTCATTAAAAGCATTCATATGTATGTATGTGCTGTGCTTTGTTTTGTGATACATATTCAGTAAATGCTCTCAGTGAACCTTAACTACTGTGAAGAAAACTGCCAATTACAGTATTTCAAATCCCATTTTTTGGAAATACTTATGACAAAAATTATATTAAATAATTTTGTTTAATTATTATAAAGGTCATTCAAATAAAGAGTGGGGAAAGTCAGAAATGAAGCATAAATCATTTATTGATTCGTTCAAATCCACCATGTTTATTGAGATATTTGTCCCAATATGAAATTACAACATCACGCCCTCTTTCATAAAGCAACTTTAGCTGTTGCAATGAGGAAGTCTGTGACAATGCATTGGACTTCATCCAACTTCCTTCTTTTCAGGGCATTTTCCAGAGGTCCAGAAATGTGAAAATCTAATAGGGGAAATACCAGGACTGCAGAATAGATGTTCTAGACATTCCCAGCCACACCTGTTCAACATTTTGGACAGTGTTGGAATGGGCATTTTCATGCAACAAAATATTTTGCTCAAATGTTCTGGACACTTCAACTATATAATATACAGAGCTGCCAACTATTCTGATTTTTTTGGATTTTCTCCAATTTTTGGTTTAAAATTCAAATTGGACTTTGAAAATCTGATTTTTATGGGGGTTTTTTAGTTTTATACCCTTACAAAAATCTGCTCTCAAATTTTACAGTATTATTCCCCTTTTCCCAAATGGAGAATATTAAAGGGTATAATTTTTACGATTTAGCTCTTTTGTTGTACTAAATGTGCAGCTATGTCCCCTCTCCCTAATCTATTCTTGCTTACGGAATTCACCTGCACATCAGTCTTAAAATAATTATCTAAATAATTACCCTTATTAGTAAAGTTCTACAAATAATAACCTAAACAATTGTATTACTAGCGGTTAAAAGGCCATACAATGAGCATCAATAGCAATTAGCTATCCTAAGCATAAAATGTTTCTGCCAATAAAAAAAAAGTCAGATGAAATCTATGACTCATTTCCAGACAATTGCATTTGCATCACAATGTCCACACTTAAATTATGCTAGAGTTTGAAGGTCATTGATTGTTTCTAAATGGGTGTTTATTGAACCTATACCCAACTCTCCTGGCTCTGGTCAACTAAACACTAATTGGATTACTTAGAATTGGAAACTTCAGAGTGAAGGAGATAATACAGATAGAGAAGTTCCCTGATTTGTGACATTGAAACTTGAATATGTCTCCTGCTATCAGAGTTGGACTAATGGGTTGATAGGGGATTAAAACTTTTCTTTCACTAGAGTTGAAGGAAGTTGACAGTTGGGGTACTGCTCTAACCTTTGGAACTAATAATCAATATGTAGGTACACTTGTAGTTTATGGCTATTAGCTCATAAGATGGCACCATGAGTGGTAACTGGACATTCTTAAGGTGTGTAAAGTAACATTCAGCATAATATCTTTTTCATCATAGTGAATAATTTATTACGATTGTTCGTGTGACCTTTTATTTTTTGAGCTGTAACCTTCTAAGGTGAATAAAAGTTGGTTTGTTTTTTTTTTTCCAGAAAAGGGAACAGGTTATTCATATAATTTTTTTAATACAATTTAGATTTAATTCCCATATATTTAACATAAAGATATAAATTTTGTCTCAGGTAAATATTGAAAGTTGCAGATGATTTATGATATTTAATTAATGCATATTCCCTATTGTTGTGTTAAGGGGGAAATGGGACAATTTCCTCTTAGTGATATGCTATGTTCTGTTTAAAATGGTTGTCTCTGACAAGATTATCTTGTTCAAGTATTTTTTTAATATGCAGATGACTGTTCATTGTGTATGATAATTTGTGTTTTTTAGGCTTGTTATCTCAAATGGTTCCAGGGTGGATCAGTGGCAAGTTGTTTAGGATAATTCATGTTTTTAAACTTGTTTTCTCTGATGGGATTATTTAATTCCAGCAGCTGTTTTGTGCTGTGGATTGCCAGTTCATTATTTAGGATAATCCATGTGTTTTATGCTTGTTGTCTTTGATGGGATTATATAGTTCTGGGGGCTTTTTTATACTGCAGATTAGTGGTGAATTGTTTACAATTTTGTTTTTTATGCTTGTTATAAGATTGTTTTGTTCTGGGGTGGGTAAAAAGAGTGGAATGGTTGTTTAGCCTTATGTTCAGTTAAAATGGTTTTCTCCAATAATTTTGTTCTATGGGGTTTTCTTAAATTGCTGAATGGCAATTTGTCATTTAGCAGTATGTTGTTGTTAGAATAACTGTCTCCAATGCGATTGTTTTTTTTTTTTTTTTTTTTTTTTTGGGGGGGGGGGGGTTGCAATTTTTATTTTTTACATTTTATGTTTTACGGAATAAACATTCATTTGTTATTGATAATAGGCTGTTGAAACAAGTATCCTCGGATGGCACTGGCAAACAGCCATCATATAACGATATGTGCAGTTTGGAAAATATTTCTTAGATACTATTATTTTTGGTGTTTTTTTATTGGCAGAAACATTTTATGCTTAGGATGGCTAATTGCTATTGATGCTCATTGTACGGCCTTTTTACCGCTAGTAATACAATTGTTTAGGTTATTATTTGTAGAACTTTACTAATAAGGGTAATTATTTAGATAATTATTTTAAGAAGTTGAATATTCTTTCTAATGTGATATTGAAACATGTTTTCCATTAATTTAAATTGCATATTTAGTGGGCTTTTTTTTTTAAGGAAATAGTCAAACTTGGTTGTAACAAGCACAGAAATAACAAGCTCATAGCTGTAATGAGCAAAAAGCCATAAAAATTTTTATTTACACATATTCCCATACAAATGCTCACTTTTATAACGAGTGTACTACACAGATATACTATGAAAACATGCAAACATTCTTAATTGCTCAGGTAGCCAGAAATAGTATCTAATTCTTGGAATACACAAAAATAAAATGGGTGACTTAGCTTTTATGACCACCTACATTAGACCTAACTTTGTCCTTAGGAACCATCCACTCTCTACCTACCTCTCCAGTGTCTAGCCTCTGGCCCTGCTCCCCCCGCTTTACTCAAACACCGCCACGATTGTAAAATCTGTTAAAAATGAACCCTTCCATCAGAAACATAGCTACTAACAAAAAAAAGTGTCTCAATTCTTCGCAAAAAAGTCAAAATTAGAAGAAAATTGAGAATTAAAAAAATTGCAGGTAGATTTAACTCATCACTGATATAGTGAGTAATGGTTATAATGAGGAAATTTTGTCTGTCCCCTGGTGCTCGTTATAACCAAGTTCAACTGTAATTTTAAAATCTTGATATAATTCTGTAAAATTTTAATTTTTTTTATCTGCGTCAGTTGCCACTAGGAGTTTGGAAGTCAAGTGTTCTGTCAAGAGGAAATGCACTCTTGCATTTAAAAAAGCACCTGAGGGCCATAAACTGCAGATCTGTCATGCTCTGATTTACTGATTTTTCATTCCTCCAAATTGTAATTTTTTCATCGTGCAAGATTGGCAGCTCTGTAATACACTGTATGTGAATTATCAGTTCCTTCAGCCAAAATTGCAGAAATGTAAACACTTCACTTTTAAAGGAAGAATATAGAAAAGGTTTCTATTTCTTCATGAAATAACTTTATGTTCATAACAGAAATACTAAAATTCTTCCAAAATTTAATTAAGGATTTCGGGAACTGGTGCAAACTATCTTCATATTACTAATAAAAATATGTTACTTAAATATATGGAATTTTACTATTACGTTCTTATTTTAAAGCATGTATTAAAAAACCAAATATAAAGTCTCAAAATTGCCCAAATGATCTGATATACTTATTTAAAGCAGTATTTCACTTTAAGTGGTGCTCGACCACACAACCGACATGTTGGCTGCTGTACTGGAAAAAGGGGCGGGGTGGCTCAGTCGGTAGCGCGCCAGGCTCGTAATCTGTAGTTTCCAGGTTCGAACCCCAGGCTGGGTCAGCGTTGAGATTTATCTCCGCAAAAATTCCCCGCCCTGCCCACGGTCAGTAGGGGACACCGATGGGCTTGGAAAGGCCGCCGTCCGTCGGATGGGACGTTAAGCCGTTGCCCCGTGTGCAGGAGAGCCATACCCTGTGCACGTTAAAGAACACGCTGGATGGCCTTGACGGGAAGCTACCATCTGTCTCCCAACAGCTGTCCCCTCCCCCAACCTTCTCTAAGCCTTCGGGGTCCATGTTACCTGGCCATTTAGCCCATGGTGTGCAAAAAGTGCCGCTCAGAGGTAAAACAACCCAAAGCTGTACTGGAAAACTGACAAGATGTTAATATAGTGCAATCTTTCTAAGATTATAAACTTCAATGAGGCAAAAAGACCTCTTAACTGGAATATTTTCTTGACACTGCCAATTGCATCACTCTTGATCAATGGGACCTGAAAATAGAAGACAGATTAGTACACAGAACCTTGAATTCATGTGACACTCAAAAGGGCAGATGAACTGGTAAATTTGTTCGAGGAAATGGACAGATGGATATCCATTTATCAAAGTCATCATATGGGAATTTCTAATTTTGTGGGGTGGAAAGGAGGGATTCTGTTCTTGGTGGGACTCAAACCCCAAATAATAAACCATATATGCTGGATTACCTTCACATACCTCACATGATTCTTCTTACATCATGGTAATTAAGATAAACATGCAGAGCTGTTTATCTTAATTACCACACAAAGTTAAGGGTAGTGTGGCTGCCAATGAGGGCTTTCCCATGAGTAATCCTTCGATAACTTTGATGGATAGCATTAGCACACAGCCTGTGTGACCAAAGATAAAGCTACTACAGAAGGGAGCTATGGTATTCAGAAAAATACAGTCGGGAAAATGGGGAACAGTGCTATGTTAGCATTTGTAAAATAATCGCAACTTGACCTACCTGGGTAAGCCAATGCAGTCTATATTAGACATGTTTATTTCTTTGTATATTTGAAGGCAATTAACTGTTTTCATAATTGGGATTTTAATGATATGAAAAAATCATTCCATATTACAAGGTTATTATTTTTAGCAGAGATTGACATTATTTGAAATATACGGGTTGTTTTTTTATGTGTTGATTGAAAAGATAATGCTAAACCTCAAAGATCAATTGATCCCACAATACATCCACCACCAGAGTGGCATAAAATAGATGTCTGCACTCAAACACAACTTTTCTGTTAATACACTGCAACTGGGAAATCGTGAAGTGATTCAAGATAGTTCAAAAAATGGCCTATATTCAATAAATAGCATGTTCAGCTGCTTGAGGGGGGTATTTATTTTTTATTTATCTATGGCAGTGTTACAGGCACTGAGATGGTGAGGCATAGTGTTGATCAACCATCATTCATTCTCGGGGGGGGGGGGGTATGTTCATCCATGCAGCATTAACTTGTTCTTGCAACTCCTATGAGATGCAAGAAGAAATGTCCCATCTGGTGTTACCATTATGATCCATACATGCGCAATGGGAAAACAGATCCAGTGAAATAGATCCATGGTAGGGTGTCCATATCACGTAGGTTGTTTATAGTAATATGTCCAGTTTATATGAAGGCATTATCCTGCTGTAAAATCAAAACATTCTGGAGGAATGATAGGTTCTGCAAAATATAATGCATGCTTCCACAAGTCTCCCATGTATACGCCTCCACACATATGCCATACTCTCATTCTGTATGAGCAAGAACTTGTACTAGTAAGTAATCGGCATGAACCACAATTTGGGCTCCAGGCTCTGCATTATTTCAGCCTAATGGTCGTGCTATGGAAGTAATAGTGTGCATTGGAGTGGTTTATATGTCCAGAGATAGCAATCTTTGTGTACTGTAGTTTTGCATTGTGGCCGTATCACTGCATTGACCAACCCATGATATGATGGCTTTTGTTGCTACATGCTATAATTTGATGATGATAGGCTGTGTTCTTCATTTGGTAATATGTGCAATCCTGGGTATTTCCATTCTTCTCACATCTGAAAATGCACTGTGAAACATTCCTCAACCTAATTGCATGTGTCTCCCATGTGACATTCATTTGCATGGTACTACCTGTCCTTTTATTTGCATAGTTTCTTTTACTTGGTGTTGCATTTTCCATGTTTCATAATACACATTAATAGCTTTGAAACTTTCTAAAACCACAGAGCACTTACATATATTCCTTACTAGAAATAAATTTAATCTTTTAACTCCCAGTGAAACCTAGGGGTGGGGGTGGCTCAGTTGATAGTGCACCAGGCTTGTAATCTGCAGTTCCCAGGTTTGGGTCCCAGCTGGGTCAGTGTTGAGATTTATCTCCACAAAACTCCCCACCTGCCCATCGTCAATAGGAAACACCGGTGGGCTTGGAAAGGCCGCCGTCCGTCGGATGGGATGTTAAGCCATATCTCCGTGTGCGGGGAGAGCTTTACTTTGTGCATATTAAAGAGCACTCTCGAATGCTTGACAGGAGGCTACCATCTGTCTCCCAACAGTTGTACCTATGGGTCCCTTCCCCCGACCTACTCAGCCTTCAGGGTCCTTGTGACCTGGCCACTTAGCCCATTGTGTGCCAAAAAAGTGCCGCTCATAGGTAAAACAATCCAACCCAGTGAAACCTTTGCATTTAATAATTGCTATCCTAGAACCGATACATCAAAATTTTTTCATGAAATTTTAATTAAGAATTATAGGTTAAAGCAGTAAATAAATCAAAATTTATATATTGTGGCCGAGTGGTTAGCACGCTTGGCTTGTGATCTATGGGACCTGGGTTCGAGCCCCGGGTAAGGCATGGATGTATGTGTGTGGTTTTTCTGCTGAGGTCCTGCCATCTCAGACCTACTATGGCATATAAACTGACAGGCTCCTGTCAGACCTCTGTGGCAAGCAGCTGCTTGAGGGGGTATTTATTTTATTTATAATTCTCTCTGTGCCCTTGAAACAAATCTCAAATATATCATTATTTGCTCCTTTTTATGGTAATTGCGACACATTTCCAGGTGCAGTGAAAGATTTTGAAACCAACATAATCTTTGTGTTGAAGTATTCCCTAACGATTTTTCATAAGTCGGACAAGTGTTGAATCACCTAGCTTATCTTCTCTCAGTTGTGAAACTACAACTTTCATCATTTCTTTTTCGGATTGCACAGTTAATAAAACAACTTTTTGGACTGGTTTGTCCTTGCATAGATTATCAAACCTCTGCGAGTTCTGAGCTTTTGCCATCTTCCTTAATAGCAAACCTGTAGTGTTTCTAAAATTAACAGCCAAATTCCTTTTTTATTTATATTTCTATTGGTGTTTACCTAACATTTGTCAAAGACTCGGTTTATACGTTTGTCAAAACAATTGTTCCACCATATCATCCCAACCTAGTGACCAGTTTTAATGAGTTATATACTAAATGAAAACCTGTGATGTCAGGAATGTAGTGGCCTATAAAATATTCCTTTCCGTCATCCTAAAAAAACACGTTTAGCATTTATTCCCGTCATATCTTTCAAACAGCAGTGTTAAAGGTAATAAGTTACATGTCAAGGGAACGCTTGTGCTGGGGGGGGGGGGGTATAGGAGGCTATAAAACATTTACCCCATGCCCTCCCCACCAAAAAAAAAAGGAATATACAAAGAAGAACTGTAAACAATTGTTCCACTCTTCTAGATACTGAGCATAATGAGTTTATGAAATAAACTTGGGATACAAAGAGAGTTGTAGGTACCTCAAAATCACATAAAGGAGAAGACGCAACTTATTCAAATTGTACTGCAGGCCACCTAACGTAAGGCCTGAATTACTCATTTTCTCTTAGCTGTCATCTTGTTAAGATCGCCATTAGTCTGTCATTTTGTGGCTTTCAGTAGAAGATGGAAAGATGTGTCGATATGGCATGAAATATCAGGAAAGGAAAAATGTTTTAATCTAGTTACTTGATGAATCTGTACATATGAATATGCGAATCAATCTTAATATACCTAGGAAAAGGTATTCAGTGTTGAGTGCCATTAAAAGTTGAAATAGTAGAAAAAACATCTTGCGAAATTGGTTTGTACGAACAAATGTAAGAAATAGACAAACTCTATCGTGTTACTATAATATGAAAACAAACTGAATTATGAAAATATAACGATGTATCCGGATTTGGTTTACAACGAAATACTGATATCATACTTTAAAATTTTTTTGCAAGGAAACCTTGGCACCATGTAATGTCACTAGATTCATGATACACAGAGATCGTGGTTCGAAACTAGCTATGGATGCAATATTTTTTTGTGGCAGGCTCGGAGTTCGTTATAGCCATGGAATTAATGGGCGCTACCAATATGTACTCATCTGTGCCTCAAAATACACCCCGTTCTTCCTCTCTCCCCTTTGAGAAAAGAAAACTCATGATTTTTAAAATACTTATTCTTCTTTCGAATGAAACTTGTGAGGGAATGATATCAGCTATCTCAAAATATGCCCCCCTTCCTCCCCTCCCAAAAATAGAGAATGATAAATTTAATGGGGGTCAATTGTAATGAGTCCTTTCCAAAGAAAGCTTTAAATTGTGTAGAGCAGCAGAACGAATTTGAGTTTTCCAGAGCAAGGAAAAGATTTTAGCGGGAAATTACCCTGCTGAGTTGCAACTAAATAGTGTAAAGAATTTTAAAGAATATCTAACTATATACAGCTTTAAAATGTGTAAATTAAACATGCCAATGACGAAAACACTTGAATTCATATTAACTTCAAAGGAAGATAGGTACCAAAAGTGATTTTCCAAATGAACGAAAAATGCTGGTGCCCAATCTTTGAAGTTAATATGAATTTAGTAGGTGATTTCAGTAATGTCGATTTTTTTTTTTCTTTTTTAACATACATATTGAAGGGTTGGCATTTTTAATCTCTATATATTATTATTGAAGTTGTAGCATCCAGCATCAATATTTTAACAAATTTTGGGTTTTAAAACTTTACATTGCTATTTCTAAAAGTTTACTTTTTCTCAAACGTACATTGCAGTTAAAAAGAATGATGCAGGAAACCTTTGTTGATTGCAGGTTTGATTATACACTCTTAAATAAAAATGACGTTAATTGCCCATTGAGAAAAAAAAAATATTTTACCAGTCTTGAAAGTAAATTCATTGTTCGTTCGGATTGAATCCCATATTTAATACAAGTCATAAAAAGTAGTACTTTGTATTGACAGCCTGATACAAAGTGAACAATAAATAGATTAAATCACGGCTGTAGTCTCGTGTGGTCACTTATAATCTCGGCTCTTGGCACATTCATTCGCGTATTTTGAAGGATCAGTGAAAACTGGATTGGACATACACCTATTACTTGATTAAGAATGTGACATCACAAGCAAATGATAATTTCCTACTGCAGATGGTGCTCAACTATTATATGCTCTCATTGTCAGTTATTGTAATTCATTGAGATTGGCCCTCTGAAGTTTGTTTTAATTTTTATATCTCTGGCTTGAAATTTGAACTATGGCTTCGAAACATAAAGCCTCTTGTGGTTTGGTCATTTTACCTCTGAGTGGCATTTGTTTTTTGCAGACAATGGCCAGATCACTGAGGGCAGGGGTGGCTGTCTTTAGCATGCCAGGCTCATAATCTGCAGTTCTCAGCTGGGTCAGCGTTGAGATTTATCTCCCCAAAACTCCCACCTTGCCCACGGTCAATAGGGAACTCCGATGGGCTTGTAAAGCTCGCCGTCCATAGGATGGTGTGTTAAGCTGTGCCCCCATATGCGGGAGAGCCATACCCAGTGAACATTAAAGAACACACTGGATGGCCTTAACGGGAGGCTACCATCTGTCTCCCAACAGCTGTTCCAGTGGGTCCCCTCCCCCAACCTTCTCTGAGCCTTCGGGGTCCTTGTGACCTGGCCATTTAGCCCATAGTGCAAAAAAGTGCCGCTCAGAGGTAAACCAAACGAAAGGTCACTGGGCCTCTGAAAAAGTTGTGGAAGAGAATCCAATGGACAGCTTTACAAGACGATTGCCTGTCAAGGCATGTTCAAATGTGCACAAGCGTAGCGCTTCTGCGTATTGGCCGAAGTTTCATATCCCATACAATGGATGTTGGCATTTCCAAGCTCAAAAGTGTCCCATTTGTGACCAAGGGACGGGTTGGGTTTTAGCAGAGATAAATCTCAACACTGATATAGTTGGAACCGGAATTGCAGATTGCTGGCTTAGCCAACCCTCACCCTGATTAAAGTGGTAGCACAACAAAAAAAAAACATGCGAGGTACGATTTTGACTGAGAAGGTAGACAAATTGCATGGCAGTATGAATGTAACATCTCGTACTCAAGAACATCAAATTACATTCTTATTGTTGCTGTTTTACTTCAGAATTTACTGTATATGAATTTTACTTCAATATTTACTTTCGGAATTCCGTTGCAAAGTAAAACTTTGCAACGGAATTCCACTTACGTTTTCCATACATTGCCAGATCTACGGAACCTGCCCCTCCCCCTCCCTAGAATCTAATAAGAGTAATAGAGAGAAAAAAGTTTTTGAAGACCTCTAAAACGTAAGGAAAATATTAAACTACAACGGAAATTTAGTGTCTGTGCTTTTTTCCTCGTTCTATTTCCCCCATTTTAATTTTTTTCAATTAACGGATTTATATATTACGATTATAGTGATCGTCTTTTAAATAAACTTATCCCTCCCCCATGCGATAAAAGATTCTTGTAGATGTTAATCCTATCTATATGAAACTGATATGATACATTAAGATTAAATATAGCGTTAAAAATAAGCAAAAAATTCATGTATTTGAGTATTCGATACGTACAAAAGTAGGCATTCTAAAGTCTATCCAATATGTGATGACTGTAACAATTTGAGCCAAAGTATCCATTGGATACACCAGAATAGAACTAAAATATGATTTTCTATGTCGCGATCAGACATTATAAATTGCTGAATGTGAATGCATTACATTAAATATATCCGTCCCGTGGCCGAGTGGTTAGCACGCTTGGCTGCTGATCTAAGGGACCTGGGTTCGAGCCCCAGATAAGGCATGGATGTTAGTGTTGTTTTTCTGCTGAGGTCCTGCCATCCTCTCAGATCTTCTACTGTGACATATAAACTGACAGGCTCCTGTCAGACCTCTTTGGCAAGCAGCTGCTTGAGGGGGTATTTATTTATTATTTTTTTTTTTATGTGGTTATGGGAGAATGCATTTTAAAGTATATTTCGAAATTAAGCAAAAACGATCGATTTTTAGATGAGATTATTCTGTGATCATTGAAAAGCGATGAATAGTGAACGTACTTATGTGTTTGAACACCTGTCTTTGTTATGGGTGCTAATGTACATGTATTGACAGTGAGGCAGAAAATAAATTAATATTAATTTCATAAACACGTTTAAAAAGTGCATAATTTTCTTTTATATAAAATTTAATTTTCGTGAACAAAAATTATTTGCAAGTAGCGAAGGGAAAAAACTTATTACCAAGCTATTAAGGCAAAAATTTATTTTCCTGCATAACCCTGGGTGTGAAACTCGACTAAGGAATAAATAACGGCTTGATTTTCTGCTGAGGTCTCTTCCCACTCCAAGCCGACTTATCCTGTTAGACTTCCAGGCAACTGGCATTTTGAAGTAGCTTTATTTTTTCTACTAGTAGTAAGCAGCTGCTTGAGGGAGGTATTTTTTTAATTTAAAAACTACTCGGTCCATGTTAATAGATAAATCCCGAGGTCAAATATCGAGAATCGTAGCAACTATTTATTTTTACGCAATTTTTAATGTCATTCCTCTTGACCACTTAATGTTAATCATTTTGGTAGCCAAGCACAATGGCATGAACAATACTAGGATTTGTGCAGCACAATATGTCACTGGAATAAATAGTCTAAAATCACTTGGTAATATTCAAGGTTCGAGTTCCACCTGGACCAATGTTGAGATTTATCTCCACAAAACTCCAACTCTCAGTCAGTAGGGGACACCAAAGAGTTAAGGCCATTGTTCCTAGGATGGGAGTTAAACCGTAGGTCCTTGTGCACGAGAGCCATACCCTGGGTACATTAAAGAGCATACTGGATGAGAGACTACTATAAGCTGTCCAGTGGGTCCCCTCCCCAACCTATCTGAGCAGGGTCAGTGTGACCTGGCTGTTTGGCCCATTGTTTGTAAAAAAGTGCCGAACAGAGGTAAAACAACCCAACATGGCATTTCCAAGAGACAATATATGGCACCAAAATAGTCTTGAATGAATGCATGGACCAATATTTTGTAACCTGCGGCTGAGAAACAGCAAGAGTGGGAGCTAGACTCACAATCTCTTTGATAATGTGTGTGCTCTTACTTAATTGTTTGCCTAAAAAGTAAAATATGAGGACTATTAATGTAGTGGAAATGGATCAGTGTAAGAGGTTCGGAATATTGTTATAGATCAGAGGAGTTGAATTGCGAGATATCGATCACGGATTACTTTTTGTTGGTGTCTTCAATGCAGAATTGTCTAGCCCCGCTCGTCAACCGTAATCATCAATTAGCAAGTCGCTACGATCATGTATAGTGGGTTTGTAGTGACTTTGAATGTCTGAGATTGGGAGAAGGGATATCGTTCAAAAATCAAAAAAGCGAGGTGATGAAGGTCAGGCTTTTAGCCATTTACACGTTGTTCCAGATTAGGGATCTATCCGCTCCCCCCCCCCCTCGTTGACCTACCTTTTTTTTTATCTCCTGGGATGAAATTTAGAGGGATTTATATATTTGTTATAAAACTACATACTATGTTTTACTTCCTTAAACAATGCTAGTAAGTCACTGGATTGAAATTTCAAAAATCGAAGATAATGAAATTGTTAAAGATAGCATTTCTAGATTAGTCCCTACTATTGCAGAAGTACTCGAAATAAAAATAGATTAAGTTCTTCAAACTTTAATAATCTTTTAGTTGCCCTTGCGCCACTAAACCTGAAACACCCAAACTCTCAATTATCTAGACCAGGGTTTTTCAACCAGTAAAACACGCCCGACTTGAGGCTCCAAAGGTCACCTAGATGGAACGCGAAATCTTGAAACTGATTATTAAATGTTCCAAGAAAAGGGTAGGTTGAAATCATAAAATGGCATTTTTTTTTTGTTGCGAAAAACAATTTTATGGGACAACTGTTTTTTCAAAGTTATTACAAAAAAGAATGAATCACGGTCAAGTTTGAGAACTTCAAAAACTTGTATTTGAGATCATTCACCATCAATAACTTCATATGAACATAGGTCCGATTTTTAACCGCTGTTGATGTTTTAATTTAAAGCAGGCACGACAGCCAAGCCAATAGTTACTAATTATGCAAGTTACATGTGCGTTTACGTTTTCAAATGCCATATGGCAACGATTAGTACCAGTATTCCTTCACATAAGATTTTCAACAACATTGTAGTATGATAACTGCAAGAATTTTCAGTACTACCTATTAATATACATACCTTGTTTGAAAATTCTTCGGTACTTTTCTGTTAACTTTTCGTATCCAATGAATCTGTCGTCGGCATTATAAAAAACGCCCCGATTAAGCGGAGGCCAAGTGAGAACGAATCAGTAAAGTGCTTTTTATTCGTTAACCGAAAAGCACCAAAGAGAGTAAAGGTCAAAACACAGATTCCAAAAGTTAACTGCACTGAAATGGATTTGACAAGTAATAAAGTGAAATACTAGTATTCTAACTCGATTTGGACCACCTCGAATAAAAAACTGATTCGTTCTCACTTGGCCTCCGCTCAATCGGGTTTTTTTTTATAATGCGGGCGACACCTTCACTGGATACGAAGATTGGCACCCCGTTAACCGAAATGTACCAATTCTTTATTTTACTTGGCAAAATAATGTTTTGCGAGTTCATATTTACTTATTACTAGTACAAGAAAACTGGGAACCACTGGTGTTTCCTCCCCCCCCCTTTTTTTTTTGAATAGTACTTTCACAGAATACATAATCAAAGAGTTCCACATAGATGACTGTTTCGCAAGAGCATTTTATTTCATCTGAGTATCTAGTGCAATAAGATGTAACTGAACAAGAAAACGTTAAGATGGTAGAAAGGAATCGTGGTGTTAGCATGTCAATAATTTCAATGTGTTTGATTGTTGCAGATATCTAAGATTTCTGCGACAGACAGACATACAGATAACTTTCATTATTATCGATATATCCTATTTTTGACATTCTCATTCAAATTCTTTTCGTTTGACATTCTCAAGGAAGAAATGCTGCACTTGTTCTTCACTATAATGTAAGCCATATGGCTATATTTTCAGCCAACATCGCAACTCTGCGTGATATTTTTAACTGTGCTACTTGCAGAGACTGTGCTTGCAAACCATAGTGCAATTAAATGAAGGTATGGGTTTGTGATGTTTTTCTGCTGAGGCCCTGCCATCCTCACAGACTTTCTACTATGGCATATAAAATTATGAGCTCCTGTCAGATCTCTGTCGCAAGCAGCTGCTTGAGGAGATTTTTATTTTTTATTTTATGACATAACAGACAAAAATAAATAAAGGAAATGAATAAAAAAGTTGCAGTGGCAAGAATTTTAATAAAACATGACAGTAATTAAACTGACATCGAGAGAGCACAGAAAAGTTGAACATCATTTAGCAAAAAAAAATCCCCTTCATTTGAGATATCATACGTTTAATACCCTATTAGGATATTATCACCAGTTGATGGCGCAAAATACATGAGATGCACACAGGGGCGTAGCGAAAGACTATGGTTGGGGAGGGGAGAAATCGAAAATTTTCCAACTCGAAAACTAAATTTTTCCAACTGACAAAATATCTCTGTCAGGTTCGACCCTATATTTTCGCTCCGTGGAGGCAATTTTGCATTTGACTTCTAACTTGCCAACTAGCCATAATTTCACACAAATAATCCCAATATTTACATCTTGCCTGAATTATAGCAAGTCAGTGTGAATTTTCCCAACTCCCTTTGATTTCGCCAACTCTCCTTAATTTCACAAAACCAATCGCAATCTTTACATCTCTATTAAATTTGCCAAGTCACTTCAAATTTTTCAAACTTCCCAAGATTTTGCCACGTTTTCTCCATTTTGTCAACTCTCCGTAATTTCACAAACCCAATCCCAATTATCACAACTCTCCCGTATTTTCCAAGTCGTTTCGAATTTTGACAACACTCCTAGTTGTTAAGTTTCCTCGATTTCTCCAATTCTCCTTAATTTCACAAAACAAATCCCAATTTTCACAACTCGCTGTAATTTTACAGAAAAAAATCGCAATTTTTACGTCTTCCCCGAATTTGCCAAGTCACTTCGAATTTTATCAACTCTCCTTAATTGCACAAGAAAGACACAATTTTCACAACTCCTCTGTATTTTACTAAGTGGCTTTGAATTTTGCTAACTCCCCTAGATTTTGCCAAGAGTTCTCGATTTTTCTAACTCCTTAATTTCACAAAACCAATCCCAATATTTACAACTCACCTTTACTTTACCAAGTGGTTTCCAGTTTTGCCAACTTCCTTAGATTTTTCCAAATTGCTTCGATTTTACTACCTCTCCTTAATTTTGCAAAAATAATCCCAATTTTTTCATCTCTCCTGAATTTGCCAAGTCACTTCAAATTTTTCAAACTCCCCAAAATTTTGCTAAGTTTTCTCAATTTTGTCAACTCTCCTTAATTTCACAAAAAAATCCCAATTTTCACAACTCACCTGATTTTTGCAAAGTCACTCTGAATTTTTGCCAACTCCCCCAAGATTTGCTAACTCTCCTAGATATTACGAAGTTTCCTCGATTTTGCCAACACGCCATAATTTTACAGAAAAAAAATCCCAAATTTTACATCTCATCTGGATTTAGCCAACTCCCACGATTTTGCCAAGTCACTCGGAATTTTGTCAACTCCCCAAGATTTTGGAAATTCACTCTGAATTTTGCCAACTTCATAAGATTTTATCAAGTCACTCGGAATTTTGCCAACTCCCCAAGATTTTGCAAACTCACCTGTATTTCACTAAGTGGCTTCGAATTTTGCCAATTGCTCTAGTTTTTTCCTTCTATCCATTTGCCAAGTGCATTAATTTTGACAACTTCCCATAATTTTACAAAAAAAAAGATTACAAATTTTTACAACTCACCTACATTTTACAAAGTCGCTTCGAATTTTGCCAACTCCGAGTTATTTTTGGGGGAGCATCCCCCCCATCCGCCCCATAGCTACGCCCCTGGATGCACATGTCGTCCAAGCGATACTTTAGCAATCTTTAGCAATTACATGATTGTTGTTTACTTTCTACCTTGTAATGAACGCTTGAATACAAAATATTATTTGTATGTCCTCTATACTTGATGTGCGATTTAAAACTGAATACAATTTTAAGGCTCAGGATGCCATTTGTGAGAGGCTTCAAAATTCGGGATAACTGGCCGTTAAATTTTTAGTTTCCTTATTTTAAGAACAATATAGTTATTCAGAATATACAGGGTGATTCAGAATTCATCATCAATATTTGGTGGGGAGGTAGGTAATAAGAAACGAAGGAGATTTCACATAGGAAAGCATGGGCGCATATGCCATATAGTAGGGCAAAATGACCCCAGTTCAATGATGGAAAGAACACATAAGAAGGAAGTGGTAAGGAAAAAAAACATTTATTATCTTACATGTAACATTTCTTTGCATTGGTTGTACAGACTTACAAGAGGTGCTCGAACTGCCGACCATGTGCTAGAATGCATGACTCACAACGGCGTTGCATGGACAGCCGGACCCTGTGGAAGATGCCTGGCATTTCCCGGATGTTTGAGGCAGCAACTGATATGCGTGCTACAAGATCCATAGCACTATCAACAGGGGTCTCGTACACCGTGTTTTTCATAGCACCCCATACAAAGAAATCGATTGGAGATAAATCCGGTGAACGTGGTGGCCAAGAAACCGGTCCACTGTGGCCAATCCATTGACCACCAAACTGTCTGCGTAGGTAAGCACGCACAGCATTTGTGAAATGTGCAGGAGCGCCGTCATGCTGGAACCACATTCGCCGGAGACTACCATCAGGAACCTCGTTCAGAAGATCCAGTAACACAGTCTGAAGAAATGTTAGGTACTTGGCACCGTCCAAACGGGATGGTAGTAAATACGGGCCCAACAAACAGTCATCGACAATCCCAGTCCACACATTGACAGCAAAACGTTGTTGCGCAGCTCCAGGTCTTGTACCGTGTGGGTTCTGATGAGCCCACACATGCCAATTGTGTGTGTTGAAGACACCCTCTCGAGTGAACAACGCCTCATCGGTGAAAAGAACATACGTTGCGAAATTGGGATCAACGGCTGTTCTCTGCATGAACCACTGACAAAAAATAACACGCTTGGGATGGTCGTCTGCTGCCAATAATTGCACTCTTTGCAGATGAAACGGATGTAACCCTTCATCGTGTAATATCCGCCACGCTGTTGCTTGCGAAATTCCAAACTGCCTAGCCATACCTCGTGTGCTAGCACCAGGTTGTTCCTCGATTTCCTGTAGGACAGCTTCCTCTACTGCTACTGTCCGTGCCGATCTGCGCCTCCCTCGATTAACATTCCTAGCAGCAAACGATCCTGTTTCATGCAGTTGGCGATGAATACGTGAAAACATTTGATGCTGTGGCACACGGCGGTTTGGGAAGCGCGCTGCATACAATTGCCTGGCTCGAAGACATCTTTCTCCTGCCGCACCGTAAGTTACATGCATATCTGCACATTCATTCCACGTATACCGGTTTATGTTACTTCTGCAAATTCACCTTGTCGAATGACAACTGACTGCACGCGTCAAACAGCTGTGCTTCTGTATGAGAGGTGTGTACACACAGCGCCCTCTACACCACCATGCGTTCGTCTGCCCCCATACTTTCCTATGTGAAATCTCTTTCTTTCCTTATTCCCTTCCTCCCCACTAAATATTGATGATGAATTCTGAATCACCCTGTATATAATTGTTATATTTCACTTGAAATCAATTTACATGTACTTTTACGTATGTTTTCCTTGCAGGGGTTGTAATGATCCTATAATGAATAGTTTTCTAGATTATTTCTCATCACTATCAGACTAAAAAGTTGAAATTCGTTTTATTTTCAAGCTCTTTTTGACCTTTAAAATGATATATCTTATTTTAATTTTATATATCTGCAACGTTTTAAGGTCGTAATTTTGAAATTTTGCCTTGAATTTCTGAAGACCGTTTCTTAAATTTTTCTGCAAAAAATTGTGCTCAGATACATATATATTAATGACAGAGGAAATTTTTACCCTTTGGGGACGTAAGTTATCTGGGAACAATTTTTTTTAAATTCGATAACTTCTAAAACAATGAAATTTTACTATTCCCATTTTATTTGAAAAGCAATATTTTTCATCTTAATCTATGGCGAAGAATAACGTTATAGATTATGTTGAAATCTGGCAGTACTGATTAAAGCGAAGTAATGATGTTTGGGAATTGTCAAATGAAACTAGAAAAATATCGGATTTAATATGTAAATATATATATGCAAAAGTAGTACATTAATTTAAAATGGCAACTGAAGACACATGGAAAATGTCGGCTGGAGAAATCTTTGAAACGTTGGAAGAGTTCGAAAACCGTGTTGAAGGTTGGGAACTACTAGTTGATTCGCACGGAACAAAAATTTTCCGTAGGCCATGCGAGGTTGGTAATTCACTGTCTCTTATGATTTGGAGATTCAAAATAAAACTGCTATGCTAGTGTTATTTTAAACAGATTAATGCTTTTCTGCCTGTTTCGTATGACTGGGGGCTTTATATGTAATTACAAAACTGGGAAAGTTATATTCATGCAGTTATTATTGCCGCTTTACCTTCAAAAAATTTTAATGCATAAAAAAAGAGAATAACGTATCATCTCTGATGAAAGTGAAATGCTGCACACCTACAATTTGCTGCGGTTGAGTGCCATTTTTTTTATGCAACGCAATAATGCGTTGCCTTTTGGCAAAACGCTCGACTTCTAGACTCCTAGACTTCCAGACTCCTAGCGGCGACGAATAAATTTAATTTTACCAGAATTATACCAAATTTCTTAAAATAACAAGTAGAACCCCCCCCCCCCAACTAAGTATTCAATTTAAACTAATCAAAAACACATATCAGTATCACATTATAAAGAATATTCAGCTTCTTGGAAAGTCTATAAACAACAACTTAATCACATTACTAGCAGTGAAGAGGCTATACAACTAGAATACACTGAGGAAAGAATATAATGATAAACACTTATTTCTAAGCATAGAATTGTTTTTTACAAATAAAGGAAAACCACCAAAAGTAATAGTCTTTAAGGCATATTTTCCTAAATGTGCATATTATACGATGATTGTTGGCCAGTACCATCCAAGGCTATTTGTTTGAACAGCCTATTATCACTAACAAACATTTATTCTTTAATATAAAAAGAAACTTGTAAAAATCAGTAATCCCATCGGAGATGGCTATTCTAACAAGTGCATACCACTAAACAACGAATTGCTGTTCTGCAATTTATGAAAGCCCCAGAACAAAATTATCAGAGGTAACCATTTTAATTGCAATGTACTATTAAACTATGAACAACCCTTGCACCCTTTTTACCCATTCCCAGAACAAACCAATTTTATAACAAGCATAGAAAACAAAACTATGGAATTTGCTGCTGACCTGCAATATGAAAAGCCCCCAGAACTAAATAATCCCATCAAAGCCAACAAGGCTGAAACACACGAATTATCATAAATAATGCACTGCCAATCCTCAATATGAAAGGTCCCCAGAACTAAATAAACCCATTAGAAATAACAAACCTAAAACACATAAACAATGCACTGCCATCTGCATTATTAAAAAAAAACAGAACAAGATAATATCATTGGAGACAACCATTAAAAAAAAAACCCCACTAAAGAAGAAATCTTTCCATTTCCCACAATATAATAATTGGGATATATACATTAACTAAGTATCATAAATCATCTGCAACTTTCAGTATTGAACCAGAGGCATAATTTATATCTTTATGCTCTCTAAATACAGGAATTAAATCCAATTTGCATTAAAAAAAATACAATAGCTTTCCCCTTCTCTGAAAATAAACTCAACTTTTATTCACCTTAGACCCGAAAAAAGAAAAGAATCAGAGGCCACACAAAACATAACAACAGACAATCCAAGAAATAGTTTGATATGATGAAAAGCTACCATACTGTATGTTATTCACTTAGTTGCACACCTTACAAATGTTCAGTTACCATTCATGGCACCATGTAGTGAGCTGAATGCTGTAAACTGCAAGTGTACTTGGAAACCCTGTTTTCAAAAAGAATAAAATTTGTCATTTTCCAACTTTAATACCATCTAACAGTAGAAATTTGACCTAATAGATAATTCAAAACTGCAAATAGTAATATTTCATTAAGTACCAGTCCAACCCAGTACTTTTGGTATTTTGCGATTTAACTTTGAAAGTAATGATATATCTGCAGAAGTATCTGTATTTTTGCAGTTTAATTTCCTCAGCTCACTAGATGGCACTGCCAGTTATTGCTCATGGCATAACAGAACATAAATAAGATATATAAAGTAACATAGTATTTAAGTAAAATAGCATAAGTATATTTATTCTGCTTTCCTGCACTGGCTGTTAACAGTCACCATTTTCATTGCTTGTTATTTTTGTAAATCAAAGTTATAATTAACTTTTTATAAAAATTTACCTGCTAATTGACATTCCAACTGAAAAGTAAACGTGCTTATCAATATTCTGTTTTCACTGTCTGTTCCTTTTGCTTTTCTATTGTGCATCAATTGCTTTTCCCAAATGGCATAATCGGCTTAAACATTTACATGTAAAAGCCGTTCATAATATTTGACCAAGCACAGTATACATAAGTATAGCTGATGAGTATTTTGTGATTTAGAATTAGTTGCTGTTTAATATCTCTCACATGTCTGGTTCTATTTCCTCTGTTATTTCATTAGAGAAAAAAAGATGATCAGTAGTAGGAAAAGTGCAATAGTTATTAACACTGCAGTAAACCTAAAAAAAACTGTTCAAGTGATAATTT
Organism: Ryuthela nishihirai; assembly: GCA_038380435.1. Classification (NCBI taxonomy): domain Eukaryota; kingdom Metazoa; phylum Arthropoda; class Arachnida; order Araneae; family Heptathelidae; genus Ryuthela; species Ryuthela nishihirai. Next base: position 61,214,225 of record JAWZYU010000030.1, read on the forward strand.
CCAAGGAGTAACTTTGTATAAAATAATAAATTTCAATTTATGATCAAGGATTATAAATTAAATTCAATCAAGGATTTAAAAAAAAACAACTATAAATCTATATAATAGTGACAGGGATATATTCACAATGATAATGTGGAATGTGTACCATTTATATTGATAAGTTTATATTAAATTTTTATATATAATCATGTGGTCATGAAATGCGATTAAAAAGACCTTCATGCTCAGAAAATAATTAAAATAACTTAAGCTGGCAAGGTCTGAAATGAACAAGTTAAATAAGTTAACAGTAAATGCAGCAAGAGATTCACCCTTAACCCTTCCCAGGCCCAGCTGTTTTTTTCACTCTGATCAGACAAAAAAAAATAAACTTTAGAACTTTTTTTGCCAATTAACTAATGAAAGGAATTATGGCATGTTATATGCCAAATTAATCAGCATTTAATTCTGGATTTTCTGAAAATAAAATATTTAACAAAAAAGATGATTAGTTTTATTTTAATAGGACTCTTTTAGAGTCATGTAGTAAAAAAAAAATGCATCTGGCAAAACAAAAATTTATTTAAAAAAACTAATAGATAGAAATGATTATAATGCACATGGATAGAAAGGCTATTTATTTCTGAATAACAACAAAAATAATTTTCTTGTTTAAAGTAAACATTTCTTCTGTTTTGTAATTTTTTTCTCCATAACATACTTTGAGCAAATTCCAGGCTTGTTGAAGAGTCCAATAAACAAGTCAACTTTAGAATATTTTTAATAAATAACTAATCAACAGAAATAGGTCATGTTATGTACCAAATTAAAGATAATTTAATTCTGAATTTTACTGAAGTAAAAAATTTAAACATTGTGGTAACATATTAATTTTAATAACACTTTTTTACAGTGGTATACCAAAAAAATGGTAAATATTTCATAATTACTTCCAAAATCTTCTGTTTTTAAAAATAGCAGTTTTTTGTTAATTTTTAGTAGATTTTTGAAAATTTAAGGAAAAATATGTTGATAATAGTTCAAACTTGTGAGCTTAAATCAGGTGATTGCTTCAATATAGAATGACTTTAACAAATCAGCTCTAATATATAGTGTTTCTAAAATATGGCAATCACATGGCTTTATCAGATTATTTATATTGTAGTTTAATAGAATATGAATCAAATAAAAAAAATATATTATTTTTCAATCTTGAATTATGTATTTTCAAAAGATATATGTCAGAAAATTTTCAAACAGCAATTAAAAAAAATAATCGAAGTTTCACATGTTTTACAAAAAACATCCTTGACCTGGGAAGGGTTAATAGAGTTGTACCTGTGTGGCAAGCCCAGCATCCATAAATCATAATTGAATATAGTAGAGTTCAAATTGTTTAAATGGTTAGCACCAAAACCTTGTGAAATTGACCGGTCTTCATCAGATTACAAAAAAATTCTCTTGGTGATATACTTCTGAAATAGTCCATTTACTGCAACACACCTGTGTTAAAAAGTCAATTTTTTTGTTTAATTATGTAACTTAAAATTCAAATATAATTTATATTCAAATATGCATATTAAAATCAACATTTGACCAAATCATAGTAAAAAATTGTAAAAAGCAAAAAGTACAAATTGTTATGTAGTATAATTCTTTTTCTTAAATATTTGTGACACACCTGGACCTTGGACATGACACACCAGTTGAGAAACACTGCCCTAGACACTTCTAAGACCCTTCTCCATCCTATATGTTGCAAATGAAAATATATATATGCATATTAACACACTGCATATTGAAGAAACTGACAAAATTTTGAAATTTCAGCTTAACAGCTATCTATGTTTATGAAGCAAATTTCTCACTTCAGCAGCAACCCCTACATCCTGTCCTCAATATGTTAACACAGAAATTAAACATTTTATGTTTTTTAACCTTAAGGTAAAAATCGTAAATACAAATTTTATCCTGAAAACTAGACAATGTTGAAATAATCCTGACTTTAATATCAATATTTAAGTTTCCATGTTGATATTAGCACTTTCTGAAATTATTCATCTCCTTTCAGAAAAAGAATAACGATGATCCCAATGGAACAAATAAACCATGTATTTCACAAGTGAGTTGTCTTAATTTTGGTTTGGTGTTTGAGTTTTAGCTGAAAACTATGTTTTACTTGAATATTTAGTTGAAAAGAATGTGAGTGGGATTTGAATCTATGACCTCCTGACAACATCTTAGGTTCTCTGACCACTTTGATATTGCAAGCTAGCTCAATTCCAACTAAAGAATTCACAAAACTAATCTTTAATGCAGTGAAGAATAGAATATACAAATTAAAAGTTAGACCCAAGCAATGACAATCTGTGTAGAAATGAAGGGGGGGTGGGGGTGAGTACTCACAAAACTAACAGTTAATACAGTGAAAATAAGAATATACAGATTAAAAGTGAGACTAGATCAGTACCATGTGCCTGTAACAATTTGCTTGATGAAACAGTAGTTGCTGGATAGCAAGGAATTTCCTGCAGACTTCAATATGACAGTTTGTTCAGTAGTTAGTTCATGTGAAACACTTCAGCAACTCCTGGCTACTTTATCAGTGGGGACAGGGGTGGCTCAATCGTTAGTACGCTAGGCTCATAATCTTCAGTGCCCAGGTTTGAGTCCCAAATGGCCAGCATTGAGATTTATCTTTGCACAACTCTACCCTGCCCTCGATCAGTGGACTTGGAAAGGCCAACGGCTGTCAGATAGGATGTAAAGGCATGTCCCCATGTGCAGGAGAGCCAGACACTGTGTACACTAAAGAATACTGGATGGTCTTAATGAGAGGCTGCTATCTGTATTCCAATAGTTGTCCAGTGGGTCCCCTCCTTCCAACCTTCTCTGAGCCCTTAAGGTCCTTGTGACCTTGCCATTTAGCTCATTGTGTGCAAAAAGTGCCCCTCAGAGGTAAAACAACACAACCTAGTTTCAGCTGGCTGAGAGCTATCTTCTTAAGTCAGTGAGTTAATACAATGTTACTAAAGAAGAATTATATGCCATAATCTAATTTTTAAGAACCATGGCAACCTGGTTCATGGAATTTTTTAAAATCTGATTTAAATGCTGAAGTTATAAGATTGTTATTGAATGATCTGTTATTAAATGGCATCAATCACATGCCATTGGTGAACGTTAGGAGAAACTTTTATAGAAAATTTATTTGAAGTAGCACAAAAGCTTGATTTGCACAACTTTAAAAGTATTAACAACAATGAAAAGAAATGACAAAAATTTAATTTTGCAAAAATTCAGCAATTAATACAGCTGGAAAAAAAAGTAATAAATATTGCTCTAATGTTTTTAAAACTAAGCTAAGAATAGAAAGGTAATTTTTTAAATATTTTTTTTTGGTAGGCAGGTGAAAAAATAAGTATGTAAGTGGAAAAAAATGTGAATCTGAATACTATTTAGTAAGCATTTATTTCAAGGTTTCCAAAGTAGTGGTTCCAAGATTGTTGATTTACTCATTGTTTTCTTATACTATGGTCTCTTTGTTTTACCTCTAATTCAAGATATCCACCAGGTGCTGAGGTTGATTTCATTACGTGCCACTGATTTTCATATGCAAAATACTTCGCTGACATGCAACCCATGATAAATGAATTGTGTGTATATGTACTATTTTACGAGCACAAACTGTAGGATATGCCACTGAGGATTGACAGGTTTTGGAAAGGGTGCATTGTATTACACCCAGTATTCCAAGTGACAAATATAAAGTTGTGAAATGCTAGAGAATTAGTATTTCTGAAAAGGGCAAGTGGTAAAGTGGCACATGGGAGACAATCCCTAGAAGCAGTTGAAGGTACATCAAAAAAGCATAGAGTGCCTAGCCACAAACCAGATGTTGTCAAGAAGATCTGCACAGTGGACAAAACTCTGTAACCCAGAGAACAGTTGCTAAAGTCATGAAGGTTCCCCAATTGACTATCCACAATATTATGCAAACAATCTTTGTTTACATAGCACGTATAATTTCCAAGTTCACAAGTTGCTGCCTTGCCATGCAACAGAACAGCATCCAATTGCTGCAAGCTTCATGAGTGTTACCTGTTGGGAGAAAAGTGGAAAAATGTTGCCATATTGTACAAGGGATATATCTACCTAAAAAACTGCAACAGCCCTGTCAATATACAAAGTTGTATCAGAATAATATGACCATCTACCTAATAATGGAAATAACCACCCTTGCCTTAATGACAGTGGCAAGACAGCGTGGCATGGACACAATGAGGCCCTGGAAGGTTGCCAGAGGCACACATGCCCATTCAGACTCCAGCAGAGCACAGAGGTTCTGGAGATGATGTGGTTGTGTGTCTGCACGCCGAACCTGTCGATCCAAATGGTCCCACAAGTGCTCTATGGGATTGGGCAATTTCACCGGCCAAGGGAGAACGGAGACATTGCTGTCGTGTTCCTGGAACCAGTCGCACACCACCTTAGCGACATGGCAGGGCGCATTGTCTTGTTGGTAGACACTATCACCACCAGGTAAACATCCAACATGAAGGAATGCAAGTGGTCAGTGAGGATGGACAGGTAGCCATTGGCATTCAGGGACCCATCAAGTGGTACCAGCAGTCCCAGGTCATACCAGGAAAACATCCCCCAGACAGCACACTGCCACCGCCGACCTGTACTTGACTGACAAGCGTGTCTCCGGGTGTTGGTTCTTGTGTGTCTGATGCCGTATCCACCACTGCCCGTCACTTCTGTGGAGTAGAAACCTCAATTCATCAGAGAAGGCAACCTTTTTTCACTCTTCCACTGTCCAATGATGGTAGTCCTGTGTGAACTGCAGGCATTGTTGCCGATGAACCTTGGTTAACATGGGCACCTTTATGCAGAGTCAACTTCGGATACCCATGTGTAATAAGGTTCGCTCTACTGTTATCGAGGACACATACCTGGGTGACCCAGCGTTCATTTGAGTGGTCAATTGCTGCACTGTTGCACATCGATTGCCCTTTACCAGTTGATGGAACTGATGTTCTCCTCTGGGGTCGATGGCCTTTGGGGCTCCACAGTTATGATGTCTGGAGGTACTCGGTGTGCCAGCGATCCATTCTTGGTATACCCTTACTACAGCACCTCGCGGAACAGCCCACGAAGTCTGCTGTTTCCAAGATGCTTCCACCCCTGGCACAGTAGCCGATCACTCCTTTTCGAACGTCCATCAAATCAATACCTCTGCCCATTGTGCTCACGTTAGGCACTATGGAATATCTGTCCTGACCGGCCACTTATATTTCCGTGTGGTCAACCTTGTCATGTGCACTTTGTGACACACCTGGGTGGATACGCTGTGATTCTGTGGGTGGTCATATTATTCTGATACGACTGTGTATAACCAACCATTCAGCCAATAGGTCTACCACAAGTAAAGAGAATGTGCTGAAAGTTTTCCCAAAAGTTTCATGGTCATTGCTGGGTGCAGCTATAATGGGAAGTTGCAACTCTGTAGGGTGGAAAAGAACACCAAAGTGAACTTTCTCTATCAAATACCATGGAGCCCCAATATACTGTGACAATTGCCTGCCTGTTCAAGTCATACTGTGATGCCCCATCGTTCACTTTTGCTTTACCTTAACCAGTTTTGTTTAATTTACATTATATTTATCATTTTGGGAATTTTTATTTCCTTTTTGGCATCACAGCGCTCATTTCCAATAGTTGGGAGTTGAGCATGCGCAACTCCGATCTTCCGACTGTCACCGCTAAAACGCATGTACAAGGACACGCCCCCTCTTGCGTCATAGCTTGCGTTGTTTATCACTTTATGTTAATGTCTTTCCCGGCGTGCAGTCCGGCTCTTGTCTTTTAAATCGGTGACCTGCGAGTCACAGAAGAGAGTGAGTGTAGAGAGTGAGTGCAGATGCCCTCAGTGAGTGAAGAGAGTGAGTGCAGAGGCACTCAGTGATTGTAGAGAGAGAGTGTAGAGGCACTCAGTGAGTGAAGAGAGTGAGTGAGTGCAGAGGCACTCAGTGAGTGTAGGCATAGAGTGCAGAGGCACTGAGTTTGATGTATCTTCTTCAGTGATGTCTTGGTGAGTTGAACTATTTTGGAAATAAATCTGTTTGTTATTTTAAACCTTTTGAGTCTGTACAATTTTTTCTCTTGAGCAACGCGAATTTAGATTTATAGCATCTAGACTTTTTGACAATCAATTTTGATTCTAACTATTTACTCATTAACGCTCGCTGGCATTTTGAACCCTGTTAATTTTAAACTTAGTCTACTTTTTTGGCAATTTGTTAATTATTGCCTGGCGCCCGTATCAGCTATCTGGAGCATAAAACTAATTGGATCAGTTAAAAGGTCCAACTTTAAAGCATTATTGCATTTATTTGGAGCGTTACAATACCTCATTACACACATATCTTCCACAGATTCCACAGAGGGAAACATAATCCATGCTATACCAATCAGTAACATTCCATGTATTCACTGGATGCTTCCCCCATAGACTTGTGCACAATTGGTTCTTAAAATGGGCTCTGGATAAACATTGACCACAGACTGTTTATGGGTTATGGAAAGCTTGTAAAGAGAATAAGACCAGTTGCATATTGGATCTTTGCAAAAGCCTATTACAGTCGAAGGTATGTTGTAGGGCAATTGTACAACAGGGACATCAGATCGAGCATGATTGACAGTGATGTAAAGGTAGGTGGTAACTTATGGGCCTCCTCTGAAAACAGTGCCATATAATCAACCTCATGTCATACCTCATTACACACATATCTTCCACAGATTCCACAGAGGGAAACAGAATCCATGCTATATCAATCAGTGACATTCCATGTATTCACTGGATGATTCCCCCATAGACTTGTGCAAAATTGGATTCTTGCTTATATAATTTACAGGGTATATAACGCTTATATACCCTGTAAATTGGAAAAAAGATAATTATGAAAATAGTGTTTCTCAATTGAATCTGTAGAGTACAATGATATGTAGACAGTTTTTTTTATTGTTTTGTTTTAATTTTTGTATACATGTTAATAATAAAATAATATGCTAGGTTTCAGGTCTCTTTGAATATAAAGTCTTTGGAAATCTTGAAAATATTCTCCCTGAAGTCTTTTTCCAAGTGTATATGGATTTAGAATACAGAAGAACATGGGATTCTTTTGTTAAAGGTTTTTATTATTTTATCAGTTGTATACCTTGTGATTATCTTTTTGCTTTATTCTGAGTAATCTGTACATCTAATTATTTTCGCAACATGAATATTTCAAATACTGCTCTCAATATATTAACTCATTATACACTGCCTAGACCAGGAGTTGGGAACTGGTGGTTTTGGAGCCACAGGCTGCTCTGATCACTCCAAAAATGGCTCTTGACACTTTTTGGGTCTGAAATTTTTTTAAATAATTTCATTAAAAACATCACTAGAGCAGGTTGGCAGACAATAGTTTGAAGCACTGATGCCATTCAAATGCTCTAAATACACTCCAAATTAATTAAGTTAATCGAGAATACTCAAACTCAAAAGTCACACTGATGAATGGTAATTTATTTAATAATTCTCTTTGATAGTTTTATTGTTTACACTTGAATACAACTCTTTCAGAATTATATGTTATGGTTTTTAGTTAACCCTTCCAGTGTCCACATCATCATATGTTTGGAAAATCTGAATTGAGGGGCCAGGACATATGCATATGTTTTTAGTACAGCAGAAAAAATCGATTTTTTAAAAATAAAAATTGCTGTTGTAATTTTTTTAATATATATCTTATAAAATATATGTAATTGAAATAATTCCTTTCATTAGTTGTTTGGCAAAAAAATTCTAAAGTAAAAGTTTTTTTTTCCTGAGCATAGTGAGAAAATAACCTGGCCTCTGAATGGAAACCTTTTTTTCAGCCTGGACACTGGAAGAGTTAATAAAATAATTTGCAGTTTTTTTTCCCTGGTCTGCTCTTGGCTCAATAAAGATTATAATTTGTGGCTCCCAAAATTTGCTGGTTTACCTTTTTTTCTCTGTTTTGGCTCTTTATAAAAGGTTCCTGGCCCCTTGCCTAGACAAAGAATTGCAGAATTCCAATGTTACACTAGTGAAAAGCCAAATTCCATGCTTCATATCTTCTGAAGTAACCTTTTTATGGAAAAATGTGACTATAAATATATTGAATATCTCAACCAAGTATATGTCCTGATTTTCACCAATATTCATTTTTTATTTAATGAGTCAGGAAAGCATTAATTTATGAAATAATCAACAGCAATGCCATTCCTATGAAACTTATACAAAAATTTGACTGACATTGAAAGAATTATTTACACAAACTTCTAAAATGTGCACCTATTAAATGATTTGAATAATATTTAATTTTAACGTTTGAGGTAAATTCTTATGACTGGCATGGTTGGTGACTATCAGCCACATATTTTCATAAAAAGTCTATTTTAAGAGTTGTGGAACATTGATTTTGCTTTCCACTGTCATAACATGGAAATTCTCAATTTTTTTATAGATAGTTCACATAGCCTGTTGACAGGATTGTTTCTGTGATGTAATAAAGCACAAAATGGACATAACTATGATGAATATATCAGGTAACCAAATAAGTTAGTGTGATGTTTCAGTGTAATCATTTCAATGAAAAGTACATAAGCACAGTTGAAAGTGTTAGGCATGTGTCGATACACAATTGAGAGCATGTGGCATGCTGAGTCAGTTGATGTGTAGGAAGTGTGAAAATCAGTTTGGTGAAATTGAGAAATGTGACAAAAACATGTCTGCATTGAATAGAGTTATTTAAGCATGGTTATTTTATGAGTTTAAACTGAGAACTAAAGCAGTGCAAGCAGCTTACAAGATATGTATGTCATTTTGAGAGAATACAGTGAGCGAACTTAAGCCCAAAAGTTGTTCAAAAAATATGCATCAGGCTATAAGACACTTGAAGATGCACCCTGTGAGGGAAGACTGACCGTCATTTATGACAATGAATTGAAGGTCAGCATTGAGTTGGATTCACGTTTAACATGCCAAGAGCTTGCAGAAATGTTCCATGTAAGTGATGAAACCATCATTTGCATTTACATCATATAGGAAAAGTCTGGAAGCTGGGCAAATGGGTTCCATGTGAACTGACTGCTGACAACAAACACCAGCAGCTTACAATCTGCTCTTCGCTGCTTTCATGCCACAAGAATTTTTTGGACAGGTTGTTGACGCGATGAATAATAGATTGTCTATAGGAACACCAAGCATTCATATCATTGGTTGTCATCCAGTGAAACTGTACTGCACACACCAAAGCCCAGGATCCACCAACAGAAAATTTTGTTTTGTATCTTGTGGACTACAGCTGGTATTGTCCATTATGAGCTTCTTGCCACTGGTCAAACAATCACTGTGGATGTCTATTCAGCACATCTACAATGGGTTGCAGATGCACTGCTTCAAAAATGGCTTGTATTTGTTCATTACAAAGGTATTGTGCGATGTTGATTAATGTGCACAGGCCTTCCTGTGCACATCAATCAACATACTGAATGGCCTTAATGAGAGGCTACCATCTTATCTGTCTTGTAACAGTTGTCCAGTGGGTCCCCTATTCCCAATTTATCTGAGCCCTTGGGGTCCTTGTGATCTGGCCATTTAGTCCATTATGTGCAAAAATGTGCCACACAGAGGGGGGCGGGGGTGGCTCAGTCGGTAGCGCGCCAGGCTCCTAATCTGTAGTTCCCAGGTTCGAGTCCCAGCTGGGTCAGCGTTGAGATTTATCTCCGCAAAATTCCCCGCCCTGCCCACGGTCAGTAGGGGACACCGATGGGCTTGGAAAGGCTGCCGTCCGTCGGATGGGATGTTAAGCCGTGGCCCCGTGTGCGGGAGAGACATACCCTGTGCACGTTAAAGAACACGCTGGATGGCCTTGACGGGAGGCTACCATCTGTCTCCCAACAGCTGTTCCAGTGGGTCCCCACCCCCAACCTTCTCTGAACCTTCGGGGTCCATGTGACCTGGCCATTTAGCCCATGGTGTGCAAAAAAGTGCCGCTCAGAGGTAAAACAACACAACCCAAAGCCACACAGAGGTAAAACAGCATAACAACTGATTAAGATTAAAAAGAATTTCATTGACCACCAATACATATCTAGTGAAAAAAATGATTTTAGAATAGAAAAAAGTTTAAAGCCAAAAAGATAGTGAAATGTAAAGGCAAAATCAGATTAGTACTTTGCTGAATGATGTGCATTTCTTTTAATCGTATTAAAATTAAAGCCTTTTTTCTGATCAATTGACAAATAATGTTTTGAAAAAATTAATAGTAACAATTCAGAATACATTTTTTATTCTTAATTTCATTACCTAACTCTTGCTTCCCATAGAAAACATGCAGTATTATAAGTTAATTCATCAGTTCACTGACATGCCACTGATTGCCAGCTTCATTGAGTGGTAATTTATTTTATCAAATAACTGTATAAATAAATCAATGGATGATTCCTTTTTTTAAATTAAATTTATCTTTCAAATTCAATTTAAAAAAGTATTGAAACATTTTTAATAGAAATTTGTTTTCTTAACATATTTTAAGCAACAAAATTATGTCTACCTTTAATGGTAGGGATTCAGGCTCCAGTGCTTTAAGGGTTAAAAGTAAGTTTAAAATTGCACATTTTTTTCTCTATGAACAGTTAAGTTTATTAATGTATTATTACTTTACACACACACACATATGTATTGCAATGTTAAATTTATGTTTTAACTGTCTGTTTCAGAATTGTATGAAGTAGAGACCGATAACCAGAAAGTCATCTATTGGGAATTGAAATACCCATTTCCTTTAGCCAATCGTGATGTATCCTTTTGTAAGTTAAAAATGCACATTATCACTCTTGTATTTATACAGCTACAAATTAGTATTTTTGGTGAAATATTTGTTACAGTATGTACATGATTCTATAAAAGGTAGAATAGAACAGTATCGTAAGATAATGCAATTACAAGTTGCTTTCACATCATGTTTAAGCTTCTGTCCTTGTAATTAGTTACAATGTCACTTCTTGTTTGTATACTGATGTTGATTTGTATACTTTATTATTAAATTTTGATGTAAGTTTGGTAAGAGCCAGTACATATAATAGCTTGTGTGCTATATATAGATTATTTATGTTATTTATATGTATATATATATATATTTTTTTTTTCTGTAGTATTATTTAGTTCCTGGAGGTTTAGGTAAAAACTCTGCAGCTTCATCAAGTGCTCTAATTTATTAGCTAATGTAATCAGATTGTAGTAAGAGATATGACCTAATAATGTACAAAGACTACAAATTCCAGTGCAAAAGTTACAAAGCTCTGGTATAAGCTATCTTTTATAAAACTCGAGTAACCAGCATCCCCCATAACTGTCAAATAACAAAGCTTTTACTCTATAATTAATAACTGACAGATATTGATATTTTGCACCATTGAAAGAATTGGTTTACACCTTTAAAAATGTAGAGTGAGGGTTGGCTCATTTGGTAGTATGCCAGGCTCGTAATCTGTAGTTATCAGGTTCGGGCCCCACCTGTGCCAGTGTTAAGATTTATCTCTGCTAAACATCTACCCTGCCCTCCATCAGAATGGGGGTGGCTCAGTCGGTAGCATGCCAGGCTCGTAATATGTAGTTCCCAGGTTCGAGTCCCAGCTGGTCACCGTTGAGATTTATCTCCGCAAAACTCTCCACCCTGCCCACGGTCAACAGGGGACACTGATGGGCTTGGAAAGGCCGCCGTCCATCAGATGGGATGTTAAGCCGTGGCCCCGTGTGTGGGAGAGCCATACCCTGTGTACGTTAAAGAACACGCTGGATGGCCTTGATGGGAGGTTACCATCTGTCTCCCAACAGCTGTTCCAGTGGGTCCCCTCCCCCAACCTTCTCTGAGCCTTTGGGGTCCTTGTGACCTGGCCATTTAGCCCATGGTGTGCAAAAAAGTGCCGCTCAGAGGTAAAACAACCCAACCCATCAGAATGGGGACACCAATAGGCTTTTGCAAAAGAACAATACTCTATGCATGCAAAAGAACACATTAAATGGCCTTGATGGGGGCTTCCATTTGTTTCCCAACAGCTGTCCAGTGGGTCTCTCCTGCAACCTTCTCTGAGCCTTTGTGACCTGTCCATTTAGCCTATTGTGTGCAAAAAAGTGCTTCTAAGAGGTAAAACAACCCAACCCTGTATAAATAATAAAAAAAAAATATCCCCTCAGCAGCTTGCTTGCCACAAAGGTGCAACAGTGGCTTGTCATTTTATATGTAGTAGTAGAAGGTTTATGAGGAAAGAGATACCTTGGTAGAAAGGCAAAACAAATATCCATGCCTTACCCCGGGACTGAAACTTGGGCCATTTTGATCAAGTAGCCAAGCACATTAACCACTCAGCCATGGAACTGCTTGTATATATATAATTTTTTAAAGAAATCAGACTAGTTTCAAAGGAGAAATGGTTTGTGGCTGACTGAAATATTTTTGCACAAATGTTTATAAATTCTGATGCAGTTTATACAAAAATATTTTATTAATTTTCGTAAAATATTAGAGTATAGATATTTATACAGGCACAAGTTACACACAAGTAAATATAATATAATTTTTTGGATTTCTCAAGATTTTACATTTTATAAATTTTAATTTTGCCAATTTTTTTTAAAAATAAAGCAATTTATGTTAACTGTTTCTGAAATACTAAGTCCAAAATGTTCCACTAATAGCCCAATATTATCAATTTCTCTTTTAAAGTCACAAACAGAATCATCAGTAAGTACACAATTATTTTATTTCTTACAATTGTCAATAACATAAGGAGAGAAAAGCTAGTCTCTACAGTGATGTATACTTTTGCGTACCTACTGTGAAAATGTCCATAAGTTACTTTGCAGTTACTTCTAGTCAGAATGCAACATTCAAATTCTGCCTATATCATTAATGACTTTGAAAGAGACTGTATTAGATCAAGTTTCATAACTAGGGTTTTTGCAATTTTGTTAATGGCAATTGATGAACTAATGATTTCTTAAAAATAGGAGGATTTAAACCCCTAATTCCCTTCTCTTGGCTTTTCCATTGATAATAGTTATATCAATAAATTAGAAGTTTGTATCAGATCTTCTCTATATCTTTACTTTTTCCAGCAAAAATAAGTGAAATTCTTTAAACTGTTATGCACCAAATAAACTTGATAGATGTTAAGAAAACACTTTCTAAGCTTTTGGCATGCTTCCTATGATTCATGAAGGAAGCTTGTCAAGACACTTAAAGTAACTGGCAGTAATATTTTCATATGGTTGTGAAATAGCATTGAATTTAAATCAGTTTGTTTATTCTTACCGAGAACCTAGGAAAACTTCTGAATTCATTCAGTGCATTCTTGTACAAGTGGCTCTATTCATTTTTACCTGTCTTCCTATTTCTTTTCACTTATCATTTCTCACTTTGTTAAGTATTGAGCTTGTGTTTGGTAAAATAATTGATCTACCATATTTTCTCAACACATTGACATAACAAATTATGTACTGAATGAAAGCTTGTGACATGGGAAGTGTCAAAAGGTATAACCCCCCCCCCCCCCTAAAAAGGAGAAATATATACATGATTATTCTATTAATTTTTCCAAATGTAAGTACCAATGTAGTTACCAAATGTAAGTCAATTAACATCATGTACCAAATGTAAGTCAATTAAGTTATATGTCAAATGAAAATTTCTGGTGGCTCTTTGTAATAACACTGTCATGTATGAAAGTTACTAAAGCATGTAATGGTTTAGCATTATTACTGGAATTTGACAAGGGTATCAGATTTTCTTTTTTGTTTGGTTAATATGTTATGAGGAATTCCATAGAAGAGAAAGTGTAGGAACTAATTCTTTAGCCAACCATGTGTGAGAGTTACATGTAGAAGGGTACTGTTATTCTAGTCAAGATGTCACTGGCTAGGTGGCTAATAAATAATAACACTCAGATGTGCTATTTACTAAGGTACAATTTGTATTTCTATATACAGCAATGGATACAGTTCACAGTTAAAAAATAATTTATTTATTCATGTTTACATTAGCAATACAGTTTCAAGTCTTTAACCCATATGGATTATTACAATTCACTAGCAGTGATTGCCTACCCAGTAAGTCACTCGATAGGATTAGCAAACAGGCTGCACTAAGCCTCAATGATCCCACTATTGTGTGAAAGATGGCTAAAACAAAAGTCTCAGACAATCTGCCCTGACATGCAGAAGGTCTTGATGCCAACACACAACTAACTTTTCATTAAAAAATTCTCAGGTTTGAAAGAACCACTGGATGTAGTCACATGAGGTTTTTTCCACAGCACTAGGGTCTCTCAGCCTATATCATTAATGACTTTATCATTTTATTTTGGTATGCGGGCATACCAAAATTCACTTCACACAGCCCACTAAGTTGGATCCACTGCTGATGCTAGGTGAAAGGATCCAACTGCCAAAAATGGCAATCTTTGCTCCTCCCTTCCACCTTAACTAAGTCCCTACAGAAAGAGTAGGACTAAATGGTTCTGGGGATATTGAAATATCTGATTTACATTATGCTGATTATTTAGCCATTTTGGCAAATGATATTGATATAATGAACACTTATAGTAAAGCTTAAAGAGACTGGTAACAGGATAGATTTATTGATAAACAGAGAGAAAACTAAAGATATATGATGCTCCAATATTTTTGAATGGCTTGATATGGAGCAGGTTTCTCATTTTAATTATCTTGAGAGTGTTGTTACAGATACTGGTAATTTAGAACATGAGATTAACAGGAGAATAGGGATTGCTTCTGAAACCTTTAAGGATCTGTGGAAATTATGAAAAAATAGATGTATGCATCTGAAAACTAAAATTAGACCATAGCATAGTTCTCTACATTTGTTAAGGTAATAAAATTTGTACTCTTTGTAAGCAGGATAATAGGAAGCTTGATGGCCTTGATTCTAGATGCTTGTGCAGCATCTTGGGCTTTAAGATCACTATCTAAGTAATAATGAGGTTAGTTAGATGAAAGAGTAATTAGCCACCTCTTTTGAGTAGTTTCCTAGTTAGAGAGCAACTGCATTAGTTTCTCCAGTTGAACTCCTCTTTGTCTTGAGATCCCTTCTTACCTGGTCTATTCAATCGCTTTCCAATGGGCTACTTGCCCTTTAATGACTTTATGGCTTCCACTTCCATGCCATCTCTGTGAAGCCCAAGCTCGATCTTCCTAGAAGCAAATGCCTGAGGGTAGATGCACTTCCTCTAGCTATCCACATTAATGTGGATCTCGGGTAGCAAATGCCATTCTTTGCCCACTGACTAAATTCCATATCCAAACAAATACATGACATGATATTCAGATCATTAATAAATATAAAAATAATTGAAAACTGCTTTCTGCAGGGCATCCAGAAGAATTCAACCAGAAAAGGGTCAGACATTAACATGTATATATGGAACTTTGAAGACTATACCCATGATGATACTCTGAAATGTATTGGGTGCACGTGCAATGTCCACATATCTGATAATTTGTATCATCCCACTTACTCTTAAACATCTCTTTCATGTTAAATGATATCATTCCATGCCTGAATAGTAAGCATTTTAGACAGTCTTGGTACAGACTTTTGAAATATTTTTTACTGCGGGATGCTGCTATCCTATACATAGTACTGTGCTGCTCTATGATGCCATTTTCCATTGCTTGAGTCACAATAGCTGTGATATGTATTTGTCTATGAAATGTTTGTTTCTTCAATTCTTTTTAACGTTAGATTTTGTGATATATATATATATTTATTTACTTTTGATTAATTATTGTTTTGCAAAATTGATTATTAATATCAGTGCTCAATATTTAAAAAAATGTGTAATGTGCAAAATGTTATCTCTCAATTTGTGCTTTTTTTTTTTCTTATGCACTTCTCTTATTTTATTCTTTACTATTTATGCTTATTTATCTAGCATTTATACTTTTTGTTGGAATGATTGTGTTATTAGTTTCGCTTTTAGTTATTTCTTTAATTGCATTCAGTATATTTATGTTAGAAATGTTAAAACTGTTGAACATAACAGTAAGAAAGCATATGTAGTAAAAGCTTATAGTGTTCCATCAAATCTTGTTCCTGAACGTGGAGGCATAGTTAGAGTTTCAGAATATATACAAACAGTTGTTATCACTGCACATAATAAAAATGGAACAACAGGTGAGAATTAGGAAAATACAATTGTTATGTGTTAGAGAGCTAGTGGAAAATTTGATTTTCAGCTGGGTAAAGTATAAACTAACACTTCCTGAAACATGTCTGGTACTCAGACTACTGAACTTCTTTTCTGATCAAGTCACCGCTAACTCTCTAAGTTCTGTGTTTTCAAGCCAATAACTGACTATCCTCATCAATGGTTAGCAAGTGAAAATATGTAGCTTATAATTTGTTGGTAGAGTTGCTGGTATAAATCGAATGACCCTTGTTTCAGTTCCCAGCCAGGTTTGATGACCATTCAGTTACTTGCTGAATTAATGAGATTATCTATCTATATGTTTAAACTGACTTGTCTTAAAGTAATTTTTGATTTGATTCACATATAATAATGATTTAAAAAACTTGGCATAATTCTGGAAGAATTGAATTTTTTCATCACCACCAGTTGCTGCTAGGAGTCCTGAAGTCAAGCATATCTATATGTTTAAACTGACTTGTCTTAAAGTAATTTTTGATTTGATTCACATATAATAATGATTTAAAAAACTTGGCATAATTCTGGAAGAATTAAATTTTTTCGTCACCACCAGTTGTTGCTAGGAGTCCTTCAAGTCAAGCATTCCATCAAGTCGTAAAGCATTATTGTGTTGCTTTAAAAAAATGGTGCCTAACTACCGTGCTCCGATTTCCTCTGATTTTTCATTCTTCCAAATCATAATTTTTGTTGTGCAAGGTCGACAGCTGTGCAATGATGAAATCACATACCAAATTTGCAGTTAACTTCAAAGGAAAATAAGGCACCAAAACTGATTTACTAACTGAATAAAAAGTGTTGGTGCTCTATCTACCTTTGAATTTAATATGAATCGAGTAATATTTTTACTTTTTAGGGCACATACAGAAAAATAGGTATTTTTTTTTTAATTTATATGTTTTTATCATTTCTATTTTTGTTAAATTCTTTTTCAACTGAAGGACATGACAGCTCAGCCAGCAGCATGGCAAACTTGTAATATTAAATTCTCATGTTTGATCTCCAACATTGGAGACTAAATTTATTCCTTTTCTCATTTTTGACTTGCCTTCAATAAAAAAAGGAGATATTGATGGGTATGGAAAGTTGATATTCATTGGGTGGAACATTGTCATGATCACAATTCAGGAGCTCTATATCCTATAACATAATGCATGGAGGGGCTCCAGTCTTCACTTGACCCTCACAGTGCTAATTTCTTACAGTGTATTTGAGAGTTTAAAAAAGTAAAATAAATTCAGCCACAAATACATTCATTGTCAGAAATTAGCACTGTGAAGGTCAAGTGAAGACTGGAGCTCCTCCACTCATTATTTAATAGGATATGGAGCTCCTGCATTGTGATCATGACAATGTGAGAAAAAATGATTAACTGGCTGTAAAACATTATGAGAGTTTAAAAAAGTAAAATTAATTCAGCCACAGTGTTTTAAAGTGTTTTAAAGCTGGTTAATCATTTTTTTTTTAAATTAAGTTTAAATAACTTACATTTTAATTTCTGATATTTCATTCTTCAGAATTTAATGCTATTTCATTGGGTATGTAACATAACTTATATATAAGTGTTTCACTGTATAGTAGGATTTTAATATTGCTATAGATTAAATTTTAAATTCAACTTTAAGATCCTACAAATACTTCACTTTGTGCCAAATGCAATTTTTCCAAGCTGAAAATTTTCAATTTCAGCTTGGTCTTTCAATTTCAGCTTTTTTGAAAATAGAATGGTTGGGCCGCTGTTCACAGATTAAATAAAAAAAATAAATAAATACCTCCTCAAGCAGCTGCTTGCCACAGAGGTCTGACAGGAGCCTGTCAGTGTGTACACTTAATGTTTTCCTCTTTATGAACTTTGCAAGATAGGCCATGTTTCAGATTAAAAGCACTGGCAGTACTTTGAAACTTGTTAATCCAACTCAGTATTGCATTTCACAAGAGTATCAGACCATGTTAACAACATAAAAATGTTGGTAGAGCATCCATTGCATTTTCCTTACTGTTCACTAGTTTAGAAGTATTGCTCAACAGCAAAAGCACATCTCTTTTAATATCACTTAGTTTCAACTGTTGTGGATCTAAAACATCAAGGGTCACCACACGAAACACTACTATAAATTCCATATTAGTCACTGCTCTGAAAATAGACTCCTGCTCTGCCCATAGTCAGTAGGGGACACTGATGGGCTTGGAAAGGTCGTTGTCCATCGGATGGAATATTAAACCATGGCCTTTGTGTGAGAAAGCCATACCCTGTGCAAGTTAAAGAACACGCTGGATGGCCTTGATGGGAGGCTACCATTTGTCTCCCAACAGTTGTTCCAGTGGGTCCCTTCCCTCAACCTTCTATGAGCCTTTGGGTGTTCTTGTGACCTGGCCATTTAGTCCATTATGGGAAAAAAAGTGCCTCTCAGAGGTACAACAACCCATCTCAATCTGAAAATAGAAACCAAAGAAATTTTTCAGTTTGTTTTAGGACACACTGTAGTAGATCTTCCCCAACTCTAAGCTTTGGAATCTCTATGGTTTAATCAGCTGTATAACAAAAATGTGCTGCTCAAGGGAGCAATGCAGCCCAATTTCAGACGTTTTCAATTTCATCTCCAAATTCAAATGAGATTTAGATCTGGAATGATATATTGCAGTCCTCTTGGCTCAGTCTGCTTTGACCCTTAGCTAAGTAGTGTAACCTAATCATTACAAGTTAATGTGCATTTGAATGCTCAGATATAGTAACATTTGAATGACATTTGTTTTATCTCAAATATTGGAAGTTGTTGAATAGTTTGGCTGACTGCATCAGGAGGTCGAATAGGAATAAACATAATATTGACTCCTTATAATAGTATCACCCAGCTGGTTCATACTGGTTCATTTGAACCAAATGTTAAAAGTATTAGTGTTCACTGCACGATGTGCTAAATGGGAAACAGAAATATATATCGAGGAGGTATCACTCTTAGTTTAAGGTTGTTATCAGTTTTAGAGGAAAAATTGTCTTGAGCTGGGTGGGATATGAACCCACAACCTCTTGATAAACATCTTGATAACATGTCAGGTGCTCTGACCCCTGAGCTACTGACTACTGATCAAGATCTCCTTAATTGATGTTATGAACTTTCTACCTATAGCACACAATTTTCTGTGTCTCATGAAGGCATTGTCCCAGCTGCTCAAAAATATATATAAAATAATTTTAAAACGTCAGCAGTTTAAGGAATAATTAATAATGAAGCAAATCTACGTATGTAAACAGAACTAATGTGGTGACTCCTTCTTGTATTGATTTCTAAAAAGGTGATTCCCCTAAGTGCATTTTGATTTGTATATTAAAAGTAATAGTAAAATGCAGTTGAAGAGAGCCAATTTTTAATATGTTGGAATGACAGCATTCCTTATCTATGCTGAAAATATTTCACAAAAATTTTAATTGATAAAAAATAAGTTGAGTCTAAACCAGCTTCTCATTTAATGGTTTTCCCATAGTTGATTTATTCAACTGATGTCAACTTCTGTAACTATTATATATATTATAGACTTGATTACTTACTTTTTACATAGGTCTTATGCACTCATTGTTTACTATTTATATTTTGAATTTATTGGTTCTTGTTTTTATACACGACCTTATGCACTCATGTTTTTATGTAATTTTAATGCTTGTCTAATATTTCTATTTGTGTCTTTCAATTTCAGCTTGGTTGTGGGTTAAACAACCTGTATTTTTTTCTTGTTTGGTACGATATAGCCATATAGTTGCTCTTGTCATAAAACCCCAAACAACCAATTATTATGTATAGGTAGAGTATAAATGTTTGCTACTAATGATTTTGTATAACATTTGGATTTTACTGTAAAATGATATCCATTCATGGTTGGAAAATAATGAAATATAACTTTTAAATTATCATTATTTAATATTTAAAGTTTGCAGTAAAGATTTGATAATCAATAAATAAGGTTACCTCAGCCATAAAATTTTTGAGTACTATATCTGTACATAAGGCCATATCTGTTAAGCACTTATGCCAATGTGATAACAATTAATAAATTCTGTTTCTGTAAAAATTAGTCTCTTGTTAGTTGAGCCATAAATGAGCTACATTTTCTGCTTCAGAATTTGATCCCCAGGTAGGTACTTCGTTAGTGATCTGAATAAGTGCTAGTTTGACCTCTGATCAGGCTCCTGCTTCCCCCCCCCCCCCCACACACACCACCACCTTGCGTACTCTGTCAATCAAGACTGACTGCAAAACCTTTTTTTTTCAACTTATTCATGATAGAACAGATTTCTTGATCTGAAACATGCTCTTGTTTTCAGGTTCAAACTTTAAATGAATCTTTTATTCTCTTATTCATAGTACATTTTTTGATACATATCTCATGAACCAGTGTTCCTAATTTCAAACAGAATAAGTCTGGTTGATTTCATTCCCATTTATAATGTAATAAGTTAAAGATTTTGGTTCATAAAACACAAAATGCCTGTGAGAAATTTGTTTTTTAGATAATGACACAATAAATTTATATTCTGTATTTTGAAAATCTTCCTTGAAACTTAGTAAATATTCTATATTTTTATATATAATAATCACATTGTAGGCAATTTTCACTATGAAGAACACCTCAATCATTAACAAGTTTCCAGTTGTTTGAACCTGGTTCTTTTTTTTTCTTCTTCTTTTCTTTGCTTATCTTTGGGGCTGAGCTCCTTTATATTTCCTCAGGTTCTCCCCCTCCCAAATTTTCCCCACAAAACTCCCTGCCCACGGTCAGTAGAGGACACTGATGGGCTTGGAAAGGCCGTCGTTCATCAGATGGGACGTTAAACTGTGGTCCCGTGTGTGGGAGAGCCATACCCTGTGCACGTTAAAGAACACGCTGGTTGGCCTTAATGGGAGGCTACCATCAGTCTCCCAACAGCTGTTCCAGTGGGTCCCCTCCCCCCAACCTTCTCTGAGCCTTCAGGGTCCATGCGACCTGGCCATTTAGCCCATGGTGTGCAAAAAAGTGCCATTCAGAGGTAAAACAACCCAACCCAACAACCCAAATTTTCCACATATTTCTCATTCTGAACTTGACCTTTTCTAGCCATGTCACATGCTGCCAAGGGAGCTCAAGGAGAGCTTGAGCCCTCATTGATATGCTTTTGGTTCACTACTTCTCAATCATAGATTTTCCTATTCCTATAGATAAATTCCTATTCCTAGAAATTGACGTTGGAGGCTTGGGTATTGTCTGGAGCAGATCATCCTCTGCATGATTGTTTTCCCTTTCCCTTGGTTGTTGGATGCTTGTAAGGAGTCTGGGTGTTTGCCTGGCCTTACGTAGGTCAACCAGCAGCCTTCTCCTTCCCTTTGGTTGGCATGGTCTGTTGCCGTTTCAGGCATTTCTTGTTCCACTGCAGACCATCCTTTGTAAACACTTTCCTTTCTTTGCTGACTCTTTCCTGCGAACTTTTCCTTCCATTTCATGAAATTGAAAATTTAGGTATAGTTATTTTTCCTAAAGTTTGGCACTTTCCTGGAGGGATGATACCATCAGTATTGTTGTTTATATATTTAATTTGTTGTAATAAAATTCGAAATTTATAGAACTTTTTCAATAGTTCACTTATTAGTTTGGCATTCATTTTAGACAGAAATTTTAAAATAAATTATTTTTACTATATCCTTTAGGTGAAATTGACTTCCCAGTGCACCTCAATAATTAATAAATAGACAAAACCTGATTTTTTTTTTTTTTCAGTTTAATGATCTAGTTCATTATGACAGGCCCTTGCTGTCTTCACAGCTTAAATGTTTGAATTCTGAATGATTTCTCTGATAGCAGATGGATCAAACATGGTGCCCACCACAAGATGTAGTACTGCCTTGTATAATGGTCTAGCATTGGGGCCACTATGTAATTTCATTCCATACATCCAAATACTGATGCCAAAGCCTTTCCAGCTGTGGCACACATATTAAACTCTGGGTTTCAGCAAAGACATGTCATCTATCATCATTTGTTTTATTTTCAGGAATAAAGTTATGAGCAGCATTTCACCTGTTACTATGCTTTCCACAAACTCATTTCCTTCCACTGAATACTGATGAAAATCTTAGAGGCCAACTGTCAAAAGCTGAGCTTTGTTATTGTCAGGACCCAGCAAGCATAAACTTTTATGGTATCATAATTCATAAGCAATATCTCATAATGATCAGAGGCGGGGGTGGCTCAGTCGGTAGCGCACCAGGCTCGTAATCTGTAGTTCCCAGGTTCGAGTCCCAGCTGGGTCAGCATTGAGATTTACCTTCGCAAAATTCCCTGCCCTGCCCATGGTCAGTAGGGGACACTGATGGGCTTGGAAAGGCCACCGTCCGTCGGATGGGACGTTAAACCGTGGCCCCGTGTGCGGGAGAGCCATACCCTGTGCACGTTAAAGAACACGCTGGATGGCCTTGACGGGAGGCTACCATCTGTCTCCCAACAGCTGTTCCAGTGGGTCCCCTCCCCCAACCTTCTCTGAGCCTTCGGGGTCCATGTGACCTGGCCATTTAGCCCATGGTGTGCAAAAAAGTGCCGCTCAGAGGTAAAACAACCTATGAATGTCATCATGAATAATTAATTGCCCATTGTTGAACTCTCACCCACTTCTGCACTGTGTCATTACATGCTGCACACCCATTAACCATCACTGTAAACATCTGTTAAATATCTGTAGATACCAGCCAGTGAAATATTTTTCATTCATGGTGAATGAATAACACTGTGCACATTTTCACATGACCCAGTTTTTAGTTGTATAACCATTTCCTATGGGGGAGAAAAATGAAATCAGTGCTGACTGAATTGCACCTATTTAGAGCATTAATTTTACAACAAAGGAATAATAATATCAGCATAACACAAAAAATTAGAGCCTAAGAACCTTATTTGTTGATTCTCCCACATGTGTCTGTTATGTGATTAATTTTGTTTGGTTATTTTTTTGTTTATAGCCTATATGGAATATTTTGATAATCCTGGAGGAATGATACCTTCATGGATCATTAATTGGACAGCCAAGGTGAGCCATGAAAACATTTGCATTTTCTTGTTATCAATTTTGTTGCTTTATACATTTAATTTGTTGTAATAATTTCAGCCACTAAACTGAATTATTTCAAAATATAATGCATACCTGCCCTATCTGTCTAGTGGTTAGCATACCTGTCTAAGACTAGCAGGGATGTCCTTATGTAAGTGTTTGTATGTTATATGAAATACCAGACAAATTACATAAAATTTCTAGGTTATCTCTATACTTTGTGTAAGAAATAATTTCTTCCCTTTAAAAAAATATATATATACATGGTTTAAAGGGAAGTCATAAAATACCCAAATAACATTTTAACAAATAGTCTAGAAGTCCAAATATTAATTATACCCGTAGAAAAGTAATCATGTCCAAATTGAGTCACAATCACTGGGGATAAATTGCTAAAAGCCAGACCCCATCAATCCCCAGTGATTGAGTGCCCCTCCCTAGCAGTAAATTTAGGAAGTTAAAAAAACCTAACTCATGAACAAAGAGAGATAGGGAAAAATATAAATTACAGAATTGTGAGACATCTTCTAATTAATAGGAAACAACATATAGTATACATGAAATGACTAGATTGACGGTTATAAATGCTGATCATTCAAAATCAGATACTCAACACTTAGCCACTGCAAAATGTTGTGACGACTCACAGACCATGGAAAACATGATACACATAACAGAAAGAATAGTGATGAACCATTTATTTCACAGTTAATGAATGCAGGGTGATTATATTCCAATTCATGAATTATATAAACAAAACTCACAGGTGTGAGAGTCTAATCTAGAGCTTATTCATTGTGCCCACCATCAGCTACAATGCACATCTGAATGCAAGAAAGAATAATTTGTGCAACAACCAGTATTGCAGGTGTCGCTCTATCACAGGCATTGATGATCCAACACTGTAGATCTTGCAGATTCTGTGGTATGCACTTGTACTTTTAGGTAACCCCAGAGGAAGTCCAATGTCCCCAGAAGCCACTTCACAAGATCACCATACCCAATGAACTTATTAGAGGAAAGAACATATGTTTGCTGGGTGGTGCAGCAGTATGCCATCATGTTGGTACCACATGTTATATATATATATATCTGAGGGGAAAGTCATCCAACCAGTCAGGTATTATGTTCCATAACAGTTGAGGTATGTCTGACTTGTTAATGTTCCTTGATGGAATATCAGTCCAATGAGTATGTCATTCCAGATACCACATCAGATGTTAGTTGACCAGCATCCTGTTGGTCTGCTCAACTCTCTGAGCTGTCAAACAACACAGCAGATGATCATTGGTATTGGATGTGAACCAGCTGAAAAACCTGTAACATACCACTGCACAGCTTCCTAGGCATTTCATTGACATTTGCCATATAGCAGCACCATCTCACAGTACTTATCATTGGAGTAGCATGCCATCTGAGTCTTCAACTGGTACACCTACAAGTGCTATATCATGTACTGCCATGCTTGATTTTTTATTTCACTGGACTGGTGCTATATCATCATCATGTGCATATGTTTGTGAATCTGTGGCATTGCACAGTATTTTGCAGTGACTAAGCATCTAATTTCAAATGATCAGTGTTTCTAGCCTTCCATCCATTCATTTCATGCATACCATATGCAGAGCTACCAATTATTCCGATATTTTGGATTTTCTCTGAATTTTGGTTTAGCATCCAAAAATCCAAATTGGTCATTGAAAATCCGATATTTTAACGATCTTTTTCTGGTTTAACCTTAAGAAAATCTGCTCCCAAATTTTACAGTATTTTTACCCTTTTCCCAAAAGGAGAATGTTACTGAAAGGGAAGAGTTGTTTGTTTCTGATTTAGCTCTTTTACTGTACTAAAGGTGTGACTGTGTCTGTACCACTTGCTTACTTATGGGCACACCTTGCACGCTAATCAGAGGAAATAAAAGCTGACCATTTCCGACAGAATACATGCCAAAGTCCATACCTAAAATCATTTACAGAGTTAAAGATCATATAGATTGTTTCTAAATGGGTGTTTATTGAATCTATACCTAACTTTCCCAACTCTGGCTAACTAACACTATTGGATTACTTAGAATCAGAAACTTCAAAATGAAGGAGATGATGCAGATTAGAAAACTTCCCTAATCTGTGGGCCATGATTGACATTGCAACTTGAATGGGTGTCATGCATATCTGTTGTTATCTGGGTTGGGTTAATGGGTTGATAAGGGATTAAAACTTTTTTTTTTTCACTGGAGTTGAGGCATGTTGAGAACTGGACTACTGCTCTGACCTTTTGATTGGCTGATCAAAGCTCCTTTCTTTAGTTTGGTTTCAGTAACTGTTTCTGCTCTTACCTATGCACTTTGACATTTGCTGTTGTGTCTAAACAGTTTCATTACTAGTTTTGTGTTAAAATTTTTACTGTGCCTCCTAAATGTTCAAACAATCAGAAATACTTAAATACTTGGTGAAATATCCCAGGAATTTGAATTTGCAAAATCATTGCATAAAGAGGAAACTTGCTTTTTTTTTGTTTGTTTGTTTGAAAATTCTGTAACTGTGATATTAGCATCATTTATGGAGACTAGAGAGAGATTTTATTGCATAGCAAGAAGGTAAAACACATTTTAAATTACATTGAGGCTAAGAATCTCTCTAAGATTGATCAGTTTTTAAAAGGTGATGGCAATCAGCAAATCAAAGGTCAGGTCTTATATACAACACTTTTGTTGAGCACAACATCCCATTATCAGCTTCTAAATTTGGTGCTAAGGGGTGCTGGTGGCAAGCAGTTGCATGAGAGCACCTGCTGGTCTCTGGGTTGAATCCCAGGATGGCATGGTTGTTAGCTCTAACTGAGGCAGTGGTAATCAATGACTTTGATCTTAGTTTTATCCTTGTATGAGAAGGCCTGTGCAAACTAGGAATAGTTTCTTGGACCCTTTTCCATCCTATTTGTTGAAAATAAAAAGTCTAATAATCTTAAGTACAGAAAAATAACTCTTGGTTGCTAGATTGGTTCTTTGTTAAAGAAGTAAACAACGGTTATTAATCCTTGATATATATTTTTGATGAATGTGGGTTTTTAAAGCAATGAATTGTCACCATTATTACCAGAAAAGGAGCATGAATGGTTAAATTAATATTTGGTTAATAAAGAGAAATAATGGAATAACCTCCTAATAATTGGGAAAACAACATAGATCTAATAATAGACTATCCAATAATAGACTATCTCTAGACCAAAAAAGTAGGCTGCATTAAGAAACTTTGTAGAAGCTAGTTATGAAGCTTAAAATTTTGATCTCAGGGGCTCAGTGATTAGAACAACTGGTAGTTGTAACCAATGAATGTACAGTTTAATCACACTTGAAGGAAAAACAGATTTTTCTTTGGTTTTAAAACTACTAGAAAGCTGATTGTCTGTGCTGCAGATTTGCCCCACTCTCTTTTTACAGACAAATTACTAAATGTGCATAAGTGTCTATCATGGGGAAAGGAAAGCTGTTGCTGTTTAAAGTTTTGCATATGTTTAAAAAAATCAGACATAAAATTTGATTAAATTGTTTGTATATGAAATATGTATTTAGCAAAAAGTTATTAATGTTTGCAAATACTATGTTGTATAATTACTAATTAATGTTATTAATTTATATCCTATTGCAACTGTCATAACAAATTAGTTTTAATCTGTTACATACATAGAGTAATTTTAATTCTTAATCATTAATGATATTTTCAGACAGGAGTAATTGATTTTCTTACTACAATGGAGAGAGCTTGTCAAGGATATGATGAATATCTAAAGAAAAAAAGTCTGTCTTCAGAGAAAAAATCTCTTGTATGTCAGTGAAGTTCTATATAAAGTTTTCAAGTATATATTCCTATGAAACTCAGGGACATATGTCTCAGGTCATTGTAATGACAGCATTTTTTTCTTTTGTCATGATAAGTTGGATGGAAAATATATTTGTGACAATGTTTTAACTGTAAAAATTTAAATTTTTGTGATACATCTGTGATATTGTTTAACTGTAGGTATTCATTTATTAAGACAGATTCATATTTATGTACACATTAATCAGTCCTACAGAGATGTCTTTTGTTCATGTGATATGAATAACTTTCTAGCCATAAAACAGAAAATTGTACTTTATATTAGGTTTCATAAGTTGCTAAGAAAATTATGTTTATTTTTGTTAATGTTTTCAACAAAAGTATAGATATATTTTAATTCAAAATGCAGGGTACCAAAAAATTATGGCCAAAATAAATGTGTTTTAAATAATTGATGAAATGCCTATGACCAAACCTTAAATTCAAGTATCTTAGACAAGGAGGAAAAATCCACTTTAACAGATAAGATATGCAACAGTTTGCCTCCATTTAGTGCTTTAATTGCTTATCAAGTTTCTGACGGTAAAATTTCATATAATCTTTAACTCATCAAAGACTGTATAGTAATAAGTTGCAACTGTATAGTAATAATGTGAACTCAGAGTTATTCACTCTGAGTTCACATTAGTGAATTTTCAATTATTGCACACTCTGGGTTCACATTAGTGAACTTTTCAATGTTTGCATAGTAGAGATGACATAGAAAAAAGAATAAATCAAGCACAAATTGGAGAGAAAAATAATTATAGGTTAGTTATTATAATAATAAGTTAGTCAATTTCCTGACTCATAAAACTCCAATGCCTCCATTGTAAACACCTGTGAAACATTAAGGAAACTAAAGATGCTATATTGATATGTGTCATAAAAATATATACTCACAGATGGCAGCATGTGATGAGAAATGACTCAACAGTAGATACCTTTTAGAAGAGTTTACATGACTCTGTGTGAATGGTGCTATAAGGATAATGTAATGAAGTATCAAAACATACTATTCTAATGTAGCAATGAAAAAATATTAGATGTAAACATTAAGCTAGTGTTTAATCTGCAGCTCTGCATGTGTGGCAGCAATCATAAAAGATTAATCTTCAAAAAACATGTTACTGAATTAACAAAAATTTCTTATACTGAATTGCTAATCTTAAGTATAGTTAAAATCTCATGGTGGACCAAAATACTGTTTAGCAGCATGAACCTTAAAAAAATATATATATATAAATCTTTCTGTAATGAAGTACTGGATTATTTATGCATTTTTATTATGTGTAATGAATGACAGATTTTCCATTATTTAACTTTTATATATCATGAATTTGCTTATGCCAACATTTTTTTTTTGTCATTTGATTTCAATCTGTCAGATTTTTTATGCATTCAACTGTGCCAGCATTGGGATTTATCTCCACTAACCCTCTTCCTGCCCTTGGTAAGAAAGAGGAAGCTGATGAACTTGGAAAAATCACTGTCTGTCAAATGGGACATTAAGCCATAGCCTTGTGTGCAGGATAACAATACCCTCTGCATGCTAAAAAGTACACTTGATGACCTTGATAGGAGTCTTCATTTGTCCCCTAACAGTTGTCCATTGGATTCCCTTCCTCAACTTTCTCTGAGACCTTGGGGTTCTTGTGATCTGGTTATTTAGCCCATTGTGTGCTCAGAGGTAAAACAACCCAATATGTTAATTATTGAAGAAAAATGCTTTTTAGATGTGCATAAAAGATGACCTTTTAAGAGGAGAGTAGACATGACAGGGCAAAGAGTATTTTTAGGCATATTGTTTATTAATCATAATTGTAAAATGTATTTTTTTTGCCAAAAAGTAATGAAAAATACTATAACGTTTTAAAAACATTACCCAAATTAGTGATAAATTTATTCTTTGTTTATGTACATTTAGTCATTTGTAATAGCTTCTAAGGCAGTTTATATGCAAGGAAATAGTACATTTCTCAGATTTTGCAATTTAAAGTATTTCAACAATTTTTTGCATTCATGCATATGATATATAAAATAATAAAGAAATCAAATGTAATCTGAAGTATTCAGGGAATATAAATGGTACAGTTACCTTGACTTCTAACAAATTCTGTCTAATAAATTGTCTTTGTTTAACTGTTGCCATCATGATACATGTATCACCCACTAACTTAAATATTACTTTGATGATTAGAACACTAGTTATCACAATGTATTCCTAGTGTCATTTATTGAGTTGAAAAAACTTCTAAAATATTGTTCCAAAGACAGACCTTTTAAACCTTTTAAAGGGATAGTATGCATACCTGGGTTAAAATATGCTGATGCAAAAACATTTAGTGACATAAAGGGAAAAATTATCTGATCATTATTAATTAGTGTATGTTGCCAGGAAATACTACTTTGTTGCATTCACTTTTAATAACATTCCTTAAACTGATGGTTATTACAATATTTCACTTAAAATTTGATAATCATGACATAGCAGCCAGCTAATATTTAAAATTTTAAAATAAATTCATTGTGAAGTATTAAATATTGTTCAAGATTTATCATTATAATTTTATTTCTCTGTATTAATGGTTTAGATAATCAAGCAGCTGGCAAAATGAAAAAAGAAAAGTCAATATTTAGGTACTTTCCATTACTGTGTAGCACCAAATGTTTTGTCATTTTTAAGTGAAATTTAGCTCTATTCTTATATTTATATATTACTTGTGTGCAGTTGTTAGCTTCTATCTTCTTCTTGAGTGTTAGTTGTTTAGATCGAAACTCATAGTAATTGCTCAATGTACATAAAAATAGCTTGTCTGTAGAAAGTAATGTAATAGTTATCATTGAAAATCATTTTTGTCCTTAAAGTCCCTGAGTTTAGTATGTTTCAAAACTTGACAGTCATGTAATGAATAAGAGTTTAAAGTGATGAATAGTGGAATGTCCTATGATGTTAGTGATTAGAGTTTTAAAGTGCATATTCAAAATAAAATTAAATACATTATGAGAGTATTAGTAAGTACAGTTCTTGATGAAATCAAAGGATTGTCATCAATTTTCTGCAAATGAAAATTTTGCTCACTTTTATATGATCGTTCATGATGCTTTTTTTTTGCTTCTAGTCTCATTAAAGGTTTTTGTTTTATTAGCTATTGTGATGTTATTAGTTGAGTATAAATATAAAAATATCTTGTGCTTTTAAGCATGATAATATTGAGCAATCAAATGTTGATTAGTCATTCACTTATAACTAGTCCCTATTATTAATGCACTGTACTTAATATTTCTTTATTTTCTTTATTCTTAGACAGATGGTAAAATCTGCATTAACCTTTTATGATGGTCTCCTATTTATTTTCTTTAAGTAAACTTATATTTTTATGGATTAAATATTTATGAAATTGAAGTTTTTAAACTAAAAACATGTCACTAGTGTAACATTGACAAAATATGCACTCTTTACAGCTGATAGGAACACTTGTATCAATCTCATAACAGCTGTCCAGTTTATCACCTTCTATCCAACTCTGAGCCCTCTTGGTCCTTGTGACCATTTAACCCATTATGTGCACAAAATACCACTTAAAAGTAAAACAACCCAACAGCCAATAGAATAATTAACATGAATTATGTGTACCAGTTATATATAACACTTTTTATTTTGAATTATTTATACCAGTTGAGCTTATTGGCAGTTATGTGTTGCTGATATTTTGCTATTGTTCTGTCCTAGGACCCAACAACCCGATCCAACACCGAATATATGTATATCTGACACACACACATATATGTATGTTGAAAAAATTACTATATATAAATTAAAAATATGCTTTTAGTTCAGGAAATACTAATATAAGTGGGGTGAGGGTGGCTCAGTCAGTAGCATGCCAGGCTCGTAATCTGTAGTTCCCAGGTTTGAATCCCAGCTGGGTCAACATTGAGATTTATCTCTGCAAAATTCTCCGCCCTGCTCACCATCAGTAGGGGACACCGATGGGCTTGGAAAGGGCAGTGTCCGTCAGATGGGACGTTAAGCTGTGGCCCTGTGTGTGGGAGAACCATACCCTGTGCACGTTGAATATGCTGGATGGCCTTGATAGGAGGCTACCATCTGTCTCCCAACAGCTGTCCAGTGGATCCCCTCCTCCAACCTTCTTTGAGCCTTTGGGGTCCATGTGACCTGGCCATTTAGCCCATGGTGTGCAAAAAAGTGCCACTCAGAGGTAAAACAACCCAACCCTCATACATAGAGCTTGGCATTGCACATTTTTCTACAACTCTTCAAGTGGTTTCGTCCCTGTGCACTTCAATACAAATGTCATAACTTACAACATTATATCTACCTCTTTCACTTTAAATACAACAATTTTATACTGATTTCGTTGATAGGTTGTTCATTTGCTATCTACATGTGCATACAAATTTTAGGATCTATCCATTTAATCAAGGCATTTGCAATGGTGATCAGTGAATTAATATAAATTTATGTTATTGATGTTAATCCATTAAATAAGATTCATCTGTGTTCAGACTTTGAGATGCTAAGAATTTGTTCTTTGCCAGGAAACTGCAGATTAATATTAATGATACACATATTGAAACATCCATTGTGTTAGATATTTTGACAGACAACAAATTCCATGTATGTTTTATAGTTAAAATATACAAATGCACTGACGACTGCCATTGATTTCTTTTAATGTTTATTTTAAGAATGTTGATTGAACAATTGCTAATGCATACACTTTTTTCTTAATGCAAATAAATTTATTTAAATCTAACGAATTTCATAGATAATTTTCACAAGTATGCACTTTAGCATTTTTGAAAAATTGCTTTAAAGTTTCTGGTTTCAACAGATCTGTTGAAAAATTAGTTTCTTTTCCCATTTAAGTTTGCTGCAGAAAATTGATTTGCTTTCCATATGCCATGAAGTTTCAAAGGATTAAACACTTAAGCCACTTTGTAAAATTCAAGAATTTGTTTTCTTCATAAAGTAAAGTTTACTTGGATTTTGGTGTATACATTTTCCATAAAACATCAAAAATCGGTATAAATTGGGTCGGGTCGGTTCAGTTTATTTTATCCTATTTACCAGGCTCTTAATCTGCAGTTCCCATGTTCAAGTCCCAACTGTGGCTGCATTTAGAAATGCCTCTGAGTAGGCAAAGAGTGCCACTCAGAGGTAAAACAATACAACTCTGTATAAACTTGGTATTTTTCTGTTACCATTTATTTGAAAAATATATAAAGATAATCATATTGATTAGATTTTGGTAATCAATAGGTATATATATATAGTTTTGTAATAGTATTTTTCAGTGCATTTTTTTGCTGTGATATGCCATTGATGTTTGGTACAGTCATTTATATACATATGACCTTCACTGTACCTCATATTTCTACTAGCAAATTATATAACGATTTCATGCCATCCATTTTGTATATACTTCTTAAAAAATAATAGTAAAAAGTAATATTTTTGAAACAATATTTTCAAATATAGATTTTTATTATCAGTATTTGTAATGCAATGTTAAATTGGATAAATTTTCTTAGTAAAGAAGTAATGAAGAATATGTATTGCAAAAATATTAATTTATTATAAAGATATTCATTTTGTTTTAATTATATATAGACCATGTAATATAAACTTCCTATATTCGAGCTTATTTCAGCACCTCTAGATTTGAGACTAAATTATATTTCATATCTCTAATAAATTATTTGTAAACGAATTAATCAAAAGCAGGATTATGTAATTATTATCAAAACAGTATCATAGAAAATATAAGTGAATTTTCCATTCCGAGTTGAGAGGAAAATGGAATCCTAAATAATTTTTTTGACGTTTTTGTTCATCTGTCAAGGAAGTTATCACTCTTAGTGTCAACATTAAATTAAGATTGATACCTTCCTTGACACAAAATCTTTAACTAATTTTTGGTGGATTTTTTGCAGAATGACTCATTTAAAAGTGTCAGATTTGATAGTATTATAATATGATGATGAGAACTTTTGACACCTGATGTAATGTTTATCTATATGCCATCTTTTTATAGCAAGTAAGTAATAAATGCATACTGTAGGAAAAGTGTATTATTGTATATAACATTTTAGTATTGTACATATAGGACTAAAAACTATTTTTCTCATATGAGTGTAAAATTAAAGATGACAAATAGAAATAATTATTTCTTTTTAACTTTTTTAATATAATGAAGCAAGTAATTTTTTGCTTTGTTATTGCATAACAATGTATGATGTGTTCTTGTACATTCCCTCTGATATTGAAAGGCATTAACTTGCTTGAAAACCTGTCATAAATTATATGATCACTGCTGCTTCCTTTTAGTATGCATTATAAATCTGTCACTATGCGTACTAAAATCTCTACCAACAAAGTGCATAAAGATCTGATTCCATCCATTTTATATATACTTGATAAAAATCTTTCTATAATGTTGTATAGATCTGAACACAAAAAATTTTCAGACAATTTTAATCAACAAACAGCAATTTAGGCTATTTATGCGTTTTGTATTTTACATTTAATTTGGTTGTGAGCTTTATTTCTTTTAACTGCTTTTTTTTTTATCTTGTTTGGTGCATTATAGCCTTAGTTGTTGATGCAACAAAAACTGAACAACCCCAACCCACCTGCCCTTTTTATTTATTTCAATCCATCTTTGTTACACCTAGGAGTGAAAATGAAAAAGGTGATAGAAAAATAATTGTTTTGTGCATAGATATTTAGTACATATGGAGATAATATTTTGCTTGCATACATGTGAACCAGTAAACTATTTTGTCTCATGTGGGCTTGTGAGAGAACAACTGACTTTTTTACTTGAGTGGTGAACTTTGCAATAGTTCTCAAATGCTATATGTATATATATATAGTCAGTTATTGTATTATTAATATTCCATTTCTGTATTTTATGTATGACAGAATCTCAGGTTTAGTAACTCACAATAAGTCTCTGAATTTAACTTATTTTTTTAAATTTCCTTTTTGGAATTTTGCACATAAACAGTGGCAAATTTACTACTCTGGCTGCCTCAGTTTTTTTTATTTTAAAATGAATTTTCCACAACTATATACTGTGTTCCTACCCACCTACCTACCAACATGCATACTGTAAGAAATTCGCAAGTTCCCTTTTCCAAATTAGAAATTTCAAATATCTGCAACGCCATTAGGCCTTAATCTCGCTGCCCTCTACATAAAACCAAATCTGTGTATAAAGCTTAACACTAAGGGATGAAACTGAAATAATCCAATTTCTTATTTTAAATCTTCATGTCCATCCATATCATATATTTGAAAAAATATATATATATGACTTATGAACTTTTTTGCTTAATTATTTTTATGAAATTTTTTGCTATAGTTTCCGCATGTGAAATATAAGTTTGAAAGTAGGTTCGGAGATTTTTTTTGCAATAGACAAATCCAAAATTTATAGAACATTTGTGGCTTGACATTAAGTAGCTAATGTTATGATTAAGTGTTTCTATTTTCCTATATAATGCAATAATCACAGAATGATTATACTTTAATTTTTTAATATTAAAATTATGATATCTCTGATTTAAATCTCTCTTAATTAATTTTCCTCTCTGGAATTAAAAATTCGACTATTAGTTTAATATAGAAATTTTTGGTGTTAGTATTTTCGTAGTGACTTTTTGAAAACCCAAAATTGTTGAGGCACGTCAGAAAACAAAACAAAACATGCACAGCTATTTTTTAAATAATAATTTATTTTGTTAGTTAATGTAATCACTATTTTTTTTGCTATCAAGGAATTTTTTTATATTTTGTCTTTCTTCTGATGTCTTGCCGTCCTCATATACCTTCTATGCATACTTGTAAGCATGGGCGTCCGCAGAGGGGGGAAAACGAGGTAACTTGCCCCCCCCCCCTGGGATCGAGTAAAAAATTCCACAAATTATAATCGTAACAATTTAAACGTAATTAATTTATATACATTATGTATGAGTTTTTGCATTGATGCAATACTGTATTCTATAATCTATTTGTGAAAAAAAAAACTAAAAAAATTAAATAAAAATTTATTGATGTAATTATTGGTCTCCAATCTTTGCCCCCCCCCCCCCTGGAATTTTTTCTGCGGACGCCTATGGTAGTAAGGCTAGTTGTCAAAAAGCTGAGGCGCCACTGAGTGTTTTATGTCAATAGGAAGAAAAGTTCGAAGATCTGTACTTCAGAAATAAGCTTTTTATTCAAAAATGTGGCTGACGACAAATTGACGGTGTTGAATGAATCTAAATCATGGTTTTCAACAATTTTTGTTTAATATTCAAAGAATTATGGTAGTTGGAATATTAAACAGTATTATTTTTATTCATTAGAATTTCCTGAAAGAATAATTTACTTTGAATCCAACAAAAATGTGGATTTTTTTTCCCCAGTTTTGAAAGAAAAAGTTAAAAATGAATAATAGCAATGTAGTTAAATATTTTGGTTTCCATAACATTTCTAATGCTAAATAAGAATTTCTGAAAATCGATATTTAGGTAGATCTCATTAATATCTCGAATTTATCTCCTGTGATATTTTTCGAAAAACAGTTTATTTTAGAAGTTAAAGTGCCTTGAAGACTTTTATAACTTTTGATGTTTAGTGTCTTAAAAGTTTCTTGCATGAAGTTTTATTATCGACAGAATAACTTGATTATTAGCAATGTCTGAGCAAGAAAAAAACACTCAGTACCGATGAGTATCACTCGATAACTATTGAATTATGAATATTCCATGTTATGTGAATGGGAAGCCAATTTTGAAGCTTTGTAAATTCTAAAATGAAAGTTTTATGGGAAACTGAAGATAAGATTGAATCAAATCTGTCTTAATCTGGATTTTCAATAATATTCCTTCAGTATTTTGAGAGGTATGGAAGTTTTGAATATGTCAGTCTTAAGAATTTGATTTAATTTTCGAATATTAAAAGAATTATTTACACAGACTTTTAAAATATGCACTTACTGTATTAAATAGTTTGAATAATGCTTATGTGTGTTTTGATTACTTCAGAGATAAATTGGTAGCAGAGAATAAATTGAAATAATTAGCTTCAAGAGATAAATTGGTATTACTGTTGTTAAATATTTATATTATTGAGTACTTCCATAACTCAATAAATATGGAACGAATATTTTCGGTCACACATTCTCTTAGACACGTATTTTAGAAGTTGGAGAACTTCAAAGTTAGCTTCTCATTGACATAACATGGGAGTGAGATGGTCGTAATTCAGTGGTCACAGAGGCGAAAAATAATAGAAATAGTAATAGAAAAAATAAATCGTAATAGAAATAGTAGCTCTTTAAGGTGAAATGTAATTGCCAATTCCAAAACAATTCTCTACAAATAGTACTAAAGGTTAAAATTGTTGTGTTTTAAAAAAGTAAAAAAAAGTGACATATCTATAAACAGTGGTGTAGCCAAGATTAGCAAAAATTTTTGAAAAGAAATAGCGTACAAATTGTTTTAATAGTTTAATGTAAATTGATAAACTAATGGTTTTTAAAACGTTCTTG
This sequence comes from Ryuthela nishihirai, assembly GCA_038380435.1. Taxonomy (NCBI): domain Eukaryota; kingdom Metazoa; phylum Arthropoda; class Arachnida; order Araneae; family Heptathelidae; genus Ryuthela; species Ryuthela nishihirai. Next base: position 61,251,001 of record JAWZYU010000030.1, read on the forward strand.
GCTATGCTGCTGTCTGTAAACGAAGAAACTTCTACAGATGATTAATAAAATGCTGTGATTTTAAAGAAACTTTAGTATGTTATATTATCCAAGTTATTCTGTAAGAATAATACAGAAAAGCAGCTGTTTTTTAAGTAATGCATATATAAATTTTTGTATATAGTTAGCATTATTAGGTGTCAGTTTCTGTCGTTAACAAATATAAGAAACCCTTTTAATTAACTTCAAATGTTTTGCAATGTTTTTGCCTTGTAACATTTTAACAATTTATTTCACTAGTGATTGCATTTGATTTTTCAGGTCCACAAAGAAAGCAGTAAAAGTTCTAGTGGTTCGTGATAACTAATGATAATTGATTTCAGCAGCAAGTAATTTGCCATTTTCCACCCATTTTTTCTTTTAAAGGGGAACTGTAATGTTCCAAATTCTGTAATTTTATCAACATAATCTATAGTGAATAAAAATGCTTAGTGAATTACAAAATTTTGTGTTATAAAGCCATTATAAAAGTTTGTTATTGATAAAGTGCAGATCATTTAGCCGCTGAGCTTTATGCTTTGGATGAAGGAGGAGAAAGTAATCGACTACACCTTTCTCCTAGAAGCATGGATACCTGTAAGATTTCAGCTGGGAAGAACTAAAACAGTGCCAGAGAATCAACTTTTTTAGAGGGGGGGGGGGGGGGGACAAAACCTTGGTTTCCATTTTACAGCTGATCACTTCTATTGATATATTTCAAAAATGCATTTTTTCCAGTTTTATGGGTAAGGATGCAATTCTTTCATTTGCCCTTTTCTGAGGATGCCTGGACATTAAGCCCAGTGGTTGTAAGGTTGTAACCAGTGGTGCCATCCAACCGGATTCGCAACGGTTCCGTCCAATCATTTATTAGAAATAATGATTCCCCAACCGGTTGAAACAAAACTTTTTCGAATATTTAAAAATAACAATTGTTAATAATAAAAGAATGCATGTATATAAAGGGAGCCGTTGTTATTGCTCTTTAACTTCTCTTAAAAAACGTGACTTCTTTAAACGCGTTTCATATCGTTACACATTGAAAATAATAGAAATTGAAGAAAATGAGTTAATATATTAGGACGAAACCACCATGGGTGTGAAAACATTTACTTATAAATTCTACGACGACTACTTTTGCAGGAAAGTAAGGAAAATGGCAAAATAACTTTAAAAATGCATTCACGACAAATAGTTGCCTCTCTCTGTATGTATCTCTGTATATGTAAACTGAATATGTTGCTCCCTTATAAAAAGTTATGTGGGAACAATTTGTAATCAAAAATTGTAAATATGAAAACTAACAATTGCAATGATTTTTATGAAGACTAGCTTGTACTGTTAGTATTTAAAAATGATTTTCTAGTTTTTCCTCAGTGTTAGAATTTTTTTTCCAAAATGTATGTTAATAAATTTTTATCAGCTTTTTCTCGAAACATACTATTGATGAACCAAATCCTGTACCAAATTATTAAGTCTTCCAGTTTAAGTCGTTACCTAGTCACTTTTTAAGAATGTATTGAACATGCCCAGTATTTTCAGTGTACACTAAGCAATTAAGATTTTCAGCAAACTGTAAAATACTGTGCCATATTTATCCAGTTTGCGTAGTACTTGAGTGTGTAATATATTTTTACACTGAATGCTCTGTATACATTCCAAATATAAAGTAGAAATAAAGTATCTTTCTTGTATAGATTGTTTTTTTCATGACCCACCACTTTAAATATTAGTATTTGGTCGATGATTAAATTTTAGAGTTTAGATTGCATTGGAGAGGACAGATTTCCCATATTTAGTAGTTAAACGAAAAAATACTAAAAACCTTATTTTTTTTCTTCTTTACAATTAAAAAATGACAAAAGCTTTTTCGGCCTAAAATAGGTTAAAATTCAAAGCACGAGACAGTTGAAATTGAACTTTTTTTTTTGGTCTTATGTTCTTCGAGAATTGTATTTCCAAATTGTAAACTCTCGTTTTTTAAATTAGCTGTTTGCACTATTTTTAGTGTTGAGATTTATCTCTGGAAAACTCCCCGCCTTATCCTTAGAGGGACACCAATGGGATTAGAAAGGCCACTATCTGTCAGATGGGATGTTAAGCCATACTCTGTGCACGTTAAAGAACATACTAGGTAAGTTTGATGGGAGGCTACCATCTGTCTCCTAACAGTTGTCCAGTGTGTCCCCTCCCCCCCGGGGCGGGGGTGGCTCAGTCGGTAGCGCGCCAGGCTCGTAATCTGTAGTTCCCAGGTTCGAGTCCCAGCTGGGTCAGCGTTGAGATTTATCTCCGCAAAATTCCCCGCCCTGCCCACGGTCAGTAGGGGACACCGATGGGCTTGGAAAGGCCGCCGTCCGTCGGATGGGACGTTAAGCCGTGGCCCCGTGTGCGGGAGAGCCATACCCTGTGCACGTTAAAGAACACGCTGGATGGCCTTGACGGGAGGCTACCATCTGTCTCCCAACAGCTGTTCCAGTGGGTCCCCTCCCCCAACCTCTGAGCCTTCGGGGCCCATGTGACCTGGCCATTTAGCCCATGGTGTGAAAAAAGTGCCGCTCAGAGGTAAAACAACCCCCCCCCCCCCCAACTTTCTCTGAGCCATCGGGGTCCTTGTGTCCTGGTTTTTTTGCTCATTGTGTGCAAAAAAGTGCTGCTCAGAGGTAAAAAGGAAAATGATTTTTCGTGGTTATATGAAAAAATCGAGTATAGTATTTTTAATTCTTCCATTACTTTTAATGTGTGCAGCTCTACTCTGATGTTTATCGATTTTGATTATCTCATATGGCCTCCAACTCTTTAATAATTCAATTGTAAGAAAGATTTAGTCATTTATTAGTTTATTATATGAAGTATTTACAAACGGTGAAAAGTATGACAATCTAATTCCAATCCATTCGTGACTACCTCGGATTTATGTAAGCTTCAATGATTTGTGCTAACCCATATTAAATTCTAATTGATTTATAATTTAAATAGCAGAAAGCACTTAGGAATTAATGGGAAAAATGAATGTAACGTTCTTCAGCATACAAGTATTAGATACGCATATATTCTGTGTTAATTAGAAAACTCAAAAGCATATGGATATGGGACAGGGAATAGCTCACTCGATAGCATACCTTTGTTGTTTTACCTCTAGCACTTTTTTTGCGCACAAGGGCTCGGAGAAAGTTGGGGAAGGTGACCCATTGGACAATTGTTAGGAGACAGCTGATAACCTGTCAAGGCCATTCAGTGTGTTCTTAAATATGCACAGAGTATGGCATCCTGCACACTGGGTCATGGATACCAAGTGTACTGGTATCCCCTTTCTGACAGGGCAGGAGGGAGGATGGCAGAGATCAATGGTGGCCATGGGATTCGAACATGGGAACTACAGATTACGAACCTGGTGCGTTACTGACTGAATCAACCGCTGCTCCTACTATAGGCTCATAATCCGATGCAGTGAGAGGCCCAGACATTTTGACTCCTGAGGCGGAGTAAAATTGGCGCCCCTTTGGATAGGTATTCATTTTGCACAAAATTAAAGTTTCATGTTTAATGATTAACCAAAAAAAAAAAATCTGAACTATGCAGTTTCAATAATAGTAAAGTTTAATGAGCAACTGAAATTTTACTGATAATATATAATGAATTTGGCTCCTCTCAAAAATGACTCCCTGAGGCAGTCACCTCGTAATCTTGCCTATGGGATCGGTCCTGATTTGATGTTCCTAGGTTAACATCCCAAATGGGAATTTGAGAAATTCAGAATTTCTCTGGTAATCTCCATTATGTCCTTAATGGAGATTTTAATATCGATGCTCTAAAACATAATTTTGCGTATTCCAAGCTTGAAATATGCCTATAAACATACGGACATATTCGTTTAAACAAATTGCCCACTCGCATTACTGATCACAGTGAATCATTGATATGATTTTCTCCAATAGACTTTCACTTTACAGGCATACACTTACTCTCTTCGAAGACATTACTGATCATTTTATTATTAGCACATCTGTATTGTATTATTCACTTCGTGCACCTAAAGTTTTAATTTCCAAAAGATCCTTTAAAAATATCAACAATGATGAGTTTTCAAAATATCACCCTTTCCACATTAGTATTTCAGAATGCACAACTCGTACCTCAAAAGCACATCTCTCTTGTTTAATCAATTTTTCACTTGACACCTATGCTCCTTATAAAACTTTCAGAGTTCTCCCTTCTCGAAAGCTTTGGATTACTAAAGTGCTTCTGAAAATGATCACATTAAAAAACAAACACTTTAAGAATGCTATTAACCCTAATCACCCATACACATGGGAGAACTATAAAACTTTCCGTAATCTGGTCAACAGTAGTATAAAAATGCCAAGCGTTTGTATTTTCTTAATCGCCTTTCCGTTATTAATTCAAATGGCAATGAAATATTTCGAATTTTTGATTCTATTACTGGTAACTTAAGAAACCAAACCAAAATTAAAAAGATCGTTTACAATGACAACAACTTCTATGATCTAAAAACATTGCTAATGTTTTAAATAATGTAATCTCAACCTTTTATGTTTCACGTGCCTCCTGGAAATGTGTATGTAACTGGCGTACCCCTTGTATAGATAGATAAAACTATAGGTATAGTATAACAATGGGAATAAAATAAACATATATATCAGTGGTTCTCAACCTTTTATGCTTCACGTACCCCCTGGAAATGTGTATGTAATTGGCGTACCCCTTATATAGATAAATAAAACTATAGGTATAGTATAACAATGGGAATAAAATAAAACATATATATCAGTGGTTCTCAACCTTTTATGCTTCACGTGCCTCCTGGAAATGTGTATGTAACTGGTGTACCCCTTGTATAGATAGATAAAACTATAGGTATAGTATAACAATGGGAATAAAATAAAACATATATATCAGTGGTTCTCAACCTTTTATGCTTCACGTGCCTCCTGGAAATGTGTATGTAACTGGTGTACCCCTTGTATAGATAGATAAAACTATAGGTATAGTATAACAATGGGAATAAAATAAAACATATATATCAGTGGTTCTCAACCTTTTATGTTTCACGTGCCTCCTGGAAATGTGTATGTAACTGGCGTACCCCTTGTATAGATAGATAAAACTATAGTTATAGTATAACAATGGGAATAAAATAAAACATATATATCAGTGGTTCTCAACCTATTATGCTTCACGTACCCCCTGGAAATGTGTATGTAACTGGTGTACCCCTTGTATAGATAGATAAAACTATAGGTATAGTATAACAATGGGAATAAAATAAAACATATATATCAGTGGTTCTCAACCTTTTATGCTTCACGTGCCTCCTGGAAATGTGTATGTAACTGGTGTACCCCTTGTATAGATAGATAAAACTATAGGTATAGTATAACAATGGGAATAAAATAAAACATATATATCAGTGGTTCTCAACCTTTTATGCTTCACGTGCCTCCTGGAAATGTGTATGTAACTGGTGTACCCCTTGTATAGATAGATAAAACTATAGGTATAGTATAACAATGGGAATAAAATAAAACATATATATCAGTGGTTCTCAACCTTTTATGTTTCACGTGCCTCCTGGAAATGTGTATGTAACTGGCGTACCCCTTGTATAGATAGATAAAACTATAGTTATAGTATAACAATGGGAATAAAATAAAACATATATATCAGTGGTTCTCAACCTATTATGCTTCACGTACCCCCTGGAAATGTGTATGTAACTGGTGTACCCCTTGTATAGATAGATAAAACTATAGGTATAGTATAACAATGGGAATAAAATAAAACATATATATCAGTGGTTCTCAACCTTTTATGCTTCACGTGCCTCCTGGAAATGTGTATGTAACTGGTGTACCCCTTGTATAGATAGATAAAACTATAGGTATAGTATAACAATGGGAATAAAATAAAACATATATATCAGTGGTTCTCAACCTTTTATGCTTCACGTGCCTCCTGGAAATGTGTATGTAACTGGCGTACCCCTTGTATAGATAGATAAAACTATAGGTATAGTATAACAATGGGAATAAAATAAAACATATATATCAGTGGTTCTCAACCTTTTATGCTTCACGTGCCTCCTGGAAATGTGTATGTAACTGGTGTACCCCTTGTATAGATAGATAAAACTATAGGTATAGTATAACAATGGGAATAAAATAAAACATATATATCAGTGGTTCTCAACCTTTTATGCTTCACGTACCCCCTGGAAATGTGTATGTAACTGGCGTACCCCTTGTATAGATAGATAAAACTATAGGTATAGTATAACAATGGGAATAAAATAAAACATATATATCAGTGGTTCTCAACCTTTTATGCTTCACGTGCCTCCTGGAAATGTGTATGTAACTGGCGTACCCCTTGTATAGATAGATAAAACTATAAGTATAGTATAACAATGGGAATAAAATAAAACATATATATCAGTAGTTCTCAACCTTTTATGCTTCACGTACCCCCTGGAAATGTGTATGTAACTGGCGTACCCCTTGTATAGATAGATAAAACTATAGGTATAGTATAACAATGGGAATAAAATAAAACATATATATCAGTGGTTCTCAACCTTTTATGCTTCACGTGCCTCCTGGAAATGTGTATGTAACTGGTGTACCCCTTGTATAGATAGATAAAACTATAGGTATAGTATAACAATGGGAATAAAATAAAACATATATATCAGTGGTTCTCAACCTTTTATGCTTCACGTGCCTCCTGGAAATGTGTATGTAACTGGTGTACCCCTTGTATAGATAGATAAAACTATAAGTATAGTATAACAATGGGAATAAAATAAAACATATATATCAGTGGTTCTCAACCTTTTATGCTTCACGTACCCCCTGGAAATGTGTATGTAACTGGCGTACCCCTTGTATAGATAGATAAAACTATAGGTATAGTATAACAATGGGAATAAAATAAAACATATATATCAGTGGTTCTCAACCTTTTATGCTTCACGTGCCTCCTGGAAATGTGTATGTAACTGGTGTACCCCTTGTATAGATAGATAAAACTATAAGTATAGTATAACAATGGGAATAAAATAAAACATATATATCAGTGGTTCTCAACCTTTTATGCTTCACGTACCCCCTGGAAATGTGTATGTAACTGGCGTACCCCTTGTATAGATAGATAAAACTATAGGTATAGTATAACAATGGGAATAAAATAAAACATATATATCAGTGGTTCTCAACCTTTTATGCTTCACGTGCCTCCTGGAAATGTGTATGTAACTGGTGTACCCCTTGTATAGATAGATAAAACTATAGGTATAGTATAACAATGGGAATAAAATAAAACATATATATCAGTGGTTCTCAACCTTTTATGCTTCACGTGCCTCCTGGAAATGTGTATGTAACTGGTGTACCCCTTGTATAGATAGATAAAACTATAGGTATAGTATAACAATGGGAATAAAATAAAACATATATATCAGTGGTTCTCAACCTTTTATGCTTCACGTGCCTCCTGGAAATGTGTATGTAAGTGGTGTACCCCTTGTATAGATAGATAAAACTATAGGTATAGTATAACAATGGGAATAAAATAAAACATATATATCAGTGGTTCTCAACCTTTTATGCTTCACGTACCCCCTGGAAATGTGTATGTAACTGGTGTACCCCTTGTATAGATAGATAAAACTATAGGTATAGTATAACAATGGGAATAAAATAAAACATATATATCAGTGGTTCTCAACCTTTTATGCTTCACGTGCCTCCTGGAAATGTGTATGTAACTGGTGTACCCCTTGTATAGATAGATAAAACTATAGGTATAGTATAACAATGGGAATAAAATAAAACATATATATCAGTGGTTCTCAACCTTTTATGCTTCACGTACCCCCTGGAAATGTGTATGTAACTGGCGTACCCCTTGTATAGATAGATAAAACTATAGGTATAGTATAACAATGGGAATAAAATAAAACATATATACACATTGAATTTTGTTTTCATAAATTACATATGTCGATAAACACAAAAAAATGACATTTTTTGCACAGCAATGTTGTCAACTTGGCGACTTTGTTACTAGATCTAGCGACTTTTGAACTCTCACAGCGTACCCCAAAAAAGTTTACCGCGTACCCCATGTTGAGAACCTGATCTAGAGAGTTGCGGGTTCGATTCCGCTTCAGCGATAATTTTTTCAGATGTTTTTAGCACATATATGTATTTGTTTTTAATTTTTTTTCTCTTGGAATTCCATTAAAAAAACATTAATACCTATTCAATAATTTTATTTTTTGCTGGGAAATGAAATTCTAGATCGTATGCTATCTCTCAAGATCATATACATCTTGATACTAGTACATTTACATGAAACTAGAAGAATAACGTACCTCTGAGGAATATGGAATGCTCCTTTTCAAAGGAAACGAAATTTTTGATTTTGGGACTTTAACGTAAATCCCCAGGGGTAGATGAAATTACTACCGAAATGCTTAGAGCTGGGAATGTTTCGGTTACCACTTGGATGACTGAAATTCTGAATATCTTTTATGATAAAGGCATGGTTCCTAAGGATTTTACCAGAGCTATTGTTATCCCTATTTTCAAAAAAGGTGATCGCAGTTCTTGTGATAACTATAGGGGTATCAGCCTACTCTCTGTTCCAGGTAAAGTTCTTTCCATGATTGTGCCTAATAGAATTAAGAATCTGGTTTACAGTCAATTGCGTGATGAGCAATGTGGATTCAGAAGTGGTAGGGGATGTGTGGATCAGATATTTTCACTTAGGCAGATTCTTGAGAAATGTTTAGAGTTTCAGAAACCTTTGGTTGCTAGCTTTGTTGATTTCAAAAAGGCTTTCGACTCTGTTGATCGTCACAATTTGTGGTTGATTGTGAGATCATATGGTATACCAGACAAGTTAGTTAACATAATGAAAGTTCTCTATAATAACACTGAGTCGTGTGTGAGAGTTGGTAAGTCTTGTAGCAATTGATTTAGCATTACTTCTGGTGTTCGACAAGGGTGCATTTTGTCTCCTTTTCTCTTTAGTTTGGTTATTGATTGTGTTATATGAAATTTACTGCAAGGGAAAGATTTTGGCCTTAAATGGTGTGGAGTTATGAAAATTTTTGATATAGATTATGCTGATGATAGCCCTTTTGGCAAATGATGTTGATGAGACGAACTCTCTCATTAAGGCTGTTGATGAAACTGGTAGTAGAGTAGGTTTGGTTATAAACAGAGAGAAAACTAAAGTGATGAAAATTGGTCAGGCAAGCTGTGATTCAGTTAATCTGAATGGTTGCAGTCTTGAGCAGGTGTCACAGTTTAATTATCTTGGGAGCTATGTAAGAGATACTGGTGATGTTCGGCATGTGATTAACAGACGAATAGGGATTGCTGCCGGGACTTTTAAGAATCTATGGAGAGTGTGGAGAAATAGGCATATACACCTAAAGACTAAAATCAGACTGTATAATAGTTTGGTTCTTTCTAGGTTAGTTATGGTAGTGAAACTTGGACACTTTGTAAACAAGATAACAGGAAACTAGATGCTTTTGATTCCAGATGCTTACGCAGTATCTTGGGCATTAGGTGGTTCAACTTTGTAACGAATGATGAGGTTAGGCAAAAGAGTTTGCAACCTCCTTTAAGCAGCATATTGTGCAGAGAGAGACTCCGTTGGTTTGGCCATGTTGCCCGTATGGATAATTATAGATTGGCGAATAGGGTTATGAACAGTGTGCCTGAAGGCCTCAGAAGGAGGGGGAGACCTAGGATGTGGTGGGCAGACAATGTCAAACAGGACCTTGTTAGAATTGGTGTGCAGTGGCCAGATGCAGTAGATGTAGCTCAGGATAGACTTTCTTGGAGAACTAAATTGCACGGTCTGGTTGAACCTCCATAGCCCATGGCTGCTTGAGGATGAGGATGATGATGAACAGTGGAAATTCGAACTAATGGGTGATTTGAAAAATGTAAGAGAATTTTTCGTTTAATTTCTTAAATCGAAAAAGTTGCATTTTTTTCATTCATCTTTCTTGGAGGTAATGGGCAAAAAAAAACTTTTGATCATCACACTTCACCATCAAAATTTCTACATAAAATAGATCGTTTCCAGTATCCGTTTGAAATTGTGGCATTTACCACCGCTAGAGGGTGCTATAGAAATATTTCTGCTAGAGGTCCTGTATAGTTAGAGGCTGGCCTTCTTCTTTAACATTTCTCATCATAACCTGGACCTCTTTGTAAAGTGGGCCTCGGCCCTCTTATCATCAGGTCCATGTGCTAAATTTGCTGTGGGTGCAGATTAGAGGCTGGCCATCTCGGTGATACACTGCCATTGGTTGATTGAGTCACGTGATTTATGGACGCCATGTTTTGTCGTACCGTGAGACGAAAGCCTATGAGTTAGTGTATGCACCAAGTTAAAACTTCTCAGTTGTCATAGTTTTATACATTTCTACCACTTTTTTTGTCTATAAAAGCTGTTATATTTTACGAATGCCTCACTGCGCTGCATTTGGCTGTAAAATTTTCATTCAAAGAAATAATGAATATTTTTTCCCGAGGAATTCTATCAGAAGACGCAATTGGATGCAAAAGTGAAACGAGCTAACTGGAAAACCAACAAATAATTTCTTCTAAGGTTCGTTTGAAAAACGAGCTAATGTTTTCACTTTGTCGTCTGCCTATGCAGTATTTGTTCGTCTGTCTGTCCGTCTCTCTGTTAACTGTTGTCTGTCCATCTGTCTTTCCACCTGTCTGTCCGTCTATAGACAATCAATTTTTTTTTACTTTTAGAGCTAAATGAAAAATTCTTTTTGGGTTGGATAGGTGTCGAACAAATATTATGATTAGCAATTTTAAAAATTTTCAATAGCTTTAATAGCGTCCTCTAGCGGTATGAAAAGATAGAAAATGCTAAAATTTCAAACGAATATTTCAAACAAACCAATTACAATGGAAATCAGAAATTTTGGTAGTAGAGTGTTATGGTCAGAAGGTTTACAATGGCAACAATGCTTTGCCGTCTTAGCCAAAAGGGGGAGACGAAAATTAAATTTTTTTAAAGAGATAAACGAAACTATATATATGTATATATTTGTTTTACAGGCACTAACAAAATTTAATGATTTAAACAATATTTGATAATCTCACATTTTTTTGTAGACGTTTAAACATCTATTAATCAATAAACATTTTTTGTGAAAAAAGCCGGCTTTAGTTCAACAGGTTAGAATGCTCTGACATGTTTCTGGAGAGTTGCGGGTTCGAATCCCGTATGTCGGGGCATTTTTTTTTTCATAAAAATATTAATACTTACGTTTTTTGAATCCCCATCAGCTGCAATTTCCAGTGTTAGAGAGTGCTAATGGCGGTAAATAAAAACTCGAAAGGCGACCTCTAGCGGCGGAAGAAGCTGGAAAATACCAAATCTTTAAATAAATATTGCAAATGATCTATTTTTGCTAGAAACTTAAGTTTTTGATCATAGAGTGTAATGATCAAGTGGTTTATATTAATAGTAATGATTTGTCCCATTGGTAAAATGCAACTTTTCTGCTTTAAGAGATAAATGAAAAACTTTTTTTTGCACATTACAGGTACTAATAAAATATTAATAGTTTATTTTCTCAATTATAGAGTAGTCTGAATTTCAACTGTCAGAGGGTACTGAAAATGTTAAACAACTAGAAGAACGCATATCGCCTCTGGCGCATATGGGAATCTCATTTTCAAAGAGAATGAAGTTCTTCCTTTGCCTACTTTTTCACTCCTTGAAAGTTTTAATTATGGATGTTCGTGTTGTTTTTCTGCTGAGGTCCCGCCATCCTTATGGACCTTCTACTATGCAGTCCAGTTAGTTTATAAGGTCAGCCCAGAACCCTGTGTGGTTGAACCACTCCTCAGCAGGGTAGAACTTTATGTTAGAATAAACTTATTAAAGTTATGAAAATACTTTTATGTCAAAACCTTTGAATATATTCATATTTTTAATGAGGATTTTCCTTTTTTATATCCGTTAGAGAAAGCACCCACGGAGGCTGAGGCTTTCCAGGGAGGTAAGATAATAAGCATCACCAAGAGTAGGCTGTGTCACTCAAGTAGAGACTTGTAGGATAAAGAGTTAAAGTATTAACTGACAGGTTCCTGTCAGACCTCTGTACAAGCAGCTGTTTGAAAGGTTATTTATTTATTTATTTATTTATTTATTAATATATGATGAGAAAATGCACATATTAGTATTTCATTAGTAATTATAAAACATAAAAAGTACTATTCTTTTAGTTCATAAATTTAGAAAGTTGCTTTTTACTTTTACACATGATATACGTATTTCTTGGCACGCTTTAACTTTACATATGATTTGACCTCAATATAGACTTTGTTTTCACCTTAATGAAAAATGTTTAGCGATTCAGCAACGCTAATACCACAGAGTGAAAATGGTAACTATTAGGTTGGCCGTGCGTGCATGTGGTTTGGATCTGCATCGCAGCCCGATATGCAGAAGACCACTTCATCCCAAACTTGCTTCCTTTCCCCCTTAAGAGGTAGCCGCTAATTGTAAACTGCAACGCCACCCTTCTAGTAGACCTGGCAGAATTCTTTCTGTTCTCTCCTAACCTTAATCTACTCTGATAAAAGGTTCCAAGAAAAGTTGGGTTGGGTTGTTTTACCTCTGAGCGGCACTTTTTTGCACACCATGGGCTAAATAGCCAGGTCACATGGACCCCGAAGGCTCAGAGAAGGTTGGGGGAGGGGACCCACTGGAACAGCTGTTGGGAGACAGATGGTAGCCTCCCGTCAAGGCCATCCAGCGTTTTCTTTAACGTGCACAGGGTATAGCTCTTCCGCACACGGGGCCACGGCTTAACGTCCCATCCGACGGACGGTGGCCTTTCCAAGCCCATCGGTGTCCCCTACTGACCGTGGGCAAGGCGGGGAATTTTGCGGAGATAAATCTCAACGCTGACCCAGCTGGGACTCGAACCTGGGAACTACAGATTACGAGCCTGGCGCGCTACCGACTGAGCCATCCCCGCCCCTCCAAGAAAAGTAACCTCGCTTTTGTTTAATGCAAAACTTCTGGGCTTTTTCTTTCAGTTCCACAGCATTGTTCGTTAAAGCAGAACCCAAATCATGCTATAGCATTATTTTTATATCAAATTTATTGTTTGGTGTAATTAAAAAGTTGATAATAATTTTTATCTATATTTCTAAGGAAAAACTCTTTATCAAATAGTTGATAATCATAATTTCTTTTTATTATAACAATTCGATATTTGGGGATCTGAAACGGCTCGACGTATCTAATATGTATAATAAAAAAAAACCTCAAGCAGCTGCTTGCCCCAGAGGTCTGACAGGAGCCTGCCAGTAAAAGGTCAGTGAGGATGGCAGGACCTCGGCAGAAAAACAACACAAACGTCCATGCCTTACCCGGGGCTCGAACCCAGATCCCGTAGATCAGTAGCCTAGCGCGCTAACCAGTCGGCCATGGGACGGCTTAGTATGTATAATAAAAAATAAAATAAATACCCCCTCAAGCAGCTGCTTGCCACAGAGGTCTGACAGGAGCCTGTCAGTTTATATGCCAAAGTAGTAGGTCTGTGAGGATGGCAGGACCTCAGCAGAAAAACAACACACATAACCATGCCTTACCCGGGGCGCGAACCCAGGTCCCTTACAAATGCTATAAATTCTGATTCCAGGGGATGCAAATGATGGAAAATCATTAGAGAATTAAATTCTTAGTTGATAATTTTTTTACACCTCTCAAACATCTGTTTATCACTGGTCTGATAAGAGCCTGTCGATTTAAGACGTCAGATGATTTATGAAGACGAGATCTTATTCTCGTCTTCATAAATCATCTGACGTCTTAAATCGACAGGCTCTTATCAGACCAGTGATAAGAGGTCACTGGTCACCTCTTATCTACACGAGATCAATTATGAAGACGAGATCTCAGCAGAAAGAAAATAGCCATACCTAGAGGGTCTCGAATCCAGGTCCCATAAACTTGAAGCAAAGCGTGCAAACCATTTGATCACAAGGACAATGTCAAGCTCAATTAATTTAACAAATGACGGTTATCAACGACGCAGTTTTTGCTAATCATTTTGAATCTTCTGTGCGCCTTATTCTTGAACTATCTTCTTTATCATCTTTATAGCAAATATTTCCTGCCTTAAAATTAAAGGAGGTGTGCTAAGCGAAAATTATGTTTTAAAAAAATGATGTGCCAACTTTTGTGGGACAATAAAATTAAAAGAACTTGTATTAGTTTTTCTATTATGGTTACTCCAGTAATGTAATGTAAAGTGATTAATTGATAAAATTAATTTTTAAAAATCTGTTTTTCCATGATTTTACATTAAAAAATCATCCCCTTCAAACTCATTACTTAAATTTGGGGAAGGATGTGCCCCATCGCTCTCATTAAACTGCCTTCAGCTATTTCCAGAAACGTTTAGAATTTTCAATTCAACAGAATATAAAAAAAATATATATTTTGAAAACGAAAATTACACGCTCTTTTGAAATGGATTTCAACATCTAAGTGAGTTCATATCCTTTCTTTGATTTACCACCCCGTTTTCCCAGTTCTGCCTCCGGTAGTGATTAAGATCGAACCCAGACAACTACGACGGATGGGAACGTGCATTGTCCGTGAACTCTTTTATACGACACCCGGAAAGACGACTTTGGTTGGAGTCTCCTTTATCTGTCTAGTTCTGCTATCTATACCCGATTTCCTTGCTAATCATTCAACGAACGAAAACACTACTTCCAATTTCTATGTTCGAGTCCCAGCTGGGTCAGCGTTGAGATTTATCTCCGCAAAATTCCCCGCCCTGCCCACGGTCAGTAGGGGACACCGATGGGCTTGGAAAGGCCGCCGTCCATCGGATGGGACGTTAAGCCGTGGCCCCGTGTGTGGGAGAGCCATACCCTGTGCACGTTAAAGAACACGCTGGATGGCCTTGACGGGAGGCTACCATCTGTCTCCCAACAGCTGTTCCAGTGGGTCCCCTCCCCCCACCTTCTCTGAGCCTTCGGGGTCCTTGTGGCCTGGCCATTTAGCCCATGGTGTGCAAAAAAGTGCCGCTCAGAGGTAAAACAACCCAAATCCAATTTCTACCCTCTCCCTTGGCACTTCCTGTCCGCAGAAATGGAATCTCAAGTATCCGGTTTCTAAACAACTTGGTATCTAAAGGGTTAAACTGTAGTAATGCAATTAAAAACCGACGAGTTTTTCTTAAAAGGAATGGTTCGCTTAAAAAAAAAAGTTAAATTCTCGTTTGAAAAAGCATTAAGGTGAAAAAGAAATCGTTAACGGAGCCACTACTGAAAAATGTCTTACCGGTACGACGTACCGGCAAATAATTTCTTGCCGGTACGGCGTACCGGCCTACTTTCACCACTGCTTATACATCACGCGCGTTGGAAAAGTAATGCACTAAAATTAATTACAGCAAAAAAAGTGCGATTATTTCTCTGCAGACGACGATTGCAACCAAGCATACCATGCATTAACTATAACTTCCACCAGCCACCCCTTTTTAAAATATGGTTGGAGGGGGGGAGGATTTTTTTTTAAAGATTAAAAAGTAGGTAATCAACAAGTAAGTGTTAAAAATGACAACCAATAAGTAAATAAATCAAAAATGTTTCAATACCGTAAAATGCGAAAAAATAGTCCCCAAACCTCCCTCTTAAATACTCCCCTTCCCGTTATATACCATTTTTTTTCCGTATAATTTCTTCCTCAGTTAAGACTTTTCTCCATCCCTTACAGTAAAACGGTCGGCCTTTTCGTCTGCGAGAAGTGAGCTCTCTGCCACCAGATGGCAGCAGAGAGCAGACGTGCATCCGTTTCCTGTGTCCATTTCGCATTCGGCCTCCTTTTCGTCACTTATCAGTGGATGCATCCTTCACCTTTCGGCTGCAATCACGCAGCACCGTTTCTTTCAATTCTCCGCGACGGTTGAAAAAAAATCTGTCTTTCGCCCCTGGTGGGACTTGAACCCACAGTCTTTGGCTCCGGAGGCCAACGCCTTATCCATTAGGCCACAGGAGCGTTGGCAGATGGCCACCTTGAAAGCTTTATCAATCCATTCCTCCATCGGAAGCCGTTTCCTCAGGAATTGATGCAGGAGTTATTGTCTCAAAGACTTGTAGCTTTGTACTCCTTGAAGATGAATTCAGGCTTCAAGTTTCGAAACCGAACTATTTTGATAATTACTAAACTCCTGCCATCCTCTCAGATCTTCTACTGTGGCATATAAACTGACAGGCTCCTGTCAGACCTCTGTGGCAAGCAGCTGCTTGAGGGGGTATTTATAATTATAAAAAAAAAACCCTGACCAGTTTTAACTCTGAGCGGCACTTTTTTTTGCAATGGCCAGGTCACATGGACCCCGAAGGCTCAGAGAAGTGTGGGGGAGGTGACCCACTGGAAGAGCTGTTGGGAGACAGATGGTAGCCTCCCGTCAAGGCCATCCAGCGTGTTCTTTAACGTTGGGTTGTTTTACCTCTGAGCGGCACTTTTTTGCACACCATGGGCTAAATGGCCAGGTCACATGGACCCCGAAGGCTCAGAGAAGGTTGGGGGAAGGGACCCACTGGAACAGCTGTTGGGAGACAGATGGTAGCCTCCCGTCAAGGCCATCCAGCGTGTTCTTTAACGTTGGGTTGTTTTACCTCTGAGCGGCACTTTTTTGCACACCATGGGCTAAATGGCCAGGTCACATGGACCCCGAAGGCTCAGAGAAGGTTGGGGGAAGGGACCCACTGGAACAGCTGTTGGGAGACAGATGGTAGCCTCCCGTCAAGGCCATCCAGCGTGTTCTTTAACGTTGGGTTGTTTTACCTCTGAGCGGCACTTTTTTGCACACCATGGGCTAAATGGCCAGGTCACACGGACCCCGAAGGCTCAGAGAAGGTTGGGGGAAGGGACCCACTGGAACAGCTGTTGGGAGACAGATGGTAGCCTCCCGTCAAGGCCATCCAGCGTGTTCTTTAACGTTGGGTTGTTTTACCTCTGAGCGGCACTTTTTTGCACACCATGGGCTAAATGGCCAGGTCACATGGACCCCGAAGGCTCAGAGAAGGTTGGGGGAAGGGACCCACTGGAACAGCTGTTGGGAGACAGATGGTAGCCTCCCGTCAAGGCCATCCAGCGTGTTCTTTAACGTGCACAGGGTATGGCTCTCCCGCACACGGAGCCACGGCTTAACGTCCCGTCAAGGATATCCAGCGTGTTCTTTAACGTGCACAGGGTATGGCTCTCCCGCACATGGAGCCACGGCTTAACGTCCCATCCGACGGACGGCGGCCTTTCCAAGCCCATCGGTGTCCCCTAGTGACCGTGGGTAGGGAGGGGAATTTTGCGGAAATAAATCTCAACGCTGACCCAGCTGGGACTCGAACCTGGGAACTACATGCACAATTGCATCGGTTTGCAAACCTGGAAAGGAGACGAAATCCATAGTTGCATTCACATTTCATTTGTTATTTTTGGATTAGGAAAAAGGGAGACAAAAATATGACGATTACTAATTTGCTTTTTTTCTAATTTTTACAGAGCGATATATTTCATAAAGTGTTTATTAATTATAAAAATTAATATATAGATTAGAAAAAACCAATTTCATAAAGAAACTAAGATTTTTTTATTTTGAGAACTTTTTATTCCAGTTTTGGGTCTGCAGACAAATTGCAGGTAAGGATGAAAAAATATTCTTAATTGTAGTTATTAAAAATTGTTTTCTAAATAAAAAAATTGTAAAAAATACGTTTTGTGCATCGTTTTTATTGTACATTAAAAAAAAGAGTGTAAAGTCACTGATTCTGAATACTTGGTTTAAAAAAGTAAATATCGTAGTAGAAAGTATATTTTTTAGGCTGTAACCAAGTTTTATTGTCCCGGGGGTAGTGCGTGTGTGTGTGGTGGGG
Source organism: Ryuthela nishihirai (assembly GCA_038380435.1). NCBI lineage: Eukaryota > Metazoa > Arthropoda > Arachnida > Araneae > Heptathelidae > Ryuthela > Ryuthela nishihirai. The sequence continues at coordinate 61,268,991 of JAWZYU010000030.1, forward strand.
GGGAGCTGGCTCATAAGGTTTTCAAAATTTTGTCATCCAAAACTAAACATTAAATGCTTAAATAAATTAAAATGTTTTTTATCTAAATTTCTATGCGAAACGATCTTCCATTTTATGTGCATAAAATACGGTATTTAGTGTGTTTTTTTTAACTTAAAAAAGTAGGGTAAATTCAAGGAGGGGTGGGTTTGCTAACCTCTCTGGTGCTTCCTGCTGTTTTTTATCAAAGCAAATTAGAGTATTTTTGCTTACTATATCTTGATAATTATAGTAGTAGTAGTGGGTAAATTAAATATAATATAGATATAAAATCGCCTGATGCATCTGGTAACGTAAATTCCCCTTCCCGTATTGGGGAAATTTCCTTAATAAATTATTAATTAGCCACATTAGTAGAAAAAATATTAGCAAAAACAATATTTTTAAAGCCGTCCCTTTTACCAAAAACCTGGTTACATGGTATTGAGTCGCATCATAAAAATGAAATGGAGAAATATGCAAATTAAGTTACTGATGATATCACCTTTGTACTCCTTAAAGATGAATTCAGGCTTCAAGTTTCGAAACCGAACTATTTTCATAATTACTAAACCCCTGATCAGTTTTAACTCTGAGCGGCACTTTTTTTGCACACCGTGGTCTAAATGGCCAGGTCACATGGACCCCGAAGGCTCAGAGAAGTGTGAGGGAGGTGACCCACTGGAAGAGCTGTTGGGAGACAGATGGTAGCCTCCCGTCAAGGCCATCCAGCGTGTTCTTTAACGTGCACTGGGTATGGCTCTCCCGCACACGGGGCCACGACTTAACGTCCCATACGACGGACGGCGGCCTTTCCAAACCCATCGGTGTCCCCTACTGACCGTGGGCAGAACGAGGGGGGCGGGTGTGGCTCAGTCGGTAGCGCGCCAGGCTCGTAATCTGTAGTTCCCAGGTTCGAGTCCCAGCTGGGTCAGCGTTGAGATTTATCTCCGCAAAACTCCCCGCCCTGCCCACGGTCAGTAGGGGACACCGATGGGCTTGGAAAGGCCGCCGTCCGTCGGATGGGACGTTAAGCCGTGGCCCCGTGTACGGGAGAGCCATACCCTGTGCACGTTAAAGAACACGCTGGACGGGAGGCTACCATCTGTCTCCCAACAGCTGTTCCAGTGGGTCCCCTCCCCCAACCTTCTCTGAGCCTTCGGGGTCCATGTGACCTGGCCATTTAGCCCATGGTGTGCAAAAAATTGCCGCTCAGAGGCAAAACAACCCAACCCAGCAGAACGAGGACTTTTGCGGAGATAAATCTCAACGTTGACCCAGCTGGGACTCGAGGACTCGAACCTGGGAACTACAGATTATGAGCCTGGCGCGCTACCGACTGAGCCACCCCCATCAAAAGGAAAGTTTTACATGACAAAAAGGGGAGGCGAAGATCTGCGAAGCATTTCGTACTCTTACAGAGAATGAAGAAAGATGAAATATTCTTCTCAGTGTTAAGCAATTTGCAAAATACATCTTTGCTAATAATCTAGGAAGCCTTTTAACTATAAAATTAATGATTTAAAAATAAAAAATTCATCCGGTTATCTTGTGAAAGGAAATGACTTGCGAGTTCTAATCTGAAATCAGATATTTCACATATAATGCGTAAGATACAGTTCCTGGTATCTTGTGGTTTGTTAGGTAAACAGAGGCGGACTTATCATTTGTCATCTATAGGCTTCATAAGCAAATTGCTGTATCTATGATTTCGTTATTTTAAAATTGTTCTTGTAAAAATAAACATTTAAAACTTATTAATTCTTGCGTTAATAGCATCAGGACGAAATTGGAGGTTGAAATTTTAGAGAATACGGTATCTTGTATTGCTTTCAACAAACGAAACGGCGATTTCGTCCCAGGAGATTGCTGTAGTTCAATTCGGTTCAAAAAATGCGAAGATATTTATTTATCTTGTCAAATCGAAATTTTAATTTTTGGTGATAGAATTAAGGAAGGGGCCAAAAGTACTGGGCTCCAAGAAAAAGAGAAAACTCCTTCTTACTGATATTAAGATAGTTTTGAACTTCTGCAAAATTTTAAATTGGAAACAGCATTATTATACCCCAAGAAAGGTGGTATTTATCTATTTACTCATTTATTTATGTTTCATTATATCCGTTATAACATGTGGTAGGGCCCAAAAATCTTTAAGGGCCTCCAGGTACCCCAGAATTGCTTACCTGTCCCTGAGAAGAATATGGAAGATTCTTTTTCGGGTTGGATAAGTACTAATAGATACTTATTACCAGGCCCGGATCTAGAAAAAATATCGAGGCGGGGGAGTGGGAAGACAAAGAAACATAATCTAACCGAGTTGGGTTGGGTTTTTTGCACACCATGGGCTAAATGGCCAGGTCACATGGACCCCGAAGGCTCAGAGAAGGTTGGGGAAGGGGACCCACTGGAAGAGCTGTTGGGAGACAGATGGTAGCCTCCCGTCAAGGCCATCCAGCGTGTTCTTTAACGTGCACAGGGTATGGGTTGGGTTGTTTTACCTCTGAGCAGCACTTTTTTGCACACCATGGGCTAAATGGCCAGGTCACATGGACCCCGAAGGCTCAGAGAAGGTTGGGGAAGGGGACCCACTGGAAGAGCTGTTGGGAGACATATGGTAGCCTCCCGTCAAGGCCATCCAGCGTGTTCTTTAACGTGCACAGGGTATGGCTCTCCCGCACACGGGACCACGGCTTAACGCCCCATCCAATGGACGACGGTCTTTCCAAGCCCATCGGTGTCCCCTACTGACCGTGGGCAGGGCGGGGAATTTTGCGAAGATAAATCTCAACGCTGACCCAGCTGGCAATCTAACCGAAAAAATGCAAAAGGGGGAGGGGAGACAGGATGCTTTATTTCCATTGCAGTATAACATTTCCCTTTCGTTTTACAGGTCTAAAAATTTCTTGAAAAATCCATGAAATAAGTTTCATAATTTTTGCCTCTTTTACCATTATTAGCATTCTGAAAGGGGGCCGCCGATGAGTGGAATTTGAACCCATGACTCCCATGTGATCTAACCACTAAGCTAACAGAGCTGGTGTTAGCTTAGTGGCTGTTAGCTTAGTGGTTAGAATCCCACTCATTGGGAGGGGTGGCTCAGTCGGTAGCGCGCCAGGCTCGTAATCTGTAATTCCCAGGTTCGAGTCCCAGCTGGGTCAGCGTTGAGATTTATCTCCGCAAAATTTCCCGCCCTGCCCACGGTCAGTAGGGACACCGATGGGCTTGGAAAGGCCGCCGTCCGTCGGATGGGACGTTAAGTCGTGGCCCCGTGTGCGGGAGAGCCATACCCTGTGCACGTTAAAGAACACGCTGGATGGCCTTGATGGGAGGCTACCATCTGTCTCCCAACAGCTGTTCCAGTGGGTCCCCTCCCCCAACCTTCTCTGAGCCTTCGAGGTCCATGTGACCTGGCCATTTAGCCCATGGTGTGCAAAAAAGTGCTGCTCAGAGGTAAAACAACCCAACCCATAACATTACCTGTGTGTGTGTGTGGGAAGCCTTTGACCCTTGGCATATATCATGGTGGAGGATTGATCTGGCTGACTGGTTTTGAAATTTCTGATTTAGACCTACTTTCAGCCAGGAGCTCATTAATGTTGAAGTGGTGGATATCACCAACTGCATTGTTATTCCAAGCAGTATCCTCTACCTTTCCATAGAATCCGACAGTTTTCTTATTTCCCGAACCTGTAGTGGATCCGGACTGCACCGCTCTTCTTAAGAGCTCAGAATAAGACTATGCGATTGTTTGTAAATCATCCGAATCCTCCAAGCTGGAGGCATTTTAGTGCGCATGTCCATCTTTTCAGCTGAACATGTGGTTTTATGATGCGGACAGAAGTGGTAGGGGTGCATAGGTTATAAAGATTTTTCAGAAAGGTTGATTTTCGAAAATTTGTGGTGTTTAGTTTCATAAATTTCAGAAAGGCTTTCGACTCTATGTCAGGAGTCAGCAACTTTTTTGAGAGGAAACACCCTTCGCGCAGAGATTTGGCGAACATCAAATATTTTTGACACTTCTCACATGAATAAAAGTATGTTAAAAAAATTGAAACATCACTGTTCATTCCAGTGGTTAATAGTAAAAAGGCGAAATACATATTTTAATTTTAAAAAAATGATTAAATATCGGAAATGTATCGTGGAAGTACCTGAGAAATGTACCTGAGAAATGTAGATTATCAGCCTAATACACTACCGACTCAACCAATCCCTACCTAGGTCAATTGCTGCTCTCAATACAAACCCATTGACTTCCACATTCTTCCTCTCAAATTTCATCTTTCTAGAATGAATAAATCGTTTCGTTGAAAAATTTGCTATTTTACAAATTTAGCGTTGTCGAATGATAAAAATTAAAACCACTGAGAGATTCGGAAAAATGAGAAGTCTAATATTTCCTTCGTTCCTATTCCAACCCTTCAAATATTATCCTATTTTCTCTTAAAACAACTTTCTACGAACGACAAAATGAAAACATTAGCTCGTTTTTGTAAAAAAGCTAAAAGAATTTACTCCCCCCCATCTCCACCCATTCGTTCTCACTCCAAAAAAAAACTGGTAATTTGTAAATTATTGCCCCCCCCCCCACTGTATCTTTCCTAATCCTAGTACCGGGTTATATATCAAATATAAGTATTGAAAGCTTCTGATTTAAGGAGGACTCTGATATGGAGATGGATTTTACTTCTAATATGGAGTAAATTAAAATTTTCTTCAAAAAACATAATAAACAACTTCCTATCTTTCCATATCTACTCTAATAATTTGAAACATTAAAAAATAGAACTCATGCCAGTGATTTATCGTTTATGGGAGGAAAAAATAGGTTTCTTAACTTCCTTTGAAAGCAATATCATTTGAGTAAAAACTATTGGCATCGTTTGATTTTTAAAATTTTTAAGTTCACATATAGAAAGACAATTCTTCTATTTATTTTTATTATTCTAACACTTGTTACGTATTTAAGAGTGATCATGACACTAAAAAAATCAACAAATGCAAATAGAAACATAAATAAAAATGTGGACAACCATAGACATTTATTTTCCTGAACTTACATTTTTTGTAAACATAAAAAAAGAGTAAATTTCACATCTGCGGATAAAAAACTGCAGAGAAACTTCTATAATTAATGACCATTGGCACATAGTTCGGTTCAGTTTTGTAGCTGCATTTTCGGGATGACATCCGAGACAACCAGGAGAAATGCTATTGCCTATCGTATTGCTGGGAACTAGCGATACCGCCGGAATTTATACAAGTGTTGAAACTTGGAGTACGGTTTCTTAACATGGTAGAAATAATAATCTTTATCTGAATTTCAATATTATTAACCACCCGAGGCTGGATTAGGTTACTGTGATTTTAGGCAGAGCATTCTTTACTGCACTATTGGCACAAGGATTTTCAGTCTCAGACCTGGACAACCAGTTGGGTTGTTTTACCTCTGAGCGGCACTTTTTTGCACACCATAGGCTAAATGGCCAGGTCACATGGACCCCGAAGGCTCAGAGAAGGTTGGGGGAGGGGATCCACTGGAACAGCTGTTGGAAGACAGATGGTAGCCTCCCGTCAAGGCCATCCAACGTGTTCTTTAACGTGCACAGGGTATGGCTCTCTCCCGCACACGGGGCCACGGCTTAACGTCCCATCCGACGGACGGCGGCCTTTCCAAGCCCATCGGTGTCCCCTACTGACCGTGGGCAGGGCGGGGAATTTTGCGGAGATAAATCTCAACGCAAAACAACCAGTAAGTAGTAGATGTTATAACCATTATTACCAAAAGCTTTACTGGCCTACATATGAAACTATTATTCGACATCCAATTTGATGGTTGCTGTGTTCTTCAAAGCTTAACGTTGTTTCTTTCAAAATTTAGAGCTTTTAATTACAATATATTCCAAAAGATTTTATCATTTGTTTCGATCTTCAGATAATTTTATGAATCAGTATCATTAATTTGATGAATTTCATAATTTTATGAATCATTATCATTAATTTGAATAGAGATTTACTTTTCATGTCAGTTTAAATTAATAAATAGAAATAAACAATCGTTTTAATGTTCTCCCCTAACCGCATATGTGTCTGTAAGGAGTTAGTCTGAAGTTACATTTAACTTGATACAATAAACTTTAAACATGTTGAAGGTGGAAAAAAAAGCTATTAAATCAGGGAATTAAGGTATGCCAGTCTTCCAGCAATACATTAGTAAGTATACAGATTTCTGACTAGGGGCGTTATAACTTTAAATAAGTATTAGTTGGCAAGTTCTGATAAAAATTTAGCGACATATCCACTTCTTCTTAAGATATATACATCATAACAGAGTAATCCGTACAGGTAAAAGAGTTATTGGCTTTCTACGATGAATCATCGATTATGGATAAAGTTGTTTTCTTCTTCACTCTTGCATCATTAGTTTGAAGGATATCCTTTAATTCCGAGCACACAAACTCTAGTCGACCATAATGCATCGGTTAGCTTCCTACGAAAGTCGTTTTCGTATTTATAGGTGTGTTTGTAATGTCTTCTGCACATTTTCTCCCTGATTTTCTTCAGACAATTGAAAAACGCCTGAAAATGCAAACATGGAATAAATATATGTCTAGGCAGTTAAATAGAAACTTAAACTTTCAAATTTATTTTCAACTCAAGAAACATTCGACTTGAACTTGGAGCGGTCAAATCGCTCGTTGAAGAATTTTTTAATAAAAATAAATTATTTCATGAATGATTATTACGGACCCAATAATAAATAAGCATTATATATGCATGCAAATACAGATCCAAAACCTCCAAGATTTGATTTTGTGCAAATACTTCAAAATCTGATGCTTTAGTGCGGAGTTTTTTTAAGTGAGGTCACTGATCACTTTTAGCGTGACGCCAAAAAAAAATATTGATTTCAAACCATTTTTTAAAAAATGTTAGCATTAAACATTATTTTTGCGTTTCAGTCGATGTATGCTACATATGGATGATGCCATGCGTTCTGATCACGTTTACTGATCACTAGTTGAAAAAAATCCAGATAGTAGCCGGCATAACATTTTTTTTATTCCCTGTTTTCAAATGAATATTAATTAAATCTCTAATAACAGCCTTCTCATTAAAAACTATCAGATTTTAATCTAATATGCTATTAACTCATTCCTTACGAAAATCTCGAAACCATTTATTATTAGAAAATGTATCCATTATTGCAGCAGTTTTTGCGATTTCTGAGAATAGTTTTACAAGTTTTTCTGGGGTAACATAAGCTACCCCAGATAAACATGCATTTCCCAAGAATCACTGATAAGACCTTTTTTATAGCTGCCATCGGCAGGGCAGACTGGCTGTCCACTAAACTCTAACCATCGATGAAAAATGAGACATCAACGGGCTTGGAATAGGCCGTCGGATGGGACTTTAAGCCGTGACTTCTTAAGTAGGAAAGCCTTGATGGGTAAATATAATATAAATATAATATAAAATAAGTATCTCTTAATAGTTGTCAATGGGGTCCTCATCCCCCAACCTCCTCTGAACCTTTGGGAGCCTTTGAGACATGGCCATTTAGCCCATTGTATGAAAAGTGCCTCTCAGAAGTAAAACAACCGAAAGCATCCACCGCCTGTTGTAAGTTGAAAAATTAAGTTTTTTCGTATTTTCATCTATTTATTCTGGTAAAATAAGCAAACTAGAAGAAAATGAGAATTTTTCGAAGATTTGTTTGCTTTTTTTGCATATTTTTTATGGTATTTCTTGGTGTGGTTCAGTCTGATAAATATAATTGGACTCAACACTTTTTGGGAGCTGGTACCAAAGTGTTGACCCAAGCATGTCTATTAGCGATGGTCCAACGTACAGATCCTGACCTCAAATACTAGTCCTATTTACTCGTATTTCACACTTCGCACCCTGAATAAAATAAAAAAATAACAGCCGTTACTGTCATATTAATTCTGTTCTGGAATCTGGGAAGCAAAACCGCGAAAGGTGCTGCCATCTACAGCAGAAAATTAGAAATACATCATTCCTGTTACATATTATTTTTATTACAATTTTCTTATAGGGGGACATCGTTGAGAGATTGTGTGACCTGATTTCCCTAATCTGATTTCCCACCCACGGCTGGCACTAGATATTTTGTCTTCCACCTTTTCTTCCAAATCTGACCATTCAAATATTACTTATTAATTTAACTAAACGTAATGTCATTTTTAAAAGCAATTCAAAATCATCTGTTGAATACTAAGTCGTACTTACTTCGGTCAACTTTCCTCCAGTTATGGTTATTAGCATGTTTTCAAATTTGCCAACTCTAAAAAAAAAAATTGCGCGCCAGGCTCGTAATCTGTAGTTCCCAGGTTCGAGTCCCAGCTGGGTCAGCGTTGAGATTTATCTCCGCAAAACTCCCCGCCCTGCCCACGGTCAGTAGGGGACAGTGATGGGCTTGGAAAGGCCGCCGTCCATCGGATGGGACGTTAAGTCGTGGCCCCGTGTGCGGGGAGAGCCATACCCTGAGCACGTTAAAGAACACGCTGGATGGCCTTGACGGGAGGCTACCATCTGTCTCCCAACAGCTGTTCCAGTGGGTCCCCTCTCCCCACCTTCTCTGAGCCTTCGGGGTCCATGTGATCTGGCCATTTAGCCCATGGTGTGCAAAAAAGTGCCGCTCAGAGGTAAAACAACCCAACCTAAAAAAAATCGCCTGGTGCAGTCGCCCGTGCGATAGCGCCGCTCTTGTTGCCACCAGTGGCCTACCGAAAAATCCCGCTTCCCCCGCAAATAATGTTTCAAACAGTTCTTGAACTTGGCATTTGCGAGAGCTATATGTGTCTTGCTTACCTTATTCATCAGTAGCGTTCCCGGGAAAGAGGGGAGGGGGGGAGTACAGCAAACCCGACAGCATAAACATTTCTAGCTGTCGCTTGGGGCGGGAAATTGACGTCCCAAGCGACAGTCTAAATTATTCTCAAAATAAAAGCGCCATGAATGCAAAGTGATGAAGTCTTTACATAAGTTTGTGATCATAATAATTTTGAAACTCCGTTATTAACGCTTTAGAAACGTCCGCAGAAAATTTTCCAAGGGGGGGGGGGGGGCAAAGCTTGGAGACAAATAATTACATCAATAAATTTTTATTAATTATTTCATTTTTTAGGGTTTTTTTTTACAAGTAGATTATATAGTAAAATATTGCATCAATACAAAAACACATACATGATGTATATAAATTAATTACGTTTAAATTGTTACGATTATAATTTGTGGAATTTTTTTACTTGATCCCAAGGTGGGCAAGTGCCCCGTTTGCCCCCTCTGCTGACGCCCATGGCTACCATATGATTTCAAACGTGGAAGCGGCAAACCATGCTCAGTGTCACAAAGTTGATAAGATCGTTTCCGCTGACAAAATTGGTAAAGATCGCTTCAGGCGGAAAAATATAAAATCTGTTGTAACGTCGAAAAAAAATTCACTTTGGAGATGGCAAAATAACTTTTCTGGGGTTGGGTTGTTTTACCTCTGAGCGGCACTTTTTTGCACACCATGGGCTAAATGGCCAGGTCACATGGACCCCGAAGGCTCAGAGAAGGTTGGGGGAGGGGATCCACTGGAACAGCTGTTGGGAGACAGATGGTAGCCTCCCGTCAAGGCCATCCAGGGTGTTCTTTAACATGCACAGGGTATGGCTCTCCCGCATACGGGGCCACGGCTTAACGTCCCATCCGACTGACGGCGGCCTTTCGAAGCCCATCGGTGTCCCCTACTGACCTTGGGCAGGGCGGGGAATTTTGTGGAGATAAATCTCAACGCTGACCCAGCTGGGACTCGAACCTGGGAACTACAGATTACGAGCCTGGCGCGTTACCGACTGAGCCACCCCCTCCCCAATTTTCTGGGGACAGTAAAATATCTTTGGCCGTGGTTGTTCCATGCTCCACTAATTTGAGATGTTGTTTTACTTCTGAGCGGCATTTTTTGCATACCATGGGCTAAATGGCCAGGTCACAAGGACTCTGAAGGATCAGAAAAGGTTGGGGGAGGGGACCCATTGGAACAGCTGTTGGGAGACAGATGGATGCCTTCCGTCAAGGTCATCCAATGTGTTCTTTAACGTGCACAGGGTATGGCTTGGGCGGGGGTGGCTCAGTCGGTAGCGCGCCAGGCTCGTAATCTGCAGTTCCCAGGTTCGAGTCCCAGTTGGTTAACGTCAAGATTTATCTCCGCAAAATTTCCCGCCCTGCCCACAGTCAGTAGGGGACACCGATGGGCTTGGAAAGGCCGCCGTCTGTCGGATGGGACGTTAAGCCGTGGCCCCGTGTGCGGGAGAGCCATACCCTGTGCACATTAAAAAACACGCTGGATGGCCTTGACAGGAGCCTACCATCTGTCTTCCAACAGCTGTTCCAGTAGGTCCTCTCCTCCAACCTTCTTTGAGCCTTCAGGGTCCTTGTGACCGGCCATTTAACCCATGGTGTGAAAAAAAGTGCCGTTCAGAGGTAAAACAACCCAACCCAGGGTATGGCTCTCCGGCACATGACTTAACGTCCATTCGTCGGACGGCGGCCTTTCGAAACCCATCGGTATCCCCTACTGATTGTGGGCACTGACCCAGCTAGGATTCGAACCTGGGAACTGCATATTACGAGCGTGGCGAGCTACCGGCTGAGCCACCCCCGCCCCATTTCAGGGGGTAAAGAGAGTATATATTTTCTAACAAAACCCTGAAATTAGGAGATTCCCATCCAACAGATAATGGTCTTTCCAGCCCGTTGGTTTCTAACCGAGTCCAAGGGCTTTGCGGAGAGAAATCACAAAACTGGCACAGTTGGGACTCGAACCAACTGTGTCGAGTAGATTTCGATCCTGGCACGCGATTGATTAAACGAGCCCCCTTTCCAGGATACTTGAGTTGAAGATCATCTGTGGATAAGAACTGTACAGAAAATATTTTCTTGTAATATTGCTACTTAAAATAAATAAAAAAAATGCCGTTCCGTGGCCGAGTGGTTAGCGCGTTTGGCTACTGATCTAAGGGACCTGGGTTCGAGCCCCGGGTAAGGTATGGATGTTCGTGTTGTTTTCTGCTGAGGTCCTGCCATCCTCTCAGACCTTCTACTACAGCACATTGGATCGTGTGAGCTCACAAAAACCTGGATCGTGTGGGCCCACGCACAAAAATATTGAGCGTGTGCAGTTACCGTTCACAGCAAACTGGAGCATGTGCAGTAACTGCACACGCTCCAGTTTGCTGTGAACGGTAACTGGAGCGTGTACAGTTGCTGTACATGCTGCAGATATTTTTTCTGAATTCTGTAATCAACCATAGTGTTCGGATATTTTTTTGAGCGACTGTATGTGTCGTTTTTCTGTGAGGTCCTGCCATCGTCACATGGCTTGAAATAGGCCGTCGGATATGCATGAATAATCCTTGATCTTCTACTTTGGCAGATAAACTGACAGGCTCCTGTCAGACCTCTGTGGCAAGCAGCTGCTTGAGGGGGTATTACAGTAAGCTTTAAACCGAGACACTTGCTGAAATGTCCCAGTTGTTATTTAGGAAGAAATAAAATCCTATGACTTGATTTCACAGTGTATACATTTAGTCTATTTTATTTTCATTCATTTAGTTAGCTTTATAAATAATGTAAATTGTGATAATATTCTTCAGCAGTGGCTTGCGAAGTCCAAATATCCCAGGGTGGGCAGAATGCATATAAACGTTATGTCTGTGACGTCACAGATTCCAAGCAAGGGGTTGCCAACTTAAAGTGGAGGAACTAAACGATCATGCCAGAAATTGTTTTTCTGTGTAGACAAAACATACTCTTGTCCACTCTTCAAAATTTCAGAGTGGGCAGTTGCCCACCTGCCCTCCCCTGCTCTTCAATCTTGTAACTTCTGAATTAGATAAATCCCTTCATTACCATGCTTGACCAAAACGGCCGAGATTTTAAACGGACTCATTCAATCAATGCTATTCCTTCCTCTTCAATACCTCCTACCTGTTGTTTGGGCCTTTTTTGGCCGTTGTGGCAAGGAATGGTCATGGCTTTTCATAACCAGGTAGTGCTGTACAAGCGGAACCGGGAATTGCCGTGGTTGCATACGATCGCAACAAAAGAGATTCATTGTGGTAAGGAAGGGGGTTAAGCCAAAAGTACTTACCGTCCTCAGAGCACACTTGGTTTGAAAAGCTAAGTCTTCGGACAGGAAATTAAGTAATTTGAAGGCTTTCAGGAAACTTTGTCCGCATTTATGCAAAGCAGCCTTGTGGCATTCCACTGCAATACAAGAAAGAATTTAAAAAGTTACATTTCAGAATGAAACAAGACTTGTTTAACTAAATTGTAAGTGAAATGAATGACTCTCTAAGTAATGAGTAGCATTGCTTACAGATTGTAGTTATCACAACTTGTATATCACGATTACATGCATGAATAATCCTTGATCTCTAGAGGCTACAGTCGCTCAAAATAATATCCGAACACTGTTTGATTACAGAATTCAGAAAAAATTTCTGGCAATGATTTCTTTTTAGAAATTAGTGATCTGGCAACCTTCGTGTCATGTGACACGAAGGTTGTCAGATCACTAATTTCTAAAAAAATTGTTGAAAGATATTTTTTATGAATTCTGTAATCAAACATAGTACTCGGATACTTTTTTTTAATATATATATAATGCGTATGAATATATAATACAATGAATATGGAGCGTGTGCAGTTACCGTTCACAGCAAACCGCAGCGGTTGCGGTTGATGTTCACAGCACATTGGATCGTGTGAGCTCACAAAAACCTGGATCGTGTGGGCCCACTCACAGAAATATTGAGCGTGTGCAGATACCGTTCACAGCAAACTGGAGCGTGTGCAGTTACTGCAAACGCTCCAGTTTGCTGTGAACGGTAACTGGAGCGTGTACAGTTGCTGTACACGCTCCAGATATTTTTCCTGAATTCTGTAATCACGTGACATGAAGGATGCCAGATCACTAAATCGTTGCCAGATATTTTTTCTGAATTCTGTAATAAACCATAGTGTTCGAATATTTTTTTCAGCGACTGTACAAAGGCGCAACCAGACTGTAAAAATCAGTTCTCCAAATGCATCGATACTGAGCAAGAACTGCTTATTTCACCGTTGCAGACCATTGATTTGCTCGTTTAAAAAAAAGGTTGTTTTCGCTTTGTGGTCTGTCCGTCTGCAGACATTCAACTTTTTTTTTTGAGGTAAATTTTTACGAGGCTAAATAGCTATTTAATTAATTTTACGATTCGCATTTACAGACTCCCCAACCGCTTTTAATAGCGCCCTCTAACGGTAAAAGAGTTGGCAAATACCAAACGTTAAACATATAATTCCAACGATTTTATTGATGCTTGACATTTGAAATTCTTTTGGGTGAATTGTAAGGCTCTAGAGCAGGGGTTGTCAACGTGGGGTAGGCGGTAAAAATTTTTGGGGTACGCCGTGAGAACCCAAAAGTCGCTAGATCTAGTAACAAAGTCGCTAAGTTGGCAACATTGCTACTTATTACACAACACTGCTATTTGTTTTTCATCTTTAACTGCTGTAAAAATTAAAAATATAGGAACAGGCTGGATGTTGAAGATGGTTGCGACTCTACCTTACCAAGATAATCCCAACTATTGATGAACAGTGCAAGCGTAAACAAGCGCAACCATTTCACTGATTACCAGTTAAAATGTTTCTAATTTGATAAGATTTGTTAAATTGTTTATGTTTTTTGTGTTTATCGATATATGTAATTTATGAATAAAAAATTTAATGTGTATATATATATGTTTTATTTCATTCCCATTGTTATACTATAACTATAGTTTTATCTATCTATACAAGGGGTACGCCAGTTACATACACATTTCCAGGGGGTACGTGAAGCATAAAAGGTTGAGAACCACTGATATATATGTTTTATTTCATTCCCATTGTTATACTATAACTATAGTTTTATCTATCTATACAAGGGGTACGCCAGTTACATACACATTTCCAGGGGGTACTTGAAGCATAAAGGGTTGAGAACCACTGATATATATGTTTTATTTTATTCCCATTGTTATACTATAACTATAGTTTTATCTATCTATACAAGGGGTACGCCAGTTACATACACATTTCCAGGGGGTACGTGAAGCATAAAAGGTTGAGAACCACTGATATATATGTTTTATTTTATTCCCATTGTTATACTATAACTATAGTTTTATCTATCTATACAAGGGGTACGCCAGTTACATACACCTTTCCAGGGGGTACGTGAAGCATAAAAGGTTGAGAACCACTGATATATATGTTTTATTTTATTCCCATTGTTATACTATAACTATAGTTTTATCTATCTATACAGGGGGTACGCCAGTTACATACACATTTCCAGGGGGTACGTGAAGCATAAAAGGTTGAGAACCACTGATATATATGTTTTATTTTATTCCCATTGTTATACTATAACTATAGTTTTATCTATCTATATAAGGGGTACGCCAGTTACATACACATTTCCAGGGGGTACGTGAAGCATAAATGGTTGAGAACCACTGATATATATGTTTTATTTTATTCCCATTGTTATACTATAACTATAGTTTTATCTATCTATACAAGGGGTACGCCAGTTACATACACATTTCCAGGGGGTACTTGAAGCATAAAGGGTTGAGAACCACTGATATATATGTTTTATTTTATTCCCATTGTTATACTATAACTATAGTTTTATCTATCTATACAAGGGGTACGCCAGTTACATACACCTTTCCAGGGGGTACGTGAAGCATAAAAGGTTGAGAACCACTGATATATATGTTTTATTTTATTCCCATTGTTATACTATAACTATAGTTTTATCTATCTATACAGGGGGTACGCCAGTTACATACACATTTCCAGGGGGTACGTGAAGCATAAAAGGTTGAGAACCACTGATATATATGTTTTATTTTATTCCCATTGTTATACTATAACTATAGTTTTATCTATCTATATAAGGGGTACGCCAGTTACATACACATTTCCAGGGGGTACGTGAAGCATAAATGGTTGAGAACCACTGATATATATGTTTTATTTTATTCCCATTGTTATACTATAACTATAGTTTTATCTATCTATACAAGGGGTACGCCAGTTACATACACATTTCCAGGGGGTGCGTGAAGCATAAATGGTTGAGAACCACTGATATATATGTTTTATTTTATTCCCATTGTTATACTATAACTATAGTTTTATCTATCTATACAAGGGGTACGCCAGTTACATACACCTTTCCAGGGGGTACGTGAAGCATAAAAGGTTGAGAACCACTGATATATATGTTTTATTTTATTCCCATTGTTATACTATAACTATAGTTTTATCTATCTATACAGGGGGTACGCCAGTTACATACACATTTCCAGGGGGTACGTGAAGCATAAAAGGTTGAGAACCACTGATATATATGTTTTATTTCATTCCCATTGTTATACTATAACTATAGTTTTATCTATCTATACAAGGGGTACGCCAGTTACATACACATTTCCAGGGGGTACGTGAAGCATAAAAGGTTGAGAACCACTGATATATATGTTTTATTTCATTCCCATTGTTATACTATAACTATAGTTTTATCTATCTATACAAGGGGTACGCCAGTTACATACACATTTCCAGGGGGTACTTGAAGCATAAAGGGTTGAGAACCACTGATATATATGTTTTATTTTATTCCCATTGTTATACTATAACTATAGTTTTATCTATCTATACAAGGGGTACGCCAGTTACATACACCTTTCCAGGGGGTACGTGAAGCATAAAAGGTTGAGAACCACTGATATATATGTTTTATTTTATTCCCATTGTTATACTATAACTATAGTTTTATCTATCTATACAGGGGGTACGCCAGTTACATACACATTTCCAGGGGGTACGTGAAGCATAAAAGGTTGAGAACCACTGATATATATGTTTTATTTTATTCCCATTGTTATACTATAACTATAGTTTTATCTATCTATATAAGGGGTACGCCAGTTACATACACATTTCCAGGGGGTACGTGAAGCATAAATGGTTGAGAACCACTGATATATATGTTTTATTTTATTCCCATTGTTATACTATAACTATAGTTTTATCTATCTATACAAGGGGTACGCCAGTTACATACACATTTCCAGGGGGTGCGTGAAGCATAAATGGTTGAGAACCACTGATATATATGTTTTATTTTATTCCCATTGTTATACTATAACTATAGTTTTATCTATCTATACAAGGGGTACGCCAGTTACATACACCTTTCCAGGGGGTACGTGAAGCATAAAAGGTTGAGAACCACTGATATATATGTTTTATTTTATTCCCATTGTTATACTATAACTATAGTTTTATCTATCTATACAGGGGGTACGCCAGTTACATACACATTTCCAGGGGGTACGTGAAGCATAAAAGGTTGAGAACCACTGATATATATGTTTTATTTCATTCCCATTGTTATACTATAACTATAGTTTTATCTATCTATACAAGGGGTACGCCAGTTACATACACATTTCCAGGGGGTACGTGAAGCATAAAAGGTTGAGAACCACTGATATATATGTTTTATTTCATTCCCATTGTTATACTATAACTATAGTTTTATCTATCTATACAAGGGGTACGCCAGTTACATACACATTTCCAGGGGGTACTTGAAGCATAAAGGGTTGAGAACCACTGATATATATGTTTTATTTTATTCCCATTGTTATACTATAACTAGAGTTTTATCTATCTATACAAGGGGTACGCCAGTTACATACACATTTCCAGGGGGTACGTGAAGCATAAAAGGTTGAGAACCACTGATATATATGTTTTATTTTATTCCCATTGTTATACTATAACTATAGTTTTATCTATCTATACAAGGGGTACGCCAGTTACATACACCTTTCCAGGGGGTACGTGAAGCATAAAAGGTTGAGAACCACTGATATATATGTTTTATTTTATTCCCATTGTTATACTATAACTATAGTTTTATCTATCTATACAGGGGGTACGCCAGTTACATACACATTTCCAGGGGGTACGTGAAGCATAAAAGGTTGAGAACCACTGATATATATGTTTTATTTTATTCCCATTGTTATACTATAACTATAGTTTTATCTATCTATATAAGGGGTACGCCAGTTACATACACATTTCCAGGGGGTACGTGAAGCATAAATGGTTGAGAACCACTGATATATATGTTTTATTTTATTCCCATTGTTATACTATAACTATAGTTTTATCTATCTATACAAGGGGTACGCCAGTTACATACACATTTCCAGGGGGTGCGTGAAGCATAAATGGTTGAGAACCACTGATATATATGTTTTATTTTATTCCCATTGTTATACTATAACTATAGTTTTATCTATCTATACAAGGGGTACGCCAGTTACATACACATTTCCAGGGGGTACGTGAAGCATAAATGGTTGAGAACCACTGATATATATGTTTTATTTTATTCCCATTGTTATACTATAACTATAGTTTTATCTATCTATACAAGGGGTACGCCAGTTACATACACATTTCCAGGGGGTACGTGAAGCATAAATGGTTGAGAACCACTGATATATATGTTTTATTTTATTCCCATTGTTATACTATAACTATAGTTTTATCTATCTATACAAGGGGTACGCCAGTTACATACACATTTCCAGGGGGTACGTGAAGCATAAAAGGTTGAGAACCACTGATATATATGTTTTATTTTATTCCCATTGTTATACTATAACTATAGTTTTATCTATCTATACAAGGGGTACGCCAGTTACATACACATTTCCAGGGGGTACGTGAAGCATAAATGGTTGAGAACCACTGATATATATGTTTTATTTTATTCCCATTGTTATACTATAACTATAGTTTTATCTATCTATACAAGGGGTACGCCAGTTACATACACATTTCCAGGGGGTACGTGAAGCATAAATGGTTGAGAACCACTGATATATATGTTTTATTTTATTCCCATTGTTATACTATAACTATAGTTTTATCTATCTATACAAGGGGTACGCCAGTTACATACACATTTCCAGGGGGTACGTGAAGCATAAATGGTTGAGAACCACTGATATATATGTTTTATTTTATTCCCATTGTTATACTATAACTATAGTTTTATCTATCTATACAAGGGGTACGCCAGTTACATACACATTTCCAGGGGGTACGTGAAGCATAAATGGTTGAGAACCACTGATATATATGTTTTATTTTATTCCCATTGTTATACTATAACTATAGTTTTATCTATCTATACAAGGGGTACGCCAGTTACATACACATTTCCAGGGGGTACGTGAAGCATAAATGGTTGAGAACCACTGATATATATGTTTTATTTTATTCCCATTGTTATACTATAACTATAGTTTTATCTATCTATACAAGGGGTACGCCAGTTACATACACATTTCCAGGGGGTACGTGAAGCATAAATGGTTGAGAACCACTGATATATATGTTTTATTTTATTCCCATTGTTATACTATAACTATAGTTTTATCTATCTATACAAGGGGTACGCCAGTTACATACACATTTCCAGGGGGTACGTGAAGCATAAATGGTTGAGAACCACTGATATATATGTTTTATTTTATTCCCATTGTTATACTATAACTATAGTTTTATCTATCTATACAAGGGGTACGCCAGTTACATACACATTTCCAGGGGGAACGTGAAGCATAAATGGTTGAGAACCACTGATATATATGTTTTATTTTATTCCCATTGTTATACTATAACTATAGTTTTATCTATCTATACAAGGGGTACGCCAGTTACATACACATTTCCAGGGGGTACGTGAAGCATAAATGGTTGAGAACCACTGATATATATGTTTTATTTTATTCCCATTGTTATACTATAACTATAGTTTTATCTATCTATACAAGGGGTACGCCAGTTACATACACATTTCCAGGGGGTACGTGAAGCATAAATGGTTGAGAACCACTGATATATATGTTTTATTTTATTCCCATTGTTATACTATAACTATAGTTTTATCTATCTATACAAGGGGTACGCCAGTTACATACACATTTCCAGGGGGAACGTGAAGCATAAATGGTTGAGAACCACTGATATATATGTTTTATTTTATTCCCATTGTTATACTATAACTATAGTTTTATCTATCTATACAAGGGGTACGCCAGTTACATACACATTTCCAGGGGGAACGTGAAGCATAAATGGTTGAGAACCACTGATATATATGTTTTATTTTATTCCCATTGTTATACTATAACTATAGTTTTATCTATCTATACAAGGGGTACGCCAGTTACATTCACATTTCCAGGGGGTAAGTGAAGCATAAATGGTTGAGAACCACTGATATATATGTTTTATTTTATTCCCATTGTTATACTATAACTATAGTTTTATCTATCTATACAAGGGGTACACCAGTTACATACACATTTTCAGGGGGTACGTGAAGCATAAATGGTTGAGAACCACTGATATATATGTTTTATTTTATTCCCATTGTTATACTATAACTATAGTTTTATCTATCTATACAAGGGGTACGCCAGTTACATACACATTTCCAGGGGGTACGTGAAGCATAATAGGTTGAGAACCACTGTGCTCTAGAGATTTACAATGACAGCAACGATTTCTCCGAAACCCAAGAGGTGCAAAAATTTAAACCTTTTTCTTCCTCTTAAGTGATAAATGACAATTTTCGTCTGTGTGTATTTCAGAAGTGCTAAAAAACTAAAAAAAAAATTCTTCCTACTGTATGCATTCTCCTAATCATCCATTAGTTCGAAAGTCTGAAAATGAAAAACTTCTTTCTCTCTGAAAACTAGCATCCGATATTATACAGCGGCGATTCGTAATTCTTATAATATATACTGGAGTACCACAAGGTTCAGTAATGGGTCCTTTGTTGCTTCTAGTTCTTATTAACTGTACACGAATATTTAAATTTAAGGAGAAAATACATGCAGAAGTCCTGTTTGACCTGGTTCATCCACTTTTATCCATTAAGATAAAAGTGGTTTGATCAACTATAGGTAGAAAGTTCATAACATCAATTAGAGGAGATGTTGATCGGCGGCGGTAGCTTAGCGGTCAGAGCACCTGAGATGTTATCAGGAGTCGTAGGTTCGTATCTTACCCAGCTCATGACAATTTTTCCTCTAAAATTGATATCGACAATAAGAAAGAGCCCCTTCCTTGACAATATATAAATCATGGTTTCTTCGACCCAAATCACCCCTAAATGCAAACCTACAGAATTCTGACACTTCTGCATAATGGTTAGTTTCCGATTTATTCCACTCATTCATTCATATATATATATAAAAGTTTTGTGGTTAATAAATGCTAAATAAAAGTAATCAAAACTTATATTATGCCACAATTATTCTTTCTGCCTAAACGAACGAAGTTAAATTAAATCCAAATTCTTCCCACGCATAACATCCTCCCAAGAAACATCTGTTTTCCCCCTCAAGAGGAGGGGGTGGGGGTGGCTCAGTCCGTAGAGCGCCAGGCTCGTAATCTGCAGTTCCCAGGTTCGAATCCCAGCTGGGTCAGCGTTGAGATTTATCTCCGCAAAATTCCCCACCCTGCCCACGGTCAGTAGGGGACACCGAGGGCTTGTAAAGGCCACCGTCTGTCGGATGGGACATTAAGCCGTGGTCCCATAGGCGGGAGAGACATACTCTGTGCAAGTTAAAGAACACGCTGGATGGCCTTGACGGGAAGCTACCATCTGTCTTTCAACAACTGTTCTAGTGGGTCCCCTCCCCCAACCTTCTGTGAGCTTTCGGGGTCCTCGTGACCTGGCCATTTAGCCCATGGTGTGCAAAAAAGTGCCGCTCAGAGGTGAAACAACCCAAATCTCAAGAGGAGCTGGAGGATGGTACGGCCGCTGCTGACAAGAAATAGGACCCCCACATGCACGAAGCAACAAGGGTTGGGTTGTTTAACTCTGAGCGGCATTTTTTTGCACACCATGGGCTAAATGGCCAGGTCACAGGGACCCCGAGGGCTCAGAGAAGGTTGGGGGAGGGGACCCACTGGAACAGCTGTTGGGAGACAGATGGTAACCTCCCGTCAAGGCCATCCAGCGTGTTCTTTAACGTGCACAGGGTATGGCTCTCCCGCACACGGGGCCACGGCTTAACGTCCCATCCGACGGACGGCGGTCTTTCCAAGCCCATCGGTGTCCCCTACTGACCGTGGGCAGGGCGGGGAATTTTGCGGAGATAAATCTCAACGCTGACCCAGCTGGGACTCGAATCTGGGAACTGCAGATTACGAGTCTGGCGCGCTACCGACTGAGCCACCCCCGCCCCCGAAGCAACAAGGAGACCCCCGTAAATTCACCTCTCTTGACACCAGAGAGCGGACGATTGCAGAGCACTTCGCCATGCTCGACTCTGAATGTCAAGATGCATTTTTAGAAATGTAGCTCATGATACATTTTTAAATTTTAGATTTTTACTGACAGCCACGGCAACTGATCCCCCGAGAGGAGTGTTTTTAAAAACAACGAAACGAGTTTTTTCCTGAACTCACCTTGCTCTTCGTGATTGTCAATGTAATTGTAAATGTCACTGTCATGATCATTCAGATCTTTCGTCTTCTCTGCATAATGATTTCTGTAAAAGAAAAGAATTCAGTTTAGTGAAGAGAAATTCGTGATCATAAAATGAGCAGAATCAAAACAGAGCCTTGTTGTGATGTATTCAGGATTTTGTAGGTTCAAATTCAAAATGTCCCCACCTCACATTTCTCTGAGTGTTTTTACATGATAAATATTTTGTATTTATAAGTACAGGGGGGATTAATATATATTAATATAGTTTTTCTCTCTGTGAGTTTGGACTGCAGTCCCTGTGATTTGATGATGAGTTTGCACCAACGTCCTAATGGTCTCGATGAGTTCGAACTGCAATCTCTATGGTCTTGTGAGTTCAGCAGCATTCTCTATGGTCTTGTGAGTTCAGCTGCAATCTCTATGGTCTCGATGAGTTCGAACTGCAATCTCTATGGTCTTGTGAGTTCAGCTGCAATCTCTATGGTCTCGATGAGTTCGAACTGCAATCTCTATGGTCTTGTGAGTTCAGCTGCAATCTCTATGGTCTCGATGAGTTCGAACTGCAATCTCTATGGTCTTGTGAGTTCAGCTGCAATCTCTATGGTCTCGATGAGTTCGAACTGCAATCTTTATGGTCTTGTGAGTTCAGCAGCATTCTCTATGGTCTTGTGAGTTCAGCTGCAATCTCTATGGTCTCGATGAGTTCGAACTGCAATCTCTATGGTTTTGTGAGTTCAGCTGCAATCTCTATGGTCTCGATGAGTTCGAACTGCAATCTCTATGGTCTTGTGAGTTCAGCAGCATTCTCTATGGTCTTGTGAGTTCAGCTGCAATCTCTATGGTCTCGATGAGTTCGAACTGCAATCTCTATGGTCTTGTGAGTTCAGCTGCAATCTCTATGGTCTCGATGAGTTCGAACTGCAATCTCTATGGTCTTGTGAGTTCAGCTGCAATCTCTATGGTCTTGTGAGTTCAGCAGCATTCTCTATGGTCTTGTGAGTTCAGCTGCAATCTCTATGGTCTCGATGAATTCGAACTGCAATCTCTATGGTCTTGTGAGTTCAGCTGCAATCTCTATAATCTCGATGAATTTGAGCTGCAATCCCTATGGTCTCGATGAGTTCGCACTGCAATCCCTATGGTTTCGATGAGGTTAAGCTGCAATCTCTATGATCTCGATGAGGTTGAGCTGCATCCCTATGGTCTCGATGAGTTCGAACTGCAATCCCTATGGTTTCGATGAGATTGAGCTGCAATCTCTATGATCTCGATGAGGTTGAGCTGCATCCCTATGGTCTCGATGAGTTCGAACTGCAATCCCTATGGTTTCGATGAGTTCGAACTGCAATCTCTATGGTCTTGTGAGTTCACCTGCAATCTCTATGGTCTCGATGAGTTCGAACTGCAATCTCTATGGTCTTGTGAGTTCAGCTACAATCTCTATGGTCTCGATGAGTTCGAACTGCAATCTCTGTGGTCTTGTGAGTTCAGCTGCAATCTCTATGGTCTCGATGAGTTCGAACTGCAATCTCTATGGTCTTGTGAGTTCAGCTGCAATCTCTATGGTCTCGATGAGTTCGAACTGCAATCTCTATGGTCTTGTGAGTTCAGCTGCAATCTCTATGGTCTCGATGAATTCGAACTGCAATCTCTATGGTCTTGTGAGTTCAGCTGCAATCTCTATAGTCTCGATGAATTTGAGCTGCAATCCCTATGGTCTCGATGAGTTCGAACTGCAATCCCTATGGTTTCGATGAGGTTGAGCTGCAATCTCTATGATCTCGATGAGGTTGAGCTGCATCCCTATGGTCTCGATGAGTTCGAACTGCAATCCCTATGGTTTCGATGAGGTTGAGCTGCAATCCCTAGGGTCTCAATGAGTTCGAACTGCAATCCCTATGGTTTCGATGAGGTTCAGCTGCAATCTCTATGATCTCGATGAGGTTGAGCTGCAATCCCTAGGGTCTCAATGAGTTCGAACTGCAATCCCTATGGTTTCGATGAGGTTCAGCTGCAATCTCTATGATCTCGATGAGGTTGAGCTGCAATCCCTATGGTTTCGACTAATTTGAGATGCAATCTATGTGGTTTTGATGAGGTTCAGCTGCAATCTCTACAGTCTCGATGAGGTTCAGCTACAATCTCTACAGTCTCGATGAGGTTCAGCTGCAATCCCTATGGTCTCGTGAGTTCAGCTGCAAATTTTATGGTCTCGACGAGTTTGAGCTGCAATATCTATGATCTCGACGAGTTTGAGCTGCAATACCTGTGTTCTCGATGAGTTTGAACTGCAATCTCTATGGTCTCGATGAGTTTGAGCTGCACTCCCTATGTTCTCGACGAGTTTGAGCTGCAATCCCTATTGTCTCGATGAGTTTGAACTGCAATCTCTATGGTCTCGATGAGTTTGAACTGCAATCCCAATGTTCTCGACGAGTTTGAGCTGCAATCTCTTTGGTCTCGATGAGTTTGAACTGCAATCTCTATGGACTGCAATCTCTATGGTCTCGATGAGTTTGAACTGCAATCCCTATGTTCTCGACGAGTTTGAGCTGCAATCTCTATGGTCTCGATGAGTTTGAACTGCAATCTCTATGGTCTCGATGAGTTTGAGCTGCACTCCCTATGTTCTCGACGAGTTTGAGCTGCAATCTCTATGGTCTCGATGAGTTTGAACTGCAATCTCTATGGTCTCGATGAGTTTGAACTGCAATCTCTATGGTCTCGATGAGTTTGAGCTGCACTCCCTATGTTCTCGACGAGTTTGAGCTGCAATCCCTATGGTCTCGATGAGTTTGAACTGCAATCTCTATGGTCTCGATGAGTTTGAGCTGCACTCCCTATGTTCTCGACGAGTTTGAGCTGCAATCCCTATTGTCTCGATGAGTTTGAACTGCAATCTCTATGGTCTCGATGAGTTTGAACTGCAATCTCTATGGTCTCGATGAGTTTGAACTGCAATCTCTATGGTCTCGATGAGTTTGAGCTGCACTCCCTATGTTCTCGACGAGTTTGAGCTGCAATCCCTATTGTCTCGATGAGTTTGAACTGCAATCTCTATGGTCTCGATGAGTTTAGTCCACATATTTGGATATTCGTGGTCTAAAGTGTGCGTAAAGCAAGGTTTCAGGGTTAAGCCTCCTTGCTTTAGATTTTAAATTTTATCACTTGAAGAATTTTAATAACTAGAAGAGGACGAAAAAATGCTAAATTTGAGAAACTATGGCATATTGCGATAATAAAATATTATAGCAATAATTATAGCAGCAATTGAAAAGGCCAATTTTTTTTAAATAAAAAAAAATATTTCATTAAATGCCCTAAAAACTAATAAATTAAGTTATACCTAATTCCAATGATGAAAATCAGTTATTTATTAATTTACTATGGCGTATTTAAACTGACAAGTGACCTCTGTGGCAAGCAGCTGCTTGAGGAAATTTTTTTTTTAAACTTTAACCAAAAATAAATAATCCCCAATTCCTCCCCCCACCTCACCCGAGTGGCGTCTGCAAAAATTTCTCCAGGGGGAGGGCAAGAATTTTTGAAAAAAACCCATTGCTATATTTTTTAGATAATGGGCTGGCTTCTTGAATATTCTTAATCGTATCGAATATCGAACCAAAATAGGATAACTTGTGTGTTTTTCCAATAATAAGTCTTCAAATACAACTTTGCTAACAAAAATTTTATGATGTACAATAAAAATAAATAAAATAAATACCCCCTCAAGCAGCTGCTTGCTACAGAGGTCTGACAGGAGCCTGTCAGTTTATATGCCATAGTAGAAGGCCTGAGAGGATGGCAGGCCATCAGCAGAATACAAGCCAGAAAGACAAGTAATCCTTCCGTTTTCTTAAAACTTTAAAAAATCACAATACTAGATTGCCAGGGTGGGATAGGAAAGTGCCCACGCTGCTCCCCCCCCCCCCGACACAGACACACAAAAGCTTTACGTCATTACTTTCCATCATATTTCTCATTTCTTAGAGCATTCTTTTGCTGCTTGACGTTATAAAGGAAGCGATCTTTTTCATTGACTGTGTCTTTGAGATGGAATCTCAATTGCCGTGGTGCCGTTCACAAAACAATCGATCATTTCTAGACACTCGAGAAAAGAATGACGTCAAATAACAAGCAAGGGTCAAAGATGGCATTTCTTAGTAGAAGGATCGATGGAGACGTGGCCCTTGCAGAGTCCGAAGAAGTCATCACTTCTAAAGTTGATTTAAGTGAAGGTCAATGACTCCTTCTTACAAAGAAGAAGATATCGACTTTAGGGTCTTGATTGCATTTCGTGAGCTAATGCACATAATCCTCCAGCATGTAAGATACTTCTAGTAGGGAGTTTCTGCTTTGGAGAAGTCATTAGTTTATTTTGGGTTGTTTTACCTATGAGCGGCACTTTTTTGCACACCATAGACTAAATGGCCAGGTCACATGGACCCCGAAGACTCAGAGAAGGTTGGGGGAGGGGACCCACTGGAACAGCTGCTGGGAGACAGATGGTAGCCTCCCATTTAAGGCCATCCAGCGTGTTCTTTAACGTTGGGTTTTTTTATCTCTGAGCGGCACTTTTTTGCTCACCATAGGCTAAATGGCCAGGTCACATGGACCCCGAAGGCTCAGAGAAGGTTGGGGGAGGGAACCCACTGGAACAGCTGTTGGGAGACAGATGGTAGCCTCCCGTCAAGGCCATCCAGCGTGTTCTTTAACGTGCACAGCGTATGGCTCTCCCGCACACGTGGCCACGGCTTAACGTCCCATCCGACGGACGGCGGCCTTTCCAAGCCCATCGGTGTCCCCTACTGTCCGTGGGCAGGGAGTATTGCGGAGATAAATCTCAACGCTGACCCAGCTGGGACTCGAACCTGGGAACTGCAGATTACGAGCCTGGCGCGCTACCGACTGAGCCACCCCCGCCCCATTTCGTGAGTTCATGCACACAATCCTTCAGCGTGTAGTAAGATACTTCTAGTAGGGGGTTTCTGCTTGGGAGAAGTCATTAGTTTATTGTGATAGAGTATGACGTGTAGTACATGGTAAGCCATCTACATTAACATTTTTTAACCCCCTCGTTTCCAACGTCTCTAAAGTTGAAAAGAATTAAAAACTCTGGAATTTTTCAAAGTCTGTTATATACTATCAGGCCCTAATCTAGAAAAAAAATAAAGAGGAGAAAGGGATTCGGATATTTTTTGGTGGGACTGTACATATTGATTAAATGCTTAAAATGACATATTTAGCTCATAAAGCAGCGGTTTCAAAATTTTTTGAGCTCATCGTCCTTTAATCTTCACAGAATTCAAAATATTTTTCCATTATAAAATTAGTTGAAACAATGTTTACCTTATGTACCAAGCCGTCCCGTGGCCGAGTGGTTAGCGCGCTTGGTTACTGATCAACGGGACCTGGGTTTGAACCCCGGGTTAAGACGTGATGCTCTGTCTGCTGAGGTCCTACCATTCCTCACAGACCTTCTATTGTGACATATTAAACTAACAGGCTCCTGTTAGACCTCTGTTGCAAGCAGCTGCTTGAGGGGGGGTGGTATTTATTTTTTTATATTTATACCAATTCATGAGTATTTTGATACTGCATCTGTGAATTTCAAAGGTTTCTATATCTAAAGAAAACATTCATAACTATATTAATCTAAGAATTATTCGATATTTGATTTATTTCTACCGAAAAACTCAAGAAAACGCCCCTGCATATTTCTAAAATTGCCCATTTGGGATTCACTATGATAGAGTGTTCATTTATATCGATAACCCTGACTTACCCATCCTTACCTGGAGGAGGGGGGGAACTAAACACACACACACACACACGAGCGAGGGGCAGGGGTGGCTCAGTCGGTAGCGCGCCAGGCTCGTAATTTGTAGTTCCCAGGTTCGAGTGCCGCTGGGTCAGCGTTGAGATTTATCTCCGCAAAAATTCCCCGCCCTGCCCACCGTCAGTAGGGGACACCGATGGGCTTGGAAAGTTCGCCGTCCGTCGGATGGGACGTTAAGCCGTGGCCCCGTGTGCGGGAGAGCCATACCCTGTGCACGTTAAAGAACACGCTGGATGGCTTTGACGGGAGGCTACTATCTGTCTCCCAACAGCTGTTCCAGTGGGTCCCCTCCCCCAACCTTCTCTGAGCCTTCGGGATCCTTGTGACCTGGCCATTTAGCCCATGGTGTGCAAAAAAAGTGCCGCTCAGAGGTAAAACAATCCAACGTTAACGAACACACTGGATGGCCTTGACGGGAAGTTACCATCTGTCTCCCAACAGCTGTTACAGTGGGTCCCCTCCCCCAACCTTCTCTGAGCCTTCGGGGTCCATGTGACCTGGCCATTTAGCCCATGGTGTGCAAAAAAAAGTGCCGCTCAGAGGTAAAACAACCCAACCCACACGAGCATCTCATATTCATCAGCAGTTATTGGAGTTGTTAATGAAATGAAAGAAAACCTCTTTTTTAAAATTATCCAAATGATGTGTGTAGGTGAGTTGGCGGCAGAGTGCCTGATCACCTCTCACCTACGCATCGCCCTAGATAACCCTCAATAAAAGGATATCGTAATCTGGGCCTCGCACGAGTGGCTGCTGCATGTGTCTGTGCATTATTGGTGCTATTCGTCGTTTCATCGCAACGGTAGAAACGTGATGAATGACGTCGTATAGAGCACCTGCCTCTGACGTCATCGTCCATCGCATGCCGTATTCCCCGGTGCGTGGGCAACGGAAACAGAACCAATTACGGCATGCGGAACTGCACGATTCGGACAGCTGAGTTATTGGCAGCAGCGAAACACGAAATGGCCTCACGACGTTTCGACGAAAACCCCGTTTGGCGTTCATCTATTCCCAGCGTCTCGCAGAAACATTCCGGCCATTAATAGATTGATGAAACCGGCCACTGCGTGCTATCTATAACTGAATGCTTTTTTTTTTATTCTTTCTCGGAAGTGAGGTATGCGTCGCTTTACCGAAAAACTAAATTTCGTTGTGACGATTTTCGAACCATGAATCTGTTTCCGGAAGTGGAAGAAGTCGTGTGCTACATCCGATGGGGGAGGGGGTGTGTGTGTGGATTGGTTCAAATTATTGTGAAACATTTTATGCGATAGCCTTTTTTTTTTATGGATCAAAGACAACACAAAACATCACTATTCTGTGAATGTATGTCCCAGAAGAAACCGGGTCATGTATATTAACTTCATCAAAAAGTAGTTCCCCGAAATGTAAACAGATCCACCCTCATCATCACCATGGCAACGATTCGTTTGCTTTCGTTGTTGATGATACTGAAATCTAATTAGATAATAACACAACCTGAGGCCACTCGATTTCGAAAAATTTTGTGATGGATAGAGAAACTTATTCTACTGAAGGAGAGGGTTTGGTTATTTTGACCAGGGAAAGCGCGTTTGTGTACACATTGGGCCAAACCCACAGAGGCACGGTTCAATGTTGCATCCGACTGACGAAGGCCTTTCTAAGTCCTTGGTTTCTCCTTTCTCACCGAGAGCAAAACCATCCTTTCTCACCGAGAGCAAAACCACTGAGACTCTAATATCAGATAATGAGGCTGACGGATACTGCCTGCGCCCCCTACTGTAAGAGAGGGGAACGAAATTAAATGACTATTTCCACACTATCCTTGAATTGAAAAAGGGAAAAAATCGGTGCAACTCTATAGAAGATGATTTAAGTTTTAACTCAGTTTCTTTCTGCTATTCTTATTTTCAAACAAAGGACAAGTAAGGTAAACTCATCAGTGTTATGGTCACGCATGCACAGACGATTTATTTTTCCAAAAATAACAATAACTGTGGTTATTTCCAAAATATAACTCGCATTACAGCTTGAAGTTCTTATCATTCTTTTCACGCATCTTAGTAAGGGAGAAGTGGTTAAGAGAAATCCTTTGCAGCATGTAAGGTTTGCCTTATTAAAAATATCGAAAATAGGAATTTGCTTCAAAGAGATAAAACTCACTCAATATCAGAGTTACATTTTTTTTTATCATTCTCATTTACAAACCGTAAAAAGTTGGGTTGTTGGAATGTTTTACTTTTGAACGAAAGTTCTTTAAGGCAAAGTGGGTTAAAAGGTCACAAGGATTCCAAAGGATCAGATATGGATAGAAGATGGATTAGGTTGTTTTACTTCTGAACGATACCATATTTGTACACAGTGGGCTAAATGACCAGGTCACAAGGACCTCAAAGGGTCAAAGAAGGTTGGAGGGAAGGGGATCCGCTGAGCAGCTGATAGACCCCAGTCAAGACAATCCAGTGAGAAAGGTTAACGTCGAACCACTGATATATACATGCACAGGTATGGCTCTCTCACACACGGGACCACGGCCTTTCCAAGCCCATCGGTGTCTCGTACTGATCGCGGTCAGGAAGGAAAAGTTTTGCGGAGATAAATCTCAACGCTGGCTCAGTTGAGACTCGAACCTGGAAACTGCAGATTATGAGCCTGGGGTGCTACCGACTGAGTCACCCCCATCCCATAGAGCAGGGGTTCTCAACGTGGGATACGCGGCAAAATTTTTTGTGGTAAGCCGTGAGAGCTCAAAAGTCGCTAAGTTGGCAACACTGCTGTGCAAAAATGTCATTTTTTGTGTTTATCGATATATATAATTTATGAATACAAAATTTAATGTATATATATATGTCGCAGGGAGATTATAAAAATAGTGATTTGATCAAATCCCTAAGGTATGTGATCAATTCACGGAAGATGTTAAAATAACAACTCTGTGGGGTGATTTCCCTGAAAAAAGTAAGTGATTTGATCAAATCCCTTAACTGTTTTAGTGAAAAGATGAAATAATATTGTTTAGATATTAAAAGTATTTGTTTAGTAAACCATGCATTATTAAATGTAGAATAGTTAATGCAACAATAGTCATTGAAACACAAATTATTTCGCCAATTACGGAATTGTAATAGCCGGTACATTGTACTTTTTTCGGTTTTTTCCGAATCGCCTTTTTCACCTCTTATTATCTCCTTTCCGAATCGCCTTTTTCACCTCTTATTATCTCCTTTCCGAATCGCCTTTTTAAGGTATTCTTAATGTATCTCGATCTACAGTACACCGCCTGCCGAATTATTCAAAACGCCCTTCATGAGCGAAGGCCAAGTGAGAACGAATCTGTAAAGTGATGAATCTCTTGAGTATGAATCTTCGGGCCACGTGACTCCGTGGGCCGAATTATAATGAAACGCCCCGAATGAGCGGAGTCGAAGTGAGAACGAATCCGTCAAGTGGTGAATCTCTTGAGTATGAATCTTTAGCTCACGTGACACTACTTTGGACACTAGAAAGGGTCCTTTTTTTACCTTTCTGGGAAAAATGTTTAAGTAGTGGTGCTAATTTAAATTGTTCAATGATTGTGACAGCTTCTTCTATCCTTTCGCGAGTCCACAAAGGTTTTCCTTTTTCATGCCGCTTGTTCAAAAACGTCCTGATAGTTTCATTACACTGTTCTTCAGATACAAATTCAGTCAGAGTTTGATTTTTTTCTATATCTGAACTCATTTTTCTACGGTAGGTACTTGATAAAACTCGAAATATAGAAAACAATAATAAAAATGCGCGCAACCTTCCTCGCGTAATGTTTGGGCGCTGGCCGGCACGGACGCCAGAGGGGAGCGGTGAGGTAAAGGGGAGTGGTAACAAGCGAAACATAGAGCTGTGCGAGTTCTGACTTGTTTATTTCATCTTTTCACCAAAACAGTTAAGGGATTTGATCAAATCACTTACTTTCTTCAGGGAAATCACCCCACAGAGTTGTTATTTCAACATCTTCCGTGAATTGATCATATACCTTAGGGATTTGATCAAATCCCTATTTTCATCATCTCCCTGAGACATATATATGTTTTAATTTATTCCCATTGTTATACTATAACTATAGTTTTATTTATCTATACAAGGGGTACGCCAGTTACATACACATTTCCAGGGGGTACGTGAAGCATAAAAGGTTGAGAACCACTGATATTTATGTTTTATTTTATTCCCATTGTTATACTATAACTATAGTTTTATCTATCTATACAAGGGGTACGCCAGTTACATACACATTTCCAGGGGGTACGTGAAGCATAAAAGGTTGAGAACCACTGATATTTATGTTTTATTTTATTCCCATTGTTATACTATAACTATAGTTTTATCTATCTATACAAGGGGTACGCCAGTTACATACACATTTCCAAGGGGGTACGTGAAGCATAAAAGGTTGAGAACCACTGATATATATATTTTATTTTATTCCCATTGTTATACTATAACTATACTTTTATCTATCTATACAAGGGGTACGCCAGTTACACATTTCCAAGGGGGTGTGTGAATCATAAAAGGTTGAGAACCACTGATATATATGTTTTATTTTATTCCCATTGTTATACTATAACTGTAGTTTTATCTATCTATACAAGGGGTACGCCAGTTACATACACATTTCCAGGGGGTACGTGAAGCATAAAAGGTTGAGAACCACTGATATATATGTTTTATTTTATTCCCATTGTTATACTATAACTATAGTTTTATCTATCTATACAAGGGGTACGCCAGTTACATACACATTTCCAAGGGGGTACGTGAAGCATAAAAGGTTGAGAACCACTGATATATATATTTTATTTTATTCCCATTGTTATACTATAACTATACTTTTATCTATCTATACAAGGGGTACGCCAGTTACACATTTCCAAGGGGGTGTGTGAATCATAAAAGGTTGAGAACCACTGATATATATGTTTTATTTTATTCCCATTGTTATACTATAACTGTAGTTTTATCTATCTATACAAGGGGTACGCCAGTTACATACACATTTCCAGGGGGTACGTGAAGAATAAAAGGTTGAGAATTAGACAATTTCATGGCCGTCCAATGGAAAGGTTTATTGAAAAGATCTACCAAAGAATTCTGTGGAATCGTTTCATTTAATCATGACGTACCTCTCGGTATATGTCAAAGACAGCGATTTGTGCTTCAGATCGTGCTCTTTGTCATGAGATTTTCTTCCACCAGCTGGCGTCGTCGTCAGCAACACCAGAATTGCCAGACTTACGGCCGCAAAGAAATGCGGCCCCATGGCTTTTGGAAACTCCTGGAAAATAAAGTTTCAAAATGTTAAAAAGTTTTAGTTAAATACGATCATTAAATTTATATTTATTGTCATTCTTTCTGCAAACAAAAATCACGGATGAACACAAAATTAGTTAAAAAATGTTTTGAATCGGCATCATTAGCAGTTTATAAAAATAAAATAAATACCCCCTCAAGCAGCTGCTTGCCACAGAGGTCTGACAGGAGCCTGTCAGTTTACATGCCACAGTAGAAGATCTGAGAGGATGGCAGGACCTCAGCAGAAAAACGACACATACATCCATGACTATACCCGGGACTCGAACCCAGGTCCCGTAGATCATTAGCCAAGCGCGCTAACCACTCGGCGCAGTTTGCATAACAAAAATCAATAAACTTTCGATTTAACGGACTAATCAAGTAATGCAGAGAATCCGTTAAATACAATTGCTTATATAATGAAGCCGAGTGGTTATCGCGCTTGGCTACTGATCTAAGGGACCTGGGTTCGAGCCTCGGGTAAGGCATGGATGTATGTGTCGTTTTTCTGCTGAGGTCCTGCCATCCTCTCATATCTTCTACTCTGGCATATAAACTGACAGGTTCCTGTCAGACCTCTGTGGCAAGCAGCTGCTTGAGGGGGTATTTATTTTATTTACTTATATAATGATGCACATAATACATGACTAGATCTGATAATAACCACCGGATAAGGCATGGATGTGTGTGTTGCGTTTCTGCTGAGGTCCTGCCATCCTCACAGACCTTCTACTATGGGGTATTAAAATGACAGGTTTCTCCTGTCAGACTTCTGTGGCAAGCAGCTATTTGAGGGGGTATTTATTTTTTTATTTTAGTGCATTAGAAACACCATTAAACAAATGTTGTACATAAAAGCCTGGAGGTGAGGAGCAAGTACAAACGGGAACTGCATTCGGTTATAAAAAAATTCCTCTGTTTCATCATCATCATCCTCAAGCAGCCATGGGCTACGGAGGTCCAACCAGACTGTGCAATTTAGTTCTCCAAGCAAGTCTATCCTGAGCGACATCTACTGCATCTGACCACTGCACACCAATTCTAACAAGATCCTGTTTGACATTGTCTGCCCACCGCATCCTAGGTCTACCCCTCTTTCTGAGGCCTTTAGGCACACTGTTCATAACCCTATTCGCCAATCTATAATTATTCATCGGGCAACATGGCCAAACCAGCGGAGTCTCTCTCTACACAATATGCTGCTCAAAGGAGGTTGCAGACTCCTTTGCCTAACCTCATCATTAGTTACAAAGTTGAACCACCTAATGCCAAAGATACTGCGTAAGCATCTGGAATCAAAAGCATCTAGTTTCCTGTTATCTTGTTTACACAGCGTCCAAGTTTCACTACCATAACTAACCCTAGAAAGAACCAAACTATTATACGGTCTAATTTTAGTCTTTAGGTGTCACTGATCTTTAAAACATTTTTTGAAAAAAAAAATGTGATATATATACTAATTGGCAATTGAATTAGGATCACTCCATCCAATGTTTTGTGAAAGGGTTTCAGAGAAGATATCGCTGAGAAATAATTTAAGTGTCTCCATCAAATCCATCTAAAACTCGATTTTCAAAAATATTCTTTCAGTATTTAACTCTCTCCAAGAGTGTCATGTTTCTCACAATGCATTCAATAGTGATAATATATAGCGTTCAATAAAGAAGATAACTTTTAACCTCTTCAACAAAAAATTAAACACTAAACTTTAGAATTTTATCCTGCAGCTTTATCCTGCAGTGACTAAGAAAGATACATATATATGGGTCATGTACATACCAAATGAAAGAACATTTCATTCTTAATCAAAATGTAACAGGAAATCAACTTAGAATGAAGTCTACTTAAGCCCAACTTTAAAAAACGATGAAACCTCTTTGGACACTGAATAAAAAATAAATAAATACCCCCTCAAGCAGCTGCTTGCCACAGAGGTCTGACAGGAACCTGTCAGTTTATATGCCACAGTAGAAGATCTGAGAGGATGGCAGGACCTCAGCAGAAAACAACACGAATATCCATGCCTTACCCGGGGCTAAGGGTTATTAAACAGGTTATTACCACAGTTAAACGTTTATGGAGGTTTAAAACATTTAAGAACAGCAATGTGTTCTACGAAATTTATCAAAAAAATATTTAAGTTTCAATTAACCTCAAATTCAGTCTAGTATTGCACTTATTATATGTTCAAGCTTCCGTAACTCTTTAAGTACTGAAGGGATATCTTTAAAACACGATATTAGATAGAAATAATTGAGATCTTTATTTTTAGTCACATTTCTCCATAAAACGCTTATTTTAAAAGTTATAGAGCTGTGAAGTCAGTGTCCCATCGACATGGGACAAAGTGATCATATTTGAAGGATCACTCAGTGTATATTTTTAATGTGTTTTCGCTTCCCACCCGGTTATTAGCATTTTCAAAAACGTAATCACGGACTGATTGGGGGGAGGTATTATTCGTTGCCCCCCTATTCGTTTAAATTTAGATTAATTCGATTGAGCATGTAACTTCTGCTGAGGTCCTGCCATCCTCACTTCTTATAAACTGACAGGCTCCTGTCAGACCTCTGTGGCAAGCAGCTGCTTGAGGGGGTATTTATTTTTATTATTTTATTTTTATTTAACTTCAGTTAAAATTTCTTCATTAAAAGTTTATTTAAGAAATTAGAGCGCTTGGCTAGATAAGATATGGATCTTTCTTTTCTTGCTCAGATCTCATCTTCCTCACAAATATTTCTCTATGACGTTGACTCTATGACGTCCTTCCTCACAAAATATTCTCTCAGTGACAAGCTCCTGTCAGACCTCTGTAGCAAACAACTATTTGAAGGGTAATTTATTTATTTTGCACCTGACGCCCTGTTGACGTAATATGAGTCTGGTCGTAATAAAGCCGTCACTGACTGGACTTTGACACGAAAATAACCCTCGTTCACTCCTGCATCAATATCGATCTGCAGAGATGACTGACGGCAATGATGTGCTGCCAGTACAAAGCACGGGCAGTAGTCGAAAGCACGGGTAGTTGTCGCGTGTCATAAAACCAATCTCCTTAAAATTGCCTTGACTGTGAAGGCTTAACACCAGGAGAAAGATATGAAGCTTATGTAGGACAAAGATGGCTGACAACGCTGAAAATGAAGGAATATTTGAAGTAATTGGATTGTTTTACCTCTGAGCTGCTCTTTGTTTACCTCTGAGCGGCACTTTTTTTTTTTGCATACAAAATGCTAAATGGCCAGGTCACAAGGTCCAAAGGGTTCAGAGATAGTTGGGGAAGGGGATACACTGGACAACTGTTAGGAGACAGATAGTAGCCTTCCGTCAAGGCCATCAAGATCCAGCATATTCTTTAACATGCACCGGAGGGGAGGATCAGTTGGTAGCGGACCAGGCTCGTAATATGTAGTCCCCAGGTTCGAGTTCCACTTGTTTGAGACTTATCTCTGCTAAATCCCCAACCTGCCCTCGGTAGTAGGGGACATAGATGGGCTTGGAAAGGCTGTTGTCCTTCAGATGGGACATAACCTGTGCACATTAAAGAACATGCTGGATGACCTTAATGGGAGGCTACCATCTGTATTCTAACAACTGTTCCAGTGGGTCCCCTCCTCCAACTTTCTTTGAGCTCTCCGGATCCTTGTGACCTGGCCATTTACCCCATTATGTGCAAAAAAAGTGCCGCTCAGAGGTAAAGCAACTAATTTTCGTATAAGAAGAATAACGCTTTGTTTTTCGCCAGTTAGATTTATTGACACATGTAATGTAGGTTAGGGTTGGGTTGTTTTAATTCTGAGCGGCACTTTTTTGTACACCATGGGCTAAATGGCCAGGTCACATGGACCCCGAAGACTCAGAGAAGGTTGGGGGAGGGTACCCACTGGAACAGCTGTTGGGAGACAGATGGTAGCCTCCCGTCAAGGCCACCCAGCGTGTTCTTTAACGTGCACAGGGTATGGCTCTCCCGCACACGGGGCCACGGCTTAACGTCCCATCCGACGGACGGCTGCTTTTCCAAGCCCATCGGTGTCCCCTACTGACCGTGGGCAGGGCGGGGAAAATGTAGGTTAGGCACTGCAATGTGCTAGTTGCATGATTGTGTAAGCCGAGCGCTTTCCTGTGCTCCCCTGTACAGCGAAAGCTCTTAACGTTAGAAACGAAAGAGCCACTTCCTAATGAGACTATTTGTCACGATCTTTTCTCTAAATAACTTTCTGTAGAGGATTTTGCATTTTTGCATTTATATTAGATAGCGCACGAAAGTGTCGACAAGATAGTCTCATTGATTCAGATACTTAAGACAGCTAAACACTATTAGCATAGAAATAATCCAGAATTTAAACTGGGTAAAAAAAAAACGATCAAAAACAAATCGAAATAATTTCAGCAGGAAGAAATTAATTTCCCCCGAACCATTAGTGTTTCTTAAAAGGTCTAAACATAATGATGACAACAACAGATGAATTGTTTAAGAATCCATTACCTAGATCGTTTGCAAATAGCAACGAGCTATGACGCTGCGCCAGTTACACCCCCTCCCCCCTCCCGGTTCCCTAATGCCCTGGCAACAGAGCGATTCTGCGAATATCGATGTTGTGTCCTCCCTTGGCTACGCAATCCCCGGTGTATTATGCCCATCCCGCAGCCAGACTGCTGGAGTGGGCGAACCGAGGAGTCGCTGCACATCGCTCCACGATGACGTCTTCACGAGCGAAGCGGCAACAGCAATTACTGGCGAAAGATGTTCCAGGAATGGCCCTGCATCCGTCGTCGTCGTCCTCCTCCTCCGGTGGGTCGATGCGGAGGATGGGCAGCGGCGGCACGCGCATCTCTCCTCCGGTCACCTCCTCCTGCGTCCTCTCGTTCTGCTCTTTGCGTTATCGGTTTTCGCCGAAGTGCCTCTCAGCACGCTCATTCGTGGAAATGCTTTTTATAGCTTCGGACAAAATGAGGGGCGATTGCCCTCACTCGGCGATATTCTCAGATTCTCCTTAGGGAGATTTTATCAGATCTCAGTGATGATGTTCCATCGTTTTCGGAGATGGATCATTACTTGCGTTTTTTTTTTGTGTGTGTGTTTAGGGAGAAAATAGTTTTTGTCGTCTAATAGAAAAGATCCCTTGTTTGTTAGACTGCAGGTTGGCTCAGTCGGTAGCGCGTCAGACTCTTAACCTACAGTTACTAGGTTCGAGTCCCAATCTCGCCTGCCATTGGTTAGAAAGAGGACGGCGATGGGT
The DNA here is from genome assembly GCA_038380435.1 of Ryuthela nishihirai. Classification (NCBI taxonomy): domain Eukaryota; kingdom Metazoa; phylum Arthropoda; class Arachnida; order Araneae; family Heptathelidae; genus Ryuthela; species Ryuthela nishihirai. The sequence goes on from JAWZYU010000030.1 coordinate 61,307,050, forward strand.
TTGGAACGTGCACCATCCAGCGGATGGAACGTTAAGACGTGGATGCGTGTGCACGTTGGGTTATGTAAACGATAGAAAAGGTAGAGGACTGTTAGTGTCTGACAGAGACGTCTTCGGAGGGAATAATAAGACCGAACCCTGGTGCTGATATTCGGTGTTAATGGGGTTAGACCTCGTTTGCGAATATTCTTGTAGTTGCGACGAGTAGAGATTTCAGTTGTTTTATCTCTGAGCTGTGCTTTTCTTCCACACAATGGGCTAAATGGCTAGGTCACAAGGACCGCGAAGACTCAGAGAAAGTTTAGGGAAGGGGACCCACTGGACAGCTGTTAAGAGGCAGATGGTAGTCTCCGGTCAATGCCATTCAGCGTGTTCTTTAATTCATGATTCAAATCAGGGATCATTCATGGCTCTCAAGTCCATGCTTTGGCCGCCGTCCGTTTTTCCAAGAGCATCGGTGCTCCGAGGTCAGGGTGCGGGTTTTGTGGAGATAAATCTCAACGATAGCGCAACTGGGACTAGAACCCGGGAACTGTAGATTACGAGTTTGGCAGGCTATCTGTCTCCTAAGAGTAGATCCTCTTCTATCTGTTGTCCTAAGAGTGGATCCTCTTCTATTTGTTGTCCTAAGAGTGGATCCTCTTCTCTCTGTCCCCTAAGGGTGGATCCTCTTCCATCTGTTGTCCTAAGAGTGGATCCTCTTCTATCTGTTGTCCTAAGAGTAAATCCTCTTCTATCTGTTGTCCTAAGAGTGGATCCTCTTCTATCTGTCTCCTAAGGGTGGATCCTCTTCTATCTGTCGTCCTAAGAGTGGATCATCTATCTGTTGTCCTAAGAGTGGATCATCTTCTATCTGTTGTCCTAAGAGTGGATCCTCTTCTATCTGTTGTTCTAAGAGTGGATCCTCTTCTCTCCATCTCCTAAGGGTGGATCTTTATCTATCTGTTCTCCTAAGGGTGGATCCTTTTCTATCTGTCTCCTAAGACTGGATCCTCTTCTATTTGTTTTCCTAAAAGTGGATCCTCTTCTATCTGTCTCCTAATTTGTTTCCTGTTTAGGAACGTCATCACATATGCACTTCAATATTTCGAAAAAGTACTGAGAGAAATTCCTCGTAAATCATCCTGTTAAACTTTGGAATACTCTCATAAAAAATTTTATGATAATTAATCATCATGTGTTGTAAGACCTGGATTTAGAAAAAACAATACTCGGGGTTAAGTCACCTAACTGGAAGAGGCCAGGACGCCATTCCTGATTCTTTTTCTCCAGAAAGTATTCCCGTCAAATAGTGCTTCATCTGGGGAAGTCCTCCCCGTCCCCCCCAAAAAAATTATTTTAATCTCACATTTAACTGATAGCAGTAAAGAACTATTAACCATCCAGATTTCCTGATCTACTTTAACAGAGAGAACGGATGAGAGTTATGTCTCCTTATGAATCCGCATTTAATCTCATGAACCATTTTTTTTTTCTGATCCTCATCTCCCCTTTCTTCCCCCGATTCATTCCCTTACATCATCATCATCGTCGCCGATTGCTCTTCCTAGAAGCACCGGAACCATTCACGGGATATTTCACAGCAATGGAGGCCACAGAGGTAGTTGACCTGACCCTCGGGCTACCTGTGGTTAGGGAGTTTCCCTTCTCCCTGGCTGATGCGGAATGTCTCTTCCCTTCCCCAATAATCTACGAAACGGATCTTGCGCAGGCGTCTCACCTCTTCAATTACACCGACTGATGTCTCTTAGATGTTTTCCAAGAGCAATTTTAGGTTACTGAACTATTCCTACCTGTCTGCCAGTCAATGTGACAGCCTTGCGTCGTCGGATGCAGAAATATGCAGATTATTCGACTAACAGAAAGACAGCCTCAAAATCAGAATAATATTACAGAAATTTCAAAAGAGGCGATATTTATGATATATATTTGTTTTCAACATTTCTAATGTAGAAAATTTATTGTAAAGGAACCGAATTTTACTTTATTTTGCTGTTCACCATGTGATACAGTGTGCTGATGCCGAAATTTCCATTGGTTAGCACGCTTGGCTACTGATCTAAGGGACCTGGGTTCGAGCCCCGGATTAGGCATGGATGTGTGTGTCGTTTTTCTGCTGAGGTCCTGCCATCCTCACAGACCTTCTACTGTGGCATATAAACTGACAGGCTACTGTCAGACCTCTGTGGCAAGCAGCTGCTTGAGGGGGTATTTATTTTTTTATTTTTAATGTTCAACAGAACCTGGACGGGTATTTGCCCCTTGGTTTTCAATTGTAGAGACCAAAATTATGTTTTAAAGCAAATTGTACAAGATGATTTTGACCACTATAAAAATGCATCCACCAAAAGGACTACGAAGACCTTATTTGGGTTCTGATATACTAATAGTATTATTACATAAATACTATTAGATGAAGATATAATTAGGGTCAGTGCTTTAGGGTGCTGCTATTAGTAATGTACAGTCGCTCAAAAAATATCCGAACACTATGGTTGATCACAGAATTCAGAAAAAATATCTGGCACCGATTTTTTTAGAAATGAGTGATCTGATCGGTGCCAGATATTTTTTTCTGAATTCTGTGATCAACCATAGTGTTCGGATATTTTTTTGAGCGACTGTATTTTCTCCAGCCCTGTTAATTTTTGTTTCAATATACAATATATTTTTGTTAGATGCTGTTAATTGTATGAATTGTGAAGTCTCCCGTGTGTCAAATGGGGCGTTAATCCGTGGCTCCGTGTGCGGAAGAGCTAAATAATCGTATTTATGACGTCACACTGGATTAATGGGCAAAAAACACTAAATTTTACGTTTGTTTTACGATTTCTAAACCTTTGCTACACTTTAATGGCATCGAGATTAAATATTCTGCGCCAAAAGATTCTTCTGCGATTCTTGACCGCAACCGAGATATTCCGATATGGAAAGCGTGATCTTGTCATCCATTGTTCTTTGACAGCAGACGTCTAAAGCATGCATTTAGAGCGCCCCTAAATAGCAGGGAATTACTTGTTGCAACAGGATGAGCAACTTTCGTATTGAATAAAGAATTCTCAGAACTCTATTCCTTTACTTCCTTGGCTATCACCCAACTCACGAATCGTCTAATCAGCGTCGACATTCTGTATTTCCATTATTTTCTTTCTTCAAAGAGATCTGTCACAATGGTCGGATAGAAGTATGTTCGCAAAGGTGAATTTAAGTGCGATATAATGTGTATTAGTCGTACCGTGGCCAAGTGGTTAGCGCGCTTGGCTACTGATCTAAGGGACCTGGGTTCGAGCCCCGGGTAAGGCATGGACGCTTGTGTCGTTTTTCTGCTGAGGTCCTGCCATCCTCTCAGACCTTCTACTACAGCACATTGGATCGTGTGGGTCCACTCACGGAAATATTGAGCGTGTGCAGTTACTGTTCACACGCTCCAGTTTGCTGTGAACGGTAACTGGAGCGTGTACAGTTGCTGTACACGTTCCAGATATTTTTTCTGAATTCTGTAATCAACCATAGTGTTCGGATATTTTTTTGAGCGACTGTATGTGTCGTTTTTCTGCTGAGGTCCTGCCACCTCTCAGACCTTTTACTATGGCATATAAACTGACAGGCTCCTGTCAGACCTCTGTGGCAAGCAGCTGCTTGAGGGGGTATTTAATTAAAAAAAATAATAATGTGTATAAACCTGTTTCGAGAAAATACGAGGGGCGGTAAGAAAGTTTCACGAGGATTATAATCTCGAAAGCAAAAGACCCACACTTATTGGTTGTGGCTATGTCGGAGGATTGGATTATCTCTGACGGCCCATTTTTTTGCACACAATGGGCTAAATCACAAAGTTGTTCAGAGAAGTTTGGCATGAGGGAGACCACTGAATAGCTCTTAGGAAACAGATGGCAGCCTCCCGTCAAGACCATCCAGTGTGTTCTTCAATGTGCACAGGGTATGGTTCTCTTGCACATGGTCCATAAAACTCCTCGCCCTGCCCATGGTCAGTAGGGGACACAGATGGGCCGCCGTCGGTCGGATGGGAAGTTATTGCCATGGCCCCATGTGCGGGAGAGCCATACCCCGTGCACGTTAAAGAACATGCTGGATGGCCTTGAAGGGAGGTTACCATCTGTTTCCCAGCAGCTGTTCCAGTGGGTCCCCTCCCCCAATCTTTTCTGAGCCTTCGGGGTCCATGTGACCTGGCCATTTTGCCCATGGTGTGCAAAAAAGTAACGCTCAAAGGTAAAACAACCCAACCCTTGCACATGGGGCCATGGCTTAATATCCTATCTAACAGACAACAGCCTTTCCAAGACCATCTGTTCCCCCTACTGACAGAGGGTAGGTTGGGGTTTAGCAGAGATAAGTTACAATGCTGGAACAAATGGGACTCGAACCTGGGCACTGCAGATTTATGAGTTTGGCACACTATCGACTGAGCCAATCCCATGTGGGAGGGATTTATTGATCATTGTTGCCAGTGGTGTAGCAAAGGCACTGACATTGGGGCAGTTGCCAAAAGTAACAATGTCAGAAGGGCACAGAACAGCATAATAATATCAATTGTCACACAAAAAAATTGCACTGAGCCAAGAATTTGTGAAGGGCGCCAAAACCTAGATTATTGGGTCCAGTATTGCCAATAATCTAGGCCAAAACCTAGATTATTGGGTCCAGTACTGCCAAATAATCTAGACCAAAACCTAGATTATTGGGTCCAGTACTGCCAATAATCTAGGCCAAAACCTAGATTATTGGGTCCAGTACTGCCAATAATCTAGGCCAAACCCTAGATTATTGGGTCCAGTACTGCCAATAATCTAGGCCAAACCCTAGATTATTGGGTCCAGTACTGCCAATAATCTAGGCCAAAACCTAGATTATTGGGTCCAGTACTGCCAATAATCTAGGCCAAACCCTAGATTATTGGGTCCAGTACTGCCAATAATCTAGACCAAAACCTAGATTATTGGGTCCAGTACTGCCAATAATCTAGGCCAAACCCTAGATTATTGGGTCCAGTACTGCCAATAATCTAGGCCAAACCCTAGATTATTGGGTCCAGTACTGCCAATAATCTAGGCCAAACCCTAGATTATTGGGTCCAGTACTGCCAATAATCTAGGCCAAAACCTAGATTATTGGGTCCAGTACTGCCAATAATCTAGGCCAAAACCTAGATTATTGATAATACTGGATGACGATTAGCTCGCCATTTACCGCTTTTTGTTTCCAGTTAATTGAACATGTCTACTCGATTTGAAACAGTGGTCCAAGAACGAGGTCTATGTTGTAATTCGGTTTTTGAATGCAAGGTAAGTGTCACTGGCAGAAATTCATCGCCAGCTCATGGAAATTTATGGTGAAGATGTTATAAGCCCACGGAGTGTGGTGAAATGATGAGCAGAATTTCGTGGCGGAAGAGTCACTACTGAGGATTGTGAAAAGAGTGGCAGACTCACAATAGCAAAACTGATGACAATCATGTGTGGAAAGTGCGATTCGATTTCGATTCTCCAAGCCTAAAGGAATATATTCGAGGCCACAGAGTTTAGACTGATGACGACATGCAAGCAACAGTGAAACAATGGCTGAGCGAAACGAAACGAATTAAACAGGAATAGAAACTCGTCTCATGATATCACAGTCTTTGAAAAGACTATGTCGAAAAGTAGATGAAAATAAAATTTCCCTGAACTACTTCCATTAGATATTGCAATAATACACTTCGAACTATATATATGCCATCTAGCTTACTTTCTGACTAACCCTCGATTTTAAGTGACATTATCCATTCTGTGAATGGACTGGTATAAATATAAAAATAAATATTCTTTCAAGCAGCTGCTTGCCACAGAGCTCTGACAGGAACCTATCAGTTGAATACGCCATGTTAGAAGGTCTGTGAGGAAAGCGAGACCTCAGCAGAAAGGGCAACACAAACATCCATGCCTGAAACGTTGCGGGGCGGGGGTGGCTCAGTCGGTAGCGAGCCTGACATGTAATCTGCAGTTCCCAGGTTCGAGTCCCAGCTGGGTCAGCATTCAGATTTATCTCCGCAAAATTCCCCGCCCTGCCCACGGTCAGTAGGGGACACCGATGGGCTTGGAAAGGCCGCCGTCCGTCGGATGGGACGTTAAGCCGTGCCCCCGTGTGCGGGAGAGCCATACCCTGTGCACGTTAAAGAACACGCTGGATGGCCTTGACGGGAGGCTACCATCTGTCTCTAAAACAGCTGTTCCAGTGGGTCCCCTCCCCCAACCTTCTCTGAGCCTTCGGGGTTCCATGTGACCTGGCCATTTAGCCCATGGTGTGCAAAAAAGTGCCGCTCAGAGGTAAAACAACCCAACTGAAACGTTGCTATTAAGTTTCACTAAAGCAACGGGGGGAGAGTTATGACTCGCTGTCCTTGTCTCCTCTATGTCCGTTTCTTGTCTGCATGATAAATGAACTTACTACAAAAAAAATTATATGTGGAAATCCTCTCACAAAATAAAAATGTTTGGTTGGGTTATTTTACCTCTGAGCGGCACTTTTTTGCACACCATGGGCTAAATGGCCAGGTCACAAGGACCCCGAAGGCTCAGAGAAGGTTGGGGGAGGGGACCCACTAGAACAGTTGTTGAGAGACAGATGGTAGCTTCCCGTCAAGGCCACCCAGCGTGTTCTTTAACTTGCACAGAATATGGCTTTCCCGCCTATGGGACCACGGCTTAATGTCCCATCCGACGGACGGTGGCCTTTCCAAGCCCTCGGTGTCCCCTACTGACCGTGGGCAGGGCGTTTTGCGGAGATAAATCTCAACGCTGACCCAGCTGGGACTCGAACCTGGGAACTGCAGATTACGAGCCTGGCGTGCTACTGACTGAACCACCCCCGCCGCACAGAAAAAAAGGCATTTTATGTTACGCTTTTCATTTACTAATTAAATCCTAATAATTTTTTTTTAATTGCTTTGAAACGTCATTTTTTTATTGCGATTGAGTGGCAGCATTATAATCTTATATCGGAAACAATAAGATGCTGTTTTGGGTTGACCAAAAAGCAAGCTCGCCTGGGAAGACAAAATACAATATCTTCACTAAGCCCCCTGGTAATTCCATGAAAAGCCACTTCTGTCTAGTGGGGGGCGGGGGTGGCTCAGTAGGTAGCGCGCCAGGCTCGTAATCTGTAGTTCAAGTAATCTGTGGTTCGAGTCCCAGCTGGGTCAGCGTTGAGATTTATCTCCGCAAAATTCCCCGCCTTGCCCACGGTCAGTAGGGGACACCGATGGGCTTGGAAAGACCGCCGTCCGTCAGATGGGACGTTAAGCCGTGGCCCCGTGTGCGGTAGAGCCATACCCTGTGCACGTTAAAGAACACGCTGGATGGCCTTGACGGGAGGCTACCATCTGTCTCCCAACAGCTGTTCCAGTGGGTCCCCTCCCCCAACCTTCTCTGAGCCTTCGGGGTCCACATGACCTGGCCATTTAGCCCATGGTGTGCAAAAAAGTGCCGCTCAGAGGTAAAACAACCAAACCCAACTGTCTAGTGGGGTAAATTTTTATTCATCTTCTTTTTAGCAGGCCACAAATAGAAAAAAATATGCATGAGGAAAAGGAAAGTGCAAGTGATGAATCCAGTCGTACTATGTATGGCTTTTCTTTCCGTTTTAGGAATATTAGAAAACATTTTTTTCAAAATATCTGCAATATATGCATGCTTATATTTTTTCGCTTTTTAACATTCTGAAGGGGAGCAAACGTCCCCCCCTCTATCCAGTCCTGCTTACAAGCGACATCAGTGTCATCGAATGCAGGGACTCGCAGCCGAATAACGGTTTTACCACGTGCCTCTGTAGTATACTACTACATTGCGATGGGAAGAATGCACACTTCGAGTCCATTCATTTCTGTTATGCTGCTCACGTATTCCAGGCGTGGCCCTACCGAAAGCTTTTTGAGCGGTTCAGCGTTATTAACCTTGAGAACCTTTCTGGTTTCTTACAACAAAACCATTAACGGAGGTGACATGACAACAGAATGAGATTGGGCACGTAGGCCTTTTACCAAGCGGCACTGACTGGGAGTTGGTGGATGCTGTACTCTGAAGAACTAAATTAAGTTGACTATACGGAGGGCTACTTGCAACTATATTCTCTATTCCTATAGCAATTTTTTTTTTCTAATATTTATGTCTGCTAATAATCTGACGGCCGATGAGCAATAAACTCGTCTTTCGGTATTCACCAGGACTGCAGCCGAGACCAGAATGTTACCTTCAGAAATAATCGTAACCTGTTTGCCGACCGACTTTCGACAAAGTGTTAAGTTGCATTCTGACTTCAAGAAGTCTTCTTACGAGTCGGGGTTACGTATTCAACGGGTTTTTAGATGAATATTCTAATTTATGCAGATGTGTAACTTCTAACTACTTGACTTCTTCTGACTAACTTCACCTGAAATGGAACTTATATTGAGGTGACCCCCCTTACTTAAACCTCTGGACATATCCCAGCTCTCTCACCTCCCCCCCTCCACTTCCCCCTTTGAAGTAATCCTGGGCACCTGCTTATCTCGACTGGGAATCTTTTCGAACTAGATACTTTTAGGTAATATTTGATATGTATTTATAGGGGGCGGAGTTTGGAGTCTGGTGGCGTGCCACGATCGTAACTGATATTCCCATGTTCAAATCCCTACTGGTTGTGCCATCGTTCTGATTTTTTCCGTTAATTCCCTCTTTATCCTCAGATAGAAAAAGAGCATCAATGGGTTGGAAAACACACAATATGTCGGATACAAAGTTAAGCTCTGGGCTTGTGTGAAAGAGGACCTTACCATATGTGCAGGTTAAAGGACACATTGGACGGTCCATAAGGAAGAAGGGGCAGGGGTGGCTCAGTCGGTAGCGCGCCAGGCTCGTATTCTGTAGTTCCCAGGTTCGAGTCCCAGCTGGGTCAGCGTTGAGATTTATCTCCGCAAAATTCCCTGCCCTGCCTACGGTCAGTAGGGGACACCGATGGGATTGGAAAGGCCGCCGTCCGTCGGATGGGACGTTAAGCCGTGGCCCCGTGTGCGGGAGAGCCATACCCTGTGCACGTTACAGAACACGCTGGATGGCCTTGACGGGAGGCTACCATCTGTCTCCCAACAGCTGTTCCAGTGGGTCCCTTCCCCCAACCTTTTCTGAGCCTTCGGGGTCCATGTGACCCGGCCATTTAGCCCATGGTGTGCAAAAAAGTGCCCCTCAGAGGTAACCCAACCCAACCCATAAGGAAGGCGTCCACCTGTCTCATTTATTGGATCTTATCCCCTTATCCAGCTATGAGTCCTTGGGTCCTTCTGGACTGATCCTTCTGGACTTCTTTCTCACCCATACACACACCTCGAGGCTTCAGTATCACACGTTTTTTAAGGCAGTCCTCGGAAAACAGACTCAAATATGTGAAATGCACTGGAATGGGAAGGGGGGGGGATGGCATGGACATCTCCCCATCCACAAGTTTCAGATTTGATTTTAATCTTACAAATGATACCTACTAAAGACGATGTTTGAGCATGGGTTGGTCATCCCTTGGTTGAAAAAAAGTGACGTCACGGGCATAACATCTATATACATTCTGCTCACCCTGGATTTTTTTCGCATGCGAGTGATCAGAAGAGACTCCAACATATCAACCTTCTCTCCCCCAACACTGGAAGTTTCGGGGCACTCCACTGTGTGCACAAAAGCATTCCTTAGAGAAGTGGTTCTCAACCTTTTATGCTTCACGTATCCCCTTTAAATGTGTATGTAACTGTATATGGCGTACCCTTTATACGTAACTGGTGTACCCCTTGTATAGATAGAAAGCTGGGTCAGCGTTGAGATTTATCTCCGCAAAATTCCCCGCCCTGCCCAAGGTCAGTAAGGGACACGGATGGGCTTGGAAAGGCCGCCGTCCGTCGGATGGGAAGGCTAAGCCGTGGCTCCGTGGCCTAAAGAAATGTATGGGTTAAGTGGCATAAGGAAAAGTATGGGTTAAGCCGTGGCTCCGTGTGCGGGAGAGCCATACCCTGTGCACGTTAAAGAACACGCTGGGTGGCCTTAACGGGAGGCTACCATCTGTCTCTCAACAGCTGTTCCAGTGGGTCCCCTCCCCCAACCTTCTCTGAGCCTTCGGGGTCCATGTGACCTGGCCATTTAACCCATGGTGTGCAAAAAAGTGCCGCTCAGAGGTAAAACAACCCAACCCTTGTATAGATAGATAAAACTATAGTTACAGTATAACAATCTTATTTTTACTTTATTACAAGATCTCTAGCGATTTTTGAGCTCTCACGGCGTACCCCCAAATATTTTACCGCGTACCCCACGTTGAGAACCTCTACCTTAGAGAAACACAACTCAGCATACGATTTTAGAAATGCAACCTAACCTGATCGAAAATGAAACATAATTTACGCTTTGTAAACAAAAAAAAAATCTTCCTTCCAAGGAGACTGCTTCATTAGGAAGGTTCACATCCAACTGGCTTAACGACGACAGATCAATTATGAAAGAGAAAAAAATGGCGACTCGAAATTTCCTTTCTTTTCCTTATTGCTTCAGGTGGAGCAATTGTCCCTTTCTAAGAAAGGCCTCGCGTTTTGCATTCTTATAAAGCAACGCGGAATGGCCCAGAGTAAACAAGACTTGCCGATTGCGTCATCACCCGCCATTTTAGCAATGAATGTTACGCACGCGCCGTGCACATTAATCGTCGCCAGGGTGCTCTGTGTGCGGTGACGTAAAGACACGCTTGCCACGATGAGTATCTGTAATGAAAGGGGTCACCTTTAAAAGCTTTTCGTTGAGGTCAGTATTCCAAAGCAATTAGGTTTTTATACAATAATTAAACGCTTTGCGAGTTGCACGTAATAGATTTTTTTTGTTTTTTCCTCACTCAAGAACATTTTTTTCCCCTCTGTTGTTCGTAATGAAGCAGCAAATTAAATGGTAGGATTAAAACGAAACGGCAAATGTTCGTCCCTATCGACATCGATTTTTTTTTCTCCCTTATTGTTTCCGTTAAAAACGAACAGACAAGGAAAAACCATTTTTAGGTGAGGGACGATTAAATCTTTGTCAATGCATTTTATGTAAAATTCTACAAAATAAATTTTTTGCAAGTACAAACAAATTTTTTTGTCGAGTGGGGTGAGCAGTGAGGTTGCATTGTTTTCAAAGTGATATTGTTTTTTGGCTCATTTATTCTCTTCAATTTATCGTCCCGTCTGCAGACATTGATTTTTCCTTCTTTAAAGAGAAACGAAATATTATTTCAGGTTGCGTAAACACCGATGAAGTATTCTTTTAGGTTGCATAAGTACTTATGAAGTATTCTTTTAAGCTGCATAAGTACCGATGAAGAATTCTTTAAGGTAACGTAAGTACGGATGAAGTATTCTTTTAAGTTGCCTATTTACCGATGAAGTATTCTTTTAAGTTGCCTATTTACCGATGAAGTATTCTTTTAGGTTGCCTAAGTACCGATGAAATATCCTTTTAGGTTGCCTAAGTACCGATGAAATATCATTTCAGAATGCGTAAGTACCGATGAAGTGTTCTTTTAGGTTGCATAAGTACCGATGAAGTGTTCTTTTAGGTTGCATAAGTACCGATGAAGTATTCTTTTAAGTTGCCTAAGTACCATAGAAATATTATTTCAGATTGCGTAAGTACCGATGAAGTATTATTTTAGATTGCCTAAGTACCATAAAAATTTTATTTCAGATTGCGTAAGTACCGATGAAGTATTCTTTTAGGTTGCATAAGTACCGATGATATATTATTTCATATTGCGTAAGTACCGATGATTTGTTCTTTTACGTTGCATAAGTACCGATGATTTGTTCTTTTACGTTGCATAAGTACCGATGAAGTATTCTTTTAGGTTGCATAAGTACCGATGAAGTATTCTTTTAGGTTCCCTAAGTACCGATGAAATATTCTTTTAGGTTGCATAAGTACCGATGGAATGTTCTTTCAGGTTGCCTAAGTACAGATGAAGTATTCTTTTAGGTTGCATAAGTACTAATGAAGTATTCTTTTATGTTGCATAAGTACTTATGAAGTATTCTTTTAGGTTGCATAAGTACTTATGAAGTATTCTTTTAGTTTGTATAAGTACCGATGATGTATTTTTTGGTTCCCTTAGTACCGATGAAGTATTCTTTTAGGTTGCATAAGTACTTATGAAGTATTCGTTTAGGTTGCATAAGTACCGATGAAATATTCTTTTAGGTTGCATAAGTATCGATGAAGTATTCTTTTAGATTGCCTAAGTACCGATGAAGTTTTCTTTTAGGTTGCCTAAGTACCGATGAAGTTTTCTTTTAGGTTGCCTAAGTACCGATGAAGTGTTGTTCTTTTACGTTTCATAAGTACCGATGAAGTATTCTTTTAGGTTGCCTAAGTACCGATGAATTATTCTTTTAGATTGCATAAGTACCGATGAAGTATTCTTTTAGGTTGCATAAGTACCTATGAAATATTCTTTTAGGTTGCATAAGTACCGATGGAATGTTCTTTTAGGTTGCCTATGTACCGATGAAGTATTCTTTTAGGTTGCAAAAGTACCGATGAAGTTTTCTTTTAGTTTGTATAAGTCCCGTTAAAGTATTCTTTTAGGTAGCGTAAGTACCGATGAAGTATTCTTTTAGGTTGCCTAAGTATCGATAAAGTAGTCTGTTAGTTTGCGTAAGTACCGATGAAATGTTCTTTTAATTTGCATAAGTACCGATGAAGTATTCTTTTAGGTTGCCTAGGTACCGATGAAGTATTCTTTTAGGGTGCCTAAGTATCGATGAAGTATTCTTTTAGGGTGCCTAAGTATCGATGAAGTATTCTTTAGGTTGCCTAAGTGCCGATGAATTTTTCTTTTAGATTGCATAAGTACCGATGAAGTATTCTTTTAGGTTGCATAAGTACCTATGAAATATTCTTTTAGGTTCCATAAGTACCGATGGAATGTTCTTTTAGGTTGCCTAAGTACCGATGAAGTATTCTTTTAGTTTGTATAAGTACCGATGAAGTATTCTTTTTAGGTTGCCTAAGTATCGATAAAGTAGTCTTCTATTTTGCGTAAGTACCGATGAAATGTTCTTTTAATTTGCATAAGTACCGATGAAGTATTCTTTTAGGTTGCCTAAGTACTGATGAAGTATTCTTTTAGGTTGCCTAAGTACCGATGAAGTATTCTTTTAGGATGCCTAAGTACCGATGAAGTATTCTTTTAGATTGCCTAAGTACCGATGAAATATTCTTTTAGGTTGCATAAGTATCGACGAAGTATTCTTTTAGGTTGCCTAAGTATCGATGAAGTATTCTTTTAGGATGCCTAAGTACCGATGAAGTATTCTTTTAGATTGCCTAAGTACCGATGAAATATTCTTTTAGGTTGCATAAGTATCGACGAAGTATTCTTTTAGGTTGCCTAAGTATCGATGAAATATTAGGATTAGCATTTTCCGAATCTTCCAATAGTTTTATTTTCCACCATCAGAGGGTGCTAAAGTTACAAAAGGGCAAAATTTTAAAAGTCTACTACTGTAAACAATATATATTATGATAGAGTTCGCTAATGCATACTAGAAATTCGAAAATTTAGTGGGAGAGTGTGACAGCAGGTATTTTCTCCCTTCCCCTCGGCGGCGGGGAGGGAGCTGGAAACGCAACTTTTTGTTTTAAGAGATAAATAAAAAATTATTTTTGGATTGTATAAGTGGCAATAAATTATTACTCTTCGCATATTCTGAATTTTCCATTAGTTTTAATTTTAATTAGTAACAGTGCCACTCAGAGGTAAAACAACTTGGAACCTTTCGAAAGATCCCCCTCCCAAACGTATTTCCAAAATACGCCACTGACGTGATGTAGACAATATCATCATGCTCTATACACGAGTCCAGATTCAGTTTTCAGTTTTTACACCGATTCCAGACGTGTGTCCATCTGAAGTAGGAGATTGTGCTTATTTGTAATTATAAATTGAAAATTGTTGTTGAAACTGAGATTGGCTGATGATAAATGAGAGGAAGGCTGGCGTGAGGGTTTATCAAAAATAAAAGGGGATCGTGATTCCGAAAAGTTTGGGAGTCCTGATGGAAAGAACCCTGATCTAGAGATAGAAGAAGGAATACATCACAACTGCTGTAACATCAAAGAACCATTTTGATGTTCACAGTACGATGGTCTGTGCTGACCTCATGATGACTGGCAGAGATGAGGTTGTTCTTGCACCTTACGCCACACTCTTCAGGAATGCTCTTGCACCTTATGCCTCACTCTTCAGGAATCCTCTTGCACCTTACGCCACACTCTTCAGGAATGCTTTTGCACCTTATACCACACTCTTCAGGAATCCTCTTGCACCTTACGCCAACTCTTCAGGAATGCTCTTGCACCTTATGCCACACTCTTCAGGAATCCTCTTGCACTTACACCACACTCTTCAGGAATGCTCTTGCACCTTATGCCACACTCTTCAGGAATCCTCTTGCACCTTACACCACACTCTTCAGGAATGCTCTTGCACCTTATGTCTCTGTCTTGATTCTATCTTTATGGACCATCATGACCTTCCCCAAAGTTCATGGATATTCTTCAAACTGTAAATATTCTGAAGATGAAATGGCCAGTCAGATCACCGGAACTAAGTCCAATATTGGCGTCCAGTATTTGATGCACAATGCGCCAAAAATTGGATTCACTATATTATCCACAATAGACTCCCATACCGATCTTGACAGATCGGTATGGTACGCCCGTCCCTTCTCAAGAACCCTCCATGAACACATTCATGTCTGTTCTTGTGGAGTAGTGAGCTTTATTATCATCACAAAGCTTCACCAACCGATTCTTTAAGTCTAGAAGAATGCATTACACGGGTTTATTTCAGGGTGATCATACTCCTTATTAGCATCTACTTCCCCTAATTCTATTCCCCCCACAATCACTGATACTCTCACATGTATATTACACGATTTCATTGTCCTACTCATTTATGTCACATGACCTTCCCAGAGATATAAAATTTCTCTTGATTGTGTAACAAGCAGAACCAAACGTAAAATTCTTAAATACAATGGATTATCTTGATGACATTTAAATGCATTTTCTGAAAACCGTCTTATAAAATTTTGCCTATTATATTTTAATTTTAAACACCGCTCGAGTTTTTATTCCTATCGTCAATAAACTCATTTAATTTATGAAAGAATAAATAAATAGATAATTAGTGATAGCATACAGTGAATAAGTATCTAATAAGATGTTGTGTATGATCGTTAATATTTTTTCTTTCAAATTGAGTATTCTTTACAAAGATCTATTTTTGTGGTTTGAATTTTTGTGCCATCTATCTGCATTTAGTTTAAGAGGGGTCCAGAATTATCTGCACCCACATTCGACCCACCTCATATGTGTGATTCACACATATGAGGGGGTGGCTCAGTCGGTAGCGCGCCAGGCTCATAATCTGTAGTTCCCAGGTTCGAGTCCCAACTGGGTCAGCGTTGAGATTTATCTCCGCAAAACTCCCCGCCTTGCCCACGGTCAGTAGGGGACGCCGATAGGCTTGGAAAGGCCGCCGTCCGTCGGATGGGACGTTAAGCCGTGGCCCCGTGTGCGGGAAAGCCATACCCTGTGCACGTTAAAGAATACGCTGGATGGCCTTGACGGGAGGCTACCATCTGTCTCCCAACAGCTGTTCCAGTGGGTCCCTTCCCCCAACCTTTTCTGAGCCTTCGGGGTCCTTGTGACCTGGCCATTTAGCCCATGGTGTGCAAAAAAGTGCCGCTCAGAGGTAAAACAACCCAACCCATCCCACATCACAATTCATTTCATTCGTATTTGTTGCGTACTACAACAGAAGTCTGTCTCTCTTGTTAAAGTTTTCTCCCCTACAATTTAAAATGAGGCCATTCTGACTAAAAAAAGAGCTCAAGCGCGATGGCATTGACTATAAGGCCGACTGAGCTGATTAACGCGAATAGGAAAGTGTCAACTTGATACCCAATCAGCACTTGTGAACCACGGATATCGTCAAGAGAGTCCGGCATCACAACTTGAACGCCAACATATTAGCACCTGTTGAGTCACCTTGTTTGCTAAAAGCCTTTTGTCAACAGGATCCTCAGATAAGCGAAAAGATAGAATGTAAATGACTTTCGCAACATTTAAGTTAAGCAACAGCTTGGCTCTTGTGACCACTTTGGCGCGGTTAACTGATCTCGACAGATCTCGTGCCTGGCAAACACGATCTCTTTGTTTTCCTTTCACCTCGATGGTGTCGAGTTCTCACTTCCTCTGCTCCGTGTTCTCTTCGTCTTTCGAGAATCTTTAGAGCAGCTGTCGGGCATCAGAAGGATCGTTAACGCCATTCAGAAGAGAAGGCGGGAGACGGCGATCAATAACAACGTCGCGTTTTTGTTTTTCTGTTCCTCTTTTAAAGTCTCTCATCTCTCTTTTATCCCCATCGCGTTACATCAATCCCTGGATAAGGTTACCATCAATTAAAGCGAGTTGGAAGCGCGGTAAGGCGAGAAGCTCGTGACATTGTGCGGAGAAAGTGCTCGAGTTTAATATATACCACGTGATCTTCGCTTGAATGTTGTTGCGACATTGGGCGACATTGGCTAAAGCAAGTTAAGGATGATGTGCGTGTGGGATGACAAAAGGTGGACGAAAAGAATCAAACCTTGGATGTTCATGCAAATGGGCTGTTTTATATCTGAGTGGCACTTTTTTCATTTCATGGGCTAAAATGGCCAAGCTGGGTTGGGTTGTTTTACCTTTGAGCGGCACTTTTTTGCACACCATGGGCTAAATAGCCAGGTCACATGGACCCCGAAGGCTCAGAGAAGGTTGGGGGAGGGGACCCACTGGAACAGCTGTTGGGAGACAGATGGTAGCCTCCCGTCAAGGCCATCCAGTGTGTTCTTTAACGTTGGATTGTTTTACCTCTGAGCGGCACTTTTTTGCACACCATGGGCTAAATGGCCAGGTCACAAGGACCCCGAAGGCTCAGAGAAGGTTGGGGGAGGGGACCCACTGGAACAGCTGTTGGGAGACAGATGGTAGCCTCCCATCAAGGCCATTCATCGTGTTCTTTATCGTTGAGTTGTTTTACCTCTGAGCGGCACTTTTTTGCACACCATGGGCTAAATGGCCAGGTCACATGGACCCCGAAGGCTCAGAGAAGGTTGCGGGAAGGGACCCACTGGAACAGCTGTTGGGAGACAGATGGTAGCCTCCCATCAAGGCCATCCAGTGTGTTCTTTAACGTTGGATTGTTTTACCTCTGAGCGGCACTTTTTTGCACATCATGGGCTAAATGGCCAGGTCACAAGGACCCCGAAGGCTCAGAGAAGGTTGGGGGAGGGGACCCACTGGAACAGCTGTTGGGAGACAGATAGTAGCCTCCCATCAAGGCCATTCATCGTGTTCTTTATCGTTGAGTTGTTTTACCTCTGAGCGGCACTTTTTTGCACACCATGGGCTAAATGGCCAGGTCATAAGGACCCCGAAGGCTCAGAGAAGGTTGGGGGAGGGGACCCACTGGAACAGCTGTTGGGAGACAGATGGTAGCCTCCCATCAAGGCCATTCATCGTGTTCTTTATCGTTGAGTTGTTTTACCTCTGAGCGGCACTTTTTTGCACACCATGGGCTAAATGGCCAGGTCACATGGACCCCGAAGGCTCAGAGAAGGTTGGGGGAGGGGGCCCACTGGAACAGCTGTTGGGAGACAGATGGTAGCCTCCCGTCAAGACCATCCAGCGTGTTCTTTAACGTGCACTGTGTATGTCTCTTCAGCGTACATGGCCCGGCTTAACGTCCCATCCGAAGGACGGCGATCTTTACGAAGCCCATCGGTGTCCCCTATTGACTGTGGGCAGGGTGGGGAGTTTTGCGGAGATAAATCTCAGAGCTGGCCCAGCTGGGACTCGAACCTGGGAACTACAGATTACGAGCCTGGCGCGCTACCGAATGGCCAAGTTTCAAGGACCATAAGGGCTCAGGGAAAAAAAAACCCGTGAAGTCAGATATGTTCTTTAATGTGTGCAGTGTATGATTCGTCTGCGCCCGAGCCACGGCTTAAAATTCCATTCGAAGGACGGCTGCCTTTTCAACCCATGGGTGTTCCCTTTCTCACCGAGGGCAGGGTGGACGACGTTAGAAGAGATAAATCTCAACTGGGATACTACCACTAACTTATCCAACCCAACACCTCCTATAACAGAAAGACGGTGGACCAAGTTATGACGTCACCATAAGTAGTCCTGTAATGTATAAAATTATTTCTATTATTATTATTACTGGTGTACTTTTATACTAATATTTATATTAATGGTTATTTATAAATATATCTTATTTAGAAGAAAAATTATTTGGATTGATTAGCAATTATCATAATGCTAATAAATACGAAAATTTTTTATTCTAAAAGAGATATATTTATAAATAAACGTTAGTGTAAAAGTACACCACTGATAATAATAGAAAGAAATATATAAGAATTTTCTACGTTACACGACTAGTTATGCTGACTAATTAATAATTTTATACATTACAGGACACTACATGACATTACAGGACTACCTGTGGTGACGTCATAACCTAGTCCATAGGCCTTCTGTTGTAGGAGGTGTTGGGTTGGCTCAGTTAGTAGTAGCGCCCCGAGTTCGTAATCTGCAGTTCCCGTTTTGAGTCCCAGTTAATATTTATCTCTTCTAACGTCCACCTGCCCTCGGTGAGAAAGAGAACACCCATGCTGACGTCATAACCTAGTCCATAGGCCTTCTGTTGTAGGAGGTGCTGACCAACACTCGGTCGTCCCGTGACCGAGTGGTTAGCATGCTTCGCTGCTGATCACGGGAACTTGGGTTCGAGCCCTCGGTAAGGCGTGGATGTTTCCTTTCTTGTGTTGTCCTCTGAGATCTCTCCTTCCTTACATTGAAAGGCTCTGGTCGGACCTCTGTTGCAAGAAACAGCTCGAGGGGGGAATTTTTATCTATTTATTCAGATAAGATGAAGATTGTGATCATTTTCTCTTTGAATCTTGATATTTAAGAATTTAAAGAATTTTTCGATGCTGGAATATTTAAGAGCAGACGAATTCGTCTTAATTTTTGTCAGTTTATACGCCTGTCAGTTTATAGTAGAAGGTCTGTCAGCAGCCAAGCGCGCTAACCACTCGGCTATAGACCATACATTACCATATTTTATAGCCTCTACATTTTACTAGCATTCTGAAAAGTGTCCCACAAACCTCCTTCCCCTAGATGCAATCATGATCGACATGTACATGTTAATATATCTTTTTGAAATGTTTCAAATTTTAATTTATTTGCTCTCCTGTCAAAAAACGCTATAACTTTTATCTTCCTCTTATAATTGTCCCCCCCACCCCCCTCTGAAATTCGTCCTTTTTTCCTTGAGAATTTGTAGCCTATTCTTGCATTCTATTACCATATCGTAAACATTTCACCTTAACAAGTGCTTCACTCACTTCGCTACTGATCCAAGAGACCTGATAAGGGATGGACATATTCTTCATGTGTTGTCTTTCTGCTGAGATCTCGCACTCCTCGCGGATTTCTTTGGTTTATTATATAGAGAGGCTCGTTTTGGGAATTCTGTCGCTAGCAGCTACTTGATGGGCAGTTTTATTTTTATCGTTTCACAGTTTTCAAGGCATTACAATATACAGACACTGGGCAGAAAAATGGACACAACTCCTATGTTAAACCAATGGAGAGTCAAATTCGAAAATCCGTAATTTCTACAATAAGCTTTTTATAGGAAAAGAGGACTAGATAAATTCAAATCTCGATTTTCGACAATATTTGTTGGGTACCGTCCCGTGGCCGAGTGGTTAGCGCACTTGGCTACTGATCCCCGGGGGACCTGGGTTCGATCCCCGGGTAAGGCATGGATGTTCGTGTGTTTTCTGCTGAGGTCCTGCCATCCTCTCAGATCTTCTACTATGGCATATAAACTGACAGGCTCCTGTCAGACCTCTGTGGCTAAGCAGCTGCTTGAGGGGGTATTTATTTATTTTTATTTATTTAAAGAACTATTAAATAATTTAAAGAACTATTAAATATATTTGTTGGGTATTTAAAGAATTATTAAATAATTTAAAGAACTATTAAATATATTTGTTGGGTATTTAAAGAACTATTAAATAATTTTAAGAACTATTAAATATATTTGTTGGGTATTTAAAGAACTATTAAATAATTTAAAGAACTATTAAATATATTTGTTGGGTATTTAAAGAACTATTAAATAATTTTAAGAACTATTAAATATATTTGTTGGGTATTTAAAGAGCTATTAAATAATTTAAAGAACTATTAAATATATTTGTTGGGTATTTAAAGAATTATTAAATAATTTAAAGAACTATTAAATATATTTGTTGGGTATTTAAAGAACTATTAAATAATTTAAAGAACTATTAAATATATTTGTTGGGTATTTAAAGAACTATTAAATAATTTAAAGAACTATTAAATATATTTGTTGGGTATTTAAAGAACTATTAAATAATTTTAAGAACTATTAAATATATTTGTTGGGTATTTAAAGAACTATTAAATATATTTGTTGGGTATTTAAAGAACTATTAAATAATTTAAAGAACTATTAAATATATTTGTTGGGTATTTAAAGAATTATTAAATAATTTAAAGAACTATTAAATATATTTGTTGGGTATTTAAAGAACTATTAAATAATTTAAAGAACTATTAAATATATTTGTTGGGTATTTAAAGAACTATTAAATATATTTGTTGGGTATTTAAAGAACTATTAAATAATTTTAAGAACTATTAAATATATTTGTTGGGTATTTAAAGAGCTATTAAATAATTTAAAGAACTATTAAATATATTTGTTGGGTATTTAAAGAACTATTAAATAATTTAAAGAACTATTAAATATATTTGTTGGGTATTTAAAGAACTATTAAATAATTTAAAGAACTATTAAATATATTTGTTGGGTATTTAAAGAACTATTAAATAATTTAAAGAAGTATTAAATATATTTGTTGGGCATTTAAAGAACATTTAAATATATTTTATGAAAACCGTCTCATAAAATTTTTTCCATTAATTAATTAATCAGTAATTAATTTAAAGAAAAAAATTTCCCTTTAAATAGAAATTTTCTTTTTGGGGAAAAGCGCTCACAATCCCATCGTCGTAAATCATCATAACAAGGTCAAAATAACACTAACACCTATTTTCTACCGGGATTTTCCACTGCGTCTAGACCTGCTGTGAATTCTGCGTGGAACATACACAATACAATTCATCGGCTGCAGGATAAAAATACAAGCATCAAACATCATTCCAATAGATCGTGGTTGACCCAGAAAGTGTCCGACTGATAACAGAGGGATTAACAGTAGATCAGGAGTAGAGCAGAAGGTTCAAACGGGCAATAGCTGCACAAATCAGGTTTAACAGGAGGTTCAAACGGGCAATACCTGCACAAATCAGGTTTAGCAGGAGGCTCAAAAGGCAATACCTGCACAAATCAGGTTTAACAGGAGGTTCAAACGGGCAATACCTGCACAAATCAGGTTTAACAGGAGGTTCAAAAGGCAATACCTGCACAAATCAGGTTTAACAGGAGGTTCAAAAGGCAATACCTGCACAAATCAGGTTTAACAGGAGGTTCAAACGGGCAATACCTGCACAAATCAGGTTTAACAGGAGGTTCAAATGGGCAATACCTGCACAAATCAGGTTTAACAGGAGGTTCAAAAGGCAATACCTGCACAAATCAGGTTTAACAGGAGGTTCAAACGGACAATACCTGCACAAATCAGGTTTAACAGGAGGTTCAAACGGACAATACCTGCACAAATGAGGTTTAACAGGAGGTTCAAAAGGCAATACCTGCACAAATCAGGTTTAACAAGAGGTTCAAACGGACAATACCTGCACAAATCAGGTTTAACAGGAGGTTCAAACGGGCAATACCTGCACAAATCAGGTTTAACAGGAGGTTCAAACGGACAATACCTGCACAAATCAGGTTTAACAGGAGGTTTAAACGGGCAATACTTGCACAAATCAGGTTTAACAGGAGGTTCAAACGGACAATAGCTGTACAAAACAGGTTTAACAGGAGGTTCAAACGGGCAATACCTGCACAAATGAGGTTTAACAGGAGGTTCAAAAGGCAATATCTGCACAAATCAGGTTTAACAGGAGGTTCAAACGGGCAATACCTGCACAAATCAGGTTTAACAGGAGGTTCAAACGGGCAATACCTGCACAAATCAGGTTTAACAGGAGGTTCAAACGGGCAATACCTGCACAAATCAGGTTTAACAGGAGGTTTAAACGGGCAATACTTGCACAAATTAGGTTTAACAGGAGGTTCAAACGGGCAATACCTGCACAAATCAGGTTTAACAGAAGGTTAAAACGGGCAATACCTACACAAATCAGGTTTAACAGAAGGTTAAAACGGGCAATACCTACACAAATCAGGTTTAACAGAAGGTTCATACGGGTGATACATGCACAATTCAGGTTTAGTAGAAGATTAAGGGTTAACTACTGTGAGTAAATCAGCGCTAGGAGGTTAAAAATCACTCCGTTTCATATTTTGTCAATGGGAAGTTAATTTCGAAGATTTATATCTTCTAAAATAAGCGTTTTTATGAGAAAATGTGGTTCAAGGTAATTTAAAGATCTCAATCAAAATTTTTCTAAATCTTGATTTTTCAATACTATTCTTTCGGTATTTAAACAGGTATGGATTTTAGATGAATTTTTAAATTTGAATGTACTTCCTATTTCAGTTTCAATTAACTTCAAAGGAATTTTTTTTGTTTAGCATTACTGTTGTTACATATTCAGATTTCTAAATAAATAAATAAATATCCCCTCAAGCAGCTACTTGCCACAGAGATCTGACAGGAGCCTGTCAGTTTATATGCCATAGTAGGTCTGAGAGGATGGCCGTACCTCAGCAGAAAAACGACACATACATCCATGCCTTACCCGGGGCTCGAACCCAGGTCCCTTAGATCAGTAGCCAAGCGCGCCATGGGACCACTCGGCCATGGGACGGCTATAGCTCTTTAAATACTGAAGGAATAGTGTTAAAAATTGACATAACATGGGGTTGACATGTATTGGGGGCATGACATAACATGGGTTGACAGTGTATATCAAATATTGATATAGCACATATTTTTGGAGACATTTTCTTCCTTTTTGTGTAAAAGATTAGTTATTAAATAACGCTATAAAGATACGTGACACAAAAAATAGTTTAGCGTTACTAGCATTTTCAAATTTCGACGAAGATGACCTCACAGCAAAACTGAAGCACTCTGAAGTGCGTGCAGCTTCAGTTTGCTGTGAGGTCATCTAAGTTACTGCAGAACTCTTTAGTTTGCTGTGAGGTCATCTAAGTTGTTGGCAGTGGCTTTTGTTTTAAGACGCCAGAGTATTTGACGAAGTTTTCAACGCTTAAACCGCTTTCTGTGTGTCCGTAAGCGAATCCTGACGCCAAGAAGCGAGAGGAGGGTGACTTACCTTTCTGCGGTTGACGAAGAGGTCACAATAGATCCCCGCGTTCCGTCGGTGCCCGAAGAGCCGCACAGCAAAATCACCTCCGTGTGGAGCTCGCGTCCGCGCTGATGTGAAACTGGTTTGCAGTGCTCGCTCGCTCCACGTGGCCTGCCCGAGATCTAGGGCGACGCTGGGCCGCGTGACGTCAGCACCAGCGTGGGGTGGTGGGTGTGGCAAAGGAAGGGAGCGAGGCAGGCGAGCGCGTGCATTCATGAGTCTGCATTGAGTGAATGCGTCTTCGCCTGGGGGGATGGTGGGAACGTGAGAATGGGACGAAACCGGAGAATGAGCGGAGGAGGGAAATGCTTTCGAGATGGCCTATTGTTGACCTGGCTAGATGTCACTCAATCACAGTTAGGGCTGCAAATTTTTCAACAAAGATGAAATTCACGAATCAATCGCATTGAAAAATGCCAAAATTTCGAAATTTGCGTCCCTTTCGGGTTCCTGTATGATAAAATTCCCACCAGGCATGCACAACACATCGAGATAATGTTATCAATATAACAACGTGAAAAATGAAGCAAAATTACTGCTCAATGACTGGCTTTGTTTTGATTGAACTCGCACTTCCCATATCAACAAGCAATGACGAAAGATAATATTTCTTTCTTTGACACTTCGGGGAGGAGAACGTCAAGATGCCCGGATACTCCCTCTCTGAAAATTGAATTGATCTACCTGCTTTGAAATCCAAAACAAGTTGTCTGTATAATTTTATTTCAGCCTATGTGATATATGCTCGACACTATAAATAGATTTTAAAAAATAACCAGAAAATTTTATTTTGCTAAGTCTTATTATTAGACATCTACCACCACTACCCCGCGCTCTCCCGAAACTATATCCTGGGTACGTGATTGAGTCCGAAACTATATCCTGGATACGTGATTGAGTCCGAAACTATATCCTGGATACGTGATTGAGTCCGAAACTATATCCTGGGTACGTGATTGAGTCCGAAACTATATCCTGGATACGTGATTGAGTCCGAAACTATATCCTGGATACGTGATTGAGTCCGAAACTATATCCTGGATACGTGATTGAGTCCGAAACTATATCCTGGGTACGTGATTGAATCCGAAACTATATCCTGGATACGTGATTGAGTCCGAAACTATATCCTGGATACGTGATTGAGTCCGAAACTATATCCTGGGTACGTGATTGAGTCCGAAACTATATCCTGGATACGTGATTGAGTCCGAAACTATATCCTGGATACGTGATTGAATCCGAAACTAAATCCTGGATACGTGATTGAGTCCGAAACTATATCCTGGGTACGCGATTGAATCCGAAACTATATCCTGGATACGTGATGAGTCCGAAACTATATCCTGGATACGTGATTGAATCCGAAACTATATCCTGGATACGTGATTGAATCCGAAACTATATCCTGGATACGTGATTGAGTCCGAAACTATATCCTGGATACGTGATTGAGTCCGAAACTATATCCTGGGTACGTGATTGAGTCCGAAACTATATCCTGGATACGTGATTGAGTCCGAAACTATATGCTGGGTACGTGATTGAGTCCGAAACTATATCCTGGATACGTGATTGAGTCCGAAACTATATCCTGGATACGTGATTGAATCCGAAACTAAATCCTGGATACGTGATTGAGTCCGAAACTATATCCTGGATACGTGATTGAATCCGAAACTATATCCTGGATACGTGATTGAATCCGAAACTATATCCTGGATACGTGATTGAATCCGAAACTATATCCTGGGTACGTGATTGTGTCCGAAACTATATCCTGGATGCGTGATGAGTCCGAAACTATATCCTGGATACGTGATTGAATCCGAAACTATATCCTGGATACGTGATTGAATCCGAAACTATATCCTGGATACGTGATGAGTCCGAAACTATATCCTGGATACGTGATTGAATCCGAAACTATATCCTGGATACGTGATTGAATCCGAAACTATATCCTGGATACGTGATTGAATCCGAAACTATATCCTGGATACGTGATTGAATCCGAAACTATATCCTGGGTACGTGATTGTGTCCGAAACTATATCCTGGATACGTGATGAGTCCGAAACTATATCCTGGGTACGTGATTGAGTCCGAAACTATATCCTGGATACGTGATTGAGTCCGAAACTATATCCTGGATACGTGATTGAATCCGAAACTAAATCCTGGATACGTGATTGAGTCCGAAACTATATCCTGGATACGTGATTGAATCCGAAACTATATCCTGGATACGTGATTGAATCCGAAACTATATCCTGGATACGTGATTGAGTCCGAAACTATATCCTGGGTACGTGATTGAGTCCGAAACTATATCCTGGATACGTGATTGAGTCCGAAACTATATCCTGGATACGTGATGAGTCCGAAACTATATCCTGGATAGGTGATTGAATCCGAAACTATATCCTGGATACGTGATTGAATCCGAAACTATATCCTGGATACGTGATTGAGTCCGAAACTATATCCTGGATACGTGATTGAGTCCGAAACTATATCCTGGATACGTGATTGAATCCGAAACTATATCCTGGATACGTGATTGAATCCGAAACTATATCCTGGATACGTGATTGAGTCCGAAACTATATCCTGGATACGTGATTGAGTCCGAAACTATATCCTGGATACGTGATGAGTCCGAAACTATATCCTGGATACGTGATTGAATCCGAAACTATATCCTGGATACGTGATTGAATCCGAAACTATATCCTGGATACGTGATTGAGTCCGAAACTATATCCTGGATACGTGATTGAATCCGAAACTATATCCTGGATACGTGATTGAGTCCGAAACTAAATCCTGGATACGTGATTGAGTCCGAAACTATATCCTGAATACGTGATTGAATCCGAAACTAAATCCTGGATACGTGATTGAGTCCGAAACTATATCCTGGATACGTGATTGAATCCGAAACTATATCCTGGATACGTGATTGAATCCGAAACTATATCCTGGATACGTGATTGAATCCGAAACTATATCCTGGGTACGTGATTGTGTCCGAAACTATATCCTGGATACGTGATGAGTCCGAAACTATATCCTGGATACGTGATTGAATCCGAAACTATATCCTGGATACGTGATTGAATCCGAAACTATATCCTGGATACGTGATTGAGTCCGAAACTATATCCTGGATACGTGATTGAGTCCGAAACTATATCCTGGATACGTGATGAGTCCGAAACTATATCCTGGATACGTGATTGAATCCGAAACTATATCCTGGATACGTGATTGAATCCGAAACTATATCCTGGATACGTGATTGAGTCCGAAACTATATCCTGGATACGTGATTGAGTCCGAAACTATATCCTGGATACGTGATGAGTCCGAAACTATATCCTGGATACGTGATTGAATCCGAAACTATATCCTGGATACGTGATTGAATCCGAAACTATATCCTGGATACGTGATTGAGTCCGAAACTATATCCTGGATACGTGATTGAGTCCGAAACTATATCCTGAGTACGTGATTGAGTCCAAACTATATCTTGGGTACGTGATTGAGTAACACCCAGAGATTCCAAAGTTATAATGAAATGTTCGCCTCTCCTCTTTGAGCCAGGCCCTGCAGTTCGAAAGAATCCACCACCGGAATCTGTGTAAGAAGAAGAACGATTTCTTTAACAGAGATATATTAACTGAAAACGAAATCATAGTAGTCTTCTATTTATATAAAAAGTAAAATTATTTGTCACAACACTGATTTTTATGCTAAATCATTGGGGCGGGGAGGGGTGGCTCAGTCGGTAGCGCGCCATGCTCGTAATCTGCAGTTCCCAAGTTCGAGTCCCAGCTGGGTCAGCGTTGAGATTTAACTGCGCAAAATCTCCTCGCCCTGCCCACGGTCAGCAGGGAACAACGATGGACTTGGTAAAGTCGTCGTCCGTCGGATGGGACGTTAAGCCATATTCTGTGCACGTTAAAGAACACACTGGATGACCTTTACGGGAAGCTATCATCTGTCTCCAAACAACTGTTCTAGTGGGTCCCCTCCCCCATCCTTCTCTGAGACTTCGGGGTCCTTGCGACCTGGCCATTTAGCTCATGGTGTGCAAAAAAGTGATGCTCAGAGGTAAAACAACCCAATCCTGAATCATTTTACTTATATAGGAATGCTTATCTAAATTGCCTCATTTTTCCTGGTGCGGGGGTGACTCAGTCGGTAGCGCGCCAGGCTCGTAATCTGTAGTTCCAGGTTCGAGTCCCAGCTGGGTCAACGTTGAGATTTATCTCCGCAAAATTCCCCGCCCTGCCCACTGTCAGTAGGGGACACCGATGGGCTTGGAAAGGCCGCTGTCCGTCGGATGCGACGTTAAGCCATGGCCCCATGTGCGGGAGAGCCATACCCTGTGCACGTTAAAGAACACGCTGGATGGCCTTGACGGGAGGCTACCATCTGTCTCCCAACAGCTATTCCAGTGGGTCCTCTCCCCCAACCTTCTCTGAGCCTTCGGGGTCCATGTGACCTGGCCATTTAGCCCATGGTGTGCAAAAAAGTGCCGCTCAGAGGTAAAACAACCCAACGTTAAAGAACACGCTGGATGGCCTTGACGGGAGGCTACCATCTGTCTCCCAACAGCTGTTCCAGTGGGTTCCCTCCCCCAACCTTCTCTGAGACTTCGGGATCCTTGTGACCTGGCCATTTAGCTCATGGTGTGCAAAAAAGTGCCGCTCAGAGGTAAAACAACCCAACCCTCATTTTCCCGAATTTCCTAGAGGAAGGGGGAAGCATCTTGTAAATCCCCCAGACTTCATTTCAAGTGTTTCACGTGTGAAACATCTTTGGAAAACAGGTATAGTGAAAAAAAAAAATGCTTTATATGATAATAAAATAATTAAGGCAAAGATGAAAAAAAACTTGATGCGACAGCAGTAATTAAATGTAATATGATTCTTTTTTCCCCTACAAGTTTGCCTTTGTCAGCAACTGATTGTGATTGATAAATGCAGATTAATAGTTTATGACAACCAATTTGTAATTCCTCCACACACACCCAACTACCTTTTAATACCAGATGCTATCGTACCGTCAATGATATTTATCGAAGAGAGGAATTATGCTGTGAACATCATTTGCTGTGTTTTGAGCTGAATCACTCAGTTAATCCCTTGATTTATGAACACTAAAGTTGTCGAAACAAGGAAAAAAAAAACTAGTTTATGGTTTGTAAGTTTTAGAGTGAGCTGGCCCCTTATTAATAATTCATGTGTGCTTCGTCACGAATACTCCTTCCCGTTTCACTTCATTGATCGGCATTCCAGGTTTCCGTGAGATGCAATAGCTTAATCTCAGCTGAAAGAAAAGAAAGTTTGGCTACTTTTTCCCACAGCTGTCACAGGCTCGTAATTTATAATTCCCAGGTTCGAGTCCCAACTGTTCCAATGCTAACATTCATTGCCGCTAACCCCCACTCTTTCGTCGGAGAGAAAGCGCACACAGATGGACTTCGGAAGACCGCGGTCCGTTGGATGGAACCTTAAGCTGTGGTTCAGTGGGAAGGAGAGAGAGAGATACCATGTGCAAGACAAAGAACACGCTGGATGGCCTTGACGGAAGGCTACCATCTGTCTCCTAACAGCTATCCAGGGGGTGATACCATGTGCAAGACGAAGAACACGCTGGATGGCCTTGACGGAAGGCTACCATCTGTCTCCTAACAGCTATCCAGGGGGTGATACCATGTCCAAGACG
Source organism: Ryuthela nishihirai (assembly GCA_038380435.1). Lineage (NCBI taxonomy): Eukaryota > Metazoa > Arthropoda > Arachnida > Araneae > Heptathelidae > Ryuthela > Ryuthela nishihirai. The sequence goes on from JAWZYU010000030.1 coordinate 61,336,389, forward strand.
AAGAACACGCTGGATGGCCTTGACGGAAGGCTACCATCTGTCTCCTAATAGCTATCCAGTGGGTGATACCATGTCCAAGACGAAGAACACGCTGGATGGCCTTGACGTAAGGCTACCATCTGTCTCCTAAGGGGCGGGGGTGGTTCAGTCGGTAGCGCGCCAGGCTCGTAATCTGTAGTTCCCAGGTTCGAGTCCCAGCTGGGTCAGCGTTGAGATTTATCTCCGCAAAATTCCCCGCCCTGCCCACGGTCAGTAGGGGACAACAATGGGCTTGGAAAGGCCGCCGTCCGTCGGATGGGACGTTAAGCCGTGGCCCCGTGTGCGAGAGAGCCATACCCTGTGCACGTTAAAGAACACGCTGGATGGCCTTGACGGGAGGCTACCATCTGTCTCCCAACAGCTGTTCCAGTGGGTCCCCTCCCCCAACCTTCTCTGAGCCTTCGGGGTCCATGTGACCTGGCCATTTAGCCCATGGTGTGCAAAAAAGTGCCGCTCAGAGGTAAAACAACCCAACTCTGTCTCCTAACAGCTATCCAGGGGGTGATACCATGTGCAAGACAAAGAACACGCTGGATGGCCTTGACAGAAGGCTACCATCTGTCTCCTAACAGCTATCCAGGGGGTGATACCATGTCCAAGACGAAGAACACGCTGGATGGCCTTGACGGAAGGCTACCATTTGTCTCCTAACAGCTATCCAGGGGGTGATACCATGTGCAAGACAAAGAACACGCTGGATGGCCTTGACGGAAGGCTACCATCTGTCTCCTAACAGCTATCCAGGGGGTGATACCATGTCCAAGACGAAGAACACGCTGGATTGCCTTGACAGAAGGCTACCATCTGTCTCCTAACAGCTATCCAGGGGGTGATACCATGTCCAAGACGAAGAACACGCTGGATGGCCTTGACGGAAGGCTACCATTTGTCTCCTAACAGCTATCCAGGGGGTGATACCATGTGCAAGACAAAGAACACGCTGGATGGCCTTGACGGAAGGCTACCATCTGTCTCCTAACAGCTATCCAGGGGGTGATACCATGTGCAAGACAAAGAACACGCTGGATGGCCTTGAAGGAAGGCTACCATCTGTCTCCTAACAGCTATCCAGGGGTGTCCTTCCCTCAACCTTTTTTGAATCCTCGGGGTCCTTGCGACCTGGCCATTTAGCCCATTGTTTGCAAAAAAAATGCCGTTCAAAGGTAAAACAACCCAACTCATGTTATTTTCTAGTGAATCTCCTCTATCTTTTCGAAATACTTGATTTATTTCTGTAGGAGAGCTCATTTGAAAGCTGTCATCGTTTTGGCCAATGAAATCGAAATCATCTGTGAACGACTGACAGAATCAGAAATACTGACTAATCACTAAGACACAAACCGATGAATCTTTCAACATCACTAATTGCCATGGATGTCCAAATTTTGGGTTGTTTTACCTCTGAGCGGCACTTTTTTGCACACCATGGGCTAAATGGCCAGGTCACATGGACCCCGAAGGCTCAGAGAAGGTTGGGGGAGGGGACCCACTGGAACAGCTGTTGGGAGACAGATGGTAGCCTCCCGTCAAGGCCATCCAGCGTGTTCTTTAACGTTGGGTTGTTTTACCTCTGAGCGGCACTTTTTTGCACAGCATGGGCTAAATGGACAGGTCACATGGACCCCGAAGGCTCAGAGAAAATTGGGGGAGGGGACCCACTGGAATAGCTGTTGGGAGACAGATGGTAGCCTCCCGTCAAGGCCATCCAGCGTGTTCTTTAACGTTGGGTTGTTTTACCTCTGAGCGGCACTTTTTTGCACACCATGGGCTAAATGGCCAGGTCACATGGACCCCGAAGGCTCAGAGAAGGTTGGGGGAGGGGACCCACTGGAACAGCTGTTGGGAGACAGATGGTAGCCTCCCCTCAAGGCCATCCAGCGTGTTCTTTAACGTGCACAGGGTATGTCTCTCCCGCACACGGGGCCACGGCTTAACGTCCCATCCGACGGACGGCGGCCTTTTCAAGCCCATCGGTGTCCCCTACTGACCGTGGGCAGGGCGGGGATATGTTTGCGGAGATAAATCTCAACGCTGACCCAGCTGGGACTCGAACCTGGGAACTACAGATTACGAGCCTGGCGCGCTACCGACCGAGCCACCCCCGCCCCACTTGTTTGAGAAGAAAAGTATAAGCAAAAAGTGAGGAAGTGCAAATAGGGCGAAAAAACGTGAAGGAATAGAATAGAGCAGAATAGAAAGGAACATATTATGAGGCAGGGGGATTCTCTAGGAGGCATTCCACAATTCGATAAAAATAAAAAATAATCACCCCCTCAAGCAGCTGTTTGCCACAGAGGTCTGACAGTTTATATGCCATAGTAGAAGGCCTGTGGATGCCAGGACTTCAGCAGAAAAACAACACAAACGTCCATGCCTTGTCTGGGGCTCGAACCCAGGTCCCTTCGATCAGTAGCTAAGCGCGCTGACCACCCAGCTATGGGACGCAAACAGTAAATCTTTATTTGCAATAGGCCGCAAACATTTTCGAAAGCATAAACGTTGTCTTAAACATAAAAATTTGGTGTTCGGTGCCTCAGTGAATGGAATCTACTGATAAAATTTTACAAAAAATATTTTCAGTTAATCCCCTGAATAAGGATCACGGATTTATAATCATGAAGAAAAGGCCGAATTGAGTTTAACCTCATTGAATATGGTGCGACTGGAATCAGTAGGAATTAAAATCTAGTCATGATTAAGGTATTCTTTAAAACCTTAAATTCTACAATATTTTAAAAACCGTTTCACTCATTCAAATTAATTCCCTCTGGCACCAAACATTCTCAAATTTATTTGAATTCCTTTCAGCAAACTGTCATGCAAGTACATCAATTGGATGAGACCATAATCTCTTTAATAAATTAATGAAATAACAATAATTGTTCTAAAAATTTAAACGGTTATTGGGGCATATTGATAACAAAAAAAAAGGGAATATAAAATCTATGCAAACGTTTGGTTTAATTATTCAGGACGAAACTGAAGTTGTACCTTGGGTCTGAAAATTCCTAAGCAACATCCTTGGTCACTGCTTCTGAGTATGTCCGTCTGTACTTATCTGTTCCCTTCTCTCTCCCCCAACTGTAGGAATTGGATTATTTAACCCATTGTGTACAAAATATCTCGATATTAAATTCAGTGAGGGGCGGGGGTGGCTCAGTCGGTAGCGCGCCAGGCTCGTAATCTGTAGTTCCCAGGTTCGAGTCCCAGCTGGGTCAGCGTTGAGATTTATCTCCGCAAAATTCCCCGCCCTGCCCACGGTCAGTAGGGGACACCGATGGGCTTGGAAAGGCCGCCGTCCGTCGGATGGGACGTTAAGCCGTGGCCCCGTGTGCGGGAGAGCCATATCCTATGCACGTTAAAGAACAGGCTGGATGGCCTTGACGGGAGGCTACCATCTGTCTCCCATCAGCTGTTCCAGCGGGTCCCCTCCCCCAACCTTCTCTGAGCCTACGGGGTCCATGTGACCTGGCCATTTAGCCCATGGTGTGCAAAAAAGTGCCGCTCAGAGATAAAATAACCCAAATTAAATTCAGTGAGCAGTAGCGCCTACAAAGGGATTTACAGGTAGTAGGGGGATGAACTGCTTTACTGTATTTGTAGACATCATGTTCACATTTTCGATACTTTTTAGCAATACACACCTTGCCATAGTCCTGGACAACGAAACCTGTCAGTATTGCTTGTATATTCGCAAGCGATTGATTCGACATTTGAAAAAGATCCACATTTCCATTTCACACACCTCGAAAAATACAGAAAACCGGAGGCTGTACACTTTCCAGATCCTTATAAGGAGTTGGCACTTTCTTCAGGCTTGATAAATGGCGAGATAATAATAGAATGTGTTATTTAGTCTCAGAAAAAGGTATTTGTCAATAGATAATTATTGTCAGATGCCGTTTTACTTATTTATGCCATGTGAATGAATGTCCTGTTACTTCTTTCAACTGCTTCTGAATTCTGAACATGTCCCTTTGACATTCTCATCTGACAAGTGATTACAATAGAATTATACCCACTGGCTATAGTCTGGTCGGCCTTGGATGTTCATTTCTTTGGATGTCCTCTACCATGGGTTGGCCTTGAGGTTGAGTTTTATCTAACGGGCACACCGTGAGTCTGTGTGCTCCACCTAGCTTTATTAAACTCCTCAGCGCTGTCTTCAAGGCACAGAGAATCTATCAGCGAATCCATCAGAGAAAGCAGAAAAATTACTCTTTTACAGGGTGCGTAGGTGGAGCTGAAGACTTTGTATGTAGTCGTGGTTGCCCAGCTCCTTATATTTTCTTGTCAAGGTTTTATTGTGGATAGAGGTCGTAAAGAGCACCAGCCCACCCAGGCAGTTGACCTTCCTGTTGAGGACTGTGGGACAGTTAATAAAAGATTCAATGCACCTCAGGACGGTAACCAAGAAAGGGAGGGAAGGTCTTTGCAATCCCCTTGAAATATTAGAAATGGTACGAAAAAAATTAAGGTAATATTAATAAAAATTCAATTGTTTTTAGCCGTTTTCACCGCATTTAAATTCTTTACTTATTTCGATCCCAAATAAACGTCAGCGTGTAATTGGGTTGGGTTGTTTTACCTCTGAGCGGCACTTTTTTGCACACATGGGCTAAATGGCCAGGTCACATGGATCCCGAAAGTTCAGAGAAGGTTGGGGGAGGGGACCCACTGGAACAGCTGATGGGAGACAGATGGTAGCCTCCCGTCAAAGCCATCCAGCCTGTTCTTTAACGTGCACAGGGTATGGCTCTCCCGCACGCGGGACCACGGCTTAACGTCCCATCCGACGGACGGCGACCTTTCCAAGCCCATCGGTGTCCCCTACTGACCGTGGGCAGGGCGGGGAATTTTGCGGAGATAAATCTCAACGCTGACCCAGCTGGGACTCGAACCTGGGAATTACAGATTGCGAGCCTGGCGCGCTACCGACTGAGCCACCCCCGCCCCTCAGCGTGTAGACTAATACTGATAGCACCCTAGGTAAACTGCCCGTTTGGCTTTCCCACAAATTCCCAACCACTTGGAATATAAAGGAAAAATAATAACCGGCTTTATATTTTGAATTACTGAAATAATGGTCAACGACGTAAACTTTAATATTAGGCACTTTTCATTAACACTGGAGCATAAGTGATGTATTACTAAGGGCTGTTTTCAAAGTACAAGGTAAATTACCAAGCAGGCCCAGATCTAGAAAAAATTGTGGGAGGGGGACAAGCGACGCAATCGAACCGGAAAAAGGTAAAAGCGGGAGCCAAGAGGCTGGATTTCCAATCCAATGTAACATTTTCCCCTTCGTTTTACAATTTTTCAAAAAGATTTCTTAAAAAATGTTTTTAAGAAATTTTTGATTGCTAGTAAGAATAATGGAGGCTTTAATAATTTTTGGCCTCCATTATTCTTACTAGCAATCTCAAAGGGCCTAGTCCCTCCCCCTCCTAGATCCGGCCTTGTTACCAAAGTATCTTTATAACTTCAAATCCTATATAATTACTTTATTTATGACACAAAAAGAAAACAAATTACATGACAATAAAGAGAATATATCAGGTTTTTTTATTCATCAGTTTGCAGTTGTCATGTCCACAGGAAGGATTGCTGTTATAAAAAAACACAAATAACGGATTTACATAGGTGCAGACAAAGCACAAAGAGTACTTTGGTTTAAATCCATCACTTACCCCCACTTGATTTCTTCCTCTGAGGTTTCATCAAAGATGGAGTTTATCACAAGCATCAATGAACTGGAGTGCGGGATTGCTATCAATGTTGCCCCAGAAACGCCTGATATGATCTAAAGAATGTGGAATGAAATTGAATTCCATTGGGATGTGTGAGGAATCACCTTCGGCACCCATATGAGCCCGACTTTGCACTTATCTTCACCTATGGCCCGAAGTTAAGGGAGCTGGTGGGTTCAGACATGAAGCGCTGCGACGTCATCATAGCAGACTAAATTCCACAGCAATGTACCATCTTCACAGCAGAGTTGCATGCTATCAATCTTGCCTTCGAACACATAACGGCTCAATATCATCGTATTTGATATTGCCTTGCTTACCTCACTGTAATTAGCCATTCTTGCGAGGCAAGAATGGCTAATTACAGTGCCATTCTTGCCAGGCAATACTGTAATTAGCCATTCTTGCGCCCTATACAACCATAAATATTGCAAATGTGAAAAACCCTGCTCAAATATTGTTTTATTTAATTTCAATACATGTATGCTTTCACATTTAAGAACAAGCACACGCTCCAGTTTGCTGTGAACGGTAACTGCACACGCTCAACATTTCTGTGAGTGGGCACACACGATCCAGGTTTTTGTATGCCCACACGATCCAGGTTTTTGTATGCCCACACGATCCAGGTTTTTGTGAGCCCACACGATCCAATCCACACGATCCAATGTGCTGTGAACATCAACCGCAACCGCTCCAGTTTGCTGTGAACGGTAATTGCACACGCTCCATATTCATTGCATTATATATTCATACGCATTATATATATTAAAAAAAAGATATCCGAACACTATGGTTGATTACTGAATTCAGAAAAAATATCTGGCAACGATTTTTTTTAGAAATTAGTGATCTGGCAACCTTCGTGTCACGGTTGCCAGATCACTAATTTCTAAAAAAAATTGTTGCCAGATATTTTTTCTGAATTCTGTAATCAACTATAGTGTTCGGATACTTTTTTGAGCGACTGTACTTGCTCAGTTCCGCATAGGTAGTGAATTTTTAACAACTCATTTTATCTTCAGATGGGTGACCAATTTGGAGTTTTATGACACAATTTTAACCACTCGTCATATTTTTAGCGATTGTATTGCTCTTCACTGTCCAATCACCAGATCTCAATTTAACACTTTTTGGACTGTTTGGAGAGCCATAGTTGCTGAACTTTCTAAATGAAGAAGTGGAGGAAATATTCCTAGGAACAGTTCCTGACACGTCACAACATATTTATGTCATTTTCACTATACATCGGGAACCAATAGCTTACTGATGTTTCTGGGGCGGAGGTGGCTCAGTCGGTAGCGCGCCAGGCTCGTAATCTGTAGTTCCCAGGTTCGAGTCCCAGCTGGGTCAGCGTTGATATTTATTTTCGCAAAATTCCCCGCCCTGCCCACGGTCAGTAGGGGTCACCGATGGGCTTGGAAAGGCCGCCGTCCGTCGGATGGGACGTTAAGCCGTGGCCCCGTGTGCGGGAGAGCCATACCCCGTGCACGTTAAAGAACACGCTGGATGGCCTTGACGGGAGGCTACTATCTGTCTCCCAACAGCTGTTCCAGTGGGTCCCCTCCCCCAACCTTCTCTGAGCCTTCGGGGTCCATGTGACCTGGCCATTTAGCCCATGGTGTGCAAAAAAGTGCCTCTCAGAGGTAAAACAAACCAACCCAACTGATGTTTCTGTGGGTATTTACATTTTTCTCTTCACTGCCAACCTTCAGTCACCAATTCCTTCTTTACCACTACTTTAGATATCCAAATCTCAGTGTTGTGCCCTATTTTTTTACTTAAATCAATACATTCGATAAGTAGCACTCACTGGATATATGTATATTACAAAGTCATACTAAAAAATAATACCCATATTTTATGAAATAATTAAGTAACACGAGAACTGTGTGTCCAAAATATCAAGAAAACACCTTGTTATAGTGGCATTAGTATCACATATAATATTGTCTTTAAACAAATCGCTGGATTGGTGGAGGTGGCCCCCAAAAAAGTTCCGATTTGATGCCATTAGACTAGAATATTTTCGGGAAATTGTGTGCTCCGAAAATTTTCGTAATTTATAGTATTTAAATAATCCCTGCAGCTGTTGCAAGTATTACACAGATATGCTGAGTATGAATGGAACTTGAATATCTCGTGGATTGAGGCCACATATTGAAATCTGTCAAGCATAAAATGAAACAGAGTTTCTTGACATTTTGCATACTCTTTTGTTGCGTGTTAAATACAAAAAAACCTCAAGCAACTGTTGCCAAAGAGGTCTGACAGGAGCCTGTCAATTTAACACACGAAGAAGAATCTGTGAAGGCGAGACCTCAGCCGAAAAAAAAAACATCCATACCTAACTCAAGGCTCAAACTCAGGTCCCTTTGATCAGTTGGGTTGGGTTGTTTTACCTCTGAGCGGCACTTTTTTGCACACCATGGGCTAAATGGCCAGGTCACATGGACCCCGAAGGCTCAGAGAAGGTTGGGGGAGGGGACCCACTGGAACAGCTGTTGGGAGACAGATGGTAGCCTCCCGTCAAGGCCATCCAGCGTGTTCTTTAACGTGCACAGGGTATGGCTCTCCCACACACGGCGCCACGGCTTAACGTCCCATCCGACGGACGGCGGCCTTTCCAAGCCCATCAGTGTCCCCTACTGACCGTGGGCAGGGCGGGGAATTTTGCGGAGATAAATCTCAACACTGACTCAGCTGGGACTCGAACCTGGGAACTACAGATTACGAGCCTGGCGCGCTACCGACTGAGCCACCCCCGCCCCTTTGATCAGTAATCAAGTGTGTTAACCACTTGGCCTCCAGGCTGTAGCACTTTAAAATATGGGTATTCATTTATAATGACCCTATTTAAGCTTGGGAGACTGTAGATAGAATTGTTTCTACACAAGAAATGCTATAGATTCATACAATGACTGATTTCCTCCAACTTCTAATCCGAAATGTGTAAAGCAAATGTCTTTCCCTTTGAAAAACTGACTGCAGGCATATATGGTTAAGAAACTCCATAACCAAGCAAAAATTGTGCAATGCATGTAATGCTACAGGAATAATACTGACAGAAGTGCACAGGAAACTGGTATTGACCAGTAAACCTGACATGATCACAATATTTTTAATGATTTCAAAACCATGATATCGAAAAAAAAAAGTCGAATAGAGTATTATTCTGCAAGAAACGATATTAATCAGCTATGAAACAGGAATAATAAAATTTAAAAATAAAAAAGAGAAATTTGGCATTCTTGCTTTTGCAGATGTTGCATTGGTCCATATGGCCAATTTCTTCCCCACATTAACAGATGTCACATGCAAATCGAATGGCAGTCCGACTGTACTCTATTTCATAGTTGGTGAGTTTTGCTTCTCAAGAATCCTGTGATGCTCTACAGCTTTGTGGGGCGGGGGTGGCTGTCGGTAGTGCGACAGGCTCATAATCTGCAGTTCCCAGGTTCGAGTCCCAACTGAGCCAGCATTGAAATTTATCTCCGCAAAACTCCCCACTCTCACGGTCAGTAGGGGACACCAATCTTGGAAAGGCTGCTGTCCATCGGATGGGACGTTAAGCTGTGGCCCCCATGTGTGGAGAGCCATACCCTGTGCACGTTAAAGAACACGCTGGATGGCCTTGATGGGAGGCTACCATCTGTCTCCCAATAGCTGTTCCATTGGGTCCCCTCACCCAACCTTCTCTGAGCCTTCGGGGTCCTTGTGACCTGGCCATGGTGTGTAAAAAAGTGCCGCTCAGAGGTAAAATAACCCAACCGTACAGCTTTGTACTAACTGTTTTGCTACCTTAGTTTGATATTTTACCCAAAAAACCTTTCAAATCATAGGACCTTATTAGAATTATCCTACAGTGGTCAAATGCAGCAACTCTAGCTCAGGACACAAGTTTTGAGAACTAAATTATACAGTCAGGTCTTATTTCTGTAGTCCTTGGTGGTTTCAGTGTGTGCATGTTTACCAGTATCCAGTGTGCTGCAATCACCATAAACTTACTATCTACTATTGGCTTTCTATATACTCCTCTCATTATTCTTATAGCATTAAGCATCTGCAAGATATTCCCTTAGTTACAGACTTTGGTTCCTCCTCTACTCAACAATTTGCTCCCAATTACTAAAATACAGCCACTAATGAAACCATGGATGTATTTTACCACGTACAGAATTGAAAACCATCCAGAAAACAGAACTGAATACAGGAGATAAAAAAAAACATTCGGTTGGGAAAATTTCTTTCTCAGACAGTGTTGTATCACATGTGTATAAACTAATCATATCCCACTAAATTTTATAATGTATTAGAGTGCATAATACAAACAATATGCTTATGGAAAAAATAAAAAAATTTAATAGACAAAAATTGGTTTAGTATACATTTAAAGTATAATTATGTGTACACTTGCACGTTTATAAACTTAATTTACGTTTTCTAAATAAAAGTTCTTTAAACATTTACCACTTGTAACGCTTTTTTTTACTCTTCTTGCCACAGAGGTGTGGCAGGGACATGTCAGTAAAATATGCCACAACATAAGGAAGGTGAGATATGCTTTCTTCTGCAGACATGAAATGTTTAATGCTACAAATAGTATCATATAAAAATAGAATGAAATATCAGAAGTGTTTTATTATTTGCATTCTCATAGTACAATGCAAAATTCCTGAACAGCACTCAGCAATTTGAGCATTAGCCTCATTTATAGGTAATCTTGCAGCTACTCATGTGTAAATATTTCGAAACTATTTGTTATATGAAAGATTACCTGAAAGATGCAATATTTAAATTTGCAATTTATACCACATGCAAAATGCAAACTTTACCAAGTCAGGACAACAGCACAAAACTAACTAGCACATTTCTGTTTCATGGTACATTGTGATTCCATATTATTATTTTTCATTACCCTAAAATGTCATCAGTTATGTTAGAAAATTTACATTGAACAACATAAAGTATAAATTTCTCCTGGGACAACCAGGTACTTGCTATGATTTGACAGGAGTCTGGTATATAAGGGGCGGGGGTGGCTCAGTCGGTAGCGCGCCAGGCTCATAATCTGTAGTTCCCAGGTTCGAGTCCCAGCTGGGTCAGCGTTGAGATTTATCTCCACAAAATTCCTCACCCTGTCCATGGTCAATAGGGGACACCGATGGGCTTGGAAAGGCCGCCGTCCATCGGATGGGATGTTAAGCCGTGGCCCTGTGTGCGGGAGAGCCATACCCTGTACACATTAAAGAACACGCTGGATGGCCTTGACGGGAGGCTACCATCTGTCTCCCAACAGCTGTGCCAGTGGGTCCCCTCCCCCAACCTTCTCTGAGCCTTCGGGGTCCATGTGACCTGGCCATTTAGCCCATGGTGTGCAAAAAAGTCCGCTCAGAGGTAAAACAACCCAACCCAACTGGTATATAAATTTCCACAGATAACACCTGTGAGCAGTGGTGTACCTAGAAAGTTCTAAAGAAGAGTGGGTTTGATGAGTTTCTCTGATTTTCATGGAATGCATTAGAAAATACATGCTATCCAATCCTCAAGGGGGTCTCCAAGTCTCTAATTCTCTTTTGGATACACCATTGTTTGAGATACAGGTGAGTAATCATGCCTTTCTAAGAATCAAAGTTGAGTCTCTTGTTCAACAGCCAAACATAGTAACTACTTTGACACTGCAATGGCTCCTGTTGAACAAAAAGTGTAAAAACTATTTCACTCATTCACAACCATTTATTCTTACTTAGACTATGCTTTCTTGTAATGCACATGGTAGGAGCAACGTTTTACATCAAGCATAGCCAACCATTTTTACTGATATGCTATATTTCAATAATAGAGACAACATGTAGGCCAGAACAATACAGCATTATATTAAGTAGTATAAAAAAATTCTGCAACAGCATGCAACTGCATTGTAATGATTATCATGACTATGAACAAAGTTGTTTGTATCTATAGTATGCTGACTAAATTTAGAAGCTTTCCCAAAGTTAATCAGGGAAAATAAATTGCTTTAAATTTAATACATTTCTTTGATGAGCCAGATGAACATGCTTTACAAGATAGATCTTGTGAATAAATTGCAAGTCTCAGATCTACATATTAAAAACTGAAATAAAGTTCAAATTCACATATAAGAATTACATAGACTGAAGAGCCAAAACATTATGACCAGCGCGTCTTTATGCAAATTGAAGCAAATGCAGGTAAATGACGGCACATGTGAAGGTCATGAAATGGTATAAATAACACCTGACATTGAGCTTTGTTAATCAGTGTTATTCTTGTTCTTCAGCTGGGAAAGGAGTGGACTTAAGTGAGTTTGACAAAGGTCAAATTGTAATGTCCAGCCAACTGGGAGAGAGTATTTACAAGATGGCAAGGCTTGTGGGGTGCTCATGGTCAGCCGTGGTACCTTCAAAATGTGGTCCGAGCAGGGAAAAACCACAAACCACCAGCAAGGTGTGGGCCAACCACAGCTCATCAATGCTAGAGGTGAGTGAAGGCTATCTCGTATGGTACAAGACAACAGAAGGGATACTGTGGCACAACTCGCCAGTAATTTGAATGCTGGTGACAGGAGTATCACAACACACAATGTATTGAACCCTGCTGAAAATGGGGCTGCACTGAGTGCCCATGCTAACCTCGGTTCACCATCGAAAGTACCTACAATGGGCATGTAAGCATCAAAACTGGACCTTGAATGATTGGAAGGTTGTCTGGTCCAATGAATCTCATTTCCTTTTGCACCATGTGGACAGCAAAGTACATCATTTACCTGGGGAATCATTTACCAGGGGAAGTGTTGGCAATAGAATGCACTGTGGGACGAAAACAAGATACTGGAGAAAGTGTAATGCTTTGGGCAATGTTCTGCTGGGAAACCCTGGGTTCAGTCATTTATGTGCAGGAAACTGACATTTAGCACCTACCTAAACATCATACCAGGTACATCCTTTCATGATAACGGTATTCCCCTCTAGTAGTGCCTTCTTTCAGCAGAATAATGCACCATGCCACACTGCCCAGATTGTTCAAGAATGGTTCATGGAACATGAGGAAGACTTCCAGGTATTGCCCTGGCCTCCAAATTCCCCAGACATCAATCCACTCGAGCATCTGTGGTTTGTCTTAGAATAGCATATCCGATCTGGTGGCTCAACCACATAACTTACAAGAGTTAAAGGATCTACTGGAACATGTTGGTACCATAAGATACCTTTAGAAACCATTACATACCACAAGATACCTTTAGAAATCTTGTAGCATCCTTGCCTCGCCAAGAGCTGTTTTGGCAGCAAATGAAGGACCATCGTCATATTAGGCAGATGGTTATAATGTTTTGTCCCTTTGGTGTATGCTTAAAACTAGGAATTCTTTAGTGCTTGATGCTTATGAAATGTTATTTATTGCATAATTAATCAATATTACACATAGTTGAAATCAGTTAAATATCTTTTAAGCTATCCACTTACAGAAGTTGTAAATTTTCAGAAAATCAAAATAATGAATTTCAAAAATTGTCAGAGCCTATTGCAGTGAAACAGATTAAATTGACCCTCTATATGTTGACTACTCATTATCATAGCAACAGTGATCAATTTTGATTTTTCAAATGTAAAATCAATATTTAAATGTGTTATTCAACACAAAGGTTTCAGTATTTTGTGTGACACTTTCTATAATAAAATCGATTTCTATAATCATTTTTATATAAATACAAGTTCAATACACTGATCTTCACAATATCATTTAAACAGTTCGTAATATTATTAATTAATATTAGGAAAACTAAGAAGGAAACCATTTTTAACACTACTTCAATTTAAAATAAAAAGGTAGTGTAATTTTTTAAAAACTTTAATGGGCTCAAGTTCCACAAACATCCAGCTAGGTGATTTTGGTGATTTTCCAGAAACTTTCAATGACGAGATTACGTGCAAGTTTTTGATTTCGTACTTTACCAATTCTCTCCCTCTGTGACCTTGTATTTTTTGGCGACTTTTCATATAATGCAGCTGATGGATTCGTACAAAATGAGAACTCAGAATCGAAAGTTTAAAATTTATCATAAAATAATTATAAAAATTTCTTAATCTGTTTGCTCACACGGCTAGAAATGGTCGCCATTTTTCTAACAATGGGATGTTGAATATGCACCTTTCATTCAAAGATGTTACCAAAGACAGAGAAATTTGTATAAGATAATGTGAGCAGAATGGATTGCTACGAACATCAGTGCTGTGTTCTGAAGGTCATGAGATGAAGCTAAGTGGAAACCAATTAGGGCTTGGGAAATTTCATTGTCAAAAATTGCACTGCAATGGAAAGAATGAAAGGTTTGTGGCATGAGCTAAGAATACCTGGTTTGCAACACAAAACTTTCTCCAGAAAAGTATTGATATCGTTTACTGTTTTTCACACGATTTTGATTATCAAACTGCAATGATCGAGAGTGCTATTGTAGACTTAAAAAAAACACTTCGAAATAAACCATCACTGACTGGTATTCATACTACCAGGAAGTCATTTCAGCCCACGTATTATAAAGAATACAACACAGTGGCTAAATTGGTAGTGTAGGAAAATATGTGGAGATTGATGTCGAAAATTGGATAAACAATGTCCAAAGCCACCCCTACACTCATGGAAAGTGCTGGTTCTCAGTATGGTGGTCTGCTTCCAGCGTGATCCATCATTCTTTTCTCCAACCAGGTGAGGTCATCAATTCTGACTGTTATTGTATTGAAATGCTGCAGATGCATGGAAAGCTCTGCACCAAACAGCTAGTTTTGGTCAACAAGCATGGGGTCCTCCTGTTGCAAGACAATGCCCACCTGTCTCACAAAGAGTCATCCAACAAATCCACTAGTTGGACTATGAAACACTGCTGTGCTCTGCATATTCCCTTGATCTTACTCCCATGGATTATCACCTCTTTTGGCATCTGGACCATTTCCTGGAAGAGACCTTCCCAAACGACCAAGCTATGTGTCAAGCCATTGCCACCTTCTTTGCCTCACAGACTCCAGAGTTTTATTGTCGTGGGATCCACAGCCTTATAACCCTTGACAGAAATGTGTTGATGCCAGGGGGAGCTACTTTGACTAGATAACTGCTTCCTATTTTCAAGAGGGTTTGCAGGTGACACTCTCATTTCGGACATTTCATGTGCACCAACCTAATACTTCTCATTTTCATGTTTAAATTTCTGCCTGATTTATGTTAATAAGTTTATATTAAAGTTTTATAAATATTTAATCACACAATTCTGATTTCTCTTTTCTCATGGATCTATCAGCTGCATTATGGAATGTCTCATTATTGAATGTTTTCAGAAAAATGCCAAAATCAATCAACTTGAGCCCTTTAATGATCCTAAATCCTAATTTATTACCCATTTACAATTTTTTTTTTACATATGCAGTATATATTATACATTAAGAGCATGAAGAAATGATATTATTAAAGCACAAAATAGAAAAACCAAAAGAAAAAGCCCAAAGTAAATAAAATGTTATGGGGGATGATTGGTCTGCATGCATGTGATATACCTGAAATCAGATTACTGTGAGATATATTACAACACATCCCATTTTATATATATATACACACAGTAATGATGATGGAAAAATATTATATCATTTTTGGTCAATTCAAAAATTATCATGCTATAAATGCAATAGGAACATGAAATTTTGTAAATTTTAATGTAAAACAATATAAAAGGACAATTATATCTTCTATTTGAAAGCTTAAATTTAGTATTTTTGGTTACTAACAGGTATCACGACTATCGAAATAAGCATATTCATAGATGTACTGTGCACAAGTTCATCATTATCCCATGAAATTTGTTCAAGCTCATATAAGTAAAAACTTTAAAATATATGATGAAATATTTTCCAGTACATTAACATGCAGATGGAGAATATTTCTGAAAATATTACTTTCAGGTACAAATGCTGATTTAGTACTGGTGTATATTCTTACAAAAATATCATTTAATATATACATCTAAAGAAGAAAAATTTTGCCAATTTGAATATGAGTTTGACTGAAGTAATAATTAATGACCAAATTGGTTTTATAGCTCATATGCAGGAAGAAGCTTCCCTGTACACAATCCAAAGCCAATACGATAATCATTTCCTTGAGAATACCCTGAAAAATAAAAGTGATTAAAATATTATAAAGTCTTATTAAAGAAATAGATTCAGAATTTGAAATTATTTCATCACAGTATTATGACATCATGAAACAAGTAAAATTGAGAAAAAATGACTAATTATGTTGCTTAAAAATAACAAAGATGAATGTGGCAGCATAGAGTAAAACACTGCTTAACCTTTTCAAGCTGGATAAAGTTTATAGGATAGTGATCATTTAAATAGCTTTTAACTCCATTCTTGATTGAGTGCAAGTTATTTCCACAGTAATTTTATAACAAATTCATATTTTTTTTAAAGAACAACAGAAAAGAATAAAAATTAATTAAACAATAAATAATATTCACAAGTTATCTGTTGACTTTAACATTAATAAATCAATAAATATTTTTGTGGAAAAAAGTTCGTCGATGTGAGGGATTCAAACCCACATCTCTCCAGAAATATGCCAGAGTACTCTGGCATGATTTGAAATCAAGATGATGGATGTGGGTTGAAATGTGGATTGAAATGATGTGGGTTGAAATCCTTGCACATTGGTGAAACTTTTTTCCACAAAAATATTTATTAATTAAAGTATTGCTAAAATTAATCCAACCACTTTTACACATGGTTAAGATTAAAAAAGTTATTTAAAAATCCAAAATCATCTGATGAATGATAAAAATAATTCTAAAAATAGAAAAAGCAGTTTTATAACCAAAGTAACATATAAAGTAAATATGAAGTATACACTGTTTAACAAAACTCTCTTTAATCATAAAAACCATTTCATCAATTAATTTTTTTGAAATCATTGAAAAAGTATCAGATGATTTTAATTAAGACCCACAAAAATTTCAATAACTTCATACTAAAGGGTATTAGAGCCATGAAATTTAAAAGCTACATTCTTTATTTTTTGCATGGTGTCGTCATCTGTTGATCACTAGCAATACCACAAATGCAGTGCAAGCAACAGGAAACAACATGACTAGAGGAGCATGTGTTCATGGTGAAACATTACCTTAAAACAGAGTCATTGAAAATCATTCAGAGTGATTTCCATCAGCAATTTATATGCCATAAGGTACTAACGAAATCTGTGACCTGGAAGCTTGTAAAAATATTCAAGGAGACAGTGAGGGGAGGGGGAATTCCTCCCCTCCTCAGATATGGCCCTGGTCGTATTCATTAAAAATATTTCAAATATTACATATTGCAACAGTAGTTATGAATAAAGTAAGAACTGGTATGGTTGGTTGTTTGAGATTTAAATTAAGAACACAAAGAAATAAATTGTAATGTCGGATATTACAAACCTTTCATAATTACTTCATCACCATCTTGCAAGAATTTTCTCTTTGAACCATCAGACAAAGTTAGTGGTTTGGTACCCTTCCATGACAATTCAAGCATGGAACCATATGAATCTGGGCTCTAAAGAGGACAAAGAAATCAAAATAATTAGCAAATAATATAGTTAATAATGATAATAACTCAAATTTATAATGAGTAAATTATTTTGTAAATAACTTATAAAATTTGAAATGTTTAGAAATTTCATAAAAAAAAGGTAATATTTGAGCAATGAAACTTAGTTTAATGTTCAACTGTTAATTGATTTAATCTAGAGCAGTGGTTCCCAACCTTTTATGCTTCACATACCACCTGGAAATGTGTATGTAACTGGCGTACCCCTTGTATAGATAGATAAAACTATAGTTATAGTATAACAATGGGAATAAAATAAAACATATATATATAACATATATCTAGCGACTTTTGAGCTCTCACGACATACCATAAAAAATTTTACTGCTTACCCCACGTTGAGAACCCCTAATCTAGAGAAACATGAACATATCATTTTGTATCTTCAATTATTATTTTTGATACAGTATTCAAACTAAAACCTTTGGAATATTTTTTATCAGTTTTCAAAAATATATATTACATCTCCATATGATATTTCAATTAGAAATGAGAAATAAAGAGACATGCAAAAAATTACTCAAAACTAAACAATGTATGTTCTTTATCAAATACTAGTAGTAAATTCGTATAATATCTTTTATATAAAATAATTTCCATCTTTGGGTACACTATGAATTATAACCAGATAAGAAAGATACTTCATAACATCAAAACAACTCATATATTTTATCATATCTATTTTTCTAAAATGTTCAGTGTGGCAGAGAATTTAGGAGTTTGGCCTGCAGTGCATTGCAAGTCACAGGTGACTTGTGCTTGTCTTTCACTCTAATTTCCTCTTTTTTAACAAAGGGTTAGTTGGGCAATATTTTTAACAAGTGTTCACCAAAGCACCTGAATGATACTGGGGTGGGGGTGGCTCAGTCAGTAGTGTACCAGGCTCTTAATCTGCAGTTCCCAGGTTTGAGTCGCAGCTGGGCAATATTGAAATTTATCACTGCAAAATTCCTCTGCCCTGTCCATGGTCAGTAAGGGATACCACTGGGCTTGGAAAAGCTGCCGTTCATTGGATGGGATATTAAACCATGGCCCAATGTGCAGGTGAGCCATATCCTGTGCTCGTTAACGAACACATGGATGGTTTCGATGGGAGGCTACCATCTGTCTCCCAACAGCTGTTCCAGTGGATCCCTTCCCCCAACTTTCTCTGAGCCCTTGGGATCCTTGTGACCTGGCCATTTAGACCATTGTGTGCAAAAAAAGTGCTGCTCAGAGGTAAAACAACCCAACCCAACCTTGGATGATACCAATGGGCAAAATTAAAGTGGTAAGGCAGTGATATTTTAAGAATGCAGTTGAATATCTTTATGAAAATTATATTTTTGCGATCTGTGTGAGTGAGAGAACTCATATTTTTACTTCTATTAAATGAGTTCCTTCCCTAGTACATATGCAATCCCTGATATTTTGACAAAAACAAGCAAAACCAGCTTTATTTTTAATATAAAAAATCGTATTCAGTTGTTTATTTTTAGCAAATTAAATGGCAAATAACATTGACATTGTTAAAAAATATTACTATACTGTTCAAACTGATGTAACTATTATTCAATATTTTATTTTTTTAACTCTCTAAAATGAACAAATGGTTGAAATTGGGGATTTATATTTAAGCAGATTTGATTTTGATATTAAAATTATCTACAGTATCTATAAAAATCTTAAGTAAGAAGTTATGGAGGTCTAGACCTGCCACACCATTGACACATGAGAATTGTTTATTTATGGGAAGTTTCTATACATTTCTGAATAAAAAACAGAAGAAACAAAATTATTTTGCATTTCTTTAAAAATTCTTCTGATCTGCATGGAATATATTAACATAGTTGTTTCAAGATGATAAACAAATAGAACAATATGGCATCCATAACTATTATTTTTTACATGGCACTAAAACTTCAGAAACAAAATATTCAGCTTCAATTTATATTTTATGTTAAACATGTCACAGGTACTTTGCCCTGTGTATATTAAATCATCTTCACACTGTGTGACATAATATCACAAAGATTAGCTATGGAATTGGTGAATTGGGAACTCTATATAGTAAATGGAAATCAAACTCCATCACCATGAGTCATCAGTAACTCATGACACATTGTCAAGAATTCAGCAAGTCCCACATGATTCATGATGCACAGTGGTAGGATCATTGTAAAGCTAAGAATGAAATACCACGATTCATTACACACTGAACATGTTAAATGTTAATGGTGTATGACATTTAAATACTATAAATTCCTATATATATATAAAGAACTTACTGAGCCACTGATTGTCCCTGAAGCCAACAGATCTCCTGAATTCATGTTGCAACCTGTGATAGTATGGTGAGCTAATTGTTGTTTCATTGTCCAATACATGTACTAAGAGGAAAAAAAATATGGATTTTTTTTTATGAACATGAAAAAAGACAATAATATAAAAAGAAAGCAATGGACAAATTTAAAATGTACATGTTTTTTTTTTCAAGAATGTTTTACTGTTTGAGATGCATGAGATTAAACTTTAATTTCATGGCTACTTGCATCCTAAAAATTGATCTGCATTGAGTGGGAAAAATAATTCCTGATAGATAGAAATATGTTCATTTTTTTTCATTAAGATATTCTATACCACTTAATTTTCACATTGACAGAAAGGGTAGTTTTTTTTTTTTGCCTTACCCTGTGCATTCTTTCTCCTAGTTTTATTAGTCATTTATTAGATTTACTATTTAGCAGAATACTGCAAGATAAATAAAATTATTTTCTTCAAGACTTAGTCAATTTAAGGAAGCAAATTAGCAATAAGATGCTTAATTTTTTAACACTTAATATAGACATTTTTTAATTTTCTAATTTTCAAAATGATCAAATCAAAAATCTCAAAGTAGTCAGTTCGTTCTGAACCACTGAAACACTCTTGGCATAGGCAGAGTAGATAAACTATGGGTGTGTATGCATTAAACGTTAGGGAAAGAGTCAAAGCCTTACTTTTCTATAAGTGAGGCCAGATCATAATTTGCCTACTTTACAAAATATTACCATCAGGCTGGTCTTCATTATATTTGATATTTCAAAATATTTTGGCTTGAAGCAGATATATATATATAATGTTTCCATGTATCATCGTGAAATATATTAAGAGTCTTTACTATCAGAGAAGCTTTCTTTTTTTTTTTGAAATTGTTGAGGAAGTCTTGTTAGTAAAAGTGTTAGAAGGATTGTAATATGGCTCCTTCATACTTTGAAGTTGTTGTTTATTTATGGCCTTTATTATTGGCAGCCTTTCAAAATTCCTACCTGTAATGGAGATTTCCTACTGTTTATATATAGATTGTTATCATCTTGAATGGTATAACATAAATCAGAAAGTAGTAACTGAAGGTGTCAAATATGATTCAGAGGGGAGTTATAGCCCATTCTAAACTTGACTCCCATACATGCATTTAGTGCAGAGTTATAAAGAAGTTGCAAAGTTAAAAATAAAATTGGATTATTGCAGACCTGCTCTACAATGTCAATGGAAGAAGTGTACACAAAATATTTTTGAGGTCACCCCATGAGTAGAAATTATTTTGGTTCAAGTTCATTGATCAAATTGGGTGAGGTCACTGCATTGCACAACCAATCCAGCATCAATAATATTATTGAAAAGCCATCTTCTTACACCCACAGTAAAGTGGGTGTTCAAAGAGAAATGTGCACATACACACAATGGGTAGTGTGACTGTTTCATTACAAAATATGTGAGATATAGTATATAGTGTGAAAATATATGTCATATATTGTGAATAAAGCAAAAGTTTAGTTTGAAGAAAATAGAAAATAGTCAGTAGTTGATAAATTAGACTTGTGTAAAATCTGAATATGTCAACCATGATTATTGTTATTAGTGTTTTTAGTTGTGAAGAATTAAAATACTTTGGTCATTTATGAGAAATGTTGTCCTTAGTGGGCACATTGTGTATTAAATGAGAAGCACCATTGGTAAGAATCAGTGTTATGATTTGTATGTAGAAACTACTGTGTTTCAGTTTGAAGCATTATATTCTTTTATCATTTTATATTGAGGTATAGCAATAGTAATTTCACTATTAGTTTAGATAATCCATTTTTATTTACTAAAATGAATGTTTTATTTATTAAATAGTTCATTTACTATCTTTTTATTTATTATGAATCCATGCACCATTGTCAAATACAAATATTGCTAAAAATCTGTAACAATATTATGCTACCACACACTGAAATGTGGTAGTGTATGAACTACATGCACCATTGTATGGCTAAGAATACTTTCAGTAACCCATCCAATATTGTATCAAGCAAGTGCAGGCACTCATGAGACCTCCAAGACATTTTGATTAATTAGTATTAGCCAATGAGAACATCTTACATGATGATGGTGGAACATTGGTGGGCCATGAAACTTGTTGAATGAAGGCTAACTTCTGCCCACATGTCCAGGTTAATGTGATTTAGGATTCCATTTCATGCAAAGGATGTCTCATCAGAATTCTTTATGGTATCTTGGCAGATTTATATAGTAGACACTAAGACAAAGCACATCATAGAAATGTGTTTACTGAAAACAAAGCCTACACCTGCTGGATATCATATGGGTACAATTGGTTCTAATGCATGTTTTCCACAGTTGGTTCTAATACAAAGTTTTGTGATTGCCCCACCCATTCCACTTTTTTCCTGGTGCTAGAATCATTGTGCATGATTTTCAGAATGGCATCTTCTATCTTAGGATGTTAAGTTGTGGCCCTGTGTACAGGAGAGAACATGTGTTTGTCCATGTGTCTCCTAACAGTGGGTCCCCTTCCCCCAACTTTCTCAGAGTCCTTTGGGTCCTTGTGGTCTGGCCACTTTGCTCATTGTGTACAAAAAGTGCAGCTTGAGATAAAACAATCTAACTCTCCCCTCCTAAGGGGTTTACACAAAGCATTGACAGTTGCAACCATAGGTCCTTAATCACAAATCCATATGTTCTCATAGCCTAATACTCAACAGAAAGAACTGTGCAATGTTAGGTGACTGTCAATGAGAATATCTTTTTTTATGTTACTGCACTCTTCCATGAAACATTTTCCCAACAACAGATGCATATCAGTATACATTCCTGCCATGACATCACAGAACCTAAAACTGGTGCTGATGATGAATTCTGAACTTTTATCACAAGACTAAGGCATGTAGTTTGCACATGCAAATTGTTGTGCCATAGGAACTAATGTGATGTTGCATCACATTTTCCAACCTATGTATTTCATATTTAGTTCAGTGTCACTGTACAAACCACTGTACCTTGTGTAGGATTTCCTCCACATAGAATGGGTTTAATAAGCTCCCAAATACTGGCTGGATTCCATTAGGAAAAAATTTTTCGTACCATGTTTATTAACACTGCTTCATATATAATGCTAATTCCTGATTATAGCACTCATTTTAAGGCCCCATGTATACAGAAAAAAAAAAAACTATCGGAGAAAAAGGTAGTATTCTGACTCTCGGTTCAAGGCCATCATCATGACATATGCACAAATTCATAAAATTTTATTTTTAACATTACTGTAATGGTTTAAGAAGTATACAGACACTAATTTACTAAGTAGCTATGAAGTTGCTTAAGTAACAGAATGAAGATAAGCATAGAAAAAAAATTGCCTTGAGATGGGTGGGATTTGAACCCACGACCTCCTGATGACATTTCAGGTGCTCTCATATCCCACCTGGCTCAATTTTTCTTCTAATTGTTACTTAAACAGTTAGAAGTATGGCAAACTGTTACTTTAACCATCTTCATCCTGTTACTTAGTTTCACAGTGATTAAATACTTAGTGTCGAGTGGTTAGCGCACTTGGCTACTGATCTAAGGGACCTGGGTTCGAGCCCTGGATAAGGCATGGACATTTGTGTCATTTTTCAGCTGAGGTCCTGCCATCCTCACAGATTTTCTACTACGGCATATAAACTGACAGGCTACTGTCAGACTTCTGTGGCAAACAGAAGTCTGACAGTATTTATTTTTTATTTAAATCAATGATGAGCCATTGAGCTATGGATTCATTTGTCTATATAGACATTAGCTATGTTAGAAGTCATACACTTTGTTCACACACTATATTAAAAGACAATTCTTTTTTAACCTACAAATCTAAAAATTGCATTAGTGCAAGCAAATCTTTTGGATAAAAGAGTGCACTTACTTTAAAATTAGATTTAGAAACTGTTGTAGGCTCTTTTGTACCTTCAGCTGAAACAAACAGATGTTGCATTAATTGAAATGCAGAATTACTTGTGTGCCATAAATACTAAAAAAATTTTAAAAACATTACACATTAATTTATAATTATGTAATCAGCAAATCATTTTAGATATAAATATACCTCTTAAATTCTTAATTCTTCTGCTGAAATTATTCAGCAGAACCAATGAAAAAATTTTAATAGAACATGCTGTATAAAAATAGTCACCAACCACTGCTAGTATCGGTGAAAAAGTGTATATATATCTATATTTGAATGAATTATTAATTACTATAACTGGATTTGAAACTAGCACAAATACATTTTCTTATAGTCACTTGCCATAATAGTAGTAATTTTATCTCATTATGACCATATTATTACAGCATACTAGACTTGTAAATGTGGCCAGTACTAAGCAAGAACCAAACTATTAATGAAATAAGCTGAAAAAAAAAATGGTTTAACTGTGAGTGGGATTCGAACTCGTATCTCCTGGAAACATACCAGTTATGCTAACCACTACACCATCGGCTAACATTTTTTCTTCAGCTGATGTGACATATAAACTTCCAGATTTTTTTTTTGATTTGCACAGTGGTGCCATCTATCCAGGAAGTGGACAACTGTGTTGCCTCATAGAGATGGAATTTTAATATTTGTCACTCATGCTAATTGCACTAAATCAATAATTCAGTCAAAACCCAATTTTTTTCCCTACTTATTTCATAAGTTTCATGTCTACAGGACACATCCTGTGATTCTTTACTATTAAACTATAAAATGCTTTACTTTGATTTCAAATAGAAACAATCTGAATTTGTAGCTCAATATCTAAACCACTGTATCAAGTGGGTGGTGGAACAATTAATATTTATTGCTTAATTAATATATTATTATTAATTGTGAAAATTATACTTACACTTAATTGCCACTTCTAGATGAATATCAAAATTGAAAGGATCATTATGTTCCAGATATGGAAAAGGTTTAGGATTTTGTGGCACATTGTCACATAAGAAAGGTTGCAAGGCATCCAATGTAACAATCCATGGACTGATGGTTGTTCCTAAATTTTTTCCTAAAAATGGTCCTAAAGGCACATATTCCCACTTTTGAATATCCCTAGCTAAAAAGAAAAAAAAAAAGAAATGATTAAGGAGTGAGCAGTATTCTATTATAATAATTCTGAAATTTAAGTGTAAAATTATTCAGAAACATTACATATGAAAGTTTGACTACATTATTAAATTTTACTAAAAACACACATTTCAGCAATTCTAAGAATTTAAATATTTGAAATTACATAAATGATGCTAAAAACTTTTAATAAAGCACTTTACATTTTTATAATTAAGAAAGTTTGCAAATAAAGCAAATTACATATGCAAGATTAGTTAATTTTACCATTCCTAAATGCTTTTTTAAATATTTATTTGGCATTATATTACCCATTATTAAATCTGTCAAATTTTATTTAAAAATTATATTTTTTGATAAATTAACAAGAAAGCAAAAAAACTTACCACTCCAGTCATTCATTAGTACCATGCCAAAAATATGATCCTGGGCTTTACTAATGTTTATTGGTTCTCCGTGTTTTGATGGAGTTCCAATAAAAAAGGCCATCTCAAGCTCAAAATCCATAAGTTTGCATGGACCAAATATTGGTGGTTGTGCTAAAAAACAAAAATCTTTAGTTAATCTCTACCACAAAAACTTACATGATACAAAAACATTAATGCAACTTTTAAAATCCCAAACCCTAATGCAAGCCAAATGGCTAGACTATGTACATTTTAAAGACTATCATTACAAATTAAACCAAAAAATAACTGGAAACAACTCTTTTTTTTAAGCAAATTAACATTTGTTGAAAAGAGCCTAGTGTTTTCTATTTTCACTAAGGTCAATTTTAACTCAAAAGTAAAAAAAAAATGAATTACACACTGACTAAATTTTAACCACATATTTTTAGGGTATTCTACTCTTACTTTTTATAACTGCTTAACATTTTCAAGGGAAAGATCTTTAAAAAAAATCACTTTTCAATGAAATATATATATATAAAGCAATATAATGGAATATTAAAAATAATTTTTGCATAGTTTAGTTACATGACTTTTTTAATGCTGAATTTGGTAAATTATGATGGAATATAAGTTAATAAACTATAAAATGTTTCCTTTTTTATGGTGATAGTCTAATTATACACTTAAAGTAAAACACATTTGTTAAAACTCAACAATTACATTTGAGCAGTATGGCTATAACACTTTTTTCCCTAGACATTAAATCCTTTGAAAAGAGCTTACATTCTATTATCACTTACCATCATCAGGCCTCATTTGACCATTGGGCCTTCTTATAGGAGTTCCTGATACAACAATAGAGGAAGCCCTTCCATGATAAGCAACTGGTAGGTATTTCCTAAGTTTCATTACATAGTTAAAAAATGAAAGCAAAAATAAATTTTTTGCACATCACTTGCAAATAATAATGGCATATCATATTACTTTGCAATGAAGTTACAAACTCAGAAATTGTTTAAATTTAATTTACCACAATTATAATGCTGTCATAAAATTTGCTTATGAGCAAGCCTTTATAACTCCTAGGAGTTTACTTTAAGAAGTGGAATATATAGCATAGTAACATATTTGAATTTAAAATTACTCTAAGATGCTTTTACATATAAAAGTTCTCGAGTGTTAGATGCTACAATTTTTAGCATAGTGTATCTCATCAATGGCAATGTTGTTGAGTTATATTTTAAAATGGAAGTATAAAGGATCATATCACTTATAAAGGTTTCTCTTGTTGGCTGGCTCACTTAGTCTGTCTTACAACTTACTGATGTTTACTCTTCTGACAGCATTCATTGCTGAAGACTTGATGTTGAAAAAACATCGGATACCAGTTCATCATGAACTTGCTATTTCAGTATGAATGTTATTTGCCCTATTTGCAGTGGTTGCTTCCTTGAGATTCCATACTTCTACAATATAGTTTCACTCTTAACCTGTAGAGACTATAGTTCAAATAATGTTAGAGTTCATAAAGGATTTACCGACTTTGGGTGTCTGCTTCCCTCGCTCCGTTGGCATCTGGTGAGGTCAGGCTCTATAATCAGCTCTCCCACTGGCTGTTACTAATGCTTTGTTGTGGGAGTGGGTTTTCTGCGGGTACTCATCCTTCACCTAATCCTATATTGTGCTGCACAAGTTCACTAAATCCTGTATTGTGCTGTACAGATGCACTGATGATCTTGCACACTACTCATAGTTCAAGGTCCCTTAATGGTTTCAATGGCTTTTTGTCATCATCTTCAGAGGATGTTACATCTTCTTCTGGGTTAATGGTGGTGGTTGTTTTGGAACGTTGCACGTGGTATAACTATGAATTGATTCTTCCAGTTTATTTTTTGGTTGCACTAGCATATTTCAAAAGCCTGCAAACTTAGCTTAAAATTTAAAACAATTCAACACTAATAACATTAAAATAACCTAAGGCTAAGAACTGTAAAAACATTCAGCGGCATGTTTTCATGTGTGAGGCTTCATCTGGCAGCAACAGAGGTTGTAAGTATGGTTTTTATGTGACTCTCCCATAGAGGTAACTGTCACCTAGGCTGTACAAATTGAGTAATGGGTTCCAGGCTGCCGGGAGAGGGGTTTGGTATTGCAAATATGCTCTTTTTGTAAATTTATTAAAATATTTTCCAATAGGTTAACTGAAATTTCATTGGGGGTGCAGCCAATAGTGTGGTTGGTAATTCTTCTACCTTTATTTGGTTTTCAATTATGTTGCATTAGCACAGTTGTTTGGTTTTAGTTTAATATATCTATTGTTCTACACATCTTCCATATATAACTATTTCTTTCATGGAGTTTATAGTCTAGATCTGGGATTTTAACCTTATATACTCCCTATATTAGTTCAAGTTTATCTCTATCCTTTATTACAACATTTTTAATGTTATTGGTTATTGTCTGAGGTAGTTTTAAATGTATTTAGTCACTATAGTTCATAGGGCTTGGGAGACTCCTGCTATAAACGGGAAGCTGCATGCATATTGGAGAGTTTTGTTACTTTGTTCTGATATTAGTTGGGAATCTTGTTTTCATATTTTACAGATTTATGTACTCTATTTATAAACTTAGTTGAATATTCAGCCTCTTTACTGACATTATAAATGAAGTCTATTTCTTTCTCTAAATCCGTTTCACCAAGCAATATCTGTGTGCTCTTGTTAAATATGTGCTCATTGATGATTTTTTTTTTTTGCAGCTTACTGGATATGCTGAATTTTGAAAAATAATGCTGTGTATATGTCAATTTTCTGTATATTTTAGTTATATATATATACCTATTCTTTATATGCTTTATTAATATGTCCAAATATGGTAATTCTCCGTTAACTTCCAATTCATGAGAAAATTTTATAGTAACCAATACATTATTAAATGTATTAATTAGTTCTTGAAGTTGTGATACAGGGTGATCCCAAAAAATTACTGTCTTCTACGTAACAAAAATACATGAATGGTTTTAATTCTGATTTCTGTAAAGCTTAAGTTCTACAATGCTTCATAACTGCATTACGTTGACGTAGTTATGAGAAAATAAAATGTTCTTGAGTCTTATAACCTTTCCTTTCTACCTCATACAATAACCAATAATAATAAAAAAAAACTTTAATAAATGAAGAGATAAACTTGAACCAACAGGGGGAGTGTATAAGATTAAAATCCAAGATCCAGAAAATAAACTACAAGGGAAAAATTATTATGTAGGGAAAATGTATAGAACAATAGATCAAAGACTAACAGAACATAGAAGAGATATATTAAAAACAAAACCCAACAACTGCATTAGCACAAACAATAATTGATAACAAGATAAAGGTAGATGAATTAACGATCACACTATTGGCCACATCCCCAATGAAATTTCAGTTAACCTATCTGGAAAACATCTTAATAAGCAACCTGGAACCTATTACTCAATGAGGACAACTTGCAACCTATTACTCAATTACCTATTCCTTGGTTTGAGTCCCAACTTCATCTATGTTGAGATTTAATCTGCTAACCAGGGTGAGGGTTGGCTCAGTTAGTAGAATGCCAGGTTCATTATCTGTATAATACCAAGGTTGGAATCCTACCTGGGCAAGCACTGAATTTATCTCTGCTCTCAGTCAGAAAAGGGACACCAATGGACTTAGAAATATTGCTGTCTGCCAGATGGGACGTAAAGCTGTGGATCCATGTGCAGGAGAGCTATACGCTGTGCATATTAAAGAACATGTGGGATGGCTTGACAGGAGTCAATTTGTGACTTCAGCATGGTCAAATCATTGACCCTTAAGGTGGAACTTCATCTTGGGGAACAGGAAGAAGTCACAGAGGGCAAAAAATGGTGACTAGAGGGGTGGAGGACCACATCAATGTTAACTTTTGGCCAAAAACTGCTAAACAGATAGAGCATTTGAGGGGGGGGGGATGGCACATTGTCACAATGCCCCATCCAGTACTGTGTGCACCATTTTCCTGGATGTTTCAGCCTCACTTTCCTTCAAATGCTTCAGGACCTCAATGTGGAGTCTTAATTCACTGTCTGGCATACAGGGACAAACACGTTGTGCATGATTTCCTCCACATAAAGAAACAAATCAGCATATTCTTCACCTGCCTTGCTTTCTTTGGTTGCAGTGAAGGAGGACTCTTCCCCAGGATGATTGCTGTTTCGTTTCTGAGTCATATCTATAAACTGGCTTCCATCACCAGTTATGACTCTAGAAAGAAGTTTCGGTCTTCATGTTGAATTACTCCATTAGGATACATATATTAGTCCAACAATTCCATGGATGTCATTAATTGTTCGTTAACAGGCCTCATGGATGGCCTGATACACATTCTTGTTGTTTACCTTGTTGAGGGCCAACCAAAACATTCAGAATATTTCACCAATGTTTGCCCATATTTAAAACATGAGAACCACTCAAAAGGCTGAATTCAGTCTAAGGCATCTTCACTGATGCTTGTGTAAGTATTTCACAAGTCTCTAGAGCAATTTTACTGTTTGAAACAAAACTTGATGCAAACACACTGTTCTATTGTGTCTTCATTATTCTGTTTAAAATATTGCAAAGCAGCACAAACACACTAAAATGCTCATGAAGGATTGGTTCCAACTGTCAGTGTGAAACATGCCAGACTGCTTGACAAAGAAATAGGCTTGCAATACTTAGTGGCAGAAATTAGAACTATGTCTAGATGGCATTAACATGTGATATGCCTGGGAACTTTTGAATTGAACCACATATCATCTACAGTTTTGAGTCTGTGTCAGATGAATAAATGCAGAAAGAAAATAATGCAAGGTAGATAGATGTGTCCTGGAAAAATTTTTATTGTTGTATGCTGATTTCAGTTAGCAAGCTCAATAGTTGTAGGAATAGGTAGTTTGCCATACTGTAATTTCTTGGGTATGGGAGGAGAGGGCTCCACATCCCTATGACTGTGATTAACACCCTCCCCTTTTTTTGAAATTACAACACTGCAGCCCTGAAAAGTATTAAATCCAAAGCTCTAATAGCCAAATTCATCTCTTCCAACTTTAAAATATACTCACCAGTTAGGCATTAATGCATTATCTTTGCCTCGAAACATTATTCCTACATTAGTAGCATGTTCCAAAGAGGAATAATAATCAGTGTAGTCACCTTCAAGGAAACATTATTCAATCAATGTGTTGTTTTGGTAAAAAAACAGCATTTTATATCAATACTTTTATCAATATTCATAATACCATTCAATATACTAAATATATTATAAACACAGTTTTTTTAAATTACAAATTATATGCACATGAAATTACACACATTAAATAAAACTATAATAAATAATATATACACTAAATAAAACTGTTAGGACATCTTTCAGAGTGTTATGTTGTCTGTACATAAGACAAACAACACTGGAAAATTAACCCAGGGATAGTGCACTCATTTGGCAACATTAATATTGTTTGCTCTAAATAAACATGTTATAATTTTTTCTCCTATTTTATAAACAGATATAAGGTATAGAGAAACATTCTCAAAGAGAATGTAGTACATCATTTTCAAAATTTAGCACCTTCTATTGGTGCCTTAATCCAAAATAGACCTCAAATGGATATAGTCATATCAACTATTATTTAACAAGAACATAAGAATAAAAAGTACATAAATATATGAAAAGTACAGGGTGACTAGCTATAATGTTACCAGTATTTTCCAAAATTGTTAAACGATTGTTACTATTTTGATGATTATATGCACGATATAGCTTAAATAAGTGATAAAGGATATATGAGTATACTGTGATTTTATTTATGTTAATTAAACAGATATTTTTGAAAATCAAGACATAAGATAGCTATGATTTATATCTGCAATTTATCTTCAATTTCATTTTAAATTTTGATTGTCACATAAAAAAATTTAGATTTTGGAAGGCAGTCCTAGATTGTAGAGTTTTTTTTTTTCATTCAAGGACATGCATTATTAAGACTGAAGACATGCTTGCTAACCACTGCCTCAGGTAGAGTTAACACACAAAGTATGTCTGCTAGAACTCCCTAACTACTGTGCCAGTTAAAGCTATTCAGATAGAGTTAGCTTTTTATTCCCAATGATACTTTTCTAACAATTTGGCAAGGACAGAACATTTTTCATGCTAGAATGCACTGAAATACCATTCTGGTATCTTCACTAAAAAAAATATGAAGGAAATCTAAAGAATGAAAATAGGGTGTTGGAAATTTATAGGAGAGTTCCTGAGACTTTTCAGGAAAAATACATCTAGTATGTACTAGATATGACAGAGTATTATATTTATCAGGTAAAATATTATTCAACATATTTATATAAGGCTTATATATATATATAAATTTGCTTTACATACCAATATGAGCTGGTAAATGCATTTTAGCTGATTCTTGTGAAACAAATGCTCTGAAAGACAGTAAAAAATTAATATTATTTTCCAGACTTTTTTTTAAAATTAATTATGCAAATGTTGATGACACTTGAGACCCAATTGTATTTCCAATATATTTATAAATATATAATATCCAATTATTGTTAAAATGTCAAATTGTATTCAGTTTACACAATGGAGAACTTCAAAGTTGCCAGTACGATAATAGGAAAAAGTTCCAACAGTATATTACCATTATGGAAAAATGTTAACAATGTGGATGGAGCTCAAGCATGCTGGTTGGGTTGAATTGTTTAACCTCTTAGTGGCACTTTTTTTGTACATAATGGGCAAAATGGCCAGGTTGCAAGGATTCCAAGGACTCAGAGAAAATTGGGGGGGGGGGGGGGGGAAGGACCCACTGGATAGCTGTTAGGAGACAGATGGTAGCCTCCCATCAAGGTCTTCCAACATGTTCTTTAATGGGCACAGGGTAAGGCTCTCCCATACATGGGCCATGGCTTTAAGTCCAATCTGAATGACAGCAGCCTTTCTAAGCCCATTGGTGTCCCCTTTCTGACTGAGGGTAGGGTGAAGGGGGGGGGGAGGGGTTAGCAAACATAAATCTCAATGCTGACCCAAGTAGGACTTGAGCCTGACATACTACTGACTGAGCCAATCCCTGCCCCACATGTTGATCATATCCTCACATCTATTGCAGGACAGTAAAAAGCAAATGCTGCATATATATATATTGCAAAGTTATGGATCAAAGGGACATAGGTTTAAGCCCTAGATAGGGCATGGCTGTTTCTGTTCTTGCACTGTATTTCTGCAGAGGCCTCACCTTTCTCACAGATGTCTATGGTGTATCATACTGACAGTCTCTTGTCAGATCTCCGTGTCAAGCAGCTGCTTGGGGGGGGGGGGGTTAAAACATTTACAGTAGATTTTATAATATTACAATAAAATTATGAATGCATTGTAGATTACTAAAATTAAAAAAAATCCAAAGATTAATTGTGCATTTGTATTAAAAGTGAATGAGAATTGAGCTTCATACACAGTCGTATCAGAATAATATGACCACCTACCATAGTATATGTATGGTTGGTGGTCATATTATTCTGATACGACTGTGTATATTGTAATAAAAATTCAAAATGACACAAGTAATAAAATTATTACCTTGCACGAATTGCAGTATTATCTCTTAAAGTTGGATTATCAGCTGAAAGAAGAGCTTGAAGAGTTTGGCGTACTTCTTGCCAACAGTCCTTCCCCAGAGACATGAAGTCATTCAATGTTGGCTACAAAGTTAATACAACTTTAATAGTACAAAAGGATTACGAATTATATTAGTTTACTTTAAATATAAATTGCACAGTATTGCAAAAATAACTTGGAATTAAAACTTGGCTTCTTCCATCATTTCAAATTTTATATTGCAAAAAGGTAAATATATTTTCTTTCTAAACTTCAGTGAATATTGTTTTCAAGTAAAACTACGAAGTGTGATTTCTACATTGATTTAACTGTGGTGAATGAAACACATTATAAGTAGAAATTCTCTACAGAAAAAGATTCACAATAATCTAGATTTGTACTGTTTTACCTTTAAAAGAATATTGGCCTGTAAAAAATAAGCATCTTACAGACAAATAACGATAATTGTTTAGAAGTTTAAAATCAAACAGTAACTAAATTTCATGAAGAGCATTTTTTGCAAAGGAAAATATGTACAACATTGAAAGTGAGATGCTATTGGCCCCTGCATATATTTTTCAGAACATCTATTTTTAAGCGATTTAACCAATTTAACCAAGGGCTGGCAACCATCTCCAAGGCACATGCTAATTTCTTGTGCCATTCTTGTGGTAGTGGCATGTCTCTCTCCAAACATTTCGTATTGCATTATATACTGCATGCACCTGCTGAAATAGCTTCGCATGCCAGTAGATGCACACATGATATAAGTTGACAAATCAAAAATTTAATACTTTTTGGGTGAAAGCATAGCACATGAGCTGCCTTAATCTCTTACTCTAAGCTCATCAAATGTAAATGAAAAACTCAGAAGAAAATATTAAGAAAATGTTTTAATTTGCCTTTCTAAAGATATTGGCTATATTACTGCTTCATTGTAAAAGCCATGTTTGAGCATCAGAAGTCATTGTGAAACATGTAATATGGGTCACAACCTTTCATTCTGATTCCTTATTGGTATCTTTTGAGATGTTAGACTATTAACTATAGCACATACTTTAATATCCATTTGTTAATATACTAAACATATTTTTAGATGATACATATCCCATGGCCGAGTGGTAGCACGTTAGTCTACTGATCTAAGGGACCTGGGTACAAACCCCAAGTAAGGCATCGATATTGTGTTATTTTTCTGCTGAAGTTCCACCATCCTCATAGACCTACTACTATGGTATATTAAACGGGCAGGCTCCTGTCAGATCTCTGTAGAAAGTAGCTGCTTCAGGGGATATTTATATGTGAGTAACAAATATGTATGGCAGCCTTCAATTTCAAAAATTATTAAAGGAAGTTAATACATTACTTTTCAGTTTTTTTTGATATTTTACTATTTGTTAATATTTATAATTAATTAGTAATGAATATTAATAATTTTGCCACTTTATTAAATCAGATTTATTACTTCTGTATTTTGTAACAAATATTTAAAAGATCTATCATTCTATCAACATTACAGATAAAAATATATCCTTACCTTATCAAAAACATTTTGCTTGTTTTTCATCAATGGTCCTGTAAAAAATTCTTTGATTGCAGACAGATCAAGTATCTGGTCACCAATTGCGACTCCAGGATGTGGATTAATCTGAAAATTAAAAAACGAAACTGATTAATTTGATTGTACTAGAGCAGATATTAATGCAAGCTTTAATATCTACTTTTCTGAGTGAGATCTGCAAACAGTCCATTAATCAATCCATGTAATCTGAAATCTAAGTATTTTTGACTATATGTGTATATGCAAATATGTGGAAGACTTGTGCCACACTTAAGAAAATTTTGGTATACCTTATTAAAATCTATTGAAAGAGCTGAGAATTAATTACTTTTTTGTCAGGTTTTATCTGCTCTCTCTCTCTTTTTTTAAAACCTATCCTGATTTGTGATATTCATTTATTTTGCTCAATGTGGTTTCATCACCAAACATTTTGAGAACCGTTTGTATTTCAGTTTCAAACATGAAAACAGCAAGTGAGATTGTTTAGTATTAGTTTAGATACACATTGTTAGTATTAGACAGTACACCCTATAAAATTATTTGAATTATCCCTATTTAAATGCAATTCTATAAGCTACTTTTAGACAATTCTACTAGGTGTTCAGATCCTATGGAAAAATGCTGATTTTTTTTTTTTCAAGTGGTTAATAATACTTTTTCAAGTGGTTAATACAAAATATTATGAATATATAGCAAATCCAACTAGAGGTTGAGTCAGAATAAGGTATTCCTGCATCTGAGGCAATTATTCAGAATTGCACCTTCCCAACTAACCATTAATCTCTTAAGATTTTTATAAAACACCTTAAGACTTAGTTACATAAATATCCAAATAGCACAAATGGTTACATGTGTAGCATATGCATGTGCCAGGCACTATGTATAACACACAGCTCAGTTATAAGATAAATAGCTAAAAAAAGTAAATTTTTAAAGGATTTGTCCCAGACAAATAAATGACCCCATAATTTGGTTTTAGATATTTTTCAAATATTAAATTACTGTACAGCTTGAACAGATCTTTACTAATAGAATAGATGTAATACTGTTCTAAAAAATTTTGGTCATAATGCAGGTGACTGAAAATCATGCTAAAATCTTCATCATAATGATAGTAGTATCCATGCAAAAACCAGTACAAAATGCATGTCTTTTCTCTAATTGCTGACAACCATTGCATGCCTTATAGCTGCTAGTGACTTAATTACTGTGCAATTTGTTAAGTCTCTGTTTTAACATATTTCGTACACCCTGTAGTTCTCCAGATAGTTGCCAGACAGGTCCTATATTGTAGAATGCAGGTTCCCCCTATGCAACCCTATGTTGGGTTAAAAAACTGAGTTCCAACCTGTAATGGAACAGGATTTAGAACCTCAAACAGTTTTGTGAATATGAAGTCTTGCAACAGTGTGGCATCTGGAATCACTCTACCATGACTTTCTCAGCTTGTAAACCAAGAACTCAGAAAAGAAAACTGCTAAAGAATAATTTTTCTTCCTTTCCATTTGGAAGAATATTTCAAACATGAAATTAACATGCACAGATGGGAAATCACATTTAAAAGTGCCAAAAATGAAAATATTTTTACAACAAATCCATTCATATGAAACATACAGAGATTTTTGTTGATTAATCTACCTTATTAATTTTATTTTGTGTCACAAGATATCACAATTATATGCAATAATGTATAAAATTTTTTTAAATTAAAACGATTGTTACTTTTTAACATAATTTTATGAAGAGTCATTCTTCAGATTGAATTTTTAAAAGTCCCCAGATCTTTTTCTTTAAATCTGGTCATCCTAGACTCGAGTCCTTTACAATTCACTACATACAGAGTGGCGGTCGTAAGGAGGGGGCTATGGTAGGCTATGGTAATTCGCAACTTTCATGACATGCATT
This sequence comes from Ryuthela nishihirai, assembly GCA_038380435.1. Classification (NCBI taxonomy): domain Eukaryota; kingdom Metazoa; phylum Arthropoda; class Arachnida; order Araneae; family Heptathelidae; genus Ryuthela; species Ryuthela nishihirai. Next base: position 61,372,709 of record JAWZYU010000030.1, read on the forward strand.
TTTTGCAAGTGTTTTATTTTTTCATCCAACAGCCAGCCAATTTCTTTTCCAGGAAGACAAACTCTTGACGCCTTCAATACCCCAAAATTGCACGTTTGCACAAATTTTTGCAATTTGAATACACAATATTTTTAAACAGAAGTTTAAAAAAGTTTTACACCAATAGTTATTTCCCGCTGAAAAAACTAATCACTTGTACTTACATTTTCAGCTGTACTGAATATTCCATAAGGCAGATTCTGTATGGGAAAATGACTGTCAGGAGAAACAGGTATAAAGGACATCTTTATATAAGTATTTTAAAAATAGAGAGTAAGAATAAACGTCTGAATTTCAAATCGTTTGAATAAATTAGTAACAATAAACTCAGAAAAGAAAACGATTCAAGAAGTCTAACGACGGAAACTAAAGGCATTAATCTCTTATCAGCAAATCTCTTCCCAGATCGCCGTAGCAACCTTGAACTTTTGTCACAAGCCCAAATGTGAAATCCCTCACCACTGTTCACCACGTGTGCATGCATATGTTATTGCGAAGTTTATCAGATCCCTCAATGATCGTAAAATAAACATGAGAGAAATTTGTTTACTTCTTATTTGCTGGAAGTGGTATTAATCTATTAAAATTTATTTATGTGTCACAAATATTATTTTTAACTAAATTTTAATAATAGTTCAAAAAGATTAAAATCCTATTTCAATTCTGGCAATATTCTTAAAAAGCTTGGTCTTTTTTTGGCCACGTTGTCTTGAATAACATACTAAAATTTCAATCAAATTTCGTCCTCACCTTGAGAAACGATAGAATTCTCCAGTATTACAAAAAGAGTAACTTCGCGTACTAAAACTATCAGTTGCGTGACTAGGGTGGTGTCATCAGTACAATGAGAATGCACTGAAATCTTAGTTTAGCTTATTTTGGATTCTCATTATTTATGAATTCATTCATTCAATGTTATTAATTTCAAATGTTATTTTGGATTCTCATCAGTGCAATGAGAATGTTAGAAATCTTAGTTTAGCAATGAGAATGGTGCCCGAAAGGATGCTAATATGGTCCAAGCATAAGTTCGCGAATTTCCTTGCCACCTTATATATACAGGACTCGAACTCACTTAAATTTTTGTATATCTTATCACGAATTCTTTAAAGAATTCTTTAATCTCGAGTGCTAAGAGACCATTCCACGAAGGCCTACCATCAACTACGTTTTCTTCATCATCGTCTTCATTGATTTTCCTGTGCCGCAAGTCCTGATTATCCATTCCACTGGCGAGCAGGTTATTGGGGACGTTTTCTGTGGGAAGGTCTAGCTGTAAAATCAGTCAAGAGCCTAAAATCCGGAAACTTGTTGATAGTGACTGCTTACTCAAAACATTCAGAGCTACCTCTTACAGTAGCAGTGATTGGTTAGGTGTCCTTACTCATGTCGTCCCAGAAATCGCTATATTCATTGTGCTGTGTGATATCTAAATGGGACTTCCTCAAAGTTTCTGAAGAACTGATCTTCCTGAAGCTTTCCATCGAAAGAGTCATAGAAGTCTGTGAGGTTTTACAGCATCGTGATGGTAAATTAATCCCCACTAAGGTCCTAATTATTATATTCACCACACCATTCCTGCGTATAGCTATCAAAGCAGGCTACCTTCATTGCGAGGTAATGCAGTATATCCTAAACTGACTGTTGTTTTCATGATAGCACAATTTTCTATGATAACCCGTTTGTGTTCACTGTGGCGGTCAGTATCATTTTGATACAGACTTCACAGCTGAGAAAGGCAAGCTGCATGAAGTGTAGTGACGACCATCTGTCGTTCTCCCACGACTATCCAAAGTAGAAAAAGTTGCGCCTCATTAGAAGGATACAAAACATATCTGAAGGGAAGAAGATTGTTGCACCACTTGCTAGACTTGAGAAACTCTCTTATGCTGGTGTGGTTGCTGGAAAATTAATCATTATTACAGCATTCGTGGTGACGTAAACTGTCTTCAGTGTCTTTCCATCGAAATTTTTCTCGGCTGCTGCTGCTGGGATCAACTTCGGCATCAACTATGACTACCATCCCTATTTTGGAGCTTTCCACTTCCACCTCTGAAAAGCTTTCTATTTCACGAAACCACAGACAGCCAAACTTCCTAATCTTCCAGGGCAGGAAAAACAATGTCCCCTCCTTGAAAGGCAGGCGGTTGGTAATCCCAAGATTATGCATTTTTCTCTTGTCTAGCAGTACAGAGAGGGGGATAATTCAGCTCATGGGGATGTCACCATCATTTTGGGGCACCATTTTTTTTTTCCGTTCTCCACCAGCCAGTCGGTCGCCTTCCCCCAACTTTTTTTTGGGATTCTTGTGATCTGGCCACTTAACCCACTTTGTTCAACAAAGTGATACTAGAGGTGAAACGACCGAATTAGCTGAATTACAAAAGAAAGCAGATGCCAATGCTGTCATGTCAAAGAAGACTAATGATTTTTTTTTAAACAAATGAAATAAATACTCCCTGAAGCAGCTGCTTCTCACAGAGGTCTAACAGAATCCTATCAGTTTATACGCTATAATATAAGATCTGTGAGGATGATGGAACCTCAGCAGAAAAACAACACAAACATCCATGTCTTACCCTGTGCTCAAACCCAGTTTTTTTTTATTTTTATAATTCTACCTACTATTTAAATTTGTGTACATGTTTCTGTCCACTATATCATTAATATATTTTACAATGATCTGTAGATAATATTACTGAAGGTGGCTCTTCAGTGTCACCCCTCTTCAAAAAAATTTCGCAAATAATAACGAAAATGATAGAATTATTAGACCAACTTCTAAAAGTGCAATTATTTTAGTAAACGGTTTGATACAAGGTGGGGCACAGAAACTTCCTTTTCCTGACGGCACATTGTGAAGGGAGGTAAGGTCGTAGAAAAGTGCGGATGGGCTTGGCGAACTCAGCACTCACGGAAGTTGTTGTCTAGTACCCCTCAGTAGAAAACGAGGTGGACGAAGGAGCAGAGTGCGTTTGCGGTCGAAGCCTATTTTTCAAACAATCGTTCCTATGTGGCGGTGCAGCGTGCGTTCCGTACTCACTTCGGAATTCAGCCCAGAGGTCCGGTTCCTGACCGGAAATCGATTGTTTTGTGGGTAGAGAGCTTTAGGACAACCGGGAGTATGGTGAAAACAAGCCCAGGACGACGACGGACCGTTACGACGCCAGAAAATGTGGAGGCAGTTCGACAGTCGATTTTGAGATCTCCGAGACGCTCCATGCAGTCAATGCAGTCGCCCTAGGAATATCCAATCGATCAATGCGTCGAATTCTTCATGAACATCTTCATTTCCATCCCTACAAGATGTGTATTGCACAAGAATTGTCGCCTCGTGATTTCCAGAACCGAATAACGGCGTGCGAAACTTTATTGGAAACTGTTCCCCTTCACGCAATTGTTTTCTTTAGTGATGAGGCACATTTTCACCTATCCGGATGTGTCAATAAACAGAATATGCGCTATTGGAGTGGTAACAACCCTAGAGAGCTCCATAAGAGGCCACTTCGCAGTGATAAGGTGACAGTATGGTGTGCGTTGTCGAGAGTTGGAATTATTGGTCCTTATTTTTTTGAGGAGGACAATCGAGCAGTTACTGTCAATTCACAGCGGTATGTGGACATGATTCAAAACATTTTCGAACCAGCTCTTGCAGAAATGAACCTAGGAAATGTCTGGTTCCAATAGGATGGTGCCACGGCCCACACAGCCCGAGCTTTGATGACAGTTTTGAGGGCAATGTTCCCCGGACGGCTCATCACGATTCGAGGTGACATCCCGTGGGCGGCGCGCTCGCCCGATCTAACGCCCTGTGATTTTTTTTTATAGGGATACCTCAAGGCAGAGATTTTTAAACATCGCCCCACAAACCTGCTTCAGCTGAAGAATGTTATTCGGCAGGAAATAGCCCGAATTCCGCTGGACATGTTGGAACGTGTAGAGGGAAACGTCAGAAATCGGTTGCATCAGTGCATAGAGAACGGTGGGCACCACCTTCAAGATATTTTGTTTAAAACAGCATGATTTGAAATTTGAAATTATGTTCTTTCATTATCAAAAAATAAATTTTGTTTATCAGCAACAATTTTTCTTTCATTCGCCTTCAGAAAAAGGAAGTATAACAATGTTTAGAATTTGCTTTTTTTGTATTGCTAGTACTTTGCAGTAGCAGCAATTTGGTAAATTTGGTAAACAACATTTTCACGATGGTAGAACTAGTTCTTCTGATTAAGTTTAGAATTTGCGTTTTTTTTTTTTACCATAATGAGCTAAATGACCAGGCCATAAGTTTTTCATTTTTCCAATCATTCATAAATTCCGAATCAGGCCCGGATCGAGAAAAAAACGAGGGGAGTGGGCGAAGAGCCTGGATTTCCAATGCAGTATAACAATTCCTCCCTCTGCTTTACATGTATTTAAAAATTTTCTTGAAAAATATATCAAATATAAATAACTTTAATAAATTTTTGCCTCTATTACTAGCATTCTGAAAGGTGCGGGGAGGGGAACGAGCCCTCCCCCCTAGATCCGGCCCTGGTTCGAATTATCACTATTAAAAGATTCAAAATTCGGGAAATGAAAAAAAAATATCGTTGTCTTTGCAAACGGACATCCCATATTCGAAAGAAGCGATAATATTCTAGTCTTAACAGATTTCTACCTCTGTAATTTCCCAAATTTTTACGTGGGTTTTCCTTGTGTTTCCGCATGTTTTGTTTAAAAAATTTCAATCTTTTCCAGTTATGCAACCGAATCCAAACCGTAGATCAGGTCTGCATCTATAAAAAAGGTAAGTGGGGGACAAGTGATCCACGCGAAAATGGCCCCACCTTGCCTTTTTTATAGATCAGGTCTGCATCTATAAAAAAAAGGGTAAGGTGGGGGGGGGGGGGGGGCAAGTGATCCCAGTGAAAATGGCCCCACCTCACCTTTTTTATAGATCAGGCCTGCATCTATAAAAAAGGGAAGGTGGATGCAAGTGATCCCCTTGAAAATGGCGGGCGAGATCGAGTGGAATAAACCGAACAAGTTCCGGTGTAAACGTTTTCTCTCCGTTTAGTAGTTGTTAACAAATATCTTGAAAAATATGGGTAATATATATATATGTTTAATAATTTTTTCGCCTCTATTTCCGTTACTGGCGCTCTGGAAAGGGGAGGAGGAGCATGCCTTCCCTAGATCTGGCTCTGCCTTAGACCATATACACCTATCCCTCGATTTACACGGTACTCAGTTCACACAATTTTGGCTTTGCATGGTCAAAAAATGCAACCAGTTTCGATTTACACGGTACTGACTGAGATTTCCTTTCTATGTACGTCTCAGTCAGTACCGTGTAAATCGAAACTGGTTGCATTTTTTGACCGTGCAAAGCCAAAATTGTGTGAACTGAGTACCGTGTAAATCGAGGGATAGGTGTATTTTCTTCCTACATTTATAATTTATCAGTTGAAGATTTCAACACTTCTCGATACAGCCGTAACTTGCCAAATATTTGACAGCGCCCAAGATTTTTCCTATTGGTTACCCCTCTGGCCAACCATTGTTGAGTTAAAAATTTTATCTATCTCAAAACTTAAGTTCGAGTTTAATACCACTTTTATTTTCCCACTTCAAAGAACAGTTGATTTTCAGCAGTCTGTTGTGAAGTTATAGTCAATATAGCTATGCTTGAACTGACTAAGCAGTAACCACTACAGACTAAAAGAGAACGAACTTGATTGTGTTCAAGCCCATAGGCAAAATACTTGGCTGTAACATTACAGTCCTTGGTTGTCTTTGTTGATAAACTTGAATTAATAACTCAGAATAATTATTGGACTGTGGATGACACGTGCCTACCCGTGGAACTACAACTCTTGAACGACAAAGGTATTAAGCTCGTTCTAATTAGCTTGCAGTGGAATTAGCTTTTATTGCTGTTTTTCTAATATTGCAATTTAGTTTGCTGAAGTTAATTTGCTGCATTGACTGCAATATTATTTTACAATTTGGGTATGATATTTGGAAGATTCATGTTGGTTTAGAAAAGGAATGAAAAATGTATGAATGTTTCACGGCATAATAGTGTTGGTTGAAATAATATTCCTAACCAGACCGTAACTGGGAAGTATTTCAAATACTTTTCAAGAATATTTTTTAAAATCTTTAAAACGAGGTGGAAAATGTTGCACTGCAATGGAAATGCAGTGCCTTATTCTTATTTTTTATTTTTTGCAAATGCCCCCCTTATTCTTATTTTTTATTTTTTGATCCGAGCCTATATCAAGCGATATTTTTAATGTTCAATTACATACCTTTATTGTATTTTTATCTTTATTCCATTTAATTATATTATCTTTATTTAATTATATATCTTATATCTGTCATCGACTACCTGCTTGACACCTAGCCATTTTTATTTCCCCGCCCTGCCCATGGTCAGTAGGGGACACCGATGTGGTTGGAAAGGCCGCCATCCGTCGGATGGGACGTTAAACCGTGACACCGTGTGTGGGAGAGCCATACCCTGTGCACGTTAAAGAACGCGCTGGGTGGCCTTGACGGAAGGCTACCATCTGTCTCCCAACCGATGTTCCAGTGGGTCCCCTCCCCCAACCTTCTCTGAGCCTTCGGGGTCCTTGTGACCTGACCATTTAGCTCATGGTGTGCAAAAAAGTGCCTCTCAGAGGTAAACCAAACCAATCCAATCCTAGCCATTTTTAAAATAGTCGTGGGTAAACAAGCTTTATTATTCTTTACGTATCTTATATGCAGATTTGTGCTTTTCAGTTACTTCGTAGAGTTCAGTATTTACCAGGTGAAGTGAGCAAAATAGATTGCTAAGTTCATTTGTTGCCAATGTTATACAGTGCTCGAAGAAAATATTAGACAATTTCTATGTAATGTCAATGGAAATCTAACTTCGAAGTTCTAGGACTTTCAAATTTTGCATTTAATGAAAATATGTGACTGAATATAAAATAAAGGATTAATCAAATATATTTGTTCAATTATTTTTTTTCAACAATTTCGCGCAAAATTTAGAATGTTACGGAAGCTGGAATACTTAACAATGAATTATTTTGTTTTATAAAAATCATTCATAACATCTGATATTGAAATAATCAATTATGCAATCTCATAAAAATCTCTCTTTCGTTTTCTATTTTGTTGGGGGAACATACTTTAGCTGTTAAACGTCCAAAAAAAAAATAGTGCAAAAAAATGTAAATTGCCAATAAAAATTGATGGAAAATACACACGCTGTAATAAAATGAGCATTAACACTTACTTAACAGTGCATGCTTGTACGAGTTATGGGCTGAAGATACTGTTTTGCGAAAATATCAGTTAAATCATTGTGTTTCACTAAAAATTAAAATTCCGATTGAATATCATAAAAAGTTAATTGTTTTTCAATTTTCAATTATTAAAAACATGTAATCTTAACGTATTGCTTCACTATAACATTGGCCAGCTCATCTTAACAGACTTTTCTCCATTTATTTAATGAGGAATGAGTTATTCAATCTCCGAACACAGAGAAACATTGCAGAAAGTTAGAAAACTTTGATGTTTCACATCGCCAGAATGATTTGATTTGAATGAACGAAAGCAAATATAAAATAATTGCCTCTTCTTAAAGTGGGAAATTTTTGCGAGAGTTATCTAGAGCAGTGGTTCTCAACCTTTTATTCTTCACAATGGGAATAAAATGAAACATATATATATACATTAAATTTTGTATTCATAAATTACATATATAGATAAACACAAAAAATGACAAAGACAATTTAACAAATCTTATAAAATTATAAACATTTTACTGGATAATCAAATTTAGCGAATTTTGAGCTCTCATGGTGTACCTCAAAAAATTTTACCGCGTACCCCACGTTGAGAACCCCTGAGCTAGAGGACGCCTACAAGGACCTTAATCCAGCTCTGGGCGAGAGGGTCTTGTGCCTTTTTGGTTTTTTTCAGGGACTTTAGAAAATATACATTATTCACACCCTTGTTGTGGGGGGGGGGGGGGGGGTGATCGTAACCCTTCCCATGGGAAGTTTCTCTGAACCACAGGTATAACTTATCTACGCCTTCTGGTCGGTTTCGGGATCGGGTCCTGATATCGCTGCGATAATTCAAATAGCTAAAAAATGTATATAAACACCACTTTCTTTGTACCTATTGAGACTGAGGAACAACTTCTAGATCAAAGGACGCTCTAATATCTTTGAAAAAAAGCAATACAAACTTTCTTGAAGAACTTCTTTCAAAAGACGTTATGTTTTACAAAAATGCATAAATTAACATGAGTGAAAAAATGACTACCGAAAAAATAAATAAATGACACTTTTAAAGCAAAATTCAGAGGAATTTAATTATCATACAGTGTATGTAAGAATAAATAAAAAAAAAAAATACCCCCTCAAGCAACTGCTTGCCACAGGTCTGACAAGGAGCATGTCAGTTTATATGCCAGAGTAGAAGGTCTGTGAGGATTATACCGGAATTTTTGAATACCAAATTATCTCTGATTGTATGCCTTGCTCTGTTTTCCAGAATTCACGACCTGCAAATAAGCCATTATAAGAACTTTGTAAAATGTTGCAATCAATTTCTATAGATGCTTTATATAAAAAAGGGAGGAGCACATGCAAACATAATTTATGTGAGATTTGAACATTGACTCAATTCAAGAACGCTAACCACTCTCTTTATACAATTCAGGTACATCTCAACCAGCATTTGTCAATGCTGTGTAAATATTTAAGTAAAAAAATAGTAAATACCTTTTTTTTTATATAGCACTAACTATAAATACCACAGTATCGATGTATTTGATTCCGTTTATTGACAACAGATGGCAGTGCTATCAGCTCTCTGACATCGTTCGCAAGCTACCACCTGTTGTTTTCAGTTCAGCGTGTGCAACAGTTACGTGATAAGGGAGAGTAACCATGCTGGCAGTCGGATTGCCGTCTGACATCTGAAACGTTCTCTTAGCTCGTATAAGATATGGTAGAAACTGTGTAGTGTAAAAAAAACTGTATGAGCTGTTCATTAGTAACATATCAGTGAATTATCTTGGTAGCCTCGTATCGTTGCCGGAGACCTTGCGTCAATTCCTGAAGGATTTCCGATCGAGAAGTTGTCCAGCCGGATGTAAGTAAAAACTGCTTTACTGTTGTGTAAAAGAAAGTAGCATGCACTTCTTAGGAAACACATTTTCGGAACCTCATATTGCAGTTCCGTCTTCAATGTTTTTCTCAACAAATTTTCATTATGCTAATCACGGACATAATGTTTCACAGAAACATTGGTGTTAACGCTTCATTTAAAATTTCAGAGTGGATGTATTTTTATATATGTGCAAATATTAAACTGCTATTTAATAAATTTGGGTGTCGTGTAATTTATGGATCATTGTTGAAAGTGGGAATTGCAACGGAAATGAAACTCAAGCAACATAAATAGCATAGTTTTTTTTTTATTTGACAAATGCTTTTTCTATTTTATGTGAAAATGCAAAATTAACACTGAATGTAATTGTAAAGTAGCTCAATTTTGTAGCTAAAATTTCATTATTTCACAGAATTGTTCAATGATAAATGATGCAACTTGGATATTATTTATCTATAAACAAATTCGTAATTTTTGCAGTAATTTTCGTAACCGATTTTTTTGTACAATGCAGCAGTTTCAATACAAATGTTTTTGGCAGCTGAGCAACTTGTCAGTTTTGCGTGTTTCGGGACGAGGAAGTGCCTATTTTACGTATTTCCGGTTTTCAGGGAGTGGGGGCGTCCAATCAATGAGAGTTTTTTTTTTTGTCTTTTATTACCATCCCTCACCCATGCTTGCATCTGCCCATATGTGCAATGGGCATCATAATTGATGTCTCATTTTAATGATAACATATTCAGTTTTTATGTTATAAAAATTAAGAAAACGAGTTTTCAAGTTATAATAAATAATTATTACTAAAAGATGCATTAAAAATAAAGAAAAAAAGATATATATATATACATACATATAAATAATTATTATTGTTTAATATTCATAATAATTTAAGGCTTTATAAATATATGTATTTAGGATTCCAATAATGTAAAAAAATATCCCTTCAAACAGCTGCTTGACACAGAAGTCTGACAGGAGCCTGTTAGTAGAAGGTTTAAAATTCTCAGCTTTTATAAAGACACTATGACATACATATTTAGTTCTTTTTTTCATCATATGTGAAAAGTTAATGTTACCTGTCAAAGCAGTTTGTCAATATATATTGTCGAGTTTATCATCATAAGACAATCTGCTGTAATACGTATTGCCAACTTGGTGAGTAAAAAGGTGGGAAAAATATTTATGTACCATTCAAAGTATGGAGAAATATTTCAATGAGGAACATTACAGGGGCTAATATCCTTCAGTATATGAGCAAAATACCACTCTTAGAGGTAATATGTCTGATATCACAAATTACAGTTGTGTGTGATAGCATTACAAATGTGACAAAGCATTACAAAGTGGATTCTGCAAAGTGTTACTCTTTAGCAGTCTCTAGTTTTATTCAAGCTGAAAAATAGACTATCAAATTGTGCTGAGATATACTAACCATTGAATGCTTCCTGATAATTTATTATAGCAATTTTCAGAAAAGTTGCCAAAGTGAAAATGTGTTTATAGTTTTGAAGTTAAGAATTTTTTTGTGTTTAACATTGACTTGTGTTTCATAGTGGAATGGATATTTCTCCTACCTTTAACTCTTAGCATGCAGGAAGATTATAGTGTCTTCAGGGCTGCTCAAGCTCATAAGTAAGGTTGAGCAATGTTCAAAAATGTGAAGCCTGTAAAAATGTCTGAAAAAAGGATTCTGGAAAGGGACTTTGCATTGGGGTGCAAACACTACTTGAGTGTTCCAGAGTAAATATCGGTAATTTTGCACCAATTCCCAAAGTAACTTACTAATCAATAGACTTTTATTTTCTTCTGAAAGAAATTGCCCTTTTCATTTTTTTTAAAATTAAACATAAAAATCTACACATTACGTATGGTATTTGATATGACCTATTTCTATTAGTTACCTACTTCAAAAAGGGGCGGGGGTGGCTCAGTCGGTAGCGCGCCAGGCTTGTAATCTGTAGTTCCCAGGTTCGAGTCCCAGCTGGGTCAGCGTTGAGATTTATCTCCTCAAAATTCCCCGCCCTGCCCACGGTCAGTAGGGGACACCGATGGGCTTGGAAAGGCCACCTTCCGTCGGATGGGACGTTAAGCCGTGGCCCCGTGTGCGGGAGAGCCATACCCTGTGCACGTTAAAGAACACGCTGGATGGCCTTGATGGGAGGCTACCATCTGTCTCCAAACAGCTGTTTCAGTGGGTCCCCTCACCCAACCTTCTCTGAGCCTTCGGGGTCCTTGTGACCTGGCCATTTAGCCCATCGTGTGCAAAAAAGTGTCACTCAGAGGTAAAACAACCCAACCCTACTTCAAGATAAGTTAGTAATCTAAAGATCATACTTTGAAGCTCTATAGGAGAAACAATCACATTGGGTCTTTTTATATGTGTATATTTGTTTCAATATGAATAATTGTTCATATTGAATTTTTTTTATGTTACTTCAATAACCATTTTAGAAAGCAATAGTATTTTTAACATTTCATTCACATGAACCAGAATGAAGCAGCTAGATGACACCATACCTTTTTAGCACATGAATTTAATACCCTATGAGATGGGCAGCATCTCTTGTATCAGTTTTTTCTCTTCCACTAAGGATAAAGTGCAGAGAAGATTTTAGTGTTCTAGGATGTTGAACCTGTGAATTTCAGATTATTAATTAGGCATGCTACATAGTTGAATTTATAATTACCCTCTGAGTTGCCTCTTGGAGGGTAATTTTAACTATTGCCTTGATAGCCAAGTGGTTAGCTCGCTTGGCTATTGATCTAAGGGACTTGGGTTCCAGCCCCGGGTAAGGCATGGTTGTATTTAGCCATCCCGTGGCCGAGTGGTTAGCGCTCTTGGCTACTGATCTAAGGGACCTGGGTTCGGGCCCCGGATAAGGCATGGATGTATGTGTCGTTTTTCTGCTGAGATCCTGCCATCCTCTCAGATCTCCTACTGTGGCATATAAACTGACAGGCTCCTGTCAGACCTCTGTGGCAAGCAGCTGCTTGAGGGAGTATTTATTTATTTACTTTTATGAACTATCAATAATTGAGTATCATGGATAAAATCAGACTGTTGAATTTAACTTTAAAAGCTGTATCATGGAAGATTTCTTTAATCACAGAGAATTTGTTTTTGTTAAATGTAAGAATTGATCATTATTAAAATGTCAATTTGATCAGTAAATATAATGGTGGATGAAGTTTAAATACTAAATCACTCAATGAAATATGACAGTTGGAGTTTCTGGAGAGTAGTATAAATAAACGTTAGTGTTGAACATTACCACCAAATAGCTAGCAATAATTTGATACAAAATTGTAAAATATCCATGAGGGCCTCATTCATGCATTGTTTTCACTACTCAGGTATTGTGTACTCTTTTTATATCTCTGAAAATCAGCCCTGGCTTATTGCAAAGTCCACCTAAAATTTCATCTATCGTTATTTTTTTTTCTCTATTACTGCAAGTTGGTTTACATGAAAAAGCCAATATTTTGTTTAACTGCAATTTTAATAAAATTTTGAAAAAAAGGAGTTTTTTAAAATAACAGTGAAGAATTTCAGGAGAGTATGAGACTAATTCTAAGAGATATATGATCATTATCATGGCATTTTACTTTAATAACGTTATCATTTCATATTGAAACATATAATTTATGCACTATCAAAATATTAAATTTTCGTGTTATGTCAATGGGAATCAAACTTCGAAGCTATATAACTTCAAAAAAATTCCTGTGATGAAAAATGGGATTGAAGATAAAGAGCATAATCAAATCTATTTAAATCTCGATTTTTGACAGTATTCATTCTGTATTTAAAGAGTTATGGAAGCTGGAATATTTCACAATAGTATGTGTCATAAAAATTTACGTCGGAAATTAATTAAAACTTAAATAATAAGTATTGTTCCAAACCATCTATGCAAACTTCTAAAACGTATATTTTATTAATGATTTCAGCATTAGACAATTATGAATGAGTTTTATAAAACAAGATAATTTATTGTTAAATTGGGAAAAAAATTGGCAGATTTAGACAGTGCGGATCGTAATATTTCATCATTAAATATCCAACTCAAAAAACGTTTCTAATTTATCTCAAAAAAACAAAAAAGTTCAGTGTCAACAGACAGATGAGAAAGTGAAAAATATTAGCTCGTGTTTTTTTTTCTTGTCCTTTTTGAAAACCAGCTAATAACGATATACAGGAAGTAGGATGTCTAGACTATACATTCCGGTTTTTAGAACAAAGCAATGTTGTTGTAATATTGGCCATTTATAGTCATTTTTTCAGGTAAGGTGTCCACGGCTACAACTCTTTGGGAATTGAAAAAAATTGTGAACGTCCTCTTCTTTGAACGAAAGTTTTGTCCAAGAATTTGGGGTTTGTGTAGTATTTCTGGGAGTTGTGTAGTATGGCTAATTCCACCACTTTACCTTTAATAAAATCACGTCTCGTCACCTGTGACAATGTCTGTAATTGGGGTCCCTAGGTTCTAACATTGCTTGCCAGCATCTTGCACTTAGTCGATTCGCCCTTTTTTGCTGTTCTGGCGGGGGTGGCTCAGTCGGTAGCGCGCCAGGCTCGTAATCTGCAGTTCCCAGGTTCGAGTCCCAGCTGGGTCAGCGTCGAGATTTATCTCCGCAAAATTCCCCGCCCTGCCCACGGTCAGTAGGGGACACCGATGGGCTTGGAAAGGCCACCGTCCATCGGATGGGACGTTAAGCCGTGGCCCCGTGTGCGGGAGAGCCATACCCTGTGCACCTTAAAGAACGCACTGGATGGCCTTGACGGGAGGCTACCATCTGTCTCCCAACAGCTGTTCCAGTGGGTCCCCTCTCCCAACCTTCTCTGAGCCTTTGGGGTCCATGTGACCTGGCCATTTAGCCCATGGTGTGCAAAAAAGTGCCGCTCAGAGGTAAAACAACCCAACCCTGTTCTGTCAGTTTGTGGAGTACCCATTTGGCACAGATCTTTCGGAATTTTAAATGTTGATGAATAAATTGTTTCCACACAGCCAATCGATACACTGACATCTAAACTTATTACCTGAACGGTTATGTGTGGTTTTTCCTTAAGGAATGGAGGAACAGCAACGATGATTCTCTCGTTCACTGCCTCCTCTGGTCTTCTTGCACGAGGGAAGTCTTTGAAGCTCTGCCGTGATTCTCTGAATATGCTCATCCATCCCGTAACAGTGCCATATGAAGAGGCATCCCCATATACTTGGGATAAATCAGCATGAATTTTTTTTTCGCTTCGTTCCCAAGTTGTATCCTTGTGAAAATGTAAACTTTTCCCCGCGTTTAGTAGGCACCATAGCAACAACGCACCAGCGAAGAGAGATATGATGATCCGTCCTTTGTTTTTAACACGTAATAACAAGTTTAGACAAGCTTTCAAACAAATCGTAGTTCATTAACTTCTGAGGAACGAGTGCAAATCTACAGACACGTGTCAAGAACTTTTTGAATGCCCTTCCTAAATATAAGATGTCAATTTTAAACTGTCCAAATTTCGACTTTGAACAATATCCATTCAGTACTTAAAGAGTTATAGAAGTTTGAATATTGAAAAACAGATATGTCAGTCTTGCTGTTCCAGTGGGTCCCCTCCCCCAACCTTCTCTGAGCCTTCAGAGTCCTTGTGACCTGGCCATTTAGTCCATTGTGTGCAAAAAAGTTCTGCTCAGAGATTAAACAAACCAAACCAAAACAATGATTTTGAGAGTTCAGAGAAGGTTTGGGGAGGGAACCCATGCATGGAACAACTTTTGGGAGACAGACGGCAACCTCCCATCAAGGCCATCCAGCGTATTCTTTAATGTGCACAGGGTATGGCTCTCCCACACAAAGGATCATGGCTTAATGTTCCATTACACAGAAAATTGTTTCAAACCATTTAATAATATAAGTACACAGTCGTATCAGAATAATATGACCACCTACCATCTGAATGGTTGCAGTCTTGAGCAGGTGTCACAGTTTAATTATCTTGGGAGCTATGTAACTGATAATGGTGATGTGCGGCATGAGATTAACAGACGAATAGGGATTGCTGCCGGAACTTTTAAGAATCTATGGAGAGTGTGGAGAAATAGGCGTATACACCTAAAGACTAAAATTACACTGTATAATAGTTTGGTTCTTTCTAGGGTTAGTTATGGTAGTGAAACTTGGACACTTTGTAAACAAGATAACAGGAAACTAGATGCTTTGATTCCAGATGCTTACACAGTATCTTGGGCATTTGGTGGTTCAACTTTGTAACTAATGATGAGGTTAGGCAAAGGAGTTTGCAACCTCCTTTAAGCAGCATATTGTGCAGAGAGACTCCGTTGGTTTGGCCATGTTGCCCGTATGAATAATTATAGATTGGCGAATAGGGTTATGAACAGTGTGCCTAAAGGCCTCAGAAAGAAGGGGAGACCTAGGATGCGGTGGGCAGACAATGTCAAACAGGACCTTGTTAGAATTGGTGTGCAGTGGCCAGATGCAGTAGATGTAGCTCAGGACAGACTTGCTTGGAGAACTAAATTGCACGGTCTGGTTGGACCTCCGTAGCCCATGGCTGCTTGAGGAGGATGATGATGATGAGATCTTTCAATAATTATCACACCTAAGTTTCTTATTCCTGACTTTGCTGCTGTTAAGTGTTCGAGCTTCCATAGCTCTTTAAATACCCAACAAATATTGTTGAAAATCGAGATTTGAATGAGATTTGAATTTATCTAGTCCTCTCTTCCTGTAAAAAGCTTATTGTAGAAATTGCGGATTTTCGAATTTCACTCTCCATTGACAACATGGAAATGCGTCCATTTTTCTGCCCCGTGTCTGTATATTTTAGAGAGTTTAATTGAATTAAAAACTCTAGCAACGCAGGTGAATTTACAAGTGCTTTTTAATTGCTTTATATTTCACCAATTTTTAGAGCAACAGGGAGATTTGAAGTATTGCGACTTGCAAATTTTTCCTGGCCATAAGGGGGCGGGGGTGGCTCAGTCGGTAGCGTGCCAGGCTCGTAATCTGTAGTTCCCAGGTTCGAGTCCCAGCTGGGTCAGCGTTGAGATTTATCTCCGCAAAATTCCCCCGCCCTGCCCACGGTCAGTAGGGGACACCGATGGGCTTGGAAAGGTCGCCGTCCGTCGGATGGGACGTTAAGCCGTGGCCCCGTGTGCGGGAGAGCCATACCCTGTGCACGTTAAAGAACACGCTGGATGGCCTTGACGGGAGGCTACCATCTGTCTCCCAACAGCTGTTCCAGTGGGTCCCCTCCCCCAACCTTCTCTGAGCCTTCGGGGTCCATGTGACCTGGCCGTTTAGCCCATGGTGTGCAAAAAAGTGCCGCTCAGAGGCAAAACAACCCACAACCCGAGGGCTTGTAAATGCCACCGTCCGTCAGATGGGACGTTAAGCCGTGGCCCCGTGTGTGGGAGAGTCATACCCTGTGCACGTTAAAGAACACGCTGGATGGCCTTGACGGGAGGCTACCATCTGTCTCTCAACAGCTGTTCCAGTGGGTCCCCTCCCCCAACCTTCTCTGAGCCTTCGGGGTCCATGTGACCTGGCCATTTAGCCCATGGTGTGCAAAAAAGTGCCGCTCAGAGGTAAAACAACCCAACGTTAAAGAACACGCTGGATGGCCTTGACGGGAGGCTACCATCTGTCTCCCAACAGCTGTTCCAGTGGGTCCCTTCCCCCAACCTTCTCTGAGCCTTCGGGGTCCATGTGACCTGGCCATTTAGCCCATGGTGTGCAAAAAGTGCCGCTCAGAGGTCCGCAAAATTCCCCGCCCTGCCCACGGTCAGTAGGGGACACCGATGGGCTTGGAAAGGTCGCCGTCCGTCGGATGGGACGTTAAGCCGTGGCCCCGTGTGCGGGAGAGCCATACCCTGTGCACGTTAAAGAACACGCTGGATGGCGTTGACGGGAGGCTACCATCTGTCTCCCAACAGTTGTTCCAGTTGGTCCCTCCCCCAACCTTCTCTGAGCCTTCGGGGTCCATGTGACCTGGCCATTTAGCCCATGGTGTGCAAAAAAGTGCCGTTCAGAGGTAAAACAACCCAACCTGGCCATAAGTGTAAGAGAGGGATTCTACACAATGGCATCGACAATGTGCTTCAAGGTTCAGTATTGGATGAATGAAAGAGACCCCTGGACAAATGTAGGAGCAGAGAGCCAACTCCCATTAAGGGAGTGAGGTTTGCTTAGTCTGTAGCGCTCCAAGCTTGTAATTCGCACTTCTCAGGTTCCAGTCTCACCGTGCAAGCTTTGAGAATTATCTCCGCAACCTCCACACCCCTCCTTTTAACTACTATCCTGCCCTCTGTGAGAAAGGAACACTAATAGCTTCGAAAGTCCCCCGTCCATCGGCTGGGGGTTCAACCGTGACCGATACACTAGGAGAGCCATACCCTGTACACGCTAAAGAACCCATTGGATGGCCTTGACGGGAGGCTACCATTTGTCTACTAGCGCAGTTTCCTTCCCAAAACCTGCTCCGAGATCTTCTGACCTGGCCGTTTAGCCCAATGTGTGCAAAAAAAAAAGTGCCACTCAGAGGTAAAACAACCGAACCCCCTCAAGGGGCTAGTCTTAACTTTTTTTGACGTTCTATTCTGCACGTGAACACAACTTAACGTTCCATCCGATGGAAGGCACTCTCTGGAAGAAAGTACACTGAAGTGCCACTGAATTAGGGCGTTATCCAAATTCAGTACCGCAAGTCCCGCATTTGCGCGCATGCGTGGCTGAAATTTTGGTCATACATAGCTGTCAGCTTTGGCTTCACCAAGCATTCGTCGTGAGAAGCATAATGGGAAAGGTGCGGGATTTTGATGCATTTGACAGAGGGTAGGTGCCCAACGGATGGGACACTCGATCTCCAAAATTGTCAACGAACTTGGATTTTCTTGTACGAAGGTTTCAAGAGTGTTCCGAGAATATGAAAATTCCAGCAAAAAAACAAGCACCAGGACAAACTGCAAAGGACAACCAGCCTTGAATGATCGTGGGCTTCGCCATCTGACCCGCATCGTACAGACCGATAGAGGCCAGACATCTGGAATCACATCCCATCTAAGTCAGGAAGTTAGTGTATGGACCTTGCAACGCTCACTTCATTGTCTCGGCTTTGGGAGCCGCCGACTTACGAGAGTCCCACTTCTAACGGCACGACACCGGGTTCAACGTCTTTCCTGGGCTGAAGAACTTCGAAACTGGACCATCGAAAATTGGCAACGGATAGCCTGGAGTGATGAATCCCGATTTAAACTTCATCAAGCCGATGGGAGACTGAGGGTATGGCGCCAACCCCATGAAGTCATGGATCCTGCATATCAGGTCGGAACAGTACAAGATGGTGGTGGTTCAGTGATGGCCTGGGGTGTCTTCAGTTGGACGTCTATGAAAATGACATAAGTCTATGGGACCTTTGGTACGTGTATCGACGACTCTCAATGCATCCCGGTATGTAGAACTAATGGCTGACCATTTACACCTATTTATGGCCATCATGCATCCCAATGGAGATGGCGTCTACCAGCAAGACAACTGTTCATCTCACAGATCCAGGTTGGCTACTGCATGGTTGCAGGGACATTCTTCTGACTTTGAAATAATGAATTGGCCACCTAGAAGCCCAGATTTAAATCCCATCGAAAATCTTTGGGATACCGTCGAGCAGAGTGTTCGGGCCCGTGTCCCATCAGCTACGACCTTGAGAGAATTGTGGACAGCTTTGGAGGATACATGGATCGCCATACCTGTGGAACATTTACGCAAGCTTGTGGAGTACTTGCCTCGTCGTGTGGCGGTCGTTATCAGGTGTGCAAAAGGCCACAGGAAGTCCAACACGTTACTAGGTTGCTATCCCTAATTCAATGCCACTTCAGTGTATATAAATCGGTCCTAATACCTTGGACTTTTTTCTTAATGGTCCCACACGGATTGGGTTGCTCAAGGCCCAGTGCTTCCGTAAGCTCGGCCCTAATTATAACGGATCAGCCTATTCGCACATCCCTTTCCTCCATTTTCTACAAGAATGGAGGAGGATCTTGATAATGTTGGGACTCGATCCTGCGAGTATCAGGTAAGAGCTTAGCTAGCTGTCGACCGAACCATCGGAGCCCGTAATCAGAAAGATGAGCAGAATTTATTAACACTTAGTACATTTCGCATGCGTTGGATTTCAATGACTCATTTTCCCTCGGGAACGATGTTGCAGCTGTTTTAACAGGCACGGAACACGAACTTTTCGACACCTCTATTTGGTTTCCTCGGCCAACAGACAGGAAGCTGATTCAGGCTCACTCACGCAACTATTGTGATGAGCGCGGATAACACGCGGCCCTACAAGAGCAGGCTTAATTAATTGCCAAGGCGGGCTTTATTCCTTGCTTAGAGCGAATAGCAGTTTCACTAGGCATTGTGACAATTAAGGTTTTAGAGAGAAAACGAAGCAACGTTGAATTGGAAAACAAATGTTGAAAGATATGGCTTTGGTTTGGTTTGGTTTGCCGTCCCATGGCCGAGTGGTTAGCGCGCTTGGCTACTGACCTAAGGGACCTGGGTTCGAGCCCTGGGTAAGGCATGGATGTTCGTGTTGTTTTCTGCTGAGGTCCTGCCATCCTCTCAGATCTTCTACTGTGGCATATAAACTGACAGGCTCCTGTCAGACCTCTGTGGCAAGCAGCTGCTTGAGGGGGTATTTATTATTTTATTTTTTGGTTTGGTTTACCTCTGAGCGGCACTTTTTTGCACACCATGAGCTAAATGGTCAGGTCACAAGGACCCCGAAGGCTCAGAGAAGGTTGGGGGAGGGGACCCACTGGAACATCTGTTGGGAGACAGATGGTAGCCTTCCGTCAAGGCCACCCAGCGTGTTCTTTAACGTGCACAGGGTATGGCTTTCCAGTACACGGGGTCACGGCTTAGCGTCCTATCCGACGGACGGCGGCCTTTCCAAGCCCATCGTTTGAAATCGGGACGACTGATCACCATAAGCATAGTTACGAGGTACTTTGGTGAAGATAAAGTACTGGTGAAGATAAAGAAGGTGAAGATAAAACCTTCGTGTCACGTGACACGAAGCTTGCCAGATCACTAATTTCTAAAAAAATCGTTGCCAGATATTTTTTCTGAATTCTGTAATCAACCATAGTTTTCGGATATTTTTTGAGCGACTGTACAGCGACTATAAAACTATGAGTACTACTCATCTAGAGAATGTATGAAAATGACATAAGTTTATCACAAATAAATAATAAAATAGATTTTCCCTTAAGCAGCTGATTGCCACAGAGGTCTGATAGGAACCTGTCAGTTTAATACGCCATAGCAAAAAGCCTGTGTGGAAAAGATCTCAGTATAAAGACGACACAAACATCCATGCCTTACCCGGGGCATCAGTGGCGAAGCACGCTAATCTCTCGGATAAAGGATGGCAGTTAAGTTTATTAAGGGTAGTCCAAGTGCAACCCAAATTCTCTTCCCTATCAACACCATAATTAGAATTATTTCCATAGCAACCATAGCAGCTGCGCTAAGACAGATCTAGTTGAACGCTATTATCATTACGAAACGAAATAGCAACGTGCAATTTTCATTAGATTTCCTGCTGTTTTCATCGTCTGTTATCAGCATTTGCCTTCATGCTAATGACATACGTCATGAGTGTTAAATATTAAAAGTTTCCAGACTTTGTGTGACGATTGCCACCTGAACTGTGGGCATCATCAAAAGGGGAGAACGTTCTGCACATTCAGTGAATCCATTTGCTTGCCAGTGAGCGAATCGATAGTTTGCTTGCAGACATCCTCACTTGTGGGGCCGATGAATCGCGGGCATAAAAGGCACTTCACGGTCTCTTGATTTGCTTTTGTCCTGGGATAAAGAATGGCAAGGGCAGGTAACGGTTCAACTGGTAGGATTCTGGAGCAATGTTTGAGAGTTTATTTCGATGTGAAAATCTTTAGACACCCCACGATATTTGGGATCCTGTGTTTTTTAAGGAGAAATTGGGGTTTAGCGTTGACATAGATTTTTCCAGTTTGATGGGGGGGGGGGGGGTTTGAGCTTCATCTGGCCATTTTACTTTTTCCGGGAAGATGAACTTATCAATGGAAACATTTTATAGAATTATTTCCAATTTTGAATCACTAAAGGAGTCGGTAACCTCCTTTGAGCAGCATATTGTGCAGAGAGAGACTCCGCTGGTTTGGCCATGTTGCCCGTATGAATAATTATAGATTGGCGAATAGGGTTATGAACAATGTGCCTAGAGGCCTCAGAAGGAGGGGGAGACCTAGGATGCGGTGGGCAGACAATGTCAAACAGGACCTTGTTAGAATTGGTGTGCAGTGGCCAGATGCAGCAGATGTTGCCTATGGCTGCTTGAGGAAGAGGAGGAGGATGATAATGAAAATTTAAAATAGATTTACCTTCGTATTTTCACTAAATATATTGAATTTCTTTTCTTCTTAAAGAAAAGAACAACATGTGTATATTTAGTCAGTGATGGTCTAATGGTTTGCAAACGGAGTTTGAAACCCGGCAACAAGACTTCGAGTCTAACTTCAAATGTATCAGTAATATCACTGCAGAATTATCCATCTGTCCATGCTGACGTCAATTATTAATTTTTGGTCGTCCTCCAGTAAAATTATAGTCACCGCGGACGGACGATTTTACAAACCCTGGTTAAGATAAATTTTTTTTCTTACGTACTAAACGAAGGTGGGATATAAAATATAAAGTTCCTTCAATTAGATATTGATGGCTAGGGCTTGACGGGAGGCCTCCATTTGTATCCTAACAGCTGTCCAGGGGGGTTCCCTTTGCCCAACTTTCTCTGAGCCCTCCCTTGAATTACAGACACCTTACGAATGCTTCTGTCTTTGTCATCAGTTTTCTCTTTATTGCCAAGATGGGCGGGGGTGGCTCAGTCGGTAGCGCGCCAGGCTCGTAATCTGTAGTTCCCAGGTTCGAGTCCCAGCTGGGTCAGCGTTGAGATTTATCTCCGCAAAAATTCCACGCCCTGCCCACGGTCAGTAGAGGACACCGATGACTTTGAAAAGACCGCTGTCCGTCGAATGGGATGCAAGGCTCGTAATCTGTAGTTCTCAGGTTCGAGTCCCAGCTGGGTCAGCGTTGAGATTTATCTCCGCAAAACTCCCCGCCCTGCTCACGGTCAGTAGAGGACACCGATGACCTTGAAAAGACCGCTGTCCGTCGGATGGGATGCAAGGCTCGTAATCTGTAGTTCCCAGGTTCGAGCCCCAGCTGGGTCAGCGTTGAGATTTATCTCCTCAAAACTCCCCGCCCTGCCCACGGTCAGTAGAGGACACCGATGACCTTGAAAAGACCGCTGTCCGTCGGATGGGATGCAAGGCTCGTAATCTGTAGTTCCCAGGTTCGAGTCCCAGCTGGGTCAGCGTTGAGATTTATCTCCGCAAAACTCCCCGCCCTGCCCACGGTCAGTAGAGGACACCGATGACCTTGAAAAGACCGCTGTCCGTCGGATGGGATGCAAGGCTCGTAATCTGTAGTTCCCAGGTTCGAGTCACAGCTGGGTCAGCGTTGAGATTTATCTCCGCAAAATTCCCCGCCCTGCCCACGGTCAGTAGGGGACACCGATGGGCTTGGAAAGAGCGCCGTCTGTCGAATGTGACGTTAAGCCGTGGCCCCGTGTGCGGGAGAGCCATACTCTGTGCACATTAAAGAACACGCTGGATGGCCTTGACGGGAGGCTACCATCTGTCTCCCAACAGCTGTTCCAATGGGTCCCCTCCCCTAACATTCTCTGAGCCTTCGGGGTCCTTGTGACCTGGCCATTTAGCCCATGGTATGCAAAAAAAAAAGTGCCGCTCAGAGGTAAAACAACCCAACTTTATTGCCAAGTAGATTGAAAACCGTAACTGTCATTGCCTACAAAATTTGGGCGTCCACAAAACATGAAAAAGTTTTTTTCTTATCCTTTGTGCTCTAGAATTAAAGATATCAATAATAGCTTTTAATTGAAAGAGTGGATAGGGGCCCTAAGCTATCTTTTCAAGTGGGAATATCTTCTTCTTGTTAGGTCTGTCACAGTGGTCAAAGAACCTACCTTGCCCGGATCTGAAAGAGGCTCTGCCTCCCATGGCAAATATTGAAAACCAGAAAGAGAAATACCAGTAAGATGCATGTTACACATAATTTAAGAAGGATATTTTTTAAAACAATGTTAGAGTGGGAGGAAAAACAAAACTTCTTGCGCTATTTGGTAAGAACAGTTTATGGAATCTGATCAGTTGAATTTAGTCAAATGCCAAGAACATCATGCCAACAGGAAAAATTATTGGATTGCCACGAAAGATGGTGGGTTGGGTTGTTTTACCTCTAAGCGGCACTTTTTTGCATACCAAGGGCTAAATGGCCAGGTCACATGGACCCTGAAGGCTCAGAGAAGGTTGGGGGAGGGGACCCACTGGAACAGCTCTTGGGAGACAGATGGTGGTCTCCGTCAAGACCATCCAGCGTGTTCTTTAACGTGCACAGGATATGGCTTTCCAGCACACTGAGTCACGGCTTAACGTCCCATCCGATGGACGGCGGCCTTTCCAAGCCCATCGGTGTCCCCTACTGACCGTGGGCAGGACGGGGAATTTTTGCGGTGATAAATCTCAACGCTGACCCAGCCGGAACTCGAACCTGGGAACTACAGATTACGAGGAAAGGTAGTGTGTGTGTGTTAGGAAGTATCGATTGGTAAGAGGGATTTTCAGCTCAAAAATGTTTGAAACCGCTGGTGAAAATTATTAAATTTCAACAAGCATTTTTTTTTATATGAGCAACAGTTTAGTGACATTTATTCCAATGATTGAGTTTTCCAATCTCTCAGAAAATGCAAACATAAAATAGGATATATTAACTTTTACCTAAATGGAATTCATCCGAAATGCTATTCTTTAATGCTGTTTTAAACGGGGAACTCCTGCATAGATCAATAAATGAATTAATGGCTTTTAATTCTGATTTTAATTTGCGATAAAACTGCCATTGATAATAAACTTACTGATCAAGTTCAACTACAGTGAAACATCTAGTTTCGAAAATGTTAAAAAGTCGGAAATTCCTCTTTGAATCGTAGCTAATACAATTTTCGAAGATGTGTGTGTGTGTGACGTTAATGAGTTGTCAAGAACGATCTTACCAAATTTGTTAATCAGCTTAGCAACTTCACGTGTAACTTGGTGCTGATGCTAATGAAAGTGCATTCTTGATGTTCTCTTTTAACCTAAACGCTGTTTTGGTAGATTTAATTCACAAAGTAGGTTAATGACAGATTAAAAGCAGTTGTTTTCAGTCGTGTGCGAAGATTTTAGACTGAAACCTTCATGACTTTCTTCCTGCCTATGATATTACTTTAGTAATAAGAACGTTGCAGTAATTTCGCAGACACTAGAAGTAAAATTTAAAAAAATTTACAAGAATACTTAGCTAAGATCCATCCCAATAATCGTATTCCAATAATCCAAGATAAAATATTTAGAAACGATGAATTTTCACGAAACAGTTTCCACATCAGCTGTTTTTTTTTTAAAACCGGGTGCGTCATCCGATCTAAATAAAGTATCGGTTGCATGAAACTGAACATGCAACCGAAATCAAAACTGTAATCTCATCAAAGTTCAGATGAACTGACAAGATGGCTGTTCAGATAAAGTGAAAACATCGCACTGGTTGGGGGGCGGGGGTGGCTCAGTCGGTAGCGCGCCAGGCTCGTAATCTGTAGTTTCCAGGTTCGAGTCCCAGCTGGGTCAGCGTTCAGATTTATCTCCGCAAAATTCCCCGCCCTGCCCACGGTCAGTAGGGGACACCGATGGGCTTGGAAAGGCCGCCGTCCGTCGGATGGGACGTTAAGCCGTGGCCCCGTGTGTGGGAGAGCCATACCCTGTGCACGTTAAAGAACACCCTGGATGGCCTTGACGGGAGGCTACCATCTGTCTCCCAACAGCTGTTCCAGTGGGTCCCCTCCCCCAACCTTCTCTGAGCCTTCGGGGTCCATGTGACCTGGCCATTTAGCCCATGGTGTGCAAAAAAGTGCCGCTCAGAAGTAAAACAACCCAACTCAATCGCTCTGGTTGGGGGGGGAGTGGTTTTCAGATGTTGCATTAATAAGCCATATTTTTAGTAGTTTATCTTAAGCTCAGTTTCAGAAATGGAAAATATTTTTTATTGAAATGATATATTTTTGTCATTTGCTTCCCAATTAATCATAAGTGGATTTGCACCCTGAAAATAGAAATTAAATGGAGGGAAGGGGGGGGGGGCGGGAAGTGACGAGATTAAACCAGAACGGACCAACCTATGTGGTGGTTTTCTTGCACCTCTATTCCAGTGGTCGTTTAAAAAATATTCTTGCAATTATTTTCATGAATCATTTATGCAAGTAAACTGCATTCAGTGACCGCAGAATTATGGCCACCCACCTAGTACAGTGCGAGGCTTCCTCAGGATCAAATACTTGACTGAACCCGTCGTGGCATGGATGCTACTAATTTATGATACACTGTAAAGATAGGGTCAGCACACAGAATCACTAGCTGGCACAGATAGATGATTCAGCAGCACTGCTTGCAGCACCATCTATAAGAGCTGGCCGTCATTCTCATTTTCCCGCGAACTTTCATATTATGAGGATGAGTTGCTTTGTTGTCCTTGTTACTTTGCAGTTCCGTTTCCGACTACTTTTTTGTTTTTTTATTTCATTTTTATCCGAACTGCTTTCATCATATTTTTGGATATGCTTGGAGACAATATTTGTCATTGTGAAGCAGTGGTTTGCCAGAATACTTAACTGCAAACGATCTTTCCAACCTATTAAGAAAGGTAATCGATTGTTTCAGTTGTTGGGGCGGGGGTGGTTCAGTCGTTAGCGCGCCAGGATCGTAGTCTGCAGTTCCCAGGTTCGAGTCCCAGCTGGACCAGATTCAGATTTATCTCAGCAAAGCTGCCCGCCCTGCTCTCTGTCAGTAGGGGACACCGATGGGCTTGGAAAGGCCATCGGTGTCCCCTACTGACCTTCCGTTGGGCGGGACTTTAATCCGTGGCTCCGTGTGCTGGAGACCCATACCCTGTACACGTTAAAGAACACGCTGGATGACCTTGACGGGAGGCTACCATCTGTTTCTTAACAGTTGTCCAGTGGGTCCCTACATTCTAACCTTCTCTGAGCCCTCGGGGTCCTTGTGATCTGGCCATTTAGCCCACTGTGTGCAAAAAGTGTCAATCAGATATAAAAGCAACCCAACTCTTGGAGTTATTAACGTTTTTGAGTTGTTATACCCGAATGTTTGTTGACTTCTGTTCGTGTCATCCAGCTGGAAATTGGCTTTATCATTCGGACGTAATTTGCGTTAAAAGCCTTTATATTAGATTGCATATGCGTTGTGTATTAAAGCTAAGTGAAAGACGAACTCCCTGAAATGCATAGCAGATTAATAAAACGTGGAATGGTTCAGAAATATTTGGCACCAAAAAAAAAACAAACTTACCGCACAATAAATTCTTCTGCAATGGATCAAAACAAAGTTTTTTGTTTCGCATTTGGGGAAGAAGCATTTTTGTGCGGGGGAAAAAATACGTTAACTATAGTGAGTACAGGAAATCGAAGAGCCTTAAGGGCGGCGCCATTAAGGGTGGAACGAAGACTCGTGGAACAGCGTTAGTTGGGAGGATGCTCGGTAGGAGCGCTAGCATCGATTTTGTGCTACATGGGGCATATATTCAAACCGTCTATCTGCGCTAATTACTTATTCTTTGGGTTCAGCCAAGCTGACTTGTAAAGCTCTCCATAGTTGAGTAACATTGGCGATTGGTGTATCAGTTCATTGGATTGCCCGTTCTAAACCATCCCATAGAACTTCGATGCCGTTGATCTGGGAATTTGGCTGGCACGCGAGAAAGATGAAATCACCCGTATGGATAATTATAAGAATGTTCTACAAGCCATTACTGTACAATACGAATCGATGACATGGTGTATTGTTTTGTTGAACATGCCATCAATATTGGGGAAAAACATTGAACGGGCGTACTAGATCTGCAACGATAATCAGGTAATCTACAGCCTTCATATGTTAGCCCATCAGAGGACCCAACGCATCCAACAAAACACTCTCCAGACCATGCCACCACAACCACCGGGGCGGGGGTGGCTCAGTCGGTAGCGCGCCAGACTCGTAATCTGTAGTTCCCAGGTTCGAGTCCCAGCTGGGTCAGCGTTCAGATTTATTTCCGCAAAATTCCCCTCCTTGCCCACGGTCAGTAGGGGACACCGATGGGCTTGGAAAGGTCGCCGTCTATCGGATGGGACGTTAAGCCGTGGCCCCGTGTGCGGGAGAGAGCCATACCCTGTGCACGTTAAAGAACACGCTGGATGGCCTTGACGGGAGACTACCATCTGTCTCCCAACAGCTGTTCCAGTGGGTCCAAACAGCTCCCCCTACCTTCTCTGAACCTTCGGGGTCCATGTGACCTGGCCATTTAGTCCATGGTGTGCAAAAAAAGTGCCGCTCACAGGTAAAACAACCCAACCCTGATGCCGCTTTTGTCATACGCCTAGCCATCCGCCTGCATGGTGCAAAAGGAATCGCGATTCAGTGAGCAGACCTTTTTCCAGTCTCCCCTAGACCATGTTTCGTGTTCTTGGCACCTTAGAATTCAGCGTTTTCAGTGCTGTAAGATTAGGAGTGGATGAGATTGTGGGCGTGTACCTCTGATATCCCCGAACGATAGAAAGTTCGACTGATTCTCATACTTGAAATCTGTTGGCTTGCAGAAGTCGTTGAACTCGCCTCTCACCTCGTGCACCTCATCACAATTCTTGTGTTTACGGTTGTTTCTCCATCAGAGATTCACCGTCTATACACCTCTTTTTTATTAAGAATAGAATATAATTTTTATTCATAAGAGTGAAGAATACAAATACATTTACAATTTGACCCGCAAAGCTAAATAGCTTATCTGCAGGAAAATGAATATTTCATATTAAACATAGGTCATTCAGTCACAAAAATGGTGTACATCAAATAAATCCTCAAAACACAACACATAATAATCACTAAACTAGAAAATAACAATAATTTTTTTAATTCGTTTTAAGTCTTCTAAAAGAATCTATATTTAGTAATTCTTTTGGAATAGCATTAAATATAAGTGGTACTTGATATTCGGAGGTATGTTTCCCGTAATTATTTCGAAAATTTGGCAATTTATAATGACCTTGGTTTTGAAGTCTTCTATTTTTGTTATGTTGAATTTTTAGTTTGTAAGTTTCGTCAAAAAATTTTTAATTATTACATTATATTTATATAAATTGCTGTAGGATAAAAGATTTAAAATTTTTAATCTATCGGTGGAAGTTTTATAAATTTTTTTGCAAATGAAACGGAATAATATTTTTAGCTATTATAGACTGCAGTTTTTCTATTTTATTTATGTTAGTTAAGTTAGTTGTTCCATGCACAATTATTCCATAATTTAAAATAGATTCCCATATTGCTTTATAAAATATTACACAGGGTTGGGTTGTTTTACCTCTGAGCGGCACTTTTTTGCACACCATGGGCTAAATGGCCAGGTCACATGGACCCCGAAGGCTCAGAGAAGGTTGGGGGAGGGGACCCACTAGAACAGCTGTTGGGAGACAGACGGTAGTCTCCCGTCAAGGCCATCCAGCGTGTTCTTTAACGTGCACAGGGTATGCTCTCTCGCACACGGGGCCACGGCTTAACGTCCCATCCGACGGACGGCGGCATTTCCAAGCCCATCGATGTCCCCTACTGACCGTGGTCAGGGAGTATTGCGGAGATAAATCTCAACGCTAACCCAGCTGGGACTCGAACCTGGGAGGACTCGACTGAGCCACCCCCGCCCTTATTACACAGATTTCCATATTTAATACGTATTTCAATTTTTGCATTTTTATCGCCGATATTCTCAAGCTTTCACATATGTGGGAATTGCAATAGCTTATCCAGAACAGGGCCGGATATAAGGTAGGGCAAGCCCCTCGCCCCCCCCCCCTCCCCCGCTTCAGATTGCTGGTACCTAAATGGAAGCTGAAAAGGGTTAAATATCTAACACGTATTTTTCGAGAAATCTTTTAAAGACCACTAAAACCGAGCGGATCCATCCCAATAATCGTATTCCAATAATCCAAGATAAAATATTTAGAAACGATGAATTTTCACGAAACAGTTTCCACATCAGCTGTTTTTTTTTTAAAACCGGGTGCGTCATCCGATCTAAATAAAGTATCGGTTGCATGAAACTGAACATGCAACCGAAATCAAAACTGTAATCTCATCAAAGTTCAGATGAACTGACAAGATGGCTGTTCAGATAAAGTGAAAACATCGCACTGGTTGGGGGGCGGGGGTGGCTCAGTCGGTAGCGCGCCAGGCTCGTAATCTGTAGTTTCCAGGTTCGAGTCCCAGCTGGGTCAGCGTTCAGATTTATCTCCGCAAAATTCCCCGCCCTGCCCACGGTCAGTAGGGGACACCGATGGGCTTGGAAAGGCCGCCGTCCGTCGGATGGGACGTTAAGCCGTGGCCCCGTGTGTGGGAGAGCCATACCCTGTGCACGTTAAAGAACACCCTGGATGGCCTTGACGGGAGGCTACCATCTGTCTCCCAACAGCTGTTCCAGTGGGTCCCCTCCCCCAACCTTCTCTGAGCCTTCGGGGTCCATGTGACCTGGCCATTTAGCCCATGGTGTGCAAAAAAGTGCCGCTCAGAAGTAAAACAACCCAACTCAATCGCTCTGGTTGGGGGGGGAGTGGTTTTCAGATGTTGCATTAATAAGCCATATTTTTAGTAGTTTATCTTAAGCTCAGTTTCAGAAATGGAAAATATTTTTTATTGAAATGATATATTTTTGTCATTTGCTTCCCAATTAATCATAAGTGGATTTGCACCCTGAAAATAGAAATTAAATGGAGGGAAGGGGGGGGGGGGCGGGAAGTGACGAGATTAAACCAGAACGGACCAACCTATGTGGTGGTTTTCTTGCACCTCTATTCCAGTGGTCGTTTAAAAAATATTCTTGCAATTATTTTCATGAATCATTTATGCAAGTAAACTGCATTCAGTGACCGCAGAATTATGGCCACCCACCTAGTACAGTGCGAGGCTTCCTCAGGATCAAATACTTGACTGAACCCGTCGTGGCATGGATGCTACTAATTTATGATACACTGTAAAGATAGGGTCAGCACACAGAATCACTAGCTGGCACAGATAGATGATTCAGCAGCACTGCTTGCAGCACCATCTATAAGAGCTGGCCGTCATTCTCATTTTCCCGCGAACTTTCATATTATGAGGATGAGTTGCTTTGTTGTCCTTGTTACTTTGCAGTTCCGTTTCCGACTACTTTTTTGTTTTTTTATTTCATTTTTATCCGAACTGCTTTCATCATATTTTTGGATATGCTTGGAGACAATATTTGTCATTGTGAAGCAGTGGTTTGCCAGAATACTTAACTGCAAACGATCTTTCCAACCTATTAAGAAAGGTAATCGATTGTTTCAGTTGTTGGGGCGGGGGTGGTTCAGTCGTTAGCGCGCCAGGATCGTAGTCTGCAGTTCCCAGGTTCGAGTCCCAGCTGGACCAGATTCAGATTTATCTCAGCAAAGCTGCCCGCCCTGCTCTCTGTCAGTAGGGGACACCGATGGGCTTGGAAAGGCCATCGGTGTCCCCTACTGACCTTCCGTTGGGCGGGACTTTAATCCGTGGCTCCGTGTGCTGGAGACCCATACCCTGTACACGTTAAAGAACACGCTGGATGACCTTGACGGGAGGCTACCATCTGTTTCTTAACAGTTGTCCAGTGGGTCCCTACATTCTAACCTTCTCTGAGCCCTCGGGGTCCTTGTGATCTGGCCATTTAGCCCACTGTGTGCAAAAAGTGTCAATCAGATATAAAAGCAACCCAACTCTTGGAGTTATTAACGTTTTTGAGTTGTTATACCCGAATGTTTGTTGACTTCTGTTCGTGTCATCCAGCTGGAAATTGGCTTTATCATTCGGACGTAATTTGCGTTAAAAGCCTTTATATTAGATTGCATATGCGTTGTGTATTAAAGCTAAGTGAAAGACGAACTCCCTGAAATGCATAGCAGATTAATAAAACGTGGAATGGTTCAGAAATATTTGGCACCAAAAAAAAAACAAACTTACCGCACAATAAATTCTTCTGCAATGGATCAAAACAAAGTTTTTTGTTTCGCATTTGGGGAAGAAGCATTTTTGTGCGGGGGAAAAAATACGTTAACTATAGTGAGTACAGGAAATCGAAGAGCCTTAAGGGCGGCGCCATTAAGGGTGGAACGAAGACTCGTGGAACAGCGTTAGTTGGGAGGATGCTCGGTAGGAGCGCTAGCATCGATTTTGTGCTACATGGGGCATATATTCAAACCGTCTATCTGCGCTAATTACTTATTCTTTGGGTTCAGCCAAGCTGACTTGTAAAGCTCTCCATAGTTGAGTAACATTGGCGATTGGTGTATCAGTTCATTGGATTGCCCGTTCTAAACCATCCCATAGAACTTCGATGCCGTTGATCTGGGAATTTGGCTGGCACGCGAGAAAGATGAAATCACCCGTATGGATAATTATAAGAATGTTCTACAAGCCATTACTGTACAATACGAATCGATGACATGGTGTATTGTTTTGTTGAACATGCCATCAATATTGGGGAAAAACATTGAACGGGCGTACTAGATCTGCAACGATAATCAGGTAATCTACAGCCTTCATATGTTAGCCCATCAGAGGACCCAACGCATCCAACAAAACACTCTCCAGACCATGCCACCACAACCACCGGGGCGGGGGTGGCTCAGTCGGTAGCGCGCCAGACTCGTAATCTGTAGTTCCCAGGTTCGAGTCCCAGCTGGGTCAGCGTTCAGATTTATTTCCGCAAAATTCCCCTCCTTGCCCACGGTCAGTAGGGGACACCGATGGGCTTGGAAAGGTCGCCGTCTATCGGATGGGACGTTAAGCCGTGGCCCCGTGTGCGGGAGAGAGCCATACCCTGTGCACGTTAAAGAACACGCTGGATGGCCTTGACGGGAGACTACCATCTGTCTCCCAACAGCTGTTCCAGTGGGTCCAAACAGCTCCCCCTACCTTCTCTGAACCTTCGGGGTCCATGTGACCTGGCCATTTAGTCCATGGTGTGCAAAAAAAGTGCCGCTCACAGGTAAAACAACCCAACCCTGATGCCGCTTTTGTCATACGCCTAGCCATCCGCCTGCATGGTGCAAAAGGAATCGCGATTCAGTGAGCAGACCTTTTTCCAGTCTCCCCTAGACCATGTTTCGTGTTCTTGGCACCTTAGAATTCAGCGTTTTCAGTGCTGTAAGATTAGGAGTGGATGAGATTGTGGGCGTGTACCTCTGATATCCCCGAACGATAGAAAGTTCGACTGATTCTCATACTTGAAATCTGTTGGCTTGCAGAAGTCGTTGAACTCGCCTCTCACCTCGTGCACCTCATCACAATTCTTGTGTTTACGGTTGTTTCTCCATCAGAGATTCACCGTCTATACACCTCTTTTTTATTAAGAATAGAATATAATTTTTATTCATAAGAGTGAAGAATACAAATACATTTACAATTTGACCCGCAAAGCTAAATAGCTTATCTGCAGGAAAATGAATATTTCATATTAAACATAGGTCATTCAGTCACAAAAATGGTGTACATCAAATAAATCCTCAAAACACAACACATAATAATCACTAAACTAGAAAATAACAATAATTTTTTTAATTCGTTTTAAGTCTTCTAAAAGAATCTATATTTAGTAATTCTTTTGGAATAGCATTAAATATAAGTGGTACTTGATATTCGGAGGTATGTTTCCCGTAATTATTTCGAAAATTTGGCAATTTATAATGACCTTGGTTTTGAAGTCTTCTATTTTTGTTATGTTGAATTTTTAGTTTGTAAGTTTCGTCAAAAAATTTTTAATTATTACATTATATTTATATAAATTGCTGTAGGATAAAAGATTTAAAATTTTTAATCTATCGGTGGAAGTTTTATAAATTTTTTTGCAAATGAAACGGAATAATATTTTTAGCTATTATAGACTGCAGTTTTTCTATTTTATTTATGTTAGTTAAGTTAGTTGTTCCATGCACAATTATTCCATAATTTAAAATAGATTCCCATATTGCTTTATAAAATATTACACAGGGTTGGGTTGTTTTACCTCTGAGCGGCACTTTTTTGCACACCATGGGCTAAATGGCCAGGTCACATGGACCCCGAAGGCTCAGAGAAGGTTGGGGGAGGGGACCCACTAGAACAGCTGTTGGAAGACAGACGGTAGTCTCCCGTCAAGGCCATCCAGCGTGTTCTTTAACGTGCACAGGGTATGCTCTCTCGCACACGGGGCCACGGCTTAACGTCCCATCCGACGGACGGCGGCATTTCCAAGCCCATCGATGTCCCCTACTGACCGTGGTCAGGGAGTATTGCGGAGATAAATCTCAACGCTAACCCAGCTGGGACTCGAACCTGGGAGGACTCGACTGAGCCACCCCCGCCCTTATTACACAGATTTCCATATTTAATACGTATTTCAATTTTTGCATTTTTATCGCCGATATTCTCAAGCTTTCACATATGTGGGAATTGCAATAGCTTATCCAGAATAGGGCCGGATATAAGGTAGGGCAAGCCCCTCGCCCCCCCCCTCCCCCGCTTCAGATTGCTGGTACCTAAATGGAAGCTGAAAAGGGTTAAATATCTAACACGTATTTTTCGAGAAATCTTTTAAAGACCACTAAAACCGAGCGGATTTTTTATACTGCAACAGTGTTCCTGCTTGAATCTTGCCTTTCACTTGGATCGTTATTTCATAATCAAATTCACTTAGATATATAAAAAACATTTTTCACCTTTTTTTAAAATAATATATATATGTTTTCTTATTAATGCACTTGGTTAATGAAATTGTAACTGTTCTCTAATACCCGCACAGGGGCGGGGGTGGCTCAGTCGGTAGCGCGCCAGGCTCGTAATCTGTAGTTCCCAGGTTCGAGTCCCAGCTGGGTCAGCGTTGAGATTTATCTCCGCAAAATTCCCTGCCCTGCCCACGGTCAGTAGGGGGACACCGATGGCCTTGGAAAGGCCGCCGTCCGTCGGATGGGACGTTAAGCCGTGGCCCCGTGTGCGGGAGAACCATACCCTGTGCACGTTAAAGAACACGCTGGATGGCCTTGACGGGAGGCTACCATCTGTCTCCCATCAGCTGTTCCAGTGGGTCCCCTCCCCCCAACCTTCTCTGAGCCTTCGGGGTCCATGCGACCTGGCCATTTAGCCCATGGTGTTCAAAAAAGTGCCCCTCAGAGGTAAAACAACTCGCTAATACCCGCACAATCCTGATATCCGCAAAATATCCGAAGATATCTAAGATGACAACAGGATGTTCATTTGTCGTTTTAGATATCTTTAGGCTGTTTTAGGGATGTCGTGATTCTGTGGATTAGGATGTGAAATAAATTTTACATTAATATTGGATGAGCTATTTATATTTTATTTTCTGCCAAAAATTAAACTATTTCGTTGGTTTCAGTAAATCTGACTCGTATTTCAAATGATCTCGATGTAAAGTTATCGAACATCTTATATTATCATTGAAGGCTCAAATTTTGATTTGTAATTCAAACATTGCAAAATGGAATATTCGTACTGCTTAGTGGGTAGGATACAAGGAAATTGTCACTTAGCTGAATTTCCGTTAAAGCTTATTAACCAAGTCACGATGGAATTTTTAAAAAATTGCACCAACCGTAATTTTTTGCAAAGAAAACAAAAATAAAAACTACTCTGATATCGTAAATCATCAACCTCAAGCAGCCATGGGATACGGAGGTCCAACCAGACCGCACAATTTAGTTCTCCAAGCATATCTGTCCTGAGCTATTATGTCCTAGCTCCAAGCATATCTGTCCTGGCAATTGCACACCAATTCTAACAAGGTCCTGTTTTACACTGTATGCCCACCGCATCCTGTCTCCCCCTCTTTCTGTGGCCTTTAGGTACACTGTTCGTAACCCTATTCACTAATCTATAATTATCCATACGGGCAACACGGTCAAACCAAAGGAGTCTCTCTCTGCACAATATGCTGCTCAAAGGAGGTTGCAGACTCCTTTGTCTAACCTCATCATTAGTTACAAAGCTGAACCACCTAATGCCCAAGATACTGCGTAAGCATCTAGTTTCATGTTGTTTACAAAGCGTCCAAGTTTCACTACCATAACTAACCCTAGAGAGAACCAAATTATTATACAGTCTAATTTTAGTCTTTAGGTGCATACCCTTATTTCTCCACACTATCCATAGATTCTTAAAAGTTCCGGCAGCAATCCCTATTCTTCTGTTATTTCATGCCGCACATCACCAGTGTTTGTTACATAGCTCCCAAGGTAATTAAACTGTGACACCTGCTCAAGACTGCAACCATTCGGATTAACTGAATCACAACCTGCCTGACCAATTTTCATCACTTTAGTTTTCTCTCTGTTTATAACCAAACCTACTCTACTACCAGTTTCATCAACAGCCCGGATGAAACAGTTCATCTCTTCAACATCATCAGCCAAAACGGCTAAATCACCAGCATAATCTAAATCAGAAATTTTCATATCTCCAGCCCATTTAAGGACAAAATCTTTCCCTTGAAGTGAATTTCGCATAACATAATCAATAACCAAACTAAAGAGAAAAGGAGACAAAATGCACCCTTGTCGAACACCAGAAGTAATGCTAAACCAATTGCTACAAGCCTTACCAATTCTCACACACGACTCAGTGTTATTATAGAGAGCTTTCATTATGTTAACTAACTTGTCTGGTATACCATATGATCTCACAATCAACCACAAATTATGACGATCAACAGAGTCGAAAGCCTTTTTGAAATTAACAAAGCTAGCAACCAAAGGCTTCTGAAACTCTAAACATTTCTCATGAATCTGCCTAAGTGAAAATATCTGATCCACACATCCCCTACCACTTCTGAATCCACATTGCTCATCACGCAATTGCATGTTAACCAGATTCTTAATTCTATTAAACACAATCATGGAAAGAACTTTCCCTGGAACAGAGATTAGATTGATACCCCTATAGTTATCACAAGAACTGCGATCACTTTTTTAAAAATAGGGATAATAGTAGCTCTGGTAAAATCCTTAGGAACTATTCCTTTATCATAAAATATATTCAAATTTTCTGTCATCCACGTGGCAAGAGAAACATTTGCAGCCTCTAAGCAATTCTGCAGTAATTTCATCTACTCCTGGGGATTTATGAAGTTTAAGTTTAGAAACAGCCAAAATAACTTCAGATTGTGTTATAGAGCCAACATTAAAGCCAGTAATGTATCTATCATCATTACAAACAATGGGAGTAGAACTACCCACTTTGTTTAGAACATCACTGAAGTGCTCAGCCCACCTAGACATGACATTTTTAAATATTATATCATTTAATAATTCATTGCAAAAGTATATATGAATTTTGGAAATTCAATGTATTGAGCATAATGTTAGAAAATGGTGCAATAATTAAAGTTCACAAAATATAATGAAATTTTACGATTATTTGTAATAAGAGAAAATATAAAAGTTTATGAAGTAGTTACGTTACAGGTAGTTCCACTAGCTTTCCATAACGTAGCATGAAATGCGTTTTAGTTTAGAGTAAGGATTCTCAACGTGGGATACGCCGCGAGAACTCAAAAGTCGCTATATACAGTATATATGTTATATATATATATGTTTTATTTTATTCCCATTGTTATACTATAACTACAATTTTATCTATCTATACAAGGGGTACGCCAGTTACATACACATTTCCAGGGGGTACGTGAAGCATAAAAGGTTGAGAACCACTGATATATATGTTTTATTTTATTCCCATTGTTATACTATAACTATAGTTTTATCTATCTATACAAGGGGTACGGCAGTTACATTAACATTTCCAGTGGGTACGTGAAGCATAAAAGGTTGAGAACCACTGATATATATGTTTTATTTTATTCCCATTGTTATACTATAACTATAGTTTTATCTATCTATACAAGGGGTACGCCAGTTACATACACATTTCCAGGGGGTACGTGAAGCATAAAAGGTTGAGAACCACTGATATATATGTTTTATTTTATTCCCATTGTTATACTATAACTATAGTTTTATCTATCTATACAAGGGGTACGCCAGTTACATACACATTTCCAGGGGGTACGTGAAGCATAAAAGGTTGAGAACCACTGATATATATGTTTTATTTTATTCCCATTGTTATACTATAACTATAGTTTTATCTATCTATACAAGGGGTACGGCAGTTACATTAACATTTCCAGGGGGTACGTGAAGCATAAATGGTTGAGAACCACTGATATATATGTTTTATTTTATTCCCATTGTTATACTATAACTATAGTTTTATCTATCTATACAAGGGGTACGCCAGTTACATACACATTTCCAGGGGGTACGTGAAGCATAAAAGGTTGAGAACCACTGATATATATGTTTTATTTTATTCCCATTGTTATACTATAACTATAGTTTTATCTATCTATACAAGAGGTACGCCAGTTACCTACACATTTCCAGGGGATAGGTGAAGCATAAAAGGTTGAGAACCATTGGTTTAGAGCAGTGGTTCTCAACCTTTTGTGCTTCACGTACCCCCTGGAAATGTGTATATAACTGGCGTACCCCTTGTATAGATAGATAAAACTATAGTTATAGTAAAACAATGGTTATTTTTACTTTATTATTAGATCTAGAGACTTTTGAGCTCTCACGGCGTACCCCAAAAAATTTTACCGCGTACCCCACGTAGAGAACCCCTAATTTAGAGGAACACTTAGGTATAAAGTAATTCATTCATATCTTCCAACTGCAAAATAAATTTCCTTTCATCTCGAGTTGTCTAAAACCTTTATTAAATATGCAACTTCGCATTCCCATTCCCTGAACTTCGCGTAAAGCATTGATTTGCGTTATCTTTATCCAAATGCTTCGAATAATCTCGATGAAATCGGATGTAAAAGTTCTTTTATGCAGTCATCAAAATGCAATTTCTCTACGAAGCTCTCCTTTGCGTTTCTGCATTGGATTCAGCATCGTTGATGAGCAAGAATATCTAATCAATTCATTTTGTCTCGAGGGTTTCCGGACTGCCTGATAAGCTCTTATTGAGCTGCGGCATCTTTAATTCTCTCTCTTTCCAACAGCCTCTGCTTTGATGTGCGAGCGATGACGTCATTCCGAAAGAAACGCTTGGATTCCTCGAGCCATTCGCGTCGTCTCTTGAAGCACGAGAAATGTTGCAAAGGGTTTTGTCGTTTATTGTTATGGCGAAACAAGGCAAGGCTGCTTCAGTGGGTTATTTTGGTTCTGGTTCTCGTGTTAAATCTATGTAGGTTTTTATTTGAAACAAGTAGTTTTAAAGCTTTTAGAAATATCAGTAAAATCTCCTTAATATTACGTTTTTTGAATAAACAACCCAACGTTAAAGAACACGCTGGATGGCCTTGACGGGAGGCTACCATCTGTCTAACAACAGCTGTTCCAATGGGTCCCCTCCTCCAACCTTCTCTGAGCCTTCGGGGTCCATGTGACCTGGCCATTTAGCCCATGGTGTGCAAAAAGTGCCGCTCAGAGGTAAAACAACCCAACGTTAAAGAACACGCTGGATGGCCTTGACGGGAGGCTACCATCTGTCTCTCAACAGCTGTTCCAGTGGGTCCCCTCCCCCAACCTTCTCTGAGCCTTAGGGGGCCATTTAGTCCATGGTGTGCAAAAAAGTGCCGCAGAGAGGTAAAACAACCGAACGTTAAAGAACACGCTGGATGGCCTTGACGGGAGGCTACCATCTGTCTCCCAACAGCTGTTCCAATGGGTCCCCTCCTTCAACCTTCTCTGAGCCTTCGAGGTCCATGTGACCTGGCCATTTAGCCCATGGTGTGCAAAAAGTGCCGCTCAGAGGTAAAACAACCCAACGTTAAAGAACACGCTGGATGGCCGTGACGGGAGGCTACCATCTGTCTCCCAACAGCTGTTCCAGTGGATCCCCTCCCCTAACCTTCTCTGAGCCTTCGGGGTCAATGTGACCTGGCCATTTAGCCCATGGTGTGCAAAAAAGTGCCGCTCAGAGGTAAAACAACCCATTCCAAAGCCATAATTTTACAGAAAAAAAATCCTAATTTTTACATCTCACCTGAATTTTGTCAACTCCCCAAGATTTTACCAAGTCACTCCGAATTTTGCCAACTCCCTAAGATTTTGCCAACTCACCGGTT
Source organism: Ryuthela nishihirai (assembly GCA_038380435.1). Taxonomy (NCBI): domain Eukaryota; kingdom Metazoa; phylum Arthropoda; class Arachnida; order Araneae; family Heptathelidae; genus Ryuthela; species Ryuthela nishihirai. The sequence continues at coordinate 61,412,297 of JAWZYU010000030.1, forward strand.
TTTACTGAGTGGCTTCGAATTTTGCCAACTGCTCTAAATTTTGTGGTCTCTCCATTTTCCCAGCTGCCTTAGATTTGCCAAGTTGCCTCGATTTTGGCAACTCCCCTTAATTTTCCAAAAAAAAATTGCAAATTTTTACAACTCACCTAGATTTTACGAAGTCGCTTTGAATTTTGCCAACTCCGAGTTACTTTGGGGGGGGGGGGGGAGACTCCCCATTTCCCCCCATGGCTACACCCCTTATGAAGAAGTATAGTGAATATGAAATTGCTTCATAGAGACTGCGTTGGTTTCGCCATATGCCTCTATGCATGACTACAGATGAGTGAATAGGGTTATGAACAATGAGCCTAAAGGTCTCAGAAAAAAAGGGAGACCTAGGATGCGATTGGCAGACAGTGTGAAACAGGAACTTGTTAGAATTGGTCAAATGGCCAGATGCAACAGGTGTAGCTCAGGATAGATACGTTGGGTTGTTTTACCTCTGAGCGGCACTTTTTTGCACACCATGGGCTAAATGGCCAGGTCACATGGACCCCGAAGGCTCAGAGAAGGTTGGGGGAGGAGACCCACTGGAACAGCTGTTAGGAGACAGATGGTAGCCTCCCGTCAAGGCCATCCAGCGTGTTCTTTAACGTTGGGTTGTTTTACCTCTGAGCGGCACTTTTTTTGCACACCATGGGCTAAATGGCCAGGTCACATGGACCCCGAAGGCTCAGAGAAGGTTGGGGGAGGGGACCCACTGGAACAGCTGTTGTTAGACAGATGGTAGCCTCCCGTCAAGGTCATCCAACGTGTTCTTTAACGTTGGGTTGTTTTACCTCTTAGAGGCACTTTTTTGTACACCATGGGCTAAATGGCCAGGTCACATGGACCCCGAAGGCTCAGAGAAGGTTGGGGAAGGGGACCCACTGGAACAGCTGTTGGAAGACAGACGGTAGCCTCCCGTCAAGGCCATCCAGCGTGTTCTTTAACGTTGGGTTGTTTTACCTCTGAGCGGCACTTTTTTGCACACCATGGGCTAAATGGCCAGGTCACAAGGACCCCGAAGGCTCAGAGAAGGTTGAGGGAGTGTACCCACTGGAACAGCTGTTGTTAGACAGATGGTAGCCTCCCGTCAAGGCCATCCAACGTGTTCTTTAACGTTGGGTTGTTTTACCTCTTAGAGGCACTTTTTTGTACACCATGGGCTAAATGGCCAGGTCACATGGACCCCGAAGGCTCAGAGAAGGTTGGGGGAGGGGACCCACTGGAACAGCTGTTGGGAGACAGATGGTAGCCTCCCGTCAAGGCCATCCAGCGTATTCTTTAACGTGCACAGGGTATGGCTCTCCCGCACACGGGGCCACGGCTTAACTTCCCATCCGACGGACGGCGGCCTTTCAAATCCCATCGGTGTCCCCTACTGATCGTGGGCAAGGGATAGATACGTATCAAGGGCTAAATCAGTCTGGTGGATCTCTCTGGCTTGTGACTGCTTGATGGATGGGATGGGCTGTTTCACCTCAGAGCGGCATTTCCTTTTTCTTGCATACAATGTGCTTAATGTCCGTGTCACAAGGACATCAAGAGCTCAGAGATGGTCAGGGAAGATGATCACCTGGACACCTAGTAGGAGACAGATGGAAGCCTCCCGTCAAGGCCGTAATTCCACGCTGTACGTGTTCTTTAACACGCACTGGGTATGGCCAAGATCTTGAAGACAAGGCCATGACAGCGATACTGTGACGTCACGGACGGAGGGGGAACAGGCGAATGAGGCATCTCCGTTAAAGCCAACGCAACAAACAAGCTTTTATATAGCGCAGTTCATTCGCCTCTTCTCCCTCCGTCCATGACGTCACAGTATCGCTGTCATGGCCTTGTCGTATGGTTCTCCTGAACACGGGGCCACGGCTTAACGTCCCATGCAACGGACGGCGACCTTTTCAAGCCCATCAGTGTACCTTTTCTTACAGAGGCCAGGACGGGAGGTATGCGGAGATAAATCTCGATGCTGGACCAGGCGGGATTCGAACCTGGAAACTATAGATCGCGAGTATGTAGATATGGTGTGTATTATGCTCAGAGATGTGTGTGTGTACTATGCTCAGAGAAATTAACCTACAGCGAACGGCTACCAATGATAGGTATAACTTTATCACTGTTAAGAAGCCGCTAGGAGGTATCTAATAAAATGCAGTGATTTTTCATACAAATGTTCTCATTTCACAAATCCAGAATTTCACATTGTCGAAATATCCGCGTAATTGTTCCTTCCATGATGAGGACTTAAAAAACATTTTAAGATACATATTTTTTTTAGAGGGGAGAGCGAAATTTTGCAAGCAAATACGTCATTTAAAATCAAAAATGTTAAAATAGGGGAACTTAGGGGAAAATATATAGATTTGTTGGTGATAAGAGATTTGGAACATTGCCGAGCTTCAGTCGTTATACCAATAATCGGTTGATTGGTAGCGTGCCAGGCTCGTAATCTCTAGTTCCCAGGTTCAAGTCTCAGCTGGGTCAGCGTTGAGATTTATCTCCGCAAAACTCCCCGCCCTGCCTACGGTCAGTAGGGGACACCAATGGGCTTGGAAAGGCCGCCGTCCGTCCGTCGGATGGGACGTTAAGCCGTGGCCCGTGTGCGGGAGAGCCGTACCCTGTGCACGTTAAAGAACACGCTGGATGGCCTTGACAGGAGGCTACCATCTGTCTCCCAACAGCTGTTCCAGTGGGTTCCCTCCGCCAACCTTCTCTGAGCCTTCGGGGTCCATGTGACCTGGCCATTTAGCCCATGGTGTGGAAAAAAAAGTGCCGCTTAGAGGTAAAACAACCCAACGTTAAAGAACACGCTGGATGGACTTGACGGGAGGCTACCATCTGTCCCCTAACAGCTGTTCCAGTGAGTCCCCTCACCCAACCTTCTCTGCGCCTACGGGGTCCTTGTGATCTGGCCATTTAGCCCATGGTGTGCAAAAAAGTGCCGCTCAGAGGTAAAACAATCCAACCCAACTCAGTTGATTGAGATTTTACTATACAATTGTAGTAATGAGTGGTTAGCATGCCTGACTACTCATCAAAATGATTTGTGTGTTTTCTCTGCTGATGTCTCACTTCTCTAGGACCTATTATACTGACAAGATCCCTGTGGCAAGCAGCTGCTTGAGGGAGAATCTATTTTTATATATTCGTTTCGAAGTCTACAAAGAAACGATTTCCATTATCACACTTTTGTAAATGGTGCGATTTAATCGAGTATTTCTCTGAAAACGTAATGGAAATTTTCAATGTTGTTTTTATTTCCGCTATAGTTACATTGTAATGGCTAATCTATGAGTTGTGCTTTCGCATATTAATTTTTTATGATCCACTTACATTGGCCAAATAATACTTTTTGAATTTCATAACAAACACCAGAAATTGATTTAGATATTTTGTGTTACATTAATGGAAAATGTTTTGTGAGTCGAATTCATTATCGGTATACACTTTTGATTAAATAACAGCCACGTATTATTTTTATCATTAACGGAATTGGTATTGATCCGCAAAGCTCGCAACATATACAAAACTTTTTTTATTCCTATCGATCTCAGAGAGTGTTTTAATTACAAAAGTTGAGCCTTAGTTTTATCATTAGTGAGCGAGCTTTGCTTCTTTTCTACGTATATTAGTTTCCCAGAAGCGAATCAGCAGATGCAGACATGCTTAATTCGAACGCAGGAAAAAGACCCAGGCAAAAAGTAGGGCTTCAAAGATAACGATTTTGGCGTTATTAACGCTAACAAACTTTTTAGCTTTTTACAGAAAAAACGTTACCAACAACGCAGCTGGTCTTACAGCAAACTGGGTTGGGTTGTTTTATCTCTGAGCGGCACTTTTTTGCACACCATGAGCTAAATATCACCGTCCCATGGCCGAGTGGTTAGCGCGCTTGGCTACTGATCTAAGCGACCTGGGTTCGAGCTCCGGGTAAGGCATGGATGTTCGTGTTGTTTTCTACTGAGGGGTAAGGCATGGATGTGTGTGTCGTTTTTCTGCTGAGGTCCTGCCATCCTCACAGATCTTCTACTGTGGCATATAAACTGATCAGACCTCTGTGGACAGCAGCTGCTTGAGGGGATATTTATTATTTATTTATTTTTATATATCAAACTTAGCAATCCCATGGCCGAGTGGTTAGCGCGTTTGGCTACTGATCTAGGAGACCTGGGTTCGAGCCCCGGGTAAGGCATGGATGTTCGTGTTGTTTTCTGCTGAGGTCCTGCCATCCTCACAGATCTTCTACTGTGGCATATAAACTGACAGGCTCCTGTCAGACCTCTGTGGCCAGCAGCTGCTTGAGGGGGTATTTATTTTTTTGTTTGGGCAAAATGGCCAGGTCACAAGGACCCCGAAGGCTCAAAGAAGGTTGGGGGAGGGGACCCACTGGAACAGCTGTTGGGAGACAGATGGTAGCCTCCCTTCAAGGCCATCCAGCGTGTTCTTTAACGTGCACAGGGTATGGCTCTCCCGCACACGGGGCCACGGCTTAACGTCCCATCTTACGGTCGGTGGCCTTTCCAAGCCCATTGGTGTCCCCTACTGACCGTGGGCAGGGCGGGAAGTTTTGCGGAGATAAGTCTCAACTCTGACCCAGCTGGGACTCGAACCTGGAAACTACAGATTACGAGATTGGCGCGCTACCGACTGAGCCACCCCCGCCCACAGCAAATTGGAACGGCTTGAGTGGTTTATAATTTTCAACGTTTCGAAACGCTTTGGCGTCTTAAAGCAAAACCATTAATAACAAATCGGAGCGTGAGCAATAACTTCCTGGGAATTCGTTGTTGTTAATGGTTTTGCTTCAAGTCGCCATAAAGGTACGTAACGCTCATAACGCTAAACTGTTGAAACTGCTTTCTATGTGGCCATACGGAAACTATTACAACGTTGAACTATTGGTGCGTGATAAATGACTTAATCATCCAATTTTAAAGGCTGTAAGCGAGATATCAACGTCAGTTTTTATGCCTTTTAAAACGGTTTCTTTGAAACTATTAATGGCCTTCTCTTTTATTAATGCTCACTTCAAGAGTTATTTGAGGGATCGAATTACTAGAACTATTATAAAGGAGGAAATTTATTAGTTTTAGACGGAAGAAAAAAACTCCCTGCAAAATGGCGAATTATTTATCTTCATGAACGTTTCCCTTTTGCTTCAAACAAAAGAAAATCGATATTTCGAAAATACTTTCAGTTTGATGGCAACACATAAAGAATCTGTCTGACAGCACGAGCATTTGAAACGCTTCCTTCGCATTGGATTCCATTCTGTTTCTTTCCAAGAATATCTTTGGCTGTACACATTGGCTTGAATTGGGAAGTGGCAAGGCATCGACGTTTGGAGGTATCTTCCAGAAACTATAAAAGGGCTCCTTTTATAAAATTTTGTCAGTTGAAAGTCATACACAGTCAACTGTCGAGTATTTGCGAGCGGATTAACCGTAATAAAAAATAATAATCGACCGCGCATATGTAGGGTTAAAAAATAATGAATAAATATCCCCTCAAGGAGCTGCTTGGGCGCGGGGGTGGCTCAGTCGGTAGCGCGCCAGGCTCGTAATCTGTAGTTCCCAGGTTCAAGTCCCCGCTGGGTCAGCGTTGAGATTTATCTCCGCAAAACTCTTCGCCCTGCCCACGGTCAGTAGGGGACACCGATGGGCTTGGAAAGGCCACCGTCTGTCGGATGGGACGTTAAGCCGTGGCCCCTTGTGTGGGAGAGCCATACCCTCTGCACGTTAAAGAACACACTGGATGTCCTTGACGGGAGTCTACCATCTGTCTTTCAACAGCTGTTCCTGTGGTTCCCCTCCCCCAACCTTCTCTGAGCCTTCGGGGTCCTTGTGACTTGGCCATTTAATCCATTGTGTGCAAAAAAGTGCCGCTGAGATGTAAAACAACCTAACCACTTTTAAAGGGTTTAAAAGTCAGAAAAAGGAACATTTCATTTTCTTTGAAAAGGAGTTTCCTATATTCCCCAAAGACGACATGTGCTCTTCTGATTAGTATTTTGTTATCACGAAGTGTGTGTGTTGGGCTTGGAGGGGTGGGTGGGGTGATCAAAAGCAGCCTGGCTTCTAAACATTCTAATTCTTTCTTGAATACGACATGAGACCAATGCATTAAAAATAAATTAAAAAAAAAACCTTTAATAGCAAAAAACTTTAAATTTATGATTTTTCATACTACGGTTTGTAAAAAAACGGTTCCTAATATTAAATTATTCAGAGGCATATGAGCGCGTGAGCTTCGTGGATGAACCGCATGTCGTGTTACTTTTTCCCCCTTATCCCAGAACTCATCCGTAAGTATAAGAGGCAATAAAGTTGGGTTGCACGAGAGCGAAACCTGTGGATTCCTTCAATTTCACATCCCGCTGCTTTCAATTACACGCCAGAAATCCTGATATCGTTTGCTGCTTTCCGCGTAGCCTCGGCAGCTGCGGTCGTCTAGGAGGGAGGGCGGGAGGCCGGGCGCCCCCCGCCCCTTCGCCCGTCATCGTGCTGTTACTCAGTGCGCAATCGCTCCACATAAATTGATGAGCGTACCTTTTGAAAGAACGATACAGGCATGCAGGATGAGGGACTGCGACGGGATGAATGCGGGAACTGAAAGTGGCTCAGAATGCCATTTATACATTGTTCATGTGTTGTGTTTTTTTGTATAGGTTTTATTTTGCCGTTTTGTAGATGGGAAGTTCAGACTCTAGACAGTCGAAGTGGGAAGGTCTCTAGGGCAGCACTGAGCGAAGAATTATATTTTGAGTTGTTTTACCTCTGAACGGCACTTTTTTGCACACCATGGGCTAAATGGACAGGTTACAAGGGTTGGGTTGTTTTACCTTTGAGCGATACTTTTTTGCACACCATGGGCTAAATGACCAGGTCACATAGACCCCGAAGGCTCAGAGAAGGTTGGGGGAGGGGACCCACTGGAATAGCTGTTGGGAGACAGATGGTAGCCTCCCGTCAAGGCCATCCAACGTGCACAGGGTATGGCTCTCCCGCATACGGGGCCACGGCTTAACGTCCCATCCGGCGGACTGCGGCATTTCCAAGCCCATCGGTGTCCCCCTACTGACCGTGGGCAGGGCGGGGAATTTTGCGGAGACAAATCTCAACGTTGACCCAGCTGGGACTCGAACCTGGGAATTACAGATTACGAGCCTGGCGCGCTACCGACTGAGCCACCTCCGCCCCAGCAGGTTACAAGGACTCCGAAGGCTCAGAGAAGGTTGGGGGAGGGGACCCACTGGAAGAGCTATTGGGAGACAGATGGTAGCCTCCCGTCAGGGCCATCCAACGTGTTCTTTAACGTGCACAGGGTATGGCTCTCCCGTACACGGGGCCACTTCTTAACGTCCCATCCGACAGACGGCGGCCTTTCCAAGCCCATTGGTGTCCCCTACTGACCGTTGGCAGGGAGTTTTGCGGAGATAAATCTCAACTCTGACCAAGCTGGAAACTACAGATTACGAGCCTGGCGCGCTACCGACTGATCCACCCCCGCCCCTGTCAGTTTATACGCCATAGTAGAAGTTTATACTCCTCAGCAGAAAAACAACAACAAACATCCATACCTTTATTCGGGGCTCGAACCCAGGTCCCTTTGATCAGCAGTCAAGCGCGCTACTCTTTGCAAAAAACAGCAGCAGATGTTCATGGGTTGGGTTGTTTTACCTCTGAGCGGCACTTTTTTGCACACCATGGGCTAAATGGCCAGGTCACATGGACCCCGAAGGCTCAGAGAAGGTTGGGGGAGGGGACCCACTGGAACAGCTGTTGGGAGACAGATGGTAGTCTCCCGTCAAGGCCATCCGTTCTTTAACGTGTACAGGGTATGGCTCTCCCGTGCACAGGGTATGGCTCTCCCGCACACGGAGCCACAGCTCTCCCGCACACGGAGCCACGGCTTAACGTCCCATTCGACGGACGGCGGCCTTTCCAAGCCCACCGGTGTCCCCTACTGACCGTGGGCAAGGCGGGGAATTTTGCGGAGACAGATGTTCATGCATAAAGGATTTAAATATGTTGCTTTCTATGTCAAAATACTTGCATTATCATCTAAAAAATAGACTTGTTTTAAAACCTCTCCTTCAGAATGTTTTGCGTCGTCACGAATTTTCCTTCTGCTGGCTGAATGCTCTCCTGGTGAAAGAAAAAAAGAAAAAAAACTTTGCTTAATCGTCTGGTTTTCAGCAGAAAGTCAACCGTTACAGCAGATCGGAATTCCGGCTCAAGTGCAGGACAAATCTCAATTTGAGGTCGCTTGGGAGGTTAGCTGGTTTTAAGAAAAAAAGGGCTTACAGAGGATTTGTTAAAACTTCTTTTTTTAGAGATGAGGTAAACAATGAAAAGTGGAGAGAATCTAATGAAGGAAGTTAATCTGATCATTCTGTTGGAACCAAATTGCTTTCACATTTAAGGCAAAGCTAAACTTTTTTTTTTCTGATTAATGTCACTGCAGATGCTTCATAGATAAAGTGGTACTAAAATTGAAGGATGATGATGTACAGTCGCTCAAAAAATATCCGAACACTATGGTTGATTACAGAATTCAGTAAAAATATCTGGAGCGTGTACAGCAACTGAACACGCTCCAGTTACCGTTCACAGCAAACTGGAGTGTGTGCAGTTACTGCACACGCTCCAGTTTGCTGTGAACGGTAACTGCACACGCTCAATATTTCCGTGAGTGAGCCCACACGATCCAGGTCTTTGTGAGCTCACACGATCCAATGTGCTGTGAACATTAACCGCAACCGCTCCAGTTTGCTGTGAACGGTAACTGCACACGCTCAATATTTCCGTGAGTGAGCCCACACGATCCAGGTCTTTGTGAGCTCACACGATCCAATGTGCTGTGAACATTAACCGCAACCGCTCCAATTTGCTGTGAACGATAACTGCACACGCTCAATATTTCCGTGAGTGAGCCCACACGATCCAGGTCTTTGTGAGCTCACACGATCCAATGTGCTGTGAACATTAACCGCAACCGCTCCAATTTGCTGTGAACGGTAACTGCACACGCTCAATATTTCCGTGAGTGAGCCCACACGATCCAGGTCTTTGTGAGCTCACACGATCCAATGTGCTGTGAACATTAACCGCAACCGCTCCAATTTGCTGTGAACGGTAACTGCACACGCTCAATATTTCCGTGAGTGAGCCCACACGATCCAGGTCTTTGTGAGCTCACACGATCCAATGTGCTGTGAACATTAACCGCAACCGCTCCAATTTGCTGTGAACGGTAACTGCACATGATCAATATTTCCGTGAGTGAGCCCACACGATCCAGGTCTTTGTGAGCTCACACAGTCCAATGTGCTGTGAGCATTAACCGCAACCGCTCCAGTTTGCTGTGAACGGTTACTGCACACGCTCCATATTCATTGCATTATATATTCATACGCATTATAGATATTAAAAAATATCCGAACACTATGGTTGATTACAGAATTCAGAAAAAATATCTGGCAACGATTTTTTTTAGAAATTAGTGATCTGGCAACCTTCATGTCACGTGACACGAAGGTTGCCAGATCACAGGGGGCGCACAGCCCATGGTGTGCAAAAATGTTCGGATATTTTTTTGAGCGACTGTATATCTAAAAGTTTAAGGGAATGAAATGTAGAAAATATAGGTGATTTTATTTAGCTGATGTCACTCTCCACATCGTATGCTTTCATCTGATATAGGATTGTTATGATTGGTTGATCGTCGGATTCGGTCGATACAATGGAGAAACAGTTCACAAACTCTTATCCGGTTTTTGGAGGAAAAGACGAAAAGTGAATGTTTATACTTTCAATGTCGGAGGTTTTTTAATCTGTAGCACATTGAAATCTTTCCGGTAGATACGGAAAAAAAAATTTAAATATTTGCTTTACAGGTCAGTCAACAGTGGCTGTCATAAGAAGAGGACCAGACCTCTTACAAGAGACTTGCAAATATTTTTATTTCCATTCCAACAGTTTTTCCAACAGTTTCATTCTGGGGCGGGGGTGGCTCAGTCGGTAGCGCCCCACGCTCGTTATCTGTATTTCCCAGGTTCGAGTCCCAGCTGGGTCAGCGTTGAGATTTATCTGCGCAAAAATTCCCCGCCCTGCCCACGGTCAGTAGGGGACACCGATGGGCCTTGGATAAGACCACCGTCCGTCGAATTGGAAGTTAAGCCGTGGACCCTTGTGCGGGAGAGACATACTCTGTGCACGTTAAAGAACACACTGGATGGCCTTGACGGGAGGCTACCATCTGTCTCCCAACAGCTGTTCCAGTGGGTCCCCTCCCCCAACCTTCTCTGAGCTTTCGGGGTCCTTGTGACCTGGCCATTTAGCCCATGGTGTGCAAAAACAGTGTCGCTCAGAGGTAAAACAACCCAACCCATTTATCTCTTAAAATGGAAAACATTTTATAATCTACTTATAAAAATAAAAAAATAAATACCCCCTCAAGCAGCTGCTTGCCACAGAGGTCTGACAGGGGCCTGTCAGTTTATATGCCAGAGTAGAAGGTCTGAGAGGATGGCAGGACCTCAGCAGAAAAACAACACGAACATCCATGCCTTACCCGGGGCTTGAAACCAGGTCCCGTAGATCAGTAGCCAAGCGGGCTAACCACTCGGCTACGGGACGGCTAATTATGTATATAATTTTTGAGTATATAACACTGGTGATCTGAACAGAATCTGGATTCGAAAGTAGTGCATTGACAAAAAAGTTTGAAAACCTCTGCTCTGTGTCATTTCCCGGATCATGCACTTTATTTAATTTGTTTCATTTGTTACGGTAAGTCCCGTGTGTGGGATGTAACAGCCGTTTTGACAAATCCCACAGTCACAAAAACCACTAGAGACAACTGAACACTGGGTAAAGAGACTTAGCCAGCCATATGGCCTCCATAACTCGCTTGGGTATGAAATGAAATATTATCGTTACTCGGAATTCGAAAGCAGATCGCCTTTTATTTCAATCAGACGCATTAAAAAACTCTCGATCACCGAGACAGACAGAAGCAGAGTGCTTCTGATGGAAAAGTGTGCAACCGTTCGATCGTCAAATATCAAAAGGCAAGTTAGGAGACTGAGGGGTGTAGGGAAACCACAGGTTCCAAAGAAAGATTTATTTAGGGCTCATTCTGTAGCCAACCAAATCTCGTTACAGTCGCTCCAAAAAATATCCGAACACTACGGTTGATTACAGAATTCAGAAAAAATATCTGGCAACGGTTTTTTTTAGAAATTAGTGATCTGGCAACCTTCGTGTCACGTGACACGAAGGTTGCCAGATCACTAATTTCTAAAAAAAAATCGTTGCCAGAAAAAAATATCTGGAGCTTGTACAGCAACTGTACACACTCCAGTTACCGTTCACAGCAAACTGGAGCGTGTGCAGTTAATGCTCACAGCACATTGGATCGGGTGGGCCCACTCACGGAAATATTGAGCGTGTGCAGTTACCGTTCACAGCAAACTGGAGCGTGTGCAGTTAATGCTCACAGCACATTGGATCGTGTGGGCTCACAAAAACCTGGATCGTGTGGGCCCACTCACGGAAATATTGAGCGTGTGCAGTTACCGTTCACAGCAAACTGGAGCGTGTGCAGTTAATGCTCACAGCACATTGGATCGTGTGGGCTCACAAAAACCTAGATCGTGTGGGCCCACTCACGGAAATATTGAGCGTGTGCAGTTACCGTTCACAGCAAACTGGAGCGTGTGCAGTTAATGCTCACAGCACATTGGATCGTGTGGGCTCACAAAAACCTGGATCGTGTGGGCCCACTCACGGAAATATTGAGCGTGTGCAGTTACCGTTCACAGCAAACTGGAGCGTGTGCAGTTAATGCTCACAGCACATTGGATCGTGTGGGCTCACAAAAACCTGGATCGTGTGGGCCCACTCACGGAAATATTGAGCGTGTGCAGTTACCGTTCACAGCAAACTGGAGCGTGTGCACTAACTGCACACGCTCCAGTTTGGTGTGAACGGTAACTGGAGCGTGTACAGTTGCTGTACACGCTCCAGATATTTTTTCTGAATTCTGTAATCAACCATAGCGTTCGGATATTTTTTTGAGCGACTGTACAGCTGATGGCTATTAGGGAAGGCAACTGTTACTTTAGCCATGGCGCTTTATTGTTCATCTGCTGGAAAAACGTCTGTGTTGCAAGTATACTTGCCTGGGATTATGGCATACCCTTGTCATAATGGATAAGACTTGTTATGAAAAACCAGAATGGATTGGAGGTACATTGTTACATCTTTTAAAGAGAGCTTACGTGTAACAAATGAAGCCATTACTCGGGTATATATAGCGCGTAGCGAAATTACGAGGAATTTTGTCCGGGAAGTAAAAATCCGAGCGTTCAGCTTAGCGATCTTCGTATCAAATTCCTTGGCTGTTGCTTCATTTTTATGGGCGACTCTTGCGATAGCTTGACTTTGTCTTTCTGGGCAAATACTGCTGCTGTAAATCATCTGGTTCACAGCAAATTGCGTCACGTTGTTCTGAAGCAGTTGTCATAAATTTTCATACGAATTCACTTTGGGTTGGGTTGTTTTACCTCTGAGCGGCACTTTTTTTGCACACCATCGGCTAAATGGCCAGGTCACAAGGAGCCCGAAGGCTCAGAGAAGGTTGGGAGAGGGGACCCACTGGAACAGCTATTGGGAGACAGATGGTAGCCTCCCGTCAAGGCCATCCAGCGTGTTCTTTAACTTTGGGTTATTTTAACTCTGAGCGGCACTTTTTTGCACACCATCGGCTAAATGGCCAGGTCACATGGACCCCGAAGGCTCAGAGAAGGTTTCGGGAGGGGATCCACCGGAAGAGCTATTGGGAGACAGATGGTAGCCTCCCGTCAAGGTCATCCAGCGTGTTCTTTAACGTGCACTTGGTATGGCTCTCCCACACACGGGGCCACGGCTTAACGTCCCATCCGACGGACGGCAACTGCCGTGACGAGAAGCTAACGAGTCTCCCAACAGCTGTCCAGTGGGTCCCCTCACCCCAACCTTTTTCTGAGTCCTCGGGATCCTTGTGACCTGGCTATTAAGCCCATTGTGTGCAAAAAAATGCCGCCCGAGATGTAAAACCACCCAATCAGGAAAATCGAGTTTTTGCTATCTTTCTTTCCTGAAAATCGGACGGTTAAGATTGTAGAAGCTTTTTATTTATATGTTTTTGTAAAAACGAATATCGGTAATTTCTCAAAGAAATAACTATAAAACATTAATTAAAAAGTAAAATGGAATGTTTAAAATATAGAAGTTTAATTTTTGTATCACTGCAGATATTATAACTTAAAAAAGTTTTAAAAAATTTCAGAATAAATAATGCATAAAGAATTTAAATAATTCACAGTTGTAAAAAATTAAAATAACAAATCGCTTCCAGCTAATACTTGCCATCGGCAAAGCTGTTCTCCTTAAAGAGCAGTCAGAAATTTCAGTTTCGGCCGGTAGCTTTCCTTTGTTTATGAAGGCAAATGTCTTATTTCGGCCCAAGCCTGATAGATTTCGGAAATACGTAGATTCACGTGGTCTATTCACATTTTTTTAAAAAATGCTTCAAATTTCAGCAGAAACAACAATTGAAATATTAAACGGTAGTAAGTTTTGCAGTTTGTTTCAAGAGCTTAATTTTTTATGCTAAGATTTATTAACTATCTTGTAATGGCAATGCATAACAGTCTCTCAATTTATAGTCCAATATTATACAGTCGCTCAAATAAATATCCCAACACTATGGTTGATTACAGAATTCAGAAAAAATATCCGGCAACGATTTTTTTTTTAGAAATTAGTGATCTAACCTTTCTGTCACGTTGATTACAGAATTCAGAAAAAATTTCTGGCAACGACTTTTTTTTTAGAAATCAGTGATCTGGCAATCTCTGTGTCACGTGAAGAACACACGGTTACCAGATCACTAATTTCTAAAAAAAAATCATTGCCATATATTTTTCCTGAATTCTGTAATCAACTACAGTGTTCGGATATTTTTTTTTGAGCGACTGTACATACTTTAATACAGAGTCTTTAGCAAGGAATTCTAAAAGGAAACGGGTGTTGAAAAATGTGTTATTCTGTTTGTTAATTGAATTGGCGAACTAATAATTTCTTTAAAAAAAAGAATTATGACATTTTATGTTGAGTGAATTTTCTAAACATCAGTTACATACTCATATTCAAATGTCGTTATTCAAATGAAACCAAAAGCTGAATTAAAGAGTTTTTAGATTGTCCACTGCTTTGTAATTTTTCATTCTTTGTAATTAATGTTGCACTGTTTATTACAATAGTACTGAGAATGTGCCTAGCTGCATTTATTATGGCTCTCATTCATAACATTAAGGCACTTATTTTCCTTAATCTCCTAAAACGATGCCAATTGTAATGTACAGGTGCCGCTATCGGTTACGGTTTGAAAAACAATTACACAGCAGAAAACAAAAGTGCCTACTCATCAATGCGCTACAGAAATAAAATATATGGCGTAAAAAAGAATTGAACTCTCTTATTTTTCCCTGTCATTCCAGATTTAATGATAGTACGAAATTTTATTTACTATTTATAACTCCAACTACTTGAATCACAATAAAAGAAATCCATCTGCATTTGGGTTGGGTTGTTTTACCTCTGAGCGGCACTGTTTTGCACACCATGGGCTAAATGGCCAGGTCACAAGGACCCTGAAGGCTCAGAGAAGGTTGAGGGAGGAGACCCACTGGAACAGCTGTTGGGAGACAGCTGGTAGCCTCCCGTCAAGGCCATCCAGCGTGTTCTTTAACGTGCACAGGGTATGGCTCTCCCGCACACGGGGCCACGGCTTAACGTCCCATCCGACGGACGGACGGACGGCGGCTTTTCCAAGCCCATCGGTGTCCCCTACTGACCATGGGCAGGGCAGAGAATTTTGCCGAGATAAATCTCAACGCTGACCCAGCTGGGGCGCGAACCTGGGAACTACAGATTGCGAACCTGACGCGCTACCGACTGAGCCACACCCAACTCCAACTACTTGAATGAAAAAAAAAATCCATCTGCATATTAATCAAAGAATTGCATATAAGACGAAACTTAATCGATCATGGAGAAAGGAAGTATAATTAAGGAACCACTCCATTTGAATGTATATGTATATAATATATAGACTGTAACCGTCATACCAGATATTCAACGTTTATATTTAGCCTTTTTCCAAAAAATAAAAACATTATTGTTTTCATTTTGTCGTCTGTTGTCCGCAGAAGTTCAACTTTTTTAGAATACAATGAAAAAATCTCTTTGATTATTAATTTTCCGAATCAGCCATTTGTTAAAATGTCTACAGTTCGTTAATTATTGCATTGCAATGGGAAATAAAGGCTGGTGATAATAATTGAGCACATTGTCGATGCCGTAAATAGCAGGGACTGATGTAGCTGCAGCTCTGAACCCGCCTAAAAAATGGTTTCGATAAAATTCGAAAGTCCTCGGTCTTCATTTAATGAATGTTTATCCCCTGTCAAGTTGTTTTAAATTAACAGGGTGAAGAGAGTTGTGGGTTGTGGGTTGTTTGACCTCTGAGCGGCACTTTTTTGCACACCATGGGCTAAATGACCAGGTCACATGGACCCCGAAGGCTCAGAGAAGGTTGGGGGAGGGAACCCACTGGAACAGCTGTTGGGAGACAGATGGTAGTCTCCCGTCAAGGCCATCCAACGTGTTCTTTAACGTGCACAGGGTACGGCTCTCCCGCACACGAAGCCACGGCTTAACGTCCCATCCGACGGACGGCGGTCTTTCCAAGCCCATCGGTGTCCCCTACTGACCGTGGGCGGGGTGGGGAATTTTGCGGAGATAAATCTCAACGCTGACCCAGCTGGAACTCGAACCTGGGAACTACAGATTACGAGCCTGGCGCGCTACCGACTGAGCCACTCCCGCCCCGAGGGTGAAGAGAAAAAATTGTCTTAAGCTGGGTGGGATCTGAAACCCACGACCTCCTGATGATACGTCACGTGCTCTGTCGTGGGTTCAGATCCCACCCTGCTCAAGACAATTTTTCCTCTACACCCTGTTACTTTAAAACAACTTGACAGGGGATAAACATTCATTGAATAATTAAATACTACGAACCCTTCAATGCCATTTGCATAGTCATCAGTCGGTAGCGCATCAGGCTCGTAATCTGCATTTCCCAGGTTCGAGTCCCACCTGGGCTGGCGTTGAGATTTATATTCACAAAACCCTCACCCTGCCCTCGGTCAGTTGGGGACACCGATGGGCCTGGAAAGGCCGCCGTCCGTCGGATGGGACGTTAAGTTGTGGTCTTTTGTGCCGGTGAGCCATACCCTGTGCACTTTAAAGAACACTGGATGCCCTTGATCGGAGGTTAAACAGCTGTCCCGTGGGTCCCCTTCTAACTTTTTGAGTCCTCGGGGTCCTTATGACCTGGCCATTTAGCCCATTGTGTCAGGTAAAACATTGTGTTAAGCCTTAACTGGCACAGTGGTTAGGATGTTAGCGACTGTTTACAGAAAGATAAACTTTGTGTGTTGTGTTGTGTTCTAACTGAGGCAGTGGTCAGCAGTGACTTCGGTCTTAATAAGGCATGTCCTTGTATGAGAATGCCTGTAAAAGCTAGGAATAGCACTCTAGGCTACTGATCTAAGGGACCTGGGTTCGAACCCCGGGTAAAGCATGGATGTGTGTGTTGTTTTTCTGCTGAGGTCCCGCCATCCTCACTGACCTTCAAATTCCCCGCCCTGCCCACGGTCAGTAGGGGACACTGATGGGCTTGGAAAGGCTGCCGTCCGTCGGATGGGACGTTAAGTCGTGGCCCCGTGTGCGGAAGAGCCATACCCTGTGCACGTTAAAGAACACGCTGGATGGCCTTGACGGGAGGCTACCATCTGTCTCCCAACAGCTGTTCCAGTGGGTCCCCTCTCCCAACCTTCTCTGAGCCTTCGGGGTCCATGTGACCTGGCCATTTAGCCCATTGTGTGCAAAAAAGTGCCGCTCAGAGGTAAAACAACCCAACCCAACTGACCTTCTACTGTGGCGTATTAAACTGAAAGGTTCCTCTCAGACCTCTGTGGCAAGCAGCTGCTTGAGGGTGTATTTATTTTATTTATTTTTATAGCTTCTAGGATTCTTCTGTCTCATATATCCAAATGAAGAAAAAAACAACGCCACCCTCAATAGTGGAGAGGAGTGACGAAACACCATATTAGTGATTGTCTCTACATTTGTTTAACGAATATAGTTCTTCAAAGTCGAAACGTGAAGTACACAAACTTAATTAAATTATTATAAAAATGGGTTGGGTTGTTTTACCTCTGAGCGGCACTTTTTTGCACACCATGGGCTAAATGGCAAGGTCACATGGACCCCGAAGGCTCAGAGAAGGTTGGGGGAGGGGACCCACTGGAACAGCTGTTGGGAGACAGATGGTAGCCTCCCGTCACGCTCCAGTTACCGTCCACAGCAAACTGGAGCGTGTGCAGTTACTGCACACGCTCCAGTTTGCTGTGAGCGGTAACTGCACACGCTCAATATTTCCGTGAGTGATCCCACACGATCCAGGTCTTTGTTAGCTCACACGATCCAATGTGCTGTGAACATTAACCGCTCCAGTTTGCTGTGAACGGTAACTGCACACGCTCCATATTCATTGCATTATATATTCATACGCATTATATATATTAAAAAATATCCGAACACTATGGTTGATTACAGAATTCAGAAAAAATATGTGGCAACGATTTTTTTTTTAGAAATTTGTGATCGTTGTCAGATATTTTTTCTGAATTCTGTAATCAACCATAGTGTTCGGATATGTTTTTGAGCGACTGTACCAAACTAAATTTTATCCTAATTGTTATCAAACCATACTTTTGTCGGAAATTCCATGGTGAATCCAGAATATAAATATAATGAAGGAAAAGCCACTCCGAATTTTATTTGTTATGAGGAATCATATTTCTCAATATGAGATGAGTGCATGCATTAATATGGCATCACTCTTCACTCCCAAATCTACCTCTTAGGTGAACAATATTCTGTGATTAATTAGGCACCAGAATTCAGAGCTGCATTTCGGTTGATTAAATCAAAATTTAGAACTGAGGAATTTCGAAAATGCCTTCTCTAAATTTGAAAGTGCTGAGATGTAGGCCACCCATTTTCAACGTCTTCCTCCTAATCATGAGGTAATTTTCCTTTACCTAACAGTAGGATTTACACCTAATCTTATAACGCACAAACTACCAAAAGTATGGATTGATTCCAGAATCCTCGGACTGCCAGCGCACTGTTCATTGGGGCGAGGGTGGCTCAGTCGGTAGCGCGCCAGGCTCGTAATCTGTAGTTCCCAGGTTCGAGTCCCAGCTGGGTCAGCGTTGAGATTTATCTCCGCAAAATTCCCCGCCCTGCCCACGGTCAGTAGGGGACACCGATGGGCTTGGAAAGGCCGCCGTCCGTCGGATGGGACGTTAAGCCGTGGCCCCGTGTACGGGAGAGCCATACCCTGTGCACGTTAAAGAACACGCTGGATGGCCTTGACGGGAGGCTACCATCTGTCTCCCAACAGCTGTTCCAATGGGTCCCCTCCCCCAACCTTCTCTGAGCCTTCGGGGTCCATGTGACCTGGCCATTTAGCCCATGGTGTGCAAAAAAGTGCCGTTCAGAGGTAAAACAACCCAACCCTTTACCTAACAGTAGGATTTACACCTAATCTTATAACGCACAAACTACCGAAAGTATGGATTGATACCAGAATCCTCGGACTGCCAGCGCACTGTTCATTACGTCATTCGACCGTAAGGAAATTTGAGTGGCGATAGCATCACGTGCCCTTTGACCCTTTCGTCTCTGGTAGCATTGACAAAGATGACAAAATGATGCTTTTCGTTTTCTAATATACTTTTTCTAGTGTATTGATAATGAATGTTTGCTAAAGATTCCGAAGAATACTATATTGCATCCTTAGAATTGAAACGACTTGTTGAAAAGCTCAATGCTCTGGGGGAGTAGTATGAAAAAAAAACTAAAAAATTACTGATTCTTCTCCCTTGAAAAGATTTTTAGTGTATTTTCCGAGAAACCAAGCGAACTCCGTAGACTGGATTGTTTAATATTCAGAATTAATTTTTGTCATAAGCTAACTGGCCTAGATGTAAAAATTCCGAGGTTCAATATTTCATTTCAGTACGATGCATTTTACTTCTATCTAACGTTTCGTTAAATTCAGAGAGTAAATAGTATGAAGATTAAATATTTATAACCACTTAAGTGGTTGGGGGGAAGGGGTGGCTCTGTGGGTAGCGCGCCAGACTCGTAATCTGCAGTTCCCAGGTTCGAGTCCCAGCTGGGTCAGCGTTGAGATTTATCTCTGCAAAACTCCCTGCCCACGGTCAGTAGGAGATACCGATGGGCTTCGTAAAGACCGCCGTCCGTCGGATGTGACGTTAAACCGTGCCTTGTATGCTGAAGAGACATATGCAGTGTACGTTAAAGAACACGCTGCATGGCCTTGACGGGAGGCATATGTCTCCCAACAGCTGTTCCAGTGGATCCCCTCCTCCAACCTTCTCTGAGCCTTCGGGGTCTTTGTGACCTTACCATTTAGCCCAATGTGTGCAAAAAAGTGCCACTGAGAGCAAACCAAAATCATCAAATCTTTTTAAATCTGTTTTAAAACAACATTTGCTTGATATTTAAAGAGTTATTGTAACTGGAGCCGTCCCATGGCCGAGTGGTTAGCGCGCTTGGCTACTGATCTAAGAGACCTGGGTTCGAGCCCCGGATAAGGCATAGATGTTTGTGTTGTTTTCTGCTGAGGTCCTGCCATCCTCACAGACCTACTGTGACATATAAACTGACAAGCTCCTGTCAGACCTCTGTGGCAAGCAGCTGCTTGAAGGAACGTTTATTTTATTTATTGTAGCTGGAACATTTAGCAGTAGACACCGTTGTCGCACTCTTTCGAAATATTTTTGCCCCGAATAGATGAAAACCGAAAAAGTCGTTACCCCAAATTCAAACAGCAACGATAGAGGGCGCAGTCGGAAGGAATTGCATAAAGCTAATGAATAACAGGCTGATAATTCCTTCCTTCTCAAGGAGACCAGATATATTTCTTCCGTTCTTAGTAATGAACGCAACTTCCGTCATCCAGTCACGTGTTTAGAAAAAGTCAATATTTGCCGAGTGTCCAATGGCCACTATGTATAGCGTTAGGATTCGATGCGTCGGCGCATGTTGAAGCGACTGCAGCTTCCTGCTCTGATGAATTGCAACTCTGACTCGCCTATAAGGTTTTAAAGGAAAAGTTAGCTGGTGTTTTTTTGAAGCGTCCTAGCAATAATAGAAGACTGCTAGTTTATGCTTAGCAGAAAGTCACTCGCACACAATGTTGGTAGGAGATAACGCTAACTAGAGAAATACAGCCCAATCAATTTACTGTATTTCGACTCTCCGCAAAATTCCCCGCCCTGCCCACGGTCAGTAGGGGACACCGATGGGCTTGGAAAGGACGCCGTCCGTCGGATGGGACGTTAAGCCGTGGTCCCGTGTGCAGGAGAGCCATACCCTGTGCACGTTAAAGAACACGCTGGGTGGCCTTGACGGGAGGCTACCATCTGTCTCCCAACAGCTGTTCCAGTTTGTCCCCTCCCCCAACCTTCTCTGAGCCTTCGGGGTCCATGTGACCTGGCCATTTAGCCCATGGTGTGCAAAAAAGTGCCGCTCAGAGGTAAAACAACCCAACCTGTATTTCGGCTTCTTAATAAGGGCGTAGGTTTTAGTGTAGCAACAAAAGGAGTTAGAACTATTTAAGTAGGTTGGGTTGATTTACTTCTGAGCGACACTTTTTTGCACACCATGGGCTAAATGGCCGGGTCACAAGGACCCCGAAAGCTCAGAGAAGGTTGGGGGAGGGGACCCACTGAAACAGTTGTTGGGAGACAGATGGTAGCCTCCCGTCAAGTCCATCCAGCGTGTTCTTTAACGTGCATAAGGTATGGCTCTCCCGCACACGGGGCCACGGCTTTAACGTCCCATCATTTCCAAGCCCATCGGTGTCCCCTACTGACAGTGGGCAAGGCGGGGAATAAAAATTATCGCCTCCACGGCGGGAAACGAACTCCCCGTGTGTGGGTGAACCGTTCGTGTACGTACACGGATTTGCTAGATCACTAATTTCTAAAAAAATTCGTTGCCAGATATTTTTTGAATTCTGTAATCAACTGTGGTGTTTGGATATTTTTTTGAGCGACTATATGTTGAAGCGATTCATGCAAAATCTGTGTAATATTACATTTATATACTATTTTTTCCCGCATGCGATTTCATTAAAATTTGGGGCTAGAAAAGCGTGCCCCCCCCTGAAATGACTTTGGGAGCAGCTACCTATTACTTTCCTTTTCCTCGGTAACTAATTACGTTTCCTTGTGGGCGGGGATGGCTCAGTCGGTAGCGCACCAGGCTCGCAATCTGCAGTTCCCAGGTTCGAGTCCCAGCTGGATCAGCGTTGAGATTTATCACCGCAAAATTCCCCGCCTCGCTCACGGTCAGTAGGGGACACCGATGGGCTTGGAAAGGCCGCCGTAGGTCGGATGGGACGTTAAGCCGTGGCCCCGTGTGCGGGAGAGCCATACCTTGTGCACGTTAAAGAACACGCTGGATGGCCTTGACGGGAGGTTACCATCTGTCTTCCAATAGCTGTTCCAGTGGGTCCCCTCCCCCAACCTTCTCTGATTCAACCATTCTGAGCCTTCGGGGTCCATGTGACCTGGCCATTTAGCCCATGGTGTGCAAAAAAGTGCCGCTCAGTGGTAAAACAACCCAACGTTTCCTTGTTACATAAACGCATTGACTTTCCAGAAAATATTAATTTTATACAGCAGCATTTTTCATTTTAAGTATGTCCTATGACTTTCGGTTATCGTGCTTGGTTGCAGAACAAATGAATTCGACTTAGAATGTTTTCAGCATTAAAGAAAAGTACACAAGCAGTCAGTAACTTTTCGTTTTAAAACGCCAGTGTGAGAAAGTGGAATTAGAATAAATTCGTTTCGCACCCAACTTGTGGTCTATCGATCCCCGTAACCGTAAACTCTTTTCCTTCAGAAAAACAACCTTAGTGATCCCTAATCCATTATTCGTAATCCAGGGATAACTGTTCGTAGAGTTCTATTTCAGACCCCGTGGCCTTCAAGGAACACGCAATTATTGGGAGCTATTACTCATGACCGCACGTGCTCTTGCTGTTACCACAGAACCTCGTGGAATGGAATTTATTTTCTCGTTTGTCGTTATAAACGGGAGTTGAAGCCGAACGGCCGAGACGCGTTGAATGCCTGAAGAATTTTACGACGAATTTCAAAATTCTAAGAGTGTGGCTCCGTTCCATTTTAAGGATGTCTATTTTTTTATGACAATTTAATGTCAACTGTAAATAAAATATGTTAGCGATGCACGTGTAGTGCGTTGCATAAAAATAGTCTACACAAGAATGTGGTGGTTGTCTCATTCGGTAGCGCTCAAGGCTCGTTATCTGCAGTTCCCAGGTTCGAGTCCCAGCTGGGTCAGCGTTGAGATTTATCTCCGCAAAATTCCCCGCCCTGCCCACGGTCAGTAGGGGACACCGATGGGCTTGGAAAGGCCGCCGTCCGTCGGATGGGACGTTAAGTTGTGGCACCGTGTGTGGGAGAGCCATACCCTGTACACGTTAAAGAACACGCTGGATGGCCTTGACGGGAGGCTACCATCTGTCTCCCAACAGCTGTTCCAGTGGGTCCCCTCCCCCAACCTTCTCTGAGCCTTCGGGGTCCATGTGACCTGGCCATTTAGCCCATGGTGTGCAAAAAAGTGCCGCTCAGAGGTAAAACAACCCAACCCAATCTCCGCAAAATTCCCCGCTCTGCCCACGGTCAGTAGGGGACACCGATGGGCTTGGAAAGGCCGCCGTCCGTCTGATGGGACGTTAAGTCGTGGCTCCGTGTGTGGGAGAGCCATACCCTGTGCACGTTAAAGAACACGCTGGATGGCCTTGACGGGAGGCTACCATCTGTCTTCCAACAACTCTTCCAGTGGGTCACCTCTCCCACACTTCTCTGAGCCTTCGGGGTCCATGTGACCTGGCCATTTAGCCCATGGTGTACAAAAAAGTGCCGCTCAGAGCTAAAACAACCCAACCCAAGCCCTATGCACACCCCTTTTTTGGAAGACCTATTCTTCCACCTAAGGTGACTATGCCGAAAATTGGAATTTGAGGATCCCTCAGCTGTACGGCGTACTACTTCTGCGCCTACCTATAAATCCCCCTCTGAGCTAATTAATATAAATATAATTTATTATAGCTGACGAACTTTTTTTAATTTGGAGATTTACCATTATTATTAAAAATAGATTTACCATTATTATTAAAAATAAGTGTTATATATTCATGTAGTCTGTTTTGCTTTGGAAAGGCTTAGATTCTACTTTTTGCTCTTGCTACGCCACTGGTAGCCGATGATATGCTAGAAACTATTTAGCAGAATAAATGATTCAAAATGTTATGTATCATGCAGAGCCGCTTTGGGAATTCGAAAAGAATCAAATATCAGACTCAGTGAATCAAGTCTCTCGAACTGGCAAATTACGAAGCACCTGCAACGATCCTTTAATGTCTTCAACAGTTTTTATGCGTTTAGCAAAGGAATACTTTGCCGGCAAACCAACAGGAAGGCCTTGTAAAACTGTCAGCCGATATTAACAGGAATTAATGAAGAGAGAGAGAGATTAGCGAAACTTCAGGAGATCTCTCTTTCCGTGTCGACAGTTTTCAGAGTGACGGACAGAGCAAAAATGTCTTGTTATGCAAAGGAAATATCCGAAATTGACAGCAAGGCATAAACATACGAGGTTGACATAAAATAATAAAAATAAATACCCCCTCAAGCAGCTACTTGCCACAGAGGTCTGACAGGAGCCTGTCAGTTTATATGCCACAGTAGAAGGTCTGAGAGGATGGCAGGACCTCAGCAGAAAAACAACACATACATCCATGCCTTACCCGGGGCTCTACATGCGCAAAAGAAATTATCTTGACGGCCCATATGGCTGTTAATGTTATGCCCATATGGCTGTTAAACTGGCACGCCACAGGAAGAATTTCTTGTCTTAAGTTAGCATGGAGAACCGTTGTTGCAATTCTCCGCCGTCCGTCGGATGGGACGTTAAGCCTGGCCCCGTGTGCGGGAGAGCTATACCCTGTGCACTTTAAAGAACACTCTGGATGGCCATGACGGGAGGCTGCCATCTGTCTCCCAACAGCTGTTCCAGTGGGTCCCCTCCCCCAACCTTCTATGAGCCTTCGGGGTCCATGTGACCTGGCCATTTAGCCCATGGTGTGCAAAAAGTGCCGCTCAGAGGTAAAACAACCCAACGTTAAAGAACACGCTGGATGGCCTTGACGGGAGGCTACTATCTGTCTCCCAACAACTGTTCCAGTGGGTCCCCTCCCCCAACCAAACGGGGCGGGGTGGCTCAGTCGGTAGCGCGCCAGGCTCGTAATCTGTAGTTCCCAGGTTCGAGTCCCAGCTGGGTCAGCATTGAGATTTATCTCCGCAAAATTCCCCGCCCTGCCCACGGTCAGTAGGGGACACCGATGGGCTTGGAAAGGCCGCCGTCCGTCGGATGGGACGTTAAGCCGTGGCCCTGTGTGCGGGAGAACCATACCCTGTGCACGTTAAAGAACACGCTGGATGGCCTTGACGGGTGGCTACCATCTGTCTCCCAACAGCTGTTCCAGTGGGTCCCTTCCCCCAACCTTCTCTGAGCCTTCGGGGTCCATGTGACCTGGCCATTTAGCCCATGGTGTGCAAAAAAGTGCCGCTCAGAGGTAAAACAACCCAACCCTTCCCCCAACCTTCTCTGAGCCATCGGGCGCCATGTGACCTGGCTATTTAGCCCATGGTGTGCAAAAAAGTGCCGCTAAGAGGTAAAACAATCCAACTCAAAAATATTAATTTCTGTATAAAATCTGCAAAATGTATTTGAAATGCAGTAAGTGCTTTAGTCATAAAACAGTGTTAAAAACAAAGTCGTAATTTAAGTTTGAAAACAAATAAAAATTCAATTTTTATTTCTTTTGTGTAATCACAAAAGTTTCTTTCGTTCATAAACTCAACTGACGACATGTGCCTTCGTTCCTTTATTAAATCCGCTGTTTTTCGTAAGTTCGATATAACAGCAGGTAAAGAAATCAGTCCGGATAATCGGGCTCTCCTGAAACTGCTTAATATTTTTCAGAAAGTAAATTGGTTTTTGAACAGAACCATATCAGAATTGTCTCTGGAGTTTCGAAAAGTCGATGCAGCTTCTTCCTTCCTCGAACAGCAATGCAGCCCAGAATGTTATTTCTGTAGCGGCGACGTCCCTACCTTCGGAGTAACTGGACACCGGTTTCGCAATTCCTTTTCCGTCTTTGAAATTATGAACTGTGCTTCGTATGCACGATACTTCCGAAAATCGTGAATATGTTTGACTTGACACATCAAAGGTCGCTCCCAGGGGGATTTTTGCGCGTTGCTCTCATCTCAGCTTCCTCCGTGCAATGTGGGGAAGGGAGGAGGGGGGTCAGTCTTCATGTCTCTCTCCTAACAACAACCCAAATATATTTTGTTGAACACGCAAGGTGCATTATAGCGAGTTGCATTTCTCGTGGAGGATACTCACTGAAAACAACTAGTTTAGTAGATGGCAGTTTTATCTACAACGTTTTCGATTTCTCTGGCAGCAGGAAAGTCTTTTATTGAAGGTTTATAAAATAAAGCACTTAGTTTTTATGTATTACTTATGTCGGATTGGTAAGAAAGAGAGCCGAAGAAATTGTTTAGATTTCTGTTCCACTTAGTTGTTGTTTTTTTAAAAAAATACCCCCTCAAGCAGCTGCTTGCCACAGAGGTCTGACAGGAGCCTGACATAGTAGAAGGTCTGTTTATATGCCATAGTAGAAGGTCTGTGAGGATAGCAGGACTTCAGCAGAAAAACAACACGAACATCCATGCCTTACCCGGGGCTCGAACCCAGGTCCCTTAGATCAGTAGCCAAGCGCGCTAACCACTCGGCCATGGGACGGCTAGTTGTTTTTTACTGTGGTTATATATCCATTGCTGAACAATTTCTTGTTGAAAGTAAGATCAACAGAAGACTCGCAAAGGCTCTTAAATGACCAGATCACAAGGACCCCGAAGGCTCTGAGAAGGATTGGGGTTTTTCTAGGTAAGCACCAACCTTCTCTAAGGTTGGTGCTTACCTACAAATATAGACGTTTACAGGACAGCTGTTGGGTAACCTCCATCAAGGCCATCCAGCGTGTTCTTTAACGTGCATAGGATATGGCTCTCCTGTGTATGGGCCACGGCTTAACATCTCATCTGACGGACAGCGGTCTTTCCCCTACTGACCGAGGGCAGGACGGGGAGGTTTTGCGGAGATAAACCTCAACGTTGACCCAGCTGGGACTCGAACCTGGGAACTACAGATTACGAGCCTGGCACTATACCGACTGAGTCACCCCCGCCCTGCTGCCTCGTATATTTCAAATCTTTTATGTGTTGATTTATGCTTTATCTAGCCCAATACTGAAACTCTACAGTTACGGATATAACTTCACGTAGTTTAGAAGAAAAAAATTATGCGTTCATAAATATTACTACACACATTTAATTTGCGTTTGTAACAAAACAACTAATTAGCAAATACTTGTAACTCTCAACGGTTGTTATGCGGTCTGTGAGAGCGTGATATTTTCATTCCTTCATAACTTGGGGCGAGGTGGCTCAGTTGGTAGCGCGCCAGGCTCGTAATCTGTAGTTCCCAGGTTCGAGTCCCAGCTGGGTCAGTGTTGATATTTATCCCCGCAAAATTCCCCGCCCTGTCCACGGTCAGTAGGGGACACCGATGGGCTTGGAAAGTCCACCGTCCGTCGGATGGGACGTTAAGCCATGGCTCCATGTGCGGGAGAGCCATACCCTGTGCACGTTAAAGAACACGCTGGATGGCCTTGACGGGAGGCTACCATCTGTCTCCCAACAGCTGTTCCAGTGGGTCCCCTCCCCCAACCTTCTCTGAGCCTTCGGGGTCCATGTGACCTGACCATTTAGCCCATGGTGTGCAAAAAAGTGCCGCTCAGAGGTAAAACAACCCAACGTTAAAGAACACGCTGGATGGCCTTGACGGGAGGCTACCATCTATCTCCCAACAGCTGTTCCAGTGGGTCCCCTCCCCCAACCTTCTCTGAGTCTTCGGGGTCCATGTGACCTGACCATTTAGCCCATGGTGTGCAAAAAAGTGCCGCTCAGAGGTAAAACAACCCAACCCAACCTTCATAACTTAATAATTTCCTGCATCTTTCAGTTTTGGTCTTACTGAAATGATTTAGTAGCGCTGTTATCTTGTTCCTTAGTTTATAACAAAGGCTCTATAACTATCTCTGATCAATGCAAAACGCACACCCTACGTGATAAGAATTGTTGGGGGGGGGGGGTCCATGTTGGGTTGTTTTACCTCTGAGCGGCACTTTTTTATGCACACTATGGACTAAATGGCCAGGTCACATAGACCCCGAAGGCTCAAAGAAAGTTGTGGGAGGGGACCCACTGGAACAGCTGTTGGGAGTATAAATTGTGGATTAACAGTGGATTTTTTGCTTTCGTTTTTTTCTTTACGTATAAATCAAGTGAATTAATGAAACCTCAATTCTAAAAATTAACTAATCTCACAAATAAACGTCACGTGCACTATGACACGAGATAAATTTCGAAAGCTTTCTTTTCAATCAAGATTTATCTGTTTTCATAAAAAGTGCTTTTTTTTAAATAAATAAATAAATAAATAAATAAATAACCCCTCAAGCAGCTGCTTGCCACAGAGGTCTGACAGGAGCCTGTCAGTTTATATGCCAGAGTAGAAGGTCTGAGAGGATGGCAGGACCTCAGGAACGTGTACAGCAACTGTACACGCTCCAGTTACCGTTCACAGCAAACTGGAGCGTGTGCAGTTACTGCACACGCTCCAGTTTGCTGTGAACGGTAACTGCACACGCTCAATATTTCTGTGAGTGGGCCCACACGATCCAGGTTTTTGTGAGCTCACACGATCAAATGTAAATAAAATAAATAATAAATACCCCCTCAAGCAGCTGCTTGCCACAGAGGTCTGACAGGAGCCTGTCAGTTTATATGCCAGAGTAGAAGGTTTGTGAGGATGGCAGGACCTCAGCAGAAAAACAACACAAACGTCCATGCCTTTAACCGGGGCTCGAACCTAGGTCCCTTAGATCATTAATCAAATGCGCTAACCACTCGGCCACACCGATAGGAAAAAATTTGGGAGGGCTTAACTCTTCGTTTGCTTTAAGTTATGGTCCGAAGAAGCTGTATACTGAATTTGGTAATTCTAGCTCTCTAAGAGATTTAAGAATAATTCAATATGTCGTCGATAAAATGTAACCAAACTATTCTGTTGTGGCAATGTAAAGGTACTTTAATGCTTTAACCACGTCTAAAGGAATGCTCCGCGCACATGCAGATGAATATAGCCATGATAAGTGCTCTTGAATTAAAGCCGAGTAACGTTGGCTTGAATCATCAATTTGGCTACGATTCTGTTCATTGGAATCTGAGTATCTATTCGCTGAGAGGTAATTTATTCTTACAGAAGGGAACACAGACATTTACTGGAAAGTTTTGAGATGGAAGGCGATAGGACGGTCAACGTAGAAGTCGCCAGATATCTCAGAGTGGATCGCTCTGTACAAGCTATGGAAACGATTTCGAGAGACTGATGCTTTCAAAAGATTCCACCTCTGAGAGTCACTTTTTGCACACAGTGAGCTAAATGACTAGATCACAAGGACTCAGATAACGTTGGGAAAGCCATCCAGCGTGTTCTTTAACATGCACAGGATGTCTCTCCTGCACATGATAACACGACATAACGTCCCAATACAATGGACAGCAATTTTCCAAGCCCATCAGGCTCGGGGGTGGTTCAGTCGGTAGAGTTCAAGGCTCGTAATCTGCAGTTCTCAGGTTCGAGTCCCAGCTGGGTCAGCGTTGAGATTTATCTCCGCAAAACTCTGCCCACGGTAAGTAAGGGACACCGCTGGGTTTTTAAAGGCCGCCGTTCATCGGATGGGACGTTAAGACGTGGCCCCGTATGCGGGAGAGCCATACCCTCTGCACGTTAAAGAACACGCTGGATGGCCCATCTGTCTCCCAACAGCTGTTCCAGTGTGTCCCCTCACCCAACCTTCTCTGAGCCTTCGGGATGCTTGTGACCTGGCCATTTAGCCCATGGTGTGGAAAAAAGTGCTGCTTAGAGGTAAAACAACCCAACCTAGAGAGCCATACAGTGTTCACATTGAATAGGTTTGGCAAGAATTTCCCATCTGTCTCCTAACAGCCATCCCGTGGATCTCGTTTCCTACACAACCCTGATTCTTTAAGTTCTTGGCCTTCCATTCCGTTGCACGAAAATGCCGCTTAGAAATAAAAAAAAAATCCAAGACTAAGGGGTTGAGAACCCTTAGTCTAGATAAATACCTCTTCCACCCCAATACACGTTTTAAGTTTCTACTTTGCTTTTAAAAGGATATAAAGGTAAAAGAATCGACCTTCTCTTTTAGAGGGTAGACCACTCGAGGATGGTTCTCCTGCTCCTGCCTGAGCGATATCTGTAGCTTCTTGCACTCATCCATCTTTTGATGCGTTTATCGCTTTCGTCTTCCGAGCACGTGTCACCGGAAGTGGCACTTTCTTCTCCTTATTGCTTGGCTTCGGTAGCAGAAAAGATCACGTGCGCTGTCACCAGTTATCAAACGTCGAAAGCTTCGCAGCCGTCATTCGCTTCATTCTTTCAACTTTTCCTCTCACCTCGTTTTCCTCTCAATGTAGACGTCCTTTGTCACTTTGTTCTCGGTGACTTTTCTGTCTTGTAGGTTCTGCTGTGTCCCTATTTATTTGTCGTAATATATTTCACACAGTTGGATATTTATATCACAGAAAAATACTCGTATAACTTCCAACAAGATAAAAAAAAAGAACAAGCAGCTGCTTGCCACAGAGGTTTAACAGGATCCTATTAATTTACATACCATAAAGCAGATCTGTGAGGGTGACGGACCTCAACAGAAAGACAGAAATAAATATCCACACTTTTTACCGGGACTCGAATACAGATCCCTTTCAGTAGTAGTCAAGTTGGGTTGGGTTGTTTTACCTCTGAGCGGCACTTTTTTGCACACCATGGGCTAAATGGCCAGGTCACATGGAACCCCGAAGGCTCAGAGAAGGTTGGGGGAGGGGACCCACTGGAACAGCTGTTGGGAGACAGATGGTAGCCTCCCGTCAAGGCCATCCAGAGTGTTCTTTAACGTGCACAGGGTATGGCTCTCCCGCACACGGGGCCACGGCTTAACGTCCCATCCGACGGACGGTGGCCTTTCCAAGCCCATCGGTGTCCTCTACTGACCGTGGACAGGGCGGGGAATTTTTGCGGAGATAAATCTCAACGCTGACCCAGCTGGGACTCGAACCTGGGAACTACAGATTACGAGCCTGGCGCGCTACCGACTGAGCCACCCCCGCCCCGTAGTAGTCAAGTGCTCCATTGCTAATCAATGTATTATATAAATAAAGCCTTCTAAGAGTGCCTTTGAAATGCCCACAGAGATTATATGATATGGTATTAGGCTATCGTTGAGATGGAACTCTTCATAATAAGTTGTTGTTAGCATGGGTGAGTTGTTGATAATAGATTGTTGCTGAGATGACTGGGTTCGAATTCTTCATAATATATCATTGTTTTAATGGCTAGATTGAACATTTCATAATAGGTTGTTATTGCGATGGGTCGGTTCGAACCTTAGCTAATAGATTGTTGAGATGGCTGGGTTTTAACTCTTCACATCAGTTGGTCATTAACACTGCGTTCGAACTCTTCACGGCAGTTTGTTATTAACACTGCGTTCGAACTCTTCACAACAATTAGTTATTAACATTCCTTTCGAACTATTCACAATAGTTTGTTATTAACATTGCGTTCGAACTCTTCACAGCAGGTGGTCATTAACACTGCGTTCGAACTCTTCACAACAGTTTGTCATTAACACTGCGTTCGAACTCTTCACAACAATTTGTTATTAACATTCCTTTCGAACTATTCACAATAGTTTGTTATTAACATTCCTTTCGAACTCTTCACAACAGTTTGTCATTAACACTGCGTTCGAACTCTTCACTGCAGTTTGTTATTAACACTGCGTTCGAACTCTTCACAACAATTTGTTATTAACATTCCTTTCGAACTATTCACAATAGTTTGTTATTAACATTGCGTTCGAACTCTTCACAGCAGGTGGTCGTTAACGCTGCGTTCGAACTCTTCACAACAGTTTGTCATTAACACTGCGTTCGAACTCTTCGCAACAGTTTGTCATTAACACTGCGTTCGAACTCTTCACGGCAGTTTGTCATTAACACTGCGTTCGAACTCTTCACAACAGTTTGTCATTAACACTGCGTTCGAACTCTTCACAGCAGTTTGTCATTAACACTGCGTTCGAACTCTTCACAACAGTTTGTTATTAACATTCCTTTCGAACTATTCACAACAGTTTGTTATTAACATTGCGTTCGAACTCTTCACAACAGTTGAATGAGCCAGAATGCCCTTCTGGTATAAACTCCCCCCCCCCCCCCCCCCTCTGTTTTATCGGTCTTTATGAAATGTTTTTAAAAAATAATATTAATATACATAAATTTAAAGTAGTTTTATCAATATAAAATAATGAATGTTTTTCCCATAGCGAAATGCGATTTTAATTTTACTTCTATGTGTTCTTTATTTTTCGGAAACACATTGTTTATTTTATTTATTGATGCGAAAAAAAATATCCACTGAAATTTTTAATGGCACATATTTTTTTTCGTTTGGTTTTCATCATCCGTATTTGCATCATAGTAGAATATATCATTATCGCTGTCTTTGCAAATACGCTCATTTCAACGAACGACTGGACCTAAATATTTTTATCTTGAAACACGAATTTCTTTTTATCCCTCTCCCTGGAAATATTTTCGCCCTCCTAAAACATTTTTTGCACACAACCCTCTCCTCTGAAAACATTTCTGCCTACGCCTATGCTATTGACGTAATGTGACGTCTTTCCTTCCGAACTGCTTCTCTTTCTTGGGTTTGATGCTAAAAATAGAAAGTCAGAATTCGACTTCAATGATCAAAAGATAGATAAATTCGCTTTGATAGGAAAAGAAACACCGAAGAAGCTCTTTGATTCTCAAAGAGAGCAGACCTTTTCCTTCGCAGTGGAGCTCGGCTGGTCTTTTATGCAAAGTATTTACAAAAGCCTGTTTCTAAAAAGTTTTAATGAGATTTGAAGTGGGTGTCTGTGACTACTGTGTTACTGTTGCACGTGGGAGTAATCACAACTAAGAACATTAGCGGAGAATAATAACATTTTCATGTACGGAATCTTTTTCTTCCTCGTGAGGATTATAACAGTGCGTTTATGCATGGCATATACGCGAAAGTAATGGTGGAATGAGTTTTTTTAGCTGTTTCTTAAAAAAGACACTCTTTCTGTCACGGTAAAAAAAAATTAATGATTTAAAGTTTTCTCATTGCACAAAATGGACAAACAGAAGAAATTAATTACGGATTTATCAAAATGCGATTAAATTCTAGTCGAGCTAAACTATTATTCACTGCAACTAAAAATAGTTTTTATTTTAATAGTGTAAACGAGAAATTTGATTTTTAAAAATTTCTTCTTAGGTCGTTTGAAAGCATTTTTCAAGTAACATACGAAGGATAGAGGATAATAAACACGAAATCAAAATTATTAAAAAAAGTTATCATCCGCACTGAAAAACGATAAATACTCTCGTTCCAGTGGCCGAGCGATTAGTGTGTTTTACTGTGGAGCGAAAGAACCCGGGTTCGATTCGCAAATAAATCGTGGATGTTTTCTTTGTAATGTATATTCTTTCTGTGGAGTTCTCGTCTTCCTGTTTTATCCTCTAACCTTAACCCTTCTTCGGTAAAAAAGGAGTTGGTTTGCTTTACCTCTGAGCGGCACTATTTTGCACACCATGGGCTAAATGGCCAGGTCACATGGACCCCGTAAGGCTCAGAGGAGGTTGAGAGAGGGGACCCACTGGAACAGCTGTTGAGAGACAGATGGTAGCCTCCCGTCAAGGACCATCCAGCGTGTTCTTTAACATGCACAGGGTATGGCTCTCTCGCACACGGGGCCACGGCTTAACGACGGACGGTAGGCTTTCCAGTCCCATCGGTGTCCCCTACTGACCGTGGGCAAGGCGGGGAGTTTTGTGAAGATAAATCTCAACACTGACCCAGCTGGGACTTGAATCTGGGAACTGCAGATTACGAGCCTGGTGCTCTACCGACTGAGCCACCCCCGCCCCTGGAAGAAGGGGATTCACTGGACAGCTGTTAGGAGACAGACGTGTCTCCCTTCAAGGCCATCCAACTTGCTCCTTAACGTGCACAGGGTATGGCTCTCCTGTTTTACGTCCGAGCGGCACTTTTTTGCACACAGTGGGCTAAATGGTCAGGTCACAAGGATTTCAAGGGCTGAAAGAAGATTGGGGAACGAGAACTATTGGGTAGCTTTTAAGAGAATGATAATAACCTACCATCAAGAGTACTCTTTTACGTATTTAAGGCCATCCGGTGTATTCCCTAACGCACAGTGTATAGCTCTCTTGTACACGGGGCCACAACTTAACGTCCCATCTGACAGACGGCGACCTTTCCTAGTCCATTGGTGACCCTACTGACCAAGAGCAGGGTGGGGTTTTGCGGTGATAAATCTCAACGCTGGCCCAGCTGGGACTCGAACCTGGGAACTGCAGATTACGAGTCTAGCACGTTACCGACTGTGCCACCTGCACACTGGTCCAAAGCTTAACATCCATTCCGACGGACGGCACTTTTTTTAAGCTCAACGGCTTCCCCGTTTTCACCTAAGGTAAAAAGTGAGTTAACACAAAAAAATTTTCTAGAGAGACACAGTTAGGAATCGAACCCGGGAACTGAAAAATACGAGCCTCGCACCGACTGAATCAACCACCGCTGTTTGGGTAGTTTCTTGATTCACATTGCGGTTGTGGTTGGCAATGCCAGAAAGTATCATTACTTACTATTTCAAAGTTTTTAATTTGTAAAAGTTAAAAATTAGCATTTTAAAATCTTATTATTATATTACATTAAGAGATTTCAAAATCAGTTATTTTTACATTCAGGCAGCTTAAGCGGAGAAAATAACCGGCCTGAATATTTCAGTCCTGCCATCCTCTCAGACCTTCTACTATGGCAGGGGAGGGGGTGGCTCAGTCGGTAGCGCGCCAGGCTCGTAATCTGTAGTTCCCAGGTTCGAGTCACAGCTGGGTCAGCGTTGAGATTTATCTCCGCAAGATTCCCCCCCCCCTGCCCACGGTCAGTAGGTGACATCGATGGGCTTGGAAAGGCCGCCGTCCGTCGGATGGGACGTTAAGCCGTGGCTCCGTGTGCGGGAGAGCAATACCATGTACACGTTAAAGAACACGCTGGATGGTCTTGACGGGAGGCTACCATCTGTCTCCCAACAGCTGTTCCAGTGGGTCCCCTCCCCCAACCTTCTCTGAGCCTTCGGGGTCCATGTGACCTGGCCATTTAGCCCATGGTGTGCAAAAAAGTGCCGCTCAGAGGTAAAACAACCCAACCCAACTCTACTATGGCATATAAACTGACAGGCTCCTGTCAGACCTCTGTGGCAAGCAGTTGCTTGAGGGGGTATTTATTTTTATTTTATTTTTACATATACGCGTATGAATTCATTCCGTTCGTAAATGTTAATAACGATAACCCTCACAAATCGCTTTCTGTGTGACAGAACCCTAAAAATTTGGAAGCGTTTGTCACTTCCGATTTCGTTATTTCCTGTCGTATTTCTCGAAACGAAATTATCGAGCGTTTCTTCTAAATCCGTAAATGCATTCCCCGTTGAAAGGAATTTTCTGCAGCTATTAAGCTGGAACGATGAAAGAACGTTGAACTGGCAATATTTCTAATGTTCGACTTTTAAGAACAGAATAGCCATTTAGCGAAATGTTGAAACATACTTATTGCTTGTTCTGGAGAAGAGTGGGATTAATGGTCTTGTGGAGGGTAAATCGATTATCATGGTCAATTTATGTCATTTATTTAGTTGCGTGATTCAAGCACTTGGTTAACATATTGAGTCATTCGCGTGATACACCACCATCGAATTATGGCGAAGTACCTAATCCAATGGAATCGACATCAGTGTTATTAACATATTTTTTTTTTCCAAGGATTGCTCTACCGGTTAATTGCATTAGGTTCTTTATGACTACCATTTGTCAGTATGCAACAAATGGCGTTTTACGAAAATCATAAGCAAAATTATGAATTTGAAAACTATAATGTCATAGAAGTCTTTGTATTTATGTCTTTTATTCAGCTTTAATTATGCCCTCTCCCCACATAATAAATACATATTTTTATCTAGCTGATTGGAATTCTGAATGTATTATTAGAGTAAGTTAACAACTAAAAGAATTTTTTTCTACATAATTTTTACATATTAAAATACTATGCATCTAGAGCAGGCATGGCCAATCTGCGGCTCATTAGGAAGGATTGGGTTGTTTTACCTCTGAGAGGCACTTTTTTGCACACCAGGGGCTAAATGGCCAGGTCACAAGGACCCCGAAGGCTCAGAGAAGGTTAGGGGAGGGGACCCACTGGAATACCTGTTGGGAGAACAGATGGTAGCCTCCCGTCAAGGCCATCCAGCGTGTTCTTTAACGTGCATAGGATATGGCTCTCCCGCACACGGGCCACGGCTTAACGTCCCATCCGACGGACCCGGCGGCCTTTCCAAGCCCATCGGTGTCCCCTACTGACCGTGGTCAGGGCGGGGAATTTTGCGGAGATATATCTCAACGCTGACCCAGCTGGGACTCGAACCTGGAAACTACAGATTACAAGCCTGGCGCGCTACCGACTGAGCCACCCCCCATCCCCATTAGGAAGGAACTTGCAGATCTTAAAACAAACAATCAATATACTGAATCTGGCTCTTCTAATTTTCGGGTCAAACATTTTTAGATGCATAACTGAACAATTT
This sequence comes from Ryuthela nishihirai, assembly GCA_038380435.1. Lineage (NCBI taxonomy): Eukaryota > Metazoa > Arthropoda > Arachnida > Araneae > Heptathelidae > Ryuthela > Ryuthela nishihirai. The sequence continues at coordinate 61,448,546 of JAWZYU010000030.1, forward strand.
TCCCAATTCTTTGTACTCATTAATTTTTTTTTTTCTTGTTTTAAGAAAAATATTTTCTTGATTCCTTAAAAACATGGTTTTTTTCCCGATTCATTACTCATTAGAAATATATATTTTCGTTTTTAAGTAGAGAAATTTTTCTGTAGCTCCTTAAGAATACATTTTTTTTTCTCGTAGTGGCTCTTCAATACGTTTGGGTTCTACGTGCCTGCTTTTCGCTATTCACGGCAAATTTTTTGTAACAACTGTTTGTCGTGATTTACTTTTAACGTTCGAAGCATTTGCTTTTGTCGTTCAGTTATATATCTGGAGAAAAATTTCACTCTGTGCAAACTGCCTATAAGGTTTCGCATCACAAGTACCATAGCAAATTAAGTATGATTACCGAAATGCACTAAATCCTACTTGCAGATTCTAATAATAATTATTAAAGAAAACATCGGTATCCGTATGTTATACTAAATGGCTGTTTTAAATACAATTACATAAATCATATCAATTATTATTTGCTTTAATCAGTTTGGCTAGTTATGTTTCAAAATCCTGCCTATAAAATGAAATATTCCCCCGATTTTCCAATAATTAATGAATTACTGTCATCCTATTCACCGTAAGCCACGAATCGAACCCTTCGGGAACGGGGGTGGCTCAGTCGGTAGCTCCAGGCTCGTAATCTGTAGTTTCCAGGTTCGAGTCCCAGCTGGAATTGAGATTTATCATCGCAAAATTCCCCGCCCTGCCCACGGTCAGTAGGGGACACAGATGAGCTTGGAAAGGCCGTCGTCCGTCGGATGGGACGTTAAGCCGTGTTCCGTGTGCGGGAGAGCCATCCCTGTGCACGTTAAAGAACACGCTGGATGGCCTTGACGGGAGGCTACCATCTGTCTCCCAACAGCTGTTCCAGTGGGTCTCCTCCCCCAACCTTCTCTGGGCCTTCGGGGTCCATGTGACCTGGCCATTTAGCCCATGGTGTGCAAAAAAGTGCCGCTTAGAGGTAAAACAACCCAACGTTAAAGAACATGCTGGATGGCCTTGACGGGAGGCTACCATCTGTCTCCCAACAGCTGTTCCAGTGGGTCCCCTCACCCAACCTTCTCTGAGCTTTTGGGGTCCATGAGACCCCGCAATTTAGCCAATGGCGTGCAAAAAATTGCCGCTCAGAGGTAAAACAACTACAATAACCGAACCCTTTGCCATCACATTCACCATATGCCACGAACCGAACTCACCACCATCACATTGACCATAAGCCTTTAGTTTTAGTATTCGCAGTTTTCATTTTCATAATGATTTCCACTAATGTAACACCTGCATAATAGATAACAGATTTATTTCTCTCTGTATCCATGGCATCAGATGGTGAATTTTATTTTCTCCAAATATGTTAACAATGCTACTAAATTAACGATCGAAGATGAAATAGGCAAAATAAATTCAACAGAAAGCGCTTATATTTATCGATGTTTTCAAGTATTTATTATAGTAAGCATTTAGTATAGTGTATGCTTTCATTTTCGATTAATGCAAGGTGAAAAAATTACTTGTTTGCTGTGTAGGAATCCTGGCCGCACTGGAAGAAGACCCTGATGAAAGACACGCAAGGTAGTCATTGTAGCCTTTTTAAAACGCGTAGTCAAACTTTAAAAATCTTAATTTTTTTTTAATTATGATTAAAAACTAACTTTTTTTGTCGGAAATTTCAGTGAGTAAGACCTCAATCTACACCTCGTACTAAATTCCGCATAATCAATGGCCACACTAAAAGAGAAAATGTTTCTGAAAATTCTATCTTTAACCAGAAGTCGTTACTCAGAAAATACGAGTTAGCAAATCTGCCCTGAGCACCTCTTCATTTTAAAGATAGCCTGTTTAAATTTTCCCACGTCAATAACAGAGAGCCCATGATTCGTATATAAATTCTGATAGAGAGCCCACTAAAATTAACTGGCGAAGTCAAATGCAACATCTTTCAATGTAATACACTAGGTACACACATCCACATTATTTGTAAAATGCGCCTATGTAAAATAGCAAACTACACATTCCATTCATTCCAGATCAAAACTGAATTTCAAATGATGATCTACATTTTTTTCTTTTGAACTATCTACTCTCATCCCTCTTCATAAGACGGTTGCGGTTTGGTAAGCCTCTAGTTAAACAAATATTTTATCTAAATAGCGAGAAAACGATATTTGTTGAAATGCAAAGAAGTTCACAGAGCTTTTCAGTGTATGGCTTTATGTAATGACTCTATCATTGAGCATTCCCTATACACGGGTTGGGTTGTTTTACCTCTGAGCGGCACTTTTTTGCACACCATGGGCTAAATGGCCAGGTCACATAGACCCCGAAGGCTCAGAGAAGGTTGGGGGAGGGGACCCACTGGAACAGCTGTTGGGAGACAGATGGTAGCCTCCCGTCAAGGCCATCCAGCGTGTTCTTTAACGTGCACAGGGTATGGCTCTCGGTGCCACGGCTTAACGTCCCATCCGACGGACGGCGGCCTTTCCAAGCCCATCGGTGTCCCCTACTGACCGTGGGCAGGGCGGGGAATTTTCTCAACGCTGACCCAGCTGAGACTCGAACCTGGGAACTACAGATTACGAGCCTGGCGCGCTACCGACTGAGCACCCCCCTATACACGGATATTTGACTTTTACAAAGTTAGATTTGAACAAAGTGAGGGGGGGGGGGAAAGTGAGCAAAACTTTGAAAGGATCACCACAATCATTGTCATGCCCCCGCTAGTAAAAATAAAAGTATGAAATGTTATTAATTTTGCAATTCAACTTTCAATCCAAAGGCTGATTACCTTATTCTGTTGAATGGCATTAAATTTAATAACAAAACAACTTCCTACCAAAATTAATCCTTCTTTCACATCGCAGTTTACGGGTTCTGACAATAAAATCTCTGTACATCCAATCATCATTTAATAAGAATTCTGCTAACACGATTTTTAAATTAGGGCTAGTTTTCGACCAACGCAATTAATCGTTCGATTTAACATGATTTCTCCACCACCTGTCTACCATTGATTATATTATTATATTTCCCACATAAGAAGGGGGTGGCTCAGTCGGTAGCGCGCCAGGCTCGTAATCTGTAGTTCCCAGGTTCGGTCCCAGCTGGGTCAGCGTTGAGATTTATCTCCGCAAAATTCCCCGCCCTGACCACGGTCAGTAGGGGACACCGATGGGCTTGGAAAGGCCGCCGTCCGTCGGATGGGACGTTAAGCCGTGGCCCCGTGTGCGGGAGGGCCATACCCTGTGCACGTTAAAGAACACGCTGGATGGCCTTGACGGGAGGCTACCATCTGTCTCCCAACAGCTGTTCCAGTGGGTCCCCTCCCCCAACCTTCTCTGAGCCTTCGGGGTCCATGTGACCTGGCCATTTAGCCCATGGTGTGCAAAAAAGTGCCGCTCAGATGTAAAACAATCCAACCCAACTCCCACATAAGAAGAGGGTGGAGGTGGGGGTGGCTAAGTCGGTAGCGCGCCAGGCTCGTAATCTGTAGTTCCCAGGTTCGAGTCCCAGCTGGGTCAGCGTTGAGATTTATCTCCGCAAAAATTCCCCGCCCTGTCCACGGTCAGTAGAGGACACCGATGGGCTTGGAAAGGCCACCGTCCGTCGGATGGGACGTTAAGCCGTGGCCCCGTGTGCGGGAGAGCCATACCCTGTGCACGTTAAAGAACACGCTGGATGGCCTTGACGGGAGGCTACCATCTGTCTCCCAACAGCTGTTCCAGTGGGTCCCCTCCCCCAACCTTCTCTGAGCCTTCGGGGTCCATGTGACCTGGCCATTTAGCCCATGGTGTGCAAAAAAGTGCCTCTCAGATGTAAAACAACCCAACCCAACTCCCACATAAGAAGAGGGTGGGGGTGGCACAGTCTGTAGCGCGCCAGGCTCGTAATCTGTAGTTCCCCGGTTCGAGTCCCAGCTGGGTCAGCGTTGAGATTTATCTCCGCAAAATTTCCCGCCCTGCCCACGGTCAGTAGGGGACACCGATGGGCTTGGGAAGGCCGCCGTCCGTCGGATGGGACGTTAAGCCGTGGCCCCGTGTGCGGGAGAGCCATTCCCTGTGCACGTTAAAGAACACGCTGGATGGCCTTGACGGGAGGCTACCATCTGTCTCCCAACAGCTGTTCCAGTGGGTCCCCTCCCCCAACCTTCTCTGAGCCTTCGGGGTCCATGTGACCTGGCCATTTAGCCCATGGTGTGCAAAAAAGTGCCGCTCAGAGGTAAAACAACCCAACCCACATAAGAAGACACCTTGAATGATATACTTGTATTACCCATGTGATCTATCCTTGTTCATAATTTCAGCACTTCTAAAAAGATTTTCTACATTTACTTAGACAAAATAGTGTATTTAAACAGCTATAACACCTAATATATTTATTTGTAAACAATAAAAAGCACTTTAATTGCCTTTGACCAATAAGAATATAGCATATACAAATCCATCACTGATACAGATCACAACTTGTCACTTCTCAAGAAGATAAACTCTAAACATACAATTAGTCATCTGCATTAGTCTACAACAATTTTTACAATTCATTTATCCTTTTCAATCTTCATTACTAGATAATCATCAGTATCAGGCCTTGCCAACCTGCGGCTCATAAAACAAGTAATCGATATACTGAATATGGAATTCATTTTTTTCAAATTTTTTAACGGAACATTCTTATGTGCGTAACTGAATGATTTTGCCAAATCATATTACTCATCAAAAATGCATATTTTTCTTTTTAATCAAGATATTTTCCTTCTTTCTTAAAAATATAGATTTGTTTTGTTGCAAATTCATTATTTATTAGAAATGTATATATTTGTTTATAAATAGATAATTTTTTCCTGCGGAACTTTAAGAATATAGTTTTTTTTCCCTCTAGTGGCGGTTCATTTCGTTTGGGTTGGCTATCTCTGGGCTATAGGTACGATGTATTAAAATACATTTGCATTTAGCCGTCTTTTGTTTCTACCTTTATCATTGTTATTTTTCTGTATAAAAGTGATCAAAGATTCCCAAACTCTGGTACATGAAGCTCCTGCTAATAGTACGCGAGTTTAAGCCAGCATTCACACATGATAAATGGAAGAAAATTAAAATCATTTTTCAGTATTAATCTTATTCATACACCTCGTTTCAAAATGCTACTCATATATACCTAGTAAATAAAAATAATAAATATCCCCTCAAGCAGCTGCTTGCCACAGAGGTCTGACAGGAGCCTATCAGTTTATATGCCACAGTAAAAGGTCTGTGAGGATGGCAGGACCTCAGCAGAAAAACGACACATACATCCATGCCTTACCCGGGGCTCGAACCCAGGTCCCTTAGATCAGTAGCGAAGCGCGCTAACCACTCGGCCATGGGACGGCTAAAAATAAATAAATACCCCCTCAAGCAGCTGCTTGCCACAGAGGTCTGACAGGAGCCTGTCAGTTTATATGCCATAGTAGAAGGTCTGAGAGGATGGCAGGACCTCAGCAGAAAACAACACGAACATCCATGCCTTACCCGGGACTCGAACCCAGGTCCCTTAGATCAGCTAGTACTGGTACAAAAAAATTATATGTGTTTGGTGATACGCGAAAAAAACAAACATTTGGAAACTGCTGAGTTACATGTATGCAATACATCCACCCCTCGATTTACATGGTAGATAAGTTCTGGGAAATCACATCACAAATCGAAACCAATACCCTATGGGGCGAAAGGGGGGATAGGTTCCGAAAAAATCCTTGTCATGAATAAAACGTACATTGAAAGTTTTATTTATACATATTTACCACAAATTTCAGATGAGCGGTAATAATAAGCATTAATGTAACATTATTTTGTACTTTTTTGGCACTGATTCCGATTAAGCTTAGAGTAATTTCTCAGGCATTTGCTTTTGCTCACGATAAACTCATCATTAATGTAGATGTACACTACTGAATTTAAAAACGAAATTTAAAAGAAGGATATTTATGGAATGAATATAAATTGCAAATTGAAACATTTGTACCAACAGTTAGTGCTTTATTTTGTAAAATTAGCATTTATATATTTTATGAAACAGTGTACTTACGAATCGCTGTATTTAGCTTAAATAATAGTCTACAAAATTGAACTTGTAGTTAAAAAATGAAATAACTTAGGGTTTTTACTAGTCTGAAAAATTCAGTCTAGAAGAGTCAGATCTCTCTGTCTATTCAAAACAGGCTTTATTTCATTAAGATGTCGTGAGACAGATTGCATTAGAATGGCAAGAATATAATTTTACCGAAAGAATATAAATATAAAATATTACAGATAAGGATTTTTATTAATATAGGAATTTATTACTATCTATTTATTCTTGAAAGTAAATGGTATCAATTAAAACCATTTAGTTCTAGGACCCACCTCCCCACAACCAAACACACATTTGGATTATTAGATTATTTCTTATAAAACACTTTCCTTGCGCCTAATACGGTTTAACCTTACACGCATTTTTTAAATGATGCATCAGTTCTCTGTCAATCCACAATTACTTATTAAAATTTCATTTGGAAACTGTATTTTTTAAATCAAGATCAAAAGGCAAATATTATCACCTGTCATAATCATTTGCCGCAAAACGGAAGTAATTAGTCAAGTTGGCTACATTTAATTTCCTAGAATTTTTTTTATCTGCAAACGAAAGGGGAGCTTTCTCAAACAAAAAAAAATTCCCGCAAGCTGCATCTAACAAAGATTTTACGATCAAATCCGTAGCTTGGAGGGGCGGGGGTGGCTCAGTCGGTAGCGCGCCAGGCTCGTAATCTGTAGTTCCCAGGTTCGAGTCCCAGCTGGGTCAGCGTTGAGATTTATCTCCGCAAAATTCCCCGCCCTGTCCACGGTCAGTAGGGGACACCGATGGGCTTGCCAGCTGGGTCAGCGTTGAGATTTATCTCCGCAAAATTCCCCGCCCTGCCCACGGTCAGTAGGGGACACCGATGGGCTTGGAAAGGCCGCCGTCCGGCGGATGGGACGTTTAAGCCGTGGCCCCGTGTGCGGGAGAGCCATACCCTGTGCACGTTAAAGAACACGCTGGATGGCTTTGACGGGAGGCTACTATCTGTCTCCCAACAGCTGTTCCAGTGGGTCCCCTCCCTCAACCTTCTCTGAGCCTTCGGGGTCCATGTGACCTGGCCATTTAGCCCATTGTGTGCAAAAAAGTGCCGCTCAGAGGTAAAACAACCCAACCCGTAGCTTGGAGATGAAAACCAAAAATCTGATTTTCAGGGCCAGACACAGAGACGTGGGATCCGACAAACTAGTGAAAAACTTATAACATTCACCAAACACGAAACCGTGTAGTTTATCGATATACATTACCAACCAAAATATTAGCAAATTTTTGTTTTTCCCAATGGAAATATAACTTCGAAACTCTAACTTGTAAAATATACATTTAATGGAAAAATGTGACTGAAGGTAAATACACCCAATTCTGTTTTTACAAGGTAGATAGGTTCCCGAAAACACCGTGTAAAAAATACAATGCATATAAAAAAATAGAAGATTGGTTCCGGATGTGAAAACCCAGCACAATACTATAATTTACTTATGGATGTTGAACTTTCTGCAGTTGCAAGACGATCTAAATTTGGATCTTAGTATCCAAAGAGATAGCTTTCCTTTTCTGCTTTTGTATAGTTGAATTATCCGACATCGTGGAATGGCTTACGAAAAATATTTCAATTGTAGTTAATAAATTAGATGGTGAAAAATTGTAAATTACCTATCAGCAAAATTTAATAAATTTATATTAGGCACACAAAACTTCAAAAAACAAAGCAAAGTTTTTTTCGTTTTCTTCTATTAAACATCTAAACACTTCTAACCTTAAACACGAAATGAGAGACCAATGCCAAGACTTACGTAGGTATTGAAGATGTTGCCACTTTATTCCGAATGAAGTAGGTTTTGTACAATTTTTCCATAAAATAGAGAATAAAATAGAGAAAACTTGTTGTGTAGGTTTTTTTTTTTGGGGGGGGGGATTTTAGTGCACAAAATGTTTATCTATAGTACATTTTCAAAGTTAAAACTACTTCGAAAAATGTTGACCATAAAAGCGGCATCTTTGTTATAAATGTAATTTTTAACAAAGAGAATTTTTTTTAAAGGGAATTTTTTCTTGAATAGGAATATTTTTTCAGAATTAAATTCAAATGGAAATTTTTAAAAGGGCGCCGTTTGAACCGTGTTAGATCAAAATAAATCGTGTAAAAAGAAAATTGGAATTTTTTTCTAAACCGTGTTAAATCAAAATCGTGTAAAAAAAAAAATCCGTGTAAAAACAGAATTGGGTGTGTAATGAAATCTACTTAAATTTCTATTTTCAGTTAAATTCACTCAGTATTTAGATCCCGTGGCCGAATGGTTAGCGTGCTTGGCTACTGATCTAAGGGACTGGTTTCGAGATCTGGTCCTGTCATCCTCACAGACTATCATCTTACTATGGCGTATAAACTGACAGGCTCCTGTCAGATCTCTGTTGCAAGCAGCTGCTTGAGAGAGTATTTATTTTTTTAATGTATATTTATTTATGGGCGCTGGTATGTTTAGCAATAAATTATCTTGATTTATAAAAATCGTTCATAACTGTCAAATATTGAAAGAATCGTTACGCAAACTTTTGAACTCTATACACCTATATCTTGATTTACACGGTCAAAAACTGCAACCAGTTTCGATTTACACGATCAAAACTGCAACCAGTTTCGATTTACACGGTGGTAGACTATGTTTTACACGGTCAAGAAAATACAACCAGTTTCGTTTTACATGAATACATTTTTTAATTTACGTTATTCTATCTAATGCATATTTTAGAAGCTACAGAGTTTCAAAGTTAGATTCCCATTAACATAACATGGAATTTCTTTGCTATTTTGGTACGGCATTGTACATTAACAAAAATAGAAAAAAAATGACTACAGAATTTCTGGCTACACAACTGTATTTGTTTATTGTATTTAATATTTTTACTAGTCTTGTAACATAGTTTTCTTCTTGGTATTTATAATTTTTGATGTCTTAGAAAACTAATATGGAAATTGTTTCCTAATGAGTGTTTTTACAACTTAACACGGAAGATTTTCACTGATGCCAGGAGTATTTTACTTGGATTAGGAGAGATGCTGCTTTCTAAGCATAGTTTAGTTTGTTATTAAGGAAATGTGAATATTTTTAGCTGATTGTAATATAGTGCTACTATTTTGAAATTTCATTTATGAAATTGTGAATTGAATGTTGTATTTGATTTTTTCAGTATTAGATATGAGCAATGTGAGTAGTTCCATTACGGCCGACTATGATTATCTTATCAAATTTTTGGCACTTGGAGACTCTGGAGTTGGAAAGACAAGTTTCCTCTATCAGTATACAGATGGAACTTTTAACAAGAAGTTCATCTCTACAGTTGGCATTGATTTTAGAGAAAAAAGAGTAGTAAGCTGTGTTTTTTTTTTCCTTTTATGAAAGTTATGACATAAATCATTTCTAATATATTTAAAGATATTATTTTTCAACTGTTTAAAAAAAACGAAAGAAATAAATGCTATTTTTTGTAAATTTGTTTTTTTTTACTTGTAATACATTGTTGTAGCAACGGGGCATGTCTTTACCCTTCCTTATGAGCATGTTAGTAACTGGAATGAAGGGAAAAATGAAGCGTTAAACGAATTATTATTATTAATCACTCTATGTTATGTGGCAGTACAAGCATATTACTGGTGCAAGATGCGGGAAGCCACATTACATTAGATTATTTAATATAGGTAGTTCTCGCTGTAACTTATTAATGGGTTCCAGAATACCATTCGTTAAGCGAATGATATTCTTTCCTGACTTAGTACATAATAGCAAAATATCGAAAAAAAAAAAATCAAAGAGCATATTTATTAACATTAAAAAATATTGTAGGTACTAGAGATGAATTCAGTCTTTGTCCGTGCTTAAAATAACACAGACGACTTTGGGCTCAGAATAATTGAAATTTCAAGTATTTCTTGTAATTATGAAAGAAAAAGTAGAAAATATTTTTTATTAATTTCACCCTTGTAATCAGTCATTTGTAATTAAAAACAAGTACCATGAAGCTTTTGATTATTTTTTTCGTATTCTCTATCTTTAATTAATGACCCATTGGGTTTATAATGATGTTACCATATATATAATAAAAGAGAACTATACTCCGTTTCACATAAAAAAGAAAGGAGCGGCAAGACCTTCAAAGAAAGAGTTTCTTGTCCAATCGTGGCTTATAACCCTTAACCATGAAAGCCAATGAAAAGCAAGAGGTGATGCTGAATTCAGTTTCGGGGAGGGGTGGGAGATCTGGAATAAGATTCGAAATATTGAGCCGGAACTAATCTCTAATGTGTGGAACTATGTCTAATCTGAAATGAAAAAAAATTAGATGGAAGAGTTCGTATGGAAATAATCTCGGTGAGGAAACATTGACATTGCATGTTAATGTAGGTGAATTATAAAATTGCCTAATATATGAAAAGTAGTGTCATTTTTATTTCAACCCGAATTTGAGAGAATATTTAATTATTATTTTGTGACCTGAATTTGAGAAAAAAAATGCGCGATAATTAATCCTCTCCTCCACTCTGAATGGAGTTTTTTTTTAATCTGAATATCGTTTTTTTAATCATTCAGAGAAGAGCAAACATTAGGTCTTTTGGGGCCTTTTATTCTTCTCGCATGTTCATCTGAACTGTTACCGTCACATTTTGCCATAAAGGTTCCAAATGCTCCCAAAAGTTATCCAAAGACTTTAAATCAGAGGATTTTGGAAGCAACTACTTAAATCAATAATTCACTCTTCCCCCATTTTACTCCCCCTTTTATAGTTTAAATATATCATTCCAGTAATTTAAATAATGTTCATATTTATCATTCATTGCTTAGTTATTAAAAGTGAAGCTGCTGAAAGAATTCTTTGCTGCGAGAAAGTTGGACACACTTGTGGTTGTGTGTTGCGTTGCTTCGCAACTTCGGACTGCTTGTGGTTACCTACTCCATTGGATAACATTTGCGTTTTCTCAGTTATAATATAAATTTATATTTTTATTAAACTTTTATTTTCATTCCCATAAATTTGTTCATCATTATTGATCTTTTTGGAATATGTTACATCTTTTCCGGTTTCTTTCTGACAAGGAAGAAATCGGCTGCAGATTTTTATTTTAACCGGATTTCAATAGTTTCTTTATTCTTTCTTTAAAAAAATCAGTTATTTTATCAATTCCTGATAATGAATGAGGTTTGGAAATGGAAACATAGAGATTTGAAAATCAATTCCTCCCCAAATGACGGTGACAATGCAGTTTCATCAAAGGCGTTTAACACCCATTTTTGCCAGTATGGGCGCTAGAATTGACTCACTCAGTAGCTCACCACATTCGTAACCTGTAGTTCCTAGGTTTGAGATAACCTGGGCCAAGGTTGAGCTTTATCTCCCTTAAACCCCCACCTTGGATTATATAGTGAGAAAGATGGCACCAATGTGCTTGGAAAAGCTACCATTCATTGGATGGGATGTTAAACTGCAGCTCTTTGTACAAGAGAACCATATCCTGTGAATGCTAAAGAACATATTGGATGGCCTGATGAGAGGTTTGTGTTTCCTAACAGCTGTCCAGTGGGTCACCTACTCTGATATCTTGTGACTGACCATTTAATCCATTGTGTGCAAAAAGTGCTTCCCAGAGTTAAAACAACCTCACCTGCTGGTATGCCAAGTAGGGACCCCCCCCCCCTTCCCCCAGTATGTCCTTGTCAGTCAGGTCAGTTTCTCTTTTGATTCTGATCCTAGAAAATGCCCATATGTTAGTATCTGAAATTCCTTCCAGCATTGGTGGCTTCAGCCATCTTGTGGCCAAATGGTTAGTGTATTTACTTGATGACTTACTAATCAAAGGGAGCTGGGTTCGAGCCCTAGTTTAGCATGGATGTTTGTGTTGTTTTTCTGCTGAGGTCCTGCCATCCTAACAAATCTACTATGGCATGTAAACTGACAGGCTCCTGTCAAACCTCTGTGCCAAGCAGTTGCTTGAGGGGATATTTTTTTAAATATTTTATTTATTGGTGGCTTAAGCTGTGGGGAACAGGGCTTTGTACCTGGGATTAGGAGGCTGTTTGATATTGTTGGCCGTACCTTTCTCAGTTTAGGATTAAATGGCCAGTCACAAGATATCAGAGTAGGCGACCCACTGGACAGCTGTTAGGAAACACAACTCTTTTAAAAATCATACTAACCTTTTCTTCCCACAGCTACTTGATTGCATTAATGAAAGGTTCTTACAGCTAAATTTGAAAGGATAAAGACTCAAATATTGTCTGTTGCTATGCCTCCAAGGAATATGATGAGAAAGGCAGGTTTATGGACAATCAAAATATTTTGAATTCCATCAAATAACGAATTATATTCTTGTGTAGAATTACCTAAGTGCCAAAGTTAGTACTGACTCAGACCTTTTGAGAAGGTTCCTTTTGAACTTGATAGTTACAATAGCAATGGGGAAAGTTCTTTACAGGCAAAGAAACTTAAAGGTTTGAGAATTACTAACACTATAAATAGCATGATATTTATAAATGCACATGGCTTTCACATGATGGATTGCATAGACATACATTGACTTAGCACAATATTAGACAATTTTCGCACTATGTAAATGAGAATCTATCATCAAAGCTCCATCATGGATAATAGGTAGTATATCCAAATACCACGGTCAGTCAGCAGTAAGTTCGAAGTTTGAACTTATTTTGGCAATTTGTACATTTCCTGGTGTCCAAAATTTACTTTATCCAGTATTTTGATTGGGAAACCTTGCACTGAGACATGAAAGACAAACTATACACTAGCACCAAAAGATAGACGAAATTGTCTCTGGTGGAATAAACCTTTACTTCCACTTTTTCAAAAATGCATCAGGCATGTATATTGAGTCGATTGGGCACACACTGCTATCAATTTTTTATTAAAAGAAGTTTGTTTCTTTTTTGCTAGATTTCCATTTATAAATGGGGAGAATTTTTTTTTTGATTTGCGACATATAGGACAGAGAAGAATCCTAGAAGCTACTCCTAGCTTTTACAGGCCTTCTCATACAAGGACGTTCCCTACTACGACCGAAGTCACTGCTGACCACTGCCTCAGTTAGAGCTAACACAACACACAAAGTTTGCCTTGCTGGAACAGTCGCTAGCTGCCTAACCACTTTGCCAGTTAAGGCTTATTTTGATTTTATAGAAAACTAATTTTGTTGTTTTCTTTCCCTTATGTTCAGCTTTATTAAAAATCTTCACATTTATTTAGATTTTTTTAAATTGAATTTTATATCTATTGCTTCATTTTTTAGGTGTATCGTTGCCAGCATGCTGAAGGTATTACAGGAAGATGTCAAAGAGTTCATTTACAGTTATGGGACACTGCTGGACAAGAAAGGTATGGCTTTGGATATATATTACTTACAAATAGATACTTTATATTTTTGAATGATGATGTTTTATAAGAACTGAAGGAAATGAAATAATATACATGTCAAAACTTCTTAATTTGGCATTCCATAATCCAACAATTTCCCTACTCCATCAGAGTCCTAAGTTCATCATAATCCTTGTAAACCATATTTAGCTATAACTGTTGATCACAAAATTTAGTTCAAAAATATAATTGAATATGACACGATAAATTAGTTTGGTTTATAGATAAAAATTTTGTTTTTTTATACAAACTGTTCACTATTACACTGCTCACAAAAATTAGGGGATATTTCAAAATGAATATGAAGCGATAAAAAAAATATTGGATTTTTTTTATTAAACAAGAACATCAGAAAAGCAAACAACAATTCAAAGAAAGTTGTTCGATTATGCAAATGAGATGCAAAACCAACTTTTATTTCATTGGTGAAAATGCACTATACAAATGGCTGAAAGTACTGGAGTATCTGCACGTTCCCTGATCTTGAAAGTGCACATCCTGCAATTTCCCAGTCCTTGCAATGCTCCTGCAACACGATTTGCCCGAATGCGAAGCCTGGAGAGCCATAGGACGTCTTGAAGCTGGTCAAACACAGACGATAGTGGCAACAGCACTTGGAACATCCCAAAGTGTGATTAGCAGACTGTGGAATAGCTTTCAAGAAACTGGCACAGTACGAAGAAGACAAGGACAGGGTCGCCCATCTGCTACAACAGCAAGAGATGACCACTACTTAACCTTATTGGCAAGAAGGAACAGGCGCAGCAGTGCAACAGAGCTGCAGGGACAGTTTCTTGCTGCCATTTGACGACGGATATGCACCCAGACCATACGAAATTGGCTCCATCGTGTTGGACTGCATGCCCGGCGACTAATGGTATGTATTCCATTATCTGCTGAACACCATAGAACCCATAGAAGGTGGACTGATGAGCATCGTCATTGGACCCGTGATGAGTGGTCAACTGTCCTCTTCTCTGATGAGTCATGGTTCAGTCTGCAGCCTGACAATCATCGTGTCCTGATCTGGCATGAACGAGGAACACTGGAGAATCCACATTTCATGTGAGAAAGGGACTCCTTCGGTGGTGGTGGAATCATGGTGTGGGCTGGCATCAGCATTGGTGGTCGTACCAACCTACACGTCATCAGAAACGGATCTCTGACTGCTGTCAGATATCGAGATGAGGTCCTGCACCCTATAGTGGTACCCTATGCTGAAGCAGTTGGAAACAACTTTCTTTTCATGGACGATAATGCAAGGCCCCACTGTGCGCATCTCATCAACAACATGTTTCAGGAGGCAGGAATCGAACGCATGGACTGGCCTTCACATTCTCCAGACCTGAATCCCATTGAACATATTTGGGATGCACTGGGAAGACGTCTGGCAAACTGTCCAATGCCTTCCACAACACTTTTTGAGCTGGAAGTTGCCCTGGAGCAAGAGTGGCAGAGGATCCCACAAGAACTGTTGGACATTCTGATCCTGTCCATGCCCCATCACTGTCAATGTGTTTTGGCAGTCTTGGGTGACCATACACCCTACTGAACAGTCAATGTGTGGCACTCTCGTCCAGTTTGACATGCTTCTGTTCACCCCCACCAATATGTCACTTGCTACTCAATCACGACAATTGAGTTTGCATCTCATTTGCATAATCGAACAACTTTCTTTGACTTGTCGTTTGCTTTTCTGATGTTCTTGTTTAATAAAAACAATTCAAATGCTTCTTTTTTTATCGCTTCATATTCATTTTGAAATATCCCCTAATTTTTGTGAGCAGTGTATATGAAGAATTCTGCCATACATAGTGATAATGGAAAGCACATAATTTTTGACTGTATGATATATCCAAATTAATTAGTAGTGTGAGAACCTAAATAAAAATATTTACAGTGTTAGCATAATACTAGAAACAATTCAGTGTTGTGTACATTTTATTTCATGTTGGAAATTTAAGTACATGACATTAAATGAAATATTTTTATTTACAAATCCATTCTAAACATAACGTTTATTGCTGTATTTTATATATGTGTATGTAATGAAACACTTCAGTATCTTGCATAATATTTTTAATTTCATGAAACTACAGTACCTCCCACAATTTGGCACAGCTCATATCTTGGCAATCTCAAGATGATGAATGATATGTGGAAATATCAGTCATTTCTGTTAAAATGCATTTGTATTTGTAGAATGTGTAAGTAAGAATAGCCCTAAAATGATGTTATAACATTGGTCACAGCAGATATAAATATTTGAGGCATCTGTACAGTTATACTGATGGTTACAGATGAAAGTATGAATGTAACAATTTTAAATGTTTATTGTCCAAAAGTATATATGCAACATTAGCAAATCCTACATGTTTTGAGAGAACACTTATGAACAGTTTTTACAGAATGAAAAAATATTAAAATTGTTCAATACATCCCCTCCTCTTGTAAACCCACACCATTCATCTCGAAGCAGTCCATCAACTAAATTCTTATTTCTGTTTAGCACAATAATGCAAATAATAAAAATAAATAATATGTGGAACAGAAAATAGATTAGTGGCCCTGCAATTATCCAAAGAAAGAACTGCAATTGCCATTTTCGAAATGGGTATAATAATAGCTCTAGTAAAATCCATAAGCTCTAGCATCAGTAGTAGTTTCATTTGCCTCTGGGGATATTTGAAGTTTTAATTTTGAGATAGCCAGAGTAAGTTCAGATTATGATTTTGGATCAACATTAAAGCTAGTAATGCATCCGTTTTTATTACGAACAATGGGATTAGAAATAACTGCAATGTTCAGAACATCTCGGATATGTTCAGTTCAACTTGCCATCACAGAATCCTCAACTTCAATAACCTCACCATGTTTATCCCTTAATCCCTGTATGCAAGTCTTTTTTTCCCACATGAAAGGTTTATTACATGGTATAACCTCTGTTGTGTAGTCTGGTAAAATCTTCTGTTTTATCAACAGGCTATCAAGCCAGAGATGTCTTTCAGCTTACCAGCTGATCCATTACATATTTTTAAAACTCTCCAAAATGCTCTCTCTTAAAGCTAGTTGAGTGTTAATTGAGATTTTTCCTTCACTTCTTTATTTCAGAAATAAGCTTATTGCCATGTTATTCAAATGACTTTGTTCCTTTATTCCCAGAATAATACTGTTGGTTCCCATAACATTCTGTTTAAAATGGTACTGTTCATCCTCAACTCCAGTAGTAAGCAAACCATGATTGTCATAAGGGCCAAGTAACCTATTATGGTAGGCGTTTGGTATTTTTTTTTTATTTGAACTCATAGGATAGAGAAGAATCCTAGAGACTACATTTTACAGGCCTTCTCATACATGATATACTAAGATTGAAGGCTGACTACTTTCTAAGAGCTAACACAGCACACAAAGTTTGCCTGCTAGAACAGTAGGTAGCTCCCTAACCACTGTGCCAGCTGCACCTCTTAATTTTTATGTGTTTCAGAGCTTCGGTGTTAAAAGGTAATTTTTTTAAGCTTAGCACAACATTTCTTAAGCATCAGTTTCAAGACACTTTTAAGAAGGTGATGGTCAGACCAAATTTCAGCTCTTATATATGACTTGGAAGATCCTGTGGCTGAGTAGTTAGTGTGCTTGGCTACTGATCAAAGAGACCTAGGTTTGAGCCCCAAATAAAACGGATGTTTGTGTTGTTTTCCTGCTGAGGTCTCACCTTCCTCACAAGACCTTCTACTATGGCATATAAACTGACAGGCTCCTGTCAGACCTCTGTGGCAAGCAGCTGCTTGAGGGGGTATTAATTTTTTTTATATGACTTGGTGTTCCTAACAGAACTGGCCCATTAGCCATAGCTGTTAATTAGTATATAAGCAATCATATTCCTATGCAACTTGTTAGTTTTTCTCGAACCTTTAAGTTTATTTACCCACAGAAGATGTTCCCTATTGCTATTGCAACTGCCAATGCTGAAAGGGCCTATTACTCCTGCCCAAAAGTCAGAGTCAATCCAACTTTGACACTGAAGTTGTCCAGTGCAAGAGTAATGTCTCCTTTCTTTGCAAAATAAAAAAAAATCCCAAGTTGAAATATTGTCACAGACAAGGTTTTGAAATAAAGAAATTAAATTTACAGACAGTTGAATTTCCCTAAATATTTTACCATACAACAGTTAAATTTTTGTTTTTCATAAATGGTTTCAGTGTAATTTGCAGTTGTGTTTCCATGAGTGTAGGGAGATTGGCTTGTGATTTAATTCACTGCTACCCTTTTCCAATTCTAGTAATGAAGAAGAGTAAAAAGCTGAAGTTCAAGACACTATTTAGAATTCTTACATCCCCAACCTTTGCACAATATATATGCACAAGTATTTATATATTTACAGCTGTTTAAGAGAAACTACTTCTCACTAAGTGTTTTCCAGCATTCATTGTTTACAATTCAGTTTACTAAAAACTTACTATCTTGTGGCACATGATGATTTTAATATAGGCATGAAAAAAAGTTTAGTAGAGTTGTTTACTAACTTTGCAAATTAGAAAATTGGCCTACTTCTGTTAAAGAATTATTTGTAAAACCATTTATGTAAAACAAAAATTTAACTGTTTTATGGTATAATATTTTGCTTAAAACTGGTTAAAATGTGAAGATGCACCATCTTGTTGGAACATTATTTACCTCACAATTCTGACACTGTAATTTTCCAATATATCTACCAATAAATTAACCCTTTGCACGCAAAGTTTTTTTGCTATAGGGAAGTAGCAACTTGAAGCTTTTTTGCTAAAAAGTTGAAATTTTTTACAACTAACATAAAAATGGATCATACATAAATTAGTGAATAGAACTATTTTATTTCAATATTTCATGTATTTTACATTATACAAGACCTAATATTGAATATCAAGCTGTGTAATTTTGCCTCGTGTGATATTTTAGGAAGCACTTGCCAAGATGTATTCTCGGTTTGTCAGGACAAGTGTTACAAACATGTCAAAAATCACCTCTTAGTTGATCGACCAGTGATTTAACGTATTTCAAATGATCAAACGAACGTTCATTTCTTTGCTTTTTTACAAGTTTATATAAGATGTAGGAATTAAACATCTAAAATGTAAAGAAGAAAGATATCTGTTTATACAACAGTTATTATCGCCTCTCAGTCGCCATTCGAGTTGCTGCATCAAACCAAGTGGCGACTGAGAGTTGTCTCTTAAGTGCAAAGGGTTAAGTTGCATGGTCTTTTGTGATTGAATCCTTATCCTTAAATACTTTGTGCACTATAGGAGATATTTTATTTAAAATATTTTAGTTCAAAGATATAAATGTCTAAAATAAAAAAAGAAACTTAGTAATTATTACAAGGATATATCTGTATATCTACTGTATATCTACAGTATGACCTAGGCTTTTAAAAATGTTTTTGTTAGTGACTTTTTTCTTTCTCTCTTTCTTTTTTTGGGGGGGAAAGAAATCTTTTTTTTATTATTTTATTGTGTTGATGATCCTTATGTAAAGGCAACATAATGAGGATAAATTTACTAAATATAATTTCTGTTTACAATTAGTAATCTACTACACAATAATGGAGTTTTTCAGTTTTGTCTGCATCTTTCCCACTGCCATGAGGGTTAAGTTGGATTATTTCACCTCTGGGCAGAACTTTTTACACACAATGGGCTAAATGGCTAGGTCACAAGGACTCTGAGGGCTTAGAGGGTTTAGGGGAGGGGGTCCACTGGATAACTATTAGGAAACAGATGGTAGCCTCTCATCCAGGTCATCAGCATGTTCTTTAAAGCACACGGCTCTCCCGCACACGGTACCAAGGCTTAATGTTCCATCTAATCTAATCCCCACTACCCACTGCCATGAAATAGATATTTCTTATCACAGTCTTAAATGTGTTAATTCTACATTGCACCTAAGAAAAAAAACATTTAATGTTGTATTTTCTATTTTTATTAGATTTCGGAGTTTAACAACAGCTTTTTACCGTGATGCTATGGGATTTATACTTCTATTTGATTTAACAAGTGAGCAGTCTTTCCTTAACATTCGTAACTGGCTGGAAAACCTTAAAACACATGCTTATTGTGACAATCCTGATATAGTTTTATGTGGAAATAAAGCAGATTTAGAAGACACACGAATGGTTACTGAGGAGAGAGCTAAACAAGAAGCAGAAAAGCATGGGTATGTATTGTATATTTTCATTGCTAAGATTCATAGTTCCTTATTTTCCATTTTGGAGGTATAAGATTGGGAAACATTACTTTCACATTATTTTTGCTCATAAGAATATATTTATGAAATCTTATAATTTTACTTTTATTGAAAGTATGCCATTAATTTTATTAAACTGTGTTTGAAGTGGCCTAATAATGGTACCAGTTCCTTTTACCTATCTATGACATCTATCTATCATGACTATTGCTTTTCACTTTGATATTTGTCAAAATATTTGTTTCATCATATTGTTATGACAGATGAACGTGCTATAGTGAATTTATGATAAACGTATCATGAATGCTCACATATGCTTCTGCGTGAGAATTATGACCAACAAATTGGAATACAGAACTGATCTGAAAAATAGGAAAGATAGAAATGTTATGTTGGAGTTGTGAATATCTGAAAGGAGGCATAATTAGTTTCAGTATGTACATGATGGGTGTATAAAGGGAAGAAGTATTTTTATATGGTGAGTGCACGGAAGGTTGATTAGTTTATTGGTGTGGATCATGTTGGTAAGCTGGTTAAGGAAAACAAGAATTCGTCATCTTGTGTGTGATCAATGTCTGAAAAAGAATTAGTTCTGAGAAACCAGTACACTTAGCCACAGTTTTGGAGTACTTGAGGACTAAAACCTAAGAAGGAAGTCATTTAGTGTATAGTTATTTAGCTTGTTTATGAATTGTTAAGAATATTCTCCTTAGAGTGTATATTTATTTACCAACATGATTTTATTGTTCATTGAGTGATATTAGCGTTGTTTTGTGATTTCAATGTGAATAGAATTGAGATGATGGATTCTTCTGAAAGTTTATCTTTGTATATAGAGTTTCATGCCAGTTAACTTAGTTTGTTTATAAATAATTTCATGCATGCTTTTGTAATAAATTGCATTGTATTGTAATTTTTGTTGACATATTTTTAGTTGAACTCACGCTTAGTGCTCATCCATTATCATTTGTAACAATATGTCCAAACGCAATGGAGAAACTTAATGATTTATGTATCAAATGAAACTTGTGATCCACTGGAGGGGATATTAAGCCATGGCCCTGTGTGCAGAAGAGCCATATCTTGTGCATGTTAAAGAACACTTTGGATGGCCTTGACAGTAGGCTATCATCTATTTCCTAATAGCTGTTCAGTGGGTCCCCTTCCCCAAACCTCTGAGCCTCAGGGTCCTTGTGACCTGAACATTTAGCCCATTGTGTGCAAAAAAAGTGCCACTCAGAGGTAAAACAGCCCAACCCATTAAAATTTACTTCTGTTTTTAATAATTCTCTAAATGATTTTTTATTTTATTTATTTTTTTTATTTTTTACACACTTTTCACTGTTACATATTTTGTAATTTTACAGAAAGGTTTTCCAAGGATTTCATCTTTAGGAAAATCAAAAGCAAGTTGTGAAAATTGACAGTGAAATAAGTGTGGGCACTTATTTCACTGTCAATTAAAAAGAAATTTTAATTAAAAAATCAAAAAATTAAAAAGAAATTTATAATATTTAACATTAATGCTCATAAATCATATGAATATAATGGAAAAGCATTTTTTTTAATTAACAAAAAGTAAATCTTCTGTATTGATCATATTTATTTCACTAAATGAAAATACCTAATAATTACTCTATGAAAGTGGGAAAAACAGCAATATCATAACCACTAATATAAGGAAATTCTGGAGTTAAAAATAATAACAGAGTATTATATACTGTTCAAAAGTTTTTGTCATATACATGTTTACAAAAGATGTAATAAACATTGTAATGCATATAGCAGAAGAATTAGCAAAAGATTATTTTTGTATTCTGTCAAGCATTGGTGTAGTTAAAAATGTCTGACTTATTGGTGCAGTTTCTGATGTTAAGAAATGTACTTTCTCTGTGGTATGCAATTCACTTTGATGCTTCTCAAGAACCACCATCATTTCATCCAGGAACTTGCTCCAATAACATCTTGATTGTGTACTGTTGGTAGGAAGTTCATACCATCAATTAGAGGAGATCTTAATTGGCAGCCGGTAGCTCAGCAGTCAGAGCACCTGACATGTTATCAGGAGGTCACGTGTTCATATCCCATCCAGCTCATGACAATTTTTCTTCTAAAAATTAATATCATATATATAATAACAGAGTTCATTATCTAGGGAGATGATTGCTTAATTGCATTTTTGGACTTTTATAGCATTTTACTTATTTCCCTATGGCTTTTCACTCCTCATTTATCAGTTTGTGTTGTATGTCAAAATAGTTGTTTCACTATCTTCCCATTCTGTTGAAAGCAGGGAATGTCATAAGCTATAAAAAAAATCCCCTAATGATTAAAAAGGAGAAATGCGAAAATTATTTTTTCATTACATCTTCTGAACATGAGGACTGAGAGTAATGAATTAGGTGCCAAATGAAAGCTTATGATATGTAAGGTACCCAAAATTTTACCTCACCCTTCTTCCCCATGAAAAAAAGGGGATGCAAATTTCACAGGGGTTGATAACAATGAGTTATGTCTCATGTGAAAGTTTGTCAAATCAAGAATGTCATCAGCTGCCTCATAATATTCCTCTCCTTCCCACCTCCTATCATCAGAGATGTTGTCGTCTGTCTGTCTGTCTGTCTGTAGACATCAAAATTTTTTGTTTACAGAAATAAATTAAAAAATTCTTTTTGTGTTGGATAGGTATTAATAAAATATTACATATGCACTTTCCGAATCTCTCTAAATCTATAATTATGCCCACTAGTAGTGGAAAAAGTTGAAAATTCCAAAATTTCAAACAAATATTGCAAACAATTGAAATTTTGGTGGTGGAATGTAAAGGTAAGGAAATTGCCATTGCCAACAGTGAGTTGATCCCTTAGACCCAGAGAAGCTAGTGAAACACACTTTTTTTTAGTTTTAGCAGACAATTGTTTATTTTTGGAGATAAATGAAAAATTCTTTTTGGGTTAGATAGAAACTGATAAAATATTATGATTCACATTTTTTAAATTTTCCAAAAGCCATAATTGCACCCAGTAACAGTGGAGAAATTTGCAAATTACAAAATTTCAAATGGTGCAAATATTGCAAACGATGTATTTATGCTAGAAATTTAAAATTTTTGTGGTGGAATGTGAACGACATGATGTTTCCATTGGCAACAATGAACTGACCTCAGACCCAGAGTGGGTGGGAAAACACAATTTTTCGTTTTTAGCAGATAATTGTTTATATTAAGAGATAATTGAAAAAATCTTTTAAGGGTTAGATAGGAATTGATAAAATATTACGATTCACACTTTCAGAATCTTTCTACATTATAATTGTGCTGTCTAACAGTGAAAAAGACTGAAAATTCCAAAATTCAAATGAATATTGCAGTGATGTATTAATTGATAGAAATATTAAATTTTGGTGGTGGAATGTGAATCTCACGAAGTTTCGATTGGAAACATGAAAATGATAATTAGAAAACTCTGTTTTAGTTTGATTGGTACTAATGAAATATTATAATTCACATATTTTGAACACCAAGTAGTTTTAATATACACTGCTCACAAAAATTAGGGGATATTTCATTGCTTCATATTCATTTTGAAAATATCCCCTAATTTTGTGAGCAGTATTATTACAGATACAGCAGAGTTACTATCGAGTTTTACAAATAATATGCGTAGAATAGAAATTTGAAAAATTAGTGGTAGTTTTTAAGAGATATTCACTGAGAGCAATAATCTATCCACTTTTCTGAGAGAGGTGTGGGAAATGCAACTTTTTAGATTTAAGAATTAAAAGACGAATGCTTTTATGTTATATAATTACTAATAAAATACTATTTGCATTTTTCCTATCATCAGCTAGCTCAAATTGAAACTTTTAAGGAATGAAACAATAGGTAAAGGAAAAACTTCCTTCTTTTTGAAAACGAAATTCTCATATGTGCCAGAGGCAATATGCATTCTTCTAGTTAATTTATATGTTTAATCTTGGAATAATTTATAACCAGTCAAATATTATTAATATTCATTCATAATAAATAACAGTAATAAGATGATTGTATGTTATGATATTTGGAAATTAAAAATTTGTGTATCGAAAAACTTTTACTGGGAAAAAAAATGAAGTTTTTGAGTGTTGTAGTTTTGATACAATGTGGTAAATGTGCTATGGCAATAACAAATGTGTTATGGCAATAACACATTTACGAATATGAATCAAAACAATTCATAATTAACATCAATCATCATACATATCTAACTGCTTATATCTGATAATCATATAATATTAAAACATTTTTTCCCTTTAGGCTTCTATATTTTGAAACTAGTGCTGCAACAGGCCAGAATGTATCCAAGGCAATTGACACACTTCTAGATTTAGTTATGTTAAGAATCCAGAAGACTGTTGACAGTGGAAATCTTCCAGGCCGGAAAAGAGGAGCTGCTGGTATCCACCTTGATGGATCTGGTCCAAATGCCCAACCAAAGTCTTGTGGATGTTGACCAACACATTAGTGTACATTGATATACATATCATTTTCATAGTTAATCAACACCTTTGATGTTTGACATAAAACTGCCTTTGTTGCATGATGTTCCATATTGCATGATATTCAAATATTAGACATTTAAGGTGTTCCTTGACAATTCTAAAACTTTTTTATTAACTATAGGACCACAAACGTTCATATTTCTTCATTTTTGAACTTTTTTTTATCATTATATAAATATATATTGTGCCAGTTATTAAGTGAGAAAAAACAAATATACTGAAAGATAATCATGAAAATTAATTTTAAATACATTCATAGCAGTAAACAATATTTTTCTACCTAACTGTTTGTGATCAACATTAAGAATAGAGTACAAATAAATTGTATGATTACCTCTTGAATATTGTATAATAAATGATGTATATTATATTTTAACACTACTAGTCATAATTTTTACCCATAAAGCATAGTTTATGATATATTTATGAGTATATTTCTCTCTTGAAAAAATTAGTAATGTTAGGCCTCTGTTAGACCTCTGCGGCAAGCAGCTGCTTCCTTTATAACTATCAGAATGCAAATTATCAGGATATCCCTTCCAATGGACATTTTATTTCCTTCTTGTATCTTGAGATATCCATTGGAATATAATTAATGTATGTAGAAACATTGTCCTATAATCTAATCCTACCCCCTCCTTAGAGAAAATGTGTAATTCACACTGATAATTTTAATAATTATAGATGATATCAAAGTTCTATAAGCTATTATTGTTCCTTATGAATATTATACTTAGAGTAGATTCCAGATTTATATTTGAGGTAAATATTTTTCACCACTAAATACTGGAACCAGGTATATAACAAAAATGAACTCCCTTTTACCAGCATCGTGGGATGGCCAATATTAAAGCATAGAACATCATTATTATTCTTGACTTTGAGTCATTATTTGCTCAATTATTCAAACGTCTCTGGCATTCAGTTTTTGTAATGAGTCTGAAAAATAAAATTATGCATCAGGCTTCAGATGATATCATTTGTTGGTTTGAAACATTTGAATTTCATAGAACATCCTGTGCAATGAAACAGTAATGTACTGTACTATATACAGAAAACTTCGGATAATCTGGTATCTTATGGTTCAGTGCTAATATTTTAGAATCTGACAGGCAGGAAGAGCTGTCAAATGAGTCTACTATCAACTCATTTTCTGTTCTTCCTAATACTAATGCTTTGCTTATTACACTTTATGCTTATACTAGCTGTTTCTTAGTTGAAAACTTCTCTCTTCACAGAACTAAAACTTATCATAGAAATGATTTATAGCAAACAGAAAAGCTCAGAAACACCATGGCAAGCTGTTCCCAGATCCACTGTAGTTGCAAAACCATTCAGGATTCTAAACTGCATTTTATGATAGGCATTAATGTTGAATATGGGGGGCTCCCCAAAAAAATTTCTATTATATATCTAACAGACAAAATAAATATGTCTGGTATCCTGTTAGTGTATGTGAACTCCCCAACCCTGAGAATTTAAAAACCCGGCACCAGTGATGATGGCAATTCTTGGAGAGGTGGTTACTTAAATTACTGTTCTAACATTTATTTTAATACCATCAGATGTAAAAAATGTGAAATAAAAATGCCTTGGCCTGTTTCTTTGAGGTATCATTTAATAATTAGATAATTTTCACCATCCAAGTTCCAATAGTGCTGAACTTTTAGAATTTTATTGTATATAAGATTAAAGCTCTCTCGAAAGACAAACAGTTATTGAGTTAGTATAAAAATGGATTTTCTGTATATCATAATTATTTTTTATTCAACAAGATATTTATCTGTGCTTCCTTTAACGAATTTCTTCTTGGTAATGGTGGATTTACGTGCTTAACCTAAATAATATTTTTCTACATAAACTGGATATTTACCAGCTTCCATTTCATACTTATTGTTCATGTTGCACCCTCTCTTTCCAGGAACTGTCATGCCAAATTTGGATAACAGATGGAAAGTGCATCTAGCATAAGGTTACCAGACATCTTGCATTTGATCAAAAAATTCTTCTTTGCATCTAAAATGTCTCACAAAAATAATTCTGAAGCAACTATGAATATTTATTTATTTTTATTAGGTAATTACATGGCTGTTTTTCTAAAACGCAAATTTTTCTATTCCTACAACAATCTGTTTTTAGCAACAATCTTATTTCATATACAGAAATATTTCAGATTTACTTTGGTGGAGAATTACGTGCTCTTTTTAGTCTACTACTTTGTTACTAAACGTTTTGAATTGATATCAATTTCGAACATAATAATTTTCTATGACATCACTGTAATCACTTCTGATTGTGAAAACTGGCAGAAAATTCGATTTCACTAAATATGGTATAGTATATAATAATTGACATCTTTAAGGAATCACACTATTTGAATTACTAAATCTGACATGCAATATTCTGGAATATTTCTAATATAAGTTTATTCTAAAATCTTCATGTTCAAATGGTGTTATTAATTTTGCAATTGATGTTTTACCTATTTGTAAAATATAATGATACATTTTTACCCAAAATTTTTGCCTTAAATGAGCATTTGTAAAATCTGGCAACCCTAATCCAACATGTAAAACAGGAGTTTGTGGGATTATACCCCACTCAACTGAAACTTTCCTGCTAACTCAATAAACTGTAACAAACAGGAAACAAAAAAGGCTAGATGCAGTAGCACACTCATGATCAAATTTGGAACTAAGAGAAATCACAATCTGAATGGTTGTTTGCATTAATAAACAGAGTTTTTATTAGAATCCAACAGCTTTCATCATTGTTTATTCTAGCATAATTGCAATACACAATGACTTTTGTAGGCACAGAAATAATCCTTTCACCTGGGATGTAAAACACATGCTTTAGATCAGGGGTGCTCAACCTTTTGGAAGTCGCAGGCCAATTTGAAAATTTGGTACATGTTGCACTATTATATATATTTTTGAAATATTTTTTGGAAGCTTCGTCGTGTTTGCAGGCCACAATTAAGGGTCCAGTGGGCCATGGTTTGAGCACCCCTGCTTTAGATGCTTTTGATTCTAGATGCTTGCTCAGTATCTCAGGCATTAGGTGGTTCATCTATGGTTGGCACCCTGGTTTTCAGAGAAGTTACTCAAAAGTAAGCACAAGTTGGTGATTTATTTTTAGCTATCTTTGCAATAGTTTACTTCCTTTAATCAGCCATTCCCCATTTTGGGGGACAGTGATTGACGTGTTGATTCAGATATATTAATTTCTGCAGTTATTGGTGGTATAAAATTGAAACGTGGAAAGTCTGTTGACAGTAGTGTCACTCACAAATGGATAAAACTAGAAATATTAAGCAAAATTTAATCACCATTGCCTACCTTGAGGCAGTTGTTTACCTTCTTATAGTTTGAAACCAACCTTAACTGCAACCAATTTCATTTTTGTGTGACATTAACCTTGCATAATTAACCCAACATTACAACTGTCTTTTTCTATAAACTATGCCTTGAATTGGCATATTTTATATAGATTGGCATGGAACTTTCACTAAAGATTGAGGCTGATGATCTCCTGAAAAATAAACAATTTTTTTTATCCTTACTAGTATTTTCAACAGAGGGGCTTGCACCCCCTCCCTCCTCTGAAAATGCTAGTAATGGTAATGGAGGCCAAAAATTATTAAGCTTTTGCATATTTCATACAATTTTCAAGAATTTTTTTATATTTCTAAAACGAAGGAAAAAAAATTTACACTGAACTCTTCACAGCATTATTTTTAGTGCATTAAAATTATATTCAATATTTAAGGTCTTTTTGCATCTGTCGGAAAATCTAAAAATGCCAAAACACTATAAATGATAGAACTAAACAATATAAACAACAAAGTCCTTAAGTAATAAAAAGCTACTGAAATTAGTTATTGAAAATTACTGTTTTTGTTGTGTATCTCTAAAAACTGTACTTCATTTTTTGAATCAATATTTGCATTATTCGTTGTATTTGGTGCAATCAAGCTTTGCCCTACTATGATCCAT
This sequence comes from Ryuthela nishihirai, assembly GCA_038380435.1. Lineage (NCBI taxonomy): Eukaryota > Metazoa > Arthropoda > Arachnida > Araneae > Heptathelidae > Ryuthela > Ryuthela nishihirai. The sequence continues at coordinate 61,476,841 of JAWZYU010000030.1, forward strand.
TCTTCTATAAAAAAAAGGGTTAATTACTTGAATATATATATATGCATTGAAATCAATCAAAAGTGAATGTACAGTATTCCCTGTTAAGAACATTAATTAATAGATTCTGAAAAAAATTCATTGCCGTCACGGCAGGAATCAAACCCGCATCTCTCCAGATTCATGCCAGAGCGCGTTAACCATTGCACCACGCGTTGGACAACGAATATTTTCAGAATATGAAATATTCTGAAAATATTCTGAAAATATTCGTTGTTCGATGCGTGGTGCAATGGTTAGCACGCTCTGGCATGAATCTGGAGAGATGCGGGTTCGATTCCCGCCGTGACGGCAATGAATTTTTTTCAGAATCTATTAATATATGCATTGAATTAAATGAGTCAAAATCTCTCTACCTTGTAAATACTTTTCAGTGCTTACTAGATTTTGAAGGATTAAACTGCTGGTAGGTCAGTGCAGTTATAATCTCTCAAAAATGCTCTTTGCTAATATAGGATTATATTTTGAGAAATGCAGAATTTAATTTTTTAACAAATGATCCGATTACCTTATGTTCTCAGTTGTTACTTATGATATTTATTCTATATCTTTCATTATATGATACTTTCCAGCATTAAAATATCCTCAATAATTGTAGGCACATATAATTAATGAACATAAATAACAGATGATGAAGTAAAAACATTTCATGTTTTGTCTTGTCGGTAAATGCTTTCATTTTTCTAAATTCTAATGAATACTAAATACAAAGCAACACTTTGAAGCTATGAAAAAAAATATCTTCATTCATTTCATATCAATATTCTGAGATTTTACTTGAAGTTTTTCTACTACTTGTTTTTTTACCAATTTATTTTATTTTTATAACTGATTTTAGAATTCTAACCTCTGAAATCTTCATTATCCAACATGTATATAAGAATTGTTAGCACAGTTATTACAAGTTGTCAGTTTTATACTGTTCTCTAATTATACAAATTATAGGTTCCATTTTTTGACAATCATTTCACTCTTTATGCATATATTTCTAGTGATATAGTACACAGAGTAGTAAACTTAGTCTTAAACATTCCAGTAGAACTTTAGTAATTGTGATAATTGTTATGAATGCATGTTGCTATAATATGTTAAGCCTGTGGAACTTTAATCAGTCAAAGGAATTTGGTATTTCTGTACATTTCTTCATCATTTTTATATTATCTATTTTCCACCTATTCAGTTTGTTTAACCCTGAACTGCTATTGTGGGCTCTGGAAGAACCAGTACATATTCAGGGGGTTGCTTAGGGTGCTATAGCACCTCCCTATCAATCTTTGAAAGCTTCAAACTGAAAAATGATAACTCTTCACAGGTACAATTCAACAATATGGAGAAAATTCCATGTTAACTAAAATTGAGTAAAAGGATATTAAACAGTTGCAGCTTGTCAGGATATAGAAAATGGGACATGGCCTATCCCTTATTTTTAATCTGCAACCATAAAAGAATAAACATGAAATAAGGTATTAGTCAGCAAGAGATAAATTATCAGTAAATTGGTGAAATTTAGGTTTTCTGGCCACTAACAGAGATAACATTGCTTTCAACAAAGTAAAGCACCTTTTGTGGTTAAGGGAAGATAACAAGTTTCTTCTACATAAACTTCTTTGAATGTATATATAGAAAATCCCCCACCCACACATAAATATGGTGACCACACGATATACCCTGTGTGACATGAAATTTTTTTTTCAAGACTGTTGAAAAAAAAATGGAGATTAATGACCCCTCCCCCCAAAAATATATGATAAATAAATAAAATAAAATAAACAAAATAATAATAAATATATGTAAATAATGAGAAAAATCCTGGATGGATGCTTGGGAAGAACCATTAGTTTAATTTTAAGAAATCATGTATGGTAGTAGTGATGGATAGTAGTGTGGTAATTTGCATTTTAAGATGATGATAATATGTCCAGTTCACGTATTTCCTTGGTCATGTCAATAGGAATATTTTAATAGTATTGTCAGTTTCTAGAGAATATGCTTCCCTTAACCTTATTATTTTACACTTATGGTCATGAGGTTGAAGCTACTCAATATAATTCAACAGTTGTATGTGAAATATGTAACCATTTTGGGAATGTGAAACCTGCATGATAGCAGGTTGGCAAGGGCAAAGATGGCTCCTTCATTGCTCAGGGGTTGAACTGGGTGATTGAGATTGAATCACCCCTAGATTGCATCACCATATGAATTGCTGAGGTCCTGCTATCCTCACAGACCTTCTACTGCGGCATATAAACTGACAGTCTCCTGTCAGACCTCTGTGGCAAGCAGCTGCTTGAGTGGGTATTTATTATTTTTTTTTATTATTAAAGGTTCAAAGTGTATAGGAAAACAAAGAGTATAAGACATTCTTTTGAAGGAAACCTAAGTAAAAATGTAACTGGAAAATTTAACAGAAGTAAAGTTGAACACTATATTTATTCATATGATTGCCACAAGAAATGGTTGTTTGCATTAATAAACAGGGTTCTTATTAGAATCCGACAGCTTTCATCATTGTTTATTCTAGCATAATTGCAATACACAATTAATCCTTTCACCTGGGATGTGAAACACAGATGCTTAAGATCAGGGATGCTCAATCTTTTGGAAGTCTTGAGCCAATTTGAAAATTTTGAACATGTCTCACTATTATATATATTTTATATTTTTTGGAAGCTTCGTTGTGTTTGCGGGCCACAATTAAGGGTCACGGTTTGAGCACCCTTGTTTTAGATGCTTTTGATTCTCAGTATCTTAGGCATTTGGTGGTTCAATTTTGTAAGTAATGATGAGGTTAAGCAAAGGAGTCAGAAACCTCCTTTAAGCAGCATATTGTACAGAGAGAGAGACTGTTGGGTTTGCCATGTTGCCTGTATAGATAATTATAGATTAACAAATAGGGTTATGAACAGTGTGCCTAAAGGCCTCAGAAAGAGGGGGAGACCTAGGATGCGGTAGGCAGACAATGTCAAATAGGACCTTGTTAGAATTGGTGTGTAGTGGCCAGATGCAGCAGTTATAGCTCAGGACAGATGATTGGAGAACTAAATTGCATTGTCTGGTTGAGCTTCCATAGCCAATGGCAGCTTGAGAATGATGATGGGATGTACTTTCACCTGGCACGGACCCACTGGGTATGTGTCTGCCTTTTACTAAGCAATTAAATGAAACTTCTGCATTTGTTTCTACTGAAATTCAGAAAACTGCTTTTGGAGGCAGTGCTCCCAAAGACTAAAAACTTCATAATTTGTCTACTTCATAATTTGAATATAGTAACTAAAGGTATTGAATTCTGATAATGTGGAGAAAAGTAAATTTTGGCAGCAAAAGAGCTAAACTCAATATATTTCACATCTATCGATCATTCTACTGTAAAACGAAGTTAATTAGCAGCTTGAAAGAAGTTATAAACAGAAAGGAACCATTTTAAAATCAGTATCTCTTAAATACACTGAAGAGCCAAAATATGACCATGCCTAATATGATGTTGGTCCTCCATGTGCCACCAAAACAGCTCTTACCCAGCGAGGAATGGACACTACAAGATTTCTAAAGGTGTCTTGTGGTATCTGGTACCAACATATTACCCAGCAGATCCTTTAACTCCTGTAAGTTATGCGGTTGAGGAGCCACAGATCAGATATACTGATCCAACACCAACCATAGATGCTCGATTGGATTGATGTCTGGGGAATTTGGAGGCCATGACAATACCTGGACGTCTTCCTCATGTTCCATGAACCATTGGGGCGGGGGTGGCTCAGTCGGTAGCGTGTCAGGCTCGTAATCTGTAGTTCCCAGGTTCGAGTCCCAGTTGGGTCAGCATCGAGATTTATCTCCGCAAAATTCCCCGCCCTGCCCACGGTCAGTAGGGGACACCGATGGGCTTGAAAAGGCCGCCGTCCGTCAGATGGAATGTTAAGCCGGGGCCCCGTGTGCGGGAGAGCCATACCCTGTGCATGTTAAAGAACATGCTGGATGGCCTTGACAGGAGGCTACCATCTGTCTCCCAACAGCTATTCCAGTGGGTCCCCTCTCCCAACCTTCTCTGAGCCTTCAGGGTCCATATGACCTGGCCATTTAGCCCATTGTGTGCAAAAAAGTGCCGCTCAGAGGTAAAACAACCCAACCCATGAACCATTCTTGAACAATCCAGGCAGTGTGGCATGGTGCATTATCCTGCTGAAAGAAGGCACTATTAGAGGGGAATACCATTGCCATGAAAGGATGTACCTGGTCTGCAATGATGTTTAGGTAGGTGGTAGACGTCATAGTTTCCTTCACATGAACGACTGGACCCAGGGTTTCCCAGCAGAACATTGCCCAAAGCATTACACTTCCTCCACCAGCTTGTTTTCACCCCACGATGCATCCTGCCAACACTTCCCCAGGCAAACGACGCACACGTACCCGACCGTTGACATGGTGCAACAGGAAATGAAATTCAGAAGACTTTCCAATCATTCAAGGTCCAGTTTTGATACTCATGTACCCATTGTAGGCTCTTTCGACAGTGAACCAAGGTTAGCATGAGCACTCAGAGTGCCCTGTGGCTACGCAGCGCCATTTTCAGCAGGGTTCGTTGTACTGTGTGTTGTGACACATTACTCCCGTAACCAGCATTCAAATTATGGGTGAGTTGTCCCACAGTATTTCTTCTGTTGGCTTGTACCATATGGGATAGCCTTCACTCGGCTCTAGCATTGATGAGCCATGGTTGGCCCACACCTTTCTGGCGGTTCGGGGTTTTTCCCTCCTCAGACCACTTTTTGAAGTTACTAACCACGGCTGACCATGACCACTCCATAAGCCTTGCCATCTCGGAAAAGCTGTGACCCAGTCATCTAGCCATTACAATTTGGCCTTTGTTAAACTCATGTAAACTCGCTGCCTTTTCCATCCGAAGAACAAGAATAACACTAACAGAGTTCAGTATCAGGTGTTATTTATACTGTTTCATTACCTTCACATGCGCCGTCGTTTATGTGCAGTTGCTTTGATTTGCATAAAGACGCATTGGTCATAATGTTTTGTCTCTTCAGTGAATGCTTTTAACTGAAATCATAGTATTTAAAGCTATTAAAATTATATTTTAAGCAATATATTTGTTTTCACATCTATTAAACTGAAGTGGCACTATGATGTTTGACTCCATGACATTAACCCAAGGATGATAATCTGCTATAAATTTTACCATTCTAGATGGCTAGAAACCCATTTGTGAAAAACACAAGCCTTTTATTCTCTGTAATATAATATAAATTTTGTTTCAGAAATATGTAGTTGTAAACATAAGACCACATTATACAGCACATAGATACTAAGTAAGTGACACTAAGTATGTTGATCTGCAATTCATATATTAAAGAAAAAATACAAGATTAGATTTTGTCAAAGATTAGTATTTCATCCCACATTTAAATTGCATATATCTTGCATCCACGTGAGTTTTTTTTTTTTTGTGATAAAAATACATCTAAAAGATTCAACCGACACCTGCATTCATGAAGAAACAAAATTATATTTTCTGCAAAATCAACAATGAAAAGCAGCAAATCATGTCCCTTGCAATTTTTTTCCCCTTCTGTTATTCTATATTTTGCAGTTTTTGGGCAAATGACCAATTTTTTTCTGTAAATTAATGTTATTTCTCTTTAGAAAACATTCTAATAAAGACAACTGTGCAATATTTTATTTTTGGAAAATCTTCTTGTAAATGGGTGTCGTTAATCATGATATTTTTATTAGTGCATTTAGCTAATACATTAATATATAAGCTTCAGAGAAAGCTTATCAATTTCAGTTTTCTCGTCTGGCACATAATCTAAAAAAATTCTTGAATACTTCCATTTTTACTTATCTATTTTCAGAAACTAAAACTTGAATATTGATAAAAATTATAACTTTCCTATTCAGTTGGTGAAATCTGCATTTGACAGAAAATTTCGTATGAAATTATAACTAATATTTTTGTATGTGGCCAATACGTGATTAGATTTTGTCAAAGATTAGTATTTCATCTCAAATTTAAATTTCATATATCTTGCATCTACATGAGATTTTTTGTGATAAAAATACATCTAAAAGATTCAACCGATTTGACAAAATCTAATTTTTGCCTGTGGCCAATTCTGAGAAGTATGTTCCATAATGTGAAATTATTATCAAAAGCATTGGAAAAAGAAATACATGGGGTGTTTTTCATTCCAACACAAGTAGCTGTGGGTTAAACTATATGCCGTTTTTCATTCTTCGACATTTGACTTATCAAAGTTCCACATATAGAGATTCTATTTTAAACAATCTGGTTACTAATCATATTGATTTTAGCAAGTGTAGAATATGTATTAAAATGATGTGGATTTCAACTGTAGATAGGATTGCCAAATATCTGTGGCATGATCAAGCCCTGTCTGTGTAACATGGTCTGGAACCTACTGCTGGTCAGAGATTATATCGAGTCAATATTTTTATTTACGTAATGAATATGAAACTATATATGGATGGTGAAAAAAAAGGATACCGTCTATTAAGGCACTTTTGCTTACATTTATTGCATGATAATCAGACGTTTTATGTTCCCAATGAGTGATTGATTTTGATCATGGGGGGGGGGGGACTGCATTTAACATTTTTTTTTTATATTTATGTTCCGAATTTTATGCTATGATCAAAGAGAATGTGTTTCTTCTAAAGGCAGTGAAATCAAAGAATCATTACCAAGTACAATTTTTTTTTAAATAATCCAGGAGCAAGTATGCCTCTTTCTGTCATAATGTGGGTACATTTGGTCTTTTAGTTGCCTCTGACAGAAACAGTGCTCTTTCAAAAATTCTGCTTTAAACAATCAGTTTTAAATTTTTATTTTCATAATTTTTTTATTCATAATTCTCTAATTTTTTTGAAGAATACAGAAATGCAATATTATATATATTTTATATTTGGTAAAAGTAAAAAGGTGTTAAGAAGCAATTTTCTGTTTTTTTTTATTTGTATTTGCATTGTCGAATATGACTTTCTTCCATAATTTAACAAAATTAACACTGAATGCTCATTTTAAGGAATATATCATGATGTAATGGAAATAAACCAATAAGGGTAAAAAATGACTGACGTCAATGGGTGTATGAATCATCCATGATTTTTCCACATTGTCACAATGAAATGCGTACAATTTACAAAATCTTTTTTTACATCTATGAAGTAAAAACATTCAACACCAGTTAGATAAGTGGGCACTTGCAAAAGAAATCATTCATGGAAATTCATATTGATGGTCTAAGAGACCAATGTATTATTATTCAGGACTGGAAATGAGGGGTAATGCGGGTAAACGCTGCTCCAGAGTTTTTGATCCTGTATATGTAACAACAGAAATATATATATATCCTTTATAATATTTTTGGGCTTTTAAATTTATTTTTATAATTCCCTGGGCTTTTAAACAGATTTTTTTTTTTGTGTTGCTTAACGTTGCCATGTCAATTATGGGGTCTCTTTTTCAGTTGATTCTGGAGTGTCCTCCAGTTCTAAAATTAAAATAGCTTAAAGATCTCTGCCATTGAGCAATAAAATTTTGAAGTTTAGCCTTCAAACTATATGCATATTAAAAAGATTTTAGGAGCAAACTCAAAAGCTTTTTGGAGAAAGTGAGCTTTTCAGTGAAGTGACACTATATGGCAACGTTAGGGCTCTTAAGAACTTTCCACATGTTGAAGGATAAACTTCAAAATTTTACTAAAGATACAAAATTTAGTTAATTTAATTATTTTTTGAGTAAAAAAAACTTTTGATTTGTAGTTCCGAAAACTCATTTCCACCCCTCTATTACTACTCCTGGGTTAATATCAGCATGTTTATTATTAGTTTACTTGATTAGCTTCAATAATAAGACATTATTATTTTTACTTTCTCCTCCTTCATGCCGTTGACAAAGCCACTTCTAAATGTGAAAATAGATACTTTTTTTTAATCCGATAGCTCTAACCACAAACCACTCTGCCTTTTCTTAAAGATATAGACATCGATATTGTAATCGAGTAGTGCAGGGCTACCTCTGGGATGTTGTAGATCCTAGGACAATGTGTAACCTCCCAGCAGCTGCCTCATTACATTCCCTTTATTTATTCACCTCCGAGAGCTTTTGATTTGACCATTTAGTCCAGTGTGTGCAAAAAAAGATGTTAAAAGGTTAACAACCCAATTCAAGAGACCTTTTACACTCTCTTTGGCTGGGTGTGGCCCCTACTTCCAAAACAATCAGGGCTAGGAATGCTCAGTTGGTAGTGTGTCAGGTTCATAATCTGAAGTTCCCAGGTTGAGTCCCAACTGGCAGTATTGAGATTAACTCCGCTACATCTCACCCTACCCTCAGTGAGAAAGTGAACATCGATGGGCTTGAAAATGTTGCTGTCCTTTAGATGGGACTCTAAGCTGTGGCTCCATGCGCAGGAGAACCTTACCTGTGCACATGAAAGAACACACTGGATGGCAGGGGCAGGTGGTGAGCTCGGGAGCTAAGCAGCCTTGAGGGAGAGAAGTGAAAAGATTCCATACCCTAAATATATTTTAATTTTTGGGCATTAAATTCATAGTTTCAATACTTTTTATTCTTGTGTAAATTATTGTAGCATACTATGGCATATAAACTGACAGGCTCCTGTCAGACCTCTGTGGCAAGCAGCTGCTTGAGGGGTATTTTTTTTTTATTTATATAATATTATAGCACATATTTAATATAGGCAGAGTCGTCCCCAGATTAGATCGCGCCTGAGGCAAACAATTAAATATCGCTCCTGATGGATTCTAAGACAAAAATCTGGAATTGGATTGGGTGGACCATCAGAGGCGCCGTGAGGCAGGCTGTCTCGAGGCTACACCCTGTCGACGATACTGAATATAGGCTCTGTTGTAAGTCAATATAAACTAAATACATTAATATTTTAATGAAATAAACCATATTGGGTGCTCAACCCAAAAAATAATTCAACACTTCATTAAAATGCAATGAAAGTAATCTATGGAATAAGAAATTTTATACAAATATAATTTTTAAGTTTTAAAACACTGACCTCGTAAGTGAAATCTAGTTTCTTCCCCTCCTTCGTTTTAACCCCTCCTTCACAAATTCTATGACCAATAACTCACCATTTTATTCTGTCATTGGATATATTCCACGGTACCCAGAGACAATTCAAATCTGGCTTATTTTACCACCATTGGGCACACACGCACACACATATTCCCCTCTTTGCTCTACTCTATATTCAGCCCATATAAATGCTTCAAAAGCAAACGGAAGTACACCAGAGACTTCAAATGCATTTAAATGGTGAAAATTGTATATGCTAATATGGTAAAATTTTAATATTTAAAAAAGTATTTCATTAGGGATAGAGGCAAGCAGTGCTTTCTATGCATGGAAAAAACTGGGCTTGCTGGATGGCATTGATGGGTCTCTTAACCCCTTAACAGTTTCTTTTTTCTGCCACATTGTGTCCAAAAATAAGCACATTTTTGATAAACAATTTTGTATTCAAATCGATCATATAAATTCAAATCAGCACGTCAAAACTGTTACAAGTATCGAATTGCATAATTTATGATCATTTTTAATTATAGCGAAAAATTGGCATTTTTACTTAAAGTTGGCTTTTCCGAACAAGACTCTTCAGAAACTATTATTTCAAGGAGGTTACAATCAAAGAAAATATCAAGGAACTGTAAAGTTCCATTACTTACATCAATCTCCAAATGAACAGCAGGATTCGCTGTGAAAGGAAATCGCGGCGGTGCTGGAGGAGGATTGCTAATATCAATTTCACAAAAGTTCCGCACCTGAGTTAGATCATCGGAACTTTCCGTTTCCTCATCACTAGAGAAGTCCGATAACAAACTTTCACAACTTCCAGAATCATTTAGAGAAATTTCCGATTCATTATCTGATCCAATATCAGAATTATATTCTGTTATGAGCCGCTCACTGTCACTCATTCCCCTTTTATTTTAGCACAGAATTCAAAAGAAATAGTATTCGCAACGTGTGATACACTACACAAGTGAAAACAAAATACACTCCTTCTCCCGTGTAAACGAAAAGCAGTAAAACCTGATATTATAACCGGTGTTTGCATTCCAATCTTTATTGGACTACTAGAGCCATCTATTAAAAACATTGCAAACGAAAAAAAAGTTAAAAAGCAGGACAAATCATTGGATTGGCGTAGAAAAATAAGATGCCCGAGCGGGGTACGGGCAAATCAGAAAAGTGACCTTTCGCAGCACCCGAGCGGTGTTCGGGCAAAACTGTTAAGGGGTTAATAACTGTCAAGTGGTTCCCCTTTCCCTAACCTCAGCTATTGTGGCTTTGCTATTTATCTCGTGTGCAAAAAAGTGCCACTCAGAGATAAAACAATCCAACTCAAAACAATCAACAAAAGCAGCATTGTAACTTTGTTAGGAATACTTATCACAGGGATAGTAAGCATTCAAAGATAATAGCACATTATAATTTTTATGTGATCAAAATCTTGCATTTAGTATAGTGACTGATTCATGATGAATTGTACCAAACAGGGAGAAGCTTTGGAATTTTTCCAAACAGTGAAAATTTAAGATGTCCAGATTAACACACTTCACTGAGTTCACTGAGTCCCAGCTGGGTGAGCGTTGAGATTTATCTCCGCAAAATTTCCCCGCCTTGCCCACGGTCAGTAGGGGACACCGATGGACTTGAAAAGGCCGTCGTCCGTCGGATGGGACGTTAAGTTCGTGGCCCCGTGTGCGGGAGAGCCATAACCTGTGCACGTTAAAGAACACGCTGGATGGCCTTGACGGGAGGCTACCATCTGTCTCCCAACAGCTGTTCCAGTGGGTCCCCTCTCCCAACCTTCTCTGAGCCTTCGGGGTCCATGTGACCTGGCCATTTAGCCCATGGTGTGCAAAAAAGTGCCGCTCAGAGGTAAAACAACTCAACCCAACAACCTACTGAGGTAATGATCAGCAGTTACTTCGGTCTTTGTAGGGTTTTGTATGAGAAGACGTACAAACTAGGATTAGGTCCTTAATTCCTTCGCTGTCCTTTACGTAGCAAATTAAAAAAATAAAAAACTGATGTCAACTTTCATAGCTCCATCTATCCATAGGCACGAGCAAAATTTTATGCAGTTTTCTAAAGCACATACTTTTTTCCGATCTAGCATGAAAATTGCTAATATTGAGATCACAGAAAAGTAGTAACTCTTAAACTTTAACAAAATGAATTTAGCATTCACAATTTGCATTTATAGTAAAATATTTCTGGGTTAGCAATAAATTATAGTCATGGATTCAAGAAATTTAAAAAAGGAAAGGGCAAAAAAAATGAGTGCTTTAATTTTAGTTTAAACATATGAGTTCATACAAAAAGAGGACATGTCACGTTTTTTGAAAATTACAGGACGACATGTCTTCCTTTTGGGGGACATATCATAAGCTGCATTTCTTATTGTGCATTGTAAAATAACAGTATAAATCTTTGTGTTTTTCATTTTATTGCAGGGATCATTTCAAATGTAATGCTACACACTGCTAAAGCGATCCAAATATAGAATTAATAGTCTAAATAAGGAAATAAGACATAACCATCTCCATTGTTCAATTGTGGTAGAATGGGTGGCATTAATTCAGTTCGAAATCTCAAATTAGCTAGTCTGGCGTATTTTCTTCACTTGCTAAAATTATTTCGATCCATTTTTGTTTTTCTTTTTATTTTTAAACTAGATTATATATATTTTAATATTGCTGCACAATTCATGCATGGATTTATACTACTTTGAAATGATCACTTATATGTGTACACACTTGTCAATTTTAAAAGATCTCTGCACAAAATGGTTCTGATTGTGTAACGAAGTGTATATTATTGATATTTTTATTTACTTTTAAAATTAAGCGATATCTTTCTAGTCTATTATGTGTTGGTTTTAAAATTCAAATTGCAAAAAAAAAGTAAAATGCATTTATATTGCCAGTTAAAGCTTTTATAAGTGTAACCAAAAAAGTACATATGTATATATTTTCTGCTATTCTACTGTGAGTACGTTCTAGCACTATTAGCATAAATTCTTAGATTCTGTCTTACGTAAAATGGATATTGAATTTTTAGAATCATTTGTGAATTTAATAGTCGAAATGTTTATGCATAACAAGTTTAGTTTCAGTTACCAAAAATTACCAAAAATCAAAAAATCAAAAAAAATTACAAAAATATTTAATAAAATAATTTTTAACCTTTATATTATAGAAATAGTAAAACTTTATGAACTTCCTAGATGAACAAGGTATTTGTATAGTTCATGCTAAAACAAATGAGTTCGTACATCAAGTAAATGCAGCCTAGTATTATTAAGAAACCCAAATGAAGTTTTGAAGAAAGGTTTGTTTAATCTAATGAGGATGTATTTTACATTTAGTCTCTTAGCAACTAATTGATATAATCCTATATATTATTTTAATTCTATATAAGAAATTGTACACGATTAATTAAAATTTATATGGTTTAGTTGACCACAGGAAATTTGGTATCCTGACAGGTGCCTTGTCTTCCCTTCCATGCTTGAATAGTATTCTGTATTAGGGTTTGCCATCATTTGTCGTTGTCGCTATTTGTCATATGTCCTAATTCAAAAATAAGGAAGTCGTTTTTTAGAAAATTGTTATCAACTGAAGAGATTCATGCAAAATGTACGAAAAACACGACACCAAATGTTCTTTTCGGTTTCAAAACTTATTCCTTAGCAAAAGCAGAGAAAGGAAAGAAAAGGAATAAAGAGAATGTTTTCATGACGGAAACTGAAATGACAGTTTGCTCGTGGTAAAAAAATAAAAAATAAATACCCCCTCAAGCAGCTGCTGGCCACAGAGGTCTGACAGGAGCCTGTCAGTTTATATGCCACAGTAGAAGGTCTGAACTGAATTTTAATTTGGGCTTGAGTAACTGCTTGAATACGATTTGGAATGGATGCAACTAGGTTATAATACACATTTTTTAGTCTCCGATCTAATTTGTAAAGCTGAGAACTTTGACTCAAACTGCTATTTTGAGGGGGGAAACACGTCTTGTAATTAATTATCTGCGAAATCGCATCCCCCATATTTAAAATTTATTATAAACAATTTTAATATAAAATACGACGATTCTATCTACGTTAAGAACTAGAAAAACTAAGTGGTACCCGGGGGGGCGGAGGTGGCTCAGTCGGTAGCGCGCCAGGCTCGTAATCTGTAGTTCCCAGGTTCGAATCCCAGCTGGGTCAGCGTTGAGATTTATCTCCGCAAAAATTCCCCGCCCTGCCCACGGTCAGTAGGGGACACCGATGGGCTTGGAAAGGCCGCCGCCCGTCGGATGGGACGTTACGCCGTGGTCCCGTGTGTGGGAGAGCCATACCCTGTGCACGTTAAAGAACACACTGGATGGCCTTGACGGGAGACTACCATCTGTCTCCCAACAGCTGTTCCAGTGGGTCCCCTCCCCCAACCTTCTCTGAGCCTTCCGGGGTCCATGTGACCTAGCCATTTAGCCCATGGTGTGCAAAAAAGTGCCGCTCAGAGGTAAAACAACTCAACCCAACCTAAGTGGTACCCCAGCCTCACTTTTGCAGCTGCAAAGCATTGGAGGCAATCTCTGCAGTTCTGTGTACAGCTCAATGGTACTAAACGATAATCAACTCCCAACTGTTATATATTCTCTGTAAGTAAATTCATTACTTTCAGTCCAATATATCAATATCGCCATTTGGAACTACCGCGGCCTTTTCTGATGACCTCATAGTTTATAGACAATTTTTTTTTCGTAATGAAAATTAATCAGCTATAGTTGAAAAAAATATTTTTTTTTCTTAAATAGTGTTTTGTCAAAAGGATTCTGTAATAGTCTTTTGATTGTTTTCAAAGCTGGTTACCACGATTTACCCCGTTATAACTTGGATTTCGGGAGACAGAGTGTACACCCGTGTACCTCGGGAAATTTTGTGGCAAATAATTAAAAAACCGTTGAACTGTATTCTTTATAATAAATTTATTTACAAAATGCTAAAAAAAATGATATCGTATTCTGATTTAAATGCATACCTTAATCAATGTTTTTAAAATAGTCCGATATTTTCTTCTGCCGCAGCAGCTGATGGTGTTTCTTCGTCTCATACGTCTTAATGTTTTGCATAGGTAAAAGATGTGAAAATTATTATAATTATTCTCTCTGCATCCAATTCGTCACTTACGTTTTTAAATAATTTGCTTAGGGGAATCAAACTCACACACCTCTTCACTCTCGTTGTCATCTTCCGATAAATTTCGGGGGCGGGGGTGGCTCAGTCGGTAGCGCGCCAGGCTCGTAATCTGTAGTTCCCAGGTTCGAGTCCCAGCTGGGTCAGCGTTGAGATTTATCTCCGCAAAATTCCCCCCCCCCCCTGCCCACGGTCAGTAGGGGACACCGATGGGCTTGGAAAGGCCGCCGTCCGTCGGATGGGACGTTAAGCCGTGGTCTGTGTGCGGGAGAGCCATACCCTGTGCACGTTAAAGAACACGCTGGATGGTCTTGACGGGAGGCTACCATCTGTCTCCCAACAGCTGTTCCAGTGGGTCCCCTCCCCTAACCTTCTCTGAGCCTTCGGGGTCCATGTGACCTGGCCATCTAGCCCATGGTGTGCAAAAAAGTGCCGCTCAGAGGTAAAACAACCCAACCCATCTTCCGATAAATTTTTTGTCTTCCGCCGTTCTAGATTGCAGCTACAATTTCTTCATTATTTTTATAGACAATGAATGGAGTTTTCATTCATTTTAGAATTTTTATGTCTTGTATTATCCATATAAGATAACCATACCAAGGTCATTTTTTTCCCCAAACGACAGCTTCTCGGCGGTCATTTAGGGGATCGCTTTTGCTAGGCAGGCGGATCGCGGTGAAATTTGCAACACAGTTAAGAAGAAAATGGAATCACTTTGGGGTGAATCTGCGGTATGTCCGAATCCGTGGTTTAGCGAGGCGCGTTATAACGAGGTTCTACCGTATTCGCTTGAATCCCGTAAATCTGAATATGCTTGCAAAGGAATAATGTCAGCCAGTTACTCATGATGTAATGTGCTTTAAAAATGCCCGCAGTAATAAAATATGACGTATTTATATTTCATGCCTGAAACACTGCTTAAACAGAATTGCGTATTTTTTATATTCGTATTGTTTAGAAAAGTCAGATAGTGTAGTGTCACTAGAAATATATTTTAGTTTCTACTACACTAGTATATTAGAAAGGTTGAACCAGCCCGCAGACGAATAATCTTTATCTTACATTTGGGAATTATAATATTTAATATAAATTATAATATATTATTAAATTATATTATAATTATTATATATTAAATTATAATTATTATATAGTATTAATATAATAATTAATTTAAAATATAAAAAATATTTTAACAGAATCTTTCGTAATTCAAACAGCAACATTTGGGTGGCATGTCGGTTTTTATTGCCAGGTCTAGATTTATAATAGTTGCTAAATAAACGCCGAGTTTACCTATTAAATGTTTTGAGCTTTATCCAGTATTAATAAGTTCACTACTTTGCAGAAGTTGGTGAATATAATAGCAATTTTATTTAACGGAAACGTTTTTGAAACTTAACTAATAATAACCTTTAACCGAAAGATCTTAGGAGAGAAAAATCAAATATTAATATATGCATGCAGATTTCAGGAAGAGACAATAACGTATCACGTTTAAAGGAATTTTAACTTAGTAATCACCTAACCGCCGTCCCATGGCCGAGTGGTTAGCGCGCTTGGCTACTGATCTAAGGGACCTGGGTTCGAGCCCCGGGTAAGGCATGGATGTTTGTGTCGTTTTTCTGCTGAGGTGATGCCATCCTCACAGACCTTCTACTACCCTGGGGGCGGGGGTGGCTCAGTCGGTAGCGCGTCAGGCTCGTAATCTGTAGTTCCCAGGTTCGAGTCCCAGCTGGGTCAGCGTTGAGATTTATCTCCGCAAAATTCCCCGCCCTGCCCACGGTCAGTAGGGGACACCGATGGGCTTGGAAAGGCCGCCGTCCGTCGGATGGGACGTTAAGCCGTGCCCCGTGTGCGGGAAAGCCATACCCTGTGCACGTTAAAGAACACGCTGGATGGCCTTGACGGGAGGCTACCATTTGTCTCCCAACAGCTGTTCCAGTGGGTCCCCTCACCCAATCTTCTCTGAGCCTTCGGGGTCCATGTGACCTGGCCATTTAGCCCATGGTGTGCAAAAAAGTGCCGCTCAGAGGTAAAACAACCCAACTCAGACCTTCTACTATGGCATATAAACTGTCAGACCTCTGTGGCAAGCAGCTGCTTGAGGGGGTATTTATTTATTATTTTTTTTAATCACCTAACCATGAAAGAAATAGTTCTTACGTGAAGCTACAATTTGCATTGGTGTACTTCCTGCACAGCAGAAATGTTTTTCTCTTTAGATAGGATATGAAAATATTGTCTATTGATGTTAAAATTTTCATTTAAAATATTTTAGGAAAAATATGTTGATGCATATGATTAAAAAAATTCGAAAGAAATTTGAATATTTATTACCATATTTAATACTTAGTGTAACTTAGTTCTTTCAAAATCAACTGCATATTTTCAGTTTTATATTAATATTAAAATTAATCCTTCAATGCTGAAAGTCATTATAACCTCTGTATAAATCAGATAACTGAATTTTAGGTACTAAAGAAAATTTAAATGATACTGCATAAACTAATTAAAGTTGTTAGCGAACGAATAATTTCAATCATAAAAGCAGATCAACGGATGTGTGAAGTGTTTATAATAAAAGCAAGCAGTAGTCTGTGATCAAAACATTGATTGTATCATGTATATATGAATATGTATGCTGTCGTTTCAATAATGTGTTTGTCATAAAAATGAATTGCCCGTTAAATATGTGAATAAACATCACACACAAGAATACCCTGTTAATGAATAGTGATGTGAAAAAAAAGCCACATTTGTGCCTCTTTCATCGTAATGTTTAAACTCGTAATTTGTATGACGTCTTTTACTGGAAAGCTTGTAAAAAGTACTAGTTTTAAAGTATTTGGGTAAATAAACATGGGAAAAAAATTAGTAATTTTGTGCTGAATTTATTATTGCTTGCATATTTGTTTATACAGTTCTTACATGATGCGATCAAAATTTCCTCTAGCCATTGATGAAACAGCAGCAAACTTAAATTGGTGAATTAAATTTCTAAAGCAAACCCAACCCATACTAGTGATGATCCACCAGGAATAAAACCGCGTTCTTAAAGAGCCACAGGAAAAATTCTGTAATTAAAAACAAATACCTACATTTCTATTTATAGCAATGGCTAGTGGGAAAAAAAACCCATATGTTTAAGGAATCAAGAAAAATCTTATTCGAAAATCTTATTGAATATGTGAGATGGGGGTGGCTCAGTCAGTAGCGCGCCAGGCTCATAATCTGCAGTTCCCAGGTTCGAGCATCAGCTGGGTCAGAGTTGAGATTTATCTCCGCAAAACTCCCTACCCATAGTCAGTAGGAGACACCGATGGGCTTGGAAATGCCGCCGTCCGTCGGATGGGACGTTAAGCCGTGACTCCGTGTGCGGAAGAGCCATATCCTGTGCACGTTAAACAACACGCTGGATGGGCTTGACGGGAGACTACCATTTGTCTCCCAACAGCTGTTCCAGCGGGTCCCCTCCCCCAACCTTCTCTGAGCCTTCGGGGTCCATGTGACCTGGCCATTTAGCCCATGGTGTGCAAAAAAGTGCCGCTCACAGGTAAAACAACCCAATGTTAAAGAACACGCTGGATGGCCTTGACGGGAGACTACCATCTGTCTCCCAACAGCTGTTCCAGCGGGTCCCCTCCCCCAACCTTCTCTGAGCCTTCGGGGTCCATGTGACTTGGCCATTTAGCCCATGGTGTGCAAAAAAGTGCCGCTCAGAGGTAAAACAACCCAACGTTAAAGAACACGCTGGATGGCCTTGACGGGAGGCTACCATTTGTCTCCCAACAGCTGTTCCAGTGAGTCCCCTCCCCCAACCTTCTCTGAGCCTCGGGGTCCATGTGACCTGGCCATTTAGCCCGTGGTGTGCAAAAAAAGTGTCGCTCAGAGGTAAAACACCACAACCCTATTGAAATATATATTTTTGTTTTTTAATCCAATACTGCTAACTGACAAAATCGTTTAGTTATACACCTAAAAATGTTTGGTCAAAAAAATTGGGGAAAAAATGAGCCAAACGAATGTATTATTTGTTTTATGAGCTGCAAGTTCTTTTGCAGTGAGCCGCGGGTGGCCCAAAGGAATATTTCTTCACCTTTTTCTGCACGCAGCACCGTACTTAATTTTCGCCGTATCACTAACGGGTTTTAACGTTTAGTGTTAAGGGTTGGGTTGTTTTACCTCTGAGCGGCACTTTTTTGCACACCATGGGCTAAATGGCCAGGTCACATGGACCCCGAAGGCTCAGAGAAAGTTGGGGGAGGGGACTCACTGGAACAGCTGTTGGGAGACAGATGGTAGCCTCCCGTCAAGGCCATCCAGCGTGTTCTTTAACGTGCACAGGATATGGCTCTCCCGCATACGGGACCACGGCTTAACGTCCCATCCGACGGACGGCGGCCTTTCCAAGCCCATCGGTGTCCCCTACTGACCGTGGGCAGGGCGGGGAATTTTGCGGAGATAAATCTCAACGCTGACCCAGCTGGGACTCGAAACTGAGAACTACAGATTACGAGCCTGGCACGCTACCGACTGAGCCACCCCCGCCCCTTAGTGTTAAGGTCCGCAATCTTTAACTCTTTTACGACTAATGTATCGAAACGAATGGATATATGTCAGTACTTTGAAAGTAACATTTTAAAGCAGCGGTTCTGAAATGTTTTCGTCAACCTGTTTTCAGTATCTTCAGTCACCTAAATATATTGGAGCCTATAATATTTTGGAAAATATTTCATTTTTTAATTTTGAAAATACTTCCTCCTTTAAATGACGGATAGGAAATTCCCCAAACTCACTCCCCCTAAAAGACTTGCCCAGTGACAAAAAAACAAGGCAATTAAGGCTACCCCTTATATTCCTACGGAGAGCCCACCGACACGACACATGTTTAAGCCGGCCTACCCTTGAAATGGGAAAGTCTATTTTCTCCAACTGCCAAGTTCCGATAGAAGGAATTTTTTATACGTGTACCGAGAATTTCCTTCCGTAGAATTTCCTCTTTACGTTTTAACGTGGAGGAGAGCCAACCGTGGACTAGCAGTTAACTGGGTGTTATCGTTCTGGGCTTTATAGGAGCAACACTGTCTTTTTTTCTTCAATAATAATTCTTTTACACATTGCATAATTGTGTTGGATGTTACTTGTAACAGAAGCATAATATCAGCACTGCTTATGAGAGATTGCAATGACTGAAGAATTACTGGAGTCACCGTTAATGATGTCGACGAAGACGTTATAACATCTACGGTAAAGGAAATTATCGATGAAGTAGAAATTATTCCGCGGAATACAGGAAAAAAATTATTTTAAGCGGTAAGTTCAAACTCTTTATGATGTGAGTATCAATAGTTTTATTGTGACGAACCGATGATATTAAATCTCGCAAAAAATCGAAATCGAGTTTGTTTTATTTTCTGAGCCCGGTACCCTTAAAAAAAAAAGTACTACCAACCCCTGAAGAGAGCTGCTACCCTTATACGTTAGATGGCTTAGACATGAAGCTTTCACCTGTTCCCTACTAGATTGGCTTGGGTTGTTTTGTCTCTGAGCGGCACTTTTTTGCACACCATGGGCTAAATAGCCAGGTCACATGGACCCCGAAGGTTCAGAGAAGGTTAGGGGAGAAGAGGACTCGCTGGGCAGCATTGGGAGACAGATGGTAGCCTCCTATCAAGGCCATCCAGCGTTTTCTTTAACATGCACACGGTATGACTTTCCCAGCACACGGGGCCCGTGACTTAACCTCCCATCCGACGGACGGCGGCCTTTCCAAGCCCATCGGTGTCCTCTATTGATCGAGGGTAGGGTGGGGAGTTTCGGAGATAAATCTCGACGCTGGCCCAGGCGGGCTCGAACCTGGGAATTACAGATTACGAGCCTGGCGCGCTACCAGTTGCGCTACCTTTCGTCCCTTCTCTTTCGATCCACATCTTCATGGCAAGCAACTTTTAACAAGATAAACTTCATAGGTTTGTTTTGGTTTGTTTTACCTCTGAGCGGCACTTTTTTGCACACCATGAGCTAAATGGCCAGGTCACAAGGACCCCGAAGGCTCAGAGAAGGTTGGGGGAGGGGACCCACTGGAACAGCTGTTGGGAGACAGATGGTAGCCTCCCGTCAAGGCCATCCAGCGTGTTCTTTAACGTTGGATTGTTTTACCTCTGAGCGGCACTTTTTTGCACACCATGGACTAAATGGCCAGGTCAGAAGGACCCCGAAGGCTCAGAGAAGGTTGGGGGAGGGGACCCACTGGAACAGCTGTTGGGAGACAGATGGTAGCCTCCCGTCAATGCCATCCAGCGTGTTCTTTAACGTTGGGTTGTTTTACCTCTGAGCGGCACTTTTTTGCACACCATGGGCTAAATGGCCAGGTCACAAGGACCCCGAAGGCTCAGAGAAGTTGGGGGAGGGGACCCACTGGAACAGCTGTTGGGAGACAATGGTAGCCTCCCGTCAAGGCCATCCAGCGTGTTCTATAACGTGCACAAGGTATGGCTCTCCCGCACACAGAGCCACGGCTTAACGTCCCATCCGACGGACGGCGGCCTTTCCAAGCCCATCGGTGCCCCCTACTGACCGTGGGCAGGGCGGGGAACTAAACTTCATAGAGAACAAACTCAGACCCAACTTACTTTTGGGCATTTAGCGTAGTTGCTTAGGTTTGCCGTTTCAAAACGATAGCAAATATTAACAAAATAACGTAGAAATCTGATATGCTTCGCCCATAAACATCCGAATAAAATTAATATGCATTAATTCAGTAGTAAAGCATCACAAGAGATGTCCTGTACACATGGACCTCATAAAATAGTAAGCTGAAAAAAATAGATTTTGCCGTGAGTGGGATTCGAACCCACGAGACTTGGGTTCGAATCCAACGTGTTCCTATCTGTCATATCTTTAAAATGGCTCTGCACCTCTTAAGGTGGCCGATATGACAAGCGGCATGTCGTCTGCATAAGCCTGGAGCCAGACACCCTCAGGTAGGGTCATTCACAATCACTCCCCCTCAGACATGACCCAATCGATGATACCTCAGGTAGGAATCATCGGTCGGGTCAACTCCAGAGCCTTGTCTGCAACTAAGTTCCAGAGAAACGGGCCACTGCACGAACTTTGAGAGTGCCCCACTGGCATGGGAATAGGTGACCATTCCCTCATTGAGATGGGGCGGGGTGGCTCAGTCGGTAGCGCGCCAGGCTCGTAATCTGGAGTTCCCAGGTTCGAGTCCCAGTTGGGTCAGCGTTGATATTTATCTCCGCAAAATTCCCCGTCCTGCCCACGGTCAGTAAGGGACACCGATGGGCTTGGAAAGGCCGCCGTCCGTCGGATGGGACGTTAAGCCGTGACTCCGTGTACGGGAGAGCCATACCCTGTGCACGTTAAAGAACACACTGGATGGCCTTGACGGGAGGCTACCATCTGTCTCCCAACAGCTGTTCCAGTGGGTCCCCTTCCCCAACCTTCTCTGAGCCTTCGGGGTCCATGAGACCTGGCCATTTAGCTCATGGTGTGCAAAAAAGTGCCGCTCAGTTGGTCAGAGGTAAACCTCTGACCAACTGACCACTAACGGCACAAAAAAGTGCCGTTAGTGGTCAGAGGTAAAACAACCCAACCCAACCCTCATTGAGGTAATTGGACACCAGAATGAAAATGTTCCTGGGACAAGAACAATCTTTTAGCCTGCCTAGAATTGCAGGCCACCAGACATTGTCAAATACACCCGTCACATCCAAGGCGATGAGAGAGAGATGTGCAACTTATTCTCTTCGTTAACCCTTGCAATGCTCACCACCTGTGTGCCACATTGGCAGTGGTGGACAGGTCTGTCCTGAATCCGAATTGTTTGTTGTTCAGGAAATTGTTCGTACTACAATTGATCGTACAGTGGTATTGCACGCTATTTGTGAGCAGTTTGTCTGGTATCTTTCCCATCACTGGCAGCAGACATATCGGTCTGTAAGATCTTACGTCTGCCGGATTTCTACCCGCCTTATTGAAAAGGACTAGATCGGCCTGTTTCCAGTCTTTGGGAAGTTTCCCAGCTTCAGAAAGTTGTTAAAGAGCTGGGTGAACAGATCTTTGTGTTCTTTAAACAACTGCATCACAATCTCCACTATCAGACCATGTGGCCGAGTGGTTAGTGCGCTTGGCTACTGATCTACGGGACCTGGGTTCGAGCCCCGGGTAAGGCATGGCTGTTTGTGTCGTTTTTCTGCTGAGGTCCTGCCATCCTCTCAGACCTTCTACTGTGGCATATAAACTGACAAGCTACTGTCAGACCTCTGTGGCAAGCAGCTGCTTGAGGGGGTATTTATTTTATTCATTTATAGCACTGATCACCTCCTCTTCCGTGAACGGAACGTCATCTACCATGTTAGGTGGAACCCTGGAGATGATGTTGGACGTCATCAGAGCTCCTCTCATCATCTGAAGGAATAATCCCTCAATATCTTGAGGAATAATCCCTCAAGTAATACCTGGATAGTTTCGCCAAAAGAGGTGGTCTAGACCCACCCTCTTTGCGTATATATTCAGGGGTGTTATATCTTTCCCTGTTGCCAGCTTCTACTGCAGAGTAAAAGTGTTCTGTGCAGTAACCTCACTACAAAACTTTTGCCAAGAGGCTAACTGGGCTTGTCGGATTGCAAGCTTGTACTCCGCCTGAGCCTTCCTATACCTCTCTTCTCTGGAACTTCTTTCCCCATTGTGGCACCTTTGATACCTCCGTCTTAGAGCTCAAGCCTGCTTCCTTTTGATACCGAGC
Organism: Ryuthela nishihirai; assembly: GCA_038380435.1. Classification (NCBI taxonomy): domain Eukaryota; kingdom Metazoa; phylum Arthropoda; class Arachnida; order Araneae; family Heptathelidae; genus Ryuthela; species Ryuthela nishihirai. Next base: position 61,499,905 of record JAWZYU010000030.1, read on the forward strand.
TCTGGTGTCCACCAGGGCACAGACTTTATTCCTTTTGGGAGTTTCCCCTTGAACCCGAAAGCTTTCTCACAACTAGAGCTTATATACTCGGTTAATTCTCTGATGATGATTTTCAGAGAGTCACTATCAATAATGCTGGCAATACGCTGGCGGATCTTAGCCAGGCCCCATGCCACACAGTGCACGAGCTTGCACCAGTCAATTGCAAACCTTTGCAAACCAATTGTTACCAATTGCAATTTTACAAATTACAATTGTTACAAATTACAATTTGTTACCAATTGCAAACCTTTTGGTGTTGTATGGGGGCGGTGTTGTGCCTCCCACAAGGAACATTAAATAACTATGGTCTTGTTGGTGACCTTGTCGCTAACACACCAGTCCTGGATCAGTGGTATCGTCCGTGGCGTAGCCAGGGTCAAGTCAATCCAGCCTCTGGGGCCATGAAAAGTAGCTGGTATATCCAAATCATTTAATGAAATTAAATCAGCCGAATTGATAAAATCCAGAGTCATATATCCTCTGACATCTTGTCATCAAAGCACCCCCATAGCGGGTGCTTTGCGTTGAAATCACCTCCCACCACTAAGTTCTTATATTTGATCCGAGCTAGGACGTTTTGTAGCTCAGTCAATGAGTCCTCGATGTTACGACTCGGTGGACAGTAGATGGAGATGGTGTGTATATTTAAACTCCCAAAGCCAATCTCCACTACCACCACTGTGGTGGAGTGATATGCCAGTATGGCATTCACTTTGGGGTTAGAAACGACAATTCCAGCTTTTGGCTTGGCTTCTTTTGTGCAAAATAGTCTGTTGGTCAGAAGGAGCCCTCTAGTGATGTTCTCTGTGCAGTAGGGTTCTTGCACTAGAGTGACATCGACTCCTTCCTCTTTTATCACCTGGCTGAGTACGGCCGTTGCGACCCGTGCCCCATTTAGATTTATCTGAAGAAATTTCAAACTCGCTCTTCTGCCATCTTCTGGACATCTACTGCCCATAGTCTGTGCGCTTCCTCAGCAACTTCATTTCTCTGATATATGACGGACAGTTAGTGTGTGTCGTTTTTCTGTCGAGGTCCTGCCATCCTCTCAGATCTCCTACTGTGGCATATAAACTGACAGGCTCCTGTCAGACCTCTGTGGCAAGCAGCTGCTTGAGGGGGTATTTATTTTTTATTTTTTACTGCCATCGCGTTGTAACCCAGATCGTATTTGGCCCCATTCTCCTTGTTTGCCTCCTTGTTTTGCAAACAACACACTTTGGTTGGGTTTTTTGCACTCCCTGAAAGAGTGCTTGTCCGCGCACTGAGAGCACCTTTTTGTCTTCACGGTGCATGCTTTTTGCATATGCCCGAAGGCATAGCACTTGTAGCATCAGAGTACTTTGATGTACTTCTTTACCTGGCACCGTGACCAGCTCACATTAAGCTTACCTACTTCAATAAATTTTCTGTGCGAGGCATGCTGGACTTCAGAACCCAATGCACGGTGTTATCATCCTGCCCTCTCGAGGAGAACAGCGGGGTAAGATCCGCATGCTCGCCCGAGAGGGCATTTTGGGTCTGGATGACCTTCTGGAGTTGCTCCCGGTGGACCTCCTTGTCTACACTGTAGACAATGAGTTTCGGCCTAAGCTTCTTGGCTGGCTTGGCCTCCAAAACGTCTTTGAGCGCCTCGTGACTGCCCACCGCCTTTTTTAGACAGTCCACGTCGCCCTGCCTGACACATTTAATGATGACCCCATTTTTCTTCATGGGTTTCACTGTCATCACCCCGAGATTTAGCTCGGTAGGGTTGATGTTCTTCTTTAGGGTGTCCCTCACTTTTATTGCTGACTTATCCTTGTCTTTGTAAAAGACCAACAGGTATGCCTTTGTTTAAGGGGGTGGACTTCTTAGCACCACCAAACCTCCCTTTTCAACCCCTTGCCCTCCGACTGCCTTAGCACAGGTCGGCTTTGGCCCCATTGTTTTTGCGGAACACGCAGCTCTCCGCTAGATGCCACTGATGGTTGATATGGTGAGCTCTTGCTCACAGACCACAGCATGTAGCTTCTTAGCTACACCCATCACCTCAGATATTACTCCATTGCCTACGTTGTGCTGGAATATACTCCATTGGATATTACTCCTTTGTCTACGTTGTGCTGGATATTACTCCATTGCCTACGTTATGCTGGAACAGCACCTCCGCAAGTTCCTCCAAAAGGTCTGTTGCCACAGACAACCTCTTCGAAACCTTCTCGATGCCGTTGGGTTCTCCACTCCTGGGGAGCTCCTCAGTTACCTCTTTATGGCACCCCTTCTCTTCTTCCTTAGGGTCCTCTTTGCTATTTGGAGGCCCTTCTCCCTTCTGAGTATTGTTAGTGGTGGGAGGGGGAGTCTCAGGGACTTCCTCCACATCCACGGTAGGAGTGGCATCCTCCTAAGGCTTGCCGTCTTTTTTGCCTGTCCTCTTTTTTAGATATATTTTGACCCGATGTATATGACGCCGTTTTCTCGTCCATAGTAATTTGAGGTATTCCACCCAGGCGTTCTCCACCGATTACAGCGCCCAACAAGGGGAGGCCTTCGAGTTAAAGTCATCGCTCTTCGTATCTCAGAGATGTGCCCAGGTTATACCCAGACTTAGGATCTCCCATTAGGTCAGAGCAGGATCCAGGCCAAGGCCCGGACTGATTCGGTTCCTGGTCCGGACCCAACTCCAATCGTCAAGGACCACCATCACCTGGTTGGCTCCCGCAACCCCCTGGCCCACCCCGGATGTACAGGTAGGATAGGGGATGCCTCACGAACCGATTGATCTGAGTGAGCCAGCTCAGACCTCCGTTTTATCGAAGCAGAGGTCAAAGACGGCATATTGGGCTTTCCAGGTTTCTGACTCTCAGCTGCCAGGATCCCCTTTTCCACATTACGGGTCTCCACCCTGGGTAAACAGGTGGGCCACTCTTAGGCATATGGCAACCATGATATTCCTCCCTCTTGCCCACATTGGGCCCATCAAATCCTAATCAAACTGGCCTGCCACCAACTATATTTGATACGTTGCTCAATTTCAGCAACCTAATATGCCAGCATACGTCCCGAGTCCAGACTATTCTCCCTGATAGAATTGGGAGCCTCACCTCTTCCTCTTCTCTTTACCTCCTCACTTAACACAACTCACCACAATCAACTCTCTTATCTCTCAACACATCTCCATACTGAACTCGAGCCTAAGGGGCTCTGTTGACTTAAGGTCAACTGACAACCACGCACAAATATGTGCTTGCCCCTGTAGAAGTCTACATAGATGGGGAACTCTTAGTCTGACCTAACTGTTTCGGCCTGCCTGACATGAGTAACTCTGGTCAGTATAGTCCTCAACTTCATTAAGGCACTCAAGCCCTTTCACCACGGCAAGGTTGGATTGGATTGTTTTACCTCTGAGCGGCACTTTTTTGCACACCATGGGCTAAATGGCCAGGCCACAAGGACCCCGAAGGCTCAGAGAAGGTTGGGGGAGGGGACCCACTGGAACAGCTGTTGGGAGACAGATGGTAGCCTCCCGTCAAGGCCATCCAGCGTGTTCTTTAACGTGCACAGGGTATGGCTTTCCCGCACACGGGGCCACGGCTTAACGTCCCATCCGACGGACGGCTGCCTTTCCAAGCCCATCGGTGTCCCTTACTGACCGTAGGCAGGGCGGGGAAATTTTTCGGAGATAAATCTCAACGCTGACCCAGCTGGGACTCGAACCTGGGAACTACAGATTACGAGCCTGGTGCGCTACCGACTGAGCCACCCCGCCCCCCACGGCAAGGTGGTTCCCTTCGAGGAGGAAAAACACCAATACCATAATATATGTAAGAATATACTAAAGAATAATATAAATCAAACATATTTTGTGACTGACATTATTCTGCAACCTCTTTATGCTGACAATATTTTTTAGAAATAGTAACACTTAGCTGAGAAACATGAAAATTCCAAGACAATTTATTATGAATCCATAATCCTAAAAATTTTACTTCATTACATAATTCAACTTCATTGTCATTTATAAAGATATTTATCAGAGGAAAATCAACCATTTTATTTTTATTGCGAAAAATCATACATTTAGTTTTATTCAAATTTATTACCATTCTATTTTAAAATGTCGTTATTTATATCCTTAAATGTACTATTAGTTTCATACAAGCACTTCTAGGTAACCATGGAAAGAATTTATATTTATGTCATCAGCATACATAATCATTTTACATTTACTCTTTTGTGAATCAATGTCATTAACGTAAATTAAAAATAATAGTGGCCCTAATATGGACCCCTCAGGCACTCCTCTATGCCGAAGAACAGGATCAGGCCAAGTATTGCCAATTTCTACGATGGTTGTTCTATTAAATAAGTAGCTCTTTAATCAACTAGATCGTTTGCAATTTCATTTAAATATTTGGTATTTTCCAGCTTGTCGCATTGCTAGAGGCTGTTCTTTCAGATTTTATTTACCATATTTAACACTCTCTAACAATGGAAATTTCAACTCATAACTGATTCGAAAAATATAAATATTAATATTTTATTACCTGTAAAAATTTTTTTTTTCGTTTATCTCTTAAAATAAAAAAGTTTTGTATTCCCACCTACTTGGGGGTAAGAAGGCAAAGCCTTGCTGCCATTGTAAACCTTCTGACCATAACCCTCTACTACCAAAATTTCAGAATTCCAAATAGATCGTTAGCAATATTCGTTTGAATTTTTTTCCATTTTTCCCCGCTAGAGGGCGATATTAAAACCATTGGGAGATTTCAAAATTGCTAATTGTAATATTTCATCAGTACCTATGAAATGCAAAAAGAATTTTTCATTTATCTCTAAAAGTAAAAGTTGATTTCTATAGAGGGACAGACAGACGGACAAACGAACCAAACGACAAAGTGAAAACATTAGCCCGTTTTGCAAGCGAACTAAAAAGAAATTATTTGTTGGGTTTCAGTTAGCTCGTTTCACTTTTGCAGCTCATTACTGTCTTCTGACGGAATTTCTTGAAAAAAATCTTCATTTATTTCTGTGAGTAGAATTTTTCCGCCAAATGCAATGCAGTGAGGCATTAATAAAATATGGAAGCTTTTACAAGCAAAAATGTGGTAGAAATGTATAAAACTATAACAACTGAGAAGCATTATCTAGGTACACACACTAACTCATAGGCTTTCGACTCGCATTACAACAAACATGGCGCCGATAAACCATGTGACTCAATCAACCAATGGCAATCAATCACCGAGATGGCCAGCCTCTAACTATACAGAGCCTCTAGTCTTGACTAAGGTCTTTATCTTCAGTCTCATTTCCATTAACCCTTCCCGGGTCCAACCTGAAAAACTGGTTTGCATTAAAAGCCAAGTTATTATTTTTATAAGTTTAGCCGAAGGAAAAATTAACTTTAGAACTTTTTTTGCCAAATAACTAATGAAAGGAATTATGACATGTTATATACCAAATTAAATCAGCCTTTAATTGTGAATTTTCTGAAAATAAAATATTAAAATAAAACTAGTCATTCTTTTGGTTAAATAAGGCTTTTTATGGCCGAGTGGTTAGCGCGCTTGGCTACTTATCTAAGGGACCTGGGTTCGAGTCCCGGGTAAGGCATGGATGTATGTGTCGTTTTTCTGCTGAGGTCCTGCCATCCACAGACCTCCTACTGTGGCATATAAACTGACAGGCTCCTGTCAGACCTCTTTGGCAAGCAGCTGCTTGAGGGGGTATTTATTAAATTTTTTTATTAAGAGTCATGTAGTAAAAATTTTTCTGGAAATGCAAATAAATATTTATCTAATAGACAGAAATTATTATAATGCTTAAGAATAGAAAGGCTATTTATTCCTGAATAACAGAAATATGAAGTTTTACTTGAAAGAAGAAAATTTCTCTCTTTTCAATTTTTTTTTTCCCTCGGTACCATGCTTTAAGAAAAGTCCAGGCTTGTTGCCGAGTCAAATAAATAAGTCAAATTTAGAATATTTGAATAGCTAATCAACAAAAATAGATTGTTATACTAAACAGGATTTAATTCTAAATTTTATTAAAACAAATTTAGTAAATGTAGAAACCTGTTAATTTTAATAAGACTTTTTTATAGTGATATAGTGAAAGAATGTGCATACTTCATAATTATTTCCAAAATCTTCCGTTTTTGAAAATAGCAGGGTTTTTTTGTTAATTTTTGGCAGATTTTTGAAACTTTAAGGAAAAATTCGTTCATAATAGTTCAAACTTGTGAGCTTAAATCATACTTGTGAATTTAAATCAACCTTCCTTAGTAGATGTTTGAGAAAATCAGATACCTTTTAGTAACATATGATTTCAAAACCCAGTCAACATTGGGTTCCTTTACAATTAAATCCATATTGCAGCACTCATAATAATGGATGTTATTCTAGAGCAGGGAATTATAAAGTTCATTTGGTTATGATCTGGATCTGTTGCTACCTACTTTTTTGCCAAGCTTTTTTGCCCTACTTTTTTGCCTACTTTTTTGCCCTACTTTTTTCAGACTCTATCACTCACTATAGAGTCTGAAAATATGCGACTCATTTTCCCACTTGGATCTGGATTGCGGCTGTTCAATTGCTTTTGTTTTTGAACTGCAGCAGACCTGGGCACATTCTGTGTGGTATATTCTCAGGAATGCTATCTAAGTTTTGGAAAGTGTTACATGATAACAGGTCTTTTAAGTGACTCATTGATTCTATCTTCATAAACAGATTTACCACCCCTTCCCGTAGCCGAGTGGTTAGCGCACTTGGCTACTGATCTACGGGACCTGGGTTCGAGCCCCGGGTAAAGCATGGTTGTATGTGTTGTTTTTCTGCTGAGGTCCTGCCATCCTCACAGATCTTCTACTGTGGCATATAAACTGACAGGCTCCTGTCAGACCTCTGTGGCAAGCAGCTGCTTGGGGGGTATTTATTATTATGAAGGAAGGAATGCTATTGGGACAGATACATCAGCAGCAAGGAAAAGATTAGCAAAGGCACATGATGATTTATTTGGTCCTTGGATGGAACTCACCAATCTACTTTAAATTGGGGCCGTTGTCAGCAAGAGACAGTGAATCGAGGTGTGTTGTAGAGTTAAATATCCAGCAACTGAGTACATTTGAAAGAATGTTTTCAAAAATTTTGTAAAATTGTCCAGGTGTATAGTAGCTCAAAAAAGTATCCGAACACTATGGTTGATTACAGAACTCAGAAAAAATATCTGGCAACGATTTTTGTTTTTTTAGAAATTAGTGATCTGGCAACCTTCGTGTCACGTGACACCAAGGTTGCCAGATCACCAATTTCTAAAAAAATTCGTTGCCAGATATTTTTTTGAATTTTGTAATCAACCGTATTGTTCGAATATTTTTTTGAGCGATTGTACTAGGTCTTTTTCAATTGAAAAATTCTAGTAAATTTCTTCTGTTCGGTGGCAGTGAAAAAAAGACTAACACTGACAAAAAAAACTCAGATACTGGAAGTGGAGAAGAAAAATTAAGTGTCAAAATTTTTTACGGTAGATTCAAAGTAAAAATTAAAATGCCTATGGGGGGAAAAAGTCTAATAATAAAATGCAAAAGCAAACATTTTTGACAGATTGTTTTTAATGCCTAAACCTATGCTAATGTCGATCATAAGAATTTTTAATTGTTAAGTTCTATTTTTCCCTTTAGGTAATACTTTTAGGCCTAGTTCGATCCCCTAATTAACTACGTTTCAGCATTATTATTGTATGCATAATTTTCTAGCCAAATAGTTTGCTGATTGGAACTTTATTTGCTTCCATTCATTCCCTTTACCACACGATATTATGAAAAGTATTCACACACGTCCATATTATGTGAATGGAATGCTATATTCAAAGCTTTAAGTTTGAAAATAAGCTTTGCATGGGTAAATATTACTGGTGACAGATATCTTTCTTAAATCTCTGTAAATTTCATTTTCCAACACTATTGATTTAATATAAACTTTAAAGATTTATGAAAGCTGAAACATTTAATAGCGGAATTGCTACTTAGGTACTTACATCAAAATTAAAACTATAACAGCTATTACAAATACACCTATCCCTCGATTTACACGGTACTCAGTTCACACAATTTTGGCTTTGCACGGTCAAAAAATGCAACCAGTTTCGATTTACACGGTACTGACTGAGACGTACATAGAAAGGAAATCTCAGTCAGTACCGTGTAAATCGAAACTGGTTGCATTTTTTGACCGTGCAAAGCCAAAATTGTGTGAACTGAGTACCGTGTAAATCGAAGGATAGGTGTAATTCACTCAAATGATTTTATTTTTGCAAACCTGTGTAAATATTCTTCAGGTTTTCCTTAAAAATTGTTCGTATCAAGCATTGACAACAGTGCTCAATGTTAAATGTTCCAACTATAAGAACTCTTTAAATATTTAATTAATATTGTTGAAATTTTGGATTCTGAGATATTTAAATGATCTACTCAATTTCTCTCCAGTGACATTTTTTCACAAAAGTGTAATTTCAAAATTTAGGGAGCTTGAATGTGGCTTTCCATTCACATAACATGTAAATGTCTGAACATACATAATCCTCAAGAAGCCACTGCCTCTTGTGGTCCAACCAGACTGAAAAAGCTACAGCTGTTGCAATAGGTCACTTCTAACAACTTTCCATTTTCCTAAACTTTCAGGCATGTTGTTCATAATTATTCACTAATGTAATTATGCATATAGGCAACATGTCCAAACCAACACACACACTCTCACACACGCGGTGTTGCTGAAAGGTGATAGATGACTCCTTCACATAACATCATTGATTACAAAGTCAAACCATCTAATGCTCAAGATACTTTGTAAGCATCTAGAATCAATAACATCGAGTTTCCTGCGCCTGAACACTTATGGTAATATAATGAAATTCTTTTTAATCATCCCAATAATGGACACCTCTCTGTAATAGACAAAACATGATGCCGATGAGTGTGTTATATGTGTGTGTTTCACTTATTACAAAGGTAAGTCCATAGAAAATTTTCAAAAAGCTGCAAACTTCAGCATTGGCATCTACCATACTAGGACTCCTACGATTTTGAATTCTTCACTCTACCTTTATGATTCATCAAAATTTGAAACTCTCACCTTTTAAAGACAGTTACCCATTAAAGATGGTATTTTGATTAATTTATAAATCTTGAAATAATTACAATAAGTTTGATACGGGGTAGCATAGACGTTTAATTAAAGTCATTTTAAATTGTTTAACAGCGACACAGAAAATTAATATAGGCAATTTAATTAGTCCACTCTGGATTCCTCCAATTTCTTTTTTTTTTTTTTGATATTTAACAGCATTATTTATCATGCAAAAGTCGTTTAAAAATTCGCAGAAGCTGAAATAATTATTTTAGAAATTGCTAAAAAAGTGTAGCTTTATATTTTAATGAAAGTTTTAATGTAACCGATATTGTTTGATGAACATAAAGTCAAGTTTTCAATAAAGCAAATTCATAATAAAATGGTATCTGTAAATGTAGCAAAATAACTTTGAACCTCATAAGAAACAAAACATGTTTTTTAGGTGCTTGTTAATCTGTTGCTTATCAGATTCTACTAGTTTTTATATTTGTGCTAAGCTTAAAATAAAAATTTTATTAAATGGTTTTTTTAGATATGAGTTGTCAAATATTAGTTTATGAATTATGTTCATCTGTGTAACCATTCCAATGGCCTTCCAAGCAACCTCAACTTGGAACTCTGTACCGAGCGATATCACTTCTTTAAATTCTAAAACAAATTTAAAAAACTATATTACTCACCTCCTATTAGAATATTGAAACGTTTGACCAACAACATCTCCTCACCCCCATTCCCACGCCCCATCTTTGTCCTTTGTCTGGATTATCCACAATCTTTTTTCCTTTCTGTATTCATTCATTTAATATTACTCTCTGTTGTCTTAAACTTTCCTTTTCTTCCCCCTAAGTTTTCTATGTTCCTTTTTTTTATCATATTTAATATTATATGTTTGTCTTCGTCTGTGTAACTTGTCTTTTCGTTTATATGTATCAAATAATTATGCAATTCCTGTAAATATGTTTGTCGTTTTGTACTATCATCAATATTTCTTTTTAATTTTTGAAATGTACTGGGGCATCAAGCCACTTGAACGTTTAAATTAATATTTAAAATTACCTGTACCTTGGCTTTACTGTAACCCCCTTGCATGAAATAAATTATTATTATTACAGTTGGCTTCTGAAGAGTTTGAGCCCTAGATAAGGGGGGGGGGGGGCTCAGTCGGTAGCGCGCCAGGCTCGTAATCTGTAGTTCCCAGGTTCGAGTCCCAGTTGGGTCAGCGTGGAGATTTATCTCCGCAAAATTCCCCGCCTTGCCCACAGTCAGTAGGGGACACCGATGGGCTTGGAAAGGCCACCGTCCGTCGGATGGGACGTTAAGCCGTGGCCCCGTGTGCGGGAGAGACATACCCTATGCATGTTAAAGAACACGCTGGATGGCCTTGACGGGAGGCTACCATCTGTCTCCCAACAGCTGTTCCAGTGGGTCCCCTCCCCCAACCTTCTCTGAGCCTTCGGGGTCCATGTGACCTGGCCATTTAGCCCATGGTGTGCAAAAAAGTGCCGCTCAGAGGTAAAACAACCCAACCCCTAGATAAGGCATGGCTATTTCTTATCTTTCTGCTGAGGTTTTGTATTCCTCGCAGGCATTCTCCATTGTATATTATGCTAACAGGCTTCTACTAAACCTCAGTGGCAAGCAGTTGCTTGAGGGTTTTTTATGTTATGCATTTATCTTTGCGAATTTTAATGTTTATATTTTACTTTGTGGTTTACCTTCTTTACACAGTATTTAACAAGTAAGCTGATATTGACATTTTTATATATATATGTGTTTTTTTTTTTTGCATTAAATTTGGCAGCATTTTACTATTTTTAGAGCAGTACTGGATAAGAAGATTCCGTAATTATGGATGTGACTTGTTGTACGAGTGAAGAAGAAAAACGGCAAAGGGATATCAACAAACGTATTGACGAGATGCTTAAACAAGATAAATATGATGCTCGTCGAAAACTAAAGTTATTATTACTCGGTGAGGGTCTTATTTTATTCAGATTTTATTTTCTTACACTGTTAAATTTTAAAGCATGAAATGTTTCATATATTACTAATAAAAGACAATGTAAAAAAATATTTTTCGATTCAGGTTGAACTATTGATTACATACCAACTACCCTCTTAAGATCATTACAAACTATACTGCTGACATTGAAAAGTTACATTAACAATGATTTTGTACAAATATGATCTAAAACATCTTTCGGGGATTGAGTTGTTGGGTTGTTTTACCTCTGAGCGGCACTTTTTTTGCACTAAAATGGACAGGTCACAAGGACCCCGAAGGTTTTATGGCACGGCAATTTTTTGCACGCCATTGGCTAAATTGCCAGGTCGCATGGATCCCAAAGGCTCAGAGAAGGTTGGCTGAGGGGACCCACTGGAACAGCTGTTGGGAGACAGATGGTAGCCTCCCGTCAAGGCCATCCGGCGTGTTCTTTAACGTTGGGTTGTTTTACCTCTGAGCGGCACTTTTTTGCACACCATGGGCTAAATGGCCAGGTCACATGGACCCCGAAGGCTCAGAGAAGGTTGGGGGAGGGGACCCACTGGAACAGCTGTTGGGAGACAGATGGTAGCCTCCCGTCAAGGCCATCCAGTGTGCTCTTTAACGTTGGGTTGTTTTACCTCAGAGCGGCACTTTTTTGCACACCATGGGCTAAATGGTCAGGTCACAAGGATCCCGAAGGCTCAGAGAAGGTTGGGTGAGGGGACCCACTGGAACAGCTGTTGGGAGACAGATGGTAGCCTCCCGTCAAGGCCACCCAGCGTGTTCTTTAACGTGCAGAGGGTATGGCTCTCCCGCACACGAGGTCACGGCTTAACGTTCCATCCGACGGACGGCGACCTTTACAAAGCCCATCTGTATCCCCTACTGACCGTGGACAGGGCGGGGAAATTTTTGGAGATAAATCTCAACGCTGACCCAGCTGGGACTCGAACCTGGGAACAACAGATTACGAGCCTGGCGCGCTATCGACTAACCCACAGCCGCCCGGGGATTGGGACTTGAACCCTAGAATTGGTAGCTCTCAAATTTTCAACAGCTCAGTTAGTTCTTGAGAATGTCTAATTTTTAGTCGTGGCCGAGTGGTTAGCATGCTTGGCTACTTGATCTAAGGGACCTGGGTTCGAACCCCAGGTAAGGCATGGATGTATGTCTCGTTTTTCTGCTGAGGTTCTGCCATACTCTCAGACCTTCTACTGTGGCATATAAACTGACAGGCTCCTGTCAGACCTCTGTGGCTACGCAGCTGCTTGAGGGGGTGTTTATTTTTATTTTTTTACTGTTTCTAGGGTTAAGATATCCAGTTTTAAGACAGCACTGAAAATGTGCAATGTAATGGAACATAATTAAAAGATTATGCATCTAACATGGAACACAAATGTTTGTTTAATTCCTTATCTAATGATTTGTAAGAGCAAAAATATCGTGTTATGTTGTTACTTTTCTTTACATTGATTGGTGGTGGCTTTAATCCATTCTTTGCCAATCGATAGGAAATTTTACCTTAATTTATGAATTATGGAAAAGGATGGGGAGGATTGGAGATTTGTGAAATCTTACCATGTCTATATGCATATAATGCCTATCCCTCGATTTACACGGTACTCAGTTCACACAATTTTGGCTTTGCACTGTCAAAAAATTGCAACCAGTTTCGATTTACACGGTACTGACTGAGATTTCCTTTCTATGTACGTCTCAGTCAGTACCGTGTAAATCGAAACTGTTTGCATTTTTTGACCGTGCAAAGCCAAAATTGTGTGAACTGAGTACCGTGTAAATCGAGGGATAGGTGTACTTACCTATTCTTCACAAGCATAACACAAATGAAACATAAGAAAAATAGATATTTGGTTTTAGAGTCATATGGATGACATGAAATTATAAGATTTTTGTGTGAAATAAATATTTTATGTTCTTTTTGTCTGCAGGGACTGGAGAATCTGGAAAAAGTACATTTATCAAGCAAATGAGGATTATACATGGTGCAGGATATTCAGATGAAGATAAAAGAAGCTTTATCAAACTAGTATTTCAAAATATATTTATGGCTATGCAAAGCCTGATTAAAGCAATGGATTTACTAAAGATTGACTACAAAGATCCAGCCAATCCAGTAAGCTTATGTTATTGCATATAAATTAATTACGGTAATCAAAGCAAAGTTATTGATATTAATGTTTACAACTGTAATCTTAATTAAATGTCACCTCATTAAGTTTTAAAATACATATAGCAAGGTTCAAAATTTTGGGCAATTGGTGAAATACATGCAGTCAGAAGATACATTGGCAGACTTACATGAAATGATATTAAAAATGGAACAGTCAATGTTGTAAGGGCTACAGGTGATATTACAATAATTATAAAGCAAAATGTTCAATATGGACACCTTTGAGTTCATAGCACACTTGTATACATTGTTGGCATGCTTCGTTTAGTGCCGTCAACATTTCTTTGATGATCATGGCTATCTCTGCCCCTGTGGCATCTTTCAATTCCTGAATCATGTGAAGAAATTTTCATAGATCCTGGATTTAAGGCATCCCCACAAAAAGTCTGAAAGTATTGGGTGAGTGTATGTAGGTGGTTGTTCAATGGGACTTCACTGTCCAGCTCATTTACCTAGCAGGTTACAGTGTAGCCAGTCCTGACCACTTCTCACATAACATGTGGGTGCATCATCCTATTGAAAATAAGTTTTAATTGTAACAAATTGTCAAGTTAAGGATTCAGTACATTTTCCAATATTTTAAGTAGATCTGAGCATTTGTGTTTTTCTGAAAGGAAAATGGATTAGTGGTTCACATAGCTTTCAGATGAAAAATTGCCTCAACAAAAAAGTAATCTGGTGCCCAATGTTCTGATCAGTCTGCTCCATTTACAGAATTTCATTCTGCAGTCACAATCGCCAAAATTGAGTTCCTGTACAAATCGGAGTTTGTACAGATGGAACCTATGTTTCTTCAGAATATGATGCACTGAAGTTTTGCTGATATTACATTGTTGTGCCAGTTTGGGAGTTGGCTTTTTTGACAAACATGACAATATATTTGTTGATATAGACATAATGCATGTCATGGTAGAAGATTGTTCTGTTGCTGAAGTAGAGCAAGCAGGTTTCACACATTCCTCCAATGTAGAATTTGACGATGCCAATAGAAGCAAAGAGTTCAGGTGCCTGCGATGACTTCTGCTCAGGATTATCCACCAGCTGATAAACATATCCTGTGGATCTATTCACTTGGGGCTGTCAACCCACAAACAAACAGAAAACACAGCGGAAGATTTTCCCTCCACAGAAGCCCACCAGTGCAGCAAAATCAGGATCCATAATCATGCTCAGAGCCATATATCTGTCCAGTCCAGTGGGTTTATATGGTCAGCACCAGGGAACTGTGTGGTTGACCACTCCTCAGCAACTTGTCACATAACATGTGGGTGCACCATCCTATTGAAAATATGTTTTCATTGTAACAAATTCCAAGTTAAGGATTCCGTACATTTTTCCAATTTTTTAAGGTAGATTTGAGCATTTATGTTGTTCTGAAAGAAAAATGGACCAGTGGTTCAATCTATCAGATTCCTGTGCAACCCATCAAGTGAAACCTATGTATATTTATAAATGTCCCGGTGTTTGTAGTATGTTAGTTGTTCACAAACCATTAAGTTTACTTTCCTGTAGGAAACGTTGCCCTTTGCCATTGCAGCTACCAATACTAAAAGGGCCTATCACCCCTCCCCAAAGATTAGAGTCAGTACCAACTTTGGCATTGAAGTCACCTAGAACAAGGGTAATATTTCCTTTCTTGACAGAATTCAAAATATCCTGAAGTTGTCCGTAAAACCTATCCTTCTCATCGTCATCCTCAGTGGGGGCATAACAGCAGATAACAATCAAGTCTTTAATGCTTGTCTGAAATTTTGCTGTAAGAAACCTTTCATTAATGCACTCATATCCTAGAAAAGCATCACTAGCAGGTCTGCTGAGAAGCAGACCCACGCCTTGGTGATGCTTATTGTCGTCCCTCCCTGAAAAGAGAAATTTAAAGTTATTTTTAAGTATCTCACCTTTACCTGTCCATCTGGTCTCTTGCAAGCCTAGAATATCTAGGTTATAACGTTGGAATCCCTCCGTGAGGACATCAAGAGAATAATCTCTATGTAACGTCCTCAAGTTACCTGCAGAGAGAAAATGATTAGTAGGTTTTTTTAAAGAAACTAGGTATATTGAGATAGGTAGAGCCAACAATATCAAACAGCCTCCTGATCACAAGCATGGGGCAAAGACCTGTCCCTCCTCCGCTAAAGGCTGAAGTCAACGATGCTGGTAGGAACTTCAGGTACTACCTTTTCAAGTGGACTTTTTCAAGAGCCATATGGCCTGCCTGAGACACATTACTCCAGTTTAGGCTTGACGATGCCCAACTAGCTAAGTAAGGTTCAGGTACCTGCGATGGCCTCTGATTGGGATTATCTACCAGCTGATATAAGTATCCCGTGCCTCTGTTCATTTAGGGCTGGCAACCCAGAAGCAAACAGAAAACATAGCGGCAGACTCTCCCTCAACAGAGGCCCACCAGTGCAGCAAGTCCAGGATCCATAATCAAGCTCAAATCCATAAACAAGTCCAGTCTAGTAGGTATAAATGGTGAGCACCAGGACTCTGTGAAGTTGACCACTCCTCAGCAGGGTTGAAAAAAAAGAAAAAAAGTGGCCATAGATGACCAGATCAGCAGACCATACTGAACTGGCAACCCTCCGCTTCCGTTCCCTTCCAAAAGAGAATATCTCTTTTGAAACGTACTAACGGCCTGCACCAACATATAAATCACATGCACACAAATTTTTTAAAAATATCACCATAATGCACTCTGTGTGTTGTATACACTCATTTATATTTTGAATATATCTCTGTTTTCTACTTATTTCAGGATAATGGGATGAAGGTGGCTCTGTTGATTGCGTTCCAGGCTCACAATCTGCAGTTCCCAGGTTTGAGTTCCAGCTGAGCCAGTGTTGAGATTTTTCTCTGCAAAACTCCACAACTGCCCTCGGTCTTTGGGGCGGGGGTGGCTCAGTCGGTAGCGCGCCAGGCTCGTAATCTGTAGTTCCCAGGTTCGAGTCCCAGCTGGATCAGCGTTGAGATTTATCTCCGCAAAATTCCCCGCCCTGCCCACGGTCAGTAGGGGACACCGATGGGCTTGGAAAGGCCGCCGTCCGTCGGATGGGACGTTAAGCCGTGGCCCCGTGTGCGGGAGAACCATACCCTGTGCAAGTTAAAGAACACGCTGGATGGCCTTGACGGGAGACTACCATCTGTCTCCCAACAGCTGTTCCAGTGGGTCCCCTCCCCCAACCTTCTCTGAGCCTTTGGGGTCCATCTGACCTGGCCATTTAGCCCATGGTGCCCACGTTAAAGAACACGATGGATGGCCTTGACGGGAGGCTACCATCTGTCTCCCAATAGCTGTTCCAGTGGGTCCCCTCCCCCAACCTTCTCTGAGCCTTCGGGGTCCATGTGACCTGGCCATTTAGCCCATGGTGTGCAAAAAAGTGCCGCTCAGAGGTAAAACAACCCAACGTTAAAGAACACGCTGGATGGCCTTGACGGGAGGCTATCATCTGTCTCCCAACAGCTGTTCCAGTGGGTCCCCTCCCCCAACCTTTTCTGAGCCTTCGGTGTCCATGTGACCTGGCCATTTAGCCCATGGTGTGCAAAAAAGTGCCGCTCAGAGGTAAAACAACCCAACCCAAAGCCCTCGGTCAGTAGAGGATACCGAGGACTTAGAAAGGCGGCCGTCTGTCGGGTGGGATGATAAGCCATGTCCTGTGTGCAGGAGAGACTACTTACTTGTGCAATTAACACACTGGATGGCCTTGAAGGAAGCTATCATCTGTCTCGTGACAACTGTTAAGGGTGTTCCTTCCCCTAAATCTTCTCTGAGCCCTCAGGGTCCTTGTGGCTTGGTAATTTAGCCCATTGTGTGCAAAAAAAGAGGTGTTCGGATGTAAAGCAACCCAACTACCAGATAGCACTCTAATGTTTTATTTTTTGTTGTTAACATATTTAAAATACAGTTGTCCTTGCTGAATGAATCCATGTTTTCACTCTTCAACCTGAAATTCTAAAATATAGGAATGGTTAAACAGGTATTACTTTTGACATCGGAATACGGTATTTTTTATTATCATTATTGTTCTATGCTTTGATATTTATTTATTTATTTATTTATTTTAATCAGGATAATGCTGATCTTGTACAAGGTGTTGACTTTCAAATTGTTACTACTTTTGAAAATCAGTATGTTGAAGCAATTACAGCATTATGGAATGATCCTGGTATTCAAGAATGTTATGATCGCAGAAGAGAATATCAGCTTACAGATTCAGCAAAATAGTAAGTTTTTTTTTAATAACAAATTTAAAGTCACCTTTAATTATTGCCATTTAAAAATGAATAATAAGGAAATAATGTAGTTATATATTGCTGACAAAACAGAATCTAATCCAGCTGAAGAGGAAGACACTTTGGATGAAACAATCCTAATTGAAGACTTCTTATGAAGCTGGATTTGGAGTTATAATTAACACAAATTCAGTGTTTTATCGATGTGAGAACTATTAACTTGAAGCCAAAAATAGAAAAATCAATTTGTCATTTTGTTTTATAATTTTAATGTTAAAAAAAAATCTAATGTCACCTACTTACTACTAAGGTCTGACAGATGCCCACCAGTATATTCATAGAGATGAATTATAATGAAGGCAATACCTCAACAAAAAAATGACATAAATCAAAATGAGAGCATCCCTGCAAGTGTCAATAAATAATTCTATGGAATATTATTGGAACACCTATGTTTGCTCAGTTATTAAGACTATATTTACAATTAATTTTTATATAGATGTTCTTTATCAGTTTTTTTTAAAGAGAATGTCTTTACAGCTTAGTGATGTGGATATTTTCTTGATTTAGCTAGTTTCTTAATTTTAGTATTGTTTCTTGGTTTTCCAATTGAAAAAAAAAAACGATCTTTTATCATTTCCTTAGATATAAATGGTCTCAGAACAAACAGGATTTCCTTGGTTATGAAATCATCCCCCCCCCCCCCTGACAATGAGAGGGAAAGTAATCCAATTTTGTCAATGGGTTTTTAATATTAAGGAGGTTTTTAACCCTTTTCCCACTTGGTAGAATTTTATTTTGAAGAAATAATTAGCTCATGAATTTAAACACGTAGTTAAAATAATTTATACTTGCTCCTCATTCAGTTTTGGCTATGCCACGCAGCGAGTAGAGCATTTAGAAATTTTTTTAATCTTAGTGTACAGTCGCTCCAAAAAAATATCCAAACACTATGGTTGATTACAGAATTCAGAAAAAATATCTGGCACCGTTTTTTTTAGAGATTAGTGATCTGGCAACCTTCGAGTCACGTGACAGGAAAGTTGCCAGATCACTAATTTCTAAAAAAAAATCGTTGCCAGATATTTTTCTGAATGCTGTAATCAACCATAGCGTTCGGATATTTTTTTGAGCGACTGTACCTAACTTGTAGGCATTTTGCCGTGAAGATCGATAAAGTGCAACAGCCAAACAGAAAATATATAGTGTCCATTTCATTTTATTTTTATCTAAATATAACTTTTTTTGTTATTGAAAAAAATTACCCCTGAGGTAGTTGGGTTGTTTTACCTCTGAGCGGCACTTTTTGCACACCATGGGCTAAATGGCCAGGTCACATGGACCCCGAAGGCTCAGAGAAGGTTGGGGGAGGGGACTCACTGGAACAGCTGTTGGGAGACAGATGGTAGCCTCCCGTCAAGGCCATCCAGCGTGTTCTTTAACGTGCACAAGGTATGGCTCTCCCGCATACGGGACCACGGCTTAACGTCCCATCCGACGGACGGCGGCCTTTCCAAGCCCATCGGTGTCCCCTACTGACCGTGGGCAGGGCGCGGAAATTTTGCGGAGATAAATCTCAACGCTGACCCAGCTGGGACTCGAACCTGTGAACTACAGATTACGAGCCTGACCGTCGCGCTACCGACTGAGCCACCCACGCTCCCCCTGAGGTAGTTATTTGCCACAGAGCTCTTATGGAAGCCTATGAGTTTAATATCCCATAAAGAAGATAATAAGGAAAGCAAAAACCTCAGCAGAAAGACAATACCAGAAAAGGACCATCTACATGTTATTTATAGCCAAGCACACTAACCACTTCACCATCAGGAATGTTTTCGTTAATTAGGTTTTCTAAAATTAAGTCTTATAATTGCATTGTGTGATCATTTATTTTTGCTATAACACTTTAAAAAATGTTACTGAAATTAATATACTTTCCCCTTTTGACTGGAAATTTAATTTTCATAAAATTCAGAATTCAATGCTGTTTAATTTGATTTATAAAATGCCCTATTTCTATTGATTATCAGACGTGTTTTTAAACCACGGTTGCATAAAATATGCATGTTACAAAACATTCTAGATTACCTGGATGCTAGGTTTCCATCTGTCTCCTAACAGCTGCCTAGTTCTGTCCAATCCAGTTCTGAGCCCTTGTGCCATGGTTGTTTTAACATATTTTATGCAAGGAAAGTTCTCCTCAGAGTTAAATTGATCCAACAAGGCAGTAACCATGGATGATTTAAAGCTGCTAATTTAATTAAATGCCTTAAAAATGCAGAAAATTGCAAGAAAGTAGCAAAATTTTTATTCAGAAAATGTATAAGTTGGCAAATATAATAATTGTAACATAAATTAAAAAGCGAGTAAAAATTTTGAAATAGCGCTCAAAATAATGTAAGAAACAGTAACATCTACAGCAGTGTCTCGCAAACTTTTTTACTCTGCGGCACACTGAATCTAATTTTTTTCCCGCGGCACACTGAATCTAATTTTTTTTTCCGCGGCACACCTAAAAAAGAATAAAAGCAAAGTCTATATAATCGTCATTATATTTGCGCTTTGTTGAAGTCATCAGCCTGGTTTTACTTGAAGATTTGTTCTCGTTCTTTAATTCATAACTCGGTGTTTGTTTTAAATATTTGTCCATTCTATGGCTTCAAATAATCAAAAATTAATACCAAAATTTGGAAAAAGCTTGATAAATACTTACAAGATCCCAGTTGATAAAATCTGAAAGATTTTTATTAAAGCACGTCGATAACACAAGTCAAGTCAAAATGAAATCTTTCGAATATCTAGTGTCAATTTGAAAATCTCTCGCGGCACACTTGGAATCTCTCGGGGCACACTACTGTGCCGCGGCACACAGTTTGCGAGACACTGATCTACAGCATAGCTGATCAGAGACAATTACATAAATGTGTTCACACAGTCTTATTGTAATGCTTATAAATTTTGGTTATAATCTGTTACCCTCCTCAACTATAAATACTTTAGTGTTGGCCCTGTGTCTTAGTGATGATTACAGACATGATCTGAAGATGGTTGAAATTTGAGAATGGTGAGTAGCAATAATAAACAATGTTGTAGTGTTATCAAAGAATACAAACATAACAAAGGCGGCAGAGCAATGTTAATACCATCATTGCCACTGCAAGTGCAATCAGACTGTTCGATCAATAGTATAATCTCCTGATTACAAAAGAGATCAATGACAATTAGTTAACCATAATTGATTGGACAACATTCTTAGGATGCTACTGCAATGGCTGTTGTGATATATTTTTGTAAAATGTTTCGATAATACTTTGTTTAGAACTTTAACAATATATTAACTTGAATCAGTCTAATATGTATATATATTACACAGAGCATAGAATTTTTGAACGTAAAACTGAAACCTGAAAATATTTTATGCTATTACTTGTAATTTACGTTTTTGAATAAAAAAGAATAATTCAAAGTGAAGGTTAAAAAACTGGACATCCCAACATTTAGATTTCATAGCACTTTTATTATGAATGTATGAGTTTTTTGTATAAAGGTATTTATTGTTATTCATTATTGGCTTTTTAATCAAAGGTTTTTAATATCAAGAACTGTAAAATTGATTTAAATCTTAAAAATTAATAAATAATTTTCTTTTAGCTATTTAAGTGATATTGAGAGAATTTCTGCTGCTGATTACCTTCCGACACACCAAGATATTCTTAGAGTGAGAGTTCCTACAACTGGCATAATAGAATACCCTTTTGATTTAAACTCTATTATTTTTAGGTAATTGCATTAAGTTTTTCGAAATGTTTTAACTGCATGCTTTAAGTTATGAGATATATGTATTCATTATTATTTATATTGTATTGGTGTTTTAATTCAGCATGATATAGCACTATTTTTTTTTATCACAATACTTTTAAAAAGCGTAATGTGGTGTCTAAATGCCTATGGCAGCTATTGCACATGTGAAATTTGTTCTTTGCTCCTTTGATGTATATTCAGCAGAAGTGTATATAAATTATACACTTCTGCTGAATATGCGGGGCGGTGGTGGCTCAGTCGGTAGCGCGCCAGGCTCGTAATCTGTAGTTCTCCAGGTTCGAGTCCCAGCTGGGTCAGCGTTGAGATTTATCTCCGCAAAATTCCCCGCCCTGCCCACGGTCAGTAGCGGACACCGATGGGCTTGGAAAGGCCGCCGTCCGTCGGATGGGACGTTAAGCCGTGGCCCCGTGTGTGGGAGAGCCATACCCTGTGCACGTTAAAGAACACGCTGGATGGCCTTGATGGGAGGCTACCATCTGTCTCCCAACAGCTGCTCCAGTGGGTCACCTCCTCCAACCTTCTCTGAGCCTTCGGGGTCCGTGTGACCTGGCCATTTAGCCCATGGTGTGCAAAAAAGTGCCGCTCAGAGGTAAAACAACCCAACTGCTGAATATGCATCAAATTGAAAAGTTTGGGGCTTTACATTCAAAGTAACTATAAAATATTTACATTTGTTGTGAACTCAAAGCTTTAATTCTTGATTCGTTTTGTTATTTTTAACTAGCATTGTCCATGTTTCTGATATGAAATGAAACAAGAATTTTAACAATTTAAAACTTTTTGACCTCTCAATTTTGACTTAGAGTTGACTTTAATATGCACTCAGGATTTATTTCTTATTACAACATTTCAGTGTCATGTATTTTCTCTTACAGAATGGTAGATGTTGGTGGCCAGCGTTCAGAAAGGAGGAAATGGATTCATTGTTTTGAGAATGTTACTTCCATAATTTTCTTAGCTGCATTGAGTGAATATGATCAAATTCTGTTTGAATCTGACAAAGAGGTATGCATATTATATTTCTCAATTGAATTTATCCTTCAAGCTGGAAGAACAAATAGATACCAAGTAACAATTTACAAGAGGTGGTAATATGATTTTGTGTTGAAAGACAAAACTATGTAAGTGTAATGGAATACTAATATATACGTGAAAAAAATTAGTTTTTGTGATTGATGTATTTTTGTTGTGACGACAAGATTTTTGTAACTGGATGTGAAATAAGTACCAGCTTGAAGGATTATTAAACATTGAAAGAAATTGTTTTAAAACTGCTGTAATTTCTACTTTGTATTGTAAGCATGTGTGACATTAAAAAAAGTGTAAGTAATGAATATTTCTACTTAAGAAATGTTGCCAAGGAGTTAAATTCCTCTCAAGCAGCTGCATCCACAGAGGTCTGACAGGAACCTCTCAGTTTATATGCCATAGTAGAAGGTCTTTGAGGATGCAGGACATCAGAAAAACAAGACAAATATTCATGCCTTATCTGGGGCTCAAACCCAGGTTCCTTTGATCAGTAGCCAAGCACACTAACTACTTGGGCATGAGATGGCTTGCAGTTAAATAGTGACTGCTATTACTTTAAAAGTTTCAAATATCAGCTCATAATTTAAACCCACAATAAAATTTTGTGCCACCAGTTTGTGAAGCAAATTTTATGCTTAAGTATAAATGTGATTGTATATTAAAAATTAAAAAGTATATTCAGTCACAGTAATATGAAGCACATTTAATTCTCATGATTTTTGCTGTATTAACAATCTAAGGTTAAAACTGAGTAAGACCTAAAATAGCATTTTAGCTACTTTCTTTCCATTGCTATAGTGCAATATGCATAACTAAAAGAGTGTAAACTAAGAATAGCTATGCCCATTACACTGTGGTAATAGAAAATAATGAAAATGCTATTTTAGGCCTTGCTCAGGTTTTACCTTAAATTGCAAGTACAGCAAAAATAGTAAGAATTAAATATAGTTGTATATGAAATATTCTGAATGGTTCTTAGAAGTTTCAGTGTTAAAATATGCTCAAAAATATTATTACCACTGTTTACTCTGATATTTAAGATTAATCCAAAAGTGTAAATATATTTTATCTTGCTACACATTACAGATGAAGTCCTAATAGCAGCAGAAGAACTGTGCATATATACATTCTTTTAGACAGTCACAATAATGAAAATTTTCATTTAAAATTTTTATCACTAAAAGGATGCAAAAACATAGCTTGCAACATATACATGAAGCTAAGTGGTAAGCTTGTATAACAAACTAAAAGCAAGCAACATTTTTGGGTCATTCGTGTAATGCTTATTATTTTTCAAAGGTTAAATCTTTGTAGTGGTGACTCTCTAAAGGAATGTATGCCTATATAGTTCTTCTATCAGTAAGAACGCAGTATCCTGGGCATTAGGTGGTTCAACTTTGTAACTAATGATGAGGTTAGGCAAAGGAGTTTGCAACCTCCTTTAAACAGCATATTGTGCAGAGAGAGACTCCGTTGGTTTGGCCATGTTGCCCGTATGAATAATTATAGATTGGCGAATAGGGTTATGAACAGTGTGCCTAAAGGCCTCAGAAAGAAGGGGAGACCTAGGATGTGATGGGCAGACAATATCAAACAGGACCTTGTTGGAATTGGTGTGCAGTGGCCAGATGCAGTAGTTGTAGCTCAGGATAGACTTGCTTGGAGAACTAAATTGTATGGTCTGGTTGGACCTCTGTAGCCCATGGCTGCTTGAGGATGATGATGATGATGATCAGTAGGAAGGCTATCTGTACCAAGATGATATTCTAATTTTTTTTAGTAAATTTTAATGTCAGTGTAAACAGTGAAATAATTGCTGAGTATATTTTAATATGCACTTTTAAGAATTTAACAGTAATGTATTAAAGATATGCTAACAAACAGCATGCATTTTTTTGCCTAGAGTTCACTCATTGTAGGCAATTTGTTCAAATTTGGCAAAATGACTGTGTTTGACTCCATTTAAGAGCCACTACCATAAATTCAATCATCATTACTCTACTTGATTATCCAATGCTAATAATTCACATAGAGGTGTAAATGTACTTTCTTCTGGAAGGTTTAGCATTAACTTTGATTTTTAGAAAGTGAGATATGATTCCAAAATTTGTTAACATGTCAAGTGCTCTGACAACTGAGATGCATACTTGACTGCAAATCTTTTTCAAGGGTTAATTGGTATGCCCCCAGCTTCAAATTAATGTAGTAATGGCAGTGTCTCTGTTGATTTAATTCCTTGCTTTACAATTGCGATTAGTAGTAATAGTGATATGATTGGTTGGTTGTAACTCAGTGGTGAGAAAGCTGATGTTAGCAACATCTGACATGTCGCCATACATTAATCTTTAATATCTGTATGGGAAGTTATTGTAAAGTTTTTCTTGTTAAGACTGGAAGAATAATTGGCCATGAATTTCTCTGTCTTAAGTATCAACAGATATGTTCCCAGCTCCAGAATAGTAACAACAATTGCTGACTATTGATCTGACTCTTTGTTTAGAATTTAGCACTTATCTGATCAGATGTTAATAACAATGGTCAGAGCATTTTGTATGTTAAGAGATCTGGAATTACACCCTACTTGGCTGAAAATTAAATTTTCAACTAACCTATACTTTTAAATGTTATTTTATTCTATTCAGATTAATATTAGTGATTTTTCCCTATAATATTTAAATATTTTGTGAATATCATCATGCCTACTGAGTTTATTTTAAATATGTTTTTCACATATTTATATTTTAATATTTATTTGTTTTGGTTTTAGAATCGAATGGAAGAAAGTAAAGCTCTATTCAAGACCATCATAACGTACCCTTGGTTTCAAAACTCATCTGTAATTCTCTTTCTGAATAAGAAAGATTTACTAGAGGAAAAAATTATGGTTTCCCATCTAGTGGATTATTTTCCTGAATATGATGGTAATTTTTATGCCTTATTCTTTTCAAATTTCATTACAAAAATTGGGATGTATCTT
Source organism: Ryuthela nishihirai (assembly GCA_038380435.1). Classification (NCBI taxonomy): domain Eukaryota; kingdom Metazoa; phylum Arthropoda; class Arachnida; order Araneae; family Heptathelidae; genus Ryuthela; species Ryuthela nishihirai. The sequence goes on from JAWZYU010000030.1 coordinate 61,525,296, forward strand.
TTAATGTTTTGTGTAGTATATGAATGTTGAAATTGCCTAATTTGGCAAATACCTTGTTAAAATGCAGTTTTTTGTATTAATGAACTCTGCCTAATAACCAAATTGATTTTCTATTGTTTTCAACAGAAAAAAAGTTTGAAAACCTATTCCTGAAGCAAATAACAAACAGATATATCTTACTGTATACTAAGAAAAGAGCATTTAATTCAGATGAATAAGTTTATAAAAATTCAAAAATAATGAAATTAGAAGTAAATTTTTACTTTGAGATGAAGGGAAAGTTTTACTGCTTTTAATTTTAACTCGGGTGAAAAAATTTAAAATTAAATTTTTGTTAATTAATTATTTTAAGAAAAATATTATATTAATTCCCAATAAGAACATGATAACTTAAAAAGTTATATAAGTACAAATCTAAAAGTGGCTAAAAAAATTAAAGTTTTTAAAGTTTAATTGAAGCACTGGGGTTGATTTCAAAATTGCTTACAGCATTTTGCATTACTACTAAAGAAAATTATAATTTCACAAAAAAACAACTCTAAATGCAGTGAATCCTTGATCTATCATTTCTATACACATTTTTTCCCAGCCCCATTATTCCTTGCAATGTTTGTTTTCTGCTTCAGTCTTTCAAATATTTTTTCCATTCCTAAATTTTCTTCAGCTAATCATTTTTTCAGAAAATCAACTGAAGCATAGAGTAGAAATAGAAGCACGCCAATATAAAAGTGAGATTTCATGGGCTGCTATTTGTGCGGATAACTTTCACAAGCACTTGCAGAAGTTTTAGCAGAAATGTGGTGATAATAGAACATTTCCTCTTCATAAAGCCGAATGCATGTCCACTCTAAATACTTCGCAAGAATTTTCCAGTGGGATAATTCTTTTTTTTATTTACAATAACAAAATTTCAGCATTATTTTCAAGCCATAAAATTTTTATTTGGAAAAATGGATTGTTTTTACCTGTTTATATTGCAAAAGCATTTTTTCAAAACTAAAATATAATGAAATCACTCTGTACTTATCATGTATTTAATAAAACTCTATAACACTGTATATAATATAAAAATAAATTATAGAGCAAGAATATAGTACCATAACCCAACAGTAATAAAAACAACGGCGTTATCAGAATATATGGTAAAAAGAATTTTCTAAATGGATGCCAAGGTGGCGTACAAGACGTATTTGTGTATATTTCATGTGGAGGTGGATGATGATGATACCTTTGATGTAGAATGACAATTTCTATGGAATGAAATTCTTTAAGAGAGATGTTAAGAAGAATTTGCCATGAAAGGAGAGTTGTTAATTTGTGATGTTTTTACAGTTCAATAATTATTTTCATGTGCACTAGTTATGTAGCGCTACCTAAAGAGTTAGTAACTTAGATGTTATAAAGTCTCAAATGAACAGAACGTTCTGGGTTATGGTCTATCTTATCAAAGTCTACTTATCTGACCACATTCACCTTATCTTATTCAATTTCTGACTTGTGAAGGGACCTGGGTTCGAGTCCCGGGTTAAGGCATGGATGTATATGTCGTTTTTCTGCTGAGGTCCTGCCATCCTCTCAGACCTTCTACTATGGCATATAAACTGACAGGCTCCTGTCAGACCTCTGTGGCAAGCAGCTGCTTGAGGGGGTATTTATTTTTTAGACTAGTAACTAGTCATTGGAGCTTGCGCAGACATTAGATAATATGTTATTATATACACTCGTTGATTAAAGAAAAATGCATCTCAAAACGGATTATTTTATCGGGTTGCGTCGATTTTTTTTTAAATCTAAGAGTGTATTTTATATTTTCTTTTTTGTTGTAATATGAGCTTATTTTAGTTAAAAAAAGGTTTGCATTGCACTTGTCATATTTTATTAAATTTAGGTCCTAAACAAGATCACACTGCTGCAGAGAAATTTATCTTAAAAATGTATCTCTCTCAAAATCCTGATTCAAAGAGAACGGTTTATTCACATTTTACATGTGCCACAGGTTAGTTTATATTCATAGTTACTTAGCTAAGTTAGTTTTATGTAGAACAAATATAGCTTTAAAGAATGTATTTTAATAATAAAAAAAGGTGGGAGCAATATCCTTCAATTTCAAATAATTGATCAAACTGTTTGTGTGATGTTTATATCTATTATTATTGATGACAATTTGTTTTTATTTTTCTAACCTTACAATTTAGAGCTATATTTGTTTAAGTACAGAGAAAATGATTTTAAAGCTACATACTGCGATTAACAGAATTTTTTTCAACAAAATAGATTTAGCAGAAAAACAGAAAGGTCAAAAAGTATATATCGTACTAAAAATAATACTCATTTGTATACTAGTTATACAGCTTGCTACGTTTTAGTTTTAATGCTAAAAATTATATTACTAAATAAACAATAGCCAAAGTATTAAACAATAATAAAATACAGAATAAACAATAGCCAAAGTATTAAACAATAATAAAATACAGAATAAACAATAGCCAAAGTATTAAACAATAATAAAATACAGAATAAACAATAGCCAAAGTATTAAACAATAATAAAATACAGAACACGATCAATGTAAACTGTGAGAAAAAAAAGTAAGGTTAACATTTCTTACTTTTATGTGCATAAAACGAGTTTTTTCAAACATAACATGAGCCAGACAGAATGGCTTATTCATATTTTACATATGCTACAAGTGACCCTTTGTAACCAAGATGACAGGAAAAATATGAGATTCAGGCCAAGGAGTCTTGGTGACAAAAAAAAGTCATCAAATCCCACCAAACTCGATTTTTGTAACTTCCTTCTTGCTGTAAAGAAACCTATTTAGTCCTTTCTAAAGTTTGCTATGATAGCGAATATGGACCCTTTGTAACCAAGGTGACAGGAAAATTATGAGATTCAGCCCAAGGAGTGTTCGGTAGCAAAGAGTCACCAATTCCCATCAAGTAGTATCTTATATAGGGAGATAATTATTAGTTTAACCATCAGTTAATAAAGTTATGAACAGTGTTTCTAAAGGTCTTCGAAAAAAAAGAGAACCAGAATGTGTGTTGTACTATTGGGACAATTCTAAAACTCCTATTTGATATTATGCATCCAACATGTCTACATTGCCAACAATAAGTTGGCCCCTTAAACCCAGAGGGGGTGGGAAAACACAACGTTTTAAACTTCGTGACCTTAACATTCCACCAATAAAATTTCAGATTTTTAGCTTAATACATCGTTTGCAATATTTGTTAGAAATTTTTGAATTTTTAACTTTTTCCATCGCTAGAGGGCGTAAATATTGCTTTAGAGAGATTCGGAAAGTGTATATCGTAATATTTCGTCAATATCTATCCAACACAAAAGAATTTTTAATTTATCTCTGTAAACAAAAATGTTCGATGTCTACAGACGGACAGACAGACAGAAGGATTGCTTACCGCAACATTTGATCTTAAGAGCTACGATTAATAAGCTACGATTACTTTGAAAACGAGATGAAAAAGGTTGGGTTGGGTTGTTTTATTTCTGAGCGGCACTTTTTTGCACACCATGGGCTAAATGGCCAGGTCACATGGACCCCGAAGGCTCAGAGAAGGTTGGGGGAGGGGACCCATTGGAACGGCTGTTGGGAGACAGATGGTAGCCTCCCGTCAAGGCCATCCAGCGTGTTCTTTAACGTGCACAGGGTATGGCTCTCCTGCACACGGGGCCACTGCTTAACGTCCCATCCGACGGACGGCGGCCTTTCCAAGCCCATCGGTATCTCCTACTGACCGTGGGCAGGGCGGGAATTTTTGCGGAGATAAATCTCAACGCTGACCCAGCTGGGACTCGAACTGGGAACTGCAGATTACGAGCCTGGCGCGCTACCGACTGAGCCACCCCCCTCCCCTTATAAAAAAAAAGGTTAATTTCCATTTTACTTTGGTACCCCATAAGTGGAGTATAAACTTATTAGACTTTTCTTTATTTCGTGGACAGTAGGTTACTTTATTCTCCAGAACAGGCTACCACATTTCAAAGGTTACCACAATGTCATATTTACAGCACCAGCATGTTTTCACACCCATTAAAGAAAAAATATAAAGGTCTTTTTTTTTTACTTTTGTGATAAATTGTCATGTTTGCTGGCCAAAATGGTTAATGTGATGGTCTGCAGCTCACCTATGCCTTCTGGTCTGGGTTTCCTTCTGGTCTGGATTGGGTTTTCTTATAGCTTATAGAATCCACACATGACTTTATTTATACTAAGACTGACCTTGAACATTCTTAAGATCAAATGTTGCGGTAACACTTGATTTGAAAAAAAAAAAAAACAATACAGATTATCTTGCAGAATAATTTTTAAAAGAATAAAAGAAAGTTTAATATTTTCAAAAAAATATTACACTCTATAAAAATGCCTAAATTTAATTCAATAAAAATTAATAATGTGTATTTTTAACAAATAATATTTTAAAGGCAAAATCCTTACGTATTTAATCACATTCTTCATAACAAAGTAGACAGGAATGCAATGTCATATTTTTCATCACAAATTAATCTCTGATCTCATGCCTTGCTCTATTATTCAAAATATGCCACTGGGTTCCTTTGTCTATCTTTCCAGACGTTAAGAATAAATCAGGGGATTCTAAAAATCTTGGGAGGTATCCCAAATTCTTCACAAACCATTCATGTTACTTTAAACTTTATGTGTCTAGTCATTCTCGAAAATAATATGTGGGTAAAATATCAGCATTATCAGTCACAATGTTTGGACATACCTGTTTGTTTACAAACCCATCAAGTATGTGTGGTGCATATATTTATGGCTTATTAAAGAATTACCCTGCGTTGCAAACGGTGTAAAAATTGTAAACAACATTTGAAATATATGTTCAAAATTGGTTGGGTTGTTTTACCTCTGAGCGGCACTTTTTTGCACACCATGGGCTAAATGGCCAGGTCACATGGACCCCGAAGGCTCAGAGAAGGTTGGGGGAGGGGACCCACTGGAACAGCTGTTGGGAGACAGATGGTAGCCTCCCGTCAAGGCCATCCAGCGTGTTCTTTAACGTGCACAGGGTATGACTCTCCTGCACACGGGGCCACTGCTTAACGTCCCATCCGACGGACGGCGGCCTTTCCAAGCCCATCGGTGTCCCCTACTGACCGTGGGCAGGGCGGGGAATTTTGCGGAGATAAATCTCAACGCTGACCCAGCTGGGACTCGAACCTGGGAACTACAGATTACGAGCCTGGCGCGCTACCGACTGAGCCACCCCCGCCATTCAAAATTGGCAGTTAACCCTCAAAGTTCCAGAAAGCTTAAAGTTATTCCTAAGTGGCTTTCTGGTTTTTTTGAATTTACTATTCTTCAGAATTAAATTCCATTCTGTTTAGTATGTAATATGGACTGTGAATATAAAAGTTAGTTTATTGCACGGCAAGGCTGTGAGTGTGTTATTTTGCTGCTGATAAAAATTAAAAGATTAATAGCCACAAACGCATTCATTGTAAAAATTCTGCACTGTAGGTATTAAGGATGAAAAAAATAAAAAATAATAATACTCTAATTATAGAGAGCAAAAATTCAGAATTCTATTAGCCAAATTCTAAAACGGTGTATGACACAGATCTTCATTTCTTCAATGAACAATGGTAATCATAATCATTAATCAATTTATGAATATAAATAGTTTTATCAAATGCTGTTTTCAGTGTTAACAGAGCCTTTAGTGCTAAAAGTAGTTTTTCTTTGCTTATTGTCCGAAAAGCATAATGGAGGTTAAAAGTTCAGATAGTAATTCATTTGTAGAATTTTAAGTGTGTAAACATTGTATTTTAAGTGTTTTTTTTCCTGTAAAATCTCGTTTTTGCTATGTAGAACAGTTTACATAATATAGAGATATAGAGATATTTTAGAGAGAATTTAAATAACTAACGGTTGTTTTGATACAATTGATACTCTAGAAGTAATATACATAATCTCTTTCCACAGACACAGAAAATATTAGGTTTGTATTTGCTGCAGTGAAAAGCACCATCGTTAATAATAACCTCAAGGAATATCATTTTGTATAAATGGAAAATAAATCTTTAACCTTTTAAACATGCTTGTACCATCAGCGCTACCTTTTGGTTAGCACCATTATAGGGTGGCTGGAAATGGAACTGCTTCAGGTGAGACTAAGGTGTTCTCTGGATTTTGTTCATATTTCCTTATGAACAAAAATATTTAAACTAAAATCATAGCTTAAAGGAGTGTTGGAGAGAAGACAGATGAAGCTCAGCCTTTTATACTCCTACGCCAGTAAAGATGTACCACTGCAAAGTCCACCTGCTACAGAATACTACTACTACTTCAGGGTCTACAAGAACCTCCTGATTACTTCACTTTCCTACTAATCTTTATCTCCTAAATCTTTCCAAATTCAGCTCGTGGTCCCACAAAATTTCCACTCTCCTTTTTACAGAATCGTTAACCTCCTTTAAGCCCTCTCATAGGTCCAGAGAGACTGGGGCACTTCCAACTTTTGAAGCCCCTAACCAATGTAAAAATTAATTGTCGCTAATACTTATTAAAGGTTTCTATTCTAATTCACAAAAACCTATGTAAAAATTTATCCTTTAGGTCAGGGGTTCTCAACGTGAGGTACGTGGTAAAAGTTTTTGGGGTACACCGTGAGAGCTCAAAATTCGCAAGATCTGGTAACAAAGTCACTAAGTTGGCAACACTGCTGTGCAAAAATGTTGTTTTTTGTGTTTATCGATATATGTAATTTATGAATACAAAATTTAATGGGTATATATTTATATGTTTTATTTTATTCTCATTGTTATACTATAACTATAGTTTTTTCAATCTATACAAGGGGTACGCAAGTTACATACACGTTTCCAGGGGGTACGTGACGCATAAAAGTTTGAGAACCACTGGCCTGTAGTAAAAATGTATATAATCTATAACAATAATCCATATTATTAGTGTATAGCAAAAATGTTTATTGCTTTTAAGATAAGCTACTTTTTTGGTAAAGAATATTTCCTTTTGATTTATATTGTAATTTTATATTGTAATTCATAATGAGTCGACATTTTAATTATAGAAATTTTTTAACATGAAGGAACAACCATGTAGATTTTATTGTAAGATTAAAAAAAATTGTGTTCTAAATACGCCATGTTAAAAATTAAGATACCTTGACTCGAAATGTTATGTAAGTCCCAAAGAATGGTATTTTTTGACTCCTTTCTGTCATATTGTTGGATGATGCAAAGTGACACAAACCTAGCAATTTTTAAAGAACTAGGGACTTTATCATATGTATTACACAAGATTTTAATACGTTGCAAAAGGTCTTTCATTTTTAAAAAACGAGGGATGAACTGTCAAATATGTGTATGCTACAGTGAAGTTAACTTTTCCAGGGCTCACGTCTTGTATACAAGATGGCAGAATCTGAAATGAGAGACAGAGTTTCTATCAGTTTTTACTCTATCATTTTTTACTCTATCAGTTTTTACTACAACACATAAAACTTCGATCTTAAGAAAGAGCTCCGTTTGAAAAATTTCGTGCCTATATCTTATAAAAATACTTGAAACACAATGTTTTATTTTAATTTTTTTTCCATTTGATGCTTATGTTATTAAACTACGATGTAAATAGTTGTTAAAGCCATCTGACTGCCATTTCTTAGGAGCACTAAACAGTATTCCCAATTTATTTGTTAATGTTACTCTACTTTGAAGCAACCCCCCTAATTTAAGCTCACAAGTTTGATTTGAATTATTATAAACAAATTTTTCCTTAGAGTTTTGAAAATCTCCTGAATATTAACAAAGAAAATTGCTATTTTTAAAAATTGAAGATTTTGAGAGTAATTACAAAGTACGTATCTTTGGAGTTTTTTTTCCCATTTTATCTGTTCTTAGAGTTATTTTTATCATTTATATAATTTATCCCAGCATTCTGTACATTGTTCCAAGTATTGAAATCCAATTCTAACTAATATTTTCAAATGAAAAAGTGTAATTAAAATCAATATATTGGTAAATTTCTTTAAATTATTTTATTTTCATAAAATTTGGAATTAAATTTTATTTAATTAATTACATAACATGACACTATTTTGGTTGATTGGTTATTTCTTTTAAATTATAGAGTTGATTTGTTGATATGACTCAGCACAGTTGGCAAAAGCGCAGTCTCAAAGTATAGTACTATGAAAAAAATTCAAAAAAGATAATAATTTTTTTCATTTAAGAAGAAATTTATTTTTCTCTTATTCTTAAACAAATAACTTTCTATTAATATGCATTGTAAATATTTTTGTATTGTTTTTTCTCTTTTAATAAATTTTTATTTGCATTACCAGATGTATTTTTATTATGTGACTCTAAAAAGTCCTATTAAAATGAAACTAGTCATGTGTTTTGTTAAATATTTTATTTGCAGAAAATTCAGAATTAAATGCTGATTAATTTGACATATAACATGTCATAATTCCTTTCATTTACTCATTTGTCAAAAAAGCTCTAAAATTAATTTTTTTTGGCTGATTTTTTTTTCAGACTGAGCCTTGGAAGGGTTAAACGACCCCAGTAGGTTTTGACTAATTTTCACGATGAAACAAAGTAAGAATTGTAGAAATCAAAATTACAAAAAAATGTTTTCTTGGAAAAAATTGTTTCCTGTGTTTTGTAAAAAGTTGCTGATAATTTGATATATAATATATTTCGGCTCGAGTATGTAATATACTCCTATATCACAAGAGTATCAGATTTTTTCAGATTACAAATAAGAAGATTAACTCTTTCGTTATCTACTAATCTTGTAGAAATAATTTGGCAAGTGGATTAATAATATGCATGATTTCACAAAAAAATATTCATACTTTTATTTTATTATTCTTTTGTGATTTTTTTTTGCTGTTTGAAGTGTTAATATCTACTGTGGTGGGAATTTTAAATGTTGGAATCTCTGTTAATCATGGTGCTGTAAGTACTTGAGTTCAAAATAATAAATATGGAACTATTGTAATTTGATACAGTAAACCTTTAAAATTCAACATAAGACAATAAATAGTCACTTTTATAATTTTATTAAAGTTATATTTAGATATATTGTACAAAATAATATTTTTTAAAGAAAAAACTGTCATTGAATATTTTGATGTATATTTTTTAATAAACAAATTATTTAGAAAAAATATTTTTTTTATTTCTGGTAAACTTAATGTACTTGAGTAATAAAAAAATAGAAATAATAATAAAATTAAGCTTTTATTTTTGCAAAACAAATAGCCTAAGTTAAAATTATAGGTAACGGTTTTTTCACGCCCTGTAATCCCTGTCATTTTTAACTAAAAATATAATGGATGTGGAAAATGAAAAAAAAAATTCTTATCTACTTTAACTCAGTTTCTACAATACGTTTTGAAAATGCTTTAAATACTAATATAATATTATAGACATGAACCGAAATATGTGCAATGTATTATTAATCCATTGGTATGTTCAGTGAAAAATCTTATAGATGTGGGAGATAAAAGAAATTGGACTGGATTAACAATGTATGAAATTGAACCATACTATTTAGATTTGGTAAATATGTGTAATATTTCAATATAAGACATTTTTGGTGAGTTAAATCTCTAGAATTCATTCCCTCTATGTAAATATACTGCCTCTCTAAAAAATACTTGAATTTAACATTGCCAAGGCCTGTTAAAATATATTGTATGTCCTTCACTGAAACCTCCTATCTAGCCCAAGTACAGTCGCTCAAAAAAATATCCGGACACTATGGTTGATTACAGAATTAAAAAAATATCTGTCAACGATTGTTTTAGAAATTAATGATCTGGTAACGATTTTTTCAGAATTTAGTGATCTGGCAACCTCCGTGTTGCGTTACACGAAGTTTGCCAGATCACTAATTTCTAAAAAAATCGTTGCCCGATATTTTTCCTGAATTCTGTAATCAACCAAAGTTTTCGGATATTTTTTGGAGCGACGGTACATATGCAGTGGGTTCTCTTTCCCAACTCCCTTGTGATTTCAATGACTTGGCTGGTTATGAAGCAAAAACATTGCATATTGCCTTGAAAGGAGTAAAGTACTCAAGGAACTGAAGTTCAAATCAGAATGTATAATAAGAAAAATTATATGTTATTCTGAATGAAATTTGCAAGTATTGTATTCAAGGCTGGACGTAGGGGGGAGGGGATTATTAAGGAACCATGCCCCTTCCTGCCTGAGAATGCTAGCAAGGAAAATAGAGGCAAAAAAAATATTAAACGTTTAGCATTTTTTTTATTTATAAAATAATACATCAACAATAAATTATATGAAATTTTGAGTGATTACATTTATCAATGATAACAAATTAGAATATTTAAATAGCAATTGCATACATAATGTAAATACAGTGCATGATATATAATACATACACATGAAGAAAAAAAATATCATATTTTCTTTAATATGCACAACCAAGGAGCTAGAATAACCTCATACAGATTATAATATAATATTTATTTTATGTTTTGTAGAATTAAAAAATGATAGCAAATAAGAAATAAGCCAGAAAAAATTAAAATAAAAATAAAGTAAAAAATAAAAACTTATGTTTATTTCATGCATTTCTCATAAATTTTCATGCAATTTTTTAAAGACCCTAAAACTTAGGGGGGAAATGTTATATTAAACGGAATGGACAAATTATTATATACACCTATCTAATAACACTGATTTACAAGGTTTTTATAACATGTAGCTGCCTTTAACTATTTTTCAGGTGCTGATTTCAAATGTGGCCTTAAACAATGGCTAGCACGTCACGTTTTTATGTTATTGGGCATTTTGACTCCTATTAAGATCTTCCTATACCAACATCTCCAGGCAATAGGGAGGATACTAGATATTTTACTTTTTGCCGCTGCCAACACTGATTGCCAAGTGGGAGAAAACATGTAACAGTAACCTAACCTCAGATCGTCATTCTTGTTGTTTTCATTGTAGGAAGAATATATGCTGTACGTTGAAGAGTGAATTTTGGTGTTTAAATGGCACGAAAGCAACGTCACGAGGTGTTAATGTGCCAGATAAGTTTTGTTATGTGTGTGGAAATTATATTTTAAAATCCCAGGGTCGTTCTTTGAGAAAGATTATGAAGAAAGCCTATAATTTGCATTTTGAATGTCATGTTGGTGATCAGGACAAAACATGGGTTCCACATGTGTGCTGCATTTTGTGTTTTGTTGGCCTGAGTGAATAGTTGAAAGGTAAGATAAAATCCATGCCCTTTGCAGTCCCAATGGTTTGGCATGAGCCAACTAGTCACTTGCACGATTGCTGTTTTTGTTTGACTAAAGTGTCGGGCTTTTCAAAAAAGAATAAAAGCAAAATACAATATCCAAATGTGCCTTCAGCCATAAGGCTAGTTCCTCATGGAGAAGATCTTCCTATACCAACACCTCCAACTGGGAGGAGATGGATTCACATTCATCAGAGGAAGACTTTGAGGCACATACAGATCCTGATCCTACGTACACCCCTAAAAAGTTAGACGAGTCTCATCTGATTCAGCAAAATGAACTAAATGATCTTGTTCGAGACCTAGGACTTTCCAAACAACAAGCTGAGGTTTTAGGTTCAACACTTCAAGAGTGGAATCTTCTGGCCAAAGGTACCAGAGTATCTCTGTTCAGAAAACGAAACTTGGGTTGGTTTACCTCTGAGCGGCATTTTTTTGCACACCATGGGCTAAATGGCCAGGTCACATGGACCCCGAAGGCTCAGAGAAGGTTGAGGGAGGGGACCCACTGGAACAGCTGTTGGGAGACAGATGGTAGCCTCCCGTCAAGGCCATCCAGCGTGTTCTTTAACGTGCACAGGGTATGGCTCTCCCGCACACGGGGCCACGGCTTAACGTCCCATCCGACGGACGGCGGCCTTTCCAAGCCCATCGGTGTTCCCTACTGACCGTGGGAGGGCGGGGAATTTTTGCGGAGATAAATCTCAACGCTGACCCAGCTGGGACTCGAACCTGGGAACTACAGATTGCGAGCCTGGCGCGCTACCGACTGAGCCACCCCCGCCCCAACGAAACTTGGCTTTATCTGCTTATTACAAGATGCAAGATGGTTTGTGTTTCTGCACAAATATTTCAGAACTGATGAAAGAAATTGCAACTACTCACGACCCTAAGGAATGGCGTCTATATATAGATTCATCAAAATTCAGCTTAAAAGCTGTTCTTTTGCATAAAGGAAACCAAAAACCTTCCATTCCGGTGACATACACTGTGGGAATGAAGGAAACTTATGAAAGCATGGAAAAATACTCACTGCTATAAAATATGACCAGTTTAAGTGGACAATATGTGGTGACCTAAAAGTCATATCTCTTTTGCTCGAGCTTCAAGGAGGCCTCACAAAATTTTGTTGTTTTCTATGTTTGTTGGACAATAGGGCCAGAAAGGAACACTACAAAACAAAAGACTGGTCCAAAAGAGACGTTTTTATTCCTGGAATATATATAATAGTAATGTGAAGTATAAGCCTCTAGTTGACCTTCCACTGGGACTTATGGAAAACTTTGTAAAGGCAATGGACAAAACTGCTGAAGGTTTTTGCACTTGAAGGCAAAAATTTCCAAATCTAAGTGATGCCAAACTCAAAGAATAGATCTTTATTGGTCCTCAGATCAGGAAGCTACTGAACGATACTGCCTTTGAAAAAAAAAACTAAATATGAAGGAGAGCGCTGCATGGAAATCCTTCATCTCTGTGGTTCAGGGTTTTCTGGAAATCACAAAGAGGAAACTACCATCAGCTCATTCAAGATCTCAAAAACTATGGAAATCTTGGCTGCCGAATGGCTGCCGAGTCATTGAAGATCCATTTCTTGCACTCGCATCTCGACTTCTTTTCCAAGAACTTAGGAGCTGTCAATGATCAGCAAGGGGAAAAATTTCACCAGTATATCCGAATTATGGAGGAGAGATGCCTTGGCATCTCTCCTCCATAACTCGGGGAGAGACAATCATAATGATAGCCAATCATAATGAAGGGTGACTATTGCTGGTTCTTGCAGAAGGAAGATACCTCAGCGCATAAAGGACAAAAATGAACTTCTTGTAAGTATAAAGGGTCTTTACCTATGTTTTCTTATTTTGCGTTTCATTATTTTATTTGTTACTTTATATTCAGTGGTCTATAACTATGATGTTTAATTTTTTTTCACTGTAATCATGCAATTAATTAATGAGTTTTAAGTTGCAATTTTTAAAATAGTCACATTTATTTTCATTTCCCAGATATGCGTATTCATTGAAATTTAAAGTACATCAATCAGTAATTAAAAAAAAAAACTGTTCGTGCTGCAGTTTTTTCACAGCCATATTTGTATATAGCACCCCAAAATTAATTAAAAACATCCTATTTGACCAATGTTATAAAACAAAATTTCAATTTGTTGTCTACTGTAATCTATTGCTCCACTTTTTGCCATCACAAACAACAGCCAGACATCTTGGTAGGCACTCAATGAGATATTGAAAACACGGAGGTGGTATTACCGCCAATGAAGCGAGGATTGCTCGTCAACCTCCACCACAGTTGCCGGTGGAGATTGCTGGACTAGAACAGATCTTTCCAGTTCGTCCCACAAATTCTCTATTAGCTTGGATTAGACGGAACTGATCTAAACGATACTTAAACTTGAGAGAAGGGTAGTTGAGAAAATAAATTTCCGTATTTTGAAATTTAATTATTTTACTGAAAAAAAGGTGTAAAAAATTTTTTCCAAGTTCTAGATGAGTTTTTCTTCTAGGAGAAATTAAACCCACCTAAACTGATTAATACCAAAGTTTGTGAAAAAGATTTAGAGCTTTGGATTTATTTCATTCCCAGGAAAGTTTTAAACAAAAATGAAAAAATAAAAACCTGTTGGTCAATACAAATATTGACCACAAATAGTTGGAATTTTTTTTCTTAAAGTAGTGTGTCTCATCACAAATGAAAGAGAATATTTTGAGTTTCTTATAGTTTTTTAAATGATCTCATTATTAAATATACCCATAGATAAAAAGTTAAGATATTGACGAAAAGGTTTGTCGCAAAAATAAGAAGCATTAGCATACTCAGCCGGTTACTGGGAGATATGGGTTCGAATCCCACTTACGGCAAAAAAAAAATATTTTTTTTTTCAAGATACATTCTTTTTGTTCATTTCGGTAAGAATAGTATTGTGTTGTTTTACTTCTGAGGGCACTTTTTTGCAAACAATGGACTAAATGGCCAAGTCATAAGGACCCCGAGAGGTCAGATGAGGTTAGGGGGTGGGAGGAAACCTGTTAGACAGCTGCTAGAAGAGAGATGAAAGCCTCTCGTCAAGGCTATCCATCGTGTTACTTAAAATGCACAAGGTATGGCTCTCCCGCACAGGAAACCATGGCCTAACGTCCCATCCTACCGATGGTGGCCTTTCAAGCCCATCAGTGTGTCCTAGTGACCGAGGGCAGCGCGGGGAAAAACCCCAACGCCTGCCCAGTCGGGACTCCAACTTGGGAATTGGAGTTGTTAAGGCTAGAGCAGTCCTGGGAAAACGTTTCATCTGAACGGCCACATAAAAATTTTGAAATAAAATTGCGACCGCCAAAAAATATAAATAATGTAAATATATATATATACACTGGTACATACGGTTTTTTTACTCCAGTAAAAACCCACCCAAAAGTGAAATATAAACACTCTAAATACATTAATTATTTTAATGAGAATTCATTTCCCTAAAGTTGGATTTCTTGTCCTCTATACGTTCTTTTTCTCTTTCACAACTTTATTTGTCATCAGTAGTTGGAACAAAACGAGGTGGCTGGCCCCAGTTTGTCCAGGGGTGGCTCAGTCGGTAGCGCGCCAGGCTCGTAATCTGTAGTTCCCAGGTTCGAGTCCCAGCTAGGTCAGCGTTGAGATTTATCTCCGCAAAATTCCCCGCCCTGCCCACGGTCAGTAGGGGACACCGATGGGCTTGGAAAGGCCGCCGTCCGTCGGAGGGGACGTTAAGCCGTGGCTCCGTGTGCGGGAGAGACATACCCTGTGCACGTTAAAGAACACGCTGGATGGCCTTGACGGGAGGCTACCATCTGTCTCCCAACAGCTGTTCCAGTGGGACCCCTTCCGCAACCTTCTCTGAGCCTTCGGGGTCCATGTGACCTGGCCATTTAGCCCATGGTGTGCAAAAAAGTGCCGCTCAGAGGTAAAACAACCCAACCCAGTTTGTCCATACCTCGAAAAGAGAAGATTAGTGATTGCATTCCATCGCGTACACACGGCCTCTTTGGCCGCCCGAAGCGAACTTGAATATCTGCCACCACTTTCTTCGAGTGTGATTTTAGATAATGATTAATTTAGTTAAATTTATGGATTATTTTTTATAGCGAATGAGAAATCATCTGTTGAAAATTAAGTCTTACTCCAGTCAAATTTGCTAGAAAAACTGCAATCTATAATAGCTAAAAATATTATTCTGTTTCATCTGCAAAAAAATTATAAAACTTCAACAGATAGATTAAAATTTTTAAGCCTTTTATCCTGCAGTAATTTACATAAATGTAATTTAATAATTAATTTTTTTGACGAAACATGCAAACTAAAAATTCAAGACAATAAAAATACGAGACTTCAATAACAAGGATATTACAAAATGCCTACTTTTCGAAATAATTATGGAAAACATACCTTCGAATATCAAATACTATTTATATTTAATGCTATCCCAAAAGAAATATTAAATATAGATTCTTTTAGTACATTGAAAATCGAAAAAAATATTTGGGAATTTCTAATTAGCTAAATATTATGTGCTGTGTTTTGTGAAGTTATTTGATGTGAATTTTGTTTTTGTGAATTTAATTTTTAAATTTAAATGTATTCTTTACTTTTATGAATAAAAATCTATATTCGTAAAAAAAAAATTGCCGCCCCTAAAAATAATAACGTCCTCTTCAGTCGTACCAAACGTACGTGCGGTAGCGCCGCCCCTGCGCGTACATAAGGGAGGAGATTGTCAAGGTGGTATCATGTTACGCTAACAATTTTTTCCTGCAGTTGGTAATTTACGTGTTGCGATGAAAAAAATATTAGCTGATGTGGTATATCATTAATTATAATATAACTGCCACTACTATAATAATCTCTTGCTATGCATATCAACATACTAAAAATGAAGACTTACAAAAAGCAAACTGTTATTTAACACTGAATTGGGGGGGGGGGGGGGGAGTGTCCGATCAAGCCTAAATATGTTGTGATCTAGGAGAGAGTTGACATTTAAAATTCCGGTAAAAAGCGTTGTGTAATTTGTAGAATTTTTTTCCCTTAATGAGAGAAAAAATATGAAATAGTGTTTAAAAAAATATCTATGGATATATGTTATGCAGTGATCCTACGGAGATATAAATAATAGTATAATCAGAACTCAAAAATTAAAATTATTGCGAGTTGAGACTTTTTCTAAATACGTCTTCAGATTGTGGGAAAAAGAAGCATAATTTAGTTATTCTGCTATGTTGAGATATTTATAAGAGTTGAACAGCGCGAGACCGTAGTTGTGGCATCTCAAATATAACGCGGTGTTATGACGTTTGTTGATTATAGGTTGAAGACAATGGTGGATTTAATATTTAGACACTCTAGGCATGAAGATTATTTCAAGATGTCCCAAAGAGAGATTGGTGTGTTAAAAATACCAAATTTCATGATGAAATTTCAATATTCTGTTTTATGTAAATGGTATATGGAATATAGAGGGAAAAAATATAATTATTACCGTATATAAAGAAAATGGATTAGAGATAATAATTTTACTACTATGTATTCTTGTTTTCATTGTAAATTTTGCATAGTTGAACATAAACTTCAAAACATATGCTTCAGTGTATAAATAGAAGTATATAATATAAATTAAAAAAATATTCAAAACATATACTTATGAAATTAAAGCAGTCTTTTTCTCAATTTTTCATTAGCAAACGTATAAATTTAATGATCGAAATTCGAATTTTAAATAATATTTTTTTAAATAAATAGGAAAAATAAATTATAAGAGGCCCAAGTTTCGCACCTGCGTAAATCAGCATCTGGTTGAAGTGCATATTAATGCATTCATTAAGGAATAAGCTGAGGTTTTGTATATTTATCAAACTTTTAGTATAAATCAGTGTCTCGCAAACTGTGTGCCGCTGCACAGTAGTGTGCCGCGAGAGATTCCAAGTGTGCCTGAGAGATTTTCAAAGTGACACTAGATATTCGAAAGATTTCATTTTGACTTGACTTGTGTTATCGACGTGCTTTAATATCGACGTGCTTTAATAAAAAACTTTCAGATTTTATCAACTGGGATCTTGTAAGTATTTATCAAGCTTTTTCCAAATTTTGGTATTAATTTTTGATTATTTGAAGCCATAGAATGGAGAAATATTTAAAACAAACACCGAGTTATGAATTAAAGAACGAGAGCAAATCTTCAAGTAAAACCAGGCTGATGACTTCAACAGAGCGCAAATATAATGACGATTATATAGAGTTTGCTTTTATTCTTTTTTAAGTGTGCCGCGGAAAAAAAAATTTTTTTTTTGGATTTAGTGTGCCGCGGAAAAAAATTTAGATTCAGTGTGCCGCAGAGTAAAAATGTTTGCGAGACACTGGTATAAATGGATCGTTTGTAATTATTCATTGAAAGTTTCGGCATTTTTCACGTTTTCCATCACTAGAGGGCGCTATTGAAATTATTGGGACATCTGGAAAAGGCGAATCCTAATATTTCGTAAATACCTATCCTACTCTAAAGAAATTTTTAATTTATTTCTAAAAACCAAATAGTTGATTTTCTGCTGACGGACAGACAAACAGATGACAAAATTAAAATATTAGCGCGCTTTTTGTTGCTTTTCTCTTTGGCAAATGAGATTAAAAAGAATAGCAGGCGATCCTAGGGACAATCCCAGAAAACTTCTTCCTGGGAGTTTAGGTTCGATCTTGGCCGTATGGTCCGATTTTCATGTACAGTGGACCCCCGATATAACGCGCATGTCGGGCGGGAAACAACACCCGCGTTATAAGGTGAACCGCGTTATACCGAGCGGCGCGGTGGTGACACAATAAATTTACTCAGAACGATTTGAGCTATATACTGAAACATCCCATCAACAAATCAATCAAATGAAACCTTATCAACAAATGAATTTAGTTTTGTCTCCTCTGCCATCCAACCCCTTACAGTTCCTTCAGGTATGCCGTATTCTCTTCTTATGTTGGCTTTCGAAACTCCGCTCTTTACTTTAGCAATAATGTCAAGTTTTTCTTTCACACTGTAAGCTTTTCTTTTACTCATCATGCATACAATAATTAAACACTATTCAAAATACGTGCAGGAACTCAATACATACACAATTACTCAATACGCAGTAACAATAAAATGCGATACTCACTAACGCCGCACGGATCTGTATAAACATGTTTGAACTTATCGCGAACATCGCCCGCGCTATAACCGAGTGCGCGGTATAGCGAGCAGTGCTATAACGAAGGTCCACTGTATTTGCACAGGCGCGTTTTTTGCTCCCAATCCGCCCCTGATGGTGAGCATTTAGATTAGCCGCTTAGGGTTGCCGTTTCAAAACGATAGCAAATATTAACAAAAAAATGTAGAAATCTCATATGCTCCACCCATAGACATCAGAATAAAATTAATGTGTATTAGTTATATCTTATGTTTTAATTATACTGGGCTTATTTCAGTGAAAAAATGTCACTTTTCGAAGAAATATAAAAAATATGACAAATTTTTTATGCTATTTTGCGTTTGATGACATTGAAGATGACGTTTTTTATTTTTTTTGGAAAAGTGATAATTTCGACTACAACTTCAGCAATGATAAGCGTGACAGTAGTAAAAGTGACTTTTTTTTAGCTTCTACTACCAGAGTTGGGTTGGGTTGTTTTACCTCTGAGCGGCACTTCTTTGCACACCATGGCTAAATGGCCAGGTCACATGGACCCCGAAGGCTCAGAGAAGGTTGGGGGAGGGGACCCACTGGAACAGCTGTTGGGAGACAGATGGTAGCCTCCCGTCAAGGCCATCCAGCGTGTTCTTTAACGTTGGGTTGTTTTACCTCTGAGCGGCACTTTTTTGCACACCATGGGCTAAATGGCCAGGTCACATGGTTCCCGACGGCTCAGAGAAGGTTGGGGGAGGGGACCCACTGGAACAGCTGTTGGGAGACAGATGGTAGCCTCCCGTCAAGGCCATCCAGCGTGTTCTTTAACGTTGGGTTGTTTTACCTCTGAGTGGCACTTTTTTGCACACCATGGGCTAAATGGCCAGGTCACATGGACACCGAAGACTCAGAGAAGGTTGGGGGAGGGGACCCACTGGAACATCTGTTGGGAGACAGATGATAGCCTCCCGTCAAGGCCATCCAGCGTGTTTTTTAACGTTGGGTTGTTTTACCTCTGAGCGGCACTTTTTTGCACACCATGGGCTAAATGGCCAGGTCACAGGGACCCCGAAGGCTCAGAGAAGGTCGGGGGAGGGGACCCACTGGAACAGCCGATGGTAGCTTCCCGTCAAGGCCATCCATCGTGTTCTTTAACGTGCACAGGGTATGGCTCTCCCGCACAGGGGCCACGGCTTAACGTCCCACCCGACAGACGGCGTCATTTCCAAGCCCATCGGTGTCCCCTACTGGGTTGGGTTGGGTTGTTTTACCTCTGAGCGGCACTTCTTTGCACACCATGGGCTAAATGGCCAGGGTTGGGTTGGGTTGTTTTACCACTGAGCGGCACTTTTTTGCACACCATGGGCTAAATGGCCACGTCACATGGACCCCGAAGGCTCAGAGAAGGTTGGGGGAGGGGACCCACTGGAACAGCTGTTGGGAGACAGATGGTAGCCTCCCGTCAAGGCCATCCAGCGTGTTCTTTGACGTTGGGTTGTTTTACCTCTGAGCGGCACTTTTTTGCACACCATAGGTTAAATGTCCAGGTCACATGGACCCCGAAAGCTCAGAGAAGGTTGGGGGAGGGGACCCACTGGAACAGCTTTTGGGAGACAGATGGTAGCCTCCCGTCAAGGCCATCCAGCGTTTTCTTTTACGTTGGGTTATTTTACCTCTGAGCGGCACTTTTTTGCACACCATGGGCTAAATGTCCAGGTCACATGGATCCCGAAGGCTCAGAGAAGGTTGGGGGAGGGGACCCACTGGAACAGCTTTTGGGAGACAGATGGTAGCCTCCCGTCAAGGCCATCCAGCGTTTTCTTTAACGTTGGGTTGTTTTACCTCTGAGCGGCACTTCTTTGCACACCATGGGCTAAATGGCCAGGGTTGGGTTGTTTTACCAGTGAGCGGCACTTTTTTGCACACCATGGGCTAAATGGCCAGGTGACATGGACCCCGAAGGCTCAGAGAAGGTTGGGGGAGGGGACCCACTGGAACAGCTGTTGGGAGACAGATGGTAGCCTCCCGTCAAGGCCATCCAGCGTGTTCTTTGACGTTGGGTTGTTTTACCTCTGAGCGGCACTTTTTTGCACACCATAGGCTAAATGTCCAGGTCACATGGACCCCGAAGGCTCAGAGAAGGTTGGGGGAGGGGACCCACTGGAACAGCTTTTGGGAGACAGATGGTAGCCTCCCGTCAAGGCCATCCAGCGTTTTCTTTAACGTTGGGTTGTTTTACCTCTGAGCGGCACTTCTTTGCACACCATGGGCTAAATGGCCAGGGTTGGGTTGTTTTACCACTGAGCGGCACTTTTTTGCACACCATGGGCTAAATGGCCAGGTGACATGGACCCCGAAGGCTCAGAGAAGGTTGGGGGAGGGGACCCACTGGAACAGCTGTTGGGAGACAGATGGTAGCCTCCCGTCAAGGCCATCCAGCGTGTTCTTTGACGTTGGGTTGTTTTACCTCTGAGCGGCACTTTTTTGCACACCATGGGCTAAATGTCCAGGTCACATGGATCCCGAAGGCTCAGAGAAGGTTGGGGGAGGGGACCCACTGGAACAGCTGTTGGGAGACAGATGGTAGCCTCCCGTCAAGGCCATCCAGCGTGTTCTTTAACGTTGGGTTGTTTTACCTCTGAGCGGCACTTTTTTGCACACCATGGGTTAAATGGCCAGGTCACATGGATCCCGAAGGCTCAGAGAAGGTTGGGGGAGGGGACCCACTGGAACAGCTGTTGGGAGACAGATGGTAGCCTCCCGTCAAGGCCATCCAGCATGTTTTTTAACGTTGGGTTGTTTTACCTCTGAGAGGCACTTTTTTGCACACTATGGGCTAAATGGCCAGGTCACAGGGACCCCGAATGCTCAGAGAAGATCGGGGGAGGGGACCCACTGGAACAGCAGATGGTAGCCTCCCGTCAAGGCCATCCAGCGTGTTCTTTAACGTGCACAGGGTATGGCTCTCCCGCACACGGGGCCACGGCTTAACGTCCCATCCGACGGACGGCTGCCTTTCCAAGCCCATCGGTGTCCCCTACTGACCGTGGGCAGGGCGGGAAATTTTTGCGGAGAAATCTACTACCAGAGACTAAGAACTTTGTTCCGTAGTAAATACACAGATTACCTGTAGAGATAGAATTCAAACATTAGTTAAAATATTCTGAAAAAATTTCATCGCTGACACTGTGGGAATCGAACCTGCATCTCTCCAGATTCATGCCAGAGCGCACTATCATTGTACCACGCCTCGGACAATTTAGAATATTTTAACTAGGAACTTTGTGTTTCAGTGTTAGCTTGCTGTAATGCGATTTTGTTTAAAAAGAACCGAGGAATTTTAATTTTAAAAGTATGCCATAAAATAGTTTTCGCAAAATTAGCCCTCTAAAATCTAAGTGTCTTATGTTCCAAAAATAAATAGTTAAAAACGAAAATGATACTTGTTGTACCAAGTCTCCAAAATTCGAATTCAAAATAGTAAAAGTAATAGATATGGACACATTTAAACCAGTTGTATTCTGTAATTAAATTTCCAAAGAATGTAAATCATTCAGTACTTCAGAGAGAGAAAAAACTTGCAAGTAATCTTAGCAATTAATGAGTTCGATAGTAAGAAAATATAAAGACGAATTGTCCATACGCTCACATCCATCTTTAAATATTTTATGTATTTTGGATTGATTGGATTGTTTTACCTCTGAGCGGCACTCTTTTGCACACCATGGGCTACATGGCCAGGTCACATGGACCCCGAAGGCTCAGAGAAAGTTGGGGCAGGGGACCCACTGGAACAGCTGTTGGGAGACAGATGGTAACCTCCCGTCAAGGTCATCCAGCGTGTTCTTTAACGTGCACTTGGTATGGCTCTCCCACACACGGGGCCACGGCTTAACGTCCCATCCGACGGACGGCGGCCTTTTCAAGCCCATTGGTGTCCCCTACTGACCGTGGGCAGGGCGGGGGAATTTTGCGGAGATAAATCTCAACGCTGACCCAGCTGGGACTCGAACCTAGGAATTACAGATTACGAGCCTGGCGCGCTACCGACTGAGCCACCTCCACCCCCATGTATTTTGGATTTTATACTAAAGGAGAGTTTAGATGAAGAATATATTTGTATCTAACAGCACTTTGGTATAATTGAATTCCCAGTTATATGCTTACTCGTCAGAGAAAATCCGATACTAACATTTTTGCATGTCCGATAGGGATTCATTGGAAAATAATAGTTGATCGAAGACGGTGGGGGATTACAGTACAGGTACATGTCACTAAAGGGATTTCCGTCTGCCAGGCCATGTAAGGCTTCTTTGTTTCATTCGGCTTTCTTACTCTTATATTATGATTTGCACTAACGAAGGTGATCGGCTAAGGCACTAGGAAAAATTTCAGCGTTTTTAATATATAATATGTTGCAAATTTCTTAACGTATAATTTACAGATAAGGCTTACAATAAGGTGAGTGAATATCGTTGCAGATTTTTTTCTTTTATTTCAATTTTCACAGAACTTTCACAAACAATTATAGATCCCCCGAAATGCATCTCTTCATTTTTGCCTTAAGTTACTTTAGAAAAGAATTTTAACAAACAATGAGTTTGAACAAGGTTCTTTTTCAGGGTTCAAGAATTTTATGAAATGACAAGACACAGAGCTGACAACAGCAAGATGACAAAACTGGTGGAATGACAAGATACACAGTTTGTCAAAAGTTAAACACGAATCACCAAATACGTAAAAGCAATTGGTAGAGATAGATTTTCGAAATGGGCAATTTTATGTGTAGCCTGGTGGGTATACGAGTCTCGGGGGTGAAGCCAGTCAATCTCAGCCCTTGTGGTGTGCCCCTAACAGAGGCACATACCTAGGATTTAGTTTCTGGGAGGGTCCGAGAAAGTAGCAGGGGGAGGGGGGGCAATTATTAAAATATTCCACTGGATAAGAAAGGTTAAAGTTGATTTTCTATGTGGAATAAGATTTTATCCTTGTTTTGTTAAATCCATTTTTAGTGTGGGACATAATGACGCTAAAATAAAATATCTGTTTTCGATTTCAAATCTGGTAGAAAAGTTTGAGATTTCTTATAAGGTGTCAGGATTTTCGGGGGGGGGGGGGGGGGGGGGCGGACCGTCACTCCCCGAGTACTTCCCTGACCCCTAACTCCCCCATTATAGGAACTTCTGTTCTATACATGAGTTCCAAACTCTGAATTATCCTTCTGCTTTGTCCAAAGGAAATCTACTCATACGCCATGATGTGAATGAAAAACGTCATAGAACATACCAAATAGATACCCTATGAAAGGAATATTTTGTAGAAGCCCAATCCTTTCAAATTGAATGCTACATTGTCAGTCTGGAATAACAGATTGGTTCATAATGGATCAAAGATTTAGATGGCTCAAATTTGGGAGGTTGGAGGATGATCGTATTCTTTGGTATCCACTATTTTGATATCTCAAGACTATTGCATCAATTCCAAACAACCTAAACAGTTGTCAGAGTTGTTCAACGGCGGTCTAGGGTTATAATCCCCTCAAGATGATAGCTGTATTAGACCACTGCTCTGATGGAGTAACAGCATCATCTCTATCTGTGGGGCGGGGGTGGCTCAGTCGGTAGCGCGATAGGCTCGTAATCTGTAGTTCCCAGGTTCGAGTCCCAGCTGGGTCAGTGTTGAGATTTATCTCCGCAAAATTCCCCGCCCTGCCCACGGTCAGTAGGGGACACCGATGGGCTTGGAAAGGCCGCCGTCCGTCGGATGGGACGTTAAGCCGTGGCCCCGTGTGCGGGAGAACCATACCCTCTGCACGTTAAAGAACACGCTGGATGACCTTGACGGGAGACTACCATCTGTTCTCCCAACAGCTGTTCCAGTGGGTACACTCCCTCAACCTTCTCTGAGCCTTCGGGGCCCTTGTGACCTGGACATTTAGCCCATGGTGTGCAAAAAAGTTCCGCTCAGAGGTAAAACAACCCAACGTTAAAGAACACGCTGGATGGCCTTGACGGGAGGCTACCATCTGTCTCCCAACAGCTGTTCCAGTGAGTCCCCTACCCCAACCTTCTCTGAGCCTTCGGGGTCCATGTGATCTGGCCATTTAGCCTATGGTGTGCAAAAAAGTGCCGCTCAGAGATAAAACAACCCAACTCTCTATCTGCAGACTTCACTGCAGTTACGTGAAAACAAATATCAATCTCCACTGTGACTAGAAGGCTTTACAAGACTCAAACTCTCAATACCTGTCAGCCCATCGTATGCGTCCTCTTTACTTCCAGACACAGATATGATCTCTTGAAATGGTGTCGCAATAATGTAGCTTGAACTGAAGAACAATAGTTTTGTCCTGTTCTTGGACGAGTTGAGATTTTCTTTACCATCGGAGAGCAAACGTATACCTAAGAGAGGAAGGAATCAGAAACTAGGCTCATAACATCATTGAGCGAAATGCATTTAACGTTGACTACTGCAGGGCGGCATTGTTGAAGGCAGTGGTGTCTAACCTATGGCCGGTGAATAATTTTTATACGGGCCTGCGTAGAAAGTGAACTAAAACAGCATTTTAAATTTCGTTCATTGTTCCAAGAACCGTGTAGGTTGGGTTGGGTTGTTTTACCTCTGAGCGGCACTTTTTTGCACACCATGGGCTAAATGGCCAGGTCACATGAACCCCGAAGGCTCAGAGAAGGTTGGGGGAGGGGACCCACTGGAACAGCTGTTGGGAGACAGATGGTAGCCTCCCGTCAAGGCCATCCAGCGTGTTCTTTAACGTGCACAGGGTATGGCTCTCCCGCACACGGGGCCACGGCTTAACGTCCCATCCGACGGACGGCGGCCTTTCCAAGTCCATCGGTGTCCCCTACTGACCGTGGGCAGGGCGGGGAATTTTGCGGAGATAAATCTCAACGCTGACCCAGCTGGGACTCGAACCTGGGAACTACAGATTACGAGCCTGGCGCGCTACCGACTGAGCCACCCCCGCCCCAAAGAACCGTGTACATTGATCGCTAAAATATATGGGAATAAAACGTATTTTAAAGATTGTGGCTCTCATTGCGGCGAGTAGGTGAGAGTGTTGAAGTTACGAAGCCACGTGTCGTGAATTTTGTTTTTTTTATCTATGTTTTACATCAAATATGCATATGCCCGACCAGATGCTGCCAATGTAATCCAGTGCAGTTATATGTATGCTAAATATAGTTACAGACTTCCTTTTACAAGATATGGAACAAAATACGGAAAATGTAACACATTAATTTTTCTCGATCACTCAGTTCGGCCCGCGAAATAGATCAAACCTTGAATATGGCCCTGTAAGGGAAAAGGTTCGAAACCACTGGTTTAAGGGATGACAAATTTGATATTGAACTAAAGACCATAGCTGAATTAATTTTAAACAGCTGAGAGGAGACAACGAAGGGGCGGTAGATGTGCCCTTTAGCTCTAGGCAGCAAACACCAGTCCTGTAGTTGGAGGTGTGACGATGTCGCCCTGGGTTTTTTATTAGATGACCTCCCATGCATTCGATGAAAGTTCTGTGAATTCTCTGAGATATTGAGATGAAATTCTTGATCCCTATGTTGGCGAAGTAGTGATGATTCCTTCTTAATTGGACGACAATTCCCGGTTACAGAGCAAAACTGATCAACCAATATCTTGAGAAAGTATCCAATTTGCATTCTCTCTGGTCTAAACCCAATGGACAGCTATGGGATGCTCTGGAAAAACGTATTACCAACCATCAACCCTCTCACCAAACCATCTAGGACCTCAGTACTGCGCTTATTGCAATACTGAAGCTTGCAAAGTCCACTGAGCAGTGGACTTCATTTATTCCCCATTTTCTGGTTTATCTCATTGAGGGTGAATCACTAGAATGAATCATGTCCTTTATTGACTACACATTTTGCATTCAACTCTTCTTTTTTTTTTCATGTTTTCTCCTTTTATTTTTTTTTCACGTTATATATAAATCATTTTGAAACAAATTTTTACAACATATCACAATATTATCTTTGCATTTTTATGTGAAATTTGATTGAATTTGCCCAAAATATGTCAGAAAAAGGCAAACGACTTCTATTACAGTAAGGGACTTAGACTCAACAACACCGGAGGTATTTTAAATTCCTGGGCAAAGACACAAAGTACCGCATTTTTTCATATAGAAAATACTAAGTACTTTTTAATATTAATAAGCATATTATAATATATAAAATATATGATGATATATAAAGATGTCCCCAGCCTGGAGGGAAATGACACTCTTTACTAATGAATTGTTTAGCAATGGACATGGTAAAGAGGATTGGATTGTTTTACCTCTGAGCGGCACTTTTTTTGCACACCATGGGCTAAATGGCCAGGTCACAAGGACTCCGAAGGCTCAGAGAAGGTTGGGGACCCACTGGAACAGCTGTTGGGAGACAGATGGTAGCCTCCCGTCAAGGCCATCTAGCGTGTTCTTTAACGTGCACAGGGTATGACTCTCCCACACACGGGGTTACTGCTTAACGTCCCATCCGACGGACGGCGGCCTTTCCAAGCCCATCGGTGTCCCCTACTGACCGTGGGCAGGGAAATTTTGCGGAGATAAATCTCAACGCTGATCCAGCTGGGACTCGAACCTGGGAACTACAGATTACGAGCCTGGCGCGCTACCGACTGAGCCACCCCTGCTCCCCTGGTAAAGAGGAGGTTTTAAACATACTTAAAGAGAAAGTCAACGCATAATGACAAAATGGCTAAAAGAAAATAAGAAAAAGTAAAAACTGTCACAAACTTACGGAAACTTTACAGAAAAGTTATTTCTGTTTTATTTAAAATAGAAAAACAAAATCAATATCTGGCAATATTCGATTTCTGACCACCATTTCAAAGAGAAGAAAGTTTTTTGAAAATACTTGATTTTGAAATGTTAAGAAGAATACCCAGATAAATGCACAAGCTATCTAGATCCTGCTCCTGTTCTAGCTCTCTGGCCATATATTGAGTGTTTTTTTTCTTTTCTCTCGCTCTCGAAATTCAAAAATTAAAAAAATATACTTGAAAATGTAATTTGAGTAAGCCTGTTTTACATAAACATTCATAACCTGGACGACTAAAATAACTGGTTTCAATGTGTCACTGAAATATTCGCATTAATATACCTGGAAATTACTCTTAAAATGAAAACGAAATTGATCATTTCAAATTTGAATCATTAAAATATTAAGCAAGGGTAAGGAGGCATGAAAGTTTCCTACCCTTGTATGATTATCAAATACATATACACAGGACCGTCGTCAGATTAGAACGCGCCCTGAGGCAAACAAATATCGCCCCTGATGGATTATAAGACAAAAATATAAGAAAATCTCCAATCGGAATCTCCAATCAAATCTCCTTGGGAAGAATAAATGCACCTGAAAAAATTGAACGCCCTCCGTATCAATGGTTCCCAACCTGTGACCCCTGAATCCCTAGGGGTCAATGTGCTGTTTTCAATTTTTTTTCAGAAATCTCTAACGGAAGTAGTACATTTCCCGCGATTTTATTACCTTGTAAATTTTGTTACTTTTGACTGTAATGATGTCAATTCGTGTGGGAACACTGGCTATCTCGTGCTGTTCACAAGTTGTAATTGACTGTTGATGGCATAAGAATATCTGTAGCATCGAATTTATCCACTCAAATGTTTAGATTTAAATTACAAAACAGCCAATAAATGAGCAGCAGATAAAGAACTAGAGATATATAACTTACTTTAAAGGTTTTTACTTTAACGGTTACTTTTAAGGAGTCCTCATTGTGACGATCTATAATTAAAACCTGTCAGGTAATGATGGGAAGTGGGTTTGCAGGTAGAGTTAGACTTTTTAGGGGGGTCTGCAGAAAGAATGATAATTCATAAGGTGTCAGTGGTACTGAAACGTTTGGGAAACCACTGCTTTATATGATTGCATTGGCAAACTTATGTAACTGTAGAACACAATTCTATTTTGGGTTGGATAGTTTTACCTCTGAACGGCACTTTTTTGCACACAATGGGCTAAATGGCCAGGTCACAAGGACCCCGAAGGCTCAGAGAAGGCTGGGGGAGGGGGCCCACTGGAACAGCTGTTAGGAACCAGATGGTAGCCTCCTGTCAAAGTCATCCAGTGTGTTCTTTAACGTGCACAGGGTATGGCTCTCCCATACACAGGGCTACAACTTGACATCCTATCTGACGGACGGCGGCCTTTCCAAGTCCAACGGTGTCCCCTACTGACCTGGGCAGGGCGGGGAATTTTGCAGAGATAAATCTCAACGCTGACCCAGCTGGGACTCGAACCTGGGAACTACGGATTATGAGTCTGGCACACCACAGACTGAGCCATCCCTGCCCCTTCTATTTTGGACAATCTAACATAAGGACATATTATAAGGTTATTCACAGCTTCCTTTGGTCTTCCCGAAAGAGAGAGTTTTTCGAAGCTTTGCAGTCCTTCTCTGAATTTCGCATCAATCCCGTAACAGCGCCATATGAACAGCCATGATCCCCACTTATGATTAATCAGAACGAATTTTTTTCTCATCGTCCCTAAACTACATTCTTGTGAAAATGTAAAAGTTTTACTCGTGTTCAGCAGGCTCCATACTAACAATGCAAAGTTTCGCAGACCGAACTTTAGGTGCTGACAGCGAAGGAAGAAAATAATATGGTCTTTGTTTTTAACATGTAATCACAAGTTTAGACAAGCTTTCAAGCATGTCATAGCTCGTTAACTTTGGAGGAACGAGTGCAAATCTAAAGAAAGAACTTTTTGTAGTCAAGAACTTTTTGAACGTCCTCCTATGCAAGATCCTATTGCCAATCTCAAATAGAAACTTGTTAGAATTGGCCTCAAGTGGCCGAATGCAGCAGCTATAGCTCTGCATTTGGCCACTTGATAAAATATTCCATAAAAGGACAGATATGTCTGGAGAACTAAATTACACAGTCTGGTAGGACCTTCGTAGTCCATGGCTGCATGAGGATTTTGTATGTATGTATGTATGTATGTATGTATGTATGTATGTATGTATGTATGTATGCAGGGCCAGTGCGAGGCAGGTTCAGCGCGTTCCCTGGAACACAGCCCTTTGCTTTAAAAGGTCCTGTGGTCCATGAAAAGCTCTTCGTAAAAAACGACGCTATTTTCCTCTCTTTAACACAGCAGCCGACACAATGTATCCTCGTTCCTCTAGCTCCACGTCCCACCACCAGAGCGAATGTCAGTTATTTTCCAAGCCCAATAGTATATCCAATCGCAGAATCCGCTAATCGATGACTAACTATTCTTTCAATAGAAAGCGAAATCGGTCAATTTTGATGACGTAATTAAAGATTTTGCGGCGAAAAAGGCGAGAAAAATTATGTAATATTTATTATATACTCGGTTTTCCTATAAGTTGTATGTAGATATGTACCACACTTTGTACATATAATAAATAGTTTATTATTATAAAATTTAAATGCTTTTTTTTTTGGCCCCACACAATTTTGGAACCCGGCCCTGCAAAAGTTCACATTGTCCCTGTATGTATGTAGGTAGGTAGGTATAAACAGAAGAATAGGATTGCTGCTGGAACTTATAAAAATCTACGGAGAGTGAGGAGAAATAGGTATATACACCTAAGGACTAAAATTAGTCTATACAATATTTTGATTCTTTCTGAATTTAGTTATGGTAACAAAACATGGACACTTCATAAACAAGATAACAGGAAACTTGATGCTTTCGATTCTAGTTTCTTATGCAGTATCTTAGGCATTAGGTGATTTAACTTTGTAGGTAATTATGAGGTTAGGCAAATAAGTCTCCATTTCCTGTAAGCAGCATATTGTGCACAGAGAGACTGCATTGGTTTGGCAATGTTGCTTGTATGCATTACTATACATTATCAAATAGGTCATGGACAATGTGCCTAAAGGCCTCAGAAAAAGGGGGTGGTCTAGGATGTGAATGGGCTTTGAAAGACCACTGTCCATCAGATAGGATATAAAGCCATGGTGTATGCAGAAGAGCCATACATTAAAGAATACACTGGATGGCCTTGATGGAAGGTGACGTTCAGAGGTAAAAAACCCAAAAAATCCTGTACCTATGTAAAAACTGTGCAGTAGAGATATTTCGGAGTGTCCCTTGAAAATGAGAGGAGTGTGCAAATTGTGAAATTCCATTTTATCATGAGGTAGAACAAATTCAAAAACCTACAGAAAATCGTCATTAATTAGGCATTTATGTTTAAAACATTCAGATGAGGTCAATTGAGCCGATAAAAAGAGGTAATTAGACTATCTGAATGCAGGACCTTCTCGATTAGTTAAACAACAGAATTGGTACAATGTTTGAACAAATTGAACATATGGGTCATTAATAATCTTAAGGCAGAGGAAGTCCATCGTAAAATAGTCAAAGTGATAGCTGTGGACAACAGTCTTTTAATATAGTTTAAAAATGTTGAATTTATTAATCTCTTAAAATCAATAGAGATACTAAATATCATGAAGAAAATGTGTTTCAAATAACTTTCATATTATTTGCGATAAATGTTAAAAAATTCGGGATTTAATTGACATTGAAAAATCACAAAATAATTACATCTCCTTGACATCTGACATAGAGACCTGTTCAGAAATTACCTAAAGTTTTTTAACTCCCAGTGGGCATTGGCTAACTGACGAATTTAAGAAAATGTGCATAGTCTTAAATCAGGGAGGGCCAAACTTTTGGACTTTGCGATCGACTTTTAAGACAAAAAAACTTTTGCGATCAACTATAGTACATAAGTCATGATAATGATTTAACACTGCTTGAACAGCTAAGCATAAAATAACAATTTAGCATAAAATATATCAACATGACAGTGTTACATTATTTAAAATGCAATGTTTTCCACCTAAAACTATTTATTATAAATATTCATAAAACGTGATTGTTTTCACTAAGTTTACTATTGAGAAGTAAATGCATTACACTGTATATCTTCTGCTAGCTTACTAAATGAGGGCTCATAACTGCTGAGACAGAAATGAAGGCATTAATTTAAATGTTCGTCGGTGAGGCAACTTCGGTACCTTAATTTAATTATCTACATTTAGGAGAAGGCTGGTTCGCATAGATATGTTGATCCAAAAAATGCTGTCAATCGAAGAGCCAATGATCTCGAGCATGAGTAGTTTTCTCCATAAACTAAATTCGCGATCGGCCAAACAGTTGAATGCGATCGACTGTTTGGCCACCTCTGTCTTAAATGGTCGCCATTTTTCCAGAAGCCATACAAGTATTGATATAGTGATACATTAAGCGTTACAACTCTGCAACTTAAATGCTAAACACAATGCACGCGTATTGCTTCAGGACTTTGGCCATAATATGATAAGTGGGGTAAAAATTGCTGGTTTGAGAAATGAGTCCTGCTTTCACCCCACAGATTATCTGTGACTTCCTCCATAGTCTTCATTGGTAGTCGATGATAGCATATTCTCTTAAAAATCTATTTCAGACAATATCAAAGGGCTGAAATATCATCACTTATTTGAATCACTCGTATCTTGTTTCAAGCTAAAGAAAATACAAACTAATATTTCGCTTCCAAGACACCAACTGTTACCAGATACCCAGGTTAAAATCAACATATGTTGAAGAGGATATTTGAACAAAGACAGGCCATCATATATTGCTCATCACCATCAATTGACTGCTGCCAATTTTAAGCTGATTGAAAATATAGTTGTTTTATTGAAACATTTTTTTCGTCGTCGCAGTCGGTTGGGTTGGGTTGTTTTACCTCTGAGCGGCACTTTTTTGCACACAATGGGCTAAATGGCCAGGTCACATGGACCCCGAAGGCTCAGAGAAGGTTGGGGGAGGTGACCCACTGGAACAGCTGTTGCGAGACAGATGGTAGCCTCCCGTCAAGGCCATCCAGCGTGTTCTTTAACGTGCACAGGTTATGGCTCTCCCACACACGTGGCCACGGCTTAACGCCCCATCCGACGGACGGCGGCCTTTCCAAGCCCATCAGTGTCCCCTACTGACCGTGGGCAGGGCGGGGAATTTTGCGGAGATAAATCTCAACGCTGACCCAGCTGGGACTCGAACCTGGGAACTGCAGATTACGAGCCTGACGCGCTACCGACTGAGCCACCCCCGCCCCCGTCGCAGTCGGAGTCAATTCAGACGAACCTCTTATTTCGAGGGTATTTCATACTCGGCAAAATACAAACGACGAAGACACCATAACTATGAAAAAAAATAATTGCTAAAATCTTTGCTTGCTAGATATAATAATGCGGAATTAAGTAAATTGTGTGTGATTTCCATTAATTTGAATCTATGCTACAAACTTATAAAATAAATACCCCCTAAGGCAGCTGCTTGCCACAGAGGTCTGACAGGAGCCTGTCAGTTTATATGCCATAGTAGAAGGTCTGAGAGAATGGCAGGTCCTCAGCAGAAAAACGACACAAACAGCCATGCCTTACCCGGGGCTCGAACCCAGGTCCCTTAGATCAGTAGCCAAGCGTGCTAACCACTCAGCCATGGGGTTACATATTTTAAAACCCAATATATGTATTATTTCTAAGTTTTGGATTATAGGTTGGGTTGGGTTGTTTAACTTCTGTATAGCACTTTTTTGCACACAATGGGCTAAATGGTCAGGTCACAAGGACTTCAAAGTCTCAGAGAAAGCTGACGGAGAGGACCCACTGGACACCTGTTGAGAAACAGATGGTAACCTTTCATTGAGACCATCTAGTGTGTTTTAAACGTGCACAGGTTTTCGCTCTCCCACACACAGAACCACCCCTAAATGTCCCATCTGACAAACGGCAGCATTTCCAACCCTATTGGTGTCCCCTAGTGACCATGGGCATGGCGGAGGGTTTTGCTGAGATGAATCTCAACATTGGCCCAGCGGCGACAGGAACCTGAGAATTGCAGATTACGAGCCTGGTATGCTGCTGACTGAGAACCAAGAGAATCTACAGAAACAAAAATAGTGACAATAAAATTCAAGATATGATGGCTTGCTTAAATAAAAGTTCGTTTGAATGCGAAAGCAAAAAAAGAAGAGTTTCGTTTTCAACGAGTCACCCCACACCACTGGATGAACAGATAGTATAAAATTAAGGTGGCATTTTTTATGCTTATATGCGGAACATATTAACAAACAACATCGACTTACAGCTTTGGAAATTTTCAGATTGAAAAACATTTGGAGAATTCACTTTACTCATTATAAATAAATAAATACTCCCTCAAGCAGCTGCTTGCCACAGAGGTCTGACAGGAGCTGTCAGTTTATATGCCATAGTAGGTCTGTGAGGATGGCAGGACCTCTGCAGAAAAACAACACGAACATCCATGCCTTACCTGGGACCCGAACTTAGGTCTCTTAGATCAGTAGCCAAGCGCCCTAATCACTCGGCCACGGTATTAATGATAAATATTTAAGCTTTATTTTAAAAGTTAGTGAAGAATAGAAACATATATATCATGTCACCCTTCTTTGTATTGAACCGTAACCGTATTGATGATATTAAAGGGGATCTGTAGACAAGTTGTAGCGGTTACTTGTAATTTCTCTATCTAATGTGAGATATTTTGAAGTTTATAAAGTTTGCTTCATTTAAAAAAGGACGTATAGTATGTTTAAAATGTATATATTGCCTTCACGGTTTTAATTGCAGTTTATGTGACTTTAAAGGGTTTGTGTGTAGTGGTGTATAGTAACTCGTAGATATTGCATTTAGGCTTACCACACCCATTACGGCTTTAAAAAAACTTTTAAATGTTGCAGTAAACATAAGAATTCAAAAGGTATATTTTTCTTATCCTTTGTGTTGAATATAAAACTGTATTTTAATTGTGTATTAAACTAAAAAAATAGCTAAGGTAGTTTGATAAGGTCCAAACTTTCATCCTCAAGTTTTTAAACCATTTTAGAAATATATTGCCATGTACAGATAAGCATATTTTTCACTTATAAGGTAACTTAAATTTGTCGTTGTTATGAATATGCTTTTACACAGTTTTTTTTTCTTTAGATATATGAATTTATTTACTGTAGTTTAGGTTTATTTTTTTTATAATCAGCAGAAAATTTGCTATTTCTCTTTTTTTTCACAAAAAAAAGTTTCATTTTGTATTAATTATATAAAATTAGTTACACACATAATAATAAAAAATAAATGCTACATTTTTGTAATCACTATTGCATTAAACAGCTCTCCACCTGCCACATTTTACAAAAAACACCAGAAAGAAATTTAGTTCAGGGTTTTCATAATGTAAGAAATTTTGGCTACGCTGCAGTATAGGGTCCTCAGCTGCCATGTTGTTCTCTTCCCTTGGAAAACCTGTAACGTTCAGTTGCAATACAATATCCATCCGCATGTTCCAATGTTTATTACTGATATATGCTGTTTAGAATAGTTCTCTCTAATGAGATTATTTGTTTTTGTAGCTTTTCTTAAGTTGATTCTTTAGCAATGAGTGTTATTAAAAAAATTTACTTTCGATATTTATTTTAGGGGCTTTTTTAAGTGCAGAATGAAGGTTTATTCTTTAGCAGTAAAAGTTGTTAATAAAATCTAATTTTGATGAAATTATTTAATTTTCTTGGGTTATTTTTAAGTGCAAAATGAGGGTTTATTTTGTAGTGATAAGCATTGTTAATAAAATCTTGTTTCAATGAGATTATTCTCAGTAACGTTTTTAGTGCAGAAACACGATTTTCTTCTATGTAGCATTGCATATTTCTTATATATATCCTTTAAATTATTTATATATCCCCAATATGCATCTCAAGGTAGATGCGGAACAGACTACTTTTACCATTCAGACTTTTTTTTCACTGCGGCGAAGTAAAAGAAGATATTGGCAACTATTGTCTGAGAAGACTGACAAAATAATATGAAGCATAGCTAGGTTCTGTATACTCTGATTTGTCTTTCTGCTATAACTTACCCTTGTTTTCATAACACAAAGTTGCACTTGATAAATGTGATGCTATGAAAGGACATGCCAAAAAGTACTAATATTGATCTGACTAACAACTCTCTGGAAATATTCACTAGAGGCAGTGCTTTGCCCATGTCACAACGTGAGAACTGTTATCACAAGTTGAAATCAAAAAGCAAAATAGCAGACAAACATTTTTAACCCTTCCAATGTCCAGCCTGAAAAACTGGTTTATATCCAGTAGGCCCAGTTTTTTTTTCACTATGCTCTGCCAAATAAAAAACGTTTTTGCCAAATAACTAATGAAAGCAATTTATGTCATGCTATATGCCAAGGAAATCATTTTACTTTTGTATTCAAGATTTCATTCATTCTCAGGAAATTCAATATTTTTATCTGGAAAATGAAAAAATAAGTAAAACACTGACATATAACCTAACATGATGTAAAAAAAATTTTTGCAGCAACAAATTGTAAGCCACATGCTGTGAATTAGTGACATCTGCATCTTGCTGGGCTGTGACCTAATTTACACAGCAGAATTTTATGGATAAATTATGGTGTTGGTTTCAATAGTGGGAATTACATATTGAATACTGGGGAAAAATGATAAAAATAATTCTAGGAATACTGAAATAAGTTCGAGGCATAAAAGAGAGAAAGAGAGTAAAATGGAGGAAAAATGGAGTTATGTAATTCATAATTACTTCCAAATTCCTCTTTGTTTTTGGTGCAATATGGCCTTAGTTGCTATTGTGCCATAAAACTACAAACAACCAAACCAAATTCCTCTATTGTAAAAACATCAGTTTTTAGTTAATCTTTGGGAGAATTTCCAAACTTTAGGAAAAAATGAGTTTGCAATAGGTCAGATCTGGCCTGTGAGCTTAAATCAGGAGGTTGCTTCAGCACCAGTAACACTAACAAATAAATCAGCAATCCCATATATTGTATCTAAGAAATAGCCATCAGAGGACTTGAACAAATTTTTATTCCTAGATTACATTGCACATTACACATTGAATGCCACATCATTTAGTTATGAATGATGCTAATATACTGCTCACAAAAATTAGGGGATATTTCAAAATGAATATGAAGCAAAGAAATATCCCCTAATTTTTGTGAGCAGTATAGTTTTCCCTGTGCCACGTCATATGTATATGTATGACATACTGTTTCCATTCAGAGCCATGTCATACTCACATAATGACATTATGTATAAATCCAATACATAATGTTTAAAAGAGTGGTGTCTGTGGAATGTTTTGATATACTTGGTTCAACTTAATTGATGAATAAAGAAACATGAAATCCAATAAAAAAATTATTTCTTTGTTTATTCATTGAAATGAGCCTTAGTACAATACAATTCGGCCAAAAAAAATATTTTTATTGATAAATGATAAAATTAAAATGGCTTAATTCTTCTTGCGAATGAAAAAAATTATATATATATATTTTATTAAATGAAAATTATAAACCTATGATTTATATAGTCCAGTGAAAAGAGTAATGCTATTTGTGTTGAGAATTGAAGCATTCTTTGCATAGTTAGGGCAGACCAGGACATCTATCACAGTAAGTATACACCATTTTAGCTTGTTTTCTGGCATCATTCTTAATGAGACAAAAAATTTTATTTTAGACGGTTTAACATCACAAGTGATAAAATAATTAACATAAAATGACATTTAGAGGTAGAAATGATGGCATTTGAAGAAAACAGTCGCATGGCTCCAGGAAAATCTTGGTGAAATCGGCTTGGCACGCAATGTGTTAATAAAATATGCATCAGATGAAAAAAAAAAGTATCATTTTTCAAGCATGAATGATGTATTTTTGTAAGATATATGTAAAAATATTTTCAACCAGCAATTTTATTTTTGAAATATATATATTTTATGAAATGAAAATTATAAACCCTAATCATTTATATAGTCCAATGAAAAAAAGTAATTCTATTTGTGTTGAGAATTGAATCATTCCATGCATAGTTGGAATTTCTTGAAAACATTCCTTTTAAATTCTTTCATGGTGGTAGGAGCTTCATAGACCAAATCTTTTCACTTAGTCATAAACTTTAGAAATATTTACAGTTACAAAAGTCAATGGTTATTTGCTCTTCCATAATTTATGTTGTGAAATCATATGGCAGTTAAAAAGTTAGTTAATAAATGAAGGCTCTTGATAATGACACTGAGTTGTGTCAGAGTTGAAATTTGCAGTGGTTTGGCATTAGTACTGGAGTTTCATAAAGCTGCATTTTGTCACCTTTTCTATTTGGTTATGGTATGAGGAGTTCATTTGTAAGGGGAAAGACTAAAGCCGTAGATGGTCTAGAGATATGAATATCTGACTTTGATTGTGATGATGATTTGCTCCTGACAAGTGATATTGATTTGGATGAACATTTTCATTAACCCTTCCAAGGCCCCCAACGAACATAGACACTGACAGAATCCAAAATGAAAGACCAAAGATGAATATAGACATCTTTGGTACAACAAAACTTCAATTTTTAAAAAACAGAAATTGCCATTTTAGTTTTTTTTACATATATCTTTTAAAAATGCATAATTCAAGCTTGAAAAATATTTCCTTTTTTCATTTGATGAATATTTTATTAAACTACAATAAAAATAATTTGACAAAGCCATCTGATTGCCATATTTTAAAAGTGCTAGACGATATTGCCAATTTATTTGTTAGTATTACTCTGCATTGAAGCCACCATCTGATTATTGCTTAAAGTTTCGAAAATCTCCCGAAAATTAACAAAAAAACTGCTATTTTTTAAAAACTAAAGATTTTGGAAGTAATTGCGAAGTATGTACCTCTGTTTTCTGCCCTTGTTTTACAGTTTTCTGCCTTAAACCTATTTCAGTATTCCTAGAATTGTTTTTATCATTTATGCCATCATTCTATGCATTCTTCCCACTCTTCAAATCAAAATTGCAAGTAAAACTGAAAAGTAAAAGAAACATATTACCCAGAGCTGTTAATTGTTAGAACCTTATTGTGAAACTGCTGGGAGATGGAAGAGCCAAGTGCCATGACCTAGCCAATTGCTTGCACATGTAGCAGTCAAATAATATGGGCTAAATGTGAAAGTTATAAAGTGGATTGTTTACAGCAAGTTACTGTTCTCATACTTTGGATAAATTCACCATACATCTAGTCAGTATTTACACTTTTATGCTTAAACGTTCAGTTTCATCTCTGTACATTAATTTTTTTAAAAAGGAAGAAGGTACTTCTCTACACAAAGGATGGAGATAACCTAGTAGCTATATTAGGCTTGTCCTGGGTTTCTCATACGACATACAAATACTTACACAAGGACATGCTTCACTGGTCTTCATAGGCACATGCCTATGAAGACCAGTGAAGTGTGCTAACCACTAGACTAGGGGCTTATTTCTGTAAATTATTATTATTGATTTTTATTTTTCAGTTATTCTACATCGGATGGCCTGGTGCTTACAACTTGTTGCTATGGATATTTGATTTAACATTACATTAGTTTATATGTTCATTTTTGTTTTATTATTTCTTTGTTTTTCAGTAAAAAAACTTGGATCTTGTATTATTTCCTGAAAATGA
This sequence comes from Ryuthela nishihirai, assembly GCA_038380435.1. Taxonomy (NCBI): domain Eukaryota; kingdom Metazoa; phylum Arthropoda; class Arachnida; order Araneae; family Heptathelidae; genus Ryuthela; species Ryuthela nishihirai. The sequence goes on from JAWZYU010000030.1 coordinate 61,564,355, forward strand.
ATGGTCTGGATATGAAAGCGAAAAGGACTTACTTGGCATGGAAAATCAGTTCTCCTGTGGGAGGACAATTTTGGCAAAAGTTTTTACACCCCCCCCCCTCCCCCATTATGATCTTTTTTTAATTTTAAATTTATACTTAATGGTTTTAAAAATTTTTAACACCAACAAACAAATTTATTGATAAATGGAGATAAATGTGAAGTAATGAAAATTTAAAGTGGGTGCTGCTCTAGTTTTTTGAATGACTGTGCACTTGAGCAAGTTCCTTAATTTAATTATCTTGGAAATTATGTGATAGACTACTATTTTCGTGTAGCAGATATTGTTTTGGATGAACATGAAAGTGAATATTTTACAGGTACAAAATTTAACCAGTTGGAAATAGGAAATGTTATCTGTAAATATAACAAAATAACTTTGAATCTCATAAGCAACAAAAAAAAAATGTTTTATGGGTGTTTTTTAATCTGTTGCTTATCAGATTATACTAGTTTATGTATATGTGCTAAGCTTAAAATAAAACTTTATTAAATGGTTTTTCTAGCTATGAGTTATCAAATATGCCTTTATGAATTATGATAGTCTGTATAGCCGTCTAGTGGCTGTGTGGTTTGCATATTTGGCTTCTGAAGTGTTTGAGCCCTGCATAAGGCATGGCTATTTCTTGTCTTTTCTGCTGTCTTTCCTTCCTCATACATTCTCCATTGTGTATTATACTGATAGGCTTCTATCAGACCTCAGTGGCAAGCAGCTGTTTGGGGTATTTTATGCATGTATCTTTGCAAATATTGTTTTAGTGTTTATATTTTACTTTATGGTTTACTTTCTTTATAAGTACTTAGCAAGTAAGCTGATATTCACCATTTTCTATCATTTTTTTGCATTAAATTTGACAATATTTTACTATTTTTAGAGCAGTACTGGAAAAGAAGATTCCATAATTATAAATATGGCTTGTTGTATGAGTGATGAAGCGAAAGAGCAAAAGCGTATCAACCAGGCAATTGAGAAAATAATTCGTCAAGATAAACGTGATGCTCGTCGAGAACTAAAATTATTATTACTTGGTGAGGGTCTTATTTTACTCAGATTTCATTTTGTTACACTGTTAAATTTTAAAGCATGAAATGTTTCACAGATTACAAATAATGAGCAATATAAGAAAAAGTTTTTTGATTCAGGTAACTATTGATTATATGCCTACTACTCTCTTAAGATCTTTACAAATTATATCGTTGCTATTGAAAAGTTACATTGCCAGTGATGTACAAATCTTGCATAAATCAATCTTTTGGGGATTGGGAGTTTAACCCTAGAATAGGCAGCTCTTGAATTTTTAACAGCTGAGGTAGTTCTTGAGAATGTCTGATTTTTGACAGCTGCTTTTTTAAGGATTAAGCTATCCAGATTTATACAGTGTGCTTATAGATGAACACAAAAATGTGCACTGCAATGGAACAAAATTAAAAGATGATGCATCTAAACCTAAATGTTGGTTTTATTCCTTATCTAAGAATTTGTAAGAGCAAAATATCATGCTGTACTGTTACTTTTTTACATTGGTTAATGGTGGCTTTAATCCTTTTTTTGCCAATCCATAAGGAATTTCACAGAATTTATGATTAGGAGAAGGGGATCTGTGAAATCTTACCATGGCTATACAGATATATTTATCTATTCTTCATAAGAAGATTTGGTTTTTAGAGGCATGAGATTATAAGATTTTTGTGTGAAATAAATATTTTATGTTCTTTTTGTCTGCAGGGACTGGAGAATCTGGAAAAAGTACATTTATCAAGCAAATGAGGATTATACATGGTGCAGGATATTCAGATGAAGATAAAAGAAGCTTTATCAAACTAGTATTTCAAAATATATTTATGGCTATGCAAAGCCTGATTAAAGCAATGGATTTACTAAAGATTGACTACAAAGATCCAGCCAATCCAGTAAGCTTATGTTATTGCATATAAATTAGTTATGGTAATCAAAGCAAAGTTATTGATATTAATGTTTACAACTGTAATCTTAATTAAATGTCACCTCATTAAGTTTTAAAATACATATAGCAAGGTTCAAAATTTTGGGCAATTGGTGAAATACATGCAGTCAGAAGATACATTGGCAGACTTACATGAAATGATATTAAAAATGGAACAGTCAATGTTGTAAGGGCTACAGGTGATATTACAATAATTATAAAGCAAAATGTTCAATATGGACACCTTTGAGTTCATAGCACACTTGTATACATTGTTGGCATGCTCCGCTTAGTGCCGTCAACATTTCTTTGATGATCATGGCTATCTCTGCCCCTGTGGCATCTTTCAATTCCTGAATCATGTGAAGAAATTTTCATAGATCCTGGATTTAAGGCATCCCCACAAAAAGTCTGAAAGTATTGGGTGAGTGTATGTAGGTAGTTGTTCAATGGGATTTCACTGTCCAGCTCATTTACCTAGCAGGTTACAGTGTAGCCAGTCCTGACCACTTCTCACATAACATGTGGGTGCATCATCCTATTGAAAATAAGTTTTAATTGTAACAAATTGTCAAGTTAAGGATTCAGTACATTTTCCAATATTTTAGTAGATCTGAGCATTTGTGTTTTTCTGAAAGGAAAATGGATTAGTGGTTCACATAGCTTTCAGATGAAAAATTGCCTCAACAAAAAAAGTAATCTGGTGCCCAATGTTCTGATCAGTCTGCTCCATTTACAGAATTTCATTCTGCAGTCACAATCGCCAAAATTGAGTTCCTGTACAAATCGGAGTTTGTACAGATGGAACCTATGTTTCTTCAGAATATGATGCACTGAAGTTTTGCTGATATTACATTGTTGTGCTAGTTTGGGAGTTGGCTTTTTTGACAAACATGACAATATATTTGTTGATATAGACATAATGCATGTCATGGTAGAAGATTGTTCTGTTGCTGAAGTAGAGCAAGCAGGTTTTGGTCAATTGTTCATGCTTCTTGTTTCTTTAAATCATTTTATGATTTTTCTCATTATTGATGCTTTTAAACAACATCCATCTGCAAGAGGAAGTATCACTTTTGAAGCTTCACTCATGATTATTAAACTATAGCTTTGTTCAGTATATAATTAATATACACACAAGTATCTTCCAAAAATATCAGCATAATGCACTTCATCATGCATATGCGACATCTGACATTCTCTGCAACTGCAGTTATAGACTGCATTCACATAAACAGTGGCACAGAGATGATTGGAGCTCAGCTGTTCATTTGCATAAATTAGCCTTTTTTTAAATTATTTAATACTTTTTTTATTCTACATATCAATATACAAGAGTCACTCAGAAAGTAATGCTCCAAATTGTTTTACAGATCAATATATATGCTTCAGCATTCTTACAGTATATAGATAGATCATCTATGTACATAATCCTAGTTTCTTTATGATCACTGTCGCACTCAACTGTCTTGCACCACCTCAGAACAAGAGCCTGTAGTTCAGTTCTAAAGGTTGGTATATCCATTTATTTTCAGATGTCTACTTAGCCTAACAACCAACTGTTCTGAGGTCAACAGAATTGACTGCAAACATATTCTGCAGTGACTTGTGGGTATTGGTGATGTGCAATATGAGATAAACAGAAGAATAGGCATTGTATTGAGATTTTCAAAACTCTGTGGAGCTTGTTAAAGGAGCTAAAATTTTGTTATGTAATAGTTTGGTCCTTTCAAAAATTTTCTGTGGTACTGAAAAATGTTCCCTTTGCAGGCAAGATAACAAAAAAATTATACTTTTGATTCTAGATGCTTACACAGTATTTCTGATATTAGAAGGTATAATGAGGTTAGATTATGTAAACTTCATTAAAGCATTTGACATTGTTTAAAAAATTTGAATATGGCTAAAAAGTTTGGAAGTAGTGCTTCTATTTGAAGTCTGCACTACTATTTGATGGTCCACAGAGTACACTGACACACTACTTAAATCATCAGGCACATACACAATCTTACCTAGTACAGTAAAATGTAGTTTTAAACAAATGAAAATATCCAGTTTAAAATTTTTCTGTCATGTATATATACACGCACTGAGTTATCACAATGTATATAAACTGAGGTTGGTTTTGCATTAGCAACACCTTTCATACGAATAGACTTCTGTGGCACTGGTGATATCTTAAGGTTGGGAACATCCAATATATGATTGCAGAGCTCATACAGGGCAATCAAGTTTCATTTTACTTCAAGGAAGAATGAGTCAATGTCATGATCTTTCTTACTTCAAGCATGGTATGATTATGGGGGCATAATGATCATGTGGGATTATCTCAGCTGCCATGGTGAACTGCTTCCATTCTGTGGTGTTGCAAGTCTACTGTGATTTGCTCAACAGCAGTCAAATAACCAGGCACAGGTCACACATGAGACAACTGTGGTGAGTAATGTGTGTGTGTCCTATCTTGTAACAGCAGCAATGCAGCACAGTGGCCCAGTTAACTACCCATTACAACATTGCAATGGCAAGGTCAATGTCTACATAGCAATGCACCAAACATTAGCCATAGGAATTAACATTATGTCACAGTCCATAGGAATGGACTATGACAGTTGATGGCCATCACAGGTACCCATGCTCATTGCAAGACACAAGAAACAGCACCTTGCATGGACACATCAGTACCAACACCAGATCACCTACATGTGGAAATCTGTCACTTGGTCAGATGAATGTTGTTTCCTACTCCCATCATACTGATGGGCATGATCTTATTTGTAGAAAGTAACATGAGGCCATGGCACCAGGACACATCAGCAGTGTTATGGTTTGGGAACTGTTTCCATGGCATGCCCTGGGTCCACTGATCACAGTAAATTAACAGGACCATTTACCTTTCTATTTTTGCTGACCAAGTACACCCCTTCATGATGATAGTGTATCCAGAAACTCCAGTGTCTGTAAACTGGTTTCAGGAACATGACAATGAATTATCTGCCCTCCCTTGGCCACCCAACTCACTGGATCTCAACCAATTGAGCATGTTTGGGACCTACTGGTAAAGGTGATTCATTGCTCTTTATGAACAGGACACCCTGTAGAGACCAAGCTCTGATGTGTATGTGCTGTATTATGTGAAAAAGGTGGCCCCCTGAGGTGTTGCTAATGCAAAGTGAACTCAATGTATGTATATATATATATACTTGAAAACATTTGTTCAAAGTTAGTAGATAATGTTTACTTTTTTGATTTACTATAAATGTTGACATCTCTTGGTATTTAAAAAAAAACCATGACTGCCATTGTTATTGCCAAAAAGTATAACCACCATTCTAAGATTCCAATGTACAGTATTACAAACATTGTTTTCTCCTTTGAACAGATTATAACTGCATTAAAGTAGCATTATGAGTTTGATCACATTGTTATCATTCAGTCCTTTTTAGAAGTTTTAAAAAAATGTTGATGAAATTTTTTATAATAGTTTGAACTTATCATAACTTTTCTGGTGGGAGAATCTTTAGAGATCCAACTAGTAGACTGCAATTTAGTCCATACACAGTTGTTGCATTTGGTCAAGGCAGTCCAATTCTAATAGGATCCCTTGTGTAGGGGCGGTGGTGGCTCAGTCGGTAGTGTGCCAGGCTTGTAATCTGCAGTTCCCAGGTTCGAGTCCCAGCTGGGTCAGCATTGAGATTTATCTCCGCAAAACTCCCTGCCCTGCCCATGGTCAGTAGGGGACACCGATGGGCTTGGAAAAGCTGCCGTCCGTCGGATGGGACGTTAAGCCTTGGCCCTGAGTGTGGGAGAGCCATACCCTGTGCACGTTAAAGAACACACTGAATGGCCTTGACAGGAGGCTACCATCTGGCTACCAACAGCTGTTCCAGTGGGTCCCCTCCCCCAACCTTCTCTGAGCCTTCGGAGTCCTTGTGACCTGGCCATTTAGCCTATTGTGTGCAAAAAAAGTGTCACTCAGAGGTAAAACAACAACCCAAATCCCTTGTGTAATATTGGCACATTTAGGCACACTAATTATAACTATCAGTATAATCAAAAGCCTTTTTGCAATCTACATAACTGGTAACCAGAGGTTTCTGAAATTCTAAACTTTTTTTTCCAAAGATTCTGCCTAAAAGTAAAAATATTTTATATATACATTCCCTATTATTTCTGGAATCAACATCATTAAGCTCAAAGTTATCCTTCAACTGGATTCTTAATTCTATTAAACACAATAATTCAAAGAATTTTACCTCCAATAAAAATTAGACATGTTCCTGTAGTTATTGCAAAATCTGCTATAAAAAAAAAGAGACAGATGGACGGATGGACAGACAGACAGACACACTCCCTCCCTCCCTCTTGCAGCCATGGGCTATGGAGGTCCAACCAGACTGTGTACATTTGACTGTTTGACATTCTGCCCATCACTTTCTAGGTCTCCCCCTTTTTCTGAAACCCTTAGGTACACTGTTCATAATCTGCAGCTATGCATATGGGCAACATGGCCAAACCAATTCCAAAGAAGGTTGATGATTCCTTCTTCTAACCTCATCATTACCTACAAAGTCAAACCACCTAATGCCCAAGATATTGCATAAGCATCTAGAATCAAAAGCATCAAATTTCTTGTTTTCCTGCTTACAAAGGGTCAATGTTTCACTACCATAACTAACCTTAGAAAGAACCAAACTATTATACAGCCTAATTTTAGTCTTTAGGTGTATACGCCTATTTTTCCATACTCTCCATAGATTCTTAAAAGTCCCAGCGGCAATCCCTATTCTTCTATTTATCTCATGCCGCATATCACCAGTATCTGTTACATAGCCACCAAAATAATTAAACAGACACTTTCTCAATAGTACAGCCATTCAAAGCAACTGAAGCACTATCTGCCTCAAAAAATTTCATCACTTAAGTTTTTTCTCTGTTTATTACCAAACCTACTCTATTACCAGTCTCATCGACAGCGCTAATGAATGAATTCATCTCATCAACAGCAACAGGGTCAAATCATCTGCATAATCTAAATCAAAATTTTGAAATCTCTAGACCATTTAAGGCCAAAATCTTTCCCTTGCAAAGAATTTTGCATTACATAATCAATAACTAAAGAGAAAAAGGAGACAAAATGTACCCTTGCCTAACTCCACTAGCAATGCTAAACCAATTGCTGAAAGACATACCAACTCTCACATGACTCAGTGTTATTATATAGAGCTTTCATTACACTAACCAACTTATCAGGTATTCTATATGATCTAACAATCCACCACAAATTATGTCGATGAACAGAGTCAAAAGCCTTTTTGAAATCTATAAAGCTAGCAACCACAGGTTTCTGAAACTTTAAGCATTTCTCAAGAATCGAAGTGAAAATATTTGATCAATACATCCCTTACCACTTCTAAATCCACAATGTTTATCATGCAGTTGTCCATCAACCAAATTCTTAATTCTATTAAGTATAATCATGCAAAAAACTTTACCTGGAACAGAAAGTAAACTCCCCTATAATTATCACAAGAACTGTGATCACCTTTTTTTTTAAATTGGGACAATAATAGCTCTAGTAAAATCCTTAGAAATAACACCTTTATCATAAAAAATATTAAGAATTTCAGTCAATCATGTGACAACACAAATGTTTCCAGCTCTAAGCATTTCAGTGGTGATTTCATCCACCTTGGGGATATATACATTCCCTATTATTTCTGGAATCAACATCATTAAGCTCAAAGTTATCCATCAACTGGATTCTTAATTCTATTAAACGCAATAATTCAAAGAATTTTACCTCCAATAAAAATTAGACATGTTCCTGTCTAATTTTTATTGTCTATTGTCTGTCTAATTTTTATGCACTTTTAATTTAGAGATAGCCAAAATGACTTCGAAATGTGATTAGGGTCATCATTAAAGCCAGTAATGCATCTATCGTTATTACAAACAATGGGAGTAGAAGTAATCACATTATTTAGAACTTCTCTGAAATACTCAGCCCACCTAGCCATCACAGAATCCTCACCTTCAACCACCTTGCCATGTTTATCCCTTAATCCCCATGTACCTGTCTGTTTCTTAGCATAAAACATTAATCTGGTACAACTCCCTGCTGTGAGCAGCACATTTTTGCATACATTTACCACATTGTGTGCAAAAAAGTGCCACTCAGATGTGAAACAACCCAACTTCAAGAAAAGGTTCTAGTGTTTTCTTTGTTGTTATTTAACATATTTAAAATGCAGTTGGGCTTCCAGAATGATTCCAGTTTTTCAGCTTCCAGCCTGAAAACTTAAACACAGGAAGGGTTAAACTGCTATTAATTAGGCATTGGAATAGTGTTTTTTTTTTACTGTCTTATGCTTTGATATTTAATTTTTTTTATATCAGGATAATGCTGATCTTGTACAAGGTGTTGACTTTGAAACTGTTACTACTTTTGAAAATCAGTATGTTGAAGCAATTACAGCATTATGGAATGATCCTGGTATTCAAGAATGTTATGATCGTAGAAGAGAATATCAGCTTACAGATTCAGCAAAATAGTAAGTTTTTTTTTAATAACAAATTTAAAGTCACCTTTAATTATTGCCATTTAAAAATGAATAATAAGGAAATAATGTAGTTATATATTGCTGACAAAACAGAATAATCTAATCCAGCTGAAGAGGAAGACACTTTGGATGAAACAATCCTAATTGAAGACTTCTTATGAAGCTGGATTTGGAGTTATAATTAACACAAATTCAGTGTTTTATTGATGTGAGAACTATTAACTTGAAGCCAAAAATAGAAAAATCAATTTGTCATTTTGTTTTATAATTTTAACGTTAAAAAAAAATCTAATGTCACCTACTTACTACTAAGGTCTGACAGATGCCCACCAGTATATTCATATAGATGAATTATAATGAAGGCAATACCTCAACAAAAAAATGACATAAATCAAAATGAGAGCATCCCTGCAAGTGTCAATAAATAATTCTATGGAATATTATTGGAACACCTATGTTTGCTCAGTTATTAAGACTATATTTACAATTAATTTTTATATAGATGTTCTTTATCAGTTTTTTTTAAAGAGAATGTCTTTACAGCTTAGTGATGTGGATATTTTCTTGATTTAGCTAGTTTCTTAATTTTAGTATTGTTTCTTGGTTTTCCAATTGAAAAAAGAAAAAACGACCTTTTATCATTTCCTTAGATATAAATGGTCTCAGAACAAACAGGATTTCCTTGGTTCTGAAATCATCCCCCCCCCCCCCGACAATGAGAGGGAAAGTAATCCAATTTGTCAATGGGTTTTAACCTCATCACATTAAGGAGGTTTTTAACCCTTTTCCCCCACTTGGTAGAATTTTATTTTGAAGAGATTATTAGCTCATGAGTTTAAATACTTAGTTAAAATAATTTATACTTGCTCCCCATTCAGTTTTGGCTATGCCACGCAGCGAGTAGAGCATTTAGAATTTTGTTTTAGTTTTAGTGTACCTAACTTGTAGGCATTTCGCCATGAAGATTGCCAAAGGCAATAGCCAAACAGAAAATATATAGTGTCCATTTCATCTTATTTTTATGTAAATATATATATTTTTTTTACTGAAAATATTACCTCTCAAGTAGTTATTTGCCACAGAGGTTTTATGGAAGCCTATCAGTTTAATATGCCATAAAGAACATAGTGAGGATGGCAAGAACCTCAGCAGAAAGACAATACTAGAAAGAAGCATCCATATCTTATCTGGAGCTTGAATCTAGGCCCTTTTTGATATGCAGTCAAGCACAACTTGGCCATCAAAAATGTTTTTATTAATTAGGTTTTCTTAAATTAAGTCTTATAATTGCATTGTGTGATCATTTATTTTTGATATAGCACTTTAAAAAGGTCGTATTGAAATTAATATATTTTCTCTTTTTGTTGAAAATTTTATTTTTATAAAATTCAGGATTAAATGCTGTTTTTTTTTTTATATATATAAAATGACCTATTTCTGTTGATTAGCAGATGTGACTTTAAACCATGGTTTGAGTGCAGAAGAGCCATATCATATGCATGTTAAAGAACATGCTAGGTTTCCATCTGTCTCTTGTCTGGTGGATTTCTATCCAGTTCTGAGCCTTTGGACCCCTTGTGTTGTGGTTGTTTTGACATATTTTGTGAAAGAAAAGTGTTCCATCATCATCATCATCATCCTCAAGCAGCCATGGGCTACGGAGGTCCAACCAGACCGCGCAGTTTAATTCTCCAAGCATATCTGTCCTGAGCTACATCTGCTGCATCCGGCCACTGTACACCAATTCTAACAAGGTCCTGTTTGACATTGTCTGCCCACTGCATCCTAGGTCTCCCCCTCCTTCTGAGGCCTCTAGGCACACTGTTCATAACCTTATTCGCCAATCTATAACTATCCATACGGGCAACATGGCCAAACCAGCAGAGTCTCTCTCTGCACAATATGCTGCTTAAAGGAGGTTGCAGACTCCTTTGCCTAACCTCATCATTAGTTACAAAGTTAAACCACCTAATACCCAAGATACTGCGTAAGCATCTAGAATCAAAAGCATCTAGTTTCCTGTTATCTTGCTTACACAGCGTCCAAGTTTCACTACCATAACTAACCCTAGAAAGAACCAAACTATTATACAGTCTAATTTTAGTCTTAAGGTGTATACGCCTATTCCTCCACAATCTCCATAGATTCTTAAAAGTCCCGGCAGCAATACCTATTCGTCTGTTAATCTCATGCCGCACATCACCAGTATCAGTTACGCAGCTCCCAAGGTAATTAAACTGTGACACCTGCTCAAGACTGCAACCATTCAGATTAACTGAATCACAACCTGCCTGACCAATTTTCATCACTTTAGTTTTCTCTCTGTTTATAACCAAACCTACTGTACTACCAGTCTCATCAACAGTTCGAATGAAAGAGTTCATCTCATCAACATCATTTGCCAAAAGGGCTAAATCATCAGCATAATCTAAATCAGAAATTTTCGTATCTCCAGCCCATTTAAGGCCAAAATCTTTCCCTTGAAGTGAATTTCGCATAACATAATCAACAACCAAACTAAAGCGAAAAGGAGACAAAATGCACCCTTGTTGAACACCAGAAGTAATGCTAAACCAATTGCTACAAGACTTACCAACTCTCACACATGACTCAGTGTTATTATAGAGAGCATTCATTATGTTAACTAACTTGTCTGGTATACCATATGATCTCACAATCAACCACAAATTATGACGATCAACAGAGTCGAAAGCCTTTTTGAAATCAACAAAGCTAGCAACCAAAGGTTTCTGAAACTCTAAACATTTCTCAAGAATCTGCCTAAGTGAAAATATCTGATCTACACATCCCCTACCACTTCTGAATCCACATTGCTCATCACGCAATTGCCTGTCAACCAGATTCTTAATTCTATTAAGCACAATCATGGAAAGAACTTTACCTGGAACGGAGAGTAGGCTGATACCCCTATAGTTATCACAAGAACTGCGATCACCTTTTTTGAAAATAGGGATAATAATAGCTCTGGTAAAATCTTTAGGAACCATGCCTTTATCAAAAAAGTTATTCAAAATTTCAGTCATCCAAATGGTAACTGAAACATTCCCAGCTCTAAGCATTTCCGTAGTAATTTCATCAACCCCTGGGGATTTATGAAGTTTAAGTTTAGAAATAACCAAACTAATTTCAGATTGTGTTATAGGGCCAACATTAAAGCCAACAATGCATCTATCATCATTACAAACAATGGGAGTAGAACTAACCACATTGTTTAGAACATCACTGAAATGCTCAGCCCACCTAGCCATGACAGAATCCTCACCTTCTATAACCTTGCCTTGTTTATCCTTCAATCCCTGTATACCTGTTCGTTTTCTACCACACAAAACATTAACTATCTGGTACAGCTCTCTGCTGTTGTGCTGTCTAACTGCTTCCTCAGCTTTGTCAGCAAAGCCAAAGATTCTTATCAGTAGCTAACTGACCCTTCACACATTTATTAAGTTCTTTGTAATGCTTTCTATTAGGACTAGTAGGGTACTGATTAAGGACATTCCTGCAGTTCCTTCTTTCTGAAATAAGCTCAAGTGCCTTATCACTTAAATAATTCTGCCTCCTCTGCTCCTTTTTCCCTAAAAGAGTACTGTTAGTTTCCAAAAAAGCCTGTTTAAAATGGCCCCATTCTTCCTCAACTTCACTATTAAGCAAACCATGACTGTCATAATGACTAAGTAACGTATCATGGTAAGCTTTAGCTATAACTGGGTCTTTCAGAGCTTCAGTATTAAAGGTAAATTTTTTAACCCTAGCACAGCACTTTTTAAGTTTAAGTTGCAAGACACTTTTAACAAGGTAATGGTCAGATCCAATTTCAGCTCCCCTATATGCCCTGGTATTTCTAACAGAACTAGCCCATTTGCTGTTAATTAATATATAATCAATCATATTCTTATGCAGCCCATCAGGTGAAACCCATGTGTGTTTATGTATGTCGCGGTGTTTGTAATATGTGTTAGTTATTCTGAAACCATTTAGTTTACTTACCTGTAGGAGACGTTGCCCATTGCCATTGCAGCTACCAATACCAAAAGGGCCTATTACTCCTCCCCAAAGGTCAGAGTCGGTACCAACTTTGGCATTGAAGTCACCAAGAACAAGGGTAATATCTCCTTTCTTGACAGAATTCAAAATATCCTGAAGTTGTCTGTAGTAAAACCTATCCTTCTCATCCTCATCAGAATCCTCAGTGGGGGCATAACAGCAGATAACATTCAAGTCTTTAATGCTTGTCTGAAATTTTGCTGTAAGAAACCTTTCATTAATGCACTCATATCCTAGAAGAGCATCACTAGCATGTCTGCTGAGCAGCAGACCCACGCCTTGGTGATGCTTTCCATCCTCCCTCCCTGTAAAGAGAAATTTAAAGTTATTTTTAAGTATCTCACCTTTCCTGTCCATCTGGTCTCTTTGCAAGCCTAGAATATCTAGGTTATAGCGCTGGAATTCCTGCATGAGGACATCAAGAGAATAATCTCTATGTAATGTCCTCACGTTCCACGTTCCTGCAGAGAGAAAATGATTAGTAGGATTTTTAAAGAAATTAGGTTTATTGAGATTGGTAGGGCCAACAATATCAAACAGCCCCCTGATCGCAGGCATGGGGCAAAGACCTGTTCCTCCTCCGCTAAAGGCTGAAGTCACCGATGCTGGTAGGAACTTCAGGCACCACCTTTTCAAGTGGACTTTTTCAAGAACCATATGGCCTGCCTGAGACACATTACTCCAGTTTAGGCTTGACGATGCCCAACTAGCTAAGTAAGGTTCAGGTACCTGCGATGGCCTCTGATTAGGATTATCCACCAGCTGATATAAGGTATCCCATGCCTCTGTTCACTTAGAGCTGGCAACCCAGAAGCAAACAGAAAACACAGCGGCAGAGTCTCCCTCAACAGAGGCCCACCAGTGCAGCAAGTCCAGGATCCATAATCAAGCTCAAATCCATAAACAAATCCAGTCTAGTAGGTATAAATGGTCAGCACCAGGACCCTGTAAAGTTGACCACTCCTCAGCAGGGTTGAAAAAAAAGAAAAAAGTGGCCATAGATGAGCAGATCAGTAGGCCATACTGAACTGGCAGCCCTCCCCTTCCGTTCCCTTCCAAAAGAGAATATCTCTTTTGAAAGGTACTAACGGCCTGCACCACGAGAAGGCGGCGTCGGACATTAGGTTCTAGACCTGGCCGGTTCTGTGCATCATCACTGGGGATTGGTACACAGCTCTCCTTCCAGTTTACGCCTAGCTACCATTTACAAGCCAAAACAAACGTACAATTACACAAACGTAAAAATGATCCAACAAGCCAGTAAACATTGATGGTTTAAAGTAGCTAAAGATTTAGTTAATTTCCTTAAAAAATGCAGAAAATTGCAAGTAAGCTGCAGAATTTTTATTCAGAAAATGACAAACAAGAGAATGTGCCAAAACAAATGAGAAGTTGCCAAACAAATCTGTAATATAAATTAAAAAGAGCAAAATATTTGAAATAGCATAAAAAATGCACTCAAAATTATAATACAAGAAACTGTAACATCTGTAGTGTAGGTGACCAGACTCACATACTCAAATGTGCTCACACAATCTGTTGCAATGCTTATAAATTTTGGTTATAATCTGTTGACCAAAGAAAAGCATATGTTTTGCATGCTTTTAAAAAGCATTTTGTTAGTTTTTTTTTTAAACTAATGGAACTTTTAAAATGCATTTTATTAGTTAGGAAAATATGTGTTTATATCTCCTTCCCCAACTTATAAATCCTTTTGCCATGGCTTTGTGTCTTAGTGATGATTGCAGACATGGTCGGAAGATGGTTGAAATTTGTGAATGGTGACAAAGTGTTGTAGCTATTATTAAAGAATACAATCATAACAAAGAAGGAAGCTCAGTGGTAATACCATCATTGACATTACAAGTGAAATAAGATTGTTCAAGACCAATAATATACTTTCTTGATTGCAAAAAAGATCAATGACAATTAATCATATAATTGATTGGACAACATTGTTAGGATTTTACTGTGATGGCTGTTGTGATGCATTTTTTGAAAAAGTTTGTATAATACTTTGTTTAGAGCTTTAACAATATGATATTGACTTATTTATTCCCTGTAGTTATGTGTCAATCGTATGCATGTGTGTGACACTTTGAACATTTCCTATTGATGTATGGAATAAAATTTCTAAATTTGATATGCATTGTTTTTTATTTGCAATAAACTTGGGGAGTGGGAGGAATTCAAATAATTTAGAATGATTAAATTCACTATGTAATTAAGAATCAGCCTAATGTTTATATTATATAGAGTAATGAATTTTTGAAAGTAAAATTGAAACTTGAAAATATTTTACAGAGTGACTTGTAATTTCAAGTGTTTGAATGAAAAGAGTAATGCAAACAATGTTAAAAAACTGGACATCCCAACATATAGATTTTTTTAACACTTTTAATATGAATGTTCATTTTTTTTGTGTAAAGGTATTATTATTATTAGTTGATTATTATCAGTTTTTTTAATTGATTATAAGAAGTTTTAATAGGAAATACCAACTGCAAAATTAATTTAAACCATAAAAATTTTAATGAGAAATATTTTTCTTTTAGCTATTTAAGTGATATTGAGAGAGTTTCTGCTCCTGATTACCTCCCGACACAACAAGATATTCTTAGAGTGAGAGTTCCTACAACTGGCATAATAGAATACCCTTTTGATTTGGACTCTATTATTTTTAGGTAATTGCATTAAATTTTTCGAAATGTTTTAACTGCATGCTTTAAGTTATGAGATATATGTATTCATTATTATTTATATTGTATTGGTGTTTTAATTCAGCATGATATAGCACTATTTTTTTTTATCACAATGCTTTTAAAAAGCGTAATGTGGTGTCTAAATGCCTATGGCAGCTATTGCACATGTGAAAATTTGTTCTTTGCTCCTTTGATGTATATTCAGCAGAAGTGTATATAAATTATACACTTCTGCTGAATATGCATCAAATTGAAAAGTTTGGGGCTTTACATTCAAAGTAACTATAAAATATTTACATTTGTTGTGAACTCAAAGCTTTAATTCTTGATTCGTTTTGTTATTTTTAACTAGCATTGTCCATGTTTCTGATATGAAATGAAACAAGAATTTTAACAATTTAAAACTTTTTGACCTCTCAATTTTGACTTAGAGTTGACTTTAATATGCACTCAGGATTTATTTCTTATGTTACAACATCTCAGTACCATGTATTTTCTCTTACAGAATGGTAGATGTTGGTGGCCAGCGTTCAGAAAGGAGGAAATGGATTCATTGTTTTGAGAATGTTACTTCCATAATTTTCTTAGTTGCCTTGAGTGAATATGATCAAATTCTGTTTGAATCTGACAAAGAGGTATGCATATTATATTTCTCAATTGAATTTATCCTTCAAGCTGGAAGAACAAATAGATACCAAGTAACAATTTACAAGAGGTGGTAATACGATTTTGTGTTGAAAGACAAAACTATGTAAGTGTAGTCGAATACTAATATATACGTGAAAAAAAAATTAGTTTTTGTGATTGATGTCGTTTTGTTGTGATGACAAGTTTTTTGTAACTGGATGTGAAATAAGTACCAGCTTGAAGGATTAATAAACATTGAAAGAAATTGTTTTAAAACTGCTGTAATTTCTACTTTGTATTGTAAGCATGTGTGACATTAAAAAAAGTGTAAGTAATGAATATTTCTACTTAAGAAATGTTGCCAAGGAGTTAAAATTCCTCTCAAGCAGCTGCATCCACAGAGGTCTGACAGGAGCCTCTCAGTTTATATGCCATAGTAGAAGGTCTTTGAGGATGCAGGACATCAGAAAAACAAGACAAATATTCATGCCTTATCTGGGGCTCAAACCCAGGTTCCTTTGATCAGTAGCCAAGCACACTAACTACTTGGGCATGAGATGGCTTGCAGTTAAATAGTGATTGCTATTATTTTAAATTTAATCTTGTAATTTAAAAGTTTCAAATATCAGCTCATATTTTAAACCCAGAATAAAATTTTGTGCCACCAGTTTGTGAAACAAATTTTATGCTTAAGTATAAATATGATTGTATATTAAAAATTAAAAAGTATATTCAGTCACAGTAATATGAAGCACATATAATTCTCATGATTTTTGCTGTATTAACAATCTAAGGTTAAAACTGAGTAAGACCTAAAATAGCATTTTAGCTACTTTCTTTCCATTGCCATAATGCAATATGCATAACTAAAAGAGTGTAAACTAAGAATAGCTATGCCCATTACACTGTGGTAATAGAAAATAATGAAAATGCTATTTTAGGCCTTGCTCAGGTTTCACCTTAAATTGTAAATACAGCAAAAATAGTAAGAATTAAATATAGTTGTATATGAAATATTCTGAATGGTTCTTAGAAGTTTCAGTGTTAAAATATGCTCAAAAATATTATTACCACTGTTTACTCTGATATTTAAGATTAATCCAAAAGTGTAAATATATTTTATCGTGCTACACATTACAGATGAAGTCCTAATAGCAGCAGAAGAACTGTGCATATATACATTCTTTTAGACAGTTAAAATAATGAAGATTTTCATTTAAAAATTTTATCACTAAGGATGCAAAAACATAGCTTGCAACATATACATGAAGCTAAGTGGTAAGCTTGTATAACAAACTAAAAGCAAGCAACATTTTTGGGTCATCCTTGTAATGCATATTATTTTTCAAAGGTTAAATCTTTGCAGTGGTGACTCTCTAAAGGAATGTAGCCTATATAGTTCTATCAGTAAGAATGCAGTATCCTGGGCATTAGGTGGTTCAACTTTGTAACTAATGATGAGGTTAGGCAAAGGAGTTTGCAACCTCCTTTAAGCAGCATATTGTGTAGAGAGAGACTCCATTGGTTTGGCCATGTTGCCCGTATGAATAATTATAGATTGGCGAATAGGGTTATGAACAGTGTGCCTAAAGGCCTCAGAAAGAAGGGGAGACCTAGGATGTGATGGGCAGACAATATCAAACAGGACCTTGTTGGAATTGGTGTGCAGTGGCCAGATGCAGTAGTTGTAGCTCAGGATAGACTTGCTTGGAGAACTAAATTGCATGGTCTGGTTGGACCTCTGTAGCCCATGGCTGCTTGAGGATGATGATGATGATCAGTAGGAAGGCTATCTGTACCAAAATGATATTCTAATTTTTTTAGTAAATTTTAATGTCAGTGTAAACAGTGAAATAATTGCTGAGTATATTTTAATATACACTTTTAAGAATTTAACGGTAATGTATTAAAGATATGTTAACAAACAGTATACATTTTTTTGCCTAGAGTTCACTCATTGTAGGCAATTTGTTCAAATTTGGCAAAATGACTGTGTTTGACTCCATTTAAGAGCCACTACCATAAATTCAATCATCATTACTCTACTTGATTATCCAATGCTAATAATTCACATAGAGGTGTAAATGTACTTTCTTCTGGAAGGTTTAGCATTAACTTTGATTTTTAGAAAGTGAGATATGATTCCAAAATTTGTTAACATGTCAAGTGCTCTGACAACTGAGATGCATACTTGACTGCAAATCTTTTTCAAGGGTTAATTGGTATGCCCCCAGCTTCAAATTAATGTAGTAATGGCAGTGTCTCTGTTGATTTAATTCCTTGCTTTACAATTGCCATTAGTAGTAATAGTGATATGATTGGTTGGTTGTAACTCAGTGGTGAGAAAGTTGATGTTACCAACATCTGACATGTCGCCATACATTAATCTTTAATATCTGTATGGGAAGTTATTGTAAAGTTTTTCTTGTTAAGACTGGAAGAATAATTGGCCATGAATTTCTCTGTCTTAAGTATCAACAGATATGTTCCCAGCTCCAGACTAGTAACAACAATTGCTGACTATTGATCTGACTCTTTGTTTAGAATTTAGCACTTATCTGATCAGATGTTAATAACAATGGTCAGAGCATTTTGTATGTTAAGAGATCTGGAATTACACCCTACTTGGCTGAAAATTAAATTTTCAACTAACCTATACTTTTAAATGTTATTATATTCTATTCAGATTAATATTAGTGATTTTTCCCTATAATATTTAAATATTTTGTGAATATCATCATGCCTACTGAGTTTATTTTAAATATGTTTTTCACATATTTATATTTTAATATTTATTTGTTTTGGTTTTAGAATCGAATGGAAGAAAGTAAAGCTCTATTCAAGACCATCATAACGTACCCTTGGTTTCAAAACTCATCTGTAATTCTCTTTCTGAATAAGAAAGATTTACTAGAGGAAAAAATTATGGTTTCCCATCTAGTGGATTATTTTCCTGAATATGATGGTAATTTTTATGCCTCACTCTTTTCAAATTTCATTACAAAAATTGGGATGTATCTTTTAATGTTTTGTGTAGTATATGAATGTTGAAATTGCCTAATTTGGCAAATACCTTGTTAAAATGCAGTTTTTTGTATTAATGAACTCTGCCTAATAACCAAATTGATTTTCTATTGTTTTCAACAGAAAAAAAGTTTGAAAACCTATTCCTGAAGCAAATAACAAACAGATATATCTTACTGTATACTAAGAAAAGAGCATTTAATTCAGATGAATAAGTTTATAAAAATTCAAAAATAATGAAATTAGAAGTAAATTTTTACTTTGAGATGAAGGGAAAGTTTTACTGCTTTTAATTTTAACTCAGGTGAAAATTTTAAAATTAAATTTTTGTTAATTAATTATTGTAAGAAAACTACTATATTAATTCCCAATAAGAGCATGATAACTTAAAAAGTTATATAAGTACAAATCTAAAAGTGACTAAAAAAATTAAAGTTTTTAAAGTTTAATTGAAGCACTGATGTTGATTTCAAAATTGCTTACAGCATTTGCATTACCACTAAAGAAAAGTATAATTTCACAAAAAAAATCTATATGCAATAAATCCTTGATCTATCATATCCATACACATTTTTCCCTGATGCATTACTCCTTGCAGTGTTTGTTTTCCTGCTTCAGTCTTTCAAATATTTTTTTCATCCCAAAATTTTCATCAGCAAATCATTTTTCAGAAAATCAACTGAAGCATAGGGTAGAAATAGAAGCAGGCCAATATAAAATTGTATTTGTGTGGTTAAGTGTCGCAAGCAACTTGCATATTTTTTTTAGCAGAGATGTGTGATAATGGAACATTTCTTATTCATAAAGCAGGATGTATGTGCACTCTGAACACTTTACAACAATTTTCCAGTAGGCTACTTTCTTTTTTATTTACAGTAGCAAAGTTTTGGCCTTATTTTCAAGCAAAAACGATCTCAGTATTTCACAAGGCATTGTTATTTTGGAACAGTTAGAGTTTAATTTTACATATGTGCTATTTGGTTATCAAGAAGAAAAGGTTATTTATGATATAAAACAAATGCTCTTTCAATTCAAATGACATGCTATAAAAAAGCAACTGACAGATTTCTTTTTGGAGGGGGAGGAGGAATAAATTTTTTATCTGGAAAAACTGTTTTTGCTTGTTTATATTACAAAACCATTTCTTAAAAACTACAATGTAATAAAATCGCACTGTACTTATTATATATTTAATATAACTTTGTAACACTTATATCTGAACTAGAAGAACACATATTGCCTCTGGTGACTATGAGAATCTTGTTTTCAAAGAGCATGAAGTTTTTCCTTTACCTACTGTTTCATTCCTTAAAAGTTTTAATTTGAGCTAGTGGATGATTGGAAAAATGCAAATAGTATTTTATTAGTAATTATGCAACATAAAAGTATTCTTTTAACTTTTAAATTTAAATAGTTGCATTTCCCACACCTTTCTCAGAAAAGTGGATAGATTATTGCTGTCAGTAGAATGTCTTAAAAACTAACACTGATTTTTCAAATTTCTATTCTATACATATTATTTGTAAAATTCATCTCTGCTGTTTCATATTTAATGATCTGTAAAGATAAATATATTAGAACTACTAAGTATTTGAAAATTTCGAATTATATTCCATTAGTATCAATCAAACTAAAAAAGAGCTTTCTAATTATCATTTTCATTGTTTCCAATCGAAACTTCATGACATTCATATTTCTATCATTAATACATCATTGCAACCTTCGTTTGAAATTTCAATCTTTTTCACCATTAGAAGGAGCATTTATAGTGTTCAAAAGATTCCGAAAGTGCGAATCATAATATTTTATCAATTTCTATCTAACCCTAAAAAGTTTTTTTTTTCATTTATCTCTAAAAATATAAACAGTTATCTGCTAAAACAAAAAATTGTGTTCCCCCCCCCCACCCCTGGGTCTAAGGATTGTTGTTGTTGCATTCGTTTTCATTGTTGCAAGTGGAATCTATTTAGATCTATTTAGTCTCACAGTGTTCACATTCTACCACCAAAATTTAAAATTTCCAGCTTAAATGTGTCATTTACAAATTTGTTAGAAATTTTAGAATTTGCAAATTTTTTCCACCATTAGAGAGTGCAATTATGGTTTTTGGAAGATTTAGAAAGTGTGGATCATAATATTCAGTTCCTATCAAACCCAAAAAGAATTTTTCATTTATCTCTAAAAACAAACATCTGCTAAAACTAAAAAGGTGTGTTTTCCTAGCCCCTCTGGGTCTAAGGGGTCAACTCATTATTGGCAGTGGAAACTTCATGACCTTCACATTTCACCACCAAAATTTCTAGCATAAATACATCATTTGAAATTTTGGAATTTTCAACTTTTTCCACTGCTAGAGGGCATAATTATAGCTTTAGTGAGATTTGGAAAGTGCATATCATAATATTTCATCAATACTTATCCAACACAAAAATAAATTTTTAATTTATCTCTGTAAACCAAAAAGTTTGATGTATATGGACGGACAGATAGACAGATGACAAACAAAACTATTATTTCGTTTTCTTTGAAAACGAGATAATAAAACATAGGGCCAGAGTACAGCAATATGATCCAACAGTATTGACAACAATTGTATTATCAGGATATACAGTAACAAGAATTTACGAAATGGATGACAAGATGTTTTTGTGCATATTTCAGGTACAGATGGTATCCCTTTGATGTAGAATGACAATGTCTATATCTCTGTGGAATGAAATTCTTTAAGAGAGATGATAAAATTAGGGATTTGTAAGTCAAGGTAAATGCCACAAAAGGAGAGTTGTTAATATTTGATATTTTTACAGTTCAATAATTATTTTCACGTGCACTAGTTATGTAACACTAAATAAAGAGGTGGTATAAATAAAGATCTAGAATAAGTACAAAGTAACTTAGATTTTATAAAGTCTTAAGTGCACAGAACATTCTATGTTAGTAGTCTCTGTTACCTGATCAAATTACCCTACCAAGATCTGCTTACTTTACATTACCCAATTCCTGACTTGCCCTACCAATTTCATAGGACTAGACTAGTAACTAGGTATCTTGGTAAGGTAATTTGGTCAGGTAGCATAGATCACCAACCTAGAACAGTTCTATGCACCTAGACTTTATAACATCTAAGCTACTAACCTCTTTAGTTAGTGCTACATAATTTGGTGCGCCTGAAAATAATCCCCAATTTTGGGATCAGCTCTCAAAGAATTTAATTTTACAGAGATATAGAAATTGTCATTCTACATCAAAGAGATACCATCTGTACCTGAAATATAAACAAATATGTCTTGCATGCCATCTTGGCATCCATTTTTTAAATTCTTGTTATCATTATATCCTGAAAATGCCATTGTTGCCATTACAGGCATTATTATACTGCTGTATTCTTGCTGTTTTATTTATATATTATATACAGTGTTATAGGATTTTTTAGCTTGTGTTCACATTTTTTTCTGTTTTTTTTTAATTATTCCCCATAGTTATATTTGCCCCATATTTTTTTTTGTCTGTGATCTCTTCAAAATTGATCAATTAAAATTTCACTATAGCATAAGTAATAAGTATTAACCTTTTGCATTCATATATTTAAAAGCTCTATTTTTCTTAGCCACCTCAGATTAGTATCAGGCAGAAATATAATGCATACATGTAATAACATGATTGTAATCTGAAAAAGAAGCTATATATATATACAAAAATCATCTCTAGCACCAATTTAGAAATTGTGTCCTGAAAAATACTTGAAAGAGGACATTGTAAAATTTTCCTTAGCTTTTTCACAACTTGTGCATTATAAGTAATGTGGGGAAGGTCATTGTCAGCCACCAAATACATTTTCCACCCATCATCAATAATTGTGCTTGCTCTATTTTTATCTTCACCATCCTCACTGCCACCATCTATGCCAGAATTATTTTCCTTGATTATAATGTGGGAGAAATACTTGTAAATCAACATATTTATTAATATCAATGTAGTTATATACACTCAGTGCTCACTAAATTATAACCATCTCCCTTCATGTTATGCCATTGGAAACTAACTTCGAAGCTCTATAATTTCTAAAAAAAGAATTTTTAAACAGAATGGGACTGAAGATAAAAATCTCAATCAAATCTATCTAAATCTTGATTTTCAATAATGTTCTCTTAGTATTTAAAGAGTTATGAAAATTAGAATATTTAACAACAGCAATGCCTAACATTAGAATTTAACTCAGAAGTTAATTATAATTTGAATAAGAATTATTATTTCAACCATTTAATACAAAAGATGTTTAAAAAATTACTGAAAATAATTTTTCAATGTTTTTCTAAGATTTGCATTGTTGTTGTTAAATATTCAAAGTCCATAACTCTTTAAGTACAAAGCAAACATTATTAAAAATTAGGAATTAGATTTGTTCAAGATCTTTAATTTATCTTCCACTACATTTTCTTATAAAATGCTTAGTTTAGGAGTTATAAAGCTTCAAAGTTAGCTTCTATTTATATAACATGAAGGGAGGTGGTCATAATTTAGTGAGCACTGAGTGAATGTGGTTCAAGGTTCCATCTAAATATAGCAGCACAATAAAGGCTTGAACAGTATTTAAATTGGTGAAAATTAGATGTATGACATTTGCAGGGTGACTTCAGGCATGTGAATACAACAACATTTTACAGTTCTAGGTTAGGTGCCTCCAGCAAATGAGTGGATAGGGTAATTAAAATAGATTTAAACTGGAAAATAGCAAGTAAATTGTACCTAGTTTGCAGTTATTCAGAAATCAGATCATCACAATGTACCTGTTAACATATGCTGAAAGCAGGAACTGACTTAATAGACACACAAGCATTATAAAATAATTAATCCTGTTTATGGTTCCAAAATAGGAAATATTGATGAGAAACTAGAAAATCTTAAAATGAAAATATAATAAAATGTGAGCAATGTGTAAAGTATATAATTTTTAATTATTAAAATTGTCTGCAATCACAATTAACCATTCTTTCCATTAATTTTGCCATAAACTTACAAAGTGATTTAAAACTATGGGATGATAACAGTTCAGAGAAGATTTTTGATAAATAATTTCAAAACTTCAGTAGGAAAAAAATTTTCACATCTTGTTTGGTAAGATTAAGATAATGATAGCTTTTTATAGCAACAATATTCCCATCAAATGTTTTACACAATTTGATCCACTTTGGTCAAATATACAGTTAATGTTTTGTATTGAGTCTTTAATATTGAAATCTAAAATTTTTCATTTAAAAAATTGCAGCATATTATTACAATATGCTATAATTGTTTATTAAATTATTAATTTTTTAATTAACTCAGTGGTACTTTTGCACTGATAGATGACATATAATGGTAAAGAGTTGGTTAAGTATAGGTTGTGTAACAGGTAATCACAACTTGATATGCTGAAAAAAGGAAATAAGCTCATAATCAATCATTCTGAATGAAACTTGAATCATTAACGTTCTTAAAGCTTCAACATTTTATATACAAAGATGTTACATTCTTTAACAATTAAATTATAATTGATGAGCCCTACACTTGCATTTTAATAAACTACATTTCCATTGATTTTGATGGTAAATAATAATTATCACGATTTGGAAGCTTCTTTAAAGATGTGCAATCATTTTTTTGATGCCCTAAATATCATCAAGAAAACAGACAGCATCATTTTTAGCTCCAAAGTCTATCCACTTGTGAGTCATGTTCATTTTGATGCAATCAGATATGAGTTATATAATGGACAAACATAAAAATGAAAAAATTCTTCAAAGTAATGCTGCACAATCTAGTGCAGTCACATTTTTTAATTTTTTTTTTCTTTTGGAAAAGTGTTTTGTCTGTGGGAATGGATTAAAAAAAAGGTGAAAAAAAAGTAGCAAAACTTTTTGGGACCCAACCAAAAAGCACTGGGAATTTATATATATATTAAAGCCTAAAACAACTTCTGGTTGAACAGTTATTTTAACCATATTGTTCAACAACTGTTGAAATTTTGGTACAAATCACATTTGTATTTCCCAAGTTATAAACTAACATGCATACACACACTTCCTTTTATTGGTATGCATAATCTGTATATATTTATTTTGGCAAGTAGCACAATCACTAATAAATCTGTTGTCGAGTTAGCCCAAGTGTTGTATCATTTTGCACTGTTGGAAAGAATCTGGTCAGCAGAAAATATGGCTATCCTGAGGATATGAAATTTTAGGAAAAATACCATTTTCTCACCAGTTATTTGAACCTCTTAAGTTAATATTTTTCACTTACATCCTCAAGTTACTCTTTAGCCTCTGTTTGAAAAATTCAAGTGCCAAACCTTTTTTTCTTAAGAGTTAGTGACCACAGACACTCATATCTCCTTTTATTATTGTAGATCAACAGCTGTTTCAGCCACAAGGTTTGCATTACACAAATGGATATGTTGGGAGCAACTCAAGACTTTCCATCATGAATATTGTTTTAATATGAAGAACAACAAACTTATGTAATTTTATGATTTTAATTATTTTTTTTATGTTCCTGCCTTAGCAATAATACTTAAGGAGAGGTATCTTAGATTAAAAAAAATTGCATACATTGTTGATGGTTAAAAAAAAGTGGTATATTAATCCCTTCCATATGATGTCTCCACTGTTGAAGTCAAACAATATTGTACTGATGCTGCTATGGCTCCACTGTTGGAGTCAAACAATACTGTACTGACTGCTGTGATGGCTCCACAGTTGGAGCCATCAAGATTAAGTTGCTTTTGGGGCATATATATAATTCGAAATGCTCACATATGAGTTCTTGGAGGCTTTCATAATGCTTATTAGTGATGTCATATATTTTTGGACCAATAAAAATTTACCACACCATATATCTGAGGGAAGGAGGCTAAAAATCAGTTGCCAACAGACATTCAAGCAAATGTGATGTGTGCTAATTTGCAGCTAATTGCAATTTGATTTTTATGCTTGTTGAATAAAAATACAATAAATATGTCACATGAAGAGGAATTTAGTGAAAGTGAATATATTCCTGATGAAATTGATATGGATTGGAGTGGTACTGATTTTTCTGATCTTACTGATGATGAATTTGAGGATGAAGAGCAAGAACCCCAGAAAATGGTGGGAGGCTGGAAGCATATTCCTGAAGTATTTGGTGATGCCAGACCTCAACAACAGCCACAATTATCAGATATGCTATTTGTTAAAAGTCCAATATAATTTGTATTCTGCTTTTTCATAAAGACCCATACAGAAGGGGTTAAAGAGTGTTAAAACCCTTCACCTTTAGGGGACTAAATTCTGTTTTATAAAATTATGTCTTTTTGGAAATATTGATAGATTTCATATTTTCACTGTTATATATATGACTGCACTTGACATATTTTATTAAATCTAGGCCCTAAACAAGATCACATTGCTGCAAGAGAATTTGTCTTAAAAATGTATCTCTCTCAAAATCCTGATCCAGACAGAATGGTTTATTCACATTTTACATGTGCCACAGGTGAGTTCATAGTTATTTAGCTGAGTTAATTTTATGTAAAACAAATGTAGCTTTCAAGAATGTATTTTAATAATAAAAAACGTGAGAGCAATATCCTTCAATTTCACAATAAATTATCAAATTCTTGTTTGTGTGGTGTTTATTGTTATTTATGACAATTTGTTTTTCTAACCTTACAGTTTAGGGTTATATTTGTTAAGTACAGAGAAAATGATTTTAAAGCTACATACTGTGATTTAGAATTATTTTTTTTTTCAACAAAATAGATTTAGCAGAAAAACAGAAAAGTCAAAAAACATATACTAAAAATAATGCTCATTTGCATACTAGTTATACAGCTTGCTATGTTTTAGTTTTAATGCTAAAAATTATATTACTAAATAAACAATAGCCCAAATATTGAACAGTAATAAAATTATATGGAACCTTATCAATGTAAACAGTAAGGAAAAAAAGTAAAGTTAACCTTTTTTTTTTCAATATATATAATAAATGTTTGAAAAAAAGGTTAACTTTACTTTTTTTCAAACACAAAATAACATTCATTTCTACCAATTGACACACTTGTTTTTTTAAACTTCTTTCTTGCTGTAAAAACAAGCCTGTTTAGTCCTTTCTAAAGTTTGTTATAGTAGCAAAACATGGACCCTTTCTAATCAAGATAACAGGAAAATTATGAAGTTCAACCCAAGGAGTCCAATGGCAAAGAGTCATCAATTCCCATCAAACAGCATCTTATATAGGGAGTTTTGGCCATGTTGACCACATGCAGCACTACAGATCAGTTAATAAGGTTATGAACAGTGTTCCTAAAGGACTTTGAAAAAGAGAGAATCAGAATATGTTGGATGGACAATGTCTTATAAGACTTTGGTAGTACTAAGTAGATGTGTATGGAGGACTAAATTGCAGCATGTGGTCTCTTGCACGAAAAAACCCCAAACAACCAATTAGCAGCATGTGGTTGGACCTTTTGTAGCCTGTGGATACTTCTGAGGATTTTGCATGTATGTAATAGAGAACTGAGGAAGCAATACCTGCAAAAGTGTTTAAATCTCAGTGAACTGTTATGATAAGCATGTTTCAAACAGAGAGACATATCTTCTATTTGATTTTGCAAGTTAGTACAATATATTTGTTAATTTTGTATCTGAATAAAAGGTAATTGCTAAATTTAAGATAACAGTTTTTGAAGAATATACCTTATTTTTAGATGAAAATTTAATTTGTACAATAATATTTGCAAACATATTTTTATTTCTTCTACATTGTTTTCTTTGATAAGTGCATTTTACTTTGCACCATGGATTTATATCTGACATAGCTAAAGATATTTTTCTACCAATTTTAAAACACTTTGAATTATGTGGTTTTCTTTTGAGTTATTAATGATGAGAAAAAGCTGAGCTTCCTTATAAGAAAAAAAATAGAGAGAATAACTGCTTTTCTGTGGAAAATAGCTTTTGAAGTTCTTATACCAAGGTTCTTGGATTTTTCCACTTCTTTTCTTTAATAAATATGTACTTTATTAGCTTTTATGTTGTAAAAGGTAGAACACACTATCACATGGACATAAAACATTTCTATGTTTCTATGTATGAAGTATTAGAAAATATTTAAGTATACTAAACAATAAATACGTCTTGAAATAATGAGTTGAAAAAAATTGGTTGTCCTGACTGGGACCAATCTTTTTCAACTCATTATTTCAAATGTTCCTTGTCCAAAGGACTTTTCCTGTGATAATTTATTACTGAAAAAAAATAAAATCTAATGCCTGTACAAATACATCATAATTTATGAATTATCTTCTAGTCCAAATTTTGAAATATTTGCATTTTGTGGAACTGCATGGTGTTTTGTTTAGCATCATTTGATAATAATATTTTTTTCAAGGATAAAAACTGATGCTAATATTTTTTACTAAATTGATGTTTTGTTTTGCTTGCATGCTGTCATACACATGTGGATGCATGTAGATACTGAAAATATTCGGCTGGTATTCTGTGCTGTGAAGGATACTATTCTTCAGAACAACTTGAGAGAGTGCAATCTTGCCTGAATTATTTAGGGTTTGGTAAAGAAAGGCAAAGGTGCCTATATCTTGATTTTTTTTTTAAATATATGAATTCCAAAAGATAGGCTTTCCAACTCTATCCAAATTCCTGCAGAAAAGTTGCATGCTTTTTATAATTTTTAGAATTAAAAAGAGCATAGGACAGTTTATGTGCTCCAAAAATTATATTTTAATAAGTTTTATTATTTATGCACATAGGATTTGTAGATTATGTACAAGCAGTAGGTTAGAGGAGATTAGTAGTAATTGCTTATTGTTAAGCTCTCCTAACTTTCCCTATTTTGATGCATGTTTTTTATGCACAATTGATCATAACTTATGTATATACTTTACTAGCATAAATTAATTTAATCAGTGGTATATTAACTACTGGTGTAAAATATTTTTTGATTTTTTTTTAAACAAGCTAATCATTTTAGCATAGTAGAATTTGTTGAAAACAGTTCTAATGCCTGTACAAATATCTTTATACATATAAAACTATTCATTGTTGTTATTATTAATGATTGATCATATATATATTATATTAATCATTGATCATATATATATTATATTAATCATTGATCATATTAGTAATGTTTTTATTTTAATGATTAATCATCTCTGCATTCAGCTAAAAAAGAAATAATATATGTAAATATCTATGCCAGACTCTTCAGGAAAAGTAATTTTTTTCTTCAGAAGATTGTGACTTAGTGCAAAAATAAGCTACAACTCTAGAAAACAATTACTGTATTTACTTGACTATTTTACACACTTGTTTCCATCAATCTTCCCAAAAAATAGCTGTGCATTAATTTCAAAATCTACCTAATTCTGAAAATATTGTGTCACTGCCTATTGCATTTTTCTTTTGAAAAAGTCATGATAGGTAAATTTTAAAGTTCTGTGTCGTAATTCGAATTCTAGTGGTGAAGAGATGCAATGTATGAGTCATGAAGCTGAAAGGTGAGTTTAGCAACTCTCAAGAAATCTGGTGATTGTGTTCTTGAGACAGCTAGCCTTGCCCTTCAGACTTGATTCTTATATTGTATCTCTTCACAACAAGAATTCTAATTATGACATAGAACTTTAAAATTTATCTATTTGATAAGCTAATCCTCCAATTACCACCACATATCTAAAGTCGTTTTATTTACAATTGTCATACCTGATTACAACTGACCACACATATACAAACTTTTATTGCCGTAATTTCTTCTGGAAAATATGCAATGAAATCTTACAATGGGGGGAAAAATTCAAAGGGTCATATGCAAACATTTACTAATGAATATTTATCTTACCAATCAGTGGAAATGCTACCCATGTATCCATGCCACCAAAGTAATCATGCAGCAGTTTTAAATGTATGTAAAACTGAAATGTAAAAAAAAAAAAATCAGTGTTCCAAAATTGTTTAAGATGATGATACTTTGAGTTAAATTTATTTTTCTTGAATTCAACCTTTCAAAACTGGATTGCACATTATATTCAAGTAAATATAATTACAAGGTGTGACAATAAAATTTCCAGAAAGTCCTTTAGAAACCATATCTGTATAAATAAATAAAAATAAATACCCCCTACTCACATACAAATGGCATACAAGTAGTCTCCCTGCACAGTGATACCCTAACCCGTGATTTCGGAACTTCTCCTGCAAAATGCCATTTAGGGTAGCCAATGCATTTTTTTTTGAATGTCATCAGGGTCTGCAAATCTAATACTCTTTAAAGCAGTCTTCAGTTTTTGGAAAAGCCTAAAATCACAGGACTAAATCTGGAGAATATGGTGGATGTGTTGTTGATTGGTTTGTTGGTTTGGAAATTGCTTCACAGTGAGTACATCATGGGCAGAAGCATTATCATGGTGTGATATCCATTCTTTATCACCAAAGATTTTAAAAAGTATCTTAGCATTTACAAATTGTTAAAATATTAAATTTTTGTTTCTCCAGTTTATTAATCCATAAAGTGTCATGTTTCTGACTCTGAACTCACTCTGGTGGCCAAGTTAATTTTGAGGGGTGGGGGGTGGTTCAGTCAGTAACACGTCAGACTCATAATCTGCAGTTCCCAGGTTCGAGTCCCAGCTGGGTCATCATTGAGACATCTCCGCAAAACTCCCCACCCTGCCCACAGTCAGTAGGGGACACCGATAGGCTTGGAAAGGCTGCCGTCCATCGGATGGGACGTTAAGCCATGGCCCCATGTGTGGGAGAGTCACACCCTGTGCATGTTAAAGAACATGCTAGGTGGCCTTGACGAGAGGCTACCATCTGTCTCCCAATAGCTGTTTCAGTGGGTCCCCTCCCCAAACTTTCTCTGAGCCTTCGGGGTCCTTGTGACCTGGCCATTTAGCCCATGGTGTGCAAAAAAGTGCCGCTCAGAGGTAAAACAACCCAACCCAAGTTAATTTTGAAGTATTTTCATAAAATAAAAAAAAGGAACCTTATTTTGAAACAACTCATGAACAGAAATAAATTATGTTGTATACCAAAAGAAAGAGCATTTAATTGTGATTAATAAAATGGCAAATTTTTGAAGCAGAAGAAAGTTATATGAATTTTTTGTATATTTTTCAAAAATTTCAAAATTTTGTTAATTTTATTTTAACTTCAATATAAATTTATGAAAGTTTTGAGACAAAATGTCTCATGCTGTTTTTTCGGTAGTAGCTATCCAAGTGGTTAACTGATCCAAGTGACCTGGGTTTGAGCCCCAGATAAGGCATGGGTATTTGTTTTGTCTTCCTGCTGAAGTCTCGCCTGCCTCACAGATCTTTTCTGTGGTGTATTAAACTAATAGGCTCCTGTCAGACCTCTGTGGCAAGCAACTGCTTGAGGGGATATTTATTATATTTTTTGTGCTATAAATAGTTCATCATATGTCTATAATTATATAAATATTTTACTTTTTTCCCAATTTTTTTAGTTGTGCAAACTGCATATGCTTTAGATTTTTGGTGATTCTAAGACCTTTTTGGTGAATTCTAAGACCAAAGAAGTCATGCCACAATATACACTGGTTTCCATAAATTAAGGAAAATCCCTGTGTTAAGACGATGGGAAGCTAAGGTTAAAGCTCTGTAACTTCTCAAATATATTTTTTTGTTTTGAAGAATGTGATTGCTGATAAAGGTCTCAATCAAATAAATCAATATCTCGATTTTCAACAATATTCGTTCAGTATTTAATGAGTTATGGAAGTTTGAATATTTAACAACAGCAATGCCAGTCTTAAGAAACTTATACAAAACTCAAGAATAGTGAAAGAATTCTTTACACGAAGTTCTAAAATACAAACTTATTTTATTAAACACTGATACAATACCTATTACTAAGTTTTAATTAACATCTGAAGTCAATTTTTGTGGCTGGCATTGTTATCGCTAAGTATTCAAACTTCCATAACTCATTAAATAAATAAAAAAAATAAATAAATAAATACCCCCTCAGGCAGCTGCTTGCCACAGAGGTCTGACAGGAGCCTGTCAGTTTATATGCCACAGTAGAAGATCTGAGAGGATGGCAGGACCTCAGCAGAAAAACAACACGAATATCCATGCCTTATCTGGGGCTCGAACCCAGGTCCCGTAGATCAGTAGCCAAGCGCGCTTGGCTACTGATCTCGTTAAATACTGAACTCATTAAATACTTAACAAATATTGTTGAAAAACGAGCTATTGATTTATTTGATTGAGATCTTTATCTGCTAACAAATTTTGCAAAACAAAAAAAAACTTATTTTAGAAGTTATGGAACTTTGATGTTAGCTTCACATTCACTTAACGTAAGGATTTTCCTTAATTTATGGAAACCAGTGTATTTTGCTTTACAAACAAGATAATTTAAACAAAAAATGTATAACTAAGAAATAGAAATATATCAAGGAATGTTTGTCGAAGCATTGAAAATTTGTATTGGAAAAGTTGAAGCATTGAAATTGAGCTCAAATTATATTGCAGGTATGAAAAAGTCGAATTTCAAACCTTATTAGGCTTTTCTTTATTTCATGGACAATAGGCTATTTTTTTCTCCAGAATATGCTACTGCATTGAAAATGTTATCAAAATTTCATATTTACAGCAGCAGCATGTTTTCACACTATTTATAGAAAGAAAATAAAGGGCTTTTTTAAATTTTGTTATGATTTGTCATGTTTGTTGGCCAAAATGGTTAGTATGATGGTCTCCACCTCACTTATGTCTACTGGTCTCTCTTTGGATTGGGTCTTCTTATAGCTAGATAACTAAAAGTGAATCCACACATGTAGTTTATTATACTAATTTATTTATTTAGACTGACTTTGAACAATCTTTAGATCAAATGTTGCTTTAACATTTGAAAAAAGACAATGTAGACTATCTTGAAGAATGATTTCTAAAAGAATAAGAGAAAGTTTAATACTTCAAAATGATATTACACTGCAAAAATGCCTAAACTACATAAATGCAATAAAAATTAGTAATGTGTATTATAAACAAATAATAATCCTTGCATATTCAATTACATTCTTCATAACAAAGAAGACAGGAATGCAATTTCATATTGTTTCATCACAAATTAATCTTTGATTGCATGCCTTGCTCTGTTATCCAAAATATGCCACTAGGTTCCTCTGTCTATCTTTCCAGATATTATGAATACATCAAAAGATTCTAAAAGTCTTGGGAGGTATCCTACATTCATCTTGTGTTTCACAAACCATTCATGTTACTTTTAACTTTATGTGTGTAGTCATTCTCGAAAATAATATCTGGGTAAAATGTCAGCATTATCGGTCACAATGTTTGGGCATACTTGTTTGTTTGCAAAGCCATCAAGAATGTGTGATGCAAAGTTTTGGCTTATTAAAGAATCATCCTTTGTTACAAACAGTATAAAAATTATAAACAACATTTCAAATATATGTTAAAAATTAGTAGGTAACCCTAAAAGTTCCAGAAAACTTTATCCCTAAGTGGCTTTCTGGTTTCTTTGAATTTGTTATTGTTCATAATTAAACGGCTTCTATTTGGTATGTAATATGGCCTATGTATATAAAAGATTATTGCAGGGTAAGGTTGTGAGTTTCAGTTATTTTACTGCTGAAAAAAAGTTAAAAGATTAATAGCCACAAATGCATTCATTGTTAAAAATTCTGCACTGTAGGTATTAAAAATAAAAAAAAAGAAATTTAATCAGACTCTGATTATATATAGTTAGCAAAAATTCAGAATTCTAATAACATCTAATAACCAAATTCTAAAACTGTGTATGACACAGATCTGCATCTCTACAATGAATAGTGGTGTTTACAATCATTGATCAATTTAAAATTTTGAATTTTAGGAATATAATAGTTTTATCAAATGCAGTTTTCAGTGTTAATAGTGCCTTTAGTGCTAAAAGTAGTTTTTCTTTGCTTATTGTCCAAAAAACATTGAGGTTAAAAGTTCAAGTAGTAATGCATTTATAATATCATTTTAAGTGTTTTTTTTTCCTGCAAAATCTTTTTGTTTTTACTATGTAAAACTGTTGTTGCAGTTTTAGAGAGATTCTAAATAACTAACAGTTATTTGATATAATTGATACACTAGAAGTAATATATATATTCTCTTCCCACAGACACAGAAAATATTAGGTTTGTATTTGCTGCAGTGAAAGACACCATCCTTCAACAAAACCTCAAGGAATATAATCTTGTGTAAATGGAAAATAAATCTTTAACCTTTTAAACATGTTTGTGCCATCAGTGCTACCTTTTGGTTAGCACCATTATAGGGTGGCTGGAAATGGAACTGCTTCAGGTGAGACTAAGGTGTTCTCTGGTGAATATCTTTATCTGCAAGGTATAGATTGTGCAAACAGATTGGTGGTACAAGTAAGCAATTGCTTCTGAAGCTTCTTTTTTGGTGGGCAGGGGGTGATAAAAAAGACACTTGTAACTTTTATGACTCAAGTGTTTTATAACCAAGTTGAGATTTCATTGCTTAAATCTAAATCAGTGAGACAGCATCCAAAGGGAAGATCTTATCAAGAATATATCCCTTACAGTCTAATTTTTTTTAGCATGTAACAAAATATCATCAAATGGATGCTATTTGTGCAAATATATTTCATGCATGGAACTATTTGCTCACATTTTTCAAAAGTGTAACATTTCTAGGTGTCATTTTCTCTATGTAAAGATCAAGTGTGTAACAGTTGCTGATAGTAACTTTTCATACTCATTATGATTATCAATATATTGCATTATAAATATGTAAATCCTAAGTTAGTACTTCAGACATGTCTGAAGCACACCCTTTTGTAATGCTAATGGCGAACTTGATGAAAAATATATAAAATTCCGCCCAGTATTATAATATACTATGGTTTACTTGTGCTGTAGTACATTGTATTTTAGTGATGTAGTGTTTTTTTTTCTATTTTTGCTGTTGTAACTACACATCTCAGTTCTGTTGTGGTTTAGTTCACTACTGTATTAGCAGTTTTGTTTTTTCTTTCTGGAACTTTGCCTACCCTAGTCACTTTTGTAAGTAAGTTTCTTAATACCTTAAGCTTTTGTTAGGGGTCCAAATTAACATTTACTATAACTTTGCTTTATTTTATAGAGTAATCTTGAAGCTTTAAAAGTTGTAGTTGTGTATTTTATATATATATTTTTTTGTTATTAGCTATGAGTATTTTTAAGTAGTCGTAAATTAATGCATCTTGCTTTGATTTGTTTTCCAGATAAACAGAAAATTTATAAGTTGAAATAATTATTTTCATCAAAGTTGTTGCAGTGTTCATGAACTTGGAAATTGTTAATAAATGCTATTATTGCAATTTGCATATGATGAGTGGAATACAGTTTAAATATATATATCAAGTGCATTAACTGAAAACAATAAATGTGAATAAAAAATAATTTTCCACTTTTCAATTTATCTACTTTTCAAATTTTAAATATATGTATAAAATTCTCAAGTCTAAGTGGAAAACGTTTTGACTGTTATCAGATTATGTGCATTTTTGGGATGTTTTAAATAGAAATTATGCAAGTTGGCTGCCTTTGATTCTTGTTCTATAGAACCATTATTTATTCATGTAAAATTTTAATGTAAATAATGAAACTTCAGACACATTATATAATGACTTAGTGGTGATATAAATTTACTCAGAAGTATTGTCTTCTCAAGAACCATCATCAGCTAGTTGACTGTTGTTATTACTAGTTTTTGCTGTTTTGTTGCTCCAAAGCTTACACTTGTGTCATGCTTTTTGTGGGGTTATGCTTATTAATGGGAAAGGACACAGAAGACACTCTTCTGTTGACAACAAGCAGAACTACTTCAAGCCTTTTGGCTGCCTTTGTTCAGAATAAAATTTTAATAGTAGTCACCAATGGGCCATGCATATTCCACATATGTGCATGCAGTGATCCTAGCAACAAGTTTTAGAATGCTCACTTTGTCAGCTGAGAGTGTTAAATTGTTCAGAGAAACTGTCAGGATAAAAAAGAGGGTGTGCATTTCAAAGTCCAATAAAATATTCTAGCATTAAATATTTCATTTTCCTCTATAGATTGACAAAGGACTAGAATAAAAGTGGAATTGAACCAAGGTATTGAATTTGGTACTAGATCTTGAAGCTTGTGCTTTTCTTGTGGTAGAGGCCATGTGTTGACTTATTTGCCCAAATGTCATGAGAACCTGAGTTGGGATACTGGAATTGATAATTGAAACAAACTTCTATTTTGCATTTGCATCAAACCCCCAGTTTGGTTCATCTTCCATTCCAACACATACATCAAGTGAACAGCAAGTTACAACACAAATTAGAATTTCTGATACTGAAATATTTAATGTTCCTCTTACCATAACAGTTTTGCAGCATTTTGTCTTGTTATTAGGGGTGATCTTTCTCTAACAGTTTTTAGTGGGTCACTACTACAATTTGCCCTTTCCACCCTCCATAGAAATAACACAGCTAGTAGGATATAGTGGTTAAAAACAGCATACCATTTGCCAATGCTCTCTTAAAATGACAAAAGTACTGCTAGATGAAACTAATTTACCATCTGCTTATCAAGAGAGTGTATAATGTATTGAAAATTTTATGATTTATTATGTTCTGCAGTTCTGCTTCTACTGCAGTTTTACACTATATGTTAAAGAAAAATATACATAGTAGTAAAGTGTATTATAGTTTTTGTTTTGCATATTAAAACCATCACATATAAATTTTGTATTATTACAACTCTGAAGGATCATGATTTAGTACTTTTTAATAAAATGTCCCCCCCCCCCCCCCCCATCTGAATTGATTTTTTGCAGTACTATGAAATTTGTAGAACGTTTGAGAATTGTATTGAAGCCTGTAAATAATTTTATAATGAAATATTGGTAAGAAGCAGCCTTCTTTAATGAATTGTGATGATATTCTCTTATAGCAAGTTTAGCATTTTTATTTTATATACATATTTTAGAGCAGTGTTTCCCAAACTGTGTTCCATGAAACACTGGTGTTCTGAGAGATGTTAAAAGGTGTTCTGAAAAAAAAAAAATTTAATTCATTAAAAAGGAAAAGAAAAACTAGAAGAAATGAATAGTTTTGATCATTGAATGTGGCAATTTGATAATATCATTTTTTTTAATGGTTGGTGTTCCATTAATGTATTTCAAATAAAAAAGTTCCACATTTAAATAAGTTTGGAATCCTCTGTTTTTAGAGCAATAAACTTACAATTAAGTTTTTTGTTTATGTATCTGAATCTTATGATTTTTTTTCACTGTGCATTTTAAAATTTTTTTTTTATTTATTCATTATAATATAAACATTCAATACCATATTAATACTGAAAGTCAAAACACTAAACATTATTACTTCAGTAGTGTACTATTTTTATATAATACTTTAATGCATTTAAAGTGTACACCTAGTGAGTGATAATTGCTCTTCTTTTTTTATTATGAATTCTTAAAATATCTGCAGTTTTCCTTTCCTTTTAATGTATACATCATAGGATATACATTCTTTTTGGAGCATCTGATTTTTATTGAATGATCGAATGGCACATAGTCACAGAAATGAAATTTTGCTGAATTTAATGCATTAATATTACAACTATCAAGAGTTGTAAAATTACATGAACTCTAAAGATCATAATAATAAATTAACATCTTGTGTTTTTATTATTTCAGAAATGTATATTTTTTAAGTTTAAATCTTATTAATGATTTTACTACAATACCTTATTTTACAGGTTCAGTTATTCAACACTGAGCAGTTATAATAAGGACTAGTCAAGCTTATAAAATGATACCAACAAATGCATGATTAATATGTAATTTGTTATATTTGTTTTGAATGAACTGAAAATGAAAATATGGAAATTTAATGTACAAGTATAAATAAATACTAAGTAAAAATGCATTTATACATTAAATGCTTATTTTTAATCAATTAGTAATTAATAGTTAAAAAACAGCTGCTAAATCTGTTTTTAGGATTATTACATATATTAATTTCTAATACTGTTACTTGTTAAAATTTTCTCCTTTTTTACATTATAACAGGGAAACTTCTTTTTATGATATGAACACAATTCTCATTAAATTTAAATATTGAAATGTATGATGATTCTGAAAAATTAGTTTGCTAGCATGCACTACATATTATGCGTACATTTATCTGTAAATTTAGGTGCAAGTTGATAACCAGTTATTTATATTGCTTAGTGTCAGTGTAGAAAGCCATGTATCTACAGTCGTGAACAAATACTCAGTGATTCTGCTTAAAGATTTGCATTCAATGTACACAGTAATAAATGATGGGCTGAAACATTATTAGCAGTCAGTAAGTTTTTCCTTCTTTAGGATAAATTGTACAAATATTTTTAATAAGTAACTGATGAATTGAAAATTTTCATTGTTACAGAACTGTTGAAGAATCTGATTGGTTCTACTGACAGTTCTCATTGTAACAGATTCAGTTGTGCACTCTGACCTCACATTGACAATTAGACCACTATTTGCTCTCATGGGTTTTTTCAGTGTTTGCTTCTATATGCAGTATTCTTCACTGATGTGTGGATAATATTTTTCATCATTCCAGTTGCCAAAGGGATTGTGATTGGTGTATAAATTGCCTCAATCTAAGGTACTGATCAGAATGTTTGCAGTTTCAAGAGAATAATTTTTCACAAATTTCTCAAAATAAACTGAACAGAGTAATAATTCTAGTTGCATGCAGTAATATTCCAAATAATAATATTTTTGATTTTGCATATACTGTCATATTTCCTACATCTATGGAATGAAAGCTGAAAGTTGGCTGGAAAAAATATGACAGATGGCAAAAGTTCAGTGTTTCATAAAATGCAACCTAATATCTCTGTTAACAACCTGAAAATAAAATTGCAAGTTGGGATCATCAAGGCGGGACAAAGGAGAAACACCTCATAAAAATAGTAAATAATATTAATAGATTCTGAATTTTTTCAGAATCTATTAATTAATGTTTCTTAACAGGGAATACTGTGCATTCGCTTTGGATTGATTTTAGTAAATAATATTTTAAAATGTATAGAATAAAGGAAATTGATTAAATACTAAGACAAATTGTGAAAGTGAACTAAATTCTGACTTTGGTTTCTCAATATACAACCCCCCCCCCCCAATTTTTTTTCCCAGAATTTTATAAAAAATTAAAGGAACTGTAATATGAACATGAAACAAATAATAGAGGAATCTTTCAAAATTATTTCCATCAATACAATTTTTTCTAAATAATGCCCAGCATTTAAGCATGTGAATAAATACAACACAGTTAATTATTGCAGTCTACAATGCTTCAAGCCCAATATTGTTGATAGCTGTTATCACAAAATCCTTCAGATCACTAATTGTTTTTGGCTTCTGCTAAAAAACTTTTCTTTATACATCTCCATAGAACAAAAATTTAATTTAGACAGATCTCGACCTTGGAGGCCATTAAAATGAAGATGTGGGAAATTAAGCACCCTGGGTTGTTAAGCCACTGGATTGCCAGGTGTGGGGATTGCCATCTCATTGGACCCACATGCCTTTTTAATTTTGTACATGCCTCCAAAAATAACAAGCATTTGAACATATCATTTACCATTCACTAGTATTGATTTTTCATTTTCTGTGTTCTTAAAGAAATATGATCATAAATAATCTTGGCACTGATTCTACACCAGGCTTTGGAGAATGCAGTAGCACCTCCACAATTTTTTGGGGTTTAGCAAATCCCCCAAAATGAATGTTTTGTTCATTAATCCATTGAGATAAATCAGCTCTCACACTGAAGATTATGTCTCCCATTCTTATTTCATTTCAGTCTAACATTTCAAGAAGCTTATAACACAAAAATGTTTTGATGTTTTTAATCATTGTTAATTATTGTGACAATTTAGATTTTGTACAGGAAAAATTTTGAGTTTAGCCATCAAAATTTGCCATACTAAATTGGTTCTAGGTAAACCTGTTTCACTAGAAAGACAAGGTGTTGATTTCTGGGGACTGTGCTCAATTAACATACGAATGCAGTTGAGATTCTCAACTGCATTCGTGTATTAGTTATTATATATCGTGTATTAGTTATTATATGTTTATTAGGATTGAATAATAAAATACATGCTAATTATGTATTTTATTATTCAATCCTATCATGTATTTTTATCTCTTGAGTTCATTTAGAAATTGGATACATTTTTTGGCCTACCTTGTATGTATATATATATAATGCACTTTTTGTGTACAACATAATTGATGACACCACAGATACTCCAAATAAGGGGACATCATGGTATGTACTCTCTCCTCAAGAAATATTTTCTATGAAACTTTGAAATAAAGTTGCTGCTATTTTTTTGCAGCATTTGTTTCTTTAGAAAATGTGTGTGAAATCTAAGAGCAGGAGAGTAAATGATGTCTGTGAACTAATAAAACTGGTTGTTGTAACCTCTATAAACTGTTTTGTAGAGACCCTAAGTACCTAATAACATTCCTCTCTGCAGTGGAAATTCTCAGCTTCAGCCATGAAATGAGCTGTTTTGGTAAAAAAAATACCAATAATTTAACATAAGCATTGCTTTTCTTTGGTTTTTATGTATTTTGATAAAATCGGAAGAATTTTGAGTAAATCTATATTATATAGGGTGAAACTTTTTGGAACAATTTCATATGAGTATAAGTTTTGCACTTTTAGTAAAAAGTGCAAATTCGAAAATTTCTTAGTGATATTCTTATAAATGCTTGTAATTTTTAATGAAAGTTGAGAACAAGGTTATCAACAAAATGTAATAAAGTGAAACAATTTTTTGTTATGGAGGAAAATACAGTTTTTAACAAATGATATAGAAACATGCATAACTACTGTTAACCAACTAGAGAAGAATAATGATAGCATTTATATAAATTTATCAATGATTTTTAATTTTTCCACAGCCTAATGCTGTGAGGAAATAGGCGAGAGCTAACAACATTGATTATAAAATTATATGTTACATAATATAAGCCAAAAAATTATAAAACTGCAAAATTTAGAATCTACTATAAAATTTTGTATGAAATTTGTCAAAATAGTACAGTAAGATGATTAAAAAGAAAGTTTAGACAGACAGGTAAGAGTACAGCACTCTTACTCATAACTTATGCTACTAGTAAAATATGTAGCATAATACTAGTGCCAAAATCTATGATATAGATGGAAGAAATTTGAAATTCAGTTGCCAGATTTTTGAATTATAGTAGGTAGCATTAAATTATCTACAAGTAAAACACCTTATATAGTTCATATAGATAAATTTCATAATTTATCAACTGCAAAAACGTTTCAGATTTAATCAACAGTTTAAGAAATACTGTGTATTTTAATGATGAATATTATTTGTGCCAAATATGAATATCTTTTTCTAATTTTTCACAATTTTTTGTGTGTAATAAAGTAAGATTTTTTTTTTCTCCATAATAAATTGCATAGTTTAACTTTTTAGCAGATAGTTGCATGTATTAAAGTGCACTTCTACTCTGCTGTTCTGTGCCACATCTTTCAAAATGTTTTTCATGGACAATATAAGAAAGCATTCTTGGATGCAATTAAAATATGGAAATCTTTTACATCTTCGAAGAAATTTTTGCAAACTTCCAATATATTTTTAGTGCTTTGTCATTGTTCCCAACGTTTTATTACAACTAAAACTCTGATCACATAATTATTGAACATTTAAATTATTTCTTAGAAATGTAGCAGAAATAATCCTTATGAAATGCTGTAATCTTAAATATGATCCTTCTGTATTCTAATATATATATTCACAGAAACCAATGAACAAAAATTATTGCTCACTTGATCATATGTTTGGACCTGAGTCATGTATTTTATGTGTAAATTCGATATAAAATTGTTAAAATCTTTTTCATGAGATATTCATTAATTGTGGAAAAAAGCTAACTTCAAGTAAAATTATGCATATCCAGACAAAGAATTTAGCTATTTTTAAAACTAAATTTGTTGCTTATAAATAAAAAATTTATGAGCAACAAATAAAAATTTATATATAATATTAAAAATTTTAAAAATAAATGTTGCTGATGCAAAAGTTGTACAAAGTGATTGAATTATTTCAAAAATTTATTTAAAATACTTATATTCCATACATTTTTCAAGAAATTTTTTAAAGACCTCCAAAAACCGAGTGGGAAATGTTATACTCTAATTCAAATCCATTCTTGCACTCCCCCATTACTATTTTCTGGTTCATTTGAATTTTCTCCCTCCCCCCCCCCCCCCCATTAATGATCTTGAAATTCCCATAAATCTTTCAAATAAGATTTAAAATATTCTTCCTGTTGATGTTTATTAATTGAGAATCACATAAAATAGGTGTATCGGTTATAAGATGAATAAATCACACCAAAAGTATGTGAAAAAAGATTACTTCCTGAGCTCAGGCTAATGTTTAAGTGCAGGCCTGCATTGTAACTACCAAAGGAAATAAGTAAAAAATGCAATAATTCCCAGTCTCATGTGTTGAATACTCTTATTTGCTATAAATATATACCAAAAATTTTGTTTTCAGTTAAAAGTATGCAATGTTTTGTTGTTTGTCTTATGTTGTTTAATTTTTTGCCTTTAGATTACATTGTCATATCAGTACTCTGTAACTTCATAAAACTAGTTTAACCAATGAGAAGTGGAATAGTTTGTGTGTAATTTTACATTAAGATTACCTATTGATATTTAATTGAAAATTAAAATACAGTGGTTCCAAAAAGTACTATACCATATTACATCAATGGAAAGCTAACCTGAAAGCTCCGTAACTTAGTCATATTTTTCGATGAAAAGCTTAGAAAAGAGAAAGATCTCAATCAGTTCTATCTAAATCCTGGATTTTTCCAGAATTATTTTTTACTATTCAAAGAGTTATAGCAGCTGAAATTATTAATATTAAGCAGCATATGCATCATTCGAATATTTTCATTATTGCTGTTAAAATAAAAACTGCTTATTAAAAATAAAAGGAATTTTGCAAA
Organism: Ryuthela nishihirai; assembly: GCA_038380435.1. NCBI lineage: Eukaryota > Metazoa > Arthropoda > Arachnida > Araneae > Heptathelidae > Ryuthela > Ryuthela nishihirai. The sequence goes on from JAWZYU010000030.1 coordinate 61,607,414, forward strand.
TTCATTAAGGTTTCTTTGCAAAGTTTGAAATAAAAAAAAATGTTCAGAATGACTAACTACAGTGTATGCACTTAAATCTTTCAGTTTCATAACTCTTTTAATACTGAATGCATATTGTTGAAAATATTAATGCATTTCATTGAGATCTTTATTTCCTGTGACATTTCTCCATAAAAAATATATTTCAGAAGTTAGTACTTCAAAGTTAGCTTCCTATTGACATAGACCAGCGTATACAAACGTTGAATTTCTCAAGCATCTATTTTAACCTTGAAATAGGGGCGGGGGTGGCTCAGTCAGTAGCGCGCCAGGCTCGTAATCTGGAGTTCCCAGATTCGAGTCCCAGTTGGGTCAGCGTTGATATTTATCTCCGCAAAATTCCCCGTCCTGCCCACGATCAGTAGGGGACACCGATGGGCTTGGAAAGGCCGTTGTCCGTCGGATGGGACGTTAAGCCGTGTCTCCGCGTGCGGGAGAGCCATACCCTGTGCACGTTAAAGAACACGCTGGATGGCCTTGACGGGAGGATACCATCTGTCTCCCAACAGCTGTTCCAGTGGGTCCCCTCCCCCAACCTTCTCTGAGCCTTCGGGGTCCATGTGACCTGGCCATTTAGCCCATGGTGTGCAAAAAAGTGCCGCTCAGAGGTAAAACAACCCAACCCAAATTAACCTTGAAATACTATAGTGGGGTACTGGATTCCCCAACTGATTTTGTTTTAGGTGCTGTCAAAAGCTGGCAGTACTGTTTGTTTTTCCTTTGTTCTGTTCTAATATCAGACCATATCTCTGCAATAACTGGTTGCAAATGATTGTGTTCTTTCTCAGTATCATTGTTGAGGAACTCTGTAGTCAGTGTAATATTTACTTGAATATAATGTGAATATTTTAATTTTACTTCATTATTATAATACAACTGACTACAAATTATGCCCTTTCCAGTACACACACATATATGTATATGCAACAATGTGGAAACATTAGGTACACCTAAGTGTATATATTTAAAGAATGATTAAGAGTTCATTGCAGAATAAAAAAGAGTGCTTTATGTGTGTGTGGGGGGGGGCGTGCCTTTGTTGTAGTAAAATAAAACAAAAAAAAATTATTTTAGGAAAAACCCGAACCTTATTTATTAACGTTAAAAACCAATTCTATTTTGCTTGGTTTTTTTGTTCACTAATTACATCAGTTAGAGCTAAAACACAAACTCTCAAAGTCAAAAGTAGTCAACTCGTCTGTAATGCTCACAGGGAATTTCTGCTCTAACTGCTCATAAATTATACCTTTTGTTAAAGAAAAATAAAAATCTCTTTCATTATGTATAAGAAAGTTCTTGATTCAATAAAAGTTCTGTCAAACTTTAAACTTTTTTTAAATTAATTAAATATTATTTGGGGGGTTCCCCAATATAGTATTATAATTACCTACAAGTAGTGTGACCAGATTTACAGAAAAAAATCCGGGGCTTTTGAAAATTAAGGTGCGAGCTGTCAAACTAGGGTCCACTAGGTCAGCAGCTGTCCTGTAAATGTCTATGTTCTAGAGTGGCACCAACCTCAGAGATCTCAATCAATTCTAAATCCTGGATTTTTTCCAGAATTATTTGTTCACTATTCAAAGAGTTATAGCAGCTGAAATATTTAATAGCAGCATATGCATCATTCGAATATTTTTATTATCGAATTAAAATAAAAGGAATTTTTCAAATTCAGCGAGGTTTCTGGCCATTTAGCCCATTGTGTGCAAAAAAAGTGCCACTCAGAGGTAAAATAACCCAACAAAGCTGTAAGATTTAAGCCAAACTTTAGTATTAAGCTTGCACATAGTAACAGCCGAGAGAATTTTGACACCAAGGACAATGGCAACTAGTTCCCTTTTTCCTTTAAAATGGTTTTAATCAAGATATTTTTAACATTTATGTGCATAAAATTGACCTGAATATGCTCTTTTGGCCTTGGAGCAACCGCCCCAGTTAGCTGGTGTTTCCGGTCAACACTACTTTTAGTCAAGAGTATTCCAAAATTGAATAGAAATGTTGCATTTGTTGATGCTGTTTATGTGCGTAAACTTATTCAGAATATTCAATCACCCTGTTTCATGATCTCTTTGAGAGATTAACTTCACTGTTTTAAAGATTGAAAATATAAAAATATGCATTGTAATATAGTTTCGATGAATGCTCGTAAGACTTTCGTATTTATCATTTTCTTATGTTTTAGTATAAAACAAGTTAAAGTAAAATATTATTTCTTAAAATATCGAAAAGATTATAGTATTTTCTTTTATCATTGGCACTAATATTAACGTGAATATTTGATCACCCCGTTAATCAGTCTTCAGTTTCTAAAACTTAATTTTTTCCCCTCTTGGGTATTAAATATTTTAAGTGTTTTGATAAATGTTGTAAAGCTACGGAGTTTGGCAGTATTACAAACTATATATATATATAAACATGGCGTCCGCAGAAAATTTTTCAGAGGTGGGGGGGGGGGGGCAAAGCTTGGAGACAAATAATTATATCAATAATTTTTTTAGGTTTTTTTTTTCACAAGTAGATTATAGAATACGTATTGCATCAATACAAAAACACATACATAATGTATAAATTACGTTTAAATTGTTACGATTATAATTTGTGGAATTTTTTACTCGATCCCAGGGGGGCAGTGCCCCGTTTGCCCCCCTCTGCGGACGCCCATGTATATAATAAATAAATAAATAATAAATACCCCCTCAAGCAGCTGCTTGCCACAGAGGTCTGACAGGAGCCTGTCAGTTTATATGCCACAGTAGTTTGTCGTCATTTTTAATATAAATGCCAATATTCATGCGATCAAATATTTAATAATTACTTTCAAGCTTTAAATTTCATTCATTATTAAGGTAGTAAATAATAAGGTATTTTAGCTCAATTTTGTTATTCAAAGAATGCATTTATAAATGGTTTAAAAATTTAGATATTATTAGTAAATACATCTGATGAATCTATTATCATTGGCTTGAGCATCTGAAGTATTCAGTCTTATGACTGCATTTAAAAAAATTTCATTAAGGTATTAAAAATAATAGCATGAGTAATGCTGGAGCTGGAGCATTGGAACAAATTTAACAACCCAATTAATTATAAGAATATTTATTAGTATAAAACTGTGAATTTCTCACCTTTTAATATTTCTGACATTAGTTTTCTGAGAAGTAGAAGTGATTTAAAAAATTTGAACCGCTTTGCTTTAATCACCATTCTTTGATATGAAAAACAATGTCAAGATTAAGGCGTCTTTTCTGCTAATTAGTGGGATGTCCGATTTTCAAAGATGGTGATGTGCTCTATGCTTGAAGTGATTGAATTGAAAGCAGGTGACATTCGACTGAATAGTATCGTGGGTGATGGTGAAAGGAGGCAATTCTGTATTAATCACCTGATGCAACTGAAGTAATTTAAATTCTATTGAAATAAAGATAGGGAATTGTAAGCTGTAAGTTTGAATGCGCTCTTTTCGCATAAATTAATCTGTTAATTTACTTTCAAAGAGTATTTTCGTATCGAAATTTGTATTTCATTAGCGATTGCTCTCTAAATGGCTTTGGTGACAAGATTTTACAATTGCGATTAATGCAACAAACTGCATATGTAGGGTTCCAAGGAATCTTTCTCCCAAAACTCCATGTCTTGATTTTACATTTACCACATAGAACACACCATCCCTCCCAGTGTGGTAGTTCTCTCACCTCGTCTTCATCTGAATATCAGTTGCTTCCCGGAGCAATATAGTTCATCTTTTCTACAATATTCTCCCATATTGGTGTCGAGCCTGCAAAGTGTACACATATCACAAGTGACTAAAGACGTAATCTAAAAATAGATGTGAAAATAAAATTTAAAAAAAAAACTAATTCTTACGCAATAATTCTTGTACGCCGTTCTTGCAAACAAGTAAAATTTCGAACTTGTAAGAAGAGTTTTGAATGCTATTTGTCATGTTTTGTGTTCTTTCCCCTATTACATATATGCACGTTTATCTACAGTGCAACAGCTTGTGTTCTTAAAATTTTTCACACTTCTTAAACAAACATTCTAATATTTTTGACATATTGAAATATTCTCTATAGGTACTATATTTTGATTTTTAACACTTAACTGCAGTGTACGGTGCGCACATTGCTCCTATGATAGGCTTGTTCCGATTCGTCAGTATGACTTTTCCATTCATTCTTGGTAATATCAAATGTATTTAACTGTTCTCCCAAAAAATAACAGGCACCGAAATGTAATCCTTGAAGCATAAATGTACCGAACTGTCATATAGAATTTTTAACATCAAATTCTTATTTTCAGTAATGTTTCAGTTTGAAAATAATGTTTCATCCGAACTGAGAAAAACATGGTGTTTAATAATTGCTTCTTTACCTACAACTAAGAAATGCACTCGACTGTGCTGCTAAGTAATTCAGAAGCCTCTAGTGTTAAAATATTGATTTAGCAGAAACTTACATGTTCAAGATAGGACTTGACATGAACGTAACACATGGACCCCTGTTGGCGCAGCATGGTAACCTTGATTCACCCGTGTTCAGTGTAATATTTTTAAATCTGTTATTTAAACTGTACGAAACATTTCACGCCTTTTCGATATTTAAAATTTTGTATTAAATATTAAGTATATGTTTTTATGCTTTTAGTGTTTACAGCATTATTCTCAACCTTTAGATCTGCCATTTCTTTTTGAAAAAATTTTCATAGTTTATAACTGTGTTTTGTAATTAAAATTGAGTATTGTAAATGTTAATTCATATCCAGTTTCATAGCTGGACTAAAAGTGTAATTTTTATACTTCAAAAGCACTTAAAAAAGTGCCATGTACATGTGTGGCAATTTTTAATATAAATGATTTTTTATGTTTTAGTATGCCGTATTGTAATAATTATGATGCTGAGGCCTTTTGTAAAAACATTTAAAGGTATATTTTACCTTCATATAGCAAATTATCTTTTACATAAGAGATTGTTTATATTACAATGCTAATAATATATCTTGAATTCCGCGAGTGTTTCGGAATTCTCTGCGATTGGTGTCTTAGCTGCTGCTGTGCTCAGTGAAATTTTTTTGTAACTATAGTTAAACTGGATCCATTTCGTAATTATATTCTGTAGCCAATATCAAGGTGTTTTGATTTTTCGTTTATTAACATGTTAGATACTGAAAATAAAATGCCTTATTTGTAATTATTTGGTGTTCCTATAATTTGTTTTATGAAATAAGTTTCGTTCTCACATTGACAAATGCCTGGTTTAACTTTAGTGCTCCTGTAAATGGATGGGCTTGAAAAAACTGCCATTCGTCGGATTGGATGTCAAGCTATGGCACTTGTGAATAAGAGCCATACACTGCATGTTAAAGAACATTCTGAATGGCTTTGACTGGAGGCTGTCTTCTGCAGGGGCGGGGGTGGCTCAGTCGGTAGCGCGCCAGGCTCGTAATCTGTAGTTCCCAGGTTCGAGTCCCAGCTGAATCAGCGTTGAGATTTATCTCCGCAAAAATTCCCCGCCCTGCCCACGGTCAGTAGGGGACACCGATGGGCTTGGAAAGGCCGCCGTCCGTCGGATGGGACGTTAAGACGTGGCCCCGTGTGCGGGAGAGCCATACCCTGTGCACGTTAAAGAACACGCTGGATGGCCTTGACGGGAGGCTACCATCTGTCTCCCAACAGCTGTTCCAGTGGGTCCCCTCACCCAACCTTCTCTGAGCCTTCGGGGTCCATGTGACCTGGCCATTTAGACCATGGTGTGCAAAAAAGTGCCGCTCAGAGGTAAAACAACCCAATTCCTTCTGTAGAGGTGCCTGACCTAAGTATATTTCATTAGTGCCAATCCAGCTAAAAAGAGTTTACAATTATCTCTGTAAACAAAACATTTGCGTTTAGCATCCTGGACGTAAGGGGTCAACTAATTGCTGCCAATAAAAATTTATAACTTTCGCTTTACACCATCAAAATTACAAATTTCTAGCATAAATTCATCACTTGCACTATTCGTCAAAATTTTTGGAACAATATTAAGAGGGCGCAGCTATAGCTTTTGGAATATTCGGAAAGTGCAAATGCTAATTTGCCATCCCATGGCCGAGTGGTTAGTGCCCTTAGCTACTGATCTAAGAGAGCTGGGTTCGAGCCCCTGGTAAGGCATGGATGTTCGTGTTGTTTTTCTGTTGAGGACCTACCATCATCACAGACCTACTAAGGCTTATAAACTGACAGGCTCCTGTCAGACCTCTGTGGCAAGCAGCTACTTGAGGGGGTATTTATCATATTTATTTATTTAAAAACGAATAATTTTCTCTTAAAACATAAAAGTTGCTTTTTCCAATCGCCCCCTCCCCCCCCATGGTAAGGGGTCGACTCATTCTTGCCAATGAAAACTTCATAACTTTCACATTCCATCACGAAAATTTAAAATAAATGCGTCGTTTGTAATATTCCTTTTGATTTTTAAACTTTTTCCTGCTTTTGGAAGATTCGAAAAGTTCAGATAGTAAGTCATCAATACCTATCCAACCTAAAAAGTGTTTTTATCTCTTAAAACAAAGAAGTTGCACTTTTTTCCCCTCCCCAGTCTAAGGAGTCAACTCATTATTGCCAATGAAACGAACTTCGTGGCCTTCATATTCCGCCACTGAAATTTTAAATTTTAGCACAACTACATCGGAGAAATATTCGTTTGGAATTATCGATTTTTCCACTGTTAGTGGGTGCAATTACAGTTTTTGAGATTCTGAAAGTGCAATTCGTAATATTTCATCGATACCTATCCAACCCAAAATAAATTTTTATTTTTTCTCTGTAATCAAAAAAAGTTCAATGTCTATAGACGAAAAACTAAAAGTTTTCGTTTTTTTTTAAAAAAAATACACGTAAAAACAGTTTTTTCTGTAATAATGAAAAAAGTAAGTTAAATACTTCCGATAACAAAAATTTCTTTCAAGAAAAAAGAAACATTTATGTTCGATGCAACTGATGCCATTTAATAAATATTAATTTTTCGATCACTTTTTCCAGGGGTAGGGAGGGTCTAGGGCTTTTCCCGTCGCGGCATAACGCCGAGAACAAAAATACCGTTACAACATTGTGGCGAGAACAAAAATGCCGTCGCAACATCACCGAGAACAAAAAATGCCGTCGCAATATTGTGCCGAGAACAAAAAATGCCGTCGCAACATTGCGCCGAGTACAAAAATGCCATCGCAACATTACGGCAAACGCTGACGTTGCAAAATGCGCCAACAATAATACTTGCTGCAAAGAAATCTTGTTCGGCGTTTTTTGCTTGCTGCGTTATTTAGGGTCGGCGTTTTTGTATTCAGCGTTTTGTCAGCTGTGTTTGGGTACTCGGCGTTTTTTCGTCGCTGTTCTGTCATGAAATCGGAAAAACTGGAAAGCAACCAATAGGCTTTTTTTCACTTTCAATTCCCTCAGCGTGGCGAAACTAAAAACACTTTTACTTTCAGCAGCAAAAAAAATTACAATTGTGGACTCGGTTTGAAAGCTATTATATGCGATCAGCATCCAACGAAACAAGCTCTATTAAGAACTTGGGGATTACAAAAAAGAAACTATCATTTTCTTTCAAAATGAAACAATATATGCATTTTATGATACCCCGGGTTTACTAGAGTCTGTTAGAAACAATCTTGTGAACCATAATATTGCATTTAGTAAAGGAAGAGTAGATTCTAGAAGTCGTATTTTAAGATTGTTTGAGCTGGAGATTAACGAGAAAAATCGAATTGCACCATGACTCGGCCATAAGTATATAAATGCAAAATGGCTTACGCAAATGAATGTGAAACTTGCAGCGCAGGTTCTTAGCCATTCTATTGCCCTGGTCTATGCGCCCACACCTCTTTTGGAAATATTTAGTCAGTTGTATGTCGGAGTTCATTGCGAAAATGAATCAATTTGACAGCCTTAGCGAATTTTTCTTTTTTTTTTCGGAAAAACCATATGCAGGGGGCGGGAAATAACACTCCAGTGTTATTTCTAAACGAAACGTCACCTTTACCTTGTGATTTAATATCATCTTCATAAAATAATGAAGTAGGTGATTATTCACTTCACTGTAATGCTCAATAATGATCAAAAAAGCCATCGATTAAAACTAGATAGTAAACCATCGAGTTTTAAAAATTACCATGCCAAAAGGGCTGGTTCATAAACGTTAATTCAGCTATCCAATTATGGCAAGATCTGTACAGTTAGGGAGTAAAATTACCCCTTAGAAACAAACTAAACCAGGATTGCTTAGAGAACACATTTTCATCAATTCGAAGAAAAGGGGCTTTTGTACTGATCCAAATTCTGAACAGTTTCATAATGCAATTAGAGTACAAATGGTACTTCTAATCAAAAAAAGAAAAAAATTTAAGCACTGTGTTGATGTGATCACCAATACTGTTAGACCAGAGGTGGCCAAACAGTTGATCGCATTCAACAGTTTGGTCGAACGCATAGCTTCCATAGTTGGTTATCAGCTTACCCAACGAGATACACTAATGAGATAAATAACGAGATCACTGCCACTACTGTATCACAAGTCAGTGTTTGTGAGCGATTTTGCAGCTAGATTTAACGAATTTTTTAAAATAAAGTGCATAATTCTAGTATAATTTATTATTTTATTTGTTATATTATGCTTAGCTGGTCAAGGGTGTTAAATCATTATTATGAGTCACGTAATATGTATGGTCGATCGCTAAAGATTTTCTTTCTTAACAGTCGATCGCAGAGTCCAAAAGTTTGCCCCTCCCTGTGTTTAGACCTTTCACGCTCCCATAAATTAGTATTTCCTTGCAAATTGTTTTGATATGTACCCTTTTACTTCTGAAGACAACATTCAGCTGAATGCACTTTCCTGTTCTTAGTATCAGTCTGGTCTGTAAATGGTAGCTAGGTAGTCACTGGAAGGAGAGCTATGCACCAATCCCCTGTGATGATGCATAGAACCGGCCAGGCCTAGCACCTAATGTCCGACCCCGCCTTCTCGTGGTGCAGACCATTAATAACCTTTCAAAAGAGATACTCTCTTGTGGAAGTGAACGGAAGGGGAGGGCTGCCAGATTAGTGTGGCCTACTGATCTGGACATCTATGGCTACTTTTCCTTTTCACCCTGCTGAGTGGTCAACCACACAGGGTCCTGGTGCTGACCATATAAACCCACTGGGCTGGCAGATATATGGCTCTGAGCTTGATTATGGATCCTGATTTTGCTGCACTGGTGGGCTTCTGTGGAGGGAAAATCTTCTGCTGTGTTTTCTGTTTGTTTGTGGGGTGACAGCCCCAAGTGAATAGATTCACAGGATATGTTTATCAGCTGATGGATAATCCTGAGCAGAGGTCATTGCAGGCACCTGAACTCTTTGCTTCTATTGGCATCGTCAAATTCTACATTGGAGGAAGTCTTCCAGTGTAGATGGCTTCAGCCTTTAGTGGTGGGGGAACGGGTCTTTGCCCCATGTCTGCGATTAGGGGGTTGTTTGATATTGTCAGCATTCCCTCTCTCAATAAACATAGTTTCTTTAAACATCCTACTAACCATTTTCTCTCCATAGGTAGTTGGAATGTGAGGACTCTGCACAAAGCTTTTTCTCTTGATGTCCTCACACAAGAATTCCACCATTATAATTTAGATATTCTCGGCTTGCAAGAGACCAGATGGACAGATAAAGGTCAGATTCTTAAAAATAATCTTAAATTTCTCTTTTCAGGGAGGGATGACAATAAGCATCACCAAGGCCGTGGGTCTGCTTCTCAGCAGACATACTAGTGATGCTCTTCTAGGATACGAGTGCATTAATGGAAGGTTTCTTACAGCAAAATTTCAGACAAGCATTAAAGACTTCAATGTTATCTGCTGTTATGCCACCACTGAGGATGCCGGTGACGATGAGAAGGATAGGTTTTACGGACAACTTCAGGATATTTTGAATTCTGTCAAGAACGGAGATATTACCCTTGTCCTAGGTGACTTTAATGCCAAAATTGGTACTGACTCTGACCTTTGGGGAGGAGTAATAGGACCTTTTGGAATTGGTAGCTGCAATGGCAATGGGCAACGTCTCCTACAGGTAAGTAAACGCAATGGTTTCAGAATAACTAACACTTATTACAAACACCGCGACATACATAAGTACACATGGGTTTCACCCGATGGGCTGAATAAGAATGTGATCGATTATATATTAACAGCAAATGGGCCAGTTCTGTTAGGAATACCAGGTCATATAGGGGAGCTGAAATTGGATCTGACCATTATCTTGCTAAAAGTGTCAAGTTAAACTTAAAAAAGTGTGCTAGGGTTAAAAAATTTACTTTTAATACTGAAGCTCTGAAAGATCCAGTTATAGCCAAAGTTTACCATGATAGGTTACTTAGTCATTATGACAGTCATGGTATGCTTACTACTGAAGTTGAGGAAGAATGGGATCATTTTAAACAGGCTTTTTTGGACACTAACAGTACTCTTTTAGGAAAAAAGGAGCAGAGGAGACAGAATTAGCTGAGTGATAAGGCACTTGAGCTTATTTCGGAAAGAAAGAACTGCAGGAATGTCCTTAATCAATACCCTACTAGTCCTAATAGAAAACATTACAGAGAGCTTAATAAACGTGAAAAAGCTCAGTTAGCTGCTGATAAGAATCTTTGGCTTGATGGTTCGGCTGACAAAGCCGAGGAAGCAGTTAGACAGCACAACAGCAGAGAGCTGTACCAGATAGATAGTTAATGTTTTGTGTGGTAGAAAATGGACAAGTATACAGGGATTGAAGGATAAATAAGGTAAGGTTATAGAAGGTGAGGATTCTGTCATGGCTAGGTGGGCTGAGCATTTCAGTGATATTCTAAACAATGCAGTTAGTTCTATTCCCATTGTTTGCAATGATGATAGATGCATTGGTGGCTATAATGTTGGCCCTATAACACAATCTGGAGTTATTTTGTCTGTTTCTAAACTTAAACTTCATAAATCCCCAGGAGTAGATGAAATTACTATAGAATTGCTTAGAGGCTGCAAATGTTTCTCTTGCCACATGAATGACTGAAAATTTGAATATATATTATGATAAAGGAATAGTTCCTAAGGATTTTACCAGAGCTATTGTTATCCCTATTTTCAAAAAAAGGTGATAGCAGTTCTTGTGATAACTATAGGGGTATCAGCCTACTCTCTGTTCCAGGTAAAGTTCTTTCCATGATTGTGCTTAATAGAATTAAGAATCTGGTTGACAATCAATTGCGTGATGAGCAATGTGGATTCAGAAGTGGTAGGGGATGTGTGGATCAGATATTTTCACTTAGGCAGATTCTTGAGAAATGTTTAGAGTTTCAGAAACCTTTGGTTGCTAGCTTTGTTGATTTCAAAATGGCTTTCGACTCTGTTGATCGACACAATTTGTGGTTGACTCTGAGATCATATGGTATACCAGACAAGTTAGTTAACATAATGAAAGCTCTCTATAACACTGAGTTGTGTGTGAGAGTTGGTAAGTCTTGTAGCAATTGGTTTAGCATTACTTCTGGTGTTCGACATGTGTGCATTTTGTCTCCTTTTCTCTTTGGTTATTGATTACGTTATGCGAAATTCATTGCAAAAGAAATATTTTGTCCTTAAATGGGCTGGAGATATGAAAATTTTTGATTTAGATTATGCTGGTGATTTAGCCCTTTTGGCAGATGATGTTGATGGGATGAACTGTTTCATCCGGGCTGTTGATGAAACTGGTAGTAGAGTAGGTTTGGTTATAAACAGAGAGAAAACTAAAGTGATGAAAATTGGTCAGGCAGGTTGTTGGTTGCAATCTTGAGCAGGTGTCACAATTTAATTTTCTTGGGAGCTATGTAACAAACACTGGTGATGTGCGGCATGAAATTAACTGAAGAATAGGGATTGCTGCCGGAACTTTTAAGAATCTATGGACAATGTGGAGAAATAAGGGTTTGCACCTAAAGATTAAAATTAGACTGTATAATAATTTGGTTCTCTCTAGGGTTAGTTATGGTAGTGAAACTTGGACACTTTGTAAACAAGATAACAGGAAACTAGATGCTTTTGATTCTAGATGCTTACGCAGTATCTTGGGTATTAGGTGGTTTAACTCTGTAACTAATGATGAGGCTAGGCAAAGGAGTTTGCAACCTCCTTTAAGCAGCATATTGTGCAGAGAGAGATTCCGCTGGTTTGGCCATGTTGCCGTATGGATAATTATAGATTGGCGAATAGGGTTATGAACAGTGTGCCTAGAGGAATCAGAAGAAGGGGGAGACCTAGGATGCGGTGGGCAGACAATGTCAAACAGGACCTTGTTAGAATTGGTGTGCAGTGGCCAGATGTAGCTCAGGACAGATATGCTTGGAGAATTAAGCTGCGTGGTCTGGTTGGACCTCCGTAGCCCATGGCTGCTTGAGGATGATGATGTATTCGTACAAAACATTAACACATGCGATGACAACTGAACTTTCATCACGCCTCTCAGGGTAGGAGTAACGTGGCAGTTTCGGCTGCACTAGCCATCTATGCTAACTGATAGTAAGTTTGCTTCCCCCTATTCCTACCTCCATGCACTGGAAGGTGCTCTATAGAATCAAATATTGAGAGAATGTTGCCATTAGCGGTATAAGGAGTGGGATACACTATGTATATATAAAAAAATAATAATATAGATCTCCTCAAGCAACTGCTTGACACAGAGATCTGACAGGAGCCTGTCAGTTTAATATGTCATAGTAGAAGGTCTTTGAGAATGGCGAGACCTGAGCAGAAAAAGAACGCCAAAATCCATGCCTCATATGGGGCTCGAACCCAGGTTACTTTGATCAGCAGCAAACATTGAGGTAATATTGCTAGAGACAGGACTGGCAATGGACGCCATGAACATGTAAAATATCTTAAGCCTACTCCTCAGTGAGGCAGAGAGAGAGGCGTATTGATTAGCGTAAACAAACATTTCACCACGCTCTTATATTTACATGAATTGCATACAACTACTGAAAAGTACTATAAAAGCAGCAAGTCGACGTTTCATAGGTTAGTAATTTACGAATATTGTGAAATTCTGTTAAATTTAAGTTATTAAAGTAGAGAGGCCTAAAAATAAATAAAGTATTTTTAAATACTTTATTCCTAGTATAATATCAAATGTAGTTCACGATGTTTTCATAAATGAAGCTAATAATATTTACATATGAAAAGAAGGCGATTTACAGATTGAAACAGCATGGAATTTATAGAATATTTTCGTTAATTTTGTTTCTAAAAGAAATATTGAACTTAGACATTACTTTTACAAGACTTCTGCTTTGCATTTTTATTTTGCCAAAATAACATAAATTTTTTTTTTTTCTCAAACGAAACGCTTGAAATAGAGATTTTATAATTTTGCATGTGATAAATGAAGTCTAAAAATTTGCTCTTTATATTTCATAAAAAATTTTCGAGTTGAAATGCTAAGGCTTGTCAATTGTGGTTGAAGCTCCACTGTCTCTCTTTAAACAGTAACTAGTACTATCTGTTCCCAACACTTGACTGTTTTAAAGATAAAGCTTCAGAAAATGTCACAGTAGGATTAATTAATGATGCTGTGCTAACTTTATTCACATTTGTAACAAATGCCTGTATTGAGAGACACTTGTAGAAGATATGATAGAAATTGCAATGAGAACAGATATTGCCTATAAAAATGATCACTCAAGCTGAGTAAGAGGGAAGAGTCCTAGAAAATTTAAGAGAAACTTGATTTCAGTGCAAAATGAAATCCAGAGCTTAAAGAAAATGCTATGATGAAATTATTGCCAGCTAATAGCCAAGCAACGAGACTCTTCTATTCTAAAAGAAATATTAGATTTGTTTAAGGCTCAAAAGCTCATCAAGATGACATTGAGACACCAAAGCCTGTGTTTCTAGATGTAACTTTAAACCTGTTCAGAAATTCACAGCAAAATAATGAAAGAAGCAATGGCATATTTCATTGCCAAGAGGTAAATAGGTTTGCCATGATATTTTCATTCTCCAAAGGCTTATTAAAAATCCTTATTTTTTTTATTTTTAAAAAGGCTTATGAATTTCTAAGAGAAAATCTTCTTTCCCAATAGCTCCACAATTTTAACTTGGTGCAGATCTGTAGATGGCCTTCCTAGATTTATTGAAGTTTTCTGTATGGAAAATTTTACTGATAGACAGCAGAAGCATATAATATTCACTTTATTTTTTGAGGAGAAGTCAATTAGGAAACAAATACTGTTCAATGACAAATGCTATTGTGGATATGTAGATTATGGTAATAATGCTAATGATAAAAATTCAAATATAGCTTCTGAAACTCTAATTTTTATGTTTGTTTCAGTTTTATATAGCTGGAAAATCCCCATAGGTTATTTTTTTAACAATTGGTTTGTCTGGCTCAAAATATATTTTTACATACAAATTCAGCCAGGACCATATTTTTTTAAGCTATAAGAGCAAAAGAGGGAAACTATGATAACCTAATGATCTTTAGTTACAAAGAGCACACATGCAGTTAATAATTAACCGGCTGATAATTAATATAAAAAATAACAATTGTTTAATTTCCAATCAAATTAAAATCATTGGCAGCAATCATAAAATGACCAATGACATTTTAGGTGTTTCTCACATGTGGATGATATCAAGCAATCACAGTAAAGCAATGAAGGTCATTGTGTCTATTTTCTCCGAAATTGAAAAATGTTATTACAAGCTGTCTTTATAGCAAAAAAATCATGAAAAATTTCTTGCATAGAATGTAAATTAGCATTAATTGACTCTGGCCTAATGCAGTCTTCTGTGTCTGCACTTATTAACCCTTACAAAGACATTTTTTTTTCTTTAAGAAACAACTTTTGAGCCTTATTATGAAAAACTAATGAATGAAATAGTCCATATTATATATCAAAAGAAAAAGCATTTAATTCTGGAAAAAAATTGTAGCGAAGCATAAAAAAGCATGTTGCAGGTTCTTTTGTAGGGATTTTTGGAAACTGATTAATCAATTTCCGTCACTTTAAAGGTTAATATTATAAATTGAGGTTTTCTCGCCCTTCTCACAGTATGTGTGTACAATTGCAAAAAATTACTGAACACTGTCTTCCAGGAGAAAACTTTTATTCTCAACAACAACCATTTCATACCTAATTAAAATATTCAGGTTATGTCCTACATAGGCTTCAATGTATGTTGTTGCTCATATCACTATATATCATATCAGTAATAGGGAATTGGATGTGGAAGTTGACAATCATGCTTATAATATGAAAAAGAAACATTACGAAAGAATATGATAAAATTAGACCACCATTTAGAGACACAAATGACAGAAAAATTAAAAGGCATATATTTGAGCAAAAATATACTTTGCAATAACTTCATTTCTTATATTATGTGTGTGTGATATGAATTTCCTACTGCCTCAGCTGAAATGAAAATAGTTTGCATTTTTGTTTTCTTTTTTTTTATAGCATGAAATTTCAATTTTTGTATTTTGTTGCATGAAATTTCAATCATGTCATTTGTGTGTGTGTGGGGGGGGGGCTTGCCTTTCCTTCTGCTTTAGTTGAAATGAAAGTGTAAATTATTGTTTTTTATACATATAGCATGCAATTTCAATTATGTCGTTTGTGTGTTTGTGTGTGTGTGAGGGGGTGAGGCTTTTGAAATGAGAGAAAGGGTAAATTATTTTTTTAATGTATAGCATGCAATTTCAATTATATCATTTGTGTTTGTGTGTGTGACCTTGGATTTTCTTCTGCCTTAGCTGATATAAAATTTTAGAATATTTGGTTTTTGTTGCATGAAATTTCAATCATGTCATTTGTGTGGGAGGGAGTGGGGCTTGCCATTCCTTCTGTCTTAGTTGAAATGAAAGAAAGTGTAAATTATTTTGTTTCATATATATATTGCATGCAATTTCAATTATGTTATTTGTGTGTGGGTGTGACCTTGGATTTCCTTCTGCCTTAGTTGATATAAAAGTTTACAATATTTGTTTTTTCATATCATCAAATTTTAATTATGCCGTTTGTGTGCGAGGGGGACTTGAATTTATGCTTCAGCTCAATAACAAGCTTATAATATTGGGTTTTTTTTATATCATGAAATTAAATTGTGGCATTTATTGAGAGGAGATTTGATTTCCTGCCTCAGCTGAATTAAAAAAAGTTTACACTCTCTGATTATTTCTTTCAATTTTTAATAAAGATTAATATTTTTTAATGAAAGAAGAAAATAAATGTGACATTTCATGCCTTTTTTTAAATGAGGCGCGGATTTGCACTATTAAGGTCTATAAATTTTGAGGGCATACCCTTAAGCTGAAAGATTTGATCATGTATTAGATTTTAAAATGTTTACCATTGTTCCTGTTTTAAACGGACTCAAATTAAAGTTTGCTAAGTTTAGAGTCAATTTAGTTCAGCTTTAATCACATATTAAGAACATATCGAATTTTTTTAAATTTTCATACAAAACCTCGATTTGAAAGAGAAGCAGTTTCCAGCGTCTTCGCTTTTCATCCAGTATAAATCAATAAGTGTGTATTAATGAAATCTACTTTGCTTTAATTACTATACTGGAATAACCTCAATGAAATAAAACACAAAAAAACAGCAAAGTTCTGCCTCATTTAAATCATCTGTTAAGCATCTTTAAATAGCCTTCATCGTTGTTCGCAGCCAATTCGCAAGGCATCATGAATATTCTTGCCTCACTAAGCAGTCGGCAGACACACCCGTCTGTGATCATGGCGGTCAATTCTGCGGAATTCGGAGTGCTGTCTCTAGGGGATCAAGCATGCCGTAACCACTCGGTCACGGGACGCAGTTGCTATGTATATCTGAATATAATATATTGTCCTCCTGCTATGTATGTATACTGTATGCTAAACCGTAACTGTTAAAAAAATTTAGATCTTGGACAAAGCTGAGGTCTCGAACGTACGATGACAGTGATCGTGGTGTATGTTACGTTTTAAATTAACATTGCATTTTTAAGTGTCTGAATGTTATTCAACTTGTGTTTTTGTGCATCTTCTTATCTGTCTGGTAAATAAGTGATATATATGAAGTTCAAATACTACTCAAAATTTTGTATAGGTATAACTATAACATAAAGTTATACGCTGAATATCAAGTAATTATGGGTGGATGGAGATTGGAAGTGATGAAAATGACTCTATATGTCACGTTTCCTGTAGTTTTATTCTACGTGTTCAATCAACCAAAGTACTTTGAAGAGTGGGTTGTAAAAACCAAACGTGAGTTATATCCGCCATCTGACCCGAGAGCGAAAATGGAATTTGAAGAGTGTGCAAGACTTCTTAGTGAAAGACGTAAGGAGGAACTGTTAAATAAATTGAAAAACATGAAGTAGATGTTTTAAACAGGTTGTTATGGTTAAGTTTAAAATGAAACGTAGTATTTGCTTCTGTGCAGTATAGGATAGTGGCATAACATCAGCAAGTCATATAAGATGGTTTTCTTGTGTCGGCTTATAATATCAGTTGTATGATGAAAATGTTTATAATATATTTGAAACAAATCTAAATCATGTCTTAATGTCAATTTCTTTCATTATGTGCACTATATAACATGATGTGCTTTTTACATCATATAATGACTGAATCCCAATAGGCAAGAAACAAGAATTTTTTTAAGCTAATGCTTAGCAAAAGTAATATAAAAATTTACAGTGCAGTAATTAAACTAAAATTAATAAAATTAAGCCTATGTGATATATCTGATGCCTGCCATATTTTTTTTAATTTGAAGTAGGGGATTCTTTTGTTCTATGAAGGCAATTTTGCCTATATTTTAGTGGTAGTATATGGTTTTTGTAGCATGTGTATGTTTATTACCATATACTGGTACCAAAATATAGTCTGGATCTCCATGGCAGAATAAATGGGAAACATTCTAAATGCTACAGATCATTAAATAAAATTTTTGAAAAATTGGCAGACATATATATCAAGTAGGCATCAGTAATGGTTAGCTGGGTTACTCTTCAGAGTACAATAGGACCAGAGGATGTTACTTGATAAAACATAATGTAAGTAGAGGTAGAATGCAAGATATTAGTAATGGGTGAGGGTTAACAGATTTACTGCTGCTTTATGGAGTCTCTGATTCTAGCATTTTGAGAATATTTAGATGTATAAAAGTTTTCCATGTGATCTCAAGTGTTTTTTTTGTGGGTTTACACACACACATATATAAATATCCGAGAAAAGGGAGAATTTTCTTCCCTGGAAATAGGTGTGAATTTGGTCAGTTTGTTGTTCATGGGCCTTGCCCCGAGAATGGTTCTGCTCAGGAAATCTATGATGTCGAAGTGTAAAGGATGACATTGAAACGTAGAATAACAGGATGGCATATTGTTCTATGATTTATTTCTTTTGAGTAGGTAATATGAAGTCGCATGTCATGTGAGATATGAGTGACATGTCATGATAATTTGAAGGAATGATCACAAGTAAGTGGATATGCAGACATATTTTATGATAGGCTGAAAAGGGGTATTTATATACTTCTTCCTTTGTTTTTTTGAAATATGGTTAAAATATGGTAAAGAAGAAGTTACTGAAGTTTGGTTAAAACTCTTTTTAATAATATGTTTGCATTTAGTAGGATGTCGTAGATGTTTTGTTGAGAGTGCAAACAAATGTCAAAGATTTTAATGTGGGGAAATCAAGTGGTAAAAGTTAAAAAGTTTCTTATGGGGTGTTCAGGTTTGAAGAGAATTGTTTTTATGGAAATACGTATGGTGGTTTTTGGAAAATTCTCATGTAGTAGGAGTGGGTGGGGGAATAAATGTTTCATGAAAGAATGCTTTTGGTTTTTGCATGTGGTAGTGAACATGGTGGTTCTAATAAGCACATGTATCTCATAATAGTAGTTTGAGATCATTAATTGAGTGGTTATTATTAGTTAGTATACTATAATAGTTATTAATGTGTTATAGTGATATATAATTTTTTTAGATATTTGTTTTTTTAATGTTATTTCTATGATTTATTGGGGATATTTGAAAGCATTTGGTGGCTTTGTTTTATATATAAATTTTTTGTAGAATTATTGGGGTTTTTTTTTTTCATCCACAAAATAATATCAGCTGTTAGGCCTGGTCAACGTCATCTGCCTTGATTTTCCTGCGAAGGAGGGATGTTTTCAGATTTGATGGTGATAGTTCGTCCTCAATGCAAGTGTGATGTTGGATACTTGATCACTTTGATCATGCCATTGCTCTGTGTGCTAGTGAAATTTCCAAATGTGAGGCACAGAAAACATGAAGAAATGTTGATAGAGGAGAGTGTTGGTGTTTGTGATGTAAAGTCTGATGTAATTGTTTCAGTCCTGAGAAGGACTTTTTGGTGTTGTGTGGAAGGAGAGTTGTTATGGAGGTCTTCATGTGTATGGTTTAGTCCTGAGGAGGACTTTTAGGTCAGTCCTAAAAGGACATTGTTACATGTTTTTGTGTTGTGATATGTGTGTTGAAGAAAATATGTGTCAGTTTGTTATTATTTGGATTTAGTATGTTGGGTGAAAATGAAAACTCGATGTCTTTCAAGTAGGAAGGTGTTTGAGAAATAGTAAGTGTTTTTTTTATTAGGGGGGGGGGGGGGGTAGTTCTGTAGTTTTTCTGATGAGATTATTTATTTTGGAGACTTATAAAGCAGAGTATAATAAGAGTAACAGTATCTAATTGCAACTGCCTTTCAAATAGATCAAAACAAAATCAATTAAATGGAAACCATCTCATTGGAATCATCTCAGTGATATTCAGGAATTGAATGTAAGGCTGAAATTGCTTGGTATTAAGGTCTCTTCAAATATAAATAGAATAGTAGAATCAACAATTTTTTTCCCTCTCTCATATTCATTCTGGGACCATATGATAGTTATCAATTCTGCTAAGAAAAATAAATAATAAAACCTCCTCAAGCAGCTGCTTGCCACAGAGGTCTGACAGGAGCCTGCCAGTGAAATATTGTTTGAGGACAATGAAGTGGATTTGCAAAGATTTGGGGTGGGGGGGAAGATTAATTGGTGGGTGAAAAAGGAAGTTACCAGATGAATTTTGAAGTGGTGCATCTCTACAGGAATAGGCCTGTAAAAGGCTGAGACCATCTAGATTTTATTCTTTTTTTGTAGTAGATGTCTGTGGCTATATTTATTTATTAGTCTTATAAACTTTATTCCATTGCTTATGCTAAGTATCAGGGTTATATCCAAGTGCAGGACCATTGGGCAGAGTTCCTCAAAAACCATTTAGTGTAAGTACAGAATTTATTTTCTAATGCAGATAAGTGCAACTGTATAGTAGATGGATAGGTAACTCAAAATATCACAGAAGAGTAACAGGTTTTTTATGAAATCATTGCCAGAGTTTTACCCATTAATCTGGATTTTTTCACCCTGGTGGAATTTAAGGTGACATTTCATTGCAGTTCTTGCAGCAAAGGACAATTAGCATGATGCCATAATTATCTAACAACTAAAGACCAGTTATGATTCTAAACCAGTACATTTCAACTATCTTTTGATTAAATCAGTTCAATACAATCACATGTATGCTTGAAATTTCTCAGGTTCATCATAAGATCTCATCATAAGCATAGGATAGTGTGGAAAAATTAAATTTTTTTTTCCCTAACACTCGTTCCAGACACATCTGATAGTAAGGACCTTTCAACAGAAGGGGGCCATTTTGTCTGGGCCTAAGGTTCAAAAGGAAGCCTTAAATTTAGGCACTTGTTAATTTTTTGATATTAGATCTAGGTTGAATTTTTTTACCTCTGGCACTTTATTACACACAATGGGCTAAATGGCCAGGTCACGGGAAACCCCATGGGTTCAGAGAAGGTTGTAGAAGAGACCCATTTTACAACTGTTAGGAGACATGGAAACCTCCCATCTAGGACATCCATCATGTTCGTCAACATGGCAGGGTATGTTACAGAGTATGGCTAAAGGCTTCATGGCCCTTCTGACAGACAATGGCCTTCCAAGCCCATCAGTGCCCCCTTTCTGACTGAGAAAAGGGTGGGGGTTTAGTGGAGATAAATCTGAATGCTGTCCCAGGTGGTACTCAAACATGGGAAATACACATTAAGAGCCTGGCATGCTACCAACTGAGTCTTCCACCAATCCTTAGATATTAGGTACAACAGAAAAGGTAATTTAGTAAAAGATGTAATTTTTAATTGATGAGCCTTGAATAAGGCATAGATGTTTCTTTCCATATCCTGAAGTCTTACTTTCTTACAGACCTTCTCTGTGATATATTATACTGACAGATAATGAAGACAGGGTTTAATTCAGAATATATAGCTTAATTTCCAAACAAGTTGTTTGATCATTAATTGCTTTCATTTAAAGACAGGCGGAACATTTTTTCTATTAAAAATTGTCAAATTTGAAGATTTGATTTAATATGGAAAGATTTATCTTCATTTTATATCATATTGTTAACATGTTTTTAGTTCTGGATGGCAATATAACGTAAAATAGGACAGTATTTTTGTTTTTTCTGAAATGCATTTTGTTCCTAATTTAGCACTAGGAAAATGAGGCACACATCTGACAAAACTGATTAATGTTACACTGGTACACACTTAATAAAAAAAAAATTATGTTTGTTTTAAAAAAGCATTTTTGTATTCCTTGAAAACTTTCATAAATATACTTTATTATCTAACATGCAGAGTCACTCTATTCTCCCTGGATAATGGCAACTGCTTTGGTTGCAAAAATCTGTAAGATATTTTCACATTTTTTTTTCTGAAAGATTAAAAACATTTTTGCTAAAAATATTCCCAAGGAAAAAATGCTTACTTCAAGATATTTCTTGAGGCGACAAAATGCCTCAAGCCATTGCTGATAATATGTTACTGAGTATGATAAAAATGTGTATCCCTCCCAAGAACCCTTTTGAGGAAGCCAGTGTTACCCAATATGCCCAAGCCGTGAAAATCTTGAAGATGCTTTTGAGACGTTCTTAAACCTAAAGGTTAAAAATGTTCTTTACTAAAATTTTCTGAAAAAAAAAGTATGTTACTTGGCATTACTACTAGGGTGCAAAATCCTTCAATTAATCATCCTGTATATGGTGGGGTGGCTTGTATGTTTTGAAATGTGGGATATTTGAGAGGATTGAAATAAATTAAAATTCCTTATCATTGAGTAATAAAATTTAAGTTTATCCTTCAAACTATTTGCATGTTAAAAGTTTTTAGGAGAAAACTCAGAAGCTTTTTGGAGCAAAGACTAAATCGGAGAATAATTTTGAAGCAAATGCTGAATTTTTTTTTAGGGGGAGGGGGGGAATACATAACTATCACTGAGTGTCACTGATGCAAAATTCAATGGTCAACAGACTTTGATCATTTAAACCAATAATCCAATCCAAGGTTGGGGATTGGTTGCTTGTTTTACCTCTGAGCAGCCCTTTTTCGCACACAATTGACTAAATGGCTAGGTCACAAGGACCTCAAAGGCTCAGAAAAGGTTGGGGGAGATGACCCACTGGACAGCTGTGGAGAGACAGATGGTAGCTTCTTGGCAAGGCTATCTAGCATGTTCTTTAATATGCATAGGATATGGCTCTCCTGTACACTGGGCCACTGCTTAAAGTCCAACAGACAGTGGCTTTTCCAATTCCATCAGTGTCCCCTACTGACCATGGGCAGGGCAAGGAGTTTTTCAGAGATCAAGGTTGGTTAATTGAGGTGACACTATATGCCAACAACTGGATTTGAACCTCAGAGGAGAAATGGATGTTCCTTGCATTGTCTTCTAAAATCTCACCTACCTGATATATTTTCTCTTTGGTATATTATACTGATAGGCTCTTGTCAGATTCTGTGTTAGTCAGCTGCTTGAGGGATAATTTATTTTATCTTGAATCTTGTATTTTATTAATTTTTATTTTTAATAAGTTATGAGTGCAGTGAGATTAAAATTAAAATTAAATTTTATTAACAATATCACTGTTATGATTGGTCAATCAATGTCTCCTGTGTCACAGATATACATTGCCATAGGAGATGGAGTTGGGTAGTTTTTAAAATATATTAGTTACAAGCTTGAGCTTTAGATTCTGATAGCTGTTGCTATATTTACTACTTGAAAAGTTCAAATAGTATGGTTGATATAATAATTGCTTATAATTATAAATGTTACAATATATTATAAATGTTACAATATTTACCACTTTAAGTGAACAATGACAAGGGAAGTATATTTCCCACTTTTTAAGTGGTAAATATAGCAACTGCTATCAGACCAACAGCTGTTGAAATTCAGCCTGTAACTATACAATATTTTAAAACAAACCTACTCCATTGTCTTTGGTGACATCTAGTATTAGTCAATCATTATATAGCATTCAAAATCTGCAATGCAGGAGATATTGATTGTACAATAATAACAGTGTTATTAAATATAATTTTATTTCAATTTTTGTGACCTGGTCATTTAGACCATGGTGTGCAAAAAAGTGCCGCTCAGAGGTAAAGCAACCCAACCCTACGAAATTACGGTACATACTACTGAAAAAATTGAACAAATGAAAGCTTGCGACATGCGGAGTGCCACAGGTTATAAAAATCCCCCCACATGCTTACTCTTCCCCTCTCCCAAAAAAGGGGGGAAATATGTAAAGTATTGTTCTATATTTAAAATGCGAGGGCTGAACTAACAAGCATGCTAAATGTCTTTTAAGTAATAATAATATACCCCCTTCCCACCCTCGGAAGGGGACGGGGTGGCTTGGTTGGTAGTTCCCAGGTTTGAGTCTCGGGCCAGCATTGAGATTTATCTATGCAAAACTCCCCCACCCTGCCCAAGGTCGGTAGAAGATACTGATGGGCTTTGAAAAGCCACCATCCGTTGGATGGAACCTTAAGCCATACCCTGTGCACATTAAAGAACATGTAGGATGGCCTTGACTGGAGACTCTCCCAACAGCCGTCCAGTGGGTCCCCTCCCCCAAACTTCTATGAGCCCTTGGGGTCCCATTTAGCCCATTGTGTACAAAAAAGTGCTGCTTAGAGGTAAAACAACCAACCCCCCTAAGAAAGAGAAAATGAGTCATTTCCATATATCTTCTGAATGCGAGGGCTTATTTCAACGAGTTAGTGTCAAATGCAAGCTCATATGAGGACCGTTCTAGACTACTTTGAAATGCCTTCCATCGTTCTCCATTGACTTTATCGAGTTATATCTCAAACTTGTGATGTCTCAAATGTCATAGTCTACCTCAAACAACACTTCCATCCCACCCCGAAAAAGTGGAGAAATGTCGATTTTTATGAGTCACATGTAGCCCTATATCAAAAAACATTTCTGAAGATGGATATATTTTTTTTTATTTTATCACTAAAAACACAGTCTTCCTATGTGCACTCTAAAAAGGGCACCGATTTAGGTATTCAAGAGGATTGCTGATGGCCTATCTTCCTTTGAAGTGAATACGAATAAAAGTGAAACCTTTGAAGTGAAAGTCTGTAAGCTGCTGCTACTTCCCACCTAAGATACTGCTGAATTAATTGTTACTTGCATAAGGAAGATATCTCGTGACTCTCATTTTCACTCCTTTATTTTGTCTCCTACATCAAGGAAACCAGCCACCTGATATTCTAGACCCTTAATAGGAAAAATATATATATTTCTCAAGGAGTGAACTTGAGGAAGAAGGACAGAATTTTTAACACGTGCACGCTGTCCTAAAGGTCAGATACTCTGATGTGACAACTGGAAGAGGTTGAAAAAGGAGGGTGTAGAACTAACGGTTCACATGTGGACAAACATCAGTTTAGGTAAATGACAGGTGGTTGGATACAGAATACAAAAGTCTGTCTTCCTCTGTCAGATTAGTTTCAGAGGTGATTGTCGCTTGGCAGTTTTTCCTCTCTGTTCAGTACATGCATACAGAAGTTACCATTTCATTTCTACTCTGTTCTTGATAGTGAATATCTGAGTTTGATAGAGCTTTGTTCCCATTTTTTTTTAAATTCTTAATGACCTGGGTTCGAGCTCCAAGTAAGGCATGGATGTTCATGTTGTTTTTCTGCTGAGGGCCTGCCATCCTCTCAGACCTTCTGCTATGGCGTATTAAACTGACAGGCTCCTGTCAGACCTCTGTGGCACGCAGCTGCTTGAAGGGGTATTTTTTTATTTATGTCAGAAGGAAACAGTTACCAAAGTGTTTTAGTGGATTAGCAAAAAGTTAAACAGAAGAATATGTCGCCTATGGGTTGCGTTGTTTTACCTCTGAGCGGCACTTTTTGCACACCGTGGGCTAAATGGCCAGGTCACAAGGACCCCGAACGCTCAGAGAAAGTTGGGGGAGGGGACCCACTGGAACGGCTGATGGGAGACAGATGGTAGCATCCCGTCAAGGCCATCCAGCGTGTTCTTTAAGGTGCACAGGGTATTGCTCTCCCGCACACTGGCCCATGGCTTAACGTTCCATCCGACGGACGGCGGCCTTTCCAAGCCCATCGGTGTCACCTACTGACCGTGGGCAGGGCGGGGAGTTTTGCAGAGATAAATCTCAACGCTGACCCAGCTGGGACTCGAACCTGGGAACTGTAGATTATGAGCCTGGCATGCTACCAACTGAGCCAAGCCCCATGTCGCCTATGGCGAATATGGGATGCTCATTTTCAAAATCTTGCTGTAACAGTAGCAATCCACACTAATGAGTAATTTGAAATATAAAGAGTAATGTATTATTTATTATCCGTGTACACTCAAAAGAATTAAATGAAAATGACACTCAAAATTATTTTCATTAGATCTTTAAAATGAAAAATTTGCCTTTTCTCGTCCTTATGGTAAAGGGCTAATCAGTGTACATAAAATAATTTTAGTATTACTATATTAAAATATTTTGGAAAATTTTAAGTGCTAATTTTTTTAAAGATAAAAAAACTGCCGATGGAATTTTAACCAATTATAATTATATTGAAACACATAGATATCAACAGTAGTGTACATTTTTAAAATTGGGGGGGGGGGGGGAGAGGGTAGGATTTGAATTTTTCAAATGATTGGGGAAAAAATAATAAAAACTAAGTTCATTTTGCATCAATATTTAATAGTTGTTGCTAAATGTTTCAAATGCATAAAAATGCAAAACAATTTTTGAAACACATTTGGCACCCAGACGTCACCTTAAATACGTCATGAATATCAATTAGACTTCTGTCAGTTAACTAGGTATCCATTCTTCATCAACACATTCTATCACGAGAATCTCATTTTTAGCATCGTGTGCAATATCACTTCAAGTTTTATACTTTTTACGTTTATCACCATCTAGCGATGATAAATTAAGGCCATTTGGTGGATTTGAAAACTATGAATCATATTTCGTTAGTACCTATTCAACTCAAAAAGATTTACCATTTCTTGAAACAAAAAATTTACATTCTCCCCCAGGGGGGATGAAGAGACAAAATGTTGCTGCCAATGTAAAAATACTTGATCATTATACTCCACTAAAATATCAAATTTCTATTGCAAATCGCTTTCAACATAATTTAAAATTTTCCAATGTCAGAGCGCAATTAAAACTCTTGGGATATTCGAAAAGTATGAATCATAGCTTATCAATAACCAACCCAAAAAGAATTTTTAATTTATCTCAAAATGACGAGTGACAAAATTTATCTCAAAATGAAAAATGACTTAAAACAAAAATTGCGTTTTCCCGCCCCCTCTAGGGATAAAGGTGAAAATCTTTGTTGTGAATGCAAACTTCACGACATTCATATTTCACAACCAAAATATCCAACAATTAGCTCGCTTGCAAAATTCGTTTGGAATTTGAAATTTTTAACTTTTTTCACCTTTAGATGGTGCAGTTATAGCTACTAATTATTCCGAAATTATGAGTCGTAATATTTCATCAATACTTAATAAACCGAAAAAGAATTTAATATGTCAATTTTTTTCCTATTATATAGTCTATATATTTTTATATGTTTTTGGTTCCCCATGCTGGTATGAACTTCAGGCACCAGCTTTTCAAGTGGACTGTTTCAAGAGCCATGACCTGCCTGAGACACATTACACCAGTTAAGGATTGGGGTTGAGGTTCCCCCACCGCTAAAGGTTGAATCCACCGAGGCTAATAGGAACTTCAGGCACCCCTTTTCAAGTGCCATATGACCTGCCTGAGACATTACTCGAGTTTAGGATTGGCGATGCCCGTAGAAGCAAAAGTTAAGGCACCTGGAATTATCTTTGATAAAGATTATCCACCTGCTCATATAAAGTATCCCGTGACTCTGTTCACTGAGGGTTGGCGACTCAACAGCAAACAGAAAGGGCAGCGGCAGATTATTCCTCAACAGAGGCTCACCAGTGTAGCAAGTCCAGGATCCATAATCTCAAAGCCATAAACCAGTCTAGTAGATATAAATACTCAGTACCATGACCCTGTAAAATTAACCCACTCAGCAGGGCAGGAAAAAAAAATAGTGCCATACTACATGACCAGATCAGTAGGTCATTCTGATCACCCTCTCCTCTTCCCTTCCTCTTTCGAAAGGTACTAACGGCTTGCACCCCAAAAAAAAAGGGGGGGGGGGGTCGGACAATAAGGGCTAGACCTGGAAGGTTCTGTGCATCATCACTGGGGATTGGTACACAGCTCTCCTTCTCGTGTATGCCTAGCTACCATATACAGACCGAACTCCGATTGCATTTTTTAAAAGTAGGGATAATAATAGCTCTGGTAAAATCCTTAGGAACAATGCCATTTTTATAAAAGATGCTCGAAATTTCCGTCAGCAATGTGATAACAGAAACATTTGCAGCTCTAAACATTTCAGTAGTAATTTCATCGACCACTGGGGATTTATATACTTTAAGTTTCGAAATAACCCAAACAACCTCAGATCACCTCAAATAACCATTGTTTGTAATCATCATTACAAACAATGGAGGAAAAATTAACCACATTGTTTGCAGCATCTCTGAAATGCTCAGCCTATCTAGCCATGACAGAATCCTCACCTTCAATGTTTATCCTTCAATCCCTGTACACCTGCCCATCAATCCCTGTACACCTTCTTTCTTCACACAAAACATTAACTACTTCGTACAGCTGTAGTATAGTGCCTATAAGTATAGTGTGGCATTCGCCTATTAAAATCTGGCAGAAAAAGTGTCCCATACCAATAGAGGGCGCTGGGAGCGATATTCTTGCCTTGTTAACATTACCCTCTATGGATGTTTCGCTTTTCAATGACTTTTAAACATAGAAGCATTTATGCAATTATTTTACCATTCAAATGCACATTATTCCTAAGTATTTTAACTGAACTAGAGTAAGTATATTTTTTTAAAACGAAGAAAATCGATGCCGTTCAATCAAAACAAACTGCATTCCTCTTTATGAATCAGAGCTTCTTCTTCTTCTTATACATCCTTCTTTCTAAGCTGGACCTATTTGTAAAGGGGGCCTCGGTCCCCTTATCATCAGGTCCATACGCATAAAGGGCAGTGGGTGCGGATGAAAACAGCAAAGACTGGCCAGCACAGTGAAGGCTGGCAATCGTACATATTGCCAATTGGGCTTTAGGCCGCAGACCGCCCAGTGGTGGAGAGGCAGATGTTGAAGGGTGAGGGAGAATAAATACCAGTTGCATGTCATGTGAAGGGGGGGGGAAGGGGGGAGAGAGATAGAGGAAGAAGTAGTGTATATATTTTTTTTTTATAATTTTCTGAGTGGCGAATGTTATGTTATTTTATGAAGTTGTGGCCATGGTTGGTTGCCAGTATGGTAGATTTGAGTCAATCAAAGGGGGATGAAATAAATTGGTGGGGGAGCAGAGACGGTGGAATAGGTAAAGCTCCTGTGTCAGGAAGATGGAGGAGATATTTATGGATGCTTATCTAACACCAGAGGTTAGCATTGGGTTGCCCTGCCATGCAGTGAAATATTGCGCAGGGGTGGATCTGGGAAAAGTCATAGATCAGTGACAGCCATATATATGGGAAGGAGTATGATAAAGATAATCTTTTATTTTGGGAGGAGAAGGGAGGAAAATGATATAGCAACGTTATATGAGTTGGAAATCAAATTTATGTGTTCAGTGTGTGGTGGTCAGTGTTTAAATTTTATAGAGCCAGTAGAAGGTCAGCCATGAGCTTGGGGTGTGTGGCAGGAGTGTAGTTTAAGGTTCCCATCAAAGGGTAGTGGGAGATGTGGTGAGATTCCATATGTATATTAGGTATGATATTGTGTATAGAGATGTTATGTTCTGGGAGAGATTCCATATAAGTTATTGGGTTAAAGAGAAATATAAAAGTTTCCAATATAGAAATAAAGTTTTCCTTTATGTGACTTTATTTGTGATAGTTAGATTGATTTTTTTTTGATGATTTTATACTATATATATATTTTTTTGATGATTTTATACTATATATATTTTTTTTTATTTAGTTTCTATGGAATAAGTTGTCCAAAATGCGTCTTTTGATGTCCTATGGGGATCTTTTATTGGCATCTGGATCTTTTAGTGTCCCAAGGATCTTTTAAAAGAGAGGTAGAGGCCTTTGGAGAGGCAGAGAGGCTTTAGGGGAATCTCCCAGTGCTGTTGATATATTGGGCCAAGGCCCTATAGTGGCTTTTTATATTATTATGAGTAGGACCAAGAATTGTATGGGATGAGAAATAAGTGGTTCCCAGTGTGGTGAGTGTCTGGAAGAGGGTAATTCTATGTATTGTGTATTTGGTGCAGTGTAGAAGGTAGTGTGGAATGTCTTCTATCACATGGCATGTAGTGCAAAGAGCAGATGGTACCTTTTGTATCATGAAAAGGTCCTTGTTGAGATTTGTTCTGCCAGTGCGTAGTTGATGAATTGCTGTTTGGGCTCTTCTTGATAGGTAGTTGAGATTTAGTGTGTGTGGGATGGCAGCAATGGTGGCTCTGAATGCATTTTTAATTGTGGCCTGTTGGATCCAGTTTTGTGTCCATGTGGAGTGGAAGAATTTGTTGATTTCAATTAGATGATGATTATATGTCTCAGGGGTGTGATAATTTGGTGTAGGGATATTGTGTCCTTGTTTAGCAAGATGGTCAGCAGTGTCATTATGGGTTATGTTACAATGAGAGGGTATCCAGTGGAATGTTAGTGTTTTGTGAGTGGCAATTATATTGTGTGAAATTCTGTGAATATGGAAAAGAGAGTAATTTTGTGATAGGTTGTATGTATGTTTGTTGATGCTGTGCAAGGCAGATTTTGAGTCAGTGATAATATGTATGCTGTGTGTATTTTGTGTGGAGGACCATTCCAAAGCCATATGTATTGCAGCTAGCTCTGTAGCAGTACTGTTTTCTGCATGGTTCATTTTGATTATATGTGAGAAAATTGGTTGGGTAGAGTGGAAGGCAGCAGAGCCATTTGTTGTGTGTGGGATGTGGGAGCCATCTGTGAATATAATGAGGTCTGTGGTAGGAATGTTTGTGATGAGTTGTTCCGCTGCAAATTTTAGTTCTTGTGGGAGGTGTTTATATTTTTGGGTGATGTGTGGTAGTGTGAGATTTATGGAGGGTTTTTTAATAGTCCAATAGGGGATTGTGTATCTAGGGTTGAAAGGTTTGATTTTTCTCCATGTTGAATATAGTTGGTGCTGCTTTATGATATGTGCAGTGGGGGATGTGTTGGTAGGAGACTCAATTCTATTTATAGTGGGGTGGTTGGGGTTTAGATGTTTTAATTTGACATAGTGTTTGCAAGTGAGTTTGTGTCTGATGTTGTCGAGGGGAGGCATGTTGGCTTCTGCCCATGTGGCCAAGTTTGGGCAGCCAGTTTTAAGACCAAGTGCAAGTCTGATGGCTCTGGTTTGTATGGTTTCAAATTTGTTAAAAAATGTGGGTGAGGTAGTGTTTAGAGCAAGCAGGCCATACTCCAGTCTGCTGTTGATAAATGTTTTAATAAGGGTGATCATAGATCTGTCACTTGCACCCCAGCTAGCTCTTGTGATTGATTTGAGAATGTTGAGAGCTCCATTACATGTGGATTGTGTATTTGTGATGTGTTGTTTCCAGTTAAGCTGTCGGTCTATAGTTAGCCCTAAATATTTGTAGTGTTTAACTAGGGGGATGGCGTGGTTGTTTATAGTTATGCTGAGTGAGTTGGCGGGGGGTTGTTTATGTGTTATGGGTAAGACCGCAGATTTAGATGCAGAGATGGCTAGTCCCCATTTGTTTGTAAAGTCAAGGACCTGGTTAACTGCTGTTTGTAGGGCTGTTTGTATAATGAGGGTATCATTTCCTTTGGTCCAAAGCACTATGTCATCAGCAAAAATGGAGCAATTAATGTCCTTTTTAAATACTGTTGGTAGATCATGTAGAAGAATGTTGAAAAGTGTAGGTGATACCACACTGCCCTCTGGCAATCCCCTAGTTAAATTGTGGGGGTCAGAGAGAGTAGTCCCCAGTTTGACTTTAACCTTTCTCTGTGTGAGGAAATTTTTGATAAAATGCAAGATGTTTCCTGTGATTCCTAGTTGGTGTAATTTGAAGAGTATACTGGTGTGTGAGGCAGTATCAAAAGCAGAGGTTAGGTCTAGAAAGACACAGCAAAAGATTTCTTTGTTTTGAAGAGCAATTTCTGCTGAAGTGACAAGGTCAAAGAAATTGTCTGTGGTGGACATGTGCTCTCTGAAGCCAGTTTGGCATAAGGGGAGTGTTTTTTTGGTTGCTAAATAGTATTTGAGTCTGGAGAGCACCATTCTTTCTAGAACTTTGAGGACCCATGATGTGAGTGCTATGGGTCTGTATGAGCTGATTTGAGATGCAGGCTTGTGTGGTTTGAGAATGGGAATTATGTGAATTTCTTCCCATTGTGTGGGGAATGTGTGTTTTTCCCAGCAGTCATTGAATATGTGAAGTAGAGTATGTAAAGCCTGTGTGCCTAGATTTTTAAGTGTACTATATGTGATAGAATCAGGCCCAGGTGTGCTTTTTTTATTTGCCAGATATGAATCAGAGCGCTGAAGTTATCATTTTGATTGGCTCTTTGGTAAACTCTTCGAATGACACGTGATGTAGCATATGTTCTAACGTGACGTTTGGACTCTCCAATTGTAATAGAAGTCTTATGGAGTAGATATCCTTGTAAATTGCAAAAGCAATTTAAAACGTTGTAATTGGCTAAACAAGAATGCAAGTTATTAGTATCATGATTATTCTTTCTTGTTTAGCCAATTATAACGTTTTAAATTGCTTTTGCAATTTACATGGATATCTACACCAGGACTTATATTACAATTGGCGAGACCAAATGTCACATATTAGTACGTATGTTATTTGTCACATCTTCAAATTATAAATATATTTCAAGTAACAAAAATTTGAATTAACTGATAGATTAGATCATTTTAATACTGCGAATTATTAGTATCATGATTATTAATATCATGATACCTGTATTAAAATGCTCTAAGTTATCGATTAATTCAAATTTTTATTACCCCCTGTCAACCCACAACCCCCACTTCACCACTCTGAATACAACAATTGGTCATAAACAGACCCCCATAACCCCCTTACCCTTCACTAAAAGGAAAAAAAAAATTATGGTATCAAATATCTTTTAATTCACAAGGAATACAGTTTGCACTGGACCCCTTTGAGTCTACTTCACTGCATTCCACTTCATTATTATTGCTAATCTAACTGGCTAACAACCATCTCCTTACCCCCATATACCTCAATTAACCCCCATTAAATTAATGGCACATTTTAAAATTTTTAAGGGCAGTTAATTAAAGGCCCCTTCCCCCTCATCCCTAAAAATTACATTTCTACAGTTAACTCCCTCCAATGCAAGAGGATTTAAAGAATATAAAAGTTCTATCTTAGCCCCTCCCAGGGCACAAATTTCCACCCCTTTTCAAGACCCCAGACCCCTCCCCCACACCATAAAAAATTTATAACTATCTCAATCCCATACCTTTAACTACAGTCCATCCCATTTCCTAGGTAGTTACGCTACGCTGTATAACGCAACGCAAGCACTAAAATCTACCTTATTGACACCAACTCACAGCATGTCCCACAAAAAAGCATTATACATTTCACCCTCCATCATGGAAGATATTTTAACTACTCCCCACCACTCTCTAACACTTTTTACGACGTAGCAGCTTCCCTTTGCTTTGCATCTTTTTTTTTTTCATTTGTCAACGAATCTGGGCGGCCAGCGAGCCATTAAGCCTAATCGCCGAAATGTGGGATAACCAGCACTTTACGGTCCTGGTCCCGCCAGTCGTTGCTTATAGTGCACAAAATTGAATTTTGCGATTGGACTAGATGATAAAGGTGCTGAGGTCTCTTTTACGAAGTACTCCAGGAAAGGATGAAGGTTTGTTAAACGCTGTTACCATCCCGTGCTGAATGCCACAGCATTTTATTACCATTAAGTACTGGAACATAGGTCATGGAGTTGACAGGAACCGATAACAGCTTTACCGTATCCACAATGCATATTAGACTTAAATGTTATTAAACGTAAAAACAAAACCTCGGTAATTTATTTATATTTGAATAGAATCTAAAATTCTAAATATTACTCTTAAAAATTCCCTTCTTAACTGCACTGTGCAAAAGAAAGTTGTTATACTGAGAAAACTAATTTTAAAATGTTCGTTGCAATCGTGAGGCTAGCGGTCCTATCGCTTCGAGATACCGCATGCAAAGCACACCTTACGACGTTTAAAGTAAAACGGACGCGTAGATCGGTCATTCATTTCTTAGAGTACCAGGTACACCATAACCTCTTCCATCTGAATATGTGCCTGGTTGGCATCAGTGTAACCACAACTTTGTAAACTGAACCACCAATGGTGGGTCCCAAAGGACAATAAAAATCAACAGTAAAAACAGTAAGGATGCACAAGAGACCTAAAATGGATGACTATCTTTGCTGAAAGCCATCATCTTAGGCCTCTTGACTTCATGACTTCATGACTCATGACTTCATGATTGTAGTCGAATAAGCAGGATAAAATCCCACGTGGATTGCTTTGAACATTGTCAAAGAAACCACATGATTAAAAACTTGATATAAGTGTAAATATGGTCGATGCCCAGATCTTTGTGGATTTGTCTGTTCGTTACAAAACAGGGGGAATCGACCGCACATCTCAAAATCTTGTTCTGCAAGACCTGTATCTTGTGTATATTGGTTGCTCTGGTGTTCGCCCAAATAGGGGAAGCATAGGAAATGATGGGACGAATGACCATGTCGTACAGCAAAAGTTTGTGGTCAATCGAAAGGACAGAGTTCCTTCTGAGAATAAGTCCCAGTTGGCAACAGACGGTGTTCACCTTCGTAATGATCCCGTGAATGTGGGGATCCCATTTCAATTTCTTCTGCAAGGTGACTCCAAGGTATTTGACAGTGTCTTGCGATCTGATGTCTTCATCCATGAATAGTAAGGGCTGAGGGTTATTGATCCTCTTGCCACTAAAGAGTATGGCGTTACTCTTGTCGGTATTGATTTTCATTTTCCAAGTATCATACCAGGAATCTAATTCATCCAAACTATTCTGGAGTCTTCTAATTCCATACTCAACTCCCAAGGAAGGGGAGAGGAGTGCAATATCATCGGCATACTGGGCAATGACAATCCGGCCAAAAGAAGGGATGTCGTAAAGGTACAATGAGAAGAGAGTGGGGCCTAGGAGAGAGCCTTGTGGGACTTCAGCGGCCACCACTCTCTTTGTGGAGGTAGAGGATTTGATACGAACCTGGAAGGTTCTGTCAGAAAGATAAGATTGAAGGATACCAGTCGGGCCCGAAGGAATTCAAATTTTGATCAGTTTGCAGATGAGGCCGTCCATTCAGACGCAATCAAAAGCCTTGGCCACGTCTAGAAAGACGGCAGCAACAATCTCCTTTTTATTCAGAGCCTCAGCGATGGTCTCCACTACTCTGAGGACTTGGTGCTGAGTCGATCTTTTACGTCTGAATCCAAACTGTGACTCAGGTAAGATAGGATGGTGTAAAAGGAATTCATCCAGTCGATTGAGCAAAACTCGCTCAAACAACTTCCCCAAACAGGACAAGAGACTTATTGGTCGATAACTATCTGCCAAGGATGAGTCTTTGCCCGGTTTGTGTATAAGCTTAACATAAGCATTCTTCCAGATCTCCAGAAAGATGTGATGCTGGAGAAGGAAATTGTAGATGTTGCACAGATGCGTGATAGCTTTTATCGGAAGGTTCTTCAGCATCCTGTTGGATATATCATCAGAATACATTCAGTTTGCAGATGGCCTGAGTCAGTTCAGTTGGAGATATAAAATGGATTCTCGATCTGTCCACTTGGGAGAAACGGAAAAGAGTTTCCTCCACTTTGTCACAGGTGTTATCTCCGGACAGATCAGAATTTTCTTGAAACTGAATCTCAAGGGCATCCGCA
This sequence comes from Ryuthela nishihirai, assembly GCA_038380435.1. Lineage (NCBI taxonomy): Eukaryota > Metazoa > Arthropoda > Arachnida > Araneae > Heptathelidae > Ryuthela > Ryuthela nishihirai. The sequence continues at coordinate 61,642,922 of JAWZYU010000030.1, forward strand.
AAAGCTTCGCATTTATCATCCTCGCTGTAACATAGTCCATCCTTTCCATGGATGGGGGGGGGGGGGGGTAGTTAACAATAAGAATTCTTTAATGTCTTAACCGTCTTCCAGATGGAGCCATCACTTGTAGAGAGTGAGGTAATCTTCTTGTTCCAAGTAAGACCTCGGTAATCCGGGAGTTCTTGTCTTACTTCTATCTTAAGTGCATAACAGGCACTCTTGTCACGAGCCTCTCTCGATCTTTGCCATTTATGCCTAGCTTTGTTTTTCTCCTTGACAAGATCAGAAAGAAATCTGGGAAGGATGTAGAAATTCTTACGAGGTTTATGAGTGATGCTGGCATCAATTCTAGCTTGATTCAAAAGATCTGTAAAGGTGATGATTGTATCTTCAATTCTCCTAAGAGATAGAGGATTACAGGATCCGGAGACTTTTCCGTTGACTATAGTCTTAAAGAGATCCCAGTTAACGACTCTAATACCATCTGGGACAAGGGTGACAGACGACAAAAGAGTCAGGCAGACTGGTAAATGGTCGGAGTTCAAAACATCATGAACACAGAGGTCATAAGATGGTGAAAAATTACCGAACATGACCAGATCAATTGTATTTGGTCGGTGCATGGAGTTGTAAGGATAAATTGTGGGCTCACTGGGATCATCCACAATAATGCCGTTGGCTGTGGCATAGTCTAAAAAATTTTTCCATTCTTGTTACAAGATCTGGAGTTCCAGGTTGAGTTTAAGTTTTTTTTTGAGTTTAAGTCTCCTGCTAAAATTGTAGGAGTACTATTATTAAAAATTATTTTGAAAGCATTCAAAATAATATCAGAATGGGCGGTTTATATGCCGCATAAATATTTAGATTTCCAAAAAGGATATCATCAACTGCAATAGCAGTGACCTCCAACTCTTTAATAATATATGTGGTGATAATTCCTGGGTTTCAAACGGTTGTTTTATGTGTTCTTGACGTATTCATGTCAGCTACTGAGTCCTCTTGAACTGATTCTGGAACGTCCACCCATTCTTAAAATGGCCCTGCACTGTGGCTTTTACATATCGTCATTGATCCTTCGTGGTAGCGACATAGTGATATTTTTAAGCGTGATCTAACAGGGATTATATTCTAGGTTCTAAAGCAACCTTTGCCTGTTAAAAGAAACGGATAACATTTTACCCTGAGCGTTTAACATGCTAAGGATATTGTTGCCTTAATGTGTAATTATTCATAGATATAGTAAAGGGAAATTAGATGGTACATTGGCAACAAAATTGTAACCCAGCATCTCCTGCTAGAGATCGCCATTTTGGTGGTAAAAAGCACGCTACTGCAGAAAATTCTCATTGTATTCAACATATTTGAAATTATCAAATTGCATTTTCATTGTATTGAACTTGCTTAAAAATGATAAAATTGCACTCAGTATATCCTATGCTACATTGATTTATGTAAGTCTAAAGCAAATATTTTTTTTTCAATTCTCTTAATTGTGTTCTATTTCAACTTTGGCAGTGACAGACAGTATATATCATAACAGCTGTTTATGTTTCTGGAAAATGAAAACTTTTGATTCATTAATAACAGATCCTCAAAGCCAACAACTTACAATTTTAACAAGTTCTTCATAAAATGAAAGCTTGAGAGAAAATGCAAGTCATAGTAGCAACCTGTAGTATACCTGTAGGTTTCATGCTCAGCCTCCATATGGTTTGGTGGAAAGTAATGATCATGGAGGTAGGAAGATAAGGAGACGCCCTAACGCGCTTTCCCTGTCCAAGGAAAATGATGCTTAGGCAGCAGGGCGGTAGCCATATTGTTGCATTCAAACAAACCGTCTGCCGCTGCAATCAAGCCTACTTTTCACGTGTTATATTCAGTTTTACTGTGCGTTATATACGGGAAGATTATTTTTTTACGACTAAGAGAAAGCCCATTTAAGCTATTTGGAATTTATATTGTTTTTTTCAGTGCAATGAATATTTCAATACAGAATTACTGTATAGCAGAACTATTTATGTATTTCGTTGAATACGACAATAACAAACAATTACCAGATTTTGAAAGTTTATTTATACTGCACTGAAAACAGTACAACACATTTTATTGATAAAAAACTAAACATTATATGCAATAACAGCGTTTAAACTGCAAAAAAATCACATTTGTAAGATTCAGAAAATAGATGTTTTACGTTAAAAAAATTCTCATTCCACAAAAATAAAAAAATTTGCCTAACTAAACTAAATAAAGCCAATAGCATAAGAAGTAAAAAAAAGAACTAAAAATATATATATATTTATACAAAAAAAAAAACTCCCCAGATGGTGGCTCGAATCCACCAGCTCTATGTTTGTACCCTCAGCTTCACATCTCTCCCCATCTCATGCTCATTCTCCTCCCTCAACCAGAGTTAAAAATCAATACAAAATACACAATTATTACAATCTCTCAAAAAATTTCATAAGGATTAAAATACATCCTTCCTCAGCCACAAAGAAAAATTTCAAAATAATATCTGAAAAAAACTATATGAAAAAAAAGCAACTAAAAATTATACTAAGCAAAAATAATAAAAAAATTTAAAAAATATAAGGAAAAGAAAAAAAAAATATATCCACAGGGTGAAGGGAATATAATATCCATTTGAAAAAAATAAGGCAACGTTCCAGACAGTGGCTTGAACCCGACATCTCAGTGCCTGACTCCTCAGTCTCTCATACCTATCTTCATGTACGCCTAACCTACCCCTCAAACAAAGTTAAAATAAAATAACTACAAGCAATAAACTTGCTCTATTTGAAATCCATACAGAATTAAATAAATTCAGTATTCACCTTAAAAGGGACAATTAGAACCCTATCAGAATAATTAACGAAAAAGAAAAAAGCATTATACTCTTCTCTCCTCTTTTAACTAAAATTATTTAAACAATTTGAAAAATTTTCACCCTAACTAATGATCGCTGTCACTCACCTATGACAATTTACACCATATACATTAAATTAATCTAAAAAGAATTTCAAAAATATAAGACTCCAATCCAAGAAAAAAAGGGGGCATTTAAACAAAACCCTTAAATGATATCCAAATTTTTTTTAAAAAAAGAAAGATTATATTTCTCACCTTATGAAATACTTTATTGTAATTTACTTTTCCCTTCTTACACTGAACTTATTAAATCATAAAGAGAGAGGAATTTAAACACTGAACCATTTAAACAAAATAATATCTAATACTTCCACCTAAAATAAAAAAAGAAAAAGAAACTCCTTGATATTTTAATCACCTCTATTTAAAGTATGTAAATTCATCATCCATTAAATAGAATACACACTAATATTCAATTACAGCCAACAAAATTTTTTAACTAAGAAAGCCTGCAGAAGGAATTCTCAAATAAGTGTAACGTAAAATCAATCAATCAATCAATCAATATAAGAAGTACATCTTCACATTTATCACTGAGTACAATCGGAAGAAAATAAAAAAAAAAAATCTGGTGAAAAATCGAGGTTTGTAACTCGAAATAAAACCGATTTCATAGCGGCGTAATTTCAACACGAAGTTGCTTGTATCATTATATAATTATTTAAACTTTTATAAAAATGACAAACTTACCGATGAAAGGTAATTCCTGGTATCTTTTTTGAAGGGCGATTCGTGCAGCCGTAAGCTGAACAGGCTGCCGTAATACAAATGTCGAAAAAAATTAAATATTTATACCGCAACACTTCGTTACTCACCTATACTTCTGATCAATGTTTTGAATAGAACAACATGGCTGCCGCACAGTCGCCAAAGCATCATTTTCAAGTGCTTAGGGCTCCTCCTCCTATCTTCCTATCTCCATGGTAACGATACTTTCGCCATGCTACCGAAGCAGCGCCATCTGTTGGCCGAGGACCCGCCAAATGCCAAAATTCTTTTTGCAAAATAATTTAATAAAAATTGTTTGTTCAAGTTATTTCCGTAAAAAAAAAGCACTAAATACCAATTGGAACTAATGAAAAACAATTGAATTATCGAAATAGGAAAAATATTCAACTTTCAAGAAACGTTCCGTTAATGCCTAAAAAAAATTGCATACCAGCAGTGAAGACATTGTAAAATGAGAACACGTCGAATAAAACATTTAATCATAAACTCTTATTTCTAAATGTAAAATTTTAATTTCGCAAATAATAATTGCACCGTAATGCTCAAAAGATCATTATAATAACTTTCTTAAGTTGGCTTTTGTCTAATCCAAAATAGATTCAAAGTACAGATAGCTTATCAGGCTCCAGGCAATATTAACTTGACAAATAAAGTTGAAATACGGTTCGTTATGTATATAGCGTTACTTATTTCAATTCTTCGTTTCCACTCAGTGCGAAACAAAATTTTTTTCAGCTAATTTTTTAAAGTGTTTCTTGTCTACATGACATTTTCATGTGATAAATTTTTACTGAATCCTTTTTAAGACTTTGAGATTCAGTTTTTATCGCTATCACTCAATAATAATAATAATAAATAAATAAATAAATACCCCCTCAAGCAGCTGCTTGCCACAGAAATCTGACAGGAGCCTCTCAGGCTTCTACTACCCACACAACTGCAATCTCCCCAAAACATCCACAAGGTATCTAAGGTGACCCATGGATATCTACTGTTCGTCTTAGATATTTTATGGATATTATGTGGAGATTGTGGTCGTGTGGGTATGGCATATAAATGCCATAGCAGAAGTTCTGAGAGGATGGTAGGACCTCAGCAGAAAAACAGCATAAACATCCATGCCTTATCTGGGGCTCGTCAGATAAGGCATGGATGTTCATGCTGTTTTTCTGTACTTCCAAATTCCAATCCATCATCAAATATGCTTCTGGGAGACGTGGGCTCGAATCCCACTCAGTACGAAACAAAATTTTTTTCAGCTAATTTTTTAAAGTGTTTCTTGTCTACAGGACATTTCCCTGTGATAAATTTTTACTGAATCCTTTTTAAGACTTTGAGATTCAGTTTTTATTGTTTCTTTATATTTAAAAATCGATGTTAATTATACCTGAGTGATCAGCGCGCTTAGCTACTGATTTAAGGGACCTGGGTTCCTCACACACCTATTATGGCATATAAACTGACAGGCTCCTGTCACACCTCTGTGACAAGTATCTGCTTGAGAGAGTATTTATTTATTTTATTTATTTATTTTAAATCCATGGGTTAAAGGAAACCTCTTTCCTTTTTTTCCATGACACCATTTTAATTTAAATATATTTGACAAATTTGTATATTATTGTTGTAAAAAGTTGTTTGGTGTCGCTAGTGTTGGTTTTGTGAACGTGGAATTTGTGGAATGGAGGATTCGTGTAAGAGCTAATGAATTAGTGGTAGTGTGAAGATTGTGTTCCGAGATAACTTAAACCGTTATTATATTAGATTTTTTTCGTAGCAAAGCGAAAGAATATGGCTAAAACTTACGACTACTTGTTCAAGCTATTATTAATTGGCGACTCTGGTGTAGGGAAAACATGTATATTATTTCGATTTTCAGAAGATACTTTCAATTCGACTTTTATTTCTACTATAGGTGAGTACCGTAGGCATAGTTACATCGAATAATTTCCATTAACGCCGTTTCAATTTTTCAGATTATAGCATATTTTTTCCCCGTTTCATGAAAGCTCTCTTTTACATTTGTTATTAGTTATTATAATAATAATAATGATACATAAGAATATAATATTTAAAATGTTTTCGGAAACTTCCGTTTTGTAGATTCAGTGGTGTAGTTTAGCTGACTCAGCGTTGACATTTTCTCATAAAGATAGCTTTTTATTGTAAATATATAGGCTTACTTATTAATTCATATTGAATTGCCATCTTTTTATTTCTTTCTAATGTTTTTTTGCTTACACATGGGAATACAGATATAGCCTTGATTACTCTTGATATGGGAGGTTCCGTCACTCTGCTCTACATTTCACAAATCTTTTCCAGCTTAGGTATTTCCTGCTTAATCTGAGGCGTTTCTTCAGTCATGATCAGAGCTGTGACTATGGTTCTACTTGTCTTAAATAACGAGGATTTAACTATTGGCACATATTTTTTTGTGTGCTGCACAATGAACAGAGATAAGCTACTCCTAGCTTATACAGATTTTCTCAGCTCAAGTTCTGCTGACACCTTGTAGGGGGTGGTACAGCATTTTCTCAGAAAATCACCCAGAGATTGTTATTTTTAGTGGATTTTTCTTTTTTAGAAGCATGTAAAGTAAAAGTGTAATTAACTGAATTACTGTGGTGGTTTTTTGAAATGTGCAATGAAAGGCAAAATAAAACTGCCTGAAACATACTATTTCTTATATTTTTTTTAATATTGCTAAATGATGCTATAAAACACTGTGTTGGTTGGAAAATTAATGATAGATAAAAATGACAACCTAGGATTCCACACTTTACTGATTCACTCTCTCTTAATTTTATATTCACTCCCTTATTATTATTATTATTATTTTTTTGTGTGGCCCATGGCCTAGTGGTTAGCTCACTTGGCTACTGATCTAAGGGACCTGGGTTCGAGTCCTGGGTAAGGCATGGATGTATGTGTCGTTTTTCTGCTGAAGTCCTGCCATCCTCTCTGACCTTCTACTGTGGCATATAAACTGACAGGCTCCTGTCAGACCTCTGTGACAAGCAGCTGCTTGAGGGGGTATTAGCTATATTATTATATGTAACAAGATGAATTCATATGAAATGAGAATTCATGACTGTACAAAACCACATTTACTGATGTAGCATCCTTGAACAATTGATGCATATTCCACATTGGCATGGTTTTCTGGATTGGCCATTGGCATTGTTGGAAAAATAAAAATCAATAAAAATGCCAACTGTTACTAGCTGTTGCCAGAAGGAAGAATAATGATTTTCTGCTGGATTTATGTTAATAAGTTTATATCACAGTTTGATAATTATTTTATGATAAATATTTAATTGTACAGTTATGAAATCTTCTTACATATGAATTCATCTGTTGTAATATAACGAACGTCACCAAAAAAAAAAGATCACAGAGGGAGTCACTCAATAACATGTAAAATAAAGCACATGATCTCATTACAGAATGTTCTTAGAAAAACTGCATAACTGACCAGCAGGTGTCTGCAGAATTTGAGCCATTTTCTCATGCAACACTATATCATATACACTCCAAGGACTATTATTGCATTATATCTAATATGATGTGTCCATTAGAACAATTGCTAGCTTCTTACCATTATACAGTTAAGAATGACTGAACTATTGACCTAGGGAATTATATACCTACTTGTTATTGAATTGCTCTAACCTACATGTACTATATAAGAACTTTTATTATTTATTCATCTCATTTGGTTTACAAACTGCAACCTTAACATTAAATTGCAAGTCACATAATCTATGTATTTCACAATATGATCACATTTCTTTGATTTTATCAATAAATATTCAGATTTACCTGTTGATATTTGACCTGAATAAATCGGTGGAGGAAAAGGCAGACAGCATTAGTTCAGCTATAGAATACTCTGGCATGTATCTGGAGAAACATGGGTTCGAATCCTGTACATCAGTGAAACTTTTTTCCACAAAACCATTTATATATTTCTTTGAAATTAGCAGCATTGATCAATTCTAAATTCAAAGAACTAAGAAATAGAAAATGGCAATATCAGTACACAAGCAATAATATAAAACTGCTTTACAGAATTAGCAATCAGGTTGAACTTTCTAATGTAAATATGTTGTCTATACCAGTTATTTACAGTCAAAGATTCTAAATGCAAAACAGATAATGTTATATGTATCTTTTTTTAATCATATTTGTTACAAAAATAAAATTGATTTGTCACAAAAGATTTCAAAGCTAAACCTGTCGTGACTAGGTAGCAACTTGAGTTGTGACAGATTTGTCATAGTTGACTGTTACATTATCCTTTGATAAACAAAACAGAGGACTGATATGAAACTCCTTGAAATCTATTGAGTTTAAACAGTCATATCTAAGAGAGCAAAAAAAAAGCTCTCATGCATACTAGGAAAAGAAACTATAGTTTTTTGGTTTTATATAATTGGTCAAAAGTCCTTTGGATGTTTTCTTTTTTGGGGGTAGGGAGGTTTTTAAGCATTTAATGATGTAAGTCACCACACATATTTCAGTCACTTCAGTGTTATGTGTGGGAAGGTTCTGCAATTTACAGTTCATCATCATCATAATCCTCAAGCAGCCGTGGGCTACGGTGGTCCAACCAGACCGTGCAATTTAGTTCTCCAAGCAAGTCTATCCTGAGCTACATGTATTGCATCCAGCCACTGCACACCAATTCTAATAAGGTCCTGTTTGACATTGTCTGCCCACCGCATCCTTGGTCTCCCCCTCTTTCTGAAGCCTTTAAGCACACTGTTCATAACTCTATTTGCCAATCTATAATTATCCTTACAGGGAACATGGCCAAACCAGAGGAGTCTCTCTCTGCACAATATGCTGCTTAAAGGAGGTTGCAAACTCCTTTGCCTAACCTCATCATTAGTTACAAAGTTGAACCACCTAATGCCCAAGATACTGCGTAAGCATCTAGAATCAAAAGCATCTAGTTTCCTGTTATCTTGTTTACAGTGTCCAAGTTTCACTATCATAACTAACCCTAGAAAGAACCAAACTATTATACAGTCTAATTTTAGTCTTTAGGTGTATACACCTATTTCTCCACACTCTCCATAGATTCTTAAAAGTCCTGGCAGCAATCCCTATTCGTCTGTTAATCTCATGCCGCACATAACCAGTATCTGTTACATAGCTCCCAAGATAATTAAACTGTGACACCTGTTCAAGATTGCAACCATTCAGATTAACTGAATCACAGCCTGCCTGACCAATTTTCATCACTTTAGTTTTCTCTCTATTTATAACCAAACCTACTCTAGCACCAGTTTCATCAACAGCTCCAATGAAAGAGTTCATCTCATCAACATCATTTGCCAAAAGGGCTAAATCATCAGCATAATCTAAATCAGAAATTTTCGTATCTCCAGCCCATTTAAGGCCAAAATCTTTCCCTTGAAGTGAATTTCGCATAACATAATCAATAACCAAACTAAAGAGAAAAGGAGACAAAATGCATCCTTGTCGAACACCAGAAGTAATGCTAAACCAATTGCTACCAGCCTTACCAACTCTCACACACGACTCAGTGTTATTATAGAGAGCTTTCATTATGTTAACTAACTTGTCAGGTATACCATATGATCTCACAATCAACCACAAATTATGTCGATGAACAGAATCGAAAGCCTTTTTGAAATCAACAAAGCTAACAACCAAAGGTTTCTGAAACTCTAAACATTTCTCAAGATTCTGCCTAAGTGAAAATATCTGATCTGCGCATCCCCTACCACTTTTGAATCCACATTGCTCATCATGCAATTGCCTGTCAACCAGATTCTTAATTCTATTAAGCACAATCATGCAAAGAACTTTCCCTGGAACAGAGAGTAGGCTGATACCCCTAGAGTTATCACAAGAACTGCGATCACTTTTTTAAAAATAGGGATAATAGTAGCTCTGGTAAAATCCTTAGGAACTATTCCTTTATCATGAAATATATTCAAATTTTCAGTCATCCATGTGGCAAGAGAAACATTTGCAGCCTCTAAGCAATTCTGTAGTAATTTCATCTACTCTTGGGGATTTATGAAGTTTAAGTTTAGAAACAGCCAAAATAACTTCAGATTGTGTTATAGGGCCAACATTAAACATCTATCATCATTGCAAAAAATGGGAGTAGTACTAACCACATGGTTTAGAACATCACTGAAATGCTCAGCCCACCTAGCCATGACAGAATCCTCCCCTTCTATAACCTTGTTTATCCTTCAATCCTTGTATACCTGTCCGTTTTCTACCACACAAAACATTAACTATCTGGTACAGCTCTCTGCTATTGTGCTGTCTAACTGCTTCCTCAGCTTTGTCAGCCAGGCCATCAAGCCAAAGATTCTTATCAGTAGCTAACTGATCCTTTACACGTTTGTTAAGTTCTTTGTAATGCTTTCTATTAGGACTAGTAGGGTACTGATTAAGGACATTCCTGCAGTTCCTTCTTTCTGAAATAAGCTCAAGTGCCTTATCACTTAAATAATTCTGTCTCCTCTGCTCCTTTTTCCCTAAAAGAGTACTGTTAGTTTCCAAAAGAGCCTGTTTAAAATGGCCCCATTCTTCCTCAACTTCAGTATTAAGCAAACCATGACTGTCATAATGACTAAGTAACCTATCATGGTAAGCTTTACCTATAACTGGGTCTTTCAGAGCTTCAGTATTAAAAGCAAATTTTTTAACCCTAGCACAACACTTTTTAAGTTTAAGTTGCAAACACTTTTAACAAGGTAATGGTCAGATCCGATTTCAGCTCCCCTATATGCCCTGGTATTTCTAACAGAACTAGCCCATTTGCTGTTAATTAATTTATAATCAATCATATTCCTATGCAGCCCATCAGGTGAAACCCATGTGTACTTATGTATGTCGCGGTGTTTGTAATAAGTGTTAGTTATTCTGAATCCATTGAGATTGCTTACCTGTAGGAGACGTTGCCCATTGCCATTGCAGCTACCAATACCAAAAGGGCCTATCACCCCTCTCCAAAGGTCAGAGTCAGTACCAAATTTGGCATTGAAGTCACCTAGAACAAGGGTAATATCTCCTTTCTTGACAGAATTCAAAATATCCTGAAGTTGTCCTTAAAACCTATCCTTCTCATCCTCATCGGCATCCTCAGTGGGGGCATAACAGCAGATAACATTCAGGTTTTTAATGCTTGTCTGAAATTTTGCTGTAAGAAACCTTTCATTAATGCACTCATATCCTAGAAGAGCATCGCTAGCGTGTCTGCTGAGAAGCAGACCCACGCCTTGGTGATGCTTGTTGTCGTCCCTCCCTGAAAAGAGAAATTTAAGATTATTTTTAAGAATCTGACCTTTATCTGTCCATCTGGTCTCTTGCAAGCCGAGAATATCTAAACTATAATGGTGGAATTCTTGTGTTAGAACATCAAGAGAAAAAGCTCTGTTCAGAGTTCTCACATTCCAACTACCTATGGACAGAAAATGGTTAGTGGGATGTTTAAAGAAACTATGTTTATTGAGAGAGGGAATGCCGACAATATCAAACAGCCCCCTAATCGCAGACATGGGGCAAAGACCCGTTCCCCCCACCACTAAAGGCTGAAGCCATCTACACAGGAAGACTTCCCCCAATGTAGAATTTGACGATGCCAGTAGAAGCAAAGAGTTCAGGTGCCTGCGATGACCTCTGCTCAGGATTATCTACCAGGTAATAAACATATCCTGTGAATCTATTCACATGGGGCTGTCAACCCACAAACAGAAAATACAGCGGAAGATTTTCCCTCCACAGAAGTCCACCAGTGCAGCAAAATCAGGATCCATAATCAAGCTCAGAGCCATAATTCCATTCAGGTTGGTATATATGGTCAGCACCAGGACCCTGTGTGGTTGACCACTCTTCAGCAGAGTAGAAAAAAAGAAAAGTAGCCAGAGTTGTCCAGATCAGTAGGCCACACTAATCTGGCAGCCCTCCCGTTCCATTCACTTCCACAAGAGAGTATCTCTTCTGAAAGCTACTAATGGTCTGCACCATGAAAAGGCGGGGTCGGACATTAGGTGCTCGGCCTGGCTGGTTCTATGCATCATCACAGGGTATTGGTGCATAGCTCTCCTTCCATTGACTACCTAGCTACCATTTACAGACCACAGTTCTTCATAGGATATTAATTTTAAGTCTCCACTGAAGTGCTTAGATAAATAATTTTCAAACAGAGTAAGACATCTCTGCACCATGTGCTGTTGTGGTTAATATAAATTATTAAATTATATGCAGCTTATATACTACAAAATAAAAATTTTGTGTGTATGAGACTATTGTGTGTCTGAGTTCTAATCTGAAGAGATGTTATTTATATCAATAGTAGATAGTGTAGTTTTCTTAAATTATCAAATTTTAATAGCAAACTTATGAAACTAAATAGTCCATAACTGTTATAAATGTTACTCTAGATTATATCTGAATGAAAAAATTACTTGCCCATCCTCCGGTAGTATGTCTAGGAATTTGCTTTAGAATTGAGAGGTGGAAGCAAACAAAGCAATAGCGTTAGTGAACCTTCTCGTTAACATCTGATAATCAATAGCAATGACTGAAAAAGTTGCATCTCCTTAAGTATAGATGGCGCTGTCTCAGCCACATCTCAATGATGAAGATTTATAAGGTCTTATTTTGAAAAATTTCATTGTCCAACGTGTGGTGCAATGGTAACACGCTCTGGCATGAATCTGGAGAGATGCGGGTTCGATTCCCGCTGTGTCGGCGATGAATTTTTTTCAGAATCTATTAATTAAAACAAATTGAAGCTATGATTTTTATATATTGAAAGTATTCAATTTGTTACATAACCTGTATCATAAAAATTCTTGCTTTACTATTTATTTGTATGCTGATCATTTGTAGCATGAGATCTCAATAAGTATTAAGAGGTAGGATGATTTTTAGAACAATCATTTCACAGGATTATTTTTTGCCCTGGAAAATTGTAGCTATAACAGTATGTCTTCCTGTAAAACTCCCTGCTCTGTCCACACTCAGAAGGGGACACCGATGAACTTGGAAAGGCCACCGTCTGTCATTAAGCCATGGCCCTGTGTGCAGGAGAGCCATACCCTGTTCACATTAAAGTACACGCTGGAAGGCATTGACGGGACATCTGTATCCCAACAGCTGTTCCAGTGCATCCCCTCCCCCAACCTCTGAGCCTTCGGGGTCCTTGTGACCTCGCCATTTAGCCCATGGTGTGCAAAAAAGTGCTGCTCAGAGATAAAAAAAACAACACAACAGTATGTCTTCTCAGCAATGCCCTTGACAATGCTTGTTTTTGTAGTGCTTTGCAAAGTTCACAAAACACACAGATGATTGAAAATATTCCACTTATTGAGTGTTGAAGCATTGCTGTCATATTTAACAGGTCTGGATAGACCTCGTGATTTCTCAAGTACTTACCAGTTCTGAATTTCCCCCCCCCCCCAGGTTTCCTCTATGTCATCTTATGTTGCACTAAAAATTTAATCCTTATCTATAATAGACCGAGATTTAAATCTCAAATCATTTTCTTCTCCATTTTTGTAGTGTATCATTTGGAATTTGAATCAATACTTTGTGCCATTTGAATTTTCAGTTTTTGATGGGGTATACTCTGGTTTCTTTTGAAAATAATAATATAAATATTGCCAAAATCAAAGTAAATAAATCTTCAGTTTTTGATTTTGTTGTTGTGCATTCATATTATTTTTGATTTTTGTTGCTGTATATTCATATGAACATATGAATTCATCGCTCATCATTGATTTAATGAATATTAATCCATATCAAGCTGTTTTTTGAGTGACAGGAGAAGATTGGTGTAGAGGAAAAATTGTCAGCTGGGTGGACTCAAGACAATCTCCACCCATCTTCTCCTGTCACTTGAAATACAGCTTGATAGTGGATGAATATTCATTAAATTAATGATGAGCTGTGAATCGTATGTCTACATTCATATGTTCTAAGCTTTTAATCTGATTGCAATATTTTGTTTTGTGTATGCATGGATAGATCAATTTTGCAACTAAAGCAAGATATTTAAAAATTCCCATTAATTGTGACAATGCAAGATATGTGCTGCCTTCATGATTCAGAGGTTTGGCCAACACTAAAAATTCCCTAAAAGCATTTGTATTAATTAATTGCATGGCACTGCCATCGCTCATAAACAAAGCTGTAGTTAGTGAAATTATAGCACCCTAGCAGAATCAAGTTTGATTCCAAGAGCAAAATTTTGTGTCTCCATCCCAAGTTGCACAGAATTCAGCTTCAGTACTTCTCACTCAAAAGGTATTCTGAATATATTTTCTGTACCTTTGCTTTTATTTTCCCTGTCCTCACACAAAGTAATTGCCCTGGATAGAATTTAACTTTGCATCATTATTTTACTAAAAGCAGATATTTTTGAAATGAAATTAAAAGTTTGAAGATCTAAAAATAAAATATGTAAATTATGGTAATTGAAAAATTAATTGCATTTAAATTTTATCTTGATAAAGGAAAACATCTTGTCCTGGACCACTTTAAAAATGCATGGAACTTTCTGCAAACAATGGTCTACCACTTTTCCAACTATGCATTGGTTTAATTATTACCCCTCCCGTGCTAGGCGTAAAAAACTGAATTGTACTTGGTGGCCAAGTTTTTTGTCAACTATGCTCAATCAAAAAAAAAAAAGTTAGCTTTAGAACCTTTTTTTGCCAAATACTAATGAAAGGAATTATGGCATGTTGACTTTAATTTTAAATTAGGTCATATAGCTTAACTGTCGAAAATGAAATTAATTATGGCATGTTGTATGCCATGTTGTATACTACTCCAGTGCGAAATGAGGTCACAAAAATGGCTGTCACGGCAGCGTAATATTTTCTTTACATTTTAACTTTATAGAACATCTAGATAATTTGGTATCTTTTTTATTTTCGTATTTAATTCATAACCTTTCAGGATTAATTTAAATAAACTTAAAAACAGACTATTTCTATGAGGGGGGGGGGGAATGGAAACTTGGAGCATATTCTCTTGGGAACTATAGTACATACTGCAAGATCTGTTCAGCAGTGGTTTTATGACAGGTGTGGAGAACATGCCCTGGCCTGCTCAGAGCCTCGACCTGAATTCAATAGAGGCTCGTTTGGATGAACTCAAACATCAGTTGCGAGCCTTACCAACATGTCCCTCTTCCCTGTCGACACTAACTATCATGTTGAAAGATGAATGATGCAAAATACCACCTGCACATTATCAAAAAATGATTGAAGGTGTGCCCAAAAGAGTGCAGAGTATAATTGAGGCCAATGGTGGGCTGACACCCTACTGAAATTTCAATAAATGCGACATTTTGTCTAACACTCTGGTGTCCGGTGACTTCTTCCAACATAGTGTATGTATCCATTCCCATAACCTTGGCGATAAAAGAGTGCAACTAATGTTAAATCAAAAAATTTCGTTGTTACATGCTGATTATGTGTTAGAAAAAGAAATCTTTCATAAGATGTATTTGATAAACATAATTTTAAAACAGGTTTAAACAGCAAAATATAACAAAATGTGAAGGGGGAAACATGGCTGCATTCTGTAATAGTAGCTCAGAACCTCAAATGAAAATAAAGTAACTGGCACATTTCTAAGTACATAATTCAAACATAAAAGGGAAAATTTAAACAAGTTAATTTGCTAGAGCTGACAGTTATTTATAGTGCATTCGTGCACTAGATAGGACACTAGCTACTGTAATCCTGTCATTTGGGCTCTGTTAATGGCAGTTCGAAGGATCCCAAAGATTTATTACTTTCTCATGCATCAAGTTGAGAAATAAATTGAAGAAACTACTATTATTTAGAAGCTCTAATTGACTATTTTTAATATATATAAATATTAAAGTTAACTCAAAATTTTATATTTTTAGACAGTTTAAATTTCTTTTGTTATATTACTGATGCAAGTTTAGCATTTATGGCCATATAAGGCAGGCTTCTTGAATCGTATTTTTGCAGTTGTGGCACCGTAAGGTTAAGATTACACATAGAAAAGTTAAGATTGCATATGGAAAACAATGTTGAGCAAATGTATAAACTGTTAAGTCAGTGCACAACTCTACACTACATTAATTGCTTTTGTCTTTTAATCCAGGAGTAAATCATGTTATTGGCTGCAGTTGGCCTTTAAGTCTTCCAGTCTTGCTCTTCTATATATTATTTTAGAATGTTTTGCTTTATTTATTTTCCAAAACTGTTTACATATTTTGAAAAGGAAAAAAATGCACAAATATACGTGTTATGTTTAAATGCAAAAATATGAAGCAAAAAAGCATAAGCAATTTAATTTTTCAACTAACTATCATGAAAAGCATATGAATTTGCATTTTATGTTATATGCCTGTGCAATATTTAATATAGCTTTTTTTATCCATAATTTACTAAAATACTAAAGGCTCATTGGCAAAAAAAAAAAATTCAATGGAAAAACATATCAAAATATGCTGGATAAAACCTAACTTCATTAGCTGTGCAACAGTCCTTTGAACCACTCATGCATTTCCCACACTACCACAGTGAAACGTGTTGTTCAATTGAGAAAATTTTTTCATGTTAATGTGGCAAAAATATTCTTATGTCAGCTAGATCAATGGACATGCAGATTCTGTGTAAATAATTTGTGACCATCAAAATTTTGCATACGTTTGTCCAAAAAACTAGTGCACAACCACTCCTGGTAATCAACCAATAATAAATACACAGTTTACTGTTGACACAGAAGTCAATAAATCAATAAATAGTTTTATTGGAAAGAAATTTATTTGACAAGCTAATTCTAGTTCAGTGGTTTAGAACACCTTGCCCTGAATCTAGACAGATGTAAGTTTGAGTCATGCAAATTGGTAAACTTCATTTTTTCCACAAAATTTTTTTGTTGATTTATTGACTTCTGTGTCAATAGTAAATTCAATGTATTTACTATTGGTTGATTACTTCATTAACAATGCCTTGAGCATTAGTGGCTTCGTTTATTTACATCTTATTCAGAGCAACATTGAAACCAGTGTTGGAAAACATTGTTGTAACGTAACAAAAAGCGGAATAACAAAACGATTTTTGAATAACATTAATGGAATTTCAAAATATTTATAACGATGAAACATAACAAATAGCAGAAAAAATATTTCTTTATTTTGTTGTTTTCACAGTTTCTGTGTTTTGATACATTTCAAATTTTTTCTTTATAAGATATACTTAGAAACATGTGAAACAGACAGATATACAATTTACTTTTATGATCAACAAACAAAGCCCTTCATTGGCACATTCCAAAAGAATTTGGGAAGCACCTGTTTTAGCCACCTTTGTTGCAATTGACACTCAGAGAAAATGCTTTGTGATAGAGAGCTACATTGGAAAAAAAAGGAGTCTCCAGAAGCTAAACGGCAGTTATACAATAGGGCAAAAATGCCAGGTATATTACAATTCCCTTGTGATTGGCTTAGACATTTAGGAAAGGAACTATATAGGTGGGATAATTTGGGTATAGTATAAAGAATTAAAGGAAGGAACCATTAATTTATTGACAACAGTCAAAATTTCCGTTTTGATCTTCCCGTAAAACCTTCAACTTCCCCCCTTGAAACATTTCCATTGTGTATGTTTGCAAATCCGTTAATAATAAACCTTACCTTGTCATATGTTGAGAAAAATAAAGGACATAGACCTCATTTCAATTGTGCAGTAATGATGTATTCTCATTTCAATTGTGCAGTGACGACATATATCATGTACTTCTCTTAAATTGTTTTAAGAAGAGACTATGCAAAGTCAAATAGGCGATGTTTTCAATTTAATTTCTTGTATCTGTTAATTAGATTATGTTTTATTCTAATTGAGTCTATTTCAGAGAAAACTCACTGAAACATTTTGCATTAGTTCTTCTATAGGAAAGCATCGATAAAAATAGTTGTCATCAAACGCCTCAACAAATGATTTGCTGGAAGTCTATTTTGATGAAACCGAAAAATTGGAGATGAAAGAAAATAAAATTTAATAAAATGAATTTGAGAGAGCAAACAGAATTTCCACAAAGGAAAATATTTTTCACTACTGGGAAAAATCATGACAAAGAATTGGAAAGATTTATTCCAATAGTACTGAAGTAACTACAGGGAGTTTTTTCCTATGCTTAAATGGATTCTCTCTGACAAAAGAAATAATTTGGATTCAAAATTATTAGAAAACATTTTGCTTATAATGATAAATAAATAGTAGAATAGCATTGATTGCATTATATCAATATTTTTGAATGAATTAAAATTTTTTTTTTTTGGTTGACTATGCGTTATAATGTTAATATTTCTGAAGGGAATTTCACTTTTTTTTGTAAAATTTCTTGGAGCATTTTAGCATTCTGTTTTAAAAATATTAATCTATAAACAAAAATCATTACTAGTACTAAGAATTACAATGGTATCTTATGCTTAGAAACCTTTATTACTAATGCTCCATTTTATTTTGAATAATTCCTAGCAATATGGTGTAATTTCTTCAGTCAGGGACAATGCATTGTTGCTCTAATGCATCATCAGGTGAAATATTGCTTTGCGGCAGTCACAGAGCGAAATGCATAGCGATTATGTATTGAAATATAGTATTTACACTTCCGGAAAAGTTGGGACATAAACTGGAAATCTGAAAATACATTAATTAATGTGTGTATTAAATCGAGATCAAACTACCACCAGCATTCATGCAAGGAACAAGAACATACATATGTGAACTTATATCTGGACTGAACTACCCACTACAGAACGATAGACTCATCTATCCATTGGATATCACCACAAGAAAAAACCAAGGTAAATCCCCAGATAGTATTTCCATCTAATTGTCTCAGCTTTTCCAACAATTACAGTGATATAGAGAAAATTTTAATAATTTTAAATCAGCACTGTGACAAACCACTTTTATATATTTGAATGTCTATTGCAGTCTAGTAAGTTATATTTAAGCAAAGATACATGTGCATACTACATGATTGATAATTTGTTTGACAAAGAATAATTTAATACCAAAAATAAATCATTTGCAGTTAATGATGTTACGATAAATTTGAATGGGCATAGATAAATTTTCTTTATGACCTTTGCAAAAATTAAGCATATTTAAAAAAAAAACAATTGTTTATTTTAATGCCATTTTATGACATCTTTTTTATAACAGTAGAAATGTGAAAATTGTCATTTTTCTTTGAGGAAGTGTATGATATTATATTAGTGCATTGTGTACTGAATAAATTGCAATCATTAGCCACAAACAAGAGCTTTCACCTATTGTTCAAAAAATGGGAATTGATTTATGTGACAAGATCACCTGTTATTGTAGTTAGTTTACCCAACAGATACCTGTGGCTTCAAAAACTATTTTCACACAGGTGAAAAGTCCAGTCTAAGCCAGTTTTAGAAATAATGTTTAGTGTTTACAAAAAATGTCATGTTATTTAGATTATTGATTCTTAAAATCAGCTATGAACAAGAAAACCAGTTCCTTTTGCATCTGTTTTCTTTTTAAAATTGCTATATGTCACAAGAAGCATTGATTCACTTTTCAAAATTTGGAGTAAAAAAAAAATACACAAAAAAAAGTTACTGTGTTACATTTCTCATTAAAAGGTAAATTTTTTAAGACTATCTATGGAAGAGATGTAAAGACTACTGATGCTGATACACTTTAGCCTGTACTTGTCAAATGATTTGCATAAATTTGGTGGAGATTTTTTTTAATATTGATAATAATTCTTTCATAGTTTTAATCATTTGGTTTTCATCCAAAGAATATGTGTATCTGTATTTGCATTCCAGTGAAATATCAGTGTACAGTTTATTTGTTGTGGTTCCAGCCATAGTGTCAGACATAATTGCTTTGATTTAATGCTTTTCAATATAACATTCTTCCTGTTATATAATACTATGTATTTGTATATATCTGTTGTATATTTATTAATATTTGTGTTTGTTGGCAGTTATTTCAGCTAGAAATAAATCTGAGGTGAAAGAGAGAGAGATATTCATTTTATGTATGAAGTTAATTTCTCCATCAATTGCATGCCATAGATTAGCATTGATGAGGAAATTTTTCTAGTTATCTTCTGACAAGCATGCATATACTTTCAGTGGCCTTTTGTACTTCTTCATTCTTAGGATGAGTACCATTGCTATTAAAATTTCTTGCATCTGTAAGTCAGCAAGATTGAATGAATAGTACTAAAATAAATTATAAATGTAGATAAATATGATTCTGTAAAACTTTTGTCTGTTGTGATTGGGGTGGGAGTGCCTCAGTCAGTAACATGCTAGGCTCATAATGTGCAGTTCCAGGTTTAAGTCCAAACTGTACCTGTGTTCAGCTTTA
Organism: Ryuthela nishihirai; assembly: GCA_038380435.1. Taxonomy (NCBI): domain Eukaryota; kingdom Metazoa; phylum Arthropoda; class Arachnida; order Araneae; family Heptathelidae; genus Ryuthela; species Ryuthela nishihirai. The sequence goes on from JAWZYU010000030.1 coordinate 61,662,988, forward strand.
TCTCTGCTATCACCCATTCTTCCCTCAATGAGAAAGCGGACAATGATGGTATTGGAAAGGTTGCCTTCCATTGGATGGAGCATTAAGCTGTTGCTCCATATGTAGGAAAGCATACCCTGTGCATGCTATATGGTCTTGATGGGAGGTTACCGTCTCTCTCCCCTAACAGCTGTCCAATTGGTCCGCTTCCCCTGACACTCTCTTTCTTGGGGTACTTGTGACCTGGCCATTTAGCTCATTTGCACAAAAAAGCACTGTTCAGAGGTAACTCAACTCTGTTGATGTTTGTTTTAATCTTTTAGAAATTTGAATTTTGAGTTTTGCCTACATTGAATTGTCCTAATAGTTTTGCTAATATAAAGCATAAGGTTTCACATGCTAAGTTCTCTATCGTGTTGAACCCTACTCACACTAATTTTCTCTAATTTATTTAGTTTTTTGTAGCATTTAATTACTTCGCAAGTCTATTTTTTTCACTGTAGCAACAAAACAAATTTCTTTCAGTGGTTAGTGCACTTGGCTGCTGATCAAAGGGACCTGGGTTCAAGCCCCAGGTAAGGCATGGATGTTTGTGTTGTCTTTCTGCTGAGATCCCACCATCCTCACAGACCTTCTATGGCGTATTAAACTGACAGGCTATTGTCAGACCTCTGTTACAAGCAGCTGCTTGAGGGAGTATTTATATTTTTTATAAGCAACAAAATGCATATATGGGGATGTATGGACAAATAAATGCTCACACATTGAAAACATTACATAATCTTCAGTAATCTCTAGACAATTAAGGTCCAAACAGACTGTGTAATATAGTTTTCAAATATTTTGGGCCTGAGAAACAGCTACTGCAGGCACAATTCACACAAGATCCTGTTTGACATTTATCTTAAGTCCCCAGGAATACCATAACTCTTATTTGCTAAATCGCAGTTCAGCATGCAGATTAACATAAACCATTGATCATCATCCACCAAGATGCTATCAGAGCATCAAAGTTCTTGGTTATCTTGCTTACATTGTATCTAAATTTCACTTATAATATAGAAACTATTAATCTGGGATCTCCATCATCTGCAGACATTGATAAATTCTGAAATTATAGATAGGAAAAGCTAGACATTTTTATTACAACAAACTTCAGTTTTTTAACAATTTAAGTATCTGGTTTATTTTATATTTATATATAATTGGAATGGTATGTTTTAAAGTTAATAAACCATATTTACTTTTTTTAAATTTATTGTAAAATATGAGTAGACTTTTTTTTGATGAACAAGTAGGAAAATAGCTGGTCCTTCAGATTCATTCCAGTTTTATAGGCTGGACCCTGGAAAGGTTAATAAAAACTTTATAAATACTAAATTAGAGGACTTTTCATAACCCAAGATTTAATTTTATTAATATATATATATAAGTAACTTGAAATATTTATATAATGCTATGAGCCTGAGTGACAAATATTGTTTCTATCATATGGAGCAGCTTTGTTGCCTGATTCCTGACATGGATGATAACAATAATATGGGGGAATGTCTATATGTCACATTGCTAAAAAAAAAGGTTAGCTGCTTATAGTACAGTGGTTATCATACCCAGCTGGTTTCTGGGAGATATCAGTTCAAATTCCACTCAAGGCAAAACCAATTTTTTTTCAGCTAATTATTTCAAGTGTTTCTTGTCTACAGAACATTTTTTGTGATACTAAAGATAAATTAACTCTATAAACACTGTAGGTGCTGGGCTAATCATGTGGTATCACGACAAACAATCGGCTCATTGACACTAATGGGGTAATTGATGGTCATAGATCAGTGCATTTAAGTTTAGGTTAAATAGTCATATCAAATAGACTATTTAACCTAAACTTCATTGCACTGATCTACGACCATCAATTACCCCATATTAGTGTCAGTGAGCTGAATGTTTGTTGCGATACCACATGACTAGTCCAACACCTACAGTGTTTGTAGAGTTAGATTAATCTATCTTTAATTCAGCACGCTGTGTTTTTACCTTCTTGTTTTCTGTGATACTTTATTACTGAATAATATATAAATGATAATATTTATATTAAAATAATATTTCTTATTTAAAGATTTTATCAGAAATACAAAGAATTGATTTCATTTAAAAAAAAAGATACATCAAAGTTTTTTACAGTTAATGTATAACAACTGTAGAAAGATTAATATCTAATAACTCTGTTGACATTCATTTTGATCCTTCAGCAAAATAGCTGCTTGCTGTTTGTAAATTTTTCACATTAATATTGCTATCCCTTCAATACTTTCCATATTCAAAGCAAATATGTGAGGTCTCAAGCAACTAAGACAGCAGTTTGTACGTTCATTTCTGTTATCCTATTAGATAGCCTCATAGTTAAGTAAAGAAAAGCAAAGCCAAGTTCTTCTATTATTGTGAAAATGTCTTGTCATTATGAAACCATCTAATATATCCTGTTTATTCTGGTTTATATTTGGCTTCCTTCTTTGCAGACTGGAGTAAACAGGCTAACTTTCAGTTAAACTGCATGATTCATCATGTCACTGGCTGGCTCATTTTGGCTGTCACCAGTACATTTACCTTCCAAATTAATATAGATAGATGTTCTGTTTTATTTTTGCTGTAATTAATAAATGAACAATAACTTAATTTCTCCTCAAGCAATCCACATGCTACAGAGGTCAGATCAGAGCTTCTATGTGTATTACACTGTAGAAAAAATTGTGAGGAACGTAAGACATCAGCAAAAAAACACATCTTAGAAAATCTCCATTTTTTTTTTATCAGGTCCTTAAACTCAGATTGCCATAAGAAAATGGTTTCATTCTGATGATAGCAATAATTGCAACTTTTAAATTTTGGAAGCATTTTTGAGTATTTTCTCCTGAGTATTTTCTGAATTATAATAACAGCAAAAATTAACTGGAATTAATAGTGGTTGTATCCTTCTAAGGCTACATAAACTATAAAAAATATGCATGTCATTGTAAAGACCATCTGATGACTGAAGGCAAAAAGTGTATGGGGAAGGGCATCCATTTCAACTACCACCTGAGCAATAGCATTGCAAAATTTTAGCACAGTAGTTAAGGATTAATACATGTGTAAAGAACTTCAATTATCAATGGAATAGTGCACAGCTCTGCTTCCATTTATGCCTAGCTACCATTTATAGGCCAACAGAAATGAGCTGTATAAGTTATTCTCTGTTGCTTGAGAAGATACATTTTTCTCTGACGATGTAATAAGTTATTTTATGTTATTTGTTTCTTATGGTATTTAATTTTTTCAGTTTATGATCACATGCTTTTTTTAATAGACTGATATCTCTTTATATTTTATTATTTTTACAGGTATTGATTTCAAAATCAAAACCATAGAGTTAGATGGTAAGAAGATTAAACTGCAAATATGGTGAGTTATATGTATAATATTATTAATCCTTCCTGTGTCCAGGTCGTCTGTATATGGTCACAGAATCCGAAATGAGGGGTCAAGGACATATGTATATTTTTAGTACAAAAAAAAAATTGATTCTATTTAAAATAAAAATTGCCTTTGTAACTTATATATATATTGTCTTATAAAAAAAAAATATAATTCAAGTTCAAAAAATAATATTTTGTTTTTTAATTTGATGCATATTTTATTAAACTATAATATAAATAATTTTATGAAGCCATCTGATTGCCATTTCTTAGAAGCACTAAACAGTATTGCTGATTTGCTTGTTAACATTCCTATTTGCTGAAACAACCTTCGGATTTAAGCTCACAAGTTTGATTTAAACTTATTATTAACAAATTTTTTTCTTAAATTTTTGAAAATCTCCTAAAAGTAAGTAAAAACACTATTTTTAAAAACGGTAGATTTTGGAAGTAATTACAAATTATATACGTACCACCATTTTTTTTTTCTGTTTCACGCTCTTTTCTGTCATAAATCTATTTCAGTATTCCCAAAATTATTTTTATCATTTTTCCCAGCATTCTATGCATCTTTCCCACTCTTAAAATCGAAACTGGAAGTAAACACATCCTTCTTAGAAATTCTGGTTGCAGCTGCATTTGATTAGTTATGCTTCACTGAGGCAAACAATACACAGATGACTAACACATGCTATCTCCATTCCATGTGCTATATAGTGTTTTGGACCTGCATATTGGATACCCTTTGTAAAGTTAGTATTTACTTTCTATATTTAAACTTTTCATTTCAGTAGATTTATTTTCATAAATTTGTGATCTTTTGGCCAATCTATCTATAAGTATTGATTTTTCATAGTTATGCTCTATTGTATGGCTGGCCTACTACTTGTTGCTGTGGATATTTTAACATTGCATTAGGCTATATGTTAATTTTTATTATATTATTTATTACTTTTCCAGTAAAACTTTGATCTAGTATCATTTTCTGAAAATAAATGAGGTCTTTGATATGGAAGCAAATTCATTTCTGTAGATATACTTCTGTTAGTTAGCGATCTTTTGGTCGGCTGCTTTATCAATCTTCCCGAGTTATGCTAGATCAGAAGCTGGCTTAAAAGTTGTTGCAGATATTTTATTTAATGTCCCATTAGGTTATATGTAATTTTTCTTTTATTATTTCTTGTTTTTTTAGTAAAAAAACTTTGAGCTTGTACCATTTTCAGAAAATAAATGTCTTGGATACAGATGCAAAATAGACTTCCTTGCTATGGAAATCAGCTGTCATCTGAGAAGGCAATTTTGGGAAGGCGTCCCCTCCGCTAAACTCATGGTGAAAGTTTCACTCTCCCCTCTAGAAAAATAGTTTTTTTTTTTAAATTGCAAGTTATGTGTATAAATAAAAAAAATAAATACCCCCTCAAGCAGCTGCTTGCCACAGAGGTCTGACAGGAGCCTGTCAGTTTATATGCCACAGTAGAAGATCTGAGAGGATGGCAGGGCCTCAGCAGAAAACAACACGAGCATCCATGCCTTACCCGGGGCTCGAACCCAGGTCCCGTAGATCAGTAGCCAAGCGCGCTAACCACTCGGCCACAGGACGGCTATACTGAATGTTTTTAAAGGCAACCCCCTCCCCGTCAGTACCTTGGCTGTGCCATACAGACAATGTAATACTGTTTTTTTTTTTTGCTTTGGTGCACAAACCTTTCTTTACTTAGCCAAGATCTCCAAACTTCAACACCCAAAGAAAAAATTCATAATGTTTAGTATAAAAAGCAGCCAAGAAAGTTTTTTTTTTTTCTGTTTCGTAACCAGTTCAGAAAATCCTTTGAATTTGAGAAGTCCAAGTTACTTTGTATAACACTGGCCTTGTTTTAATTATACAATACTAAAAAGAGTCATTAAAAGAAATAAAAATCGTATTTCAGGTTGAATATTATACTATTCAGGAAGAATTTTCCTTTTGATTAATATATAATTTAACTATTTTTATTCATCAGGTTTTCCAAAATTAAGCTTTAATTGCATAGTGCAATCTTTGTTTTCACCATATCACATTGAAAAAGGCTTATTAAAATCCAATATACTAGTAAATTTGTTTTCATAAAATTCATAATTAAATTCTGTTTAATTTGGTATATAATATGACCTATTTCTGTTGATTGGTTATTTTAAAAAAAAATTCTAAAGTTGACTTGTTTATCTGACTCAGCACAATTGGCTAAAAGCCTGGAATTTTCTCAAAGTATGGTACCGAAAAAAAAAAGAAAATTACATAACCAGAGAAATATTTACTTAAAACCAAAAAATAAATTTTTCATTATTCAGAAATAAATAGCCTTTATGTTCATGTGTATTATAATCATTTCTGTCTATTAGTTTGTTTTAAATAAATTTTTATTTGTGTTTCCAGATGCATTTTTTTACATGACTAGAAAAATTCCTATTAAAATAAAACCTGTGTTTTTGTTAAATATTTTATTTTCAGAAAATCCAGAATTGAATGCTGATTAATTTGGCATATAACATGCCATAAATCCTTTCATTAGTTATTTGGCAAAAAAGTTTTAAAGTTCATTTTTTTTGGCTGAGCATAGGGAGAAAATAGCTTTACCTCTGGATGGGAAGCAGTTTTTCAGGCTGGATACTGGAAGGGTTAAACAGTACTAATGACATTTTTGAACAAGTTCTTAACTCCTTTATATACTAAAAATTTATAAATTAAGTATTAAACCAATTGCATTTGTTAAGATCATATGTTTAGAAATATATAATAGTATGTAAATTAATGTAATTGTTGTATAAATATTATTTATTGCACACTGAGGGGTGGGGATGATTCAGTCGGTAGCACCAGTCTCATAATCTTCAGTTCCCAGGTTCGAATCCCATCTGGACTAGCATTGAGATTTATCTCCACAAAACTCCCCATTCTGCCTCAGTCAGTAAGGGGACACCAGTGGGTTTGGAAAGGCCGCAGTCTGTTGGATAGGACATTAAGCCATGGTCCCATGTGCAGGAGAGACTATCCTCTGTCTTCTAACAGCTGCATAGTGGGTTTCCTTTTTCCAACTTTCTCTGAGCCCTCAGGGTCTTTGTGACCTGGCCATTGTGTGCAAAAAAGTGCTGTTCAGAGGTAAACAACCCATTTTACACACAGAAAAATGAAATTGAAACCCTGAAAATTTCAGAAAAATGAAATTGAAAAAATTATACCAATGAAAACTGCATTTGAAGCAAACTTGAAAATTGAATTTGAAGCAAAATTTGAAAATACTTATAATTTAAAAGAATATCACTGGTTAACATGCTCTCAATCAAATATCTGAACTAAGATTTGCAACATCATTCAGGTTGGAAGTTTTGCTTGCCTATTTCTGATTAATATCCTGGCTTCACATTTGTGTTACTTGTCTGTGCTAAAATAAGTGTCCTGTTATTCTTCTGAATAACTCCAGAGATTTGAAAATATAAATATTTGAACAGATGGCAAGACAGTAATCTGCAAATTACGAATCATTGCAGTAGACTTATCATTATATTCAATTTTCAGACTCCTAATTTATATAATCTGAAAATATGAATGCATTCCATTTTTCTCTAGCATCCACATCGATGCTGAAGTGATTAGATGGTGGAAGACATAATAGTTTCAAAAGGCTAATTAGTATAGGACAGGGTATAAAATGGAATGAAAAAAAAAGTAGTAATTCCCAACAATCCATATCTCCCAGTAGCATGCCAAGCATGCTAGCCACTATACCATCAGTGTCTGTTTTCTACATCTGATGACTTAGACACATCATCATCCTCAAGCAGTCATGGGCTAAGGAGTTCCAATCAGTCAGTGCAATTCATTTAGTTCTCCAAACATATCTGTCCTGAGCTATATGTGCTGCATCTGACCACTGCATACTAATTCTAACAAGGTCCTGTTTGACATTATCTGTGCACCATATCCTGGGTTTCCCCCTCTTTCTGAGGCCTTTAGGCACACAGTTCATACCCCTATTAATTAATCTATAATTATCCATATGGGCAACATGGTCAAACCAACAGAATCTCTCTCTGCACAATATGTTGCTCAAAGAAGGTTGCGATTCCTTTGCCTAACCTCATCATTAAACAAAGTTGAACCACCTAATGCCCAAGATACTGTGCAAGCATCTAGTATCAAAAGCATCGTTTCCTGTCATCTTGTTTACAAATAGTCCAAGTTTCACTACTATAACTAACTCTTGAAAGAACCAAGCTATTATAGTCTAATTTTAGTCTTTAGGTGTATACGTATATTTCTCGACACTCTCCATAGATTCTTAAATGTCCCAGCAGCAATCCCTATTCTTCTGTATATTTCATGCCACACATCATCAGTATCTGTTACATAGCTCCCAAGATAATTAAATTGAGACACCTGCTCAAGAGTGCAACCATTTAGATTAACTGAACCACACAGCTGCCTGACCAACATTAAACACAGGCTGCCTGATCAATTTTCATCACTTTAGTTTTATCACTGTTTATCATCAAATCTACTCTAACCAGTCTCAACAACAACTCTAATGAAAGAGTTCATTTTGTCAACATTTCCCAAAAAGGCCAAATCATCAGTATAATCTAAATCAGAAATTTTCAGATCTGTAGGCCATTTAAGCCCAAACTCTTTCCCTTGCAGGGAATTTTGCATAACATAATAACTAAAGAGGAAAGAAGACAAAATGCACCCTTGTCTAACACCAGTAGTAATGCTAAACCAATTGCTACAAGCTTTACCAACTCTCACACATGACTCAGTGTTATTATAGAGAGTTTTCATCATGTTAACTAACTTGTTTGGTATGCCATAAGATCTAACAATCAATGACAAATTATGGCAGTCAAGAGTCAAAAGCCTTTTTTAAATCAACAAAGCTGGTAACCAAAGGTTTCTGAAACTCGAAACATTTCTCAAGAATCTGTGAAAAAATCTGAATTTACACATCCCCTTCCACTTCTGAATCTACACTGCTCATCACACAATTGTCTATCAACCAGATTTTTAATTCTGTTAAGCACACTCATACAAAGGACTTTACTAGGAACAGAAAGTAGGCTGATACCCCTATAGTTATCACAAGAACTGCAATCACCTTTTTTAAAAATGGAGATAATAATATCTCTGGTAGAAATCCTTAGGAACAATGCCTTTATAATAAAAGATATTCGAAATTTCAGTCAGCCATGTGATAACCATTTCCAGCTCTAAGCATTTCAGTAGTAATTTCATCAACCTCTGGGGATTTATGCAGTTTAAGTGTAGAAATAGCCAGAATAACTTCAGACTGTGTTATAGTGCCAACATTAAAACCAGTAATGCATATATCATCATTACAAATAATGGGGGTAGAACTAACCACATTGTTTAGAACGTCATCGAAATGCGCAGCCTACCTAGCCATGATGGAATCCTCATCTTCTATAACCTTAACTTGCTTATCCTTCAATCCCTGTATAGCTGTCTGTTTTCTAGCACACAAAACATTAACTATCTGGTGCAGCTCTCTGCTGTTTGCTGTTTAATGCTTCCTCGGCTTTGTCAACCAAGCCATCTAGCCAAAGATCCTTATCAGTGGCTAACTGATCCTTTGCATATACATTAAATTCTTTGTAATGCTTTCTATTAGGACTAGTAGAGTGTTGATTAATGATATTCCTACAGTTCTTTCTTCCAAAAATAAGCCCCAGTGTCTTATCACTCAAATAATTTTGCCTCTTTTGCTCCTTTTTACCAAAAGAGTATTGCTAGTTTCAAGAAAAGCCTGTTTAAAACAGCCACATTCTTCCTCAACTTCATTAGTAAGCAAACCATGATTCATATTGACTAAGTAACCTATCATGGTAAGCTTTAGCTATAACTGGGTTTTTCAGAGCTTCAGAATTAAAGGTAAATTTTTAACCTTAGTACAATACTTCTTAAGTTTAAGTTTCAAGACACTTCTAACAAGGTATGGTTAAATCCAATATCGGCTCCCCTGTAAGACCTGATATTCCTAACAGAACTAGCCCATTTGCTGTTAATATATAATCAATCATGTTCTTATGCAGCCCATCTGATGAAACTCATGTATTTATGTATGTTGCGGTGTTTGTAATAAGTGTTAATTATTCTCAAACCATTAAGTTTACTTACCTGTAGGAGACATTGCCCATTGTAGCTACCAATAGGGCCTATCACCCCTCCCCAAAGGTTGGAGTCAGTATTAACTTTGGCATTGGAGTCACTTAGAACAAGGGTAATATCTACTTTCTTGACTGAATTCAAAATATCCTGAATTGTCCATAAAATCTATCTTTCTCATCCTCATCAGCATTCTCAGTGGGGGCACAGCAACAGATAACATTCAAATCTTTAATGCTTGTCTGAAATTTAGCTGTAAAAAAATCTTTCATTAATGCACTCATCTAGAAGAGCATTACTAGTGTGTCTGTTGAGAAACAAACCTATGCTTTGGAGATTCTTTTTATCTTACCTTCTTAAAAAAAATCTCAAATTTCTCTTTTTAAGAATCTGAGCTTTAGCTATCAGTTTGGTCTCTTGCAAGCCGAGAAATCTAAATTCCATTTAAAAAAAATTATAATGGAATTCTTGTTTGAGGATATCAAGAGAATAATCTCTGTGCAAAGCTCTCACATTCCATCTACCTGTGGAGAGAAAATGGTTAGTGGAATGTTTAAAGAAACTATGTTTATTGAGAGAGGGAATCTGATAATATCAAACAACTCCCTAATCGCAGGCATAGGATAAAGACCTGTTCCCCCACTACTAAAGGCTGAAGCGATTTACACTGGAAGATTTCCTCCAGTGTAGGATTTAACGATGCCCATAGAAACTAGAGTTCAGGTGCCTCTGATGACCTCTGCTCAGGATTATCCACCAGCTGATGAAACATATCCTGTGAATCTATTTGCTTGGGGCTGTCAACCCACAAACAAACAGAAAACACGGCATAAGATTTTCCCTCCACAGAAGCCCACCAGTGCAGCCACCCTGTGTGGTTGACCACTCCTCAGCAGGGTAGAAAAAAAAAGAAAAGTAGCCATAGTTGTCCAGATCAGTAGGCCACGCTCCACCTCCAGCCCTCCCCTTCCATTCACTTTCACAAGAGAATATCTCTTTTGAAAGGTACTAATGGCCTGTACCACAAGAAGGTGGGGTCAGACATTACATACTAGGCCTGGCCGGTTTTATGCATCATCACAGGGGATTGGTGCATAGCTCTCCTTCCAGTGACTACCTAGCTAGGTGTATATTATTTGATTAACTTATGGCACCATTTATGTTGGGAAACACAACCAAGTTGCCTCAAAGGATAGAATTTAATATTTGTTCCTCACACACATGGTGTTAAATCAATAATTTAGTAGTAAAGTATCCCATGAGATGTTGTGTAGACATGGGACTGCTCCATGTCTGCAGGACATGGTGATACTTTACTTATGGAAGGTGATGAATATTCATGATATCTGAAATCAAAAATATTTTCTTATGTTCAGTCTGCCATTAATTATGTGGAAGTGATAAACAGCCAAGCAGAATTATTTTTGTATATACTGAAAGAGCCCATTTTCTATTAATTGCATATTTTCATTCAGAAATTAATATAATTGAAATTTATAATATGTGTGTGTAATATGAGTATTTAATGATAATTAGAAGATTATTCGATTTTTTTAAAAATTAATGTATAACTTAATTTCGACTTAGAAGATGTTTGGTGTATTGCACCAAATGCAACCATCAGTACTCCAAAATATGATGCAATTAATTAAGATTTAAGAGATTGAATTAAAGATTTTAAGTTTGTTAAAAATTTATGTACACTGGTTTCCATAAATTAAGGAAAACAAAAAAAATATGATAAACAAAAAACTATATGAATGATTTTAATGAAATTTGATGAAAACGTAAATTACAATGCTAGTTTCAGAATGGCATAAAATATTTTACAATAGAAACATTTTTCATGAAAAAATAACACAGGAACTTGTCCCAAAATGAGGTGTCAGAATCCAATGGGCAAGGTTACAATGGCAAGAATACAATGGGCAAAGCAGTAATAAGCTCTCCTTTTGTTTCAGGTGGCCGTTTGAGGGCAGCAACACATTTCCCTAGAGCATCCCACACATACTCAATTGGATTTAGGTCAGGAGATCAAGCTGGCCACTGCATGAGCATAATGGTCTTCTCTTGAAGGTATTGTGCCACTAGTCGAGCTCTGGTGGACAAGCATTATCATCTTGTAAGATTAATGTTTCACCTATTGCAACAAAGGATTGTAGATTAGAGGGAGTGACATCCTCCTCCTTTGTGCTGTTAATCATAAATATCAGTCATGTACAGCAGTTGGAACTCTGGCCCTTCCTCAGCTAAACCTCCCGAGATTTGGAATTCATGCTAAAAAATTGATTCTACAGTCTATGGGCCACAGAAGGACTCACATTCACCCATTGTGCCACGTCTGACTTTGGCCTGCATCAAGCCGACCAATAGCTCTCCACTGAAGTTCATTTGTCAAATGATGTTTCGAGGTCATTCCTACAAAATGCTGTTTCGAATTTCTTTACTCACATTTACAACACAAAATAATGATCCATTTCAAAACACTTATTTTTATGCCATATCTGATTATGTAAATTGACGCAAACTAGACTAATTTGCATATGATATGCTCACTCGGTATTACTTTATTGGTTATGTGAACGAGTTTGGTGAGGATCGCTCAATTTTTTTGGCGAATTATCACGATTTTTCTCATTTTTCCATAATTTATGGAAACCAGTGTATATTTAAATAATCAGAGACTTTCATTGCTGCTTTATGAGAGTAATCAGCAACTCTAATTTTTGCTATTCTAGACTTGAAATTGTGTACATAAAATGTATCTTTTTTAGGGACACAGCAGGTCAAGAAAGATTTCGAACCATTACCACCGCTTATTACAGAGGAGCAATGGTAAGCGATGTTTTTAATTTGTTTTAAAATATGAGTTGTTGTTTACACTTTGTCATCTGTCTTTTTCAGTCTGTAAAACATTTCCAGACACCAAACTTTAAGCGACAAATGAGTAATTTGTTTTGGGTTCAATAGGTGCTAAGGCAGGGGTGGTGAACCTTTTTTGAATTTGTGTGCTAAAATACAGAAATAAGAGAACATTTTCTTGCTCGACTTTCACATTTTTAATGTTACAAAAGTACTTTGAATAAATAAATATCCTCTCAAGAAGCTGCTTGCCACAGAGGTCTGACAGGAGCCTGTCAGTTTATATTCCATAATAGAAGGTCTGTGAGGATGGTGGAACCTCAGCAGAAAAACAACACAAATATCCATGTCTTACCTGGGGCTTTTAAAATCTTATTTATGCCAGCTAAGGTTACATATCTGTTTATCATACAATACAAATTAAATGATGCAAAATACTAAGGATTTAAATATAAGAATACAAAATACTATGTTTTAAATTCCACCATTAGACATAAGAAATTAAAAAAAAAAGTTATTTACCTTAACTTTTATTTTCACTAACCAAAATAATCAAATGCAAATCTTTACACATGACCTTCCACTTACAATGGTCATCACACATCACCGATGCTCTGTCACCGTGATCAGAATCAATTTTCATTAGCTGGGTAAAATAGCCTTTTTAGACTTAGCAGTAAACTGTAATCCTGTCTAAATTTTAAGATCTAAAGCAAGAAATAGATGAATGATTTGGTTCATATATTTTTATTATGTGGTATATTTTTCAATGTGTAATAAGTTATTTAATGAGATCTTTGTACAGGCACACAATTCAAGTAATATTTATTGCAATATAGTCGCTGTTTTGCTGCCAGTTATTTATTCTTAAATATGTAGTCAATTGCTAGGTAGGGTAGCCATAGATGTATACTGCTGGCCATTAAAAGTGCAACACCAGGGAAGATGAGATATCAAAGCCATATTTAATGTATACATAGCTTACGTTACAAGGATCAAATGATTACAAATACAACTCTGTAAGACTTGTGGAATACAAAGAAATCAGAATCTTGTGTAGCCACCATGAGCAGAGGATGAGATGTCGGATGTGTGTTTGGGGAATGTCAGTCCATGCAGTTTTAATACGTAGCCAAAGTTTGTCTGTTGTAGCAGTTGCTAGTGTCTGTTGTGCTAGTCGTCTTGAGATTGTGGACCGAACATGTTCAATTGGGGACAGATTTGGTGAATGCGCAGGCCAAGGCAGAAGTGTTACATACTGGCTATACAGGAATTGTTGGACGATGCATGTGCTACATGTGTTTGGGGCATTGTTCCGTTGGTAAATGGCACCAGAGAGCCCCTGAAAATAAGGTACGACCACAAGCTCCAATCCAGTGATATAACGCTGGCTGTTCAAAGTACTGGTAATGCATACAAGGTGCATGTATGAGTGGAGTCGAATGGCACCTCATTCCATAACACCAGGGGCCAAACCTGTATGGCACTGCAACATGCATGTCACATTGGACCTGTCGCCGTGGTACTGCCTGAAGTGGTATTCGTCTGAAAAGACAATGCCATGCCATTCGCACATCCATGTATGATGTTCTTGACACCATTGCAGTTGCATATACCTGTGTTGTAGAGTCAATGGCCTCCTAGCAAAGATGCTCCGATGCTGCAGACCATGTCGAACCGTATGTACAGACACTGGTTGATGTGTAACACACCCTAACTGTTGAGCTAAGGTGTTTGATGTGGCTGTATGATCATTCAAAGCCATGCACACGAGATGTCTGTCCTCTCGTTCGTTTGTGTGACAGGGCCATTGAGATCCCTCATGTCGGTGAGTTCGTTCCTCCTCTACCCACTGACTCCATATTCTCATCACTGTGGCAGCATTTCGTCTAACACGAGCACCAATGTCTTGGTACAATAATCCACCTTCCAGTAATCCCATAATTCTCCCTCGATCAAAGTTGGAAACTTGGTCGCATGGATGCCATGTTCTTCGACGGGGCATACTTGATCCTTTAGTGTGCAAGAATTGCGAACAAACACAATTCCAATGCTTTACACCGGCCCTTGGTAATATCCTCTTATGCCATTTCCAGGGGGCATTACTGTCACACAAGATGAGCATATGTGCTGCACTTTCAATTATTTGCATATTATCTCATGGGCTACCCATCTTGCATATTTTGGGACAATCTGATGAGTTCTTCCTGGTGTTGCACTTTTAATGGCTAGCAGTGTATTTATCTTCACCTCTTTAGTGTGCCAACAAAACTTTTCCCATGTGCCACCTTTGGCATGCATGCCATAAATTCGCTATCACGTTCTAAGATTCGCATTTTCCAAATTTTTCAGTTGTTTAAATTTTTGCCACTAGAGGTCCATAAAGTTAGAAAAGGGCAAATTTTTAATGAATAATGCAGAGTCAAGTTTTGCTACAAATTTGAAATTTTGGTGATAGAGTATACTGGTCAAGAAGTTTATATTAACACTATCCTATGCAAACTGGAAGTAGTTTCTAAGACTTTTCTTAGTCCTATACGTTGCATATCAAGAAAAATGTTAAAAAGTTATATGAAAAAAAAATCCTATACGTTGCATATCAAGAAAAATGTTAAAAAGTTATATGAAAAAAAAATTACTAATAAAGTATTTCTATTTATAGTTTTTGAATCTCCCATTAGTTTGAATTTTCACAGTTAAAGGGCCCTAAATTTGAAAAATAGTACTTTTTGCCTTTGAAAAATAAGTATTCCATTTTTCTCACAGATGATTGAAACTTCTAGTTATACTGTTTAAAATAATTTAAATATCAGTTAGAATATTAGAAAGCAAAAAAATTGAAATTGAATTAAATATGTGTTCTTAACATTCTAAGTAAAATATTATGCTTTAGTTCAATACATATAATAAAAAATAAATGAATTAACCCTCAAGCAGCTTATGCCATAGTTTTTAACAGAAATCTGCCAGGATAATATGCCACAGAAGGTCTGTGACAAAAGTGGAACCTCAGCAGAAAGAAAACATGTGAAAGGAAACATCCATTCATTTTCTGGAGCTCAATCCAGGTCCCTTTGATCTGTAGACAAATTTTGACATATCATAGGTTATAGAAAAATTACACCTTATACTTTTTTTCCTATCCCCAAAAGTGAAAGCATAAATAATTATTGTACTATATCTTCCTAATATAAGATGAAATCTGAATGAAAAAAAATCTAAGGGCATTTTTGGATTTAGCATAAAAAATATACATTTAAATCACCATATTTCACTTAGAACAGAAGAAGAAAATGTACACTGGTTTCCATAAATTAAGGAAAACTCAGAAAAATTATGATAAACAAAAAACTATATGAATTATTTTAATGAAATTTGATGGAAACATGAATTACAATGCTAGGATGGCATAAAATATTTTACGCTAGAAATATTTTTTGTTAAAAAATAACACAGGAACTTGTCTAAAAATGAGCTGTTAGAATGCAATGGGCAGTTCTTTAATAAGGAGTGTGGTCACCCCTTGCAGCAATGCAGGCATGACAGCGATGTTCCATGCTCTTTATGATGTTGTCAATCAGTTTAGTAGGGAGTAATGACCATTTTCCCTTTAAAGCAGTAATAAGCTCCCCCTTTGTTTCAGGTGGCAGGCTGAGGGCAGCAGAATATCTCACTAGAGCATCCCACACATGCTCAATCCGATTTAGGGTGGGAGATATGCGCATAATGGTCTCCTCTTGAAGGTATTGTTCCACTAGTTGAGCTCTGTGTGGATGAGCGTTATCACCTTGAAAGATAATGTTTCACCTATTGCACCAGCATAAGGACCTATATAAGGGTCCAGGATGTCATCTCTATACCTTTGAGCATTGAGATTGCCACTCACCAACACATAGAGGTCTGTGTCCACCTAAGGAAATGCCACCCCAAACACACATGCTACCTCTGTCATACTTCTCCATATCAAACAATGTCCATAATCACTCTGCAAACAGTATCTGAACTCGTCTATGAAGAATACAAACCTCCATTGCTCTTCCATCCTGTTAACATGCGTGCATGCCCAATTCAACCACTCTCTCCTGTGATGTGAGGGGTATACAAATTACTGGCCTTCTAGTGTACAGACCTCCCTCACGAAGCCTTCTATGCACAGTAGAAGCTATTACACCCTCCCAGTCGCTGCTGCAAGAGAGGATTGTAGCTGAGAGGGAGTAGACATCCTGCTCCTTCGTTCTGTTAATCGCAGATCAGTCTTGTACAGTGGTCATAACTCTAGCTCTTCCTCGGCTAAACCTCTGAAACGTGGAATCTGCACTAAGAAATTGATTCTATAGTCTGTGGGCCACAGAAGGACTTGCATTCAGCCATCGTGCCATATCTGACTGACTTTGGCATGCTTCGAGCTGGCCAATAGCTCTCCACTGCAGTTCATTTGTCAAGTGATGTCTCGAGGTCATTCCTACAAAGTGGCTATTTCGAATTTTTTTACTCACAATTATAACACAAGATAACGATCCACTCCAAAACACCCGTTTTTATGCCACTATCCGATTATTCAAATTGACGCAACCTAGACTAATTTGCATACGATATGCTCACTCTGCATTACTGGTTACACGAACATGTTTGATGAGGATTGTACAATATTTTTGGCGAATTATCACGTTTTTTTTCGTTTTTCCTTAATTTATGGAAACCAGCGTAAATTTGTTACATAATTGCACAACTGGACAATGAGAGTATTTTAAATTTAAGTTACAATAAGCAGAAAACTGATATGCATCTTTAATGTAGCTATATTGGATTAAAAATAACCTCTAAGGTGTCATTTAGACAGATTTCGAATAATAACCGAAATATTTCTGTCAGTTAATATTAAAGTGATATTACTTTGGCAGGGTATTATGCTTGTTTATGATGTGACAAATGACAGATCGTTTGAGAACATAAAGAATTGGATTCGAAATATTGAAGAGGTAAGCATGCATCTTTCATAAATATTATGCAAGGCTTATGATTTGAAAGCTTAATTTTAAGAATTATATTTCTAACTTGAAAATAATTTGCTTTTTATATCAATATTTACATTTGGTTGAAGAATTACTAAGTAAAAAATATCCTTGTGTGTAAAATGGGTTTTATGACTCCATTAAGTAAAGAATTCTTGTAAATTGTATGAAAATGTTTAACAACACATTTAAATTTGTGTTTGTGTTATGTTTTTACTACGGATTTGTATTTTCAGTTACACCTTTCAGGTAGGTTTTTTCAAGACTGGTCATGATTTAACACCAGAAGATGGTATTTTAATTGCAAACAGTTTATGAAATATGCAAATGCCTATAAAAAAGAACGTGTTGAACAAGAAATTTATTATAGGTTTGTGCATTGGTATAGCAGAAGTAAAAGTGGTAAATGGTGTTGATACAGTTAAACTTTGGTAGCACATTCCCCACTACCAAGTTTTCACAGTGTCTTTTATGGTTCTGTTCTCAAACCATGCACAGTATGACACTTTGCTTTATCACCCATGAATTACCACTTTTTTTGATTAGCAAGATGTAACCTTTTTTTTTTGTCTGTCAAAAACTTTGATGTTTCACAGTATTATAGTGGACTGGTACACAGCACATCTGGACTGGAATTTTTGTATCATAGATAACACTATGCTTCCATGGAAATAATTCTTTGTAAACACCTACCAAAATTTAACCATATCAAAAGATTAAAAGGCAACAGCACCATTTACAATCTACCTTAGTAGTGGTGATAGAAATATGAAAATGTGTTAACAAACCTTGTGGCTTCACTACTTTGAAGTACTTTTATGCAACCAACTAATCTTTAGTAGGCTCCATAGCAATAATGCACAGATTGAATTTTATGCACTGCCAGTGAAGAGAGAAATGAGAATACGGCCTTTGTTTTCAACATGTAATGACAAGTTTAGACAAGCTTTCAAACAAGTTGGAGGAATGAGGGCAAATCTACAGATGTGTCAAGAACTTTTTGAATGCCCTCTCTATATTTCTATACATGTACAAAGTGTGTCACAACAGGAAAATGATCTCCAGAAAATTATGAACGGGTGAAAAGTGACTTGTGATGAAAATTAGCAATTCTGAAAGTTTCTAATTTTTTACCTTGCAAAATATGGTATTTAATAAAAAAACTTTATAGCAAAAAAGGCTGGCTCGAAACAAACTAAAAAAAACTAAAATATGCCAACTGAAATGTTATGCTAAAAATATAATTTGAATAAATTTTGACCTACTTCTTCAGAGGCTTAAAACTTGGGACAACAGTTCATTTTCAGATTTTTATGCTTCTAGACTAATTTTTTATATTGTGTTACAATTGAATAATTTTTGTTTTTTAATATGTTAATACAATTATTGTTCACTTTTGAGACCTTTTATTTTAAACATTAACTTTTAATATGCCAGGTTTGTAGAGTAAAATTCGCACTGGTCACTGGGTTAATTTTGAAGTGGTTCCAGTGGACAAAAAGAATAATTATGAAATCTTATGCTGAAATAAGTAAGAGACAGAAATAAATTTTAAACCAAAATAAAAAGTATTTAATTGTGAATTTTTTTGAAAAATATTTGAGAAAAACGGCAAGCATGTTAATTTTAGTAATGTTTATTTAAAACAATATAGTAAAAAAAGGTAATTTCATTGTATTTGAACTTCATTTTGAAATAACTAATGAACAGAATATGTCATGTTATATCTTAAAAGAAAGAGCATTTAATACTACATAATATATAAGCAGGTTTACCTGAAACAGAATAATTATATAGTTCCATATTTTTTTCTTGTACCATACTGCTGAAAGTTTCATCAAAATCAATATATTGTCCTTTCGTCGTTGGTATTGGCATTTACTATTAGCCCATTATACAGGTTATTTTTGAGAGAATTTCAAGAGATCAAAAAAGAACACAATGGCAAGAATTCAAAGAACATTCTATTAAACTTTAGTTCGGGGACATTAAAAGAAGGAAGAAAGCAACAAAAATTATCAGATGCAAAAAAAAAAGTCTCAGCAAAAGCTATTACAGCATTCAATGCATTCTTCCATCATTTTTTGTAACTTTACTGGATATCTAAATCATTGTATTTATATTAATTATCAAATTTAGTTCATAAACTTTTAAAGATTGGTTTAAAATGGGTGATTTCAATGAAAAAAAAAAATTAGAGGGTTATATCTTGAGCACTGTAGTTTCCAACAGATATGAGATTGCATTTGGTTCTAGGAACTGCAATGCCTTTCACCTTTTAAGGATTAACTTGTTTAAGTTTAATTATGAAATATTTATGTCATTAAATTTTCTTGAATTTTTGGCCTCTATAGTTGTTTTTAGAAAGGTCAGCAGTTCAAATTGATGCTGTTGTTCTTAGTCATGGGCATCCATCCATGCATTGTGTAAAGCTAAGTTAGAATGGTATTTAAGTTAGTGCCATAGATTGCTTCATCAGGGAACCTTCCAGGTTAAATTAGTTTTCAGATTTTACCTCACTGTGCCAATAAAGGATTCAGGTTGTTTTACATTGTTTAACTTTTATTGGTTAATCAATACTTTTTTAATATAAAAGCTGGTGCTCATACATTTTTTCACCATGAATATTTGAGTAGTACATTTAAAATGCTATTGTAATAAAGTTTTATTCTTTTTTTTAAATGTGTTTTGTCTTTACAACAGCATGCATCAACAGATGTGGAAAAAATGATTCTAGGGAACAAATGTGATATTAATGACAGAAGGCAGGTTTCAAAAGAAAGAGGTGAACAGGTAAATAATGTACATTAATAAAACACTCAATGTGTTCAGATGTGAAATTGTATTTATGGTATTCATATTGTCCTATTCGCTTCCCACATTAACTACTGTATTTAAGCTATCAAAATTTTAAAATTCACATAATGTTAAACTCAGTGATAGTATGTTAAAAATGCATTAAAACTCTCCTTAGACAGTGGTGATATAGAATAAAAAAAATTGACAGTCTTAAATTTAAAAGTTTTTATATATACAGTAAGAAACACTGATTTAAATAAAGACACAAGTTAGTAATTCTGGGAAACATCTTTATTTTCATTCAGATTACCCAAGTCTTGGGAGTACATGATAATATATGTGCATCTTGGTATTATAGGAATATTATAAACAGCTAAATTAGTAGAAAACATCTAAACAGTAGATAATTATAACTGTTGTATTTCCAAATTAACGTTTTGTCTTGAGATATTAGAACTTATTAGTTGTAGTTCTAAAACCCCGAAGATGCCTTAAACATCAATCAAAATCACTATAATTAAATACATTTAATTCTCTACGATACTGTTAAATGTTTTTAAGCACTTTGACACATGGACTATGCTATCAAGTATCAACAATTATTAAGGAGAGATTTACGTACCATGCTGTAGAGGGTGGGTAGTAACAGGAAACTTCTGGGATGCTTTCGGTGGCAAATTTAATAATCGATATTCTTGCCAGCAAGTAACGCCTCAGTGGATATTATAAGAAGGATGACGGCTGCCAATGGTCTACCTGCCTTGGCAAAGGAAATAATTATTTATACCTTTGATAGCTTAGAGTGCTTAAAAAAGTTTTAGATCCACGATGCACATTTCACACCCTTTCTTTTGGTGCTTTATCAGGTGGAAAGTGAGGAGCTTAAGTTAATGCAGGAGAGGCAGTTGGTTGTTGAGCGTGTGGGAAGGGTGGGGTGCCATAAATTGACATGTCAGTGGCTCAGCTCCGAGGATCGGAGCGTCGGCAGATGTGCAGGTGGCCATAATGTGATCTGCATGTGATGGAGGTTGGGTGAGGGTGTGGGATTATGGGAAATCATCAAGATCAGCGAGTGTTGAGGGAAGCTTCACTATTTGTGGCTAGTAATTTATAATTATAATGAATGGGGTACTTTTAGTGAATTAATAATTATCGTAAACTGAATTTTGCGGTTAAGATAATTATGCTATTGAGGGTCTGAATAATCGTTTTTACTTATTGGTCTTAGAGAATTAAATATATTTAATTTTAATTACTGCACTGTGTACCTCTACTCTAATTTTTAAAATCACTATAATTGTAATTATTATTGTGGAGGGATTTAAAATAAAATAAATACCCCCTCAAGCAGCTGCTTGCCACAGAGGTCTGACAGGAGCCTGTCAGTTTATATGCCAGAGTAGAAGGTCTGTGAGGATGGCAGGACCTCAGCAGAAAAACAACACATACGTCCATGCCTTAACCCGGGGCTCGAACCCAGGTCCCTTAGATCAGTAGCCAAGCGTGCTAACCACTCGGCCATGGGACGGCTGTGGAGGGATTTAGTTACTTATAAATGCTCTTCTGCATCACTGCACATATTTTCTTAGGTGCTCACAAATATTTCAATCATCAGAAAGTGAAAATTATATTTTCTGGGATTACTATCTAAGTATCTTTATTAAAATTGGTGTTCCAGGATTCTAATTCAATATCAACTTATTACAGCATAAAGATTATATTAGCTTTTCTCTTTTTCATCATCTTTTACACATCAGAGTTTAACCTGGGAATTTGCATGAATTGGCCTTTTCACTAATCTAGCTGCCTGTGACTGTTCCTGTTACAAAGGCATAAAATAATTTTGGCAATGTATTTAACTCTGGTGGTATGGGAAAATTTTAGTTTGCTCTTTAGACCATAGCTATTGAAGTTGGTCATTTTGACACCATAGTTTATGAACCTCTAATTTCTTTCTTGTTTAATCCTCCTAGTATCCCCAACAAATATAGACGTTGACAGAATCCAAAATGAGAGACCCAAAATGTCTGTTCATTTTTGGTAGAGAAAAAAAAAACTTCGATTTAAAAAAAAAATAGAAATTGCCATTTGAAAATTTTCTTATATATTATACAAATGTGTAATTCAAATTTGAAAAATATTTTTTTTTATTTCATGCATATTTTATTAAACTACAATATAAACTTTGTTAAAGCTATCTGATTGCCATTTATTAGAAGTGCTACATGTTATTTCCAATTTGTTTTTTAACATGACTGTGCTGAAGCAACCCCCTGATTTAAGTTCACAAGTTTGATATATATATATATAAAAGAAAAATAAATCCCCCCTCAAGCAGCTGCTTGCCACAGAGGTCTGACAGGAGCCTGTCAGTTTATATGCCACAGTAGAAGATCTGAAAGGATGGCAGGACCTCAGCAGAAAAACGACACATACATCCATGCCTTACCCGGGGCTCGAACCCAGGTCCCTTAGATCAGTAGCCAAGCGCGCTAACCACTCTGCCATGGGACGGCTAAGTTTGATATATAAAAATAAATAAATAATAAATACCCCTCAAGCAGCTGCTTGCCACAGAGGTCTGACAGGAGCCTGTCAGTTTATATGCCATAGTAGAATATATCAATATTTTCCTTAAAGTTTTGAAAATCTGAAAATTAATAGAAAAACCACTTTTTTAAAAATGGAAGATTCTGAAGTAGTTTTTTTTTTCTGTTTTACACTCTTTTTTTGACTTCAATCTATTTTTAATATTCCTACAATTATTTTTATCATCTATCCCAGCATTCTATGCATTGTTCCCACCCTTCAAACTAAAACTATTAGTACCAGAGCCTTCTCAGCCAGAGCAAGGCCAGTGTTTGTTGTTGTGAAGATTGCCTGCAGCGTTACAGCAGAGCAGGTGCTGTAACATAGTTAATTGCTGGCACATGGAGCAGTCAAATAGCTACATAATGGATGTTTACAGTGAGCTCTGGTAACAACCACTCACTGTGCATCCAGTTAGTATTTATACTTTATATTTAAACCTTCATTTTCATTTCTGTAGGTTTTATTTCCATAAATTATCAGTCTTTTGAAGTTATGGCATCAGGTGGCTGGCTACCTGATGCCATAACAAGTTGTTGTGCATATTTTATTTAAAATTGCATTAGGTTATATGTTATTTTTCCTTTTATTATTTGGGGCGGGGGTGGCTCAGTCGGTAGCGCGCCAGGCTCGTAATCTGTAGTTCCCAGGTTCGAGTCCCAGCTGGGTCAGCGTTGAGATTTATCTCCGCAAAAATTCCCCGCCTTGCCCACGGTCAGTAGGGGACACCGATGGGCTTGGAAAGGCCGCCGTCCGTCGGATGGGACGTTAAGCCGTGGCCCCGTGTGCGGGAGAGCCATACCCTGTGCACGTTAAAGAACACGCTGGATGGCCTTGATGGGAGGCTACCATCTGTCTCCCAACAGCTGTTCCAGTGGGTCCCCTCCCCCAACCTTCTCTGAGCCTTCGGGGTCCATGTGACCTGGCCATTTAGCCCATGGTGTGCAGAAAAGTGCCGCTCAGAGGTAAAACAACCCAATCCTTTTATTATTTCTTCATTTTCTAGTAAAAAAATTTGAAGTATCATTTCCTGAAAATGAATGAGGCATTTGATACAGAAGCAAAAAGGACTTCCTTAGCATGGAAATCAGTTCTCCTTGTGGGAGGGCAATTTTGGCAAAGGTTTTTAACCTCTCCTACCCCCATATAATTTAACTGTCTTTATTCATTAGATTTTCCAAAATTAAGCCTTAATTGCATAGTGTGATCAATTTTATCACTTATATCACTGTAAAAAAAGGTCTTAAAATCGATGTTTTGTAAATTTGTTAAAAAAAATTTATTTTCATAAAATTAGAATTCTGTTTAATTTGGTATATAATATAACCTATTTCTGTTGAAGGGTTATTTTTTTTAAATCTAAAGTTATCTTGTTGATATGACTAGGCATATTTGGCAAAAGACCCTGGGCTTTTCTCAAAGTATGGTACTGAGAAAAAATTGCAAAACTGGAGATATGTTTACTTGAAACAAGAAAATTTTTTTTTGTTATTCAGAAATAGCCTTTCTATTCATGTGCATTTATATTTCTGTTAGTTTTTTTTTAAATAAATTTTTTGCATTGCCAGTGCATTTTTTTTACTACATAGCCCTATTAAAGTAAAATTAGCCATTTTTTTTTATATTTTATTTTCAGAAGATGTAGGATTAAATGCTGATTTAAACAATAAGTAACA
Source organism: Ryuthela nishihirai (assembly GCA_038380435.1). Classification (NCBI taxonomy): domain Eukaryota; kingdom Metazoa; phylum Arthropoda; class Arachnida; order Araneae; family Heptathelidae; genus Ryuthela; species Ryuthela nishihirai. The sequence goes on from JAWZYU010000030.1 coordinate 61,687,511, forward strand.
GTCACAGAGTTACCTGTTGACTTTTTAACATCTATAAATCAACAAATGTTATGTGGAAAAAATTTTGCCGATGTATGGGATTCGAACCCATGTCTCTCCAGAAACATGCCAGAGTATTCTACCATTGAGCTAACTTTTAAAATTAATTACAGTTAAATGCTGATTGATTTGGCATATAACATGTTCATATATTTTGTTTTATTTGTTTGTATTTGGCAAAAATTCTCTAAAGTTATTTTTTTTGGCTGATCATAGTGAAAACGTAGCTGAGCCTCTGAATTTAAACCAGTTTTTTAGGCATGACCCTGGAAGAGTTAACCATAATCTGTGTTCTTAAAAATATGATTTTATGTTTTTAATGTCTTCTTAGTTCAGATTTTATCTACTATATCTATATCCCATAGTATTTATACAAGCATGAGAAACCAGAACAAACTAGGAAAGTTTCTAATAATTATCTATGTTCTTTCCATTGAGAATTTTTGTTTTCTCTGGAAATGAAGTTTAAAAAATTTTCTTTTAATTCAGACATTTTATATTTAATGACCACTTTTTTGCCATAGAATTCTTATTCTCCTTTTCAGATTTGTAGTACTACTATGCATTTCTGAACAGTAGATATGAAACTTAATACATCTACCTACTAAAAAGTACTTCTTATGTAATTTTAATTAATATTTACAAATAAAATTTCCATCTTCATTCAAAAACATTGCATGTGTGAAACATTTGGTTTGCCTGCTTTAATTCTTGAAATTGCTCTTGTTTCAATTGAACAGAGGCAAGAATCAGATACTTTGTTTTCTGCCATATCTCTGTTACCATTATTTTCTTACCATAATTTCTGCTACCAAATTTGTGAAATGCAAAGTTAATAAAAAAAATACTAAAACTTTTCTGCTTGCAGTAAATTTTTTTTTGGTTTTCTCTATGATTTAAGCAGACTGCCATATTTTTTTCTTTTATAAATTAGTTTAATACACAGATATGTGTGCCAATTCATATCAAAGTAATATATAATTTCCATCAATATTAGTTTTAGGTATTTTTTTATTTGCTGATGTATTTAATAATAAATAGAGGGATGTGCAAGACTCTGAAACTTCAAACCTTATCAAAGTTTTCAGCTGAGCTTGAAGTCTAATTCTTACATATCCTCATGAGCATCAAGATTAAAAAATGTGTCTAACCTGACCTGCAAAATGAGTTCAGCTTTTTGAGCTTATTTGTGAACAATTGTAATTGTCATTTTTGTTAATGTGATTTTGTGTTATGAAAATTAATTCCTCATTGCCATATGTAGCATATAACATTATAATCTGTTGAAAATGAGATTTTGAGCCAGATAAAAAAAAAGGAAGCTGTTAGTTTCAACTTTAAAAGAATGAAGAAAGCTCAGCTTTTAATTTTTAAGTTACAAATTATTTAAGCTTGGCTTATTTAGATTTTTGCTTATCTTGATAAAATATTGAGCTTGTACATCCCAAACAAGTTGCTTAAATTAGTATTAATATTGCTGCCAACTGTCCACAAAGTTTTTTATTCTGAGTGCATTTTTTCCCATACAGTTAGCTATAGAATATGGAATACGTTTCATGGAAACAAGTGCAAAAAACAGCATCAATGTGCAAGAAGCTTTTCTATCTCTTGCCAGAGATATCAAAACCAAAATGGAGAAGAAAATGGTAATTTTCTTTTGTTTTACCATTGTTGTGTATTGTAAAGCCACCATTTTGTGTGTACTATTTTCTTGTAGTCTAGAATGTTTCTTCAAATCTCAAATTATAGCTTTTTTTTTTTCTTAAGATACAAAATTAGTTGAGGAAAAAACTAAGCCTTTTGTGCAGTATAGAGATTATATCAATAAACGTTTAAAGAAAGCTTCATAATAGTGTAGCAGGTATAGCATTATCTAACTCGTATATGTTTATTTTGATAATCAGAAATAATATTACCTTGGTACATATATAGAAAATCATGAAATGTATGTTAACAGTTGATCATAAAAACATTCAGTTGTTAAGGTAAAGCTCATATAATTTAAGCATAGTTGTGTAACATTAAGTTGTCTGGTGAAGGACTTACCACTAGTGTATCGATCCAAGAACCTAAACATCAAACTGAAACAAACATTTTGGCTGCTATGCCATCCTACTTTGGAAACTGCAGCTTTTATGTGGTAATGTTATTTAAAGATGTTATCTATTTTTAGAGCATACATTCTATGCAAATTGAAATATTTTAATTATGCAAGTTGAACAATTCAGCTGTTTATCTAATTGTACATCTGTGAAGTATCTTGTATGAATGAATGCAATTGGGCACAGTTTGAAATGTTAAAAGTATTGTAAAATATCTCACTATCAGAGATCTGATAATTAAACATTGTTTTAGACCACAAGGATAAGGAATGAGATTATCAGGAAAAATTTCCATCTTCCAATGTATAAGAACAGTATGGACCTCATGAATATAACCTGTAATGGCTTTGCATTTAAACCTTTGAAGCAAAGTTATTGGTGCTGTGCTCCATCGACTAAAAAGTGCTTGGGTTCTGCTGTGCACACTTTCTCATAGAAACTAAGACACATAAGTTGTAACTGCTTTGGGTTAGAGTATAGTTACTTCCTCCACCATTCTTCTTTAGATTCTTTTAAACACTTGTTGTGTGGTTAATTACCAAATTTTGATCTTTTTTTTTTCAGGCATTTATTGTAACCTGGAGATATCAAAATCGAATTGCAATTTAATTATCAAGTCAGTCCATTAATAGTTCCATTCTCCTAGCCATATTTAGGAACTGTTTAGTACAGAATACTTTCAAATGCATCATATTAGGTAAAACATGCTTAGGTTAATGTATTGGGTGATATTGGAACAAGAGGTGTTTGAAACAAAGCATTATGACTGCCAACATGAATACTAAGTCATTTAGTACTACAGAAATGCTTAGATGACTAATTGTGTCATGGCAAAAATATGGAGATTTTGATAAGTAAAAATGCATGTACATAATCTGGTAGTGTTTTGAAATTGAAGCATTTAAACGCAGTGCTATAGCTAAAAATGCAGTGGACTTTTCCTTGAGCTGTCCCCACAATTGCTTAAATTACACCTAATTTTGATCCATTTTGACTCAGTGTAACTGCCTCTGTTTCCATTTCCATTGTTATGGCCCTTTAATAAAAGCTGCACTATAATGTTTATATTTTATATTTGCAAATTGTTCATTGCTTCCTGACATTTGTGTAATAGTACCTACTGCATTTAGGACATACAAATATTCATCTGATAAATGTGATCTATAATTGATATTTAATGAATACATTTCAGGCTCAGATTTAGTGGAAATTTAGTTATATAAACAATGAATACCATCATTTTATTTAAATTGACTTTCACTAAATTTAAATTAGTATATTTTTATTGTAGGTCCTGTGTTTTTAACTGATTGATGAATAGGCTTATTAAAAATATTGATGAATAGGCCTATTAAAAATTACTATGATGGTTTACTAAACTAATTCGAAAACTTAAGTTCATGATGAAAGAAAAAAAAGTTGGGAATTTCTATTCTAGAAGATAATATGCAAATAACTGAAAACATAAATCCATCATAGTAAAAACTAACAATGTTATTCCACATTAATCATTGCTTTTCACACTAGATAATGGTTGAGATTGGACTTTAGTATTATCAGTTAAGTATAAAAAAATTGTCAGAATTGCTCAATAACTTTTAACTTCCAACCACAAAAATTAACAGATAATTGTGTCAGTTTTTCTTTAAGATTCATTTATATGTAACAGTAGTAAAGAATTTTATTTCAAAATATTCCAAAAAAAAAAATACAAGGTTTAAAAAGAAAAAGTATAGAGGATGAATAGCAACCAAAAAAAGTATAAAACTTTAGTGAATTGTAAATTGATTTTATATTTGATATTCTTTATAATATAAGCAACGGGCATTCGAAAATTCTTGACACGCATCTATAGAACTAAAACGATTGCACTTACCTCAATAAAACTTTTGCTGTCCTTCAAAGTGTACTACCATCCAAGCATATATGCAAAGTTGCAGACATCTACACCAATTCTGGAATGCTTGGTGGTACTCCTGTTAGGGAATACTCCACAACTCTGAATAAACATTTTGTTACTGTCAGTTATGCCCTGTTGGAAAAGGCTTCCAGCAAGTTCCTTTTTAATTTTTGGAAACAACCAAAAATCACATGGTGCAGGATGGGGTAGTTTGATTTTTTTTCCTGTTCCAGATAGGCTGACTTGCTGGGTTTTGTAAGCACTAGCATTGTCTTAAAGATGGAGAATCCTTGACATGCCTTTTGTTGGATGCTGTTCCTTCATCTCGTTAACCATTTTGGGCAAAACAATGTTGGTATAATATTGGCCATTTATAGTCATTTTTTCTAGTAAGGTGTCTGTGGCTACCACTCCTTGAGAATTGAAAAAACTTCCTTGAACAAGTCTTATTAGAGCATTTGGGGATGCAGTTCATTTTCTGCAAACCAAACATTGTTGTCAAGCTTTCTGAGAGTTGTATAGTAATAAAACTACATCTCATTGCCTGTGACAATGTCTGTTAACTGTTTGGGGCCTCTAGGTTCAAACATTGCCAGTATCTCCTTGAACGAGTTGATGCTAACTCTTTTTTGTTGTTCTGTCAGTTTGTAGGATACCCATTTGGCACAGATTCTTTCAGAACTTTTGATGATGCATAATTGTTTCCATTCTGGCATCTAAACTTATTACTTGAATGGTGATGTGTGGGTTTTATGTAATGAGGTCACGAACAGCAGCAGTGGTTCTCATTCACAGTCTCCTTCAGTCTTCCTGCACGAGGGAAGTCTTTGAAGTTCTGCCATCCTCTGAATTTGTGCATCCACCCTGAGCATTGCCATATGAACAGGCATGTTCCCCATATACATTTAATAAATCTTTAATGAAATTTTTATGTGTTCACCAATCTGCATCCTTCTGAAAAACGTAAAATCTATCTCCACCTTTAGTAGGTTCCATAGCAACAACACACTAATTTTCGGACCAAACTTTACCCACTGCCAGCAAAGAGAGAAATAATAATAATATTGCCTTTGTTTTAACATATAATAAATTTAGACAAGCTTTCACTCAATTCCATAGTTCAGTAACTTTGAAGGAATGAGTGCACACCTTCAGGCATGTGTCGAGCACTTTTTGAACACCTGCCATATCAATGGTTCCCAACCTCTGTGGTCCCTGAACCTCCTAGAAGTCAATGTGATATTTACAATATTTCAGAAAGCTCTAATGGAAATAGTACATTTTCCACAATTTCATAAATGTGTTAAATTTTGTTACTTTTGACTGAAATTATGTCAATACGTATGGGAACAGTGGCTATCTCGTGCTGATCACAATATGTAATTCATTATTGGTGACATCAGAATTTTGTAGCATCGAATTTCTCCACTCAAATGTTTAGATTCAAATTATAAAACAGCCATTAAATGAATAGCAGATAAGGAACTAAAGCTATAACTCATTCTGGTTACTTTTAGGGAGTCCTCGTCGTTGTGAGGATCTAGAGTTAAAACCTATCAGGTAATGATGGGAAAAGGGTCTGCAGAAAGAAGTAGACTTTGTTGGGGATCTACAGAAATAATTCATAAGGGGTCTATGGTACTGAAAGAGTTGGGAACCACTGCCTTATATGATTGCATTTAAAAACTTTTGTAACTATAAAAAAAAAAAATTATTTTGGACATTGTAATTCTAAAGATATGGGGATGTGCAATGTTGAGATTTTTAGATCAAACTGAACTTAAGATGAGCTTGAGTTGAACTAAGTTGAATATATGAATGAGAGTTGGTTCATTTGGCAGCTTACTAGGATTTTCTGAAGTTCTCAAATTCATCTTCCTCACTGCATTGAGATTTTCTCCACATTTTTCTGCTGTTACATGATGCAGTCTAATGGATGTTGAAACTTTCTAAAGTTATGTTTTGAAAAAGTAGGAATAATTTTACTGATGTTGTTTGTTGTTAATCATGTTTAGTAATGCGAATGAAATAATGATTTTGGAAATTTTTTGTTGTAGTTTAAAAATTAGACTTATTTGTAGCAATTAATACAAAATAATCTGAAAGTAATTTTTGACTTCAGTGTTTTGATTTAGCTTTATAATTTGTGGAATATTTTTTAAAAAAATTTATCTAACTTTAATTATTTTTGCACTTATATTTATGAGGTTTTTGAAAACTATTTTTAAAAGAAAATAAATTTTTTGTAGCTTTACTTTGTTAGTCTTACAGATTGTTGATTTCTGAAAATCAGATCACATTATACCTAAAGAGCATATGTAATTAGAGGGCAGGGGTTGGCTCAGTCGGTAAAGCACCAGCCTCGTAATCTATCCAGGTTTTAGTCCCACACCCCACCCTGCCCTCTTTCAGGAAGGGGACATGGATGGACTTGGAAAGGTCACTGTCTGTTGGAAGGAACACAAAGCTGTGGCCCCATGTGCAGGAGAGCCATACCCTGCGTATGTCATTCTCAATGGGAAGCTTCCATCTGTCTCCTAACAGCTATCCCTTGTCAAACCTCTGAATCCTTGGAGTGTTTGTGACCTGGCCATTTGGCCTAGTGTGTGCAAAAAATGCTGCTCAGAGGTAAAATAACCCAACCCTTACACAACTAAAAAATTTAAAAAGTGGCTAACTGAAAGTTTTGGTAACAAAAATATAAAATAATTTAGAAAAGTGTAAAAAATTAATTTAAAAAGATTTTACTGGAGTTAACCAAAAAAGTTTAAATTTTGCCTTTATTTAAAAAAAAAGCTCAAAATTAAGTGATTTTTTTTGTCTCTAGCAACTTATTTCTGTAAATCACTTCCAGATAGGATTTTAAAGGTACTGTTCCTTCTGAAAAAAAAAAAAACTTCCAAAATTAACTCTTATTACCAGAGAGGGTTTATTATCAGAAATATAATACTTTAAAGTTTAAGAGATTGTGCTTTAAATATGAAGTTATTTTATATCAGGGTTTAAATTTTGCTTCTAAGGAATTATATTGTTGTACATCACATCAGAGAAACAAATCAAAATTTAATTTTCTTGATTTTTTTATTATGTCGACTAAAATATATGATTGCAATTGCTGGCAAGAAAAAGAAAACTTGAAGTCAATTTTTAGGTTAGGTTTTAAAGGCCCCTGAATTATTTTAGAATTCAAACTCTCATCTAATTGAACATTTAGTGTTTGAGCTTTGCACATCCCTAGTGTTGTATCAGATAACCTGTAGACAATGTTTAATTCCATTATCGTGTTTCCTTCCTTGGTTCTCTGAAGGTTTGACATTTTCTTGGAATTTTACCATGATAAGGAAAAATAATTTTTTTTCAACAATTGTTATTAGTATAGACTATCGTACATGTTTAAAATGAACTGCATTCTAATGTAGAGTATTATAAAGTACTTGGTATTTTAGGTTTCTAATAAATAGTATGTTTGTTTATATCACAAAATAAAGATTTTTCTTTCCCCTTCCCTCCTTAATTTTCATGTTACCATTGTGGTGGTGGAATCAGAAGGTAAAGTATCTAAACATAAGTTATAAGCTTGCTTTTATTTTTGTTTTTACATATAACTCATTTACTTAGCTAATCTACATCATGTGAAAATTTCTGCATTTGTATTTTTATGAAGTCTATCTTGTTTAAATAACTGATAATCTCAGCATTACCTGTTGACTTTTAAACATCTATAAATCAATAAATGTTTTTGTGGAAAAAATTTCATCAACATACAGGATTTTTTTTTCTGCAAAAACTATCTTGTTTAGACTAAAGAGTTTTCTTTATATTCTAAATTCAGTGTAACATAACAGTGCAGTTCACATAGGCAACACCAAGTTTTGTTTTAATATTTTATCAGTCAACCTTTGTTTTCTGAAATTAGTTTACATTTTTTAAATACTCTTGCAAATTTTTACAGTTAAAAATCCAGTGCAATCTCCAGTACAAAAGAAATAAATTCTTTTGCACTGGAGATTAAATTAAAGGTTCATTCCTTGAATCATTAAAGCCAGAACTTTTCAATATCATGCTAGTGTGTGAAGTCAGTCACTTAATATTGACTTGCAAATATTTCACCATAATTATTAAGTCTTTTGTTAAAAAGTTTAAGTTGCAAAGTATGTGAATCTCCACCAAAGAAAACATCAGTAAGGTGCCAAAAACTTCTAACTCTATTTACAGGGTGTCTTTGACAAAATCTAACAAAAAAATATGAACAATTCACTGTTTAATGCAGTGATGAACATGCAGCTTGTGGTAAAAGACAGAGAAACCAAGTTTTGTTGTAGAACTTGATACTACTGTTCTGAATGCCAACTGCAATGGAAGTTGTTTTTCCAAAATGGTACCATTCACAGTACAGCAAAAGTGGAGTGTTATTACTGACTTGCCAAATTCAAGCTTCCAGTGACAGGGTCCTTGTGACCTGGCTATTTAGCCATTGTGTTAAAAAAAAAAGTGCCTCGGGGATAAAACAACCCAATCCTGAATGTTTGATTAGGAGATCCCATAGAATGTCCTCCTAGATCCCTTTATTTTGCTGTTTGGCAATACATTAAAGATACTGTCCACCAGACCAGTAACAGATTTGGTGGACTTACATCACAGGATCACTGCTGCTTGTGCAACAGTCACTGCACAAATGCTTGAAATACCTGGCGAGAAGTGGAGTACTGTTTAGATATCTGTTGTCCCACTAAGGATGCTCGTGTTGAAAGTTATTGAAGTTCATAAAAACTTGGCGAGTTTCTCTGTCTTTTACTGCAAGCTGTTCATCACTGCATTAAACAGTGAATTGTGTTCTTTTTTTATTGGTAGTTTTTTGCCCAGACATATTTATCATGTATTCAGCTAAAAGGAATTTATTTATTTATTTTTTATATTATATTATTTTATTTGTTTAACAAGATGACAAAATTTCTTAGGTTAAGTTTCCACAGTTTTCTCAGCAATCAAAATATGGTGCCAAGCTTGAGTTATGGAATATGAGTTCAATGTCCAACTTGGACATTTATGTCATTAATGTAAAAACAGTATGCTGCCTTACTTTTACCTTGGATTCAAGTGTGGTGATTATCCAAGCCACGTGATGATTTTGGGTTCTTTCACAGTATCAACCTAATGGCCTGTTATATTTATTCCTGGAAGATGTAATTTCCAAGGTTGGGAAATTCCACTCACCCCCTCACCAATGGCACATGAATTTTCTGGTATGATTTGATGCTTTCAAAGCCAAAAAAATTTATAATAGTAAAATATGTTTAGGGAAGAAAACATCGACTTTCACCTTTGCAGTAATTAATTTCATTGTAAGCACTTAGCCAATTTAATTGATGTTCCACTAGTATATGCCCTTTAAAATCAGTGATCCATTTTTTTTTTCTTAATCCTTTAATGCCTAGGAAATTTCAGAAAAGGGCACATAACACTATTTGGACGAGTCCATTTCAAAATGTCGGCCGTTATAGGTATTAAAGGGTTAATGCAAGTAAAAACAAGACATTTTGCTTTCTCCTCCCTCCTTTGTTCTGACTTATGGTAAAAACTGCTGGCAGGTAAGAATTTCTTTAATTTCCCCAACCCTACTAATAACCATAATCAAATAAAAGAATTGGGTTCATCAGCACTTTTATCCTGTTTATTTTGAGTATGTATACCTAAATATGAATGTGTAGTTCTAACTATATTAAGTATTAGGTAACCTAGGAGTAGGTGCGCCCATTTTGGCCACATTACGGGATGCATTTGGTCCTATCTGCCACACATTGAATGCTAATGCTGTTTAAATAATTTTTCTAAAAACAATTTTTTGCACATTTTTAATTTTTCACTTTTTATATTTTATTATTTAAAAGTTTAGGCTTTATATTTTGGTAAAAGTATAAAAAAAATTAGAAAATAGCACTCTTCATAGACATTCATGATTTTTAATATAGCTTTGCATCCATTCTTCACTCACCTGCAAAACTATATGTAGGGTGCAATGAAAAAAAAAATTGCAAAACACAACTAATGTCACTATGATCCTCCCCCTCCCCCCCAATACACACATTTTTTCACATTTCTGCCACAATGAAATGCATTATTTGAATGATAAAAAGGTTTTGGGGTGCATTTCCTATCATATTAATGGATCCTTAAAGAACTGAGTTGTGCAGTGTTACCACATTTGTCTTTAGGGTTCTAAATAAACTACAGATCTTTGTGAAGCTGCATTCCTCACAAGCCTTGTTGCTCATCTCCTCATGTCTTTTATCAGGTTTTCTATATTCACTTCTTCAAATTCTGTCTTTTCCAAGAAGTGCCACAAAACTCCCTGCCCTTGCTCAGTAGGAGACACTGATGGGCTTGGAAAGACTGCCATCCATCAGATGGGGCATTAAGCCATGGACCCATGTTGGGAGAGTCATACCTTGTGCACATTATAGAACATGCTGATGGCCTTATAAGAGGCTGCCATTTGTCTCTCAACATCTGGGTCCCCTTTCCTCAACCTTGTCTGAGCCCTCAGGGTCCTCGTGACCTGGCCAATTTAGCCCACTGTGTGCAAAAAAGTGCCACTCGGATAAAACAACCTAACCTTTTCCAAGTGATTAGCACATTATTTAACAACTTTTAAGCGATAATCCATTACAGTAAAGCCTTTGAACTTATTGTAGTCCACTGACTGCTATGGAGAAGTGACAATGAATGTTTACACAATTCCCCCTTTTATGTAATGCAGATAGTTGATTTTAGCTTTTTTTCCCACAGGGATAAAACAATTTGTTTCAAAATCATATATCTGCGAGTGATGGCACATGAATAGAATGACTATATATTTCTGAATAACAAAAATTTTTTTTTTTGGTTTTAAATAAATATTTTTCTCGTTTTGTAATTTTTTTCTCAGTACCATACTTTGAGAAAATTCCAGGCTTTTATCCAACTATACTGAGTCACATAAACAAGTCAATTTTAGAATTAAAAAAAAAACCAATCCATAGAAATAGGTCATGTTATATATCAAATTAAACAGAATTTAATTATGAATTTTATGAAAATAAATTCCCTTACAAGCATATTGATTTTAATAAGCCTTTTTCAATGTGATATGATGAAAGAAAGATCGCACTATACAATTGAGGTTCATTTTGGAAAACCTGATGAATAAAAATAGTTAAATTATATATTTGTTGAAAGGAAATTTCCTCCCAAGTAATATAATATTCAATCTGAAATATGATTTTTATTTCTTTTAATGATTCTTTTCAGTGTCGTATATTTTAAACACGGCCAATGTTATACAACATGACTTGGACTTCTCATATTCATGGGATTTTCTAGACTGGTTAGAAATAGAAAAAAACTTTCTTGGCAGCTTTTTTTGCTAAACATTCTGAATTTTTTCTTTGGGTGTTGGTTTGGCAATCTTGGCCAAGTGCAGAAAGGTTTGTGCACCAAAGCAAAAAAAAAGTGTTATATCGTCTGTGTGGCACAGCCAAGGTACTGAGGGGGGGGGGGGGGGATCACCTTTAAAATCATTCAATGTAAACAAGAAAACTAGTAGTTTAAAAAAATACATATTTTTTTCTAGAGGTAGGTGGGAGTGAAACTTTCTACGTGCGTTTAGTGGAGGGGACGCCTTCTTTAAATTGCCCTCCTACATGACTGCTGATTTTCGTAGCAAGGAAGTCTATTTTGTTTCCCTATCCAAGACATTCGTTTTTCTGAAAATGGTACAAGCTCAGTTTTTTTACTAAAAAACAAGAAATAATAAAAGAAAAATTACATATCCTAATGGGATGTTAAAATATCTGCAACAACTTTTAAGCCAGCCTCTGATCTAGCATAACTCGCAAAGATCGATAAATCAGCTGATCAAAAGATCGCTAACTAACGGAAGTAAATCTATGGAAATTAATTTGCTTCCATATCCGAAACCTCATTTATTTTTAGAAAATGATACCATATCAAAGTTTTGCTGGAAAAGTAATAAATAATAAAATAAAAATTAACACATAGCCTAATGCAATATTAAAATATCCAGAGCAACAAGTTGAATGTAGCAAACTATGAAAAAAACAATACTTATCAATCGGCCAAAAGATTGCCAATTTCCAAAAATAAACTACTGAAATGAAAACTAAGGTTTAAATATAAAAGTAAATACTAACTTTACAAAGGGTATAAAATAAATAAAAATAAATACCCCCTCAAGCAGCTGCTTGCCACAGCAGTCTGACAGGAGCCTGTCAGTTTATATGCCACAGTAGGAGATCTGAGAGGATGGCAGGACCTCAGCAGAAAAACGACACACACATCCATGCCTAAGCTGGACCAAAACTGTAAACAACACTTACAGCACACACAATGGAGATTGCATGTGTCAGCCATCTCTGTCTTGTGTGCTTCAGTGAAACATAACTAATTAAATGCAGCTGCAACCAGAATTTCTAAGAAGGATGTGTTTACTTTCATTTTCGATTTTAAGAGTGGGAAAGATGCATAAGAATGCTGGGGAAAATGATAAAAATAGTCTAGGAATACTGAAATTGGTTTTTGACAGAGGAGAGTGAAACGGGGGGAAAAATGGTGGTACTTATTTTGTAATTACTTCCAAAATCTAACTTTTAAAAATGGCAGTTTTTTTTTTTTGTAAATTTTTAGGAAGTTTTCAAAATTTAAGGAAAAATTTGTTGATAATAGTTCATATCAAACTTGTGAGCTTAAATCAGAAGGTTGCTTCAGCAAAATAGGAACATTAACAAGCAAATTGGCAATACCGTTTAGTGCTTCTAAGAAATTGCAATCCGATGGCTTTATCAAATTATTTATATTTTAGTTTAATAAAATATGCATCAAATTAAAAAACAAAAGATTATTTTGAAGCCTAAATTACATATTTTTATAAGATATGTACCAAAAATTTACAACAGCAGTTTTTATTTTTAAAAAATAAATTTTTTTTGTTGTACTAAAAACGGATACATACGTCTTTTGCCTCTCAATTCAGATTCTCCGAACGTATACAGATAACATGGACACTGGAAGGGTTAAAGACTTGCATGATGTGTTGGTTATTGAATCTCTTCTCATTCAAGTGAAAACTTTGAATATTTTTTATTCAAATATTGTTTGTCAGTGGTACAGCCTGACTTATATTTGTTTTTCAGTGGAAATTTTCAATGCATTTTTCATTCACAAAAAGGTTTTCCCTTATTGTGCTAGAGAATAAAAATATTGTTTATATGAAAAGAGCATTTTACTTGGATTAAGCTTAACACAGTAAGTTGGACTATAGCTGTTCAAGGCCATGCACATGCAAACTTGTACTACTGTTGGCATCTTTAAGGATAATTATTTTTGTGTTAATAATAGAATAGTTGTTTTGTCACATGCAAAAATATGTACGTTTGACGAGAGTTGCACAAGGTCTGGATCATCCTGCAATGTTATTTATTACATTACCTCAATCATGTGAATTTAGACAATATAAATAGGTTGTACAAATGTGAACTATGCTTGCTATTTTTGACCAGAAGTTAATTTTGTTTAATGCTTGATGTCATTGCACCAGTTTTATATCTGTATAAAGTACTGTGTTTGGTTAGGCACACAGCTAGTGACTTGGATTAACAGCTGGTATGGCCGAGTGGTTAGCGCACTAGGCTACGGATTTAAGGGACCTGGGTTCAAGCCCTGGGTAAGGCATGGATGTATGTGTCGTTTTTCTGCTGAGGTCCTGCCATCCTCTCAGATCTTTTACTTTGGCATATAAACTGACAGGCTCCTGTCAGACCTCTGTGGCAAGCAGCTGCTTGAGGGGGTATTTATTTTTTTTTTATTTTAATCAAACTCTGGCACATTTTGTGGATCCCTGAATATAAGACAGCAATTTTAGTATTGAAGAGAAATTTGACAAATACTTTTCAAGTTTTATATATATAGTAGGCATTATATCTTGTTTTTGATTTATTTCAGGAAGCAACTCAGCCTCCAAAAACCTGTGGTCATCAACTAAAAGCAAATGAGCCAGTGAGAAAGTCAAGGTGGTTTTGTCAACTGCTATGACAAGATTTGGTTAATAAAAATTATCAAATTATCTCTGAAACCATTATTATTTTGTACATATTATAAACATCTGAAAACAATGAAATGAGAACAGGATCTTAATGAGTTGTATGATATTAACTGATATATTTTTGTAATTTGTACATAATGCAAAAATGCCACCATTTTTTGAATATTTTAAATGTATTATTCAAAAGAATTTCTTTTTATGGTGGATCTCTGCTTTGAAAGCAATGTATTGGAAACGCTTTGTACTTCCATCTTTTTAAGTGTACATTTTCTTAGTGGTACATGCCAGTTACCTGTTCCATACATATTAACAGGAAAACTTTTAATTGCTGTGATGATTTTTGTTTTTTCAGTCATATTTGACTGGTTGTCCTGTTTACTGTTATTTCATCAAAATTAATTAGCTCAATCTTGATATCTAGTGTTTATGTGCATAAAAATAATACCAAAATACTTTTGTTTCCTAATGCTGAGAGAATTGTTATTAGTATTGTAATTGCATAAATCTCAGTGTGCATGCTATGGGTGATAATTTGTAAGATCACAAAAATTTATATCATGAGTAAAATGTATTAAAATACTCTGTGATTTTAAATATCATGGCTGTGTTTTTTGTTCCTCTGGTTATGGGAATATACATATGTGGGTAGTATATACTTAAGATAGACACTTCCATCAAAGTATGCTAAGTGTATAGGTCCCAGTAAACTTCAATGTACATAAGGACACTTCTGAAGCCCTTTTTTGTTAGTGAACAAGTTTTGTTTAGGCATTGTGTACTTGCTAGGTATAAGAAATAAAATTTAGCAATTTGGATAAGAAAATTCTTCGGTAAAATTTCTGTTTCTAAAAGATCTAGAAGAAATTATTGTTTAGAACTTAACAGTTTTTAAATGATGGATATTATGATCACAAATGACGAGTTTGTTTATATAACTTAAAAATATTAAAATTCTAGAATTTGTACTGTAATACTTTTGTATTTTAAAATAAATGAATGCCTTTGGAGTAATGTATTCATTACTAGATTCATTCAGTTAGTACAATCGAAAACATTCTTAATGTTTTTGCATACATTTATAAAACACATATGAACATTAACAACAATTTAAATATTTACATTTATATTTTAATATATTCCATTTGAGTTAATGTTTCATCTGTTTATATTTTTGTTTAATATTTAGCAGTATAGATTTAATGTGCTTCATGTTTGAGTCAGGAATTCTAAAATTATTTTACAGGTAAATGTTTCCCTTTCAAAATACAGAACTGCTGATATATTTTAAGGATTATTTTCTATTTTATAATATTATAGTATCAGATTTTAAATAGTATATTCATATTTTTTATTGCAAAAATTTACTAAATTATAGAATTATAGAGGTAAGGTTAACCAGGATCCCAAATCAGCCACAATAATAGGTTTATTAACTACCCAAATACATCATGAAATCGTTAAACATATATTTGTATTACATACATAAATCATTAACTATCATATTTGTGTACATTCCATAAGATTATAAATATGTGGATTGAATTTTCTTCTTAAAGTTCAATTTTCACTACTACTTTAATCAAAATCATAGTCATGTCTTTTAATAGATCAAAAAAAAAATCTTTCACAGTCTTTGCTAATGAAAATTATGAGATTTTTTTAATGGTTCAATGATATGATTAATAGAATGGCCAACTTGAAAATTTAATTTTTATTCTGGCTATATTAGCATTTTGAAAATCTTGCTATTAGTCTAAAATATTTGAAAATTTGTTTTAAAAGGGGTAGTGAAGGTGGCTTATGTTTTTCAAATTGTTTCATGCTATCTGTGACTTTTAAAAAATTCTCTTACATATTCAACTGAAACATATTGCATGTTTGTGTGTGTGACCAAGTGCTTTACAATGTGAGATTGCAGTAATTAATCAAATATTTTGCGGAAAAAATTTTCGCCGACATTCCACAAAATATTTATTGATTTATCAACGCCAAAAGAGCAGCAGGTAACACTGTGATTATCATCCATGTTTAAGTAGTTATTAAAATACTCAGTTTGATATTCTTTTATACTGTGACAGATTAATAGAATTCAACATCATAAAATGCATTAATATATCCAAAGAATTTTTGTTCAAATCCAGGGGCAATTAAAATGTTATTGCTGCAGAATTTATTTTAGTTACTACCTTATGTTAATGATTCTGAAAAAGAGTGAAATTAATATTAAAATAAGTTAAACATAATGTAATTAATAGCCAAGATTAAGTTTTAGTAGTGCTTGGATAAGCTATGATATTAGCAAGTTTTAAGTCTGAAGCCAAAATTGTGTAGTAAGAAGATGGTTCATTTAAATATTTTTAGTTAAAAGCTCAAACCGTAGTTGCTCTGTAATTATTTTTCATTGAGTTTAAATAACTAAAACCTTGTAACGATTTACCTTAACGTATATGATAATCAGTTTGGCAGTGGTTGTGCAGGACTTAAAAGAAATAAAAGGTCTAAAATAGATAAATTGTTTGGATTGCTTTTTGCATGAGCAGCACTTTTTGCTTCACATGGGTTAAATGGCTGAATCATGAGGACATTAAGATTCTGAATAATGTTTAGATAGGAGATCCAGTGAATGTCTGTTAGGAGAGCAGATGGAAGATTTTTGTCAAGGTATGGCTCTCCTCTCCTGTATGTAAAACTTTACCAACCATTTACCTGAATCCAATTGAAAGCTTTCTGACTGAGGACTGAGGTAGAACATGATAAGATAAAATCTTGAGCAGAGTTGGAACTCATAAAAAAAGGAGGTGGTGGGTAATGTAATTCAGCCTAACATGTCAGCTCTTTAACATAGCTATGAGCATAATTTTTGTGCAGTAAACAGTGGAGAAAATGCAAAACTACAAATCTATTAGGGTTAATACAACATCTATTACTATCAATTGACTTAATCTTCAAGTTCTACTTCATACAACTTCTAAAATATTTTTTTCTGAGATGCCACTGTTAGTGGTAATAAATTGTGTAATATTGAACAAGTATATTTTTTGGTATGAATAATCTTTGCAGAAAAATATGCATTTTAATGAAAATATTTGTTGGTCTTGCATGGCAATTACAAACTTTCTTGCAGGATGTTGTAAGAAGTGTATCCATTCCTGTTTTATTAGGTTTCTATTTTTTTTATTTTAATATATTTTTTTTGTTGTAATCAGCGCTGCCTCTAAACTGGGCCATGTGTGACAATTCATCAAGTACCATACACCTAATTATTGCCATTATGAACATTCTCAGCAATGGTGACTTGTACATATTTCGGTAGATTCAAAGAAACTTTTGTCATATAATCAGCACTTCGTTGTGTTTCTGACAGGACTAAATAAATATAACTTTTGCTCCATATTCACTATGCTGGACTAGAAAATTACATAAGTTTTTTCTTTTAAATATATAGTTCACATATGACTATTACTTTGATATTAGTATAAATACCAAAATATGGATGGAAAAGAAAAGAAACTTTATAAAATGTATTTGAAATTAAATTGAAAAAATCATTATTAATGTAGTAGGAAATATATTTTATGACTCAATAAATTTTTGAAATAATTTTGAAAAGAAATATTAAGGTTGACTCTTACCATACACACCAGATTTCTCAAATGCCATTCTATCAAAATATATATAATGGTCAATCTAGATAGAATTTTAATCCATTTTATAGCTTTGCTAAATGGCTTTATTCTTTTTTACCAAAAATATTCAACCCTCTTCCAAATAATAAGCTGAAAAAATTTTATTTTGCTGTAGTGGGATTTGAACTCACATATTTCATGAATTCCATGTCTACAGGAGTCACCTCCTGTGATACTTTATTATTGAATTATTGATTTAACACGAGCGATATATATTATCATTCATCCTATGTGACAACACAGTTGTTAGTTTCCCTACAGATGGTGCCACTGTTCAAACAAATGCAAATGTGAGAAAGTTTGTAAGTCGCACCAGCTGAAGAAAAAATGTTAGCTGTTGATGGTGTAGTGGCATGTTTGTAGGAGATGTGGGTTCAAATCCCACTCAAGGTGAAACCAATTTTTTCAGCTTATTATTTCATGAGTTCCATGTCTAGAGGACGTCTCCTGTGATTCTTTACTGCTGTATTCAAAATATTTGAAAAATATTTTATAATTTCTACAAGAGGAAAAAAATAAGCATTATTAAAACTACAAGAAATAAGAACTCTGACAATATGTGTTTGAAAATCATTATTCATTTTCATATTGCATTATTAAAATTATTGTTCTGAATAGCTTTGGTTCAACTTTTTTCTTAGTTCTTTAGTAATGTATTGTATTTTGCAGAATGATATGCACACTTCTTCCTATTTACACCTAATTTTGAGTATTCAAAACTAATATTTGTTATTTTTACTTGTGTAATATGTCCTCTATGCCACATGTCATGAATCAAAAATGGCTTGCTCTTGAATCCTTATTACATTTAATAACAAGAAAGTACAGTTCACATAGGATTCTACATATGCATAACAAATGGAGTTCTCCATGCTAAACAAAGTGGTTATAATATGCATTTTGTCAAAAATGTTAGGTCCCTATTTTGTAAATACCTTAGTACATATTTCATGTATCTCAGTTTGAGTTATAGTAAAATAAATATTTTTGGAAGTAGTATCTTCAGGGTTGGGGAAATTCGTTCTTCCATGGCAAGTGAATTTTCTGTCATGACTTGTTACTTTCAACGTTAGAAAAAAAAGCAGTGTTGTTAATTTCGTTTGATTCACATAAAAGCAGGAAACATTTTTGTCCCTCCCACCCACATTGTTATATGCTTTTGATTTAACTTATGGTAAAAACTGCTGGCTGATCAGATTTTTCTGACTTCACTACCCTGGGAATCTGTATATTAATCAGTCATCACAATTATGCCCCAGTGATTGCAAAAAAAAAAGTTTCACTTCAGTTTTCTAGTGCTCATAGCTTAAGGCAGTGGTTCTCAATCTTTTATGCTTTGCATACTCCCTGGAAATGTGTATGTAACTGGCATACCCCTTATGTAGATAGATAAAACTAGTTATAGTATAATAATGCTAACTTAACGATTTGTAACTAGATCTAGCGACTTCTGAGCTCTCACTGCATAACCCAAAAAACGTTGAGAACCCCTGGCTTAAGGAACAGAGAATGTTAAAAGTCTTCATGAACAAATTAAGTGGTAAATTGAGGATATAGGATTCTCATTAGGGAGCCCCGTTGTTTCATGCATATTATTTGTGTGGGCTGTTATTAATGGATACAGTTTTAATTCATATTTAGCCAGAACTCCCCATTTGCTTTTATCTGATCTTTACAGGGCCTTTGGAAGAAATTTAGGTAATGAAAAGTGTTGTAAAAGACAGTATAGTTATATAATCCATTAGACATAATGTTGCATAATCATGCATGTGTTGCATGCATATTACATATTTCTTGCCTCATCTGCTATTGAGATAGCTACTATCCATCGGGTATGTTATTGAGATACCTATTATCCATGAAGTATGCTATTGAGATCTGTCATCTGTTCTTGAGATGTATTCCAGCTATTGTAATTACTCTTTGATATGCCCAGATTAGCTTGGCTAGTTTAATAACTATACTAGAAGTTGAGTATTACAATACTCTTTAAAGAGTTGTTTTTTGATTATTTTCCAAGTCAGCAATTCCCAAATTGTGGTATGCAAGTTTAGTGCCAACATTGATTCATAGATAGATTTGCATAACATTGCAACATGACAAATGCAAGAAAATAAATAATTTTTCAGCACTATTTATTTTGCTCATATACCTTATTTGAAAATACTTTTTCCATTAGCAAAATGTTTTGTAAGCTATATTTACCTAATATTGGTAACAAAAGCAATTGCTAGGCATTTGGTGGTATGTGGAAAAAAGTTTGGGAACTGCTATTTTAAGTAATTGATTCTGTTTATTCATGTAATTGGAAAACAGCTTCTCTAAGTGACTATAGTGAGAGTATCTAATTTAGAATATTGTACTCTTATATATCAATATATAAATACATTGAAATATAAGTAGAAATGTGTTATTCCCATGTTTGTATTGTGTTCATGTTATATGTTATTAACACTATTGTAAAGATTTAATTGTAACATGCTAAGAATAGAAGTAATTTAGGGATAAAATAATCCTGATGAAAATGGTAAATAGTATAATAGTATTATTTTCTTTAGGACTGGTTTTTATATTCCTCAGGAAGTTTCAACTGAAGGGGGTAGTTAAAGCATTAATACATTTTATCAATTAAGTTGTATAAAAATTTTCAAATGATAGGATGGTATCGTTTTTAGATAGTTATTGTGAACCATGAGCACAAACCCATTTATATCTATATCTTGCTGATTGAATTTTCAAGCTTATAATTTTTATTGTAAGACTAAACAGAAACTGTTTTAAAATCAATATCAGTTCCTGATCATGCTAAAATATTAATACCCATCTAAATTCACATGGCAATCCTTGCTAATAGAGATCCAGTAGTATTTATAATATAGATTTAACTTTTATTTGTAACCTCAGGATGCTTTAAAAAATTTAATAAAATTCATTGTTAATGCTAACAAATTAAATATAAAAGCATATATGAACAAAAGTATCATAATATGGTGCAGCATTTTGTATTGTGCACATATAATATGGTGCAGCATTTACTTCCATTGCACTTAATATAAACAGTTTTAAAAATCTATTGCTAATCATATTTACAGATTTTGACATACTCTCAAAATTTAAATCTGGTTAAGCTAAAAAACTTTGAATGCAATTTAGCATCAGTTAGTGCAACAGTTCTATATTATTGGGTCTAAACTCAGTAGCAGAAGAGTACCATAGCTTTGACAGTCTTTCGAAATGAATTGGAAAATTATCATAATCGTAGCATTTAATAACAGTGTTTTGAATTCTCAGAAACTCGCATCGGGACATTCATTAAGCTTTTTTTTTCATTATGTTAAAGATAATTAAAAATCATAGTTTAAACTCAAGGAGAGAAAAAAAATAGCTAGCATTAATATATGTATTGGAGGTTCATATGCGATTTTAACATAACATCCATGTACCTCCTGTAATGTTATCATTGTAGTGTATAGAGGCTTGATTTTATAGTTGAAACGTAAAGTTGTATTCTGGAAAGTTTCATTCACTTAATTTCCTGTGAGTAACTGTTGGGGAATTTTTCAAGTGAAAGAACACTTAAACCATTTCCAGGCACGAGACCTTTTTGTAACATCAGTAGTGTAACCACCAGTTTGGACCGAGTGGTCCACTAAATTAAATTTTTATTTTTAACAGTATGATGATATTTAATATGAAACATGGAACCATCAACCCCCCCCCCCCCCAAAAAAAAAAAAAAAAAAAAAAAAAACAAACAGTAAGCTACTCAATCGGTTGATAGTCATGTGAAATGAGAATCACTATCATCTAACAGGGTCCTAAGTGCTTTTGGAATTCTGAAGACTGCCGTGGTGCTTTTTCACAGGCTAATTTCCTGGTAGTACTTTCCCAATGTCATCAAGCTTTTAAAGGTTTCAAAATAATAATCACAATATTTAATTCCTATGTAAAAGAAATTGATGCACACAACTGTGAATAGTGCAATATGTGTAAATTGTTAGTGCATGCAATTGTTATTGTTATTTTTCACATGGTATGTTTGCTATAGTGCTATTTTTTTATTTGTTCTAAAATCTTACATTTTGAAATGTACTTGGAAATTCTTTTCTAGATTAATGCTTTATGTATTAGTAATGTTAAGCAATTTAAAGACTGTGGTCTAAGAAAAATGCTTGTCGTGTACATAATGGCTATTTGTTGTGAGCGAATGAACATATTTCATGCAGAGCTGTTTGTTGTATTATACAATAGATTAAAGAGAATGAAAATTATTCACAAAATGTGATAGTGTTTATGATTTGGAAGTATTGTGTAACTTGAGAAGAGAAAAAATTATTAGTGTTGTAATATACTTAAATGGTAAATGCTTTATTAAATTTCTTTTGTGGTGGTAATTTTCATATTTCCTCTCTATATAGTTATAGAATTAGAACACATGTTAAATTTTATCCGTGTTATTCTCTTTTATAGCATAAAAGCCTTTTTTTTCCCTACAAGTTAACAGTGTTGACGTTTATAAATACTTAAAAAAACATATAAACAAGAACTCATGAAATAATAATTGAAAAAAACTTTTTTCATCTTATATTTTACAAGTTCCATGTCTACAGGACACATCCTATGATTCTTTTCTACATAAACAAGAAATTTAATTGTTCACTCAAAACAATAAATTTTATTTCTGCAGAATGTTTATAAACATTATTTAGTTCAAAATAAATTGTTAGCCATTAAAGTGCTAGGCAACTTATGAGCTGTATTCCAAAGAAGCATTAGTGTCATGAGAGAGGCAGTTTTTAT
The DNA here is from genome assembly GCA_038380435.1 of Ryuthela nishihirai. NCBI lineage: Eukaryota > Metazoa > Arthropoda > Arachnida > Araneae > Heptathelidae > Ryuthela > Ryuthela nishihirai. The sequence continues at coordinate 61,710,134 of JAWZYU010000030.1, forward strand.
TTTCAGATTATTCCCTATATACTACAGATTTATAATTTACTGACCAAAAATATACATTTATAATACCATCTAAATATTTACCAATATTTTGTACTGTTTTGTTAATAAAGCAGCATATAAATAAATTGAAGTTTATTCAAAAATTATGTGGGAATATTAATAATGCTATGTAAATGTATAAATACTTTGCTAGTGGGAAATACGCGTATTAATTTTCCAAAATATTTGGTGAGTGAAAATATGAAAGAAATTATATAAATTTTGTTTCCAATATCTTCTATTTTTCCAGATGTTTTCTTCAGTTGAATTAAGAGCTTTTATTTATTATGATTGAATATTAAAGTTGAATAGACTCCTTTTGTCAAAACCACAAGTATACTCCAGTATCTTTAATTTAGCAGCATTAGGGTACAGACTAAGCCAGATCATGGATTTTTCCTGAACCATGGATTCTCCTATTTTTTATCAGCAATTAAAAACACTGTACAGTGCCAAATTTCAACAATTCATCTTTTTTTTTTAACTTATATAGGTAATTATAAAGCTGTTAGAAAGCAATAAACACCAGTGCAATGCCATATATCAATTGCACCTTATCATTTGCATTCATTTCAAGCATGTTTTAGTGTTACAGTGCAGTATTTCAGTGTTACAGTGTGTATGAAAATGTATACAGAGAAAAAATTGTCTTGAGCTGTATAGATACCGAACCCACGACCTCCTGAGGACATGTCAGATGCTATGACCATTGAGTTACTGGCTAATGATCAATCTCCTCTATTGCTGATGTTAATCTATACCCCATTTAGTTTGACCCTATGATATATAGACTTATTATCAATAAGAGGTCGTGGATTTGGATTCCATCCGGCTCAAGACAGTTTTTGTTCTACACTCATTTCTATCACGTACTGAAACAGCCTAACGTGATTAAATGTTGAATAAACCAATGATGTGCTGTGCATTAATTTGTGTAAATAAGCTTAACTGTTGAATGAAGTCTGAAATCTAGTTCGTCCATTCCATCAATTTAAGATGAGATTCTGTAAAAGTGGCCAAAAATTAGTCTAACCCTCCTTTACCGTTAATGGTTCTTAATTTCGGAGCAGTTTCATTGGGTAGACAAAGTAAATGGAATTTAGACAGTTTTATGATGTCTAGCTGCTGCTGTTGTTTTGAGCTATTGTGTTCATTTTGCCATCTGTCTGTCCTTCTGTAGACATTAATTTTTTTTGTTTTTAGAGAGAAATAAAAAATTATTAGTTGGATTGATATTGATGAAATTTTTAGATGCGCATTTTCCGAATCTCACAGTAGCTTTTAACAGTGCCTTCTAACTGTGAAAAAAAAACTGGAAAATATAACTTGAAACGAATATTGAACTGAATCAGAATTTTGGTGATCAAAAGTAATGACTCCTTACTGCTTGGGGTAGTAAAAAGCATTTTTTTTTAAAGAGAAACGAAAAATTATCTTAGTGTTTATGGGTAGTAATAAAACATTACTATTTGCATTTTCTCAATCATATATTAATTCTAATTTTTCACTGTTAGTTGCTAAAGCTGGAAAGTAAAAAAAATCCATTCTCTTTGAAAATAAGCATCCCATATTCGCCACATGTGATATATATTCTAGCTTAGGATGTTAAATACATAATTCTCAAGCAACTTTCGTTCTTAATGGCCAACAGATTAATTAGTGTGCGGTGTAAATATATCCTGATCTAGTTTTTGCATTTGGCACTGCAGACCAATTCTAACAAAGTTCTGTTTGAATGTGATTTGCAGTCAATATCAAAGTGTCCCCCTTTTTCTCATGCTTTTGGGCACACTGTTTATAACTCGATTTACTAATCTATAATTTTGTCTGCATAAACACGGCCAGACCAACACAGTCTCTCCCTACATAAATGTTGCATATAAAGGTGGTCATCGACTCTTTTGTTCAACCTAATTTATATCCAAGCCACTTAATAACCAAGATACTGTGCCAACATTTAGAATCAAAAGCATGCATTTTCCTATTATCTTGCAAAGTGTCTGTTTCTTTATCGTAGCAAACTTAACACAAAACACACGGTAAATGTGAAAACGGGGATTATATATCTGTTCATGTCTAATGCAATATTTTTTCTCAATCAAATTCGTGTTTTTTAAAAAGAAGAGCGGGAGCTTATTTTTGTGATGTTTAGGCAGTTTGCTGTCGCTTAAAGGGCTAGAAATTAAATCCGACATAAACGAAAAAGAGTGAGAATGATTTTTAAAAAAATGTAAAGCGATAATAATTATATAAACTATATCATGTAAAACTCGCACTTCAAAAATTTCTTAAAATATAATTTTTAAATGTCAGGTTGTATCTACAGAAAAGTTCACTGGAATTATGCTTTTCTTGAAAATCTTTCCACATTTCAAGATCTATACTTTAAAGCAGCAGTGCCTGGATAGTTTGAATCAGTTCCTCTGAAGTGCAGGGCCTCTGACTGCTGTGCATAAAAGGGCCATACAGAGGTCAAACAATCCAACCTCCCATTCTTCAGGGGGCGGGGGGCTCAGTCGGTAGCGCGCCAGGTTCATAATCTGCAGTTCCCAGTGCTTTTAGTAAAGTATACTCAATCTCTTTAACTGTGAAAGCGGTTTTTACGGAGAAATGTCACTAAAAATAAATTGAAGATCTCGCGTAAATCTTTCTAATTCACCATTCTTTTTTATGTTTGGAGTTATTAAGGTGAAAACATTTACTAACAACACTGTTATACTAATTTTGCTACTGTTATACCAATTCTAACATTTGCAAAATTAGAATAATTATACAAACTTCTAACGCAACATTTATTTTAGTAAGTGAACTTTAAAAATAGCTTTTTACAGAAAATAATGTCACTGATTACCTCCAGGGACATATTTCTGTATAACTCAAATTTTCACGAGAATTTCGATATACAGAAATATTTCTTCAATAAAATAGTGAAACTGGAACATTTACGTCGCTTTTAAATGTTCATTACAAGAATATTTTTCTTCAAAATACGCGAAAAGAAAATAATTTTAAACTTTCAAAATTATGCTTATTTCAGCAAAGGATATAGGGATCAATGTGTTTTAATTAGCATTTGAGGTTAATGTGGAAAGTGTGTACGCAGATAAGCCAGCTTCCACAACGTTTTAAATATCAACGAAAATGTGATTTCATTGAAAGCTTCCACTTCAAGGGCATTAATCCGTAAAATAAGGCTATATTCGACGCTATGAAAGTACAAATTTCGTTTTCTAGTGGCTAAATGAAAAAATTCCAGATTTGGTAAAGCCAAAGCTCTGGCAAACTATTCTGAAAATATTAGTAATACTTGAGCAGTAGAGATAGATTCGAATATTAAGAAAAGCTATTTTCCGATTTTTAAGATATAATTAAATTCAACGTACTTCACATAAACTAGTAAACGAAGTGATCTGTCGATTTCCAGAATTCACGTTTCTTTAACTGCCCAGATATTTTTCTTGTGCGATCTTTTGGGAAAGCTTTCATCAATTTCCCTTTGCAGAATTAGTGCAGCCGAAAACAGCACAATGTGTCATTTTAACAAGCTTAAAAACCTTAAGTTTATCGAAGAAAACAAATGAGGATTATAATAGGCGATTTGCATTAAAACCGATCTAATTCAATATAAAACCAATACACGTGTAAACTTTACCTGTAACTAGAGATGTGTAGTTCGAGTGAACTATTTCCTGTGCTGAAGTAGTTTGAGAACTAGTTTGTGTATTAAAGAAAAGTTCACTATTTCCTGTTTCGGAAGATAGACTACAGTGTTTGCGAACTATTCGTTCACACCGGAGGCTACGTTCAAACTGAATTGTCAGTCGCAGATAAAGGGGAAGACTGATAAGTGTCCCCTGGCTCTCGATACCAAGGTCTCTTGTTCTAAACCAGCTGTAGATGAATTTTTTTTTTCCGTACAGGTGCTTTAGAGTTTCCGGGCCTCGTTCATAGAGGCATTGCGATACCTTCATTATATCCATGGGGTCTATAGGTACTGATGTGCAAAATGCCTCTTTTCAAAGATTCGATTCCTTTGAATGGAGTCGCTTAAAAGAGTCATTAAAAAGATTCGTTCTTTTGACTCATTTGATTCTTTGAGTGAGCCGCTCAGATGAATCGAATCAGTTGCTAGTTAACGTAACCCAGAGAGATTGGTTAAAATCATTGAGGTAGTAATACTAGAGACAGGACTGGTCACAGACGGCTGTCTGCCTACTGCTTAATGAGGCAAGATACTCGTGATGCTTTGCGAATTGGCTGCGAACAACGATGAAGGCTATTTAAAAATGCTTAACAAATGATTTAAATGAGACAGAACTTTGCTGTTTTTTGTTTTTTATTTCAATGAGGTTATTCCAATGTAGTAATTAAAGCAAAACAGATTTAATACACACTGATTTATATCAAATGAAAAGCGAAGACGCTGGAAACTGCTTCTCTTTCAAATTGAGATTTTGTACGAAAATTAAAAAAATATTCGATATGTTCTTAATATATGATTAAAGCTGAACTAAATTGACTGTAAACTTAGCAGACTTTAATTTGAGCCCATTTCAAACAGGAACAATGGTAGTAATAATGTAATGTGGACTATTTCATTCATTAGTTTTAAAATCTAATACATGATCAAATCATTCAGTTTAAGCGAAAGCCCTCAAAATTTATAGACCTTAATAGTGCAAATCTGCGCCTCATTTAAAAAAACGTGAAAAGTCACATTTATTTTCTTCTTTCATTAAAAAATATTAATTTTTATTAAAAATTGAAAGAAATAATCAGAGTAAACGTTTTTTTAATTCAGCTGAGGCAGGAAATCTAACCTCCCAATAAGTGACACAATTTAATTTCATGCTATAAAAAAAACACAAATATAATAAGTTTGTTATTTAGCTGAAGCATAAAGAAATTCAAGCTCCCCTCCCATACAAACAAATTGCATAATTGAAATTTGATGTTATGAAACAAATATTGTAAACTTGTATATCAGTTAAGGCATAAGGAAATCCTAGGTCACACACACACCAGTGACATAATTGAAATTGCATGCAATATATATATTAAAAACAAAATAATTTATACTTTCTCATTTCAACTAAGGCAGAAGGAAGGCAAGCCCCCCTTCCCCCCACACAAATGACATAATTGAAATTTAATGGAACCAAACCAAATATTCTAAAATTTTATATCAGTTAAGGCAGAAGAAAATCCAAGCTCACAAAAACAAATGACATAATTGAAATTGCATGCTATATATACATAAAACAGTAATTTACACTTTCTCTCATTTCAACTAAGGCGGAAAGAAAGGCAATCCCCCCCCCCCCACACACACAAATGACATGATTGAAGTTTCATGCAACAAAAACCACATATTGTAAATTTTTATATCAGCTAAGGTAGAAGGGAAACCAAGGTCACACACACACAAATGACATAATTGAAATTTCATGCTATAAAAAAAGAAAACAAAAATGCACACTATTTTCATTTCAGCTGAGGCAGTAGGAAATTCACATCACACACAAATAATATAAGAAATGAAGTTACTGCAAAGTATATTTTTGTCACTGTGTTTTATGCAAATTTAGATGTTTGCTCTAATATGATGCCTTTTAATTTTTCTGTCACGTGTCTCTAAATGGTGGTCTAATTTTAGCCTATTCTTTTGTAATGTTTCTTTTTCATATTATAAGCATGATTGTCGAATTCCACATCCAATTCCCTATTACTGATGTGACTATCTAGTGATATGAGCACCAACATGCATTAAAGCCTACGTAGGACATTAACCTGAATTTTTTAATTAGGTATGAAATGGTTGTTGTTGAGAATTTAAAGTTTTCTCCCGGAAGACACCAGTAATTTTTGCAATTGCACACACATACTGTGAGAAAGGCGAGAAAACCTCAATTTTTAATATTAACCTTTAAAGTGACAAAAGCTGATTAATCAGTTTCCAAAAATGCCTACAAAAGAACCTACAGCATGCCTTTTTTAGGCTTTCCTACCATTTTTTTTTCCAGAATTAAATGCTTTTTCTTTTGATATGTTATTATTTCATTTTGATATGTTATTTCATTCATTAGTTTTTCATAATAGGGCTCAAAAGTCGTTTCTTAAAGAAAAAAAAATAGTCTTTGTAAGGGTTAATAAGTGCAGACACAACATTCTATGCAAGAAATTTTTCATGTTTTTTTTTTGCTATAAAGACAGCATATAATAACATTTTTGAATTTCAGAGAAAATAGACACAATGACCTTCATTGCTTTACTGTGATTGCTTGATATCATCCACATGTGAGAAACACCTGAAATGTTACTGGACATTTCATTATCGCTGCCAATGATTTTAATTTGATTGGAAATTAAACAATTGTTATTTTTCATATTAATTATCAGCCGGTTAATTATTAACTGCATGTGTGCTCTTTGTAACTAAAGATCATTAGGTTATCATAGTTTCCCTCTTTTTCTCTTATAGCTTAAAAAAAAATATGGTCCTGGCTGAATTTGTAAGTAAAAATATATTTTGAGCCAGACAAACCAACTGTTAAAAAAATAACCTATGGGGATTTTCCAGCTGTATGAAACAAGCAAACATAAAAATTAAGAGTTTCAGAAGCTATATTTGAATTTTTATCATTAGCATTATTACCATAATCTACATATTCACAATAGCATTTGTCATTGAATAGTATTTGTTTCCTAATTGACTTCTCCTCAAAAAATAAAGAGGTTTGAAAGGTCTTACGGGACAACTAAAATCCGTCAAGATCTGGTGACTTGTAGGTTGAGGCCGCTTGTTCCAAACTCTCGGAACTGCTCCTGAAAGTGGGAGAGATTGGTGGGGTGACTATCGAGGTCACTCCCCACAAAACTTTGAATTCATCTCGGGGGTGTGATAACTGAGTGGGGCGTCCTCATAGTCACCGAGGAGGAAATCCTCTCAGACTGGGGCTCACTCCCCAAAGGAGTAGCAGCGGTCCACCGGGTTTCGAAGCATCGTGATGGTAAATTAGTACCCACCTGGGTACTGATTGTGTCATTTAACACGCCACTCCTGCCTTCATCCATCAAGGCAGGTTATTTGCATTGTGAGGCAGGGCCGTATATTCTGAACCCTCTGCGCTGCTTTCAGTGTCAGATATAAGGTCATGCCCACACAGCTTGAAGGGGCAAACCTAGCTGTGGCAGTAAGGATCACCTCGATCCTGACTGCACAGCAGAAAAGGAAAGCTGTGTGAACTGTAGTGGCGAGCTTCCGGCGTATTCCTGCGACTGTCACAAGTAGAAGGAGGTTCAATGCTTAAAAGTAATGAACATCTCTTACGCTGAGGCGAGAAAGCTCGTTGCACCACCCCTCCACTTAGCAAGGTATCCTATGACAGTGCAGTCATTGGAAAGCCCATCATTCCAATGACTTTGGTGGCAGTGCAGACCAACGTCAGTACTACCTAGTGAATTTTTCTCACCTGCAACAAGATACCTCCTGCTGCAGGTGAAACCGAGGTTGGTGTCGACTTCTACATCAACCCAGTTTCCATTCCTGCAACTCGGCCTTCCACCTCCAATGGAAGGCCCCCTACTTCCGGTCCTCAGCCACCTAGACCTTCCAAACCAAAGGGGCCTCACCGGGGCTCATAAAGAAAATCGTCACTCCTCCACAAATAGCGGCCACCGATCCATGTCCCTCACGTGATTCCGAGGTCATGAATACAGACCGCCCCCTATTAAGTAAACCGTCTTCTGCGATAATTAAGCTGAATAGGAATTCGTTGTCTGCCCACTCAAGTCCTGAGATGGTCACACTCCTACAATGGAATTTTCGTGGATTCCAGAGGAATATTGACCACATCAAGGCCATCCTTCAGGCACACCAGCCCATCTGTGTGTGCTTCCAGGAGACATACAGCGTCACAAATCCCGCATCCAGCACTTTTCACTAGTTCACTGGGATGCAGATGGTCCAGCTCGCCGGGGTGTTGCCATTCTTATGAGCAACCATTCTCCATTCCAGGTCGTACCCCTCACCACCAACTTAGAGGTAGCCATCTGCCTGTTCATGGGATTCTCCCTGTCTTCTCAGTATATTTTCCACCTGGGAGCATCGTCTTCCAGGAATACCTGGATGACCTCGTTTTGCAGCTGCCGTCCCCCTTCCTCATCATGGGGGACTTCAATGGATACAGCTCACTTTGGGGCAGTGCTGACACCAACTGGAGGGGAGAGGTCCTGGATCCTTCTCTCTCCCTGTTGAATGCTGGGGTCAGTACGTACTTTCACTATCTAAACTGCACATTCACTGCCATTGACATCATCTGCTCCTTGATCCTTCCGCTCTTCACATGAGAGATCGAGGACAACCCTTATGGAAATGATCACCTCCCTGTGATCACCACTGGCATTCAACAGGGAGAGAGAAGGATCCAGGACCTCTCCCCTCCAGTTGGTGTCAGCACTGCCCCAAAGTGAGCTGTATCCATTGAAGTCCCCCATGATGAGGAAGGGGGACGGCAGCTGCAAGACGAGGTCATCAAGGTATTCCTGGAAGACGATGCTCCCAGGTGGAAAATATACTGAGCAGACAGTCAGGGAGAATCCCATGAACAGGCAGATGGCTACCACCTCTAAGTTGGTGGTGAGGGGTACGACCTGGAATGGAGAATGGTTGCTCATAAGAATGGCAACACCCCCGCGAGCTGGACCATCTGCATCCCGGTACCATCTCCCATGGGAGTCCATGCAGCCCTTCATGCATCTCACAGTGGAGGCTTGATCCGGCTGACTGGAGTGGTTTCAAACTGCTCTATGAACTCGATGACCACTCTGTCAGTCAGGAGCCCATCAATATGGCAGTAGCAGAGATAACGGACTGTCATAGATGCAGCTGCATCAACAATTCCTCAAACTTCGACACGGTTTCCTCGTTTTCCGAAACCGTGGTGGAATCCAGATTGCACCAGAGCTCAGGAGCCCATCAATATGGCAGTAGCAGAGATAACTGACTGTGTCGTAGATGCAGCTGCATCAACAATTCCTCAAACTTCGACACGGTTTCCTCGTTTTCCGAAACCGTGGTGGAATCCAGAGCTCATAAGCCTCAGAACAAGGCTTGGGGGGTGTTTCGGAGATATCTGACGTCCCCCAACCTTGAAACGTTCAAATGCACCAGGGGGAAAACTCGTTTCATCCGACGCCAGAGCCAGAAGGAATCTTGGATCAAATATATGTCTTCTATCATCTGCACGACCAGTTCTAAGGTCGTGTGGGATGAAGTCCAGAAGATGGGTGGGAACTACACATTCCACTCGTTATCGATCGTGGAACACAAATGGACAGGCAATTGCAGACACTCTGGGGGAGTCTCTCCTGCATCTCTTCGTCTTCTTACTCTCCCGAGTGTTTGGCCCAGAAGAGCAGGGTGGAAATCTCTCCACTGTCCTTCCACTCGAATGGCCTAGAGCCTTACAACAGGCCATTCACAATGGAGGAGCTTTGCGTTGCTCTGCACACCTCTCGTGCATCTGCTGTTGGGCCAAGCAATGTCCATTATGTCATGCTCCAACATCTCACCATCGAGTAAAGATCGGCTGCTCCATCTTTTCAATTGCATTTTTCTCGAGGAGCAGTTTCTGGACTCCTGGCTCGAGGCCATTGTCTTGGCCTTCCCGAAGCCAGGAAAGGATTCCAAGATTCCCTCTAATTATCATCCCATTGCATTGACGAGCTGTATATCAAAGTGTTGGAAAGAATGGGAAATGCCAGACTCATCTGGTATTTAGAACACCACAACCTTCTTTCCAACACACAGTGTAGCTTTCGCAGGCAATAGTCAACTCTTGACCATCTAATAAGTCTCGAATCAGTTATCAGAAATTCATTTTTACGTCGAGAGCACCTGGTGTCAATTTTCTTCAACATCGAAAAAGCATACGACACGGCTTGAAGATTTGGCATTCTTCGTGACCTCCATAGCTTCAGCTTGAGAGGACACATGCTAATCTTCATCTCTAACTTCTTATCGACACGTTCTTTTCATGTCTGTGTCGACAACACTCTGTCATGGTCATACTCACATGAACAGGGGGTACCAAGGCTGGGTTCTGAATGTTACACTTTTCGCTGTCAAGATTGATTCTATTACTAGCCAACTTCCTGCATTGTGTAGGCAATGTCCTCTATGTTGACGATTTTAGCATCTTTAGCTGTTTGACCAGCATGAGGGTCATTGAAAGACAACTGCAAATTGCCCTGAATGATCTTTTGGTTGGAACGATGGCAAACGGGTTTCGGTTCTCCTCACAGAAGACCGCTTGTGTGCACTTTTGCAACAAACGTAATCTTCACCTGAATCCCGAACTCTGTCTTGGGAGTAACATCATTCCATTTGTGGTGGAGACCAAATTTCTTGGTCTCATATTCGATCGGAAATTGACCTTTTTACCACACATACGTCACCTCAGGTCCAAGTGCATGCGGGCATTGAACATTGTCAAGGTCCTCTCCTCCCTTTCTTGAGGGGCGGACCAATGTTCTTTGCTCCGCCTCTACCGTGCACTTATCCGATTGAAACTGGACTGCGAATCCCAGGTGTACGACTCCGCCCGAGATTCGGTGGTGAAGGTGCTGGACCCCCTCCATCACCAGGCTCTCCATGTTTGCATGGGAGCCTTCCGCACCTCACCGGTCCAGAGTCTATACGTCGAGACTGACGAACCATCTTTATCTCTTCGCCGTCAGCAGTTGTCCCTACAATATGCATCTAAATTTCGATCCCTGCCTGGCCATCCCACTTTTGACTGCGTTTTCAGTCCGAAGTGGGAAATGCTTTACACTAATCGACTGACTGCCATTCATCTATTTGGTTTGCGAGTCTGAGGCTACCTTAGAGACATCAACACCAGTCTCGATAGTGTCACACAGTCGACAGCTGAGCCACTACCACCTTGGCTCGCTATTTCCCCTTCCTGTAATTTTTCACTGTGCAGGACGAGGAAGTTCTTTACACCCGACTGTGTCTACCGGCAACTCTTTGTCAGCCATTGTGCTGAATACCCAGACTTCTTGCCTGTCTTCACAGGTGCTCGAAATCCGGTACATCAATGGGATCGGCCATGGTCTGCTGTGATGTAATCATTTGCAGACCAGATCCCACTGCAGTGTTCGATCTTGACTGGACACCTTGGACACCTGGCAGGCTGATAGCGTGCCTTGGACCACGTGGTGGCTAAGAATCATCGTTGGTATATGCTTTACACTGACTCGCTACAGGCTTTGATCTCAGTGAGGCATTGACCTCACTCAGTTCTTTCTAAGATTCGCCAGCAGCTCCATCATCTGGCAGCCACAACAACCACCCATTTGTGTTGAGTGCCCAGTCACGTTGGTGTCAGAGGCAATTACTTGGCAGATGCTATTGCCAAGTCGGCCACTCCCCTATCCGGCTCTCTGTTGCCAGTTCCATATTTGAATTTCCGGCCACGTTTTACCGTCGAGCTCCGGGCACGGTGGCAGAAATCTTGGTCAGAACAGCTTACCAACAAGCTCTTTGAGATCAAATCTATCATCAAACCATAACAGTCATGTTAATGCAGGAATCGCAAGGAGGAAGTTGTATTTGATCGGCTCCACTTAGGCCATTCGTTTATTAGTCATTCGTTTCTTCTACGGGTGGATGACGAACCTAAGTGTGAGTTTGACACCATTTTGAGAATCAAACATATTTTAGTGTCATGTCCCGCTTTTAAACTTGAACGTCGTTTGCATTTTACTTTTCATGATTTTACATCTGAGCCATTTACACTCGGACGACTTTTATCAGATGAATCGCTTTTTACTCCTGTCTTTGAATTTTTACGTTCTTGTGGCTATTTTAACCGGTCATAATCTTTTACCCTTGTTATTTTTTACATAGGCCTTCTATACCCATTATTATTTTCCAGTTTTTTACTTGTTGTCCTTTTTCGTTTTCTACTTTTATTGGCTTTTGTCTTGTATTTTATCACCTTTACATGTTGCTTTTAAGCTTTGGTTGTGGGTTTTCATGACTTTTATCTGTTTTTTTATTCTTTTTCTTGTCTGGCGCATTATGGCCTTAGTTGCCGATGTGCCATTAAACCCCAAAAAACCAACCAACCAACCCAATGTCTTCAGCCAGCATGTCAGTAATCTCATTATCTATGATTTGGCAGTGGCTAAGGATCTATTGCAGAAAGAATGTATTATTTATTGAAAAAGGAGATGCGATGCATTTTATCTATTATTTCTTTCACCAAGTGTGGATCTATTGAGCTTTCTGAATAGTTGTCGGTAGAATTGAGAACTGATTTGCTATCAGTTGGAATCACAATGTTCTTTTTTTTCACACTTAGGCCACTAACAGCTTCTCGGATTGCTGCTATTTCTGCAATTATAATGGTAGTTTCTATATTGATTTAAAATTTTTTTAATATTCTCTTTTGGGATAAATATGGCTCTTGATGCAATTTCAAATTCTTTATTAACTGAACCATCTGTGTATATGTGCCAATGATTGGGATATTTTTGGTTTAGGCAGGAATGTGTGAGTGCTTTAGATTTTAGCTATAGCATTTACTGTAGAATGGATATTGTTTTGATGCTGCACAATAGAGTCATAAAGTGAATGAATTCTTATATCGTTTGCAGTTTGTGATTTATTTTCTTATGTTTTGGATTTAGTTCCTTGAATTTTTGGGTGCTTCAGAGAGATTCTAGCATAAGGACCACTACTATTGGCTTGTTTGCGCACCCTCTAGCGAAATTTTATATTGTAGGAGACCGCGTGAAACGACTTTTTTTTTTGCATTGGACAGGCCTGAGTCTATTATTGTTGGCCAGCTCGAAGTAATTCACGAGTTTTTGTTTCAGTATTAGGAATATGCTTGATTCTCAAAATATGTAAATTGAATCCAGTTATGTGTGTTTTAGGGATTGTGGTGGGGGTCTAAATTTCAAAGCTAGCTATAATATAGTAAGGATAATATGAAGATTTTATGAACATTTATTGATACAATACACACACAGATATGAGCAGGCGCGGACTGGTAAGGGGCGCTGTAGAGTTCTGGGCCCTTTGTGTCGCGGAGACGCTGAGACCTCATAGGAGCAGGATTTTTTTAAGAACAATCATTGTTATTTTTCAGGAACTCCACAGAGCAGGGGAAAACCTGTTTTAAGCTTCACGTAGGAACTCTGAAAAGAATAAATATTAAAATCTTGAAAAAGGAAACAATTTTTTTATCGTAGCCCCCCCCCCCCTCTCCCTGCTATATCTTGCGTCTTTGAAAAAAGGTTCCAGTCCGCCCCTGGATATGAGCGACATGAGCATAATGGTTTAACTAGATTTTTAATTTTTATCGCTCCAACATTGGGCTGATTCACTTAATGGAACTTTGACTATTCATCTGGGTTCGTTGACAACCAATTGGTTGGTTCATTTATTCAAGATCAAAGATATTCAGCATTACAGATCTTTTCTATAGAATCTTAAAATGGATATTATTATAATAATATCCATTTTAAGATGACTACCAGAACATAACTAGGCAAATTCTTTTTATTATGAATAACTTTTATATCGTTCACATTCCTAAATTTTGGAAGGCATATTCTTTTACAATACTAATCGAGCTCGTAATTATTTGGTTTCTGAATTCATTTGATTCAATTTTGGAGGTAAAAAGAATTATATATTTTAAAATTATATATATAAGAGTCGGCCGTGATGTGAGTAATTAGTTGATATATAGCGCCATCTATATATTTAATATTTTTAAATTGGAAGCAATTTTATTGATTTAATATTTGAATTAAATTTTTCTTTTATTTACGTAAAATAATATTTATTTATTGTTGAATGTTATTAATTTGAAAATGTTCAAAATGTCTAAAGCTATACTCAGCTGCGCAGCTCCGCCTTCAGCTTTCTGCTCAGCTGATCGCTGTTCCAAGATGGTTGCCTCTCTGGGTTTTGCATTATTTTTTAAATCAAAATTTAATAACACAAACAGTTATGACTGCTCTCAATATGAAATTAGAGAGCAAAGAATTACTCTTTGGACTTACTGAAAGAGGTAACGAAGCAAATGGGGGTAAATGCAGCAAGAATGCAGGAAGGAAAGTTAACCCACTTAATGACAAAGACGCCTTGAAAATTCGAAATGGCCTCGGATATGAATCCGGTCCAGCCGTCAATTTGGATAATTCTAAATTATCAACGTTATCTGAAGCTGTTTGTATGAAAAAAAGACGCGGTAGGAAAGTTAATATCAATGGAGATAGAAAAATGCTGACAAAATCGGATAAGATACAAGATCGCTTGCAACAGTCATTAAGGTATGCTTATTAGAAATTCAGAATTTTTACCTTGAAGCATTTCAAATATATAGAATATGCAATTTACAATTTTTCTAATATTATGGTTAGATAAAATGTGATAAATTTATATAAGTAATCTTATATCGAATCATAATAGAATCGAAGGGTTTTCAATTTTGTCCATGTGAGATGGTGACGTTATTGTAACTATGTGATAATTGTAAACAGTTCTATCGTGGTAATATACGCAAATATATATATCTAATCGCCATCGTAGTAGTATAATAGAATATGGTGGTTAGGCATATTAGAATAATTATGCTGTTGTTTTAACCTTTATTATATATCTAGAAATGTATTTTCTCTGTGAACTTAATTTCAAGTAAATTTGGAAGACTTCCTGCTGATGTAGATAACACTTGCTTGAGTTTAAGCCATCCTGATGACCAAGTGGTTAGCATGCTTGGCTGCTGTTAAAAGGGGACCCAGGTTCAAGCCCTGGAAAAGGCATGGATGTGTATTTGTATTGTCCTGCTGAGGTTTTGACTTCTTCACAGACCTCTAAGACATACTATATTGACAGGCTCTTGTCAGATCTCTACGGCAAGCAGCCGCTTGATGGTAATAAATAAAAGCTGAAGTTATTGGCAATATTATGGACAGTGTTGGTTAAGAAATTGTAGCTCCTCAAATAGACGAGATCTGATAGTCAGAGTTCCTTTTCTGCAAAAAACATCTGTGCCACATTTTGCAAATGTTAAAATAATGATAATACAATCATTTAAAATATGTACAATCAGCATTGTTAGGAATATATTAAAATGTAAGACATTTCTTACCAAAGGAGTTACACTTAAAAAAGTGATCAGTACTTTCCCGAAAACTTATATTCATGTAGGCCTGGATCTAGAAAAAAATATAAAAGAGGGGAGGGGCATGTGATGCAGTGAAGCCAGAAGAAGTGGAGGAGGGGGGCAAGTGATGCAATCAAGGCAAAAAGAAGGAGAGAGTAGGGAGTGGGCAAAAGATTGGATTTTCTTTGCAGTATAAAATTTTCTCTGTTAGAAGTATTTAAAAATTTTCTTGAGAAATGTGTAAAATATACACCAGTTTAATATTTTTGCCTCCATTACATATATTAGCATTCTCAAGGGGGTGGGGATTCAGGGCCCCTTCTTCCCAACTCGATCCAGCTCTGCATCCATGTAACATTTTCCTACTGTCATGTCACTGTTTCCTTTATATTGGTTATGGTGTCACTATATTCCTAAATGTGGTGGTTCTTCAGCAGCCTTCCCAGAAATATTCTAGTTAACTTTATCATCTTACTATTAACTACCAATGAATTGAATAAGCATTTTTTTTTTCTTTCCTGCTTTTTATAGTTTGTATCCTATACCTATTTTACCAGTGAAACAAAAATTCAGATTTCTTGACTGCAGCTAAAATACAAGTAACTATAAATATACCTGAAATCAGTGTGATATTTTCTTAAAATATTATAAATAATTCTTAAAAGCATTCTTAGTAGCATTCTTAAAATGTTATAAATAATTTAACAGTTTTGAAAATTAGACATTTTTACATCTAGGCTATGTGTGCATAAGACTGTTATTTTCTGAGCCCAGTGGATAACTACTTTAAGTAATTTATACTTTTAGTTTTTTGGTGTAATGTCTAAATCAGTGGCATACCCAAGGGAGGATTTTTGGGGCTGTAATACCCCTGAGGGCTTGAATAATGATGCTTTCGAAGGAAGCCCCTGAAAATCATTGGTAATTTCTGGGTATGTCACTGTTTAAGTTTAGACATGGAGAAGGGATTGTCTCAGTCATTATGTGCTAGGCTTGTACCTTGTTGTTCCCCAAATTCTTTTTAATCCACACTGCACCTGTTTTCAGATTTTTTTTCTGCTAACCCTCATTCTGCCCTTGGCAAAAAAGGGGACAATGGTGAATACCCAAAAATAATCAAAGGCTTGAGTGGTGCTTTATTTTTAATTACTAAAGTCTTACTGAAAAATTAAAATTCTAATAAAAAATTTCATTTTTAAAAATATTTTCACAATTACAAGAAAAATTCAAAATTTTTATTATGACTGAACCCGAACTCTTCTGGCAAAATATATTCCCATTCATTTGTAAGGGATGAATTGTAATTTTTGTTATAAAATGATGCTCTCCATAGTATGGAATGTTAAGCCATGGTCCTTGTATAGGAAAATCATATCCTATGCATGCTAAGGATGCACTGGATGACAGTGATAAGAGGCTTTCATATTATATATCCCTCCCCCTCCCCAATGCATAGCTTTTTGGGGTCTTTAACCCTTCCAGTGCCCAGGATAATATATCCATTTTTAGTACTACAACAACAACAACAAAAAAAAAGATTTTTTTAAATTAAAATTTCTCATTTGAATTTTTTTTACGGATATCTTATAAAAAATATATAATTTAGGCTTGATAAATAATATTTTTTTTTCACTTGATGCAAAGATAATTTGTTAAAGCAATCTGATTGCCATTTCTTAGAAGCGATATAAGGTATTGCCAATTTGTTTGTTAATATTACTCTCTGCTGAAGCAAACCCTTAATTTAAGCTCAGAAGTTTGATTTGAACTATTATCAACAAATTTTTCCTTAAAGTTTCTAAAATCTCCTGATAATTAACAAAAAACTGCTATTTTTAAAAATAGATTTTGGAAGTAATTATGGAATATGTACCTATTTTTTCAGTTATACCACTGTAAAAAGTGCTATTAAAATTAGTATGTTACTATAAACGTTAAAATTTTTTTACTTCAATAAAAATCAGAATTAAATTCTCTATAATTTGGTATATAACATTACCTATTTCTGTTGATTAGTTATTTATTAAAAATAGTCTAAATTTGACTTGTTTATTGGAATCTGCAACAATCCTGGACTTTTCTTAAAGTATGGTATGGAGAAAAAAATTACAAAATGGAAAAAAAAAATTTACTCTAAACAAGAAAAAAAATTTTTTTTTTTGTTATTCAGAAATAAATAGTCTTTTTATTCATATACATGATAATAATTTTTTTTACTACATGACTCTAAAAAAGTCATATTAAAACTAATTGCTTTTTTGTTAAATATTTTATTTTCAGAAAATCCAGAATTAAATGCTGATTAATTTTGGATATAACATGCCATAATTCCTTTCATTAGAACATTTTTTGCCATATAACTAAAGTTATATTTGGCCTCTGGATGTAAACCAGTTTTTCAGGCTGGACACTGGAATGATGAAGGCTCAGAGCTACGGAGGGGAAGCTCTGAGCCCTTGAAATGGTAGACCATTAGCATTGTATGTCCTTGTTTTAAACCCTAAGTGCAATTTTTTAGTTTCCATCTTTACTATCCAAGTCTCTTATACTTTCACATCTGTTATGTGATTACTTTTGTTCAGTGCTTTCATTTGGTTTTTGGTATTTAACTGGTTATTTAATAACATTTGAAGGGGCGGGTGTGACTCAGTCGGTAGTGCGCCAGGCGCAAAATACAGTGGACCCCCGATATCGCATGTCGGGAGGGAAACAACACCCGCGTTATAAGGTGAACCGCGTTATACCGAGCGGCGCGGTGGCGACACAATAAATTTCACACTGTAAGCTTTTCTTTTACTCATCATGCATACAATAATTAAACACTATTCAAAATACATGCAGGAACTCAATACATACACAATTACTCAATACGCAGTAACAATAAAATGCGATACTCACTAACGCCGCACGGACCTGTATAAACATGTTTGAACTTATCGCGAACATCGCCCGCGCTATAACCGTGTGCGCAGTATAGCGAGCAGCGCTATAACGAAGGTCCACTGTATGTAGTTCCCAGGTTTGAGTCCCAGCTGAATCAGCATTGAAATTTATCTCCACAAAGTTCCCTGCCCTGCCCATGGTCAGTAGGGGACACCGATGGGCTTGGAAAGGCCACTGTCCATCAGATGGGAAGTTAAGCCGTGCCCCGTGTACAGGAGAGCCATACCCTGTACACATTAAAGAACACGCTGGATGGCCTTGATGGGAGGCTACCATCTGTCTCCCAACAGCTGTTCCAGTGGGTCCCCTCCCCCAACCTTCTCTGAGCCTTTTGGGTCCTTGTTACCTGGCCATTTAGCCCATGGTGTGCAAAAAAAAGTGCCGCTAAGAGGTAAAACAACCCAACTAATAACATTTGAATTTCTTTTTTTTTTCTATTTTTACTTCCAGCTTAGCTCTTTATACCCTTGCTATGAGTGTATTGATATGTATGTAACTACTGATGATTCTTGAAAGTGAACGTGTTAAAATATCAATTTTAATACTAGAATTGCTAGTAGTATTAAGAGAAACAATAACATTGTACCACCAATCAAGATATGATATAGTTAATGCATAATCGTATGTGTGCATTACAGTGTTTTTAATTAACAATAATTTTTCACGCTCTAAATTATTACGTGATTAAAATTTAAGGTAAGTAAAAATTAACCCCTTGAGTGTCAGTTTTTCAGCAAAATTTAAATTTTAGCTGTTAAGATTTATCTCCACTAACTCCCCCCTCCCAATTTCCCTCTGAGAAAGAGGACACTGATGTGCTTGGAAAGACCATCAAATAGGATGTTAAGCATTGGTTCTGTGCAGGAGAGCTGTACCTTGTGCATGTTAAAGAATGCCCTGGATGGCCATGATGGAAGGCTATCATTTGTCTCCTAATAGGTGTCCAGTAGATCTCCTTCTCCCAACTTTACTGACATTTTTTCAACTTTATCTGAGCCCTTATGGTTCTTGTGGCCTGGCTATTTAGCCCATTATGTGCAAAAAAAGTGCCACTTAGAGTAACAACTCAAAGAACCTAATATTCTTTTCAGCAATGATCACTTTTTCAGTAGTAAGATTTCCTGTTTCCATGCAAAGGGAAATAAATATGCAGATGCTGAGGGTTGCTCTCAGTATGAAAGTTTTAAATAATAGAATTAGTAACATAATTTTAAAATATTTTTTTGTTAATGGTGCTCAACAATGTAACAGTATTTGAAAAACACAATTAAAAAGACTTTCTTGCCCAGAAAGTAATTAAAATAACTGGACATTCTGTCATTGAGCAATAAATCATTTTTATTGTTGAACAAATAAAATTTTACCTTCAAACTATTTGCTTATTAAAAATATATGCATAGTATCTCTTCATTGAAAGAACACTGTCCTTGTTCTGAAAAGCTTCTGAGTTTGCTCCTGAAAACTTTTTAATATTCAAATAGTCTGAAGGATAAGCTTCAAAATTTTATTGCTCAATAACAGAGAACTTTTAGTGTTTTAAATAATATTTTTTATAAACAAATCTTTTTGCAGAAAAATCTTATTATAAAATTTTAGAAGTAAAAGAAATTACTGTACTTAATATAACCTTGCTAGGTGCTTTTTTAGCTCATACATTAAAAACATCTTTTCTTTGTTACAGTGAGGATTCAAAGAAAAAGATTTCAACAATATTGGTAAGGTTTTGTTAGTACTAAGATGTGCTAATGGACTATTAAATAAAATTCATGTGGTTTGTTCATTCATATATTTTTTTATAATTGTTTTAACTGTAATAATGTTAATCATTAATTTTGTTGAACAGTTAAAATAAATGGGCCTCCTGTGAATCAGTTTTTTTTTCCTTTTGGTCGTGAGAGAGAATTATGTTCATGATGTTAGTCTCATTTTTCTATAGATTCTCTTTTTTGCACTAGTTATGTGGATGATTTTTACATCCTTGCATTCAAATAGTTATGTGATTATGGAACCTGTATTGTGTAGAAAGGAATGAAACTTTTCCTTCCATTTTATAAGTCCATGCTTTCGTTATATCTGATTCCTATTTTAGCCCTAATAAGATTTTACGTTTTTATATGTTTGAATATATTTTCCATTTAAAAAAATTCTAAATTCTTGTAACAGTAATTTTTGAAGTTACAAATTAATAAATGAATAATATTTAAGGTAACTGAAAATTAACTCCTTGAATGCGAGTTTTCTAGCAAATACCTAATATTCTTGGGGTGGAGATTGGCTCAGTTGGTAGATTTCCAGGCTTTCAAACTCAGCCCAATTTAAAAAGTGTAAGAGTTGGTAAGGGGTGCATATAGTACTGAGTTTAAAAGTTTGTAGTGCTTTTGGAATTTCTCTTAATATTTGCCTTTTTTTTTGCTTGTCATCGAATAGATAGGTACATTAATTTTTATTTAAATGTGCCTTTTTAGATTTTGTGCCATGGACAATTGCCTAAATTGCTTTGAGTTAATCCATACAAGGATACAACTCTTATTCTTCCATTTGAGGCAAGCTTCTCAATCTCACCTTTGATCAAAAACTGCTTCCCCACTTTCTTTGCAATGTAATTTGGACTGTGACAGTATCTAACATATTGCTTCTACTGATATCCATAGGTACTGACTGATGCTAAGACTGTACTTGGCTATATCTTTAGAATGGCAGAGGCTCTTTACATATATTTTTACCTATCTTCCTATTGCTTTTCGCTTTGATATTTGTTGGTTTTGTGGATATGTCAAAATAGTTGTTCCACCATATCTTTAGAATGCAATGGAGAAACTTAATGATTTATGTGTCAGATGAAAGCTTGTGATGTGGGGAATGTCATAAACTATAAAAAAAATAGACCCCCATGCTTTCTTCCTCAAAACTTAATGATTTATGTGTCAGATGAAAGCTTGTGATGTGGGGAATGTCATAAACTATAAAAAAAATAGACCCCCATGCTTTCTTCCTCTCTAAAAAAGAGGAAATATGAAAACTATGGTTTTGCTATATCTCCAGAATGTGAATTCCGAAAGTAACAAGCTGTATGTCAAATGAAAGCTTTACGTGAGGGGAGTGTCATAAGCTATAAAAAATTTGACCCCCCCCCCCCCCCCCCGTTTTCTTCACTAAAAAAGGGAGAAATATGAAAACGATTGTTTCCTTCTATCTCACGAATGCGAATGCAACAAGCTATGCATCAAATGAGAGCTTGTGGTGCAGAGAGTGTCATAAGCTGTAAAGAAATTGATCCCCATGTTTTATCCCCACCCTAAAAAAGAAATATGAAAAAATATTCTTCTATATCTCCAGAATGCCAAAAGTAACCAGCTATACATCACACAAAAGCTTATGACACGTGGAGTGTCATAAGCTATAAAAAATTGATCCCCCATGCTTTTTTCTCCCTCTAGAAAAGGAGAAATACGAAAACTATTGTTTCTCTCTATCTGCAGAACATGGGTACCGAAAGTAACAAGCTATGCATTAAATGAAAGCTTCTGATGTGGGAAGTGCCATAGTCCCCACATGTTTTCTTTCCAACTAAAAAATGGGAAATGTGAAAGTTGTTCTACTATGTCTTCCAAACGTATGAGAGCCTACAGTTACGAGTTAGGTTCAGATGAAAACTTATATGTAATGACCGTTGTAAACTATTTTGAATTTTGCTCCCACTATTGTCTCCCCCTCTGATAAAAGGGGAGAATTTTTTGCAGGGTTACACTTTAACAAATCAATATCTCAAATTAAAGCCTGCGATGTCTCCAATATTATGGGCTACCTCAAATATGATTCCAAAAGGTAGGAAAAATTTGGTTAATGTTTAATAGTCATATATCAATGAAATGAAACTTTTTGAAGGTTATTCTAAAAAAATTCAGAAAAAACATATCTTCCTATATGGGGTCCTAAAAAGTAGTAAATAAGCCTAGAGCATATTGATGGTGCAATCAGTTACTGGTTCATATTCACTTCAAAGGAAGGTAGGGCACCGATTTACTTACACAACAAGATTGCCAGCATCCTATATTCCTTTGAATTGAATACAACTCGGTGGCTGATTTCACCTTCAATATGCCTTAGGTTTATTTTCTACTTTTTAGGGCCCATACAGGAAGGTAGGTATTTTTAAAAATTTTTAATTTATTTATTAAATTTGCACATAATGAGTAATATCTGTTGTTTTACACTATTAGATTTTTATCAATTAGGATGTAAAACATTTTGATTACTTTATGGATTTGTAAAAGTGTATTTTTTAGGGATATCTGTTTCTTTAAGAAACTGGCCGTTTCATTTTGCATTTATTATCAACAGTACAAGTGCATGCAAACTTTCAAAATTTTTGAGATCTTACCCTTAGTTTTCTGAGTGTAAACCAACGTATTCTTCCTGTCTTAAATACCTGCTGTCTTACACTATTAGATAGTTATTGTGCAGTTAACCAGAGTGGACTATTACTCTAAAATATAGATTTCCACTTGGGATTCTGTTTTAAGAGCTCTAAATACAATCATCTATCATCTCTATTTAGGAATATTTTACAAGCACATCATCAGTCTAGAATTTTTATGGTGAAGTCAATGAGCAGCCAATCTTTTTGTCTAAGCAGTTGCTTCTACAACATTATACAAGTTACAGTCTTTGTTAAGACCATCCATTGTGATTTCATTTTTTTTTATTATTGGAAATGATGTTACATCATTGCCACATTGCTATTAGTCTTGATTGGAGTACCCAAGATTTTTTTTTAATGAGAACAATCTATTGCTAGTATACCCCAAACAATAATGCTGCAGCACCTTCCATGGTGACTCACTGTTTCCTCATTCAGCTCTTATTCTCTGTTGAATAGAGAATGTTTTTGCATCTAAACGTGTTATTAGCAGTACTTTACCTGTAATTGTGCGACATTCAGACTTCCTGCCCATCTTATATTTCAATTCAAAGTCTGATATCAGGAGATTTGTCCATGATGTGCTGTACACTACTGTAAAAGACTAAACTGCTACACAGTGCAGTACATTTACATTCATTAAAGGCATGCTATTTTCTACACCTCTGACTACTATCACTAATTGTGGAGGAGGGATGGCTCAGTTTGTAGCACATCAGGTGCATAATCTATTGTTCCCAGGTTTGAGTCCCAACTCTGCCTGCATGATATTTCTCTACCAATTCTCTCTCAAATCCCAATGAGAAAAGGAATACTAATGAGCTTGTAAAGGCCACTATCCATTGGATGGAACATTAAGCCAAGCCCCGTGTATGCAGTAGGCCATATCCTATGCACATTGAAAACATACTGGATGATCATGTTAGGAAGCTTTCATTTGTCTCCTAACAGATATTGGATTCTCTTCTCTAACCTTTTCTGAGACTTTAGTGGTCATTGTGACTTGGCTATTTTCCCACAATGTGCAAAAGAATGCTGGTCAGAACTAAAACAACCTAACTCAATAAGTGTGTCTTCATTGATGTAAGCTTACACCAACATGCTTTGCTTGGCATAAAAAATTACTTTTTATCAAATAATTCCTGTTTCAAAATTTTTAAAGTATAAGTACATGGGCATTTTGTACCATGAGTAATTCATTTTACTCTTTTTTTCTTTGAAGAATGAAATTAGACTCCTTTCTGATGTTGAAAAGCTTTTCTTGTATTTACAACTACCCACAGGATCACCACTTGAAGCTGATCCACTGAAGCAGTAAGTATATTACTTTGGATATTATCAACAGATTATACTTAGTACTTTTCTTATCTTTTAACATGAATGCATGAAACAATACTCACTTTTTTGTGACTTTTCATTGTTTCATGAGCCAAAGTGATATTATGAATGTATATTACAGCCACCTATTTTTTGCCATACTTATCATACTTTTAAGTTGATGTAGATGGTTGAATGTGTGAAGGTCATGAATATTTTTTCATGAAGGTCATGAAGTTTGCATTTGCAACAATAAGTTGCCCCCTTACTATCAAGGGAGTGGGAAATGCAATCGTTTTAAGAGATAGTTGGATAATTCTTTTTAGTCAGATTAGTACTATTGAAATACCATTTGCATTTTTCATATAATTAGATGGTTTTAATATGCATAATTAGAGGGCTCTAAATATGAAAAAGGCGAAAAACTTTAAATGAATATTGCAATTGATTTATTTATGACAAAAATTTGAAATTTTTGTGGTAAAGTATCAAGAGTGTTCCTCTAACAGCAACAATCTGCCCCCTTCTTTCAGAGGGGTGTTAGGAAAACAACTTTTGAAATTTATGGTATAAGACAAATACTTTTTATGTTGTATATATACTAGTAAAATATTACTATTTTTCATTTTCCCAATCAGCCATTAGTTTTAAACTGAAGAGTGCAAAAGTAGGTAAATGAAAAACTTTATTCTCTTTGAAAATGAGATTCTCATATTTGCCAGTGGCAATGTGTGTTCTTCTAGTTGTGTGTTTTTCTGCTGAGGTTTCAGTTTTCTCATAAACATTCATGCATATTAAACTGACAAGTTGCTGTCAAACCTCTGTGACAAACAACTGCATGAAGATTAATTAATTTTATTCTTATATAATAAAAATATCTGTTTATTTCTGATGGGTAATTTCATAATTTATTTGTTTACAGTGATGGGTACTATGGGTTGGGTTGTTTTACCTCTGAGCGGCAGGTACTCTGGAAAGAATAAAATTGATATAGCAACATTGCATGGATTACAATTTACAGACTCTATTCTAAGTACATATTTTGCTAAAAAAATTTAATAAATGAAAAATGAAAGCTTTAAACAGTTACTAAAATATGAAATGATTATATTGGAATAATGAAATAATTGGAAAATTAATTAAAAATGTTATTTAAATTAAAATGGAAAAATACAGTAAATTTACCATTATTAGAGATAAAAAAAGGTAAAAAAAATTCTTACCTCCCTTAACTTTAAAAATTCTAGTATTGTTCACAATTAAATGATTTTTATTTTATATAGAATATGACTTATTCCTGTTAGTTACTTCATAATGATGTTCCAAAAGCTCTCTTTTTTAGACAATCCACAACTCATTACTGATTTTACATTTAAGTCACTGTTAAAGCATTTAATCACTATTAAGCTGTTTAAATACCAGGATGAAGATGGGTGTAGAGGGAAAAATTGTCTTGAGCTGGGTGGGATCTGAACCCATAACCTCCTGATGACAGCATAACATCAGTAGTAGAAGAGAGATTGATCAGCAGCCAGTACCTCAATGGTTAGAGCACCTGACATGTCATCAGGAGATCATGGATTTGGATCCTATTCTGCTCAAGACAGTTTTTCCCCTACACCCTAACAGCTTAATAGTGATTAAATGTTTAGTAATTTTTTTTTTACCTGAACACTGTAAAAATGATGTGGCTATTGAGCTTTATTTCAGTTTTGCAAGTTTGACATGCAAAAAGTTTAAATAGATGTTTTCATTGCAAACAATAAGAGCAGAACTGACTATATTATTCAGAACATCTTTGAAATGATCAGCCTAAGTTGATATGACAGGATCCTTCAATAACCTTGCCCATCTTTATCTTAGTCTCTGCTTTGACCCACACCATTATTCTCTATCTGATATGATTCTCTGTTGTTATGTTATATATAGGTAGTTTTTCTGTTGCATCAAGCCAAAGATGGTTATTAACTTTAAACTGATCTCTTAGATCAGTGGTGAACAGCCATTTATAATTAGAAGACCACTCAGGCAAAACAAAACTGAAAAGTCCATTTAATATGAGAAATTATGATTTTAATAGTCATATTACATTCTTTTACTAGTATAATAACCTTTACAAAATTTGATGGCAATGTGATCATGACAGAACTCATATGCCACTAAAGTAGGTAAAATAATATTAAAAAGACCTTTTTGCCCAGAAAGTTATTAAAATAACTTAAAGTTCTCTGTTGCTGAGCAATAAAATTAGTAAGTTTACCTTTCAAACTATTACATATTAAGAGTTTTTAGGATCAAACTGAGAAGCTTTTTGGAGCAAGGACAGCACTCCATCTTCAGTGAAATGACACTGTGGTGGCATTAGGACTGTTAAAGACTTGTTTCCATATGTCATGAAAAGTGATTCCAGTGTCTCGGTTGACTGCAATTATCATTATTTCAATAACCTTATGGATGATGGTTCTGTTGTAAGTGGATGCACATGTTAGGAGTGTAGTGTGCTCCCAGTCTATGATAGCAGTGTGTTTTATTGCCAGCTCTACAATGGCAGTTATTAGCTTGTTTTGGATGACATCTGTCTGATGCTCTGTGAACCTCTCCTGTAGAGAATGTATGGATTTTTTTTGCTCGATATAGTAAACTGAATTATCTAGCAAATGGAGGAAAAATCTATTTGTGTCCTATTTTTTAAGGAGGCTGAATTTGTCTGTCCCTTTTTATAATTTTCTTCAGATTTGAAGCTGGACTGAAAAGTCCAGCTTCAAATAAGTAAGTAATCACTTACTATATATAAGTATATATATATAAGTTTCCACTTACTAATTTTATTGCTCAATGACAGAGAACTTTAAGTTATTTCAAAATAATATTATAAAATTGTCATACATTTGTAATTGTAATTTTATCTTTGTGTCATGACAGCCAAATTTTTTGTATTGGAGTGTAAATTTATCATTGGAAGAAGATTTTAGAGATTATTTTTCCATTAAGATGATACCTTTGTTTACATTTAAATGTGTTCATTGAAAGAAATACTTGCTTGCAAATATAGTGGGGCTTGACTTCTCTTAATATCTGATAGTCTCAGGAACTGATTTACCTTCCATAAATGCTTTCGTTTTAAGGACTGATAATATTTGCAGGAACCAATGGCTTTGAAATACAGCTCTTTTCAGATGCTTGGGTGAAGTCTTGACTACTTGTCACTTTTATGTTCTCGTACAGTTGTTCTCAACCAATCAGCATTTTTTTTTTGTTCAGCACAACATCCCTGCTTTGTTTTGAAATACATAATGAACATTGTTATTCTTGGTTTATCTTCTGTTCGGTGCATTTGTTCACTGTAAACAGTGCATTTTTGTGAACTATAATTAATTTTATTGCAGTTATTTTTGAATTTAATATTAATTAAACCATTGTTCCTAAAGTGCAAATTAAGAATAAAATTTTCATTAAACTGAAGTAGGATATGATAAGAAAAATCACGAAGGAGGAATAAAAATTAGTGCATAATAAATAAATGAATATGGTATTCCTCAATTGACCATTTCTACAATAGTTAAAATGGGCATACTAAAGAGCATTAAAATAGTGATGATTCCAAATCATCACTAACATGTATAAGGCAGGTGCATAACTGTAGAGACTTTATTGTAGAAATGGAAATACTTTTGTTAATATGGGTAAAGGAAAAATAGATGAAGGGTGAGACAGTGCTTAGACAATTTATTTGCAAGTGTGCTAAGCAGATCTGTAAATGATCTGAAACTTAAAGCTCCATCAACCAATGACAGTGCTTTGAAGACTTAAATGTCAGCAGAAACTTGTTTGAGTGCTTCAAAAACAGAGTGAATATCAAAAGTATTGTAGTGCATGGAGAGACATCCAATAATAAAAAAGCAATAAAGTGCTAATAAAGAAGCAACCAATGCCTTTAAAATTGAATTCCAAGAGCTTATTAATCAGGAAGATTATCTTCCTCAGCAAATTTTTTATATCGATGAAACTGGCATCTTCTGGAAGCGAATGCCCAAAGAACGTGCATCCCTAAGGATGAGGCTAGTTTACCTGAGCATAAGCCTATGGAAGATAGGCTCATGCTACTGTTGTGTGCCAATGCCTCTGAAGATTTTAAGCTGAAGTCTTTGCTAGTATATTACTCTAACATCTACAGAGTGTTTAAACAACAAAAAATAAAAAATCATGCTGGGAATGTTTTGGTACAATAGCATGAAGGCTTTAGTTACAAGATATGTCTTCAATGAATGGGCATTTGAAATTTTTTTCCTTCAACGAAGAGTTATCTTGAGAAAAATAAACTTCCTGTGAAGTCACTGTTCTTGCTGGATAATGTGCCAGACCATGATCCAGATTTTGCTCAATCTCTGGAGGCATAATTTGACTTTATTCAAGTCAAATTTTTGCTACCCAACACCACTCTTCTTTTTCAACCCAATGGACCAGCAAATGATTGCAAACTTCAAGAAAATTTATATCAAGGAAACGTTTGCATGTTGCTTTGCACTGACCTCTGGTGAAAATGCTGTCACCCTCAAAGATTTTTGGAGGTTGAAGTTCAACATCCTGGACTGTGTGAGGCTGATCACAAGTTCTTGGAATGATGTTTCTACCAGGTGCTTAAATTCAGCACAGAAAAGCGTGCGTGGCCTTTAAGGGGCATAGGAGTTTCTCGGCCATAAAAAAAGGCAATTTTCATAATTTTTTTTGGTGCAAATAAAAAAAATTAAAATAATGACTTTTTTTTAAAATGAAAGTACATCTCATGTAGTTATAAAAAAAATTTTATTCAGTCAAATTTTCGAAAAAAAATCTCTACCACAGCTCTGCCAATAATGGCTTGCACACTGTACAGAGGTCTGCGGTACCGGTAAAATCGCCCTGCACGTTCATCTGTAACAAACAAACAAAAGAAATTCTTAAAGTACATTAAATTTTAAAGTCCGTATTGGATGGGATTTTTAAATTTCGAATTTTTGACAAAATAACGATCTTTCAAAAAAAAAGTGTCAATTTTTAGCCCTTTTTTTCCAGTTTAAACTATAAAAAAAATATAAAAAATTAAAATTTTCAAAAAAGCATCCGATAAGGACTAGGGAATTTTATAAGCTATAAGTAGAAAAAAAAGAAACAAGTCAATTGAGTGATTTGTTATTGAGTTATCACCAGTACCGACTTTGAAAACATAGTTTCGAGAAAAACGCATTTGAAAGTTTGAAGAAATTGGGTAGCCTGTATAAGAGATTGCTGTTTTGAACTTAATTTAGAAACTGCATTCACGAAAGTAAAATTATTACAACACCATCTGTTGAGAAAAATATGAATGGTTTACCCATGGATAACTTGCTCTTCGAATAAGGACAAAAGAAATCATTATTCGATGGGTCCAACGTTCCTACCTACGCACTGCTGTGAAACAGCTCTCCAACATAAAGTTTTATATCTTCTGTAATATTTCATTATTTTAAAAACGGTTTTGGATTCTCATTCTAGGGGTAAAAACTATCAGAAAATGCAAAAAAAAAAAAAAAAAAAATCGATTTTTTTTCAACCTGAGAAACTCCTATGCCCCTATCCATAACTTTGAGGGATTTGAAGATGATGGTGCTTTGAAAAATGACATTGATCTGGAGGTTGATAAAGACGATGCAGATGACCTTATTGATACTCATGGGTGTGAGTGGCAACAGAAGAGCTACAAGATTTGGAGAAAATTATGAATGTGATATTAGAGAGGAAGAAGACATACAAAAAGGATCAGCTGAAGAAGTTGAAGACACTCTTTTCTTGTTGGGAGCATTTAAGAGGCGTGGTAAAACCATCCCAACATTGAACTACTGATGTATGAAATGGAGAACAAAGTTATTTCTTTCTTCAGAAAGCTGCAAAATGTTCAAAAATAGTACACTTTGGACAGTTTCTTTGCCACTAGCAGCAAAAGACAGAAGACCTGATCCATCTACCCCACCACCACTACTCTACCATCGATTTCATCAGCCCTACACTTCAAGTCTAAGGTAAATACAAATTTTTTAAATTTTAAGTATTTTGTAATTATTAGATAATATTTATTAAACACAATTTTTAATGTAAGAAAGAAAGTACAAACACGTAAGAAATATTTATTTTATATGTTGTTGGTGTCACCTATCAAGAATTTGGAATGAATTACAGGAAATCAATGTATGTGTATTATTGATTTCAGTTTACAATATTTTCAACATATATATTGTGTTTTGTGGAACAAATTACCATTGGATGTTGTGGTCCTATGGTATATATATATATAAAATTATATATATAAATCGATTATATGCAAAAAAAGTTCCACTCAAAAGTAAAACAGTCCAACCCTTGGTAACCAGCATGCTGGATAGGCATAATGGGAGGCTATCATCTGTCTCTGGTTGTCTGCCCCTCCCCCAACCTTCTCTGAGCTTTGGGGTCCTTGTTACCTGACCATTTAGCCCATTGTGTGCAAAAAAGTTTTACTCAGAGGTTAAAAAAACCCAACCGAACCTAACAGCTGGCCAGTGGGTCCCCTTCCCCCAACCTTCTTTTAACCCTTGGCGTTCTGACCTGACAATTTAGCCCATTGTGTGGAAATAAGTGCCACTCAAAGGTAAAACAACCAAACTCAATTCAAGGTTAGTCTGCAGATGCATTTGGAGATATTAACCATTTGCATTTGGAGACATTAACCTTGGAAAGAAAAAAAAGTTGAAACTTGGATGTGGGCTGCAACATGCTGAGCAGATAAGAACCTATCTGTAAATAGATTTTGTGAATCCCCTATAATTATATGATGGGTTAAGTTATATATAATGGTTAGACTCTTTATAATGTAATGGGTATTTCTGTAATTTGTTTTCTAATGCAGTACATGTACAATATTGGCCAAGAAAGTTATTAAAGAAGTATATTTCCCTGATTTTAAAAGTACAGTTATAATAGCTTCTCTACCAAACATACAACAGCTATAAATTATGAAAAATGTAATGATATAAATTAAAAAAAAACCTCAAGCAGCTGTTTGTCACAAAGGTCTAACAAGAGCTTGTCAGTTTATACACCATAGAGAATGTATGTGAGGAAGATGGGACCTCAGCATAAAAACAACACAAGCATCCATGCCTTACCTTGAGCTTGAACCCAGGTCCTTTTGATCAGTAGCTAAGCACACTGTCCACTCTGCCATGAGAGGCTATAGAAGGGAAATGAGATGCCTGAAATGTGTTGCTTCATAACAAAAAGTGAAACAGATGATGACCATATGTTTGTGCCCATAAACTCTGTAGCAAGTATATGTTAGATATCAAGTTAGTGTATTTATTTACTTTATGTGATAAAAAAGAATACTCTTGTGGAAATATTAAGTGATTATGATACTTGTTGAAATAAATGATATGTAAAAAAAAAAGTCAGAAAGTATGAAATGTTTAGAAATGTATCAATACAAATGGAGTATTCCTACTGTCTGGAAATTGTTGCTAGCAGAATATTCTCTGATACCGAGATCATAATTTTAGAGAGAGAAAAAACACCTATAGTTCAGCTTGCCTGGACCCATATTAACATATGTACTGTTATGTGCATCACACAAAATAACACTGTTAAGTCCATTGAGTCCAACCTTGCCTATCTAGGTAAAATAAAATTAAGTTTACTGCAACAAAGCTTGAAACTGATGGGTACCTAGTACACCCAATGAAATAGTGCATATTTTTTGAATTGTTAAATGTTAAAAGTTTTTATCTTAATGCCTTTACATTTTAAAATTGCTCCTCAAATTTTGGAAACCAGCCATGTTTGTAGGCTCAAAGTTACTATGCAATAATAAATCATCTCTTGTGAAGTATTTAAAGGAAGGGAGATCACAGTCTCAACCTCTACAATATATGAAATTAGTTTGGTACATGCTTTTATTTTTGTATCTGAGTACAGCTAAAAACTGATCAATTAAGTGCCTATATACCACCACAAATGTGGATTGATAATAAGACTAGTAATTTTACCAATAGGCCATCTAGCAGAATGAAGAAATGAACAGATTGTAATGAGGGCAATTATGTAGCAGTCAGGAGTGATTTCATGATGACATTGTTGTGATATTTTAATGCATCAATATACTTGCATACTATGTATTATAATAAGAATAATTAACTTTTTTTTTCATGAGTAGTTTTTTAATTCTAGAAAATGTCAAGGTAATCCACTTGGAAAGAAAGCAGATGAAGAGGGAACCTTGGCAATTACCTGGATTCAGAGCCATCTTGAGGAGGATCCTGATGTGTCACTACCAAAACAAGAAGTTTACGATGAATATCAGTAAGTTTTTCTTCTTTGGAGCTTAATGTTAATGCTATGATAAAGTGTAACCTTTCTTTAAGAATTTTAGAGTCTGTTTGTTGTATAAATGTTTTTGAGATGCATGTTTTCAGTGATGAAACATGTAGCAGTTTGGCTTTGTATTAACAATATCAAAAATCTTCTTGTTAACTACTTTCTACATACTATCCATAGCTAACCTAACTTCTGTACAAACACAAAAGTAAATGCTTATTAGTTTCAGATTGCAAAAGGATTTTTTTTGGGGTTATATATATATATGATGTCTTTATGAAGGGAAGTCATTGAGTTGCTAGACTCCATAGCCTATTTTAGCTTTTGTAGATTTGAAAAATATTTAAAATGTTTGTTGATGTTTTTTTTCCTGTAAATTTTAAAATTATTTTTGTTGCTCTTCTGTAAATTTGAACTGTGCTGCAGGCTACATAAATTGTCTTGGCACCATATGCTGGAAACTACTGTTATAAATGATGCAACATGTATTTTTTGTTTTACTAAAATTTATATTGTTTTTCTTTATAGATCGTATTGTGATGTTACAAGCAATGAACCTTTATGTGCTGCTGATTTTGGTAAAGTAATGAAGCAGATTTTTCCATCAGTAAAGCCTCGTAGGTTAGGTACAAGAGGAAATTCAAGGTAAGAAGGAATTTTTTAGAATAAGCATAATTCAGGGGCTTATTTGGTAACTTTCATAAGGACAGGAGCTTAAATGATAAATTATCCTCTTTCATCTCATTAATCCTCTGTCTTCCTCATTGACCTTTGTCATCTCATTATCTCTGAATACTTCTGAATTTTCTGCATGGCAATGTTTTCTTTAGTCCAATTGTCAATATTGTAAGAATGTGTGATGTGTTTTACTACATTATGTCAGGCTAAAGCTAATTAAATTTAGTACATTCTGCCTAGGGAAAGAGTTAAATAAAATTGGAATAGCAAGCATCATAAAAACGTTTTCTAAAATTTGAGAAGGATTAAATAAAAGCATACAACAGTGCAAATTACTATATATATATAATATTAATATAAAATAAAAAAATAAATACCCCCTCAAGCAGCTGCTTGCCACAGAGGTCTGACAGGAGCCTGTCAGTTTATATGCCATAGTAGAAGATCTGAGAGGATGGCAGGCCCTCAGCAGGAAACAACACGAACATCCATGCCTTACCCGGGGCTCGAACCCAGGTCCCGTAGATCAGTAGCCAAGCGCTCTAACCACTCGACCACGGGAAGGCTAATATTAATATATAAATCTGTAACACTGTGTATTGGACATAAGCACATTTTAACACTTGTTATGATACACTAAGCTTAAAAGCATATAATTCATGATG
Source organism: Ryuthela nishihirai (assembly GCA_038380435.1). Lineage (NCBI taxonomy): Eukaryota > Metazoa > Arthropoda > Arachnida > Araneae > Heptathelidae > Ryuthela > Ryuthela nishihirai. Next base: position 61,743,748 of record JAWZYU010000030.1, read on the forward strand.
TTTTTTAGGTTGCATAATGACAAAATTGGTAAGTTCTGGCTATTGCAGGATATATTTCACAAATGTGAAACCAAATAAAAAAGATTTTGTGTATAACAGGATTGCATCATTAAAAGTTTAAAAATAATTAAAACTTTCAGTATGTGTTTTCTGTTCATATCATTTAACACATCAGGGGAAAATAAAATTTTTTCAAGCACCTGCATATTGACTATATCTTAAACAACAGAGTCTAATTTTATTTTTATTTGCATTGCCAGATTTATTATAGACTATAAAAGAAATATTATACTTATATTTTAAAGAATATATATACTTATATTTTACTTATTAATATATAATAATTGGCAAGCTGCCTCTGCTTGTTATAACAAGCAGAGGCAGCTTGCCAATTAGGCCACTTGGGCACTACCCCACTAAAAAATTAAGCAAAATTGAAGTTTAGTATTTATTATTTGTTTAATTTAACCCTTCCAGGGCCCAGCCTGAAAAACAGATTTCTATCCTAAATTAAAAAGGTATTGTATTTTTAACACCTTTAAAATATAAGTTTTTTAGGCATATTAAAATTTTTAAAATTCGATATTTCTATTTTTTTTAAAAATAAAGTTTGGTGTGTTGTTCTAAGACCGTATGTATATGTCATCAGCTCTCGCAATTCAGATTCTCCAAACGTGTATATAAATATACAGATTGGGTCCTGGAAGGGTTAAAAGCAATAATATCTTAGTAATTTTATATTTGTTTCACAATCATCACTTGCCATGTTGTGTGGACAATAACAGCATTCACATTGGGAATCAGTGTTGTATCTTATGCTTTAGTTTATACAATACTAATTTATTCTTTATGGAGCACTCTTCCATCTCATTAATCCTCTGTTATAACCATATAGCACATATAGAGCTTTTGCCAAATGACATGATCAGCTTAAACATTTACTTTATATGCAAAAGGGAATTTATAGAAAATAGTTATCTCTTGTGATCGCTGCCTTCCAACAGCATTAGTAATAATTGGTCAAATACATATTTACCTAGTTTTTTTTAACCCTTCCAGGGTTTCACCTGAAAGTGTGATTTATATCCAGAGGTCCAGCTATTTTTACACTATGATCAGCCCAAAAAAAATTTAGAAATTTTTTGCTAAATAACTAATGAAAGGAATTATCGCATGTTATATGCCAAATTAATCAGTATTTAATTCTGGATTTTCTGAAAATAAAATATTTAGCAAAAAAGATGGCTGGTCTTATTTTAATAGAGCTTTTATAGATGCATGTAGTGAAAAAAATGCATCTGGCAATGCAAATAAAAATTTATAAAAAAAACACTAATTGATAGAAATTATTATAATGCACATGAATGGAAAGGCTATTTATTTCTGAATAGCAAAAATAAATATTTACTTGAAGCAAGAAAATTGCTCTCATTTTGTAATTTTTTTTCTTGGTACCATACTTTGAGAAAAGTTCAGGCTCTTTGCCAAATGTGCTGAATCACATCAACAAGTTGGTTATTTTTTTTTTAATTACAATAAACTGAACAGGTCATTCTGTATACCAAATTAAGCATAATTTAATTGTGAATTTTATGAAAATAAAAAATTTAAACTAATTTATAAGCATGTTAATTTTAATAAAACATTTTCACATTGATATAGCGAAAAAAAATGGATCGGACTATGCAATTAAGCTTAACATTGGAAAACGTGATGAATAAAAACAGTTAAATTATATGTTAATTGAAAGTAAATTTTTTCAAAAAATAATATTTACTTGAAACATAATATTTCTTTTAATGATTCATTTCAGTGTGGTATATTTGAAACATGGGCCTGCATTATACATGGTGGCTTGAATTGCTCACATTAATGGGAATTTATGAAATGTAAAAAACACTTCCTTGACTGCCTTTTTTTAATAAACATTATAAATATTTTCTTTGGATGCTAAAGCTTGGTGATCTTGGCTGAGTGCACCAAGGGTAAAAAAAACAAACTTCTGTATCATCAAAGTAGCACAGCCAATATATTGAGAGAGGGGGAGTAAAATATTGTAAAATCATTGAATATAAACTTAAAAATCTTATAATTGAAAAATTAAAAAATTCTGCCAGGGAGGGGGGGTAAAAACTCATCGAAATTGTCCTCCCACAGGAGGACTGATTTTCGTGCCAAGGAAGTCCTTTTTGCTTTCATATCTAAGGCCTCCTTCATTTTCAGGAAACAATACAAGATCAGTTTTTTTTTTACTAGAAAACAAAGAAATAATAAAAGAAAAATTAACATCTAAACCTGATGTGATGTTAGATCAAATATCCACCGCAACAAGTTTTCTAAGCTGACCATCTGATATAACTGCAAAAAAAAAATTAATAATAATTGATCAACCAAAAGATCGGGAAAGATAAGTAATTTACAGAAATAAATGTACAGAAATAAAAATGTAGGTTTAAAATGCTAACTAGATGTATGATAAATTTATCCAAAGTATGAGAACAGTGCTTGCTGTAAACAATCTACTTTATAGCCACTTGACTGCCACATGCACAAGTAATTAACTAGGTCAATGCACCTGGCTCTCTCATCTCATGGCAGTTTCACAATAATTAAGGCTGTAGCAATAACAGCTCTGTCCTTTGTCTGGGTAATGTGTTTCTTTTACTTTTTAGTTTTACTTATAGTTTCGATTTAAAGAGTGGGATAAATGATAAAAATAAATCTAGGAATACTGAAATAGGTTTAAGGCAGAAAACAATGTAAAATGGGGAGGAAAAACAGGGGTACATACTTTGCAATTATTTCCAGATTGTTCCATTTTTAAAAATAGCAGTTTTTTTTGTTAATTTTCAGGAGATTTTCAAAACTTTAAAGAAAAATTTGTTGATAATAATTCAAATCAAACTTGTGAGCTTAAATCAGATGGTTGCTTCAATACAGAGAAATGCTAGCAAACCAATTGGCAATACCGTATGGTGCTTCTAAATATGACAATCAGACAGCTTTATCAAATTATTTATATTGTAGTTTAATAAAATATGCATCAAATGAAAAAACAAAATATAATTTTGCAAGGTTAAATTATGTGTTTTTTAGAAGATATATATAAAAATTTTAAAATGACAATTTCTGTTTTTTAAAAATTAGTTTTTTTTCTGTTGTACAAAAGATGTCTATGTTCAGCTTTGGTTTCTCATTTCAGATTCTGTCAATGTCTATGTTCGTCGGGAAACTTGGAAGGTCTAAAATACCAGTAGACTACAGAGATACATATATATATATAGATAAATATTATAGGGGACAAACAAGATACTGAAATGAACTGGAAAAAGCACCTTTCCAAGTTTTTTTTTGCAAAACATTTACATTAAATAATGCATTTGAGCATAAGTAGAAAACAAATAATGTATTTGGAGAATAGGTGAAAAAAAATGCATACTTTACAGAATATTGTTTTGGTCCATTATACTTCTATTCTGTATCAGTTACCTAAAATAATTTTTACATCTGGCACTAGCTGAAAGGCTTCGCCCAAAATTTCAGGCATGAGGTACTACTGATAACAAGTAATAAAAAAAAAATGCTATTTACTCCCTATGTACAGTGTTATCAAATATTTAAATTTATAATGAAGATTTTAAATTTGTTTAAGAAAACATCTGATTTGTAAAAACTTGTTTTCTTGGCAATATAATGGCATTAATCAACTAATAGTAAATATACAGAATTTACAATTGACACAGAAATCAATAAATAGTTTTTACAAAAAAAAAAGAGTTTGCCAATTCACTGGACCGAAACCCATGCTCTGCAGATTCATGCCAGAGTGTTCTAACCATTGATTGGTTGATTATTTCATTAATAATGCCCTGAGTGTGAGTGACTTGTTTATTTACATCTTATTCAGAGCAGCATTGAAAGTTGCTATTCCTGATTATAGATGGTGCCATCGGTGACACATGTAGGATGATAGATATAGTCACATTAGTCAAAGGAGGAAAAACCAATTCTAGTTCAGTGGTTAAAACACTTTAGTATGAAGCTGGAGAGATGTGGGTTCAAGTCCCGCAAATTGGCAAACTCATTTTTTTCTGTAAAAACTATAATGGTATTAAGTTGGCTTGTTCTGACTTTATACTTACTAGGGTCAGGTTTTTGTATGCCATGTTATGGGATGGTTTGTGTTTACCCTAATTTACAGGTGAACTTCTAGCTTTGTGGGCCTGAACACTGGGATGAAACTTTTTTTGTTGTTCCATTATGTATTATTCACCTATTTAAATTTGTTTCAGTATGAAGCTAGATTTTTGACAGTTGGATGGACAGCAACTGTGTAAGTGTGAAACTGGTAAACAGCAATGGGTGAATATGACAGTTGTATGCGAGCAAGAAATGAGTAGTAATAGCATGGAATGCTAAGCCTAAAAGCAAAAGAGTTGTTATCTGCATTTGACAAACAAAACCAGCACTTATCAGAAGTCACTATAATCCAGTATTCAGTAAAACAAAGTTTTTATAAGTCTCTTCCTTTTTATATGAATCAATCAGAAATAAAAATACACTTTAGAAAACCAAACCAGAAAAAATTATTGGTATCCTTCTAACCCCGAATTCAATAAAATGACCTTTTTAATTCTGTTACTTCTGTATTAATCAGTTGGAAATCAAAGGAATGCACTCCAGGTAAAAAAAAAATTCTGTTCTCTCTAATCTGGAATTCAATAAAATAGTTTTTATAGAAATCTATTTTGAATAGGATGGTAGATGTCATAATAGTCATTGCATGATCTGAATTTAGCATTTTCTACACAATACAGTAAAATTCTAGGTCTTTGAACTATTTCTTTTCAAATTTGATTAATTAATCCAGTTGTGATTCTGGTCTTTGTACTTTTATTTGTTGGAAAATTAAATATTTCTATGTTAAAGCAAGTTTTTCAATGCCTTGCTTACTTGAAAAACAGATCTTCCCCTGATGTAGTTTCATAAATACTTTTCAAAATTAAAAGTTTTGGCAAAGTCATGATAAACTTAATAACTTTAATACAAATGATAATTTTACTTTCATCTAAAGCAAGTGAAAAATTCAGTCATATTGCACACACATACACCCATCCCTCAATTTACAAGGTAGATACATTCTGGGACATTCCACTTGGGGGTAAAACAACTCAACATTTCCTAAAAGCAGGGCAAACAATAAACAGTAAATTTAATGTTTTTTTTCCAGTCTAATAGTAGTAATTCATTCCTGGTTGATGAGGCACTTCCACAAACAATACATTTAGTTTCGCATGGGACATGCCCAACAGAGACAAATGCAGCTTGAAACCTCTAATTTCCCAAATACTCTAGAGCTCAATCCAAAATTTTATACATTGCTTCCCCTATGATCCTCTGCATTGCATTAAAAACTTGAGTTCCTACCTAAAACAGAACCTGATTTCAAACCTCAGACCACCTTTTTTTGGTGAATTTCGATTATCACTTCTGACCCCACCCCGACCTGGAATTGTTTCCAGTGCTTGCCATGTAAATAATTATTCATAGTAAATATTTAGAGTAATCATTAGTCTTTAGTTGCATTGCTTTTCCACATGATTTCCTAGGATAGAACAGAGCTATGTAAGAAATCAAATGTGTGTCATATCTACAAGTTTCAAAATTTGAAGTTACATTAATTTAGGCAAATGTTCTTACTTTTCATAAACTAGAAGAGATTCTGAACCCATTTTGTAAATAGTGTAAATAAAAATAGTAAAAATAAAAAAAAGTAAATAAGTGCAGTAATTATTATTTAAAAGTAATTTAATATACACCGAAGAGTGAAAACATTATGACCACCAGCCTAATATGATATTGGTCCTTCACGTGCCACCAAAACAGCTCTTATCAGGTGAGGCATGGGTGCTACAAGATTTCTAAAGGTATCTGTGGTATCTGGTACCAACATGTTACCAGCAGATCCTTTAACTCTTGTAAGTTACATAGTTGAGCTACCGCAGATCGGATATGCTTTTCCAATGCAAACCACAGATGCTCGATTGGATTGATGTCTGGGGAATTTAGAGGCCAGGGTAATAACTGGAAGTCTTCCTCATGTTTCACAAACTATTCTTGAGCAATCTGGGCAGTGTGCATGTCACATTATCCTGCTGAAAGACTACTAGAAGGATATACCATTGCGATGAAAGGATGTACCAGGTCTACAATGATGTTTAGATAGGTGATAGATGCCATATCTTCCTGCACGTGAATGACTGGACCCAGGTTTTCCAACAGAACAGGGGTGGCTCAGTCGGTAGCGTGCCAGGCTCGTAATCTGTAGTTCCCAGGTTCGAGTCCCAGCTGGGTCAGCGTTGAGATTTATCTCCGCAAAATTTCCCCGCCCTGCCCACAGTCAGTAGGGGACACCGATGGGCTTGGAAAGGCCGCCGTCCGTCGGATGGGACGTTAAGCCATGGCCCCGTGTGTGGGAAAGCCATACCCTGTGCACGTTAAAGAACATGCTGGATGGCCTTGACGGGAGGCTACCATCTGTCTCCCAATAGCTGTTCCAGTGGGTCCCCTCCCCCAACCTTCTCTGAGCCTTCACTCAGTTTTTCAACTCACAGGTTTTTTTCAACTTCAACTCACAGATTTTTTTGCACACCATGGGCTAAATGGCCAGGTCACAAGGACCTGGCCATTTAGCCCATGGTGTGCAAAAAAGTGCTGCTCAGAGGTAAAACAATCCAATCCCAACAGAACATTGTCCAAAGCATTACACTTCCTCCACCGGCTTGTTTTTGTCCCACGGTGCATCCTGGCGCCAACACTTCCCCAGGTAAATGATGCACATACCTGGCTGTCCACATGGTGCAAAAGAAAATGAGATTCATCGGATCAGATGAACTTCTTCCAATCATTCAAGGTAGTTTTGGTGCCTCCATGCCCATTGTAGGTGCTTTCGACATTGAACCAAGGTTAGCATGGGCACTTGGAGCAGTCTGTGGCTACGCAGCCCCATTTTCAGTAGGGTTCAATGTACTGTGTGTTGTGACACATTACTTCTGTCACCAGCATTCAAATTATGGGCAAGTTGTGCCACAGTATCTCTTCTGTTGGCTCATACCATATGGGATAGCCTTCGCTCACTTTTGGCATCAATGAGCTGTGGTCGGCCCACACCTTGTGGTGGGGCGGGGGTGGCTCAGTCGGTAGCGCGCCAGGCTCGTAATCTGTAGTTCCCAGATTCGAGTCCCAGCTGGGTCAGCGTTGAGATTTATCTCCGCAAAATTCCCCGCTCTGCCCACGGTCAGTAGGGGACACCGATGGGCTTGGAAAGGCCGCCATCCATCGGATGGGACATTAAGCCGTGGCCCTGTGTACGGGAGAGCCATACCCTGTGCACATTAAAGAACACGCTGGATGGCCTTGACGGGAGGCTACCATCTGTCTCCCAACAGCTGTTCCAGTGGGTCCCCTCCCCCAACCTTCTCTGAGCCTTCGGGGTCCATGTGACCTGGCCATTTAGCCCATGGTGTGCAAAAAAGTGCCGCTCAGAGGTAAAACAACCCAACCCAACAACCCACACCTTGTGGCGGTTCGTGGTTTTTTCCTCCTCAGACCTCTTTTTGAAGGTACTAACCACGGCTGACCGTGAGCCTCCCACAAGCCTTACCATCTCAGAAATGCTCTGACCCAGTTGTCTGGCCATTACAATTTGGAATTGTCAAACTCACTTAAGTCTGATGTCTTTCTCATCTAAAGAACAAGAATAACACTGATTAACAGAACTTGGTATCAGGTGTTATTTATACCATTTCATGACCTTCACATGTGCTGTCATTTACCTGCAGTTGCTACAATTTGCATAAAGACTCACTGGTTGTAATGTTTTGGTTCTTAGGCGTATAAAGAAAAGAGTTTGCTTGGGTGTTTTTCTGTCCACTTACGAAGAAGCGCTAAAAGCTTCAAACTTTGCGTGAATGTTCCCTTCACCTAGGGAAAGAATATAGGTTATGTGCAAACCCATTGGTGTCAACTAAAATTGGGGTGGGCGGGTTTGAATTTCTCAAAATCCCCATAGACAACATTAACGATTGAAAATTATTCAAAATAACTGTTGCCACCAATAAATTTCAAAGAAAGAATGCATGAAACTAATTTCTTTCTGATTTCATAGGATAGTCATTGTTTAGTTTGTTGGGTCAAGAGCATGAGCATCCATGAATATTGAAGTTGTTCTAATTAAGCATGAATGGGACATGAGATTTTTTGTTGAAATGAAAACTTCAAAAACTAAGAATTTATATTGGAAATTAAAATCATTAACTTAATTTTAAAAATATTTTTATTTCACTTCATTGAACATTTTAGGGGTAAACTTCCTTTGGCAGAGCAGTACACTAAGCCTCAGGATATATGTATAACTCAGTAGAACAAGTTAGTACTTCCCCCAGTACGGGGGAGAAACGATCGAGCCACAAGGGCTGACCTTGACCCTGGAGGGTCGGTAGATCTCCAGGCAGTCAAGAAGCAGGCTGTTGCAGAACCCTTAACATAATGAGATATATGTAAAACATATATCTCATATTTTAAGTAATAAATAATGTTTTTCAATAATAATTTTTTTTGTAGTATCTATACATTTTTTGGGCAACTCAGACTACATTTAATTTTCTTTTTCTATAAAGTTACATATGCCTGGCAAATTGTATCTGAGGGACTTTGGTGGGTATGAAATGATTTGAAAATTCTATTATCTGAGCAAGGCAATTCCATTTTTTGGTTTAGAAACTTGATGTGGGCAGGATCATATGGTACCTAGACATAGGTCTGTTTCTTTCCTTCCCTAAAAGAGAAGGAGAAAAATGAAATTGGAGGGGATTGATTGTAATGATTTTTATGCAATGTGAGGGGGGGGGGGGAGTACCATCTACTTTATATTTTAGAAAGTTTCAGACTTGAGCAACACTGGGTAAATCTGCTAATCTGTTAATATGTTATAATTTAAGCATTTTAATGATTTATTAAAATCAGAAATAGCAATTCCACCTTGTGTACTTGTAAATTTGACTCATTGTAATGCTAAATAGCAAAGCCATTTTCTTTTACACTGTGTTCAATATATTTAGTGAAATGTTTAATATGAGAAAATTTTGGATGTTGCATTGCAGGTACTGTTATAGTGGTCTTAGAAAGAAGTTTAGAGTGCAGGCACCGTCTCTTCCTGATTTGCAGATGGAAAAGGAGAACTGTAAGGTAGTTGTTGGAATTTATGTATTCATTCAATACATTTCTTAAAATTATAATAAAGTTTGAATTTTATTATTTAAACTTTAGTTCATAAGTGTTATAGCTATGGTATATTAAAAATACATAAGATTCCATTATTACATAAAATTGCTTTATGTATTCATGTAATGAAATAAAAAAAAAATAATTCTTGTAGTTATACTGAAAGCAAAATTTGTATTAAGTTGGAGCATGATTTCAGCTAAATTTCCACAATTTGTTGCTTGTAAATTCTTGAAGTAAGCATGGTGCTAATGTTAATTAGTTTTTTCAAGTTGTATTAATTATATGTACATTTGCATAGGCTTTCAAAAGTGCTTTTTTTCTTTCCATTTTTTTAAAATGAAGGTGTAATATGTTATATATAACATTTTTAACCACTACAATTAGTAAACAATATTTAACTGAACATTAAAAATTGCAATAAATACTTGTTTAGTACAAGTATTTATGAAAAAGGAATTTGTATTATTAATTATATATTAAACCCACATCTCTCCAGAAACATGCCAGAGTATTCTACTGTTGAACTAATGCCACTTTCATCTTTTCTCCACTTTGACACTAACTTTTCATTCCTGTGATTTTGGCAGCTGGACTTGGCACCATCTATGATTCAGGACAGCAACTATTTCTTTAGATGTTGCTGTGAGTAAAATGCAAATAAATATATGTCACTTCGTGCTGATATTGTTATTAATAAGTTAAACAGTAAATAATATTCACACAGTTACCTGTTGATTTTAACATCAATAAATCAATAAATATTTTTGTGGAAAAAGGTTTTGCTGACATGCGGGAAGTTAAATTAAAAAACTCCATCAAATCCATCTAAATCTTGATTTTTCAGTATTTCAAAATGCAAGCTGTAGTATACTGCTCACAAAAATTGGGGGATATTTCAAAATGAATATGAAGCGATGAAATATCCCCTAATTTTTGTGAGCAGTGTATTTAACAGCAGTAATACCAATCCTAATAAATACAAATTTGATGAAAAGGGGAAGAATTATTTGCAGAAACCTTTAAAATATATGCTTATTTTGTTAAATAGCTTGAAATAATACATTGACAGAATCCAAAATGAGAAGACCAAGACATATATATTCGTTTTTAGTACAATGAAAAAAACTTTGGTTTTTAAAAATAGAAATTTTCATATGTCTTATATGCACTTCAAGCTTGAAAAATAATATTTCCTTTTTGTGTTTGATGCATATTTTAGTAAGCTACAATATAAATCTGTTCTGATTGGCATTTCTTACAAGTGCTTTATGGTATTGCTGATTTATTTGTTAGCATTAGTCTATGCTGAAAAATAAAATATAGAATGTTACATTATTCTATGCTCCCCCTAATTTACACTCACAAGTTTGATTTAAACTATTATCAACAAATTTTTCCCTAAAGTTTTAAAATCTACTGAAAATTGGAAAAAAACTGCTGTTTTTTAAAGCAGAAGATTTTGGAAATAATTACAATAGACTTTTTTTTTTTCATTTTTACACTCTTTTCTGCCTTAAATTTATTTGAAAATTTCTAGAATTATTTTTATTATTCATGCCGTCCTGTGGCCGAGTGGTTAGCGCACTTGGCTACTGATCTACGGTACCTGGGTTCGAGCCCCGGGTAAGGCATGGATGTTCGTGTTGTTTTCTGCTGAGGTCCTGCCATCCTCTCAGATCTACTGTGGCATATAAACTGACAGGCTCCTGTCAGACTTCTGTGACAAGCAGCAGCTTGAGGGGGTATTTATTTTTTTATTATCATTTATCACAGCATTCTTTGCATTGTTCCTGCTTTTCATATTAAAAATATAAGTAAAAAGAGCCTTCTTAGCCAGAGCTTATTGTTGTGAAGACTACTTACAGCATAAACTACATCACTGCACAACAGGTACTGTGATTTAGTTAATTGCTGGCACATGCAGTCAAATGGCTGCATAGAGGATTGTTTGCAGTGAACATTTGTTCTCATACATTGGATAACTCCCCTATGCATCCAGTTAGTATTTATACTTTTATAATTAAACCATCATTTTAATTTCTGTAGATTTATTTTATTTATGTAAATTATTGATCTTTCAGTCAGCTGATCTATTGATAAATTATTATCAATCTTTCGGAGTTATTCTACACCAGATGGCCACCTTACAAGTTGTTGCGCATATTTTATTTAACATCACATTAGGTTATATCTTAATTTTTCATTTATGATTTCTATGTTTTCCAGTAAAAAAACTTTGATTTTGTGTTGTTGCCTGAAAATTAATGAAATCCTGGATATGGAAGCAAAAAAGGACTTTCTTGGCAAAGAAATCAGTCCTCCCTCCTTTGGGAAGACAATTTTGGCAAGGATTTATACCCCCCCCCCCCCCCTCCTCCTCCAGCTACACTGAGGGCATTTTACTGCCCCCTGGCAGAAATTTATTTTTAAAAATTTATAAGTTTTTAAGTTTCTATTCAACAGTTTTAAAATATCCCCCCCTCAACATATTGGCTGCCCCACTCTGTTGATATAGACATTTTTTACCCTTGATGCACAAACATTTTGGTACTTAGTCAAGATCACCAAACTTCAATACCCAAAGAAGAAATTCATAAAGTGTAGTAAAAAAAGCAGCTAAGAAAGGGTTTTCCCATTTCATATCCACAACAGGAGAAAAAATTGATTAATTGGAGCAATCCAAGTCACCTTTTATAATGCTGGCCCATGTTTTAAAATATACCACATTGAAAAGAATCATTAAATGAAATGAAAATCATGTTTCAGGTAAATATTACTTTATTTGGAAAGAAATTTCCTTTCAATAAATGTGTAATTTAGCTGAAAAAAGTCTTATTGAAATTAATATGCTTCTAAATTTGTTTATTTTTTTATTTTCATAAAATTCAGAATTAATTTGATATTTAACATGACCTATTTTGGTTGATTGGTTATTTTTTTAAAAACTCTTCTAAAGTTGATATGTTGATGTGACTCAACACAGTTGGTTAAAAGCGTGGACTTTTCTCAAAGTATGGTACTGAGAAAAGAATTGCAAAAAAAGGATAATTTTCTTGTTTCAAGTAATTTTTTTTTGTTACATAGAAATAAATAGCCTTTCTATTCATATGCATTATAATCATTTCTGTCTTAGTTTTTTTCAGTAAATTTTTATTTGCATTGCCAGATGCATTTTTTTACTACATTCCTCTATAATTGCCCTATTGAAACAGAAGTAGTTGTCTTTTTTGTAAAATATTTTGTTTTCAGAAAATCCAGAATTTAATGCTGATTAATTTGGCATATAACATTCCATAATTCCTTTCATTAGTTATTTGGCAAAAATTCTAAAGTTAATTTTTGGCTAATCATGGAATTTGGAAGAGTTAACTAGGGTAAATTCTTATGATTGACATTGGTGTTGTTCAGTATTAGAACTTCCATAACTCTAAACACTGAATGAATATTTTTTTTAAATTGTGATTTAGATAGAATTGATTAAGAATTTTTCTTCAGTCACTTTTGTGTATAAAGCTTATTTTAGAAGTTATAAACCTTTAGAATTAATTTCACATTGACATAACATGGAAATTTTCTGTTTTGGTAGGACAGTATATATATTATATGATAGTTTTATTTAAATTCAATGAATTGTTTAGACTTTCTGATCCTAAAATATTTGATAATGTGATTAATTTTGCACTTGAAAAGGAAAAACAAAAACAAAATGTTAGTGATATTCTTAGCTTTTCAAATAATATCTGCAGTATATTTCAAATCAGGATTTGCATCATAATAACATTTTAAGATTTCACCTGAAAATTTTAATGTACTTTCTAAGACCATGGTTGTTTTTTAATCTTCATTTTTGTGTCAAAAATATATAAAAAAAATTTGTTTTTCATTTTCCAGTTTTATTTCATTCAGACAGCTTTCATGGCATTTCTCTTATCTTTCTGCAGAATGAAGGAGTTAATAAGGTAGATGATGAGGTGACTACAGCTGCATGCCATCTGCTGTTTGAATGGACTGAAAAACTATTGGGGATCAAGTTTATTTCACTCAGAGAATTGGCATCTCATCTAATTGAAAACATGTATGTAGACAATAGGTCTGTAGCAGCATTTACAGTTCTCTTATCAACAACTACACAACAGTTTCATAAAGGTAAATTCAAAATTAACATTGAAAATATATTAAATTTATGTTAATATTTGCATAATTACACAATCTATTAATTGCATTAAACTCATATTTTATCATTCATTGATTTTAATTGCTATATTCAATTATTTATTAGGATTTGCACTCACTGCACATGATATTGTCATTCAATGTATCTTAAAATGTGTGACTGTGAGTATAACAGCAAAGGATGGAGGATTCTCTCATATGGTCACTATCCATATTCTGAAACAAAGATGGGTTTGATACCTATTGGTCAATATATTTGTTCACACACTCTGGCTTCCAATGCATTCCCATGGCATGCCATCAGAACACAATGCATGCCATTATACTTTTCAAATGTGTAACCTTTATAATATACCATTTTCACTATATGGTCACTTTGTTTTATGCTCTTATATACAGAAAATGACATGAAGCCATGTTGCCTAGACATTTTCATTTTGGTTGGACATCCTCCCCCATCACTATGTGAATAAAGGTACTTCAGTCACTGTATATTGAAATACTTTATTATAACTTATCTAAGTATACATCATATTTAGTGTTACTATAGCATATCCATTCTCTATATTCCTTTATAATTGCACAGTCTATCTTTTCTGTGAAGAGCTACATATTTTCCCAAGATTTTGTGTTACTCATGATATTAACTTCTAAATTTCAGCATCTAAGAAGTCACTTTTCACAAAATCGTTATTTTAGGATACATAATCTGTTTTTCTTCACATTATATTTAGTGTGTAAATTTTAGTAACTTATATTTTTTCCCAAAGGATTTTAACTACTATGGATGGGATTATTAAATTTTGAAGGTAAACTTTTTTGATGGGTTATATTTATTTAAATAGGACCAAACAAGCATATTAATATTTTTCCAGTTATTTAGCATTTTTAGTGAAATGCTACAAATTCATAACACACATTTCAGTCAATTTGAGTATAAGAAAATTTTATCAAGTATTTTTTAAGAGATGGGTGATTCAATATTTTCTCTTATATATTTATAATGCATCATCATCAAGCAGACATGGGCTATGGAGGTCCAACCAAATAGTTCAATTTATTTCTTCAAACATCTCTCCTGAGCTACATCTGCTGCATCTCACTACTGTAGACCAATTCTAATAAGTTCCTGCTTGACATTGTTTGCCCACCACATCCTAGGTCCTCTCCCCACCTCTTTCTGAGGCCTTTAGGCACACTGTTCATAACTCTATTTGCTATTCTACAGGGTGTTTAAAAACTCTCTGTACAAATTTCAATGGGAGATAGGGAACACCAAGACAAACTTTTTTCGTCTGTGAATGTATGTCTGCCAATGTAACCCTTCGGTGCTAGAGGGCGTTGACAGAAATATCAGTAGAGCTGGTACATAAATGAAAGGTGAACAACATGTTTGTTTAAAGAAGGTGCTCAAAATTGCGACCAGCAACAGCATTACATACATGACAGCGTTGAAGTATTGACTGCCATACATGTTGAAAGATTCTGGGAATTTCGCGAACCGTTTCAGCGGCAACAGTGATTTTTCGACGAAGTCTTCATCTGAGTTGATGGGAGTCTCATATGTGAAGTTCTTCATATGTATCCAGAGGAAGAAATTGATACATGTTAAATTGGTCGATCTTGGTGTCCAGGCAATGGGTCCACCCCAGCCTATCCATCGGCCCTCGAAAGTGGCTTTCAGATAATTCCGTACATCATTGCTAATGTGTGCTGGCACCCCGTAGTGTTGAAACCACATTCATCTGCAAATAGCCATGGGAACATCTTCCAGCAGTCCCAACAACGTTTCTTCAAGAAATGCCCAATAAATCTGCCCATTGAGTCGCGGAGGCAGCAGGTATGTCCCAATCAAAATGTCGTGGACGATACCCACCCAAACATTGATAATGAACTGTTGTTGATGACCATGCACCATTGTGACGTGGATTTTTGTGTGCCCAAACATGAGAACTGTACACATTAAACACACTCTCAGGTGTGAAAGAGGTCTCATCTGAGAAGAGCACATGAACCAGAAAATCATGTTCTACCATGGTCTGCTACAGAAACCAGCACATGAATTCCACACAAAGAGGGTAATCCTGAGGTTGCAATGTCTGGACCCTCTGACGATGAAATGGATATAACTGCTGCTCGTGCAACACTGCTCGCCACACAAAGCATGGTTCACACCGAGGCTACATGCCACAGCTCATTTGTTTGTACCTGGATTTTCCTTTTCTTGACATGGAAGAGAGGATCTCTTCCATGTCAGGAGTGCACATGGTTCTCTCCCAACCAGTGTTATGCATGTTTGCATGGAATGTTCCAGTTTTTCGCAGTTGCCAGTGCAAATGCGCAAATGTTTGGCATACGTTTATTTGGGAAGTGCTGTCGGTACCACCTCACAGTAGCTCTTCCGTTTCCATTGGCAGCCCCATATGCCAGATGCATGTCAGCCATCTCAGCAGTATGAAATACTCCATGTTACATGTAATGTGTCTGATTTATGAATGCTGATGGCAAAAACAAGTCCATTCCCCATTTCCACTTTGCCCCTCTAGCCAATTGCAGCGCCACCAAACAGTGCCCACTAGCCCGAAGGCAGCAGTGGTATGCCACAGAATGTATGTCAGCGGACATACATTCATAGACGAAAAAGGTTTGTCTTGGTGTCCCCTATCTCCCATTGAAATTTGTACAGAGGATTTTGAAACACCATGTATAGTTATTCATATGGATAACATAGCCAAACCAACAGTCTCTTTCTGCACAATATGCTACTCAAAGGAGGTTGATGACTCCTTTGCCTAACCTCATCATTAAACAAAGTTGAACAACCTAATGCCCAAGATACCGTGTAAGCATCTAGTATCAAAAGCATCAAGTTTCCTGTCATCTTGTTTACAAAGAGTCCAAGTTTCACTACTATAACTAACTCTTGAAAGAACCAAGCTATTATACAGTCTAATTTTAGTCTTTAGGTTTATACATATATTTCTCCACACACTCCATAGATTCTTAAATGTCCCAGCAGCAATCCCTATTCTTCTGTATATTTCATGCCACACATCATCATATCTGTTACATAGCTCCCAAGATATTAAATTGAGACACCTGCTCAAGAGTGCAACCATTTAGATTAACTGAACCACAGGCTGTCTGACCAATTTTCATCACTTTAGTTTTCTCATTGTTTATCATCAAATCTACTCTACTACCAGTCTCAACAACAACTCTAATGAAAGAGTTCATTTTGTCAACATTTCCCAAAAGGGCCAAATCGTCAGTATAATCTAAATCAGAAATTTTCAGATCTGTAGGCCATTTAAGCCCAAACTCTTTCCCTTGCAGTGAATTTTGCATAACATAATAACTAAAGAGGAAAGAAGACAAAATGCACCCTTGTCTAACACTAGAGGCAATGATAAACCAATTGTTACAAGCTTTACCAACTCTCACACATGACTCAGTGTTATTATAGAGAGCTTTCATCATGTTAACTAACTTGTCTGGTATGCCATAAGATCTAACAATCAATCACAAATTATGGCAGTCAACAGAGTTAAAAGACTTTGAAATCAACAAAGCTAGTAACTAAAGGTTTCTGAAACTCTAAACATTTCTCAAGAATCTGCCTACTCAAGAATCTGACCTACATGTCCCCTGCCACTTCTGAAACCTGTGACTGCTCATCATGCAATTGTCTGTCAACCAGATTGTTATTTCTATTAAGCACACTCATGCAAAGAACTTTACCTGGAACAGAAAGTAGTCTGATATCACTATAGTTATAACAAGAACTGTGATCACCTTTTTTTAAAATAGGAGTAATAATAACACTGGTAAAATCTTTAGGAACGATGCCTTTATCATAAAAGATATTCAAAATTTCAGTCAGCCATCTGATTACAGGTGCATTCTCATCTCTAAGCATCTTAGTAGTAATTTCATCTACCCCTGGGGATTTGTGTAGTTTAAGTTTAGAAATGTCCAAATAACTTCAGACTGTAGTATAAAGCCAACATTAAAGCCTAGTAATGCATCTATCATCAATACAAACAATGAGTAGAACTAACCACATTGTTTAGAACATCACTACTCAGCCTACCTGCCCATGACAGAATTCTCACCTTCTATAACCTTATCTTGTTTATCCTTCAATCCCTGTATACCTGTCTGTTTTCTACCACACAAAACATATATGCTCTCTGCTGTTGTGCTGTCTAACTGCTTCCTTGGCTTTGTCAGCCAAGCCAAAGATTTTTATCAGCAGCTAACTGATCCTTTACATGTTTATTAAGCTCTCTGTAATGCTTTCTATTAGGACTAATAGGGTATTGAATAAGGACATTCCTACAGTTCTTTCTTTCTGAAATAAGTTCAAGTGCCTTATCACTCAAATAATTCTGCCTCCTCTGCTCTTTTTTTCCCAAAAGAGTACTGTTAGTTTCCAAAAAAGCCTGTTTAAAATGGTCCCATTCTTTCTCAACTTCAGTAGTATGCACACCATGACTGTCATAATGACTAAGTAACCTATCATGGTAAGCTTTAGCTATAACTGGGTTTTTCAGAGCTTCAGAATTAAAGGTAATTTTTTTAACCTTAGCACAACACTTCTTAAGTTTAACTTGCAAGAAGCTTTTAACAAAGTAATGATCAGATCCAATTTCAGCTCCCCTATATGACCTGGTATTCCTAACAGAACTAGCCCATATTAAAATATATAATTAATCATATTCTTATGCTGCCCATCATTAGCACATCATTAGCAGGAGAGAGAGACCCAAATATTTCAGGAGTGCAGACATGAAGAACAATGGTCACTCATCCCAAAACTGGAGTAGATCATGGAGAATGCTAGGAGTCATTCTAAACAAACATTCTAAAGTTTCCACTGAATCATTTCTACAACATTTGCTTGTTCGGGCCATTGCTATTTGTACCACAATGTTGCTGGTTCAATTGAAGCTGGGCATACAGTTCAGTCTTGTTCCAAACTTTTGCTCAACCTTGCTCAAATTTATCTCACCAATTTTGAGCACTGCATAAACACTTCTCAACATATATAGGCAACATTTCTTTAGGGATTTTTAGGGGCATTGCTTTTAACCCATGAAAGACAACTGCACTTTGCTCATCATGCATACACTCCTGAAGTACCCATGTTTTACTCTCCTTCCAATGACTTTATTTGTCAGCACAACCATGTGTTGTGAAACATGATATCACCACCTGCTGCTGGAACTTGGCACTGATACATAATGTATTTTGACAGTTGTATGCACTGTGACATATTTACTAACTCATCCTCATATCATTTTAAATTATTTTAGACAGTGTGGGTGGTACCTATTTCTACTTCTAATAATTTTGATAAAGTTTGGGTTGACTTTATAATGCTTCTAATCTGTTTAAACATTCTTTTTTTATCTGATGCAGTTGAAAGATGCTGCACAAACAATGAAAGATTTCAAAGGAAATTATTGATATTTTTAAGTTTTAGCTGGCATAATTATCATCTATCTTTAGATGATAATTAAATCTTTTTATAGTTTTTTTTTATTTCTAATCTTTTCATTTGCACTAAAGAGAATCACTCTTTGAATGATATATATTTGCTTTGTTTTGGGCATGTTTCATGTTTCTGGTGGATATTCCCATAGTTTTGAACTTTTGGTTGTGACATGCAGCAGAGATTAAAAATGGAAATAGATTTGTGTTTGTTCTGAGCAGAAGTGAAATTCATCTAATTTCATTCATCTAATTTTATTCTCAAAGGAAAATTTAGTTTTTGTTTTTCTTTTAAGTAAAGGTCATAAAATTATATATTTCTTTCGATATTCAAAAACTTATCATATTCAATAAATTTTGCAAAATACGAACATTATTATCAAAACTGATATATACAAAAGTCATTCAAAACAAAACTGCAGATGTTAAAATCTGTTTTATTCAAACAAAAAGGAAAATATGCACATCAGTCTTCAATGTAGTCTTCATTACATTTGATACACTTTCGTAAACAATAAACTAATGACTATATTGTTAGGAGAAATTTTGTGGTTGGTGCTGGAGCCACTTTTCACCACTGTTTTGACTTCTTCATCGGACAAAAGTGACCCCTCCTACCTCCTAGTGTGTATTTCAATGACCAAAAGAGGTAGGCATCAAAATTGGTGATAACGAGGATATCATTCAGGAGCACATCACAGTACTTTGTACTTATCACGGTTTCTTGTCTCCAGGGATTGCTCCAGAATTACCTCTTTATGATCCCAGAATACAGTAACTCTCTCTGCATGATGCTTGGATGTGGACTTTCTTCAGTCAAGGTGAGTTCATATGGTTGTGGTGCATTGTCAACACATTTGTTACTGTTCTGGACTTTATCCACCTGCTCATAGACTTGCTGTTGACTCATATATTGCCCACCATACTGAGCCAACATTCAGCAATGAATTTGCTGGCATTATTCCTTCAGCATTAAGAAATCAAATTACATATCACATCTCATCTTGGTGCATAATTGTAAGGGTGCTGTCATCTTTAAGACTGATTGGTTACTAATAATGCCAGCAGAGAGGGCTATGTGTGTGTGTTAGTGTTGCCAACAGAATTTAATCAATAATGTGATGCAAGATTATCATTATTTTTTGCATCTTGTGCATTTTTTAATAGTTTTGCAGTTTTCATTTGAATGACTTGTACACTGTTGTTCATAATTTAAGGAAGTTGAAAAATATTATATAATTATCTTGATAAATCTTTTTTTGGAATTAAGTGAAAGTTTCAGAGGATATTTAGTATGAAATAAATTTATTGGTTATTAAATTTGGATTTCTCAATATGGAAGACTGAAATATGCAAATTAAGCTGGTGATAAAAACAGCTTCAGGAATGGGTGCTTCTCATTTGGGTTAAGAGTGGCTTTATTGAGTATTTCGGATTATAGTTTTTATTATTATTATTTTTATTATGATTTATTCCATGCAAGGGATTACAGTAAAGCCAAGGTAAAGGTAATTTTAGATATTGATTGAAATGTTCAAATGGCTTGATGCCCAGTACATTTGGGAAATTAAGAAGAAATATTAAGGATAGTACAAAAATGCAATAGTGTACAGGAATTGCATAATTATTTGATACCTATAAATAAAATGACAAGAAGTTGCACAAAGGCAAACATATAATATGATAAGAAATGTAGTAAAATGTGGTGGTGGTGGTGGTGGGGGAGTTTAAGACAACAGAGAGTAATAATATTAGATGAATGAACAAGGGAAAAAGGATTGCGAATAATCTAGAAAAACAGCAAAGATGGGTAGTGGGAAGGAATGAGGAGATATTTTTGGTCAAACATTTCAATATTCTAATAGGAGTGGATTAATATAGTTTTTGAATTTTGTTTTAGAATTTCAAGTGATATTACTCAGTAAAGAGTTCGAAGTTGAGGTTGTATGAAAAGCAAAAGAAATTTCACCATATTTAGCTTTGAAAATGGCAGGAGTAGAAAACATTTTATTATCAGAGTGAAGGATATGGCAATGTAGTAATTGAATATAGGGTGTTAAAATGTAAAGGAAGAAATATTTGGATGATGGTCAGAGATGGAGAGCCATTAGATGATGGAAGCAGGATAATCACATAGAGAGTTAGTCAGATTCACAATTGTGTTGGAAAGTGTAATTTACAGACTCTGGGGACATGTCTAGAAGAATGAGCCAGGGTAGCCTAGAACAACAACAGTTCCAGATGATCGTTTCATGTCCCTAACTGCAAGGATTGTAGAACAATGTCAGTGTGCCAGTTTGCATTGGAACTGTCGGCTGCCATGCAAACTGGACGATATACAGAGTAGCTGTGTCCCAATGACTTTATGAAAGAGGATTATATGCTACGAACTGTTAGTGTGCATACCAATAACCTCGGCTCATAAGAAAGCATAACTGGAATGAAGCGGGTTGGATTGTTTTACCCTTGAGCTGCACTTTTTTTGCATACCACCACCTGCTTCTGATTTGATGACTAATGGATTACAGTGGGCTAAATGACACACTGGAAGGTTCCCCCAACTTTCTATGACTTTCTATCTTATAAGATTGGGGGAGGTGCCCCATGGACAGCTGTTAGGAGACAAATGGTAGCCTCCCATCAAGGCCATCAGTGTGTTTTTTTAATGTGCACAGGGTATGGCTCTCCCACACATGGGGCCAAGGCTTTACATCCCATACAATGGATGGTGGCCTTTCCAAGCCCATCAGTATTCCCTACTGACCGAGGGCAAAGCAGGGAGTTTCATGGAGATAAATCTCGATGCTGGCCCAGGGTGGAATCAAACCTGGAATTGCAAATTTTGAGCCTGGTGTGCTACTGACTGAGCCTCATTAACCTTAAATAGAGCAAGCAGCATCTCTATTGGACGAATGATTAATGGGGACAGGTTCACTTTTTGGATGAATCACGATATAACATAACGCCACAATGTAACTTGCATCTCAATGTCACTGCATCTGAAGAGAGCATGGGAAACATTTTCATCCACTGATATCATGGAAAGAGACTGTTTTGGTGGGAGTAGTTTGTTGGTCTAATGAGATATCACTATCAATGACTGCACTGATCTTCATATCTGCTCAGAAGGGACTCTAACTGCCCTAAGATATAGAGACGAAATCTTAGAACCCTATGTGAGAATTTTTAGAAGTGCCATTGAGTGAGAATTCATTTTTATGGATGATAGCACTTGTCCAAGTAGAGCTCAGATAGTTTAATACCTTAAGAGTGAAGATATTTAGAGAATGGATTGACCAGTAAGTCCTCAGACCTAAATCCCATTGAACATGCATGGGATGCTTTGGAAAGGTAAGTTACAAGTCATCAACTGAGAAGAGAAAGAGCTCTTATGCTTCTAATAAGGTTCTTCTAATCCATTTTCTCCTTCCAGTACCCTTCATGAGTTGAGAAATGCTCTTATAGAGGAGTGGGATTTGCTGCCCAATGAATTGCTGAATAACCTTATTAGAAGCATGAGAGCTCTTTGTGCAAGCTGTATTGCTCTTAGGGATAAACATACTCCTTATTAGATAACATTAACTTCAATATCTGTGGTGATCTGTAATTTTTCACAATTGGAAAAAAAAATTCTGATGTATTCTTTGATTGAAAATTTAATTTTATAATTGGACAAGTACTCCAATACATTCTTTATTTCAAATGTAAATATTAATATGTGTGATATTAAATATCCTCTGAAACTTTCGTAAATTCAAAAAGGATTTCTTGAGAAATCCTTTTTGAATTTACAAAAAAGATATATTGAGATATTTGCATGTTTGTTCAACTTCTTAAATTGTGAACTGTAGTGTATATGTGATTAAATAATATTTATATTACATGTTATACTGTAGTTTAAATTGGTTAATTCGAAATGCAAGTTAAAGTTATTGAAAAACTGATATGTATTGTTTCTCATTCCCAGTTAATATATTAAAATTATTTCACACATTTTTTTTTTTGTTTCATACCAAGTCAGTAAAAATAAGCAATGGGGATAAATTTAAATTTGTTGTTGTTTTCAGTAATATTATGTTATATCAAATAATATTATGTAATATTATGTTATATGAAATGTATTTTTGAGTTTTTAACTAGATTTGATAATACTTGCAGGATCATCTTCAGGAAACCTGAGGTTTGAAAATGGTTGTAGAAAGAGTGAAACTCAGATTCATTTACAAAAGAAAATACAAGAAAAGGAACTTATTAAAGAGCAGAAGAGAAAACTACAGGAACAGCGCTCACTCTTAGCAACAATGAATGAAGGAAAACCATTTCTTTCAAGAAAAAAAGGTTCAAAAAATAAAAGATCAAGAGTGCCATCAACATCTGCTGATAATATGAAAAAAAAAGATAAAGAAGCAGTATCTGAAGTTTTGAGAAATGCTGATGAAGAATTTCTTCCTGTAGATGAAGAAACAGATAACAAAGGTGCTGAAGAGCAAGGTTTGAATATGGTTGTGCAGAATGAAGTAAATTTATCAGCTGAAGTGTGTCTCAAGGATTCTGCAAATGGTCAATCTTCACATTTGATTGGTCAGGTAAGCAGTAGTTATTCTCCAAGCACAAAAGTAGGAATTCAACAAAGTCCAGGTAGCATGTCAGACACTGAAGAATGTATAAAGAAGAAAAAGTCAACCAAACTGCCCATTACTCGTAACAAGACCCCTGTTTGTATTACTCAGAGTCTTCCAAGCATAATTATTGTTCCATCACTTCCCCAGGTTCAGATAACAGAATTAGGAACCAGATCAGCAACCAAAACACCAAAGTACAAAAGGATTCAGCCAAAACCTTTAAGTGATTCAATAGTAACTTCTGCTATCCGATCTAGGGCAGGTTCTGTTGGATCAGCTCTTCTGAGTGAAAACCGCCATCAGTCTATTGAAGGCAGAAGGAGCTCGCATGCATGGTTACAATCTGATGTAAATGGCAGCCAGGAGTACTTTGAGGAATCTATTTCTATAACACAAGTAAACAAAAATCATACTTCGTTTCCAAATGATACCAATGCATCGGTATTTAAAAAGTTATCACCTATAAAACATGAAACCAGTGAGTTGGAGTGTACTTCTGAAAATCTTCCAAGTGATATTAGATCTTCCATTTTAAATTCATTGCCTTCTGTAAAGATTGAAACTGGTGACTCTGATAGTACCACCAAGACTATTGTGCAAGCTACAGAAGATCAAAATTTTAAGGTAGAAAGTGTAACTGAAATTAATAACGATCAAAGAGTTCGACATATAAGTAATAGCCAACAAAGAATTTTTAAAGAAGCTCAAGAACTGATAGAAGATGGGGGTGCAGTTAAAAGGCATTCTGAAGAGCTAGATGGTCAAGTTGTTGTTTCCAAAAAGCCACATTTGGAAGAACTTCTGACATCAGAAATATCCAGTGACAGTTTGTCTCCATGGACCAAAGATGTTTGTAATATGAATTGTGACCTACCATCTGTGTTAATGCAAAATCCTTGTAATAGCACTGAGCGAACCAATGCAATGGATGATCAAGGAGTCAGCATTCATCAACTTGAAAATGATGCTCTAAATGAGTTTCTACATGGAAATAGTGCTGAATCTGCAAGTTCAGATTTAACCAATAGCCCTGGTGCTGTTTCAGAAACTGGCACATCAGTTGTAAACGTTTTGCAGCAAAAAATGCAAGAGAATTGTAAAATATCAGGATCTAAGAATGACCATCAGTCTTATAGCAAAGTAAATCAGTTGTCACAACTTCGCATGTTACTTGAAAAGAATCTTCCTCATACAGTTACCAAAGTGGGCTCTTTAAATTCTACTAGATTGCAAAAAGAAGCATTTGTTTCTGATAAGCCGCCTGTTGCAATACGCACAAACGTTTTGCCTTCTCAATCTAAACATCCAGAAATGTTTGATACTAGTGAACATGATACAGTTAGCAGTATGGGTGAGTTGCATAATGCACTTTTACAAAACAATAAAATATATTTAAACAACAAGAATGAGGTTGTATCATCCTTAGTGTCTGCCCATTGGCAGAGATTAAAATCTATTAGTAGTATCTCCCAGATGGATCTTCCAGGGATGGAAAGTACGTTGTCTAATACTGATGATTTATCTCCTCAGGATATTATTCTTTCTGAAATGGATTTACTTTCAGTTATTTCTGAATCTGGTGGACTTGCTAATTTGCCTAAGGATGACACTCACATGATGTCTTTTAATTCTGATGTAAATAAAATTCAGTCTACTCCTTTGCCAGTGATATCTGATGCTGAAGTTTCAGCTCAGCAAATATGTAATGTCATGAGTGTTGGACGCAGTAGCACACAAACACAAGTACCTTCTGTTCCTCCAAGTCCTAATACACGGCGTAGAGCTTTTAACTTTATGCCAATATCTCCAAGACATACACCTATTCCTGAAGGGATGACTGCTTCTGGAACACCAGCATCTTATTCTCCAGTTCCAGTTCATTTAGCAGGAGCTAGAAATATGGTATCTGTAGCTGTAGGACCATCCCAGCCTCCAAGTGCTGCTAGCAGTCCATTTGTATCTCCAAGGTCTACTCCTGTGCCTCTGTCTCGTTCCAGGCACAGCTCAGGTCAAAGCTCATACAGCACATCTAGACATACACCATTCCAGAACTTTGATTCTGGAGTATCTTCAATATCAACATCGCCATTTATTTCTCCGCAGCCAACACCAGTTCCTTTGAGCAGACTACGGCACAATTCCAGTCATGGCCCTAGCAAAACTGTTACCTTCAGTACTGTCAACAATCCCCAAGTTATTCATACCCAGTCTCCATTGACTGGTCATGGATCTTCGCGTTCAAGACATAGTTCTGGACCTGGAGGACCACACCTGACAGGACCATTGTTGTCTCCAAGAAGTGCTCCACTATCCCCATTGGTAGGAGAAACATGCACTCAAACAAGTTTCACTTTCCCAGCAACAGGAGAGCCTCGTTCACGTCACAACTCTGGTTCTAATATAACCCCTCTCTCTCCAGTTTCTGAGCAGATATCACCATCTAGTAGTTGTACTAGCAATCAACTTTCAGAAACAGCATCTGGAAATTTAATTGCTGAAGTTACAGCTTACTTAAATATAAATGCAGGTGAAGAAATGGATGGCTTGAATGTTTCAAAATTTGGGGATGTAGGATGTAGAATTCATAATAGTGAGCAGCCATCTTATTTGAAGCAACCGCGGCAACGACATTCTTCCAGTTCTGTGATCCTTGGTAAAAGTGCTACATTGTTAAGTGATCCTCTTTCACATGAAGTTCAGCTCCTTCTCAAAAATGGACCATCAGCTCTTACTTCTAGCTCAGCTAATAATACCAGAAGCCGCTCAGTTCCACTGCATCAGATGTTGAGGAATCTGGAGAATTACTGTGTTACTCCTATAACATCAGAAGATACAATCTTTTCAAAATCCCATCCAACAACACCAGTGACAAATCAGACATTTTCTTTTCCTCTGTTAGGCTCAAGCCAAGTAACAGCATCTCTGAATACTATCACCCTAACTGGTGAAGGCCTTAATCAGAATCGTGATAAAACCCTTACCCATCCCCAACACAGTGAATGGGCAAATATAGATGACACAAGTGAAATGGAAAACACTTCTGTTAGGAGGAATCTGGCAAACTTTTTGGAACAACCATTAGAAGATGATCTGCAGACAACATTGGAAGATCTGAGAGATTGTGATAATGACTTTTCAAAATTTGCCCAAGAGCTAGAAGAAATGGGTCAAAATGAGGAAGCAGGCCTATAGTAATCAGAGTGAGGGCATATTGCATGTATGCTGTATAAATGTATGAAATTTTGAGTCATGCGTAGTTTTCATGTTGTAGATTATAGCATCTTTTTATAATTTCATCCCTGTTAGTTTTAATATTGATCTTGCTTTTTATATTGTAAAGGAATAAGCTCTGAAAAGTGTCCAGTGTGCTAAACTAGTGCAGTGGTATCAATAGTCCATACTGCCTTTTTCTAAAATCAAATAAATCACTTTTTTTTCTTAAATATTATATAATTTGTATAATTTGGCATGTTGCTTGCATTTTCATTTGTTCACAGCATTAGAGTATATAATCCCCTACATAAAAAATACTTTCACAATTAATATATTTAAGAATCAACAATATCAATACAGCTGGCATGAATGGATAGGTTTGCAAGCATATTCTGCCCAAAGAAAAATTAAAATGATTGTTGCAGTTATATTAATGCTGTATATACCTCAGTTTTTAACTTTTGTAGCAGCTGAAATAAGGCTTTAACTTTTAAAATATGCATGCGTGTACTTGTTTTAATATGCCTTTTCATCCTTTGACATTTAATTTAGCTTTTCAATCATTCATATCTCTTAGCCATTTGATTTCACTGCCATCGACACTTTTGATTACTCCACACTACAGATCATTTTGATTGATCATTACTTTGAGTTTTAGTTTTAATTCAACTTTATTTGTTATTGGTGATTAAAATTCATAATGTATTGTATATTAAAAAGCTTTAAGTATGTGATGCTTACAGTTTCAGAACTACTACTCTGGTATCCTTACCAGTAAAAGTGTAGATATTTCATGTTCGGGTATAATCTTTTGGTTCTTGGCTCTTGTTTTTTGACTTTTATTATCCAATGCAAACTTATAAACTAACAAAATTTTCTAGACCAGTAAGTCTCAGATCAGTAGCAAGTCATATTGTGTTTTAGGGAAAGTCAAGGTAAACAGTGCTCAGTGGGAAACCAAGTAGTTACCACACAATGTTATAATAATTTACCTAATAATCCAGATGAAGTATAATCTATCACTTAAGAAAACAGAAGTGGAGTAATGATTAATGGATCCGATTTCAAGTCAAATCCATAAAATATGCTTTTCTACACTTAATATACAGTAAGAGGGCCAGCAACTCATATTTTTTAACTGAAGATTAGCCTCTTCTAGATACTTTTTAATATAATTAAAAATATAATAGAGATACTTTTTAATATAATTTAACCTCTTCTAGATACTTTTTAACTGAAAATTAGCCATTATATTCATGAAGTGCTGTTGATCAGTTGCTTTTATTCCAGTTTTTAGTTCAAAATTTAGGAACAGAAAACTGCACATTTGGGCATTAGACCTGGCCAAGTTAGCCTTAGCATAAAAGTGCCATTAAGGTTTTAACAACCAGTCAACTTTTATATACGATTTTGAGTTAAATAATTTTTGAATGGTAAATAATTCATGGTTTTATATGTTTTAATGAAGCACCATCAAAAAACTTTAACAACTATCTTATATAAATCTAGTAATTAAAATTGGACTTCAATTAAAAGATTTTTTAAAGTTCTTTTAGTTTGACTGAATGAAGTGGTATTAGAAAATACTTTAGTTCACTCTTTGTTTTAAGTTAGCATTATTTTCATGCATTTGTCAAATAACTTTTATCACTCACAGTTTTATTTCTTGTGCCAAATAAGCAGTTGCTCTCATCACAAATTCGTGCAAAAATGTAATTAAAATAAACCAAATGCTGTTCGGACTCTGCATTGCCCTCATTATTTTGTATTAAATTATGTATAACTATTGAATGCAGGAATGCAAGGCACAATTGTAATTAAAATTGTGTATGGTAAATGATAGCAACTTAAAATATTAAAATTTTATGACAGAGCATGATATATAGGTTATATACACTGGTGGAAATTGAAAAAAGAACACCCTTAACAATTGAAATGTAATCTATGAGATTTATTTAGTAGAAACAACTTGTTGAGAAAGGACAGTGATCACACGTGTGAAGTGATTCAATGTTTATTTTACCTTTTAATGAGTATTACATTTTACAGAAGGCACATTTTAATAAGGTTTTGAACCTCCTCGAGCAGCAATACAAGCTTCCAATCTGTCATGCAATTGGTTGTACAAATGCTGGATATCACACTGGGAGATGCCATTCCATGCTCTTTTAACTTGGATGCGTAATTCAGCGATGGTCGTTGCCTGCCGCAGTCCGTGGAAGAGTCTTTGTCTGATCCAATCCCAGACATGCTCGATTGGAGACAAGTCCGGAGAGTGTGCTGACCAAGGGAGTTGGTGCACTGCCTGAAGAGCATGTTGAGTTGCCCATGCAGAGTGTGGGCAGATGTTATGCTGCTGGAATATCGCATTTGGGATTACACTCAAATATAGCAGGACGACCGGCTGTACGATGTCGCTGACGTACGTATTGCTATTCAGTGTACCCTGTACAAACACTTGACGTATGAGAGTAATAGCTAATCACTCCCCACACCATGATGCCTGGTGTGGGCCCTGTGTGTGTGTCACTGGCACATGCACGATGGAAGAAGCCACTCACCTGGTTGCTTTCGAACGTGTAAACGACCATCAATGCTCCTAAGCAAAATTGGCTTTCATCACTGAAGACCACAGACTGCCATTCTTCCCTCTAATGAACTCATTCTCGACACCACTGCAAACATGATCGACTGTGACAGCAGCAAGCGCTACCATAGTCCTGCTTCCAAAAGACAATTGTGTATCATTCTTGTGGACACCCTTGGTATGACAAAAGATCGAATTTGTGATGCCACAGCCGCCCTCCTGATATGCCAATCCTCTCATGCATCCGTAACTATGTGTTGCCCAGAACCACATCTGGGAGTGTGTGAATGCTCTTCTGACCATCTATGCCACCATCGTACCACTGCCAATACCTCTTGTCCCACATGGTATGCAATTTGATGAAAAGATCAACCTGCTTCTCAAAGACCCACTATATGACCTCCTCAAACTCCGCTAACTGAACAAATGTTGTGCGCCTGCATCATCCAGGCATGGTAGCTTCTTCAAAGATCACTGAACAACATGACGCAAGATGAATAACTTCTTTCTTCACGTCCTAGTCCTTAAATACGCACTGCGTACATTTGCATGTTGTCATCCTCAATGACGTCATTATGTTATCCAATGACTTTCAATCTTGGATCACGGTTTCTGCTGCCCTTAACTATTAACGTATTATAATATGACATTCCTAAAGAAATTCCTCCTGGGTGTTATTTTTTCAATTTACACCAGTATAGTATCTGCAGCTAATGCATTTTAAGTGGTTTTGCTTTTCTATTAGCATTACAATTATGATCATATAATATTGCAAATATCTGTTAATGAAAACTTGCAAATTGAATACCTTGTCTGCCTGTTCTTTTAAATAGGCTTTAGTTTTACAAAATATGGCCACATATCTGCTGTATTTATTGTTAATACAATTCCTACTTAATTGCAAAGGTTTTTTTTCCAATTTTTTTTACATATAATCTAATTTTATTATTTCAATTTTTATAATTCACTCTCGTAGGAGAAATAATTTTTTACACTTGAAATATTTGTAGAAAGATTTGGGTTATAGTATGAAATGAATGTAACATTTTGTCTATCAACAAAATATTTTCTAATCCGATGCTATTTTTCCAGAAAAATAACTGTTTTGCACTTCCCTAAAATTTTTATTTCAATGTTACCTAAAACTTTTAAAGAATAAATTTTTTTAAAAATTCTTTATTTTTAAGATACAAATTTGAATATTTGTAACTTTTTCAACATAGAATATTTATAGCATATTCCTTACAAGTGTAGTTTGCCAAAGTGCTTTAATAAACATTTGAGGAATCAATAATGCATATTTAATACTAATTTTTTAAGGTTTTATGCACATATACATAAATATAAAATTCTTATTTTTAGAATATGAATTTTAATATTTGTGGCTTTTATAAAATAAACCATTTTTTTTAAGTTTTATTTAATATGCATACATATATGCATATTGTGTTGATTTCATTGCTTTGAGGAATATTTTCATTAATATTTTATTTCAAATAGCTATTTACTTACTACCAGGAAATTATCAAACATGAAAAAAAACCTGGGACATCTCCCAGACTTTAACTCAGGATTTCCAGGTAAATCTTGCTGTAAAGTAAAACAACAGGGCTTTCCACTTGCTGAGGTAAGGTTATATGCTATTATTTTCATGATGAAAAGTTGTCACTGTGCATATTGCACCATTTAAACCAACATAAAATTTGTGTTTATAGCAGCCAATTAGAAATATAATAATGTTGGCACTGATGCTTATGTTAATGAACGTGATCTACACTGGTTTCCATAAATTAAGGAAAATCCCTATGTTAAGTCAAGGGAAGCGAATGTCAAAGTTCTATAACTTCTAAAATAAATTTGAATATTTAACTTCAACAATACCAGTCTTAAGAAACATAAAAAACTGAAGAATAGTGAAAGAATTCTTTACACACAGTTCTAAAATACAAACTTATTTTATTAAATGCTTTGATACAAACTTATTACTAAGTTTTAATTAACTTCTTAAGTCAATTTTGTGGCTGGCATTATTGCTAAATGTTCAAACTTCCACAACTCATTAAATACTGAACGAATATTGTTGAAATCGAGATATTGATTTATTTGATTGAGATCTTTATCTGCAATCACATTTTTCAAAACGAAAAAACTTGTTTTAGAAGTTATAGAGCTTTGATGTTAGATTTCCAGTAATTTAACATAGGGATTTTTTTAATTTATGGAAACCAGTGTACCTGTGATGTGAACATATTTGAAACCATAAATAAAGCTTTAACTCACTTAGATTTAAGTTACTGAAAAAATAAGAAAGTACAAAGTGTTAAAAATATTGAGGTCAACTCTGGGTACTCAAACTAGGGTTCTCTTGATAATAAACTAGTTAACTTAGGAATTCCATCTGAGCAATGTGTTATCACTACTGTCTCAGTGATATCATGACTCACAGTTAACTGCTGAATCTAGTGACAAATAGTTGTCTTCTTGACCTGTCAAGAGTGCCAACAGAGAAGCAAATTGTTATATCTTGACCTCAAAAGGATTAATAGAGAGTTATATAACCAAACTGTTTTATCAACACAATTATCTACATTACTTTCATTGACAATTCATGAGTACAAAACCTTTAAGTCAGTATAATAGTTTATTTGTATATAGATGTCAGAAATAAAACACTATGGTGATTGTTAATTTAACATTCATTTACCAACAAAAATATTACACCCTTCACAAATGTATGTTTAACATCAAATCTGCTAATTTTAGTAGATGAATAATGTAAATAAATATTACAATACTGCAAAATTGCTATATATTTATTATTTGCTATAGCTCACATGAAATACTTTATTTACAATTCTGTCTGGTGATTTAGGTATATATAAGGCAATTTATAAAGGGATATTCATATTTTAAAGTGTTATATTTTATTAAGTAATAAAAGTAATTGTGCTGCAAAATGTCAATAAACCCTCAAGGCTTCATTTGTTATGATAGCATGAGGTTAGTATCACATGCAGGCCTGGATCTAGGAAAAAAATGGGGGGGGGGGCTGCAATCAAGCTGGAAAAAAGTAAAAGTTGGGGCCAAAAGACTGGATTTCCATTGCAGCATAACATTTTCTCTCTCCATTTTTAGAGGTCTTTAAAAGTTTCTCAAAAAATGTGTGCAATATTCACAAGTTTAATAGTGTTTGCTTCCATTATCCTTCCTAGCAATTGCAATCTGGGGGGGAGGGAGCCCAGATACAGCCCTGATCATATGCAATGTTTTTCCAAATTTCCAAATCACTGGATTGGTAAATTGATTAATTGAATGACAAAACCCAGATGTATTGCAATTCAAGGACTGCACACCCTCTATAGGGATAATGCCAAGATTACCACTAACTATGGTCGGGGACAAGACCTTATAGATACAGCTCACCCCATGACTACCTAGGGCGAACAGTACTATAGAAGTAAAGTTCATTCCTCAGTTAAAACCTAAATTTAATCTTCTTCCCGGGTTGCCACAAACAAGGATATCGAGGATCCAAGTTGACTCGGTACCTGTGACACCAACTGGATTGGTAAAGGTGAATTTTCAAATATTGTTGCTCACCAAAAAGTTCTGGCAAAAAAGTTTTATTTAAGGCATTTAAAGGAAAGAATAGCTACTGCCATTGCAAGTATTACACTAGATGTGCTGAGTGTGATTGTAAGTTTAATATCATTCCACCAATGCACATACCTAGGATTTAGTTAGGGAGGGGACTTGAATATGGTAAAAATTGTTGGAATAAAGCCTGAGTAGGGTTTCCCAATTACTAAAATATTCCACCAGCAGGAAAGATTAAAATGATATTTTATATGGAATAAATTTTATAGTTGTTTTTTTAATTGATTTACAGGGGTAAGTGGGGGTGGTTTTGTCCCTGCCACCAATTGTGCCCACACTGAAGTCTGTTGAACACAAAACTTTGAGAGTTTTCTGACATTTTGCACATACTTAATTGTTTAATGAAATATAGGAATTATTTTATAATGACCCAGTATAGTTATAGTTTATAAATTTGTTCCAAATTTAACACTTTTAAGTTAGTGAAACTTTGTTAAGAAGGATTAAATTATTTTAAAATGTTATGATCTTAACCCTTTGCACTCAAGGGCGCCACAGTGTCACCATCTTGATTTTATTGTAAAACTTATGGGCACCATAGCAGCGACATGCTACGGTCAATCTGGTGCTAACGTCTGTAGCAGATGGTTGTGTGTCATATCTGTGCTCCATATTATTATTCATGATCATAATTTTTACATAAAAACCCCACCAATAAACATGGCAGATAAAATAAATACCAATGATAGCAGTGACAATGAATTTGTTTTCAACAACTGTGATGAAAGCGGAAAACACGTTAAAAAATTATAAGTTGTAGTTTTTTGTATATGTATATATTTTTTTTTTTCATGATGTTTTGTATTTTTTTTTATTCATTTTTTTGTAAATCAGTGTTATTTTTGTTCCATAAATATGTATAAAGATCAATAAAAAAAAGTTTGTGCAGGCAAGTATTTGATAATATTTATATTTAAAAAATTTTATGCTGCAATATGAAAAAGCTATTTTTTATCAATATTGCTTCAAGTAACTGGTAACACCTATAAAAAAACTTCGTGTGCAAAGGGTTAATATATTTTAAATTTGAATTAACTGATTAAATTAACGAGTGCACTACCCCATCTTATCATGGCTTAATTAATGCTTTAATATACCAAAGCATAATATATACATTTCAATGATTCTGTATGGAATATTTCCCTTGATGTATGTAATAACTTGTATAGTTTATCATATTACTTTGTGATGTGTTCATCCCATGTTAAATACTTATCAAAATGAATCTTCAAATATTTATATGTACTTATACTCTGGACTAAAGTACAATTACAAATAATATTATTCGAGAATGGAATTAACGTATTCAACATCTGATAGTTTAAATTTCCAATATCAGTATTTATTCCTTTTTCTAAATTGATATATATATAGTTAGTTTAATTTCTTAGAAATAATACCTCACTTTTAACTGATAATTATTAAACCACAATTGAAGTTTTTTTTTCTTTAAAATTATATAATTTTCTGCCACATATGCTAAAGCTGTATAATCATTGAATGAAGTTATATTTTCCTTTAAAATTTTCTTTATTAAGTTGTTAACACATATAGCAAATTTCCTCTTATAATAATATTAAATTTTCAAATGCATTTTAATGGTAAATTTCTTCTTACTTTAGTGTCTAACCTACGATATGAATGTTATGAGATGTCACAGTTATCTGGTGGGTGACTATTAATCGCTTAAATAACAATTCTAAACTAGAGCATCTTAACAGTAAGCAATAATCTAAAATAAAAATGGTATTTTTTTAACCTATTCTAAAAAGGAAAAAAGTGAATTTTTAAGAATGCTTTGTATATTCTAGATTCTTAATTTTTTTACATATATTTCTTCTTAAATTAACAGTTTTGTTTTTGAAAAATATATTTTTATATTTATACTTCTTAGCATTGGGATCTATGAAAGCATCTTTTCATATGAAGCAATAGAACTCACAGTACTGAAAGTTATAGAAGCTAGTAGATTCAACATTAGGTATTGTGAAAAGGAATCCACTAATCTGCCTTCCAGATTTGAACACAGGTTCTTCTAATTATTATATGGTAGTTGCTGAATTACATAGTAGTGCCTCACAATATGAATTACTTTTGCAATCTTAAGTGAGCAAGTTTGATTCACCACCACCTAGCTCAATTTGTAGAGCAACTGACATGTTAACCAAGAGATCCCATGTTCAAATCTGAAATGAAGTGGCATTTTTTTTTTACTGTATAATATTGAATCTATCATTTTTTTAACTTGTCTGCGAAACCTATTTTGTAACTTTTGAAAGTGTTATTTTAGCTTATGTTTATTTACTTATATTTATCAATCAAAACATAAACCCAAAAGAAAAGTTTTATAATAAGCTTATAAATTTTAAAAAAGAAAAATGTCAGCATGGGCATTTTCAGAGAAGAGCAAAACAGACATTCCCTCCTTTTGAGCATAAGAAAAAGGAATTTTAAATATTATATATTAATAAATAATTTAAACTGTTAACTTCAAAATTTTGAAATGGATATATCATACTTTAAACTTAAAAAAGAAATGTATAAAATTGAAACTTTTATACATATATAGTTTTTTATTTTGTTAGAATTAAAATCCATGTGTAAAACAAGACAAAGTAAGTCTGTAAAAGTCAAGATTTTTGTATTTCTACACAGTAAAATGAACTTAATATGTTGGCATCAACATGGTATATTTCTGGAGAAAAAAACCCAGCAAGAATGACATGGTTTTGAAACTCAGAAGTACTCTTACCATTTTGCATGATCTCAGTTTGACCACTGGTCTAATTTAAATTTCTTTTTGTGTGTGTGTGCAGTTTTTAACATTAAATGTATTAAAATACCTTAAATATGCATTACATAGTAGAATTGTTATTATTTATAAAATGTATTTGCTTTATACACCAAATCTCTATTTCTTCCATTATTCTAAAATTTATAATTTTAATAATAATTCTTATAGAAAGAATTCTACAAGTACATACAAGTTTCTAGTCTGCAAAGTGTTATTAAGTTCTTTCAACTATTTGATTGTTTATTTGTGATAAACTAGTTATGCAGTTTTATAATGATGAAGTATGACTAAAATGAAAAAAAAAGATAAAATTGAATTATAAAATTCAAGGGTATTTGACTTTTGCAATTTTTAACCCAGGAGTAATGCCAATTTTGGCTGCATTATTATTCATGGTTGGTCTTCTAACCACCTACTGATTTACCATTCCAGTTACTCAGTCACTAAAGTGCTTTAATTTTTTTTTCATAATTGTATGCATTACATTTTGAAAAAAAAAAATACAAATTTAATATGTACTTTATACCATTTAGCTGAAAGTATAAAGAAATTGTGTTAAAAAACACATTAATATTTTAATTCTCTATGCAGTATGGCTACTTAATGCAATCACAAGTTATAAAGCATTGAATGTTCATCTGAAAATTCAGTGGAACAATGCATAACAAAATATAGGAAAAATAATTAACATCATTAATCACTCCACAGTCCTTTGAACCAACCAAAAGTTTCCTACACTGCTCCATCGAAATGCATTTTCAAATAGCAAAATCATTTTATGTCTATGTAGTAGGATATTCAAAACACTTTTTTATGTCTACGTAGAAGATCTAGACTGCTATGTCAACTACAGAAAATACGTTCAGCTTTCAAAGAATTTGTGCCATCAAAATGCATGTGGTGTGGCAAAAACAAATTAATCACTAATCCAGATTAAAAGTGCCTATAATACTTTGTAGTGTGTATTATCTGAAAGGGGCATAATTTTTAAGTTTCAAAATTAGATGAATTCTAAATGAAATCCAAAAAGTTTTTTTTCTACTGTGATTTATGAAATTTTGGCTGTGAAATTATAGTTTTTTTTTTACTTTATCATTTTTAAGTACTACTCAGGAATGTATAGAAGAAATTTAGCAGTAGTTGTATATGTGCTTAAAAATTTGTTCGCACAAACCTTTGTTAATTTCATTCCCATAACAGTTCATTTATGAATTATTTGAATAGCTGATTAGGAATAAGTATGTTGAGAAGGACTTGGATTAAGTAATATTATTAGTGATTTTTAAAGCATTTGTCAAATCATGTAAGTACATCATTTGTAAAAATATTTTCCAGGCAGAATTATATACACCATATATTAATAATTATGAATCATTTGGGAAATTTTAAAATTGTTTTTGTATCTATTTTTAGTTGCACTGGGTTATTTTAATTTCTTGATAACAGTATTTTATTTAAACAACTCTGTGGTTATTATAAAATATGATGCTTTTCTAAATATTCTAATGTTTT
This sequence comes from Ryuthela nishihirai, assembly GCA_038380435.1. Lineage (NCBI taxonomy): Eukaryota > Metazoa > Arthropoda > Arachnida > Araneae > Heptathelidae > Ryuthela > Ryuthela nishihirai. The sequence continues at coordinate 61,781,087 of JAWZYU010000030.1, forward strand.
AAAGTGAGTTTTATGTTTTAAAAGAATTTAACATATAAGTAGAAAACCCTGACAATTAATATGAGTTATTTGTACTTGCTGATAACTTGCTTAAATAGGTAATTATATAAGGCTGTAATTCCTGTTGATGTATAAGACTCGATCATTACACTATATATATATAATTGCTATAATCATTGTTCACAAATAATTTCACTGAAAAAGTGAGTACCCATGTATTTGTAAACTCGGATTGTAATTTTAACTTTTATGGGGTGTTCATAATTTTAAGATGGAAACTCTGATATCACTCTCAAATAAAATATCTTTGGAGGGGAAGACAAAAGTATTGAGTTCTTTGCCTGATATTCTTTTGTTACTTGCTTCATTTTGAAATACCTTTCAAATAACATCATTTAATATTGATGGCAAAAGTTTCGATATAGGATTTGACAAGCAGGATCCCTTGGAATTGCTAAATATGGATTTCAGTTGACTTTAATGGCATAGCCAAGGTCATTAATCCTTCCACTTGGGAGAAATTTTATTCTTAAAAAATGTTTTAATTCACCAATTTGCATTATCCAAAAATATCCTCCAAAACTACTGGCTCTTTTGCTGGCTGATTTTATAATAACCTCTAGTTCACGAAGAAAAAAAATAATAAATAGAACTGAACAGAAAACTATTTTGAAGAACCTTTCTTTCATATGCTTGTAATGTACTGAATTTCATCAAAATTAAAAAATATTGAGCATACTATTTTATATGGAATGAATCACAAGTTGCCAAGAACTTGGAGGTTTCTCTGTCCTTGATGTAAAACTAAAAGTATAGAAGAGATAAAGGTATGTATTTTATTTTTATGATATAATTGATACAAGATAAATTATGCATTACACAAATGGAAGTGAGTTATTCCTATGTGATTAAGAATAACATAAGATGAATTTCAGGAAAAAAAATTCAAAAATAGAGAAATCCCTTCATTCCTTTCCATTCAAGAAATGATTTATTGATGGAAGTTGAAATTGCAATTTTTCAAATATGTGGTTATCTTCTTTTAGGAAAAGATATGTGTGATAAACAATGATGATTATAATGACCAAATGTTGTACATAAGCAAGAAATACAATCCCACTCATGGGTAAGGAGTTAACCATTGAAACCAAGCCATCAACAAAGGCAAATATTTCTATGATTATTAGAACCTTCATAACAACTGGATGCATGTTTGATTTACAAGAAAATAAAGAAGAATATAAAAAAATATTAGTATTTGTTCAATGTGCAGAGAAAGATAATTCAGTAGCATCGCATACTCTTAACCTTTCCAGGGTTCCCATAGATTATACATGTTGACAACGCATATTCTTAAGTTATGTTTATGCTTTCGACTTATATTCTTCTGTCTCTATGCAAATTTTCAGATGCTTTAATCTGATTCATGCCAAAGGAAAACTACACATTTATATGTTTTGCATCTTACACCAAATAAAAATGAGGGCATTAAGATGGTTGTGTGTGTATATTAAAATAATGCACATTTAATGTGAATTCAACAAGTATGTATTATAAATGATAAATATTCCAATTCAAAAAATATTTCTGTTATGAATTGTAATTTGCTTCTTAACCTATATAATTGCACATCAAATGAAATGAAATGGTTGTTTTACTTTTATACCTTAGCTTGACTTTTTGTGTCCTAAGTTTTGCACATCTAATTTTTGTATCATTAAAGAACTTGCATGTTTTTCTTACAAGTTATGACCTAACATCAAAACTTGAATGAAGAATGCTTTTGTAGTTATTACCATCTCTGAGATCATTCTTTGCATATCTCATGTATAAAGGCTGTTATATTGCACTGAAAATTACAATGGAAAAGAGGAAATAGCCAACTTGAAAAACCTTTACACTTTTTATAGTGTCTCTAAATGTATTATGAAGAAGAGGTAAATATTTCTTTTTAGTACCCTCTTTTTATCTTTGGCTTGAAATTTACGAGACAATTAGCAAGATGGTTCAAAAACATTTAACAAAAGATTTTATATGATAATTTTTGTAAATGCTATTTTGTTAATAGAGGTGCTAATTGTTTGAATGTTTGTGTATCATTATTAATAACTAATAGTCTTGCATAGATATAAAAGTAGATATCCATATCAAGGTAAATTAAAATATGAAATCCATTATCCTCAAATCGTTCATGAAGTTATCCAGATCTAGAGATATTTGGTTATCTGATCTGCACACGTATTTCCTTTAATAACATCACCTACTATGCTCTTATTAAAAATACTTGATTTGGAAAAATGTTTAGGATAAATTAATGTTGAAATGTAGATTATATCCATTTCACACTGATGTCATCCATGTCAGATCCGGTTTTTACAATGATATTTCAATATGTGGTTCCCTGTCAGACTTTTAATAATTTTGCAAATGCATTGTATATTTTCCATTGACAAGTCTATATTTTTTCTCTTATTCATTTTTTATTTATATTTATTGCTTTTATGAAATATTTCACTGGTAGCCCAATAAACAGATTCGCTTAGGTTATCCTTCATTCTCTTTCCCATTGATTGACCATTTTCAACTCCATAGCAGATGGAAATTTTGGATGAAATGGCTTTGCTTTTTATGTTAATGCTTAACATGAAGGAAAAGATGCTCGAGCTGATATATATAAATTGCTGTGTTTTTTTTCTCTAAAAATTTTTTTCTTATTACACTCACCAAACGGAAGTAGAAAAATTAACAGAGTGTTGAGATTAGCTTACTGGATATATAATGTGAAATGTAAGATATTTGCTGGTATATCTGTTGTGTTAGCCATTATGCATACTGGCTGAAAGCTCTGCATAGAAATGTTAAAAAACAGTAAGCAACATTTAAAAAAATGCCCTTATTCACCAGGGATTTACCACACCACTGGTATTTTATGTTAACTAAGTAGTTATCAGTTGTGTTGTTTCGAAAACTTGGAAGTTTTAAAAGCAACGTTACTGTGATTTAATGTAAGTAATACACATATGATAAAAGCTGAATTTAAACATCCTCATAGTTACCACTATCAAGGACGGTTTTAGTAATAGACAGTCTGGTTTGTCTGAGGTGATAACTGTACTATAGAGATTAAAATAGTTTTAGATGATTTTTTTCATTTTAATTTTCCAAGCTCTAACAAATACGGCGCTTGTAAGTTTTTTCTGCTCTTTGGTACTTCATTCCAGTGTTATAAAGTATTTGTGAAAATGAGTAGTGTAGAAAATAAAGTTTGCAGAAGTGGTAAGAAATTTAAAGATTATGTAATTTTTGGAAACTGTAACCTAGCTTCATTGATTTAATTACACTACCTGATCTTAGTGGCCCATGCATGTGAAATATTTTATCAATACCAGAGCAGTAACAGCATTGTATGAAACTGATATTTATGGGTGATTTTATTTAATGTTACAAAATTTCTAGAAGGCTGTAAAGAAACTATTTTAAATTGATAATGCTTTTAATGTGATGCTAAAACAATTCGAAATAGTGTAGAAGTATTTCATGGTGAAATTAAATTAAGTTAAAATCAATTTGATATATAAATTTTTTTAAATTATGGTTTTATATTCACGAATTCAGATTCTTGAATTGCAAGATATTGATAGAATATATAAATTCTAGATTTTATTATCAATATGTTATCCCAATGTGGAAAATGTTTGATAATCTTCACTGTGTACCTCTGTGTCCATTGATTAAGAACATGTGAATGAGTCATTGAAATAAATTTTTTGGTTGAAAAAATGTTGCATTTAAGTTTTTAACGGAGATTTGTTACATCTTAATGGTGTCTCGTCATGTGGTAGGAATTTTTTTCACAGTTTTATGTCGATTTAATACAACTAATTTGCCTTATAAGCATTAGAGTATTTCCGTCTGCCCCTATTGTCATTAGTTGTACTTATTTAGAAGTACATTACAGATTGATGTGTATATTTATTTTGTTTCTCTCTTCCCTGATTTATAAAAAATGATTCTGGCCGATTTCTAATGATTCTCATCAATTAGAGCAGTTTCTTCCGATGCTGCCATAATTGACCGATTCTGCTGACCAAAGCTGTATTGTATTTTCTTTGATTAACAGACCTGTAATAAATTGCAATGGACTAATGGTACTTCTCCGATATCCTTGATGCAGTGAAGCCAGCACTCATCAGAGAGTAGGAACTGCCTTCAAAGTCTGCCCAGAGCAGTCTATTCCTGTTGTGGGTCTGATACTCTTGCAAAGTGATATTCCTGTATATGTAGATAGTAGTGCATTTAGTAGTTGTTAGCTAGATTTGTCAATGTTGATACTTTAATATATGCATGTGTAATGAATAGCCAATAAGTGTTTTGGAGCAGATGTTTCGGTTTCAAATGTTTCTCTGGTGTTCTGCAGCTAAAAAGGTTCAGTGGATGTATTGGTGCAAACTGTTTTTGTCGAGAGAGGAGAATTGGGTTCTAGGCAAAGCAAAATGGACAGAGACCCTCAATATAGCCTAAAATGTTTGGTAATATAGTGAAAGCACTTTTTGCTTGTAATTTATAGATGATAAACATTTATTCATGATTATTAATTAGGAGATAATTTCACAACTAGTAGTGTGACTTGGATAATGAAACAAGGCATACAATAATGGTTTAATTTATTACAGAATAGCCTGGAATGGCATTCCAGTACTTTTTCATACAAAGAATGAAAATCATTAAACTGAATCGTGTGGAAGAGGAAATTTATTGATTTGGGACATATGAGGTTTAGAAAGAGATAAGAAATTTTGGTCATCTTGTTGAAATTTCATTTACTTCATGATGATTTATAATTATATAACCGATATAAGCTGTGAGAAAAATTTCGCATCCTTTGAGGGGTCACTATATATTTTCTAAGGTAGTCCCCAAACATCAGAGACTCAAGCATGTCAACCCTCACCCATTGGGCTCCAAAGTGTCAAAATCCCTACTTCCATTAGAAATTTCTGGGCACACCACTGAACATAACATTTAAATGAATCCACTTCTATAAGTATATGAGTAAAATCAAATTTCAAACATATATACATATAAGCAATCTCAAGCTTTGAAACTTTTGTGTTTTCTGCAACCCAGATGGAAAATGGATCCCGGCTAGTATAAAGCATAAATCAGTACAGATTACTTTTCTTAACTAAAATGGTGCTGACTGAGATACTCTTTCCAGTACTTGCTGTTTTTGCTGATGACTTACAAGAATTTGTGTTGACGTTGAAATTATAATAAAATTTATAAAACTGTATAGGAGCGTTGTTAATGGCAACTTTATGGTATAAAGATCGGTTTAATTTTGTAAACTCCATAAGAATACATAAATATCCATACTTTCATTCATGTTATATTATAATATTAATTACTTACAGATTGTATTATATATATATATATCGATATTTATATTGGATAGATATACCTATGTATTGTAATAACTTCCATTTTAAATATCGATTGAATATGAAACATAACTAACTTTCATCCAATATTTTATGCATAAATTGATTTGAAAGCATTTTGAGCATTAGGCAAAGCAGTCAATCCATTGCTACTACAAGAATAATTATGAAACTCTCAAATGAGAATTTTGTTGAAAAATAAAAGCACCCTTCATTTTACCTAATGCTGCTTTGAACTAAAGCTTGAATATATTTTGTACGGAATAGTGTACCTTAGGTTCTGTGATTGTGTGAAAGCATGCTAAAAGTGCCATTTTAAATTTGTCTTAATCCCCTCTCTGTAATCTTCACAATCGAAGTAGTGGTGTCAGAACATGCGATTTTCTAATTGTATCATTGGTGCTTGAATTATTTCTGCAAATTATTAGCTTTGTGTCTACCAATTGCCTACACATGGCATTATTTTTTCTCTAGCCTTTCACTGTGATCCTTTGGTTAGGTGTTTCTCATGAAGAGAACAATTATTGATGCCCTTACACTGTGCGTTTCTTTAAAGGTGAATACTTCAAATTATTTAAAACCTGTTTCTTCTTATCTGCAGATCCTACACTAGTGCTCGTGAAGGCAGTCGCATCTATGAGATTAATGAATCATCGTCTTGACGTACCGAAGACATCAATTCATGCATATTCTAAAACTAGAAATGAAACAGTGTCTTCAGCACCTCTTGATTTCTAGCCTGTCACTCCGACCCCTATTTGACCTCAAATGCAACACCGGATTTGAAAATCCCTCATTTCCGAGTTCTACTGCCAGAATTATCGTTATTTTGTCAATCTTTGGCTCCAGCACTGGTATATAGAGATTTAACCTTGAAGGACACGTCACATCCAAAATTTGACATCATATCGGAGATATTTAATTCAAAATACCCCCAGACACCATTAGCCATCTACCATCAATAGATCCATATTTGACCTTTGACCTCGAAGGATCCATCCAATCCAAAATTTCACAACACATCCGATATGAATGACCCAAAATAACCGCAGGAACCAATTTTTAGCTCTTTAACATCGACAGATCTTAAATTTGACCTTTCACCTCAAAGGACCCCCAAATTCCGAAATTTCGTACCGTTTCCCCCGGACACTAATTTTCATGTTTCTAGTACTGATAGCTCATTATTTGACTTCTATTTGATCTTGAAGGACACGTCATCGGAGATCAAATTTTGGATTTTTTCCAAGATCTACGATACTATTGCCCATAGATGCCAATTTTCAGAGCTGAGCTGTACCATTTCTGATCATAGTTAGAATTAGGTGATCTCCTTTCTGAGGTCAGTCACTCACTCACAATGATCTATATATATTACACGTAATCACAAATCACTATTCAGATAAATAATGTAACTACGAAATCGTGGTGTCTGCACGCACTTCCGTCGTTTCCCTCCCTCTTTTAATGAGGTAAATTTTATGTTAATTTTCTAACACTAATTTAAAGTATGTAATAAATTGCTATATTGAAATAAATAATGATTTTTAGCTTTTTTGTTTACACTGTCGAGAGACTTCAAACCTTTCTTAAATTGTTTTTATGAATTTATATATTTAAAAAAAAATACGTGGTATTGAAAATACCTTGCATGATAAAGATCACTTTACAGTGCTACCAGGTGCCGGGGTAGCTCAATCGGTATACTCGTAAATTGCAATTCCCAAGTTCGAGTCCCAGCTCGGTCATCATTGAGATTTATTTCCGCAAAACCCCCATCCTGCCCTTGGTCAGTAGAGGACACCGATGGGCTTGGAAAGGCTGCCGTCCGTCGGATGGGACGTTAAGCTGTGGCCCCGTGTGCGCGAGAGCCATACCCTGTGCACATTAAAGAACACGCTGGATGGCCTTGACGAGGCTACCATCTGTCTCTAACAGTTGTCCAGTGGGTCCCTTCCCCTCAACCTTTTCTGAGCCCTTGGGGTCCTTGAGCTGGCCATTTAGCCCATTATGTGCAAAAAAGAGTCGCTCAGAGGTAAAATAACCCAATGCAACAGTGCTACCAAATGTTTTAAAATGCTATTTTGGGGTCTCATCATGTGGGTAAAGAGTTTGTAAACCTGTGGTAAAAGACTGACTAACGCACACATTTATGTACTGTTATTCACAATAGTTGTATAAAATTATAAAAAGCCTGCCAAGAACTTCAGGCTAGAATGTGTCCACCAAGATTTAGAGAGCTAATCTAAGTGAAATATATTTATAGACAGATCTTAACTAGGGTCTGTAGTTTGATAAGTGTCACGTTTCTTGTCAATGAACATTTTTGCTGGAAGTTGTTCAAGTTATGGTTAGAGTCAAAGAAAAAAAATTTTCCGACTGTTCACGTTTTTCAGATTCTGCTCTTGAAAGTGTGAGTTGAGGACGTCAAATGTTGCAATCGGGTAATGCTTTTGCAGTCTTAGTAGACTTTGTTGAGTAACAAGTGTTGTATGCTGTGATGCTATCACTGTCCATTTTTTTAATTCAAGTAAGCTATGTGTAAGCTTCCAATACTTTTCTAATTTATACCCGTTACAAGCCAAAATAATGTTCTGAAATTTAGTAACCGACTGAAAGCTGCTATAAGCAAGGCTTATTGTAAAAAAAGATTAAAAAATCAATTACTGATATGCTGCTTATTATGAAAAATGTTAACGATATTTAAAAATAGCCTATTGTACAGAAAACGTTTATTTCGATGTAAGTAGACTTCATGCATAAATAGATTGCTCTCCATGCATACATAAGTAACTTAATGTATCCTGTTCAATTCTATTCGATATATTCTCTGTAGAGAGTGGCCAGTTCTGTATGAGAATGTCAACGACAGTAAATGATACTAGTTGAGCTATCATGGCTTCATTGGCAGTCGAGAAAGTTGGTGTGTACACTTCTAGCCTCATTGTCAATAAAATTGTTTACTTTTTATTATGTCTGAATATTTTCATTTTAGTGATATTTTTGTTTCTGCTGAAAACTGGATGGAAACGTGGGATGAAGAGTCCAAAACCTTTTTCTTCAAGAATTAGTATGACGTATCACACCTTATTTTATTGTACGCACGGAATAATTTTTTTAAGTGCAGCAATTACTTAACCACTGTATTACAGTAAAATCTTGATTTCGTGGACTTCGTATTTTACGGACAGTGTCCACCCACCCGCTATAAAGTAGTTAGTTCGGCGAAAATCGCTGAGTTATGTGCAAGCAATTCGCTCAGACCTTGATTTGCTCTGATTACTGTCTGCGGTATCATTATCAGACAGTGAAAAGTGATCTTATTACTGTCTGATATTTTTGCATTTGGGAGCTCTAAGGGAGAGTGTAACTCGTAAAGCAGCAGCAAAAGTCTCATAAATTAAATTGTCCCTAAAGCAGCCACTTGATCCAGCTGAAAAATCGATATTTCCTTTTGAATGTCCTTGCACCTATACCTCAATTCAACATCTCTTGGAAGCAGCAGGTCGCCTACTGAATCATCGCAACAGATATTTGAGAACGCTTTAGAATGACAGGTATTAGTAGAATCCGTCGTCATCATCATCATGGCATTTATAGACATACATGATTTCGGGCTCAATTTTTTTGAGCACGATATGGGGGAAAATTTCTCTGACACGTCTCTAGTCATTTATTATAATCATTTTATTATGTATATATATATAAAATAAAAAACTCAAGCAGCTGCTTGCCACAGAGGTCTGACAGGAGCCTGTCAGTTTATATGCCATAGTAGAAGGTCTGAGAGGATGGCAGGCCCTCAGCAGAAAAACGACACAAACAGCCATGCCTTACCCGGGGCTCGAAGTAGATCAGTAGCCAAGCGCGCTAACCACTCGGCCATGGGACGGCTCATTTTATTACAATATTAAAATATTAGCCTTAACTGTCAGTGGTTAGGGAGCTAGCTGGTTGTGGTGGGCTTCTTCTTCTTCAAACAAAACTCATCTTTCCCTGGACCTCTTTGTAAAGTGGACCTCGGCCCTCTTATCATCAGGTCCATGTGCTAAGTTGGCTGTGGGTGCAGTAGAACAACAGAAAAAATTGGGCTGGCATAGTGAAAGGCCAGCAACCTTACATAGTGGCAGAGGGCAATTGGCCGCAGGCCGCCCAGTGGTTGAAAGGAAGATGCAGGGGGGGGGGAGGGGAACAGGTGAGGTTGAAGTGTGAGTAAGTTTTGTGATTAATTTTTTATTAAGAAATGAGGGGATATGTTGTAAGTATGATAAAGGAAATTATATCATAAGGGTGAGATGTTTTTTTTTTGTGAGTCATTGAAGTAATCCATTAATAGGATAGAGAGAGAAAATGTGATAAAATGTGTGAAACAATAAGAACTAAAAAAAAAATAAAAAATAAATTTATTTCTTTTTTTTGAGATATGAAATGTGGAAGAGGAGGGGATATTTAAGTTTAATGTGCACATTAAATTAATATTCGGAGTGAGACAAATAGTCAAAATGTTTGTATTTGTTTTGAGAATAAAGAGGGGGATGAAGATAAATAAAATAAGTTTTTTTTTTTTGAGACTGAAAATACAGAAGAAAAGGGTATATCCCAATTGTTATTATATTATTTTTGTTGTAGTAAAAAAGTATAAATGAAGTACAATAATAGTTATTTTTTATTCATTTTTTTTTTTGAAGATGTTAGAAAAAAAAAATTTTTTTTTTTTTTTTTGAATATATTATTTTTGATAATGTTACTATTATTCATCCTGAAAAATGTCCAAAGTGCTTCTTTTAGTTGTCCTATTGGATCTTTTGGTGGCACCTGGATCTTTTAATACTAAAGTCTCCAGGAACAAAAAGGGAGAACCAAAGGGAGGGAAGGGTATAGATAGGGCACAGAAGGAGAGGAGGAGCAATTAAGGAAACCTCCCAGAGCAGTGAAGGAATTTGGCCAAGGCCCTAAAATGGGCCTTGCTGTTTTTGTGTGTGGGATTGAGGAGAGTTTGTGTAGTGAAATATGTAGTTCCAAGTGTTGTGAGTGTTTGGAAAAGGGTGAGTCTATGTGCAGTGTATTTTGGACAGTGTAGGAGAAAATGGGGTATATCCTCTATAACCTGGCAGGTGGAGCAGAGAGCAGAGGGGATAACATTAATCATGAACAGGTCTTTATTAAGACATGTCCTGCCAGTGCGCAATTGGTGGATGGCAGTTTGGGCCCTTCGTGGTAGATAATTAAGGTATAGTGTGTGTGGAGTGGCAGCAATGGTGGCACGGAATGTGTTTTTAAGTGTTTGTTGTGTCCAGTGTTGTAACCAAATGGAGCGAAATGAATTATCCAGTTCATTTGCATGAAAGTTGTAGGTCACAGGTGTGTGATAATTTGGGATTGGTAAGTTGTGCCCTTGTTTAGCTAGGAGGTCAGCAGTGTCATTGTGTGTGATGGCACAGTGTGAGGGGATCCAATGAAATGTGAGTGTTTTGTTAGTGGCAAATATATTGTGTGCAAGTCTGTGTATGTGAAAAAGTGAATAGTTTTGTGTAAGGTTATATTTATGTTTGTTGATGCTGAGGAGTGCAGATTTGGAGTCTGTGATAATATGGATGTTGTGTAAGGTTTGTGTGATTGACCATTCAAGGGCCATGTGGATAGCTGCAAGCTCAGTGTCTGTGCTGTTTGTTGCGTGATTCATCTTAATTATGTGGGAGAAGTTGAGGTGTGGGGAGTGGAAGGCAGCAGAGCCGTTTGTTGTGTTGGGTAGGTGAGAACCATCAGTAAAAATTGTGAGGGCTGTGTTAGGGAGGGAGTCTAAGAGTTGTTCCGCAGCAAATTTCAGTTCCTGTTGGAGGTGTTTGTGTTTATGTGTTATGTGTGGTAGTGTGAGAGAAATAGTGGGTTTTTTGATTGACCAGTAGGGGAGTGTGTATCTTGGTTTAAATGGTTTGATATTTTTCCAAATGTGGTAAAGAGGGTGTAGTTTTATGACCTGAGCAGTGGGAGATATGTTGCTATGAGACTCTATTCTGTTTATGGAGGGGTGAGTGGGGTGTAAGTGTTTGAGTTTTACATAATGCTTGCATGTGAGTTTGTATCGGGTGTGTTCGAGAGGGGGCATGTTTGCTTCTGCCCATGTGGCCAAGTTAGGGCAGCCAGTTTTAAGACCCAGGGCTAGTCTGATGGCACGTGTTTGGATTGTCTCTAAAGTCTTGAAGTTTGTGAGTGAGGCAGAGTTTAGAGCTAGCAGGCCATATTCAAGTCTGCTGTTGATGAAAGCTTTAATGAGTGTGATCATTGATTGATCACTTGCTCCCCAGCTAGCTCTGGTGATGGATCTGAGAATGTTTAGTGCTCCATTACATGTGTGTTGAGTATTTTTGATGTGTTGTTTCCATGTTAGCTGTCGGTCAATAGTTAGCCCTAAGTATTTGTAATGTTTGATAGTGGGTATAGGTTGGTTATTTATGTTTATGTTCAGGAGGTTAACAGGTAGAGGTGTGTGTGAAATTGGTAAAACCGCAGATTTAGGTGCAGAGATGGCTAATCCCCATTTATTGGTAAAGTCAAGGACCTGGTTGACTGCTGATTGTAGGGAGGTTTGTATGGTGGGAATATCCTTTCCTTTGGTCCAGAGTACTATGTCATCAGCAAAGATGGAGCAATTTGTGTCATTTTGTAATGTTGTAGGGAGGTCGTGTAGTAGGATGTTAAATAATGTGGGAGATACCACACTGCCCTGTGGTAATCCTCTAGTTAATATGTGGGGGTCAGAGAGGGTAGTCCCCAGTTTGACTTTAACCTTTCTCTGTGTGAGGAAATTTTTAGTGAAGTGGAAAATGTTTCCCGTTAGACCAAGTTGTTGTATTTTGAAGAGTATACTGGTGTGTGAGGCAGTATCAAAAGCAGAGGTAAGGTCTAGAAAGACACAGCAAAGAATTTCTTTGTTTTGTATGGCCATTTCAGCTGAGGTGATAAGGTCAAAGAAATTATCTGTGGTAGACATGTGCTCTCTAAAGCCAGTTTGGCAAATGGGGAATGTTTTTTTGACTGCTAGGAAATATTTAAGTCTTGAGAGCACCATTCTTTCTAGTATTTTAAGTATAAATGATGTGAGAGCAATTGGTCTGTAAGAGCTTACTTGTGAGGGAGGCTTGGAAGGCTTAAGTAGGGGAATGATGTGTATATCTTCCCATTGTGTGGGGAAGGTGTGATTTTGCCAACAATCATTATATAATTGTAGCAGAGTGTCAAGTGCCTGTGGTCCTAGGTGTTTAAGAGTACTGTATGTAATGTCATCAGGTCCAGGTGAGCTTTTTTTATTTGCCTGATGTATTGCCATATGTAGTTCATAGTGTTGGAATGGATGATTGATAGCGGGTAATGTGCAAGGGTAGTCCTGTGTTAATTTCTGGGTCATGTGTTGGCAATGTTGTTGGTATGTAAGTGTATTAGCCAAGGGATTGATGGTTAAAAGGTGAGTGGCAAAGAGGTCAGCCCCTTGTTTGGCAGAAAGGTTGTGTGTCCAAAGTATCGTGTGCCAGGGGGCAAGGGGTTGAGCCTGGGTCTTAAGATTTCTAATGATAGACCAAATGAGGGAAGAGTCAGTTCTTGGGTTTATATTGTTGCAGAAGTGTTTCCATTCATTTCGTTTAGTCTGTATTCGGATTCTTCTGAGTTTAGCATTTTCTTTGTTGAAAGTGGTGATAGCAAGTACAGTGGGGTGTTTTCTGGCTGTGTCTTCTGTTTTTCTCCTTATTTGAAGTTGGTTGGTGATTTCTGGGTGATTTTTGGTGAAACCAGTCATGTGTTTGGTGGTGAATTTATTATGTTGTATGCTCTGGTTGATACATGTGTAGAAAGTGTTAAGGTTGTTGGGTATTATTGTGTTGATGCTGGTTTCACAGTGTGTGGAGAAATTGTGCCAGTTGATGTGTGTTTTTGTTGTGTAGGCTGTGGGTTTAATGCCTTGTAAGGTGAGGAAGATAGGGAAGTGGTCACTAGCCCATGTTGAATGGTGTACTTGCCAGTTTATAATGGGTGAAATGTCCGGTGTTGAAAGGGTGAGGTCTAGAACTGACTCGTAAGGGGGTTTGGTGAAGGTGGGTGAACCATCATTGTGTATGGCCAAATTGAAGTGTTGTATAAAAGTTTCAATTGTGTTTCCTCTGTTGTTAGTGTAGCTGCTTCCCCATAATGTGTTATGGGCATTGAAGTCACCAAGTATGATATTGGGTCCAGGAGAGAGTGTGAAAATGTGTGCAAAATCTTTAATTAGGGAGTTTGTGTTAATCTGTATGTTATTGTAGAAATATACATTATAGATATTGAGTGTGGTGTCATGTAGTTTTATGTTAATGCCAACAATGTCCATGTAAGTGTATGTTTTAGAGTTAGGTATCAGACAATGGGGGAATTTTTTGTGTACTAATGTGGTGGAGTTAGAATGTGGTCGTGCAGTGTTTGCTCTGTGTATAATGTAGGGTTTGAAGATAAAGTTGTTTGGGATTCGTGTCTCATTAAGTGCCAATATAGGAATGACATGGAGGTTTGTGAGGGTTTTGAGTTCAAGGATTTTGTTTGGGAGGGATCTGCAATTCCATTGGATGCAAGTGCAGGGAGGGGGGTGTTTAGGAGTGTAGAGGGAGGAACTGCAGCAAGAGTGGAAAAAGGAGAGGGGAGTTAGTGGAGCTGTTGAAGAAGGGCCACCATGGCCTGAATAGCTAGGTTGAGTTGTGGGGATCTATTTTGTGGGGGAAGAAGGGCATCTATAATAGGGACAATGAGATGTAACAATTGTTGTGTGAGGTTTGATTGATGAGGAGGTGTGGATTGGTTCCTTGGTACATGGGTCCTCCTGGTCCTGGTTCTTCTGATGTAGTTTCTTTTAGCACGTTTTGTGGAGAATTTGGGAGATGAGGGAACATCTGACTGTAGAATTGGTTGGTTAGGTGATTCCTCATCAGAAGTGAGGGTAGTGGGGTCATTACTAGTGGGTAACTCAGGGAATATGGTTGTGGAGGTAATGTCTATTGATGGAGCTTGGATTAGGGTAGTGGAATTGGTAGGTGGATGTATGTTTCTTGTTTGCTGTGTTTGTGCGGAGGGTGTAGGAGTGGGGATAAGAGGTGCGGTTGTAAGCAACTGCGTAGGTAGTGTAGATGGGGATGTGGTGTGTGTGGATATGACAGGTTTAGTGACAGAGATATTAGTAGTAGCAGCTGTTTTTATTTTAATAGCCCTGATTCTGACTGGGCATTTGCCATATGCTGCAACATGGGACCCTCCACAGTTGCAGCAGAGAAGGGGTAGATTTCGTTTACAGTCAGTAGACATATGTGGTTGGGCACAATACTTGCATCTAGCTGAGCTGCGGCAAATTTTAATGATGTGTCCGTGTCGTTGGCATTTGATACATTGTGGAGGTGGGTTAGTGTAAGGGGTGACGGTGTATTTAGAGAAACCTAGTTCAACGGTAGGTGGGAGGGGGAGTGAGTTAAAATAAAGTATTACTTTATCTGTGTTTCTGCGAATAGTGCTGCCATCCATGGTGTGGTGTGCATATGTTATTCTCTTAATTTTGTGTACATCGTATTCCTTTAAGGCCTCAAGAATGCTTTGTTCGCTGAGGTGTTTGTCGACTCCTTCAATCGATCCATAGGGCTTATTGTAAGATTCGGGGTGTTTAGTTTTGATTGCAATGTTGTGTATGTGTGTGAGGGCCATTAGTTTTTTTGCTTGTTGTTGGTTTTTTACATGTACTAAGAACTCTCCTCTGTGTGTAAAACGTGCTTCCGTGGGTTTCTCTATTGTTGAGTTAATTTCCTTTGTTAAGATATTTATGTTCAAATTTTTTAGCAGGGTAGTAGGGGTGGAGAATATGAGGACTGGTATATAATCGTGGCTGACGGTAAAATCACAGATTGTGTCGTTATCCGATGATGCAGATTGCCTCCTAGTTCTTTTTCTATGTTGAAATACGGTCCATGTGCCTTCAGAGTCGTCAGCTAGTGTATGATCGTTAGTTTCCATGTGGGTTTGATTGGGTAATTCCTGGCATTGTTGGGTGGTGTGAATTTGGCTTGTGGGGGCAACAATTAATTGTGAGGAGTGTGCAGATGTTAAATTGGGGTTAGAAAAGCATCTTCCCGTTAAGCTCAATTGTGCTGAAGTGCCTGCCTGGTCGCTAGGCCTAACGCTAGCGCCAGCCGTCTTCCCTGCCTTCATACTGACCTGAGCCGTCGGCTTCTTTGTCTGACGATTTCCGCTCTTGTTGGTGGCAGAAGCGTCGTCTCCTGGCTTCAAAAGTTGATCTTGGACACTCCCTTGGTCGTTGGAAGACATTTCAATCATCAAATATAAAAAAGAAGAATACTAGTCTTAAAAAAGACTGTTTAAAATCGGAGAGCAACGAAAACACGTCCTTCCTCGTTGCTAGCGATCGCCGATCCCCTTTGTGGTGGGCTGTGGTTGGCTGATTGTGATTGGGCACATTATTGCAAAAAGTATCCGGACACTTTCATGTTAAGTGAACGAATAGCCACATTCAAAGCTACCTAACTTTGAAAACAAGCTTTTTACGGGAAAAAGTCACTAGACATAAATTGAAGATCTTGGTCAGAGCTCTCTAAAATTCTATTTTCTATAATATTAATCTAATATTTAAAGAGTTATGAAAGCTATAGTAGTTAACAACAGATGTTATCTCCCACACTTCCAAAACATCCCCCCCCCCCTCAAATTGATGAAAACTACAAAAATCCTTAAACAAAATTCAAATATCGCATTTATATTGTGAACAACTTGTTAAAACAGTCGTGATTTAACTTTTTGAAGTAAGTTTTCAAAACTAGCAAAAGTTTCACTTAAATGTTTCAGGTTCCATAACTTTAAATATTAGATTAATATTATCGAAAATAGAGATTTAGAGAGCTCTGACCGAGATCTTTAATTTATGTTTAGTGGCTTTTTCCCGTAAAAAGCTCATTTTCAAAGTTGTGTAGATTTGAATGTTGCTATTCGTTCACTTAACATGAATGTGTCTGGAAATTTTTTGCAATATAGTGTATTCCAGCAAGGCGAACTTTGTGTGTTGTGTTAGTTCTAACTCAGGTAGTGGTCAGCAGTGACTTCAGTCTTAATAAGGCATGTTCTTCTATAAGAAGGCCTGTAAAAGCTAGGAGTAGCTTCTAGGATTCTTCCCTGTCCGTTTCAAATAGAAAAAGTCAATATTATTTAAAACTCGAACACAAAGACAGTCCCTGCCTGGTCAGCATTCAGATTTATCTACGGAAAACTCGACCTACTCTGTCAGTAGGGGACATCGATGGGTTTTGAAAGGCCGTCACTCGTTGGATGGGACATTAAAACCGTGATCCAGTGCGGGAGAGCCATACCATGTGTACATTAAAGAACACTCTGGATGACAAACGGGAGGCTACCATGTTTCTCGTAACATTTTTACTGCACTGGTGGGCTTCTGTTGAGGGAAAAATTTTCCGCTGTGTTTTCTGTTTGTTTGTGGATTGACAGCCCTAAGTGATAAATGCAAAGGATGTGTTTTATCAGCTGGTGAATAATCCTGATCTGATATCCTAGGTACGTGAACTCTTGCTCATACGGGCATCGTCAAATCTACATTGGAGGAAATCGTCCAGTGTTTAGAAATCTCCAGTGTTCAACCTTTAGTAGCAAGGGGAACTTCCTCTCTCAATAGTTTCTCTAAAGATCCCACTAACCATTTTATCTCCACAGGTATGAAATGTGAGATTTCCGCGCAGAGATCATTCTTTTGTCCTCACACAGGAAGTCCACTGTTATAACCTAGATATTCTCGGCTTGCAACAGAACAGATAAAGGTCAGATACTTAAAAATAATCTTGAATTCTCTTTTTAGAGAGGGAAGATTACCCTTCTCAGCAGATACGCTAGTGATGCTCTTCTATGATACGAGTACATTAATGAAAGGTTTCTCACAGCTAAATTTAAAACAATTGTTAAATATTTGAATGCAATCTTTTATGCCCCCACTAAGGATGCCGATGAGGATGAGAAAGATTTTACAGAAAACTTTCGTATAATTTGAATTTTGTCAAGAAAGATAAACTGTTCTAGGTGACTTCAGTGTTAAATTTGGTACTGACTCTGACCTTTGAAAAAATATGAAACTCTTTGGGGAGTGGTGATAAGTCCTTTGGTCAATACCAAAGTTTGCAATGACATTATCTTCTATAGGTAAGTAAACTTAATGGTTTGAAAACTATCACTTATTTCAAACACTGCGACATATACATTGAGAGGCCAAAAGTCATGGAAATAGCAGTTAAAAGTAGAACTAGCGCACTGTACTCGTAACCGATGCATTGGACGTCAACCGCAGAATGGCACTGCAGTAACCTACAAACCCAACATTTTTTTCGGAGTAGTTGTTAATTCAGCATATCGGCAAGTCGTGATTTATCTGACTTTGAACGTAGCTTGATCGTTGGTGCCAGAAAGATGGGTCATGCAATATTGGAGATCATGCAGGAATTCGGTTTTTCCAGGTCTACAGTGTCAAGAGTTTATTGTCAGTATTCTATTGATGGCATTTCCACAGACGTAAACCAGCAAATGAGACTCGCATCAGTGCATGAAATCACTGCCAATTTGAATCTGGGCGAAACAAAACGTTTCTGAAAGGACTCCATCGCTACCTGCACTCCATCAGATTTGGTAGCTGAAGACCCACTCGTGTCCCATTGCTTACACATCGTCACAGAACTCAACGACTGGAATGGGCCCGAAGACATCGAAATTGGACAGTAGAACAGTGGCGTCAGGTAGCGTGGTCCGATGAATCAAGGTTCCAGTTCTTTCGTGCTGACGGATGCGTTAGAGTGGCATAGGCCCTGTGGAACCATAGACCCTTCCTGCCTGCAAGGTACTGTTCAGGCAGGAGATTCTCTGTAGACTGCTCTGTGATGGTATGGGGCATGTTCACGTGGTCTGCATTGGACATTCTCGTCCGTTTGGAGCAATCGCTGACAGGTACGAGATACGTGGACATTCTCGCAGATCACCTGCACCCCTTCATGACGAGCACTCTGATGGTGAAGGAGTATTTCAACAAGATAATGCAACGTGTCACCAGTCTTTGGTTGCTAGGTGGATCATTGAACACTCCACGGACTTTTACCACCATGAATTGGCCCCCACAGTCCCCCAAATATGAACCCTTTGGATCATCTGTGGGACACAATGGAAACAAGCTCACGATCCATGAATCCAGCACCATCCAATGCAACACAATTATGGTCTACATTGCGGGATGTGTGGGCTTCCATCCCTGCAGAACGGTACTGGCAACTCGTTGATCCATGCCTCGAAGTGTGGATGTACTGCTGAGGGCTAGAGAATTTTTATTTAAGCTGAGGGCTCGAGGAGGACCAACCCGTTATTAGGCATGTATCCCATGATTTTTGACCTCAGTGTATATGTGGGTTTCACCATATGGGTTGCATAAGGGAGCTTAAATGATCCAGATGAGATGAACTCTTTGATTAGAGCTGTTGATGAAACTGGTAGTAGAGTAGGTTTGTGTTGATAGAAAACTAAAGTGGTGAAAATTGGTCAAGCAGGTTCTGGTTCGATTATCTCAATCGTTGCACCCTTGAGCAAGTGTCACAATTTAATTATCTTGGTAGCTATGTAATAGATACTGGTGATGTGAGGCACGAGATTAACAGATGAATAGGGATTGCTACAGGGACTTTTAAGAATTTATGTAGTGTGGAGAAATTGGCGTATACACCTAAACCCTATAATTAGGTTGTATAATAGTTTAGTTCTTTCTATAGTTATGGTAATGTAACTTGGACCCTTTGTAAACAAGATAACAGGAAACTAGATGCTTACACAGTATCTTGGGCATTAGGTAGCTCAACTTTGATAGAATTGGTGTACAGTGGCGCGATACAGCTCAAGAGAGATGCGTTTGGAGAACTAAATTGCATAATCTGGTTGGACCAGCGTAGCCCATGGCTGCTTAAGTATTCTGTAGATTTAGGTATGACAAAATAATGAATATTTCAGGTGGGACAGTGCCCCAGTTGGCTTTAAGGACGAGCCTCTCTGACTAACAAAACGTTTTTGAAGAAACCAATATATTAGAATAAAGGTCTTCCATATTGACTTTTTTTTTTAACGCATTTTAAAATATTTAGCAGTCTGGGGTTTTAAGATAAAAAAAAAAATGCACAGGATGCACTGTAAGGAAACAAAATAATTTCTTTCAAAAATGAATTAGTTAACTCTCGTTTTGTTCGATTACGCTTAAAATTACGCCATCCCTGGTTCCAGGATGGGTGTAATTAAATTATTTTGAGCATTTTAAATGTTTTTTTGTCGTTATGCCGAGGTCTCGACTTCCTCACAACCTTCTCTAAGGCATATAAACTGATAGGCTCCTGTTAGACCTGTGGCAAGAAGCTGCTTGAGTTGTTTTTAAGTTTATGGCTTGGAGATAATATGAGACTAAACTGTTTATTTTGCATAACTTTTCAAAGTTTTATATATTGATTTTCATACTACATTTTTGGCTAGGCTGTATAATGCCTAAAATGAACTGAATAAGAAAAATAACTATCGATAATTGCTTATATTCAGAAAAAATTTATTCTTGCAATAATTTTATCTTTGAATTTACATTCTTTTTAAAGAATAATTTTTCATATATTTGAACAGAAATATACATATACGGTAAACTCCTAATTATTCAGCATTAATGGGGGTTGCCGGTTGCATGAGAAATAATTTAAAGAAACCAAATACAGTAGATACAATCTTTAATTCAAGCTGTAGTTGCCCTGTCAGACCTCTGTGGCAAGCAGCTACTTAAGGGGGAATTTATTTATAGTTGAAATAAAAATGCAGTTAAAAAAATAATGATAATAAAACCTTTAATACACATATAAAACAAACTATATTTTTGATATTTATAATTATTTTCGCACAATGAATATCTGAATCTGTGCACTTAATAAAAACTGCGGGAACTGATTCACTGAAAGCTGCATGTAAAGAGTTGTAATTTTGGCCGTCGGATAGCGCTGACTACTGGTACAAAGAATTTTTCTAATAACGAAATGTTAAAGAGAATTGAGTGGTTAGCGCGCTTGGCTACTGATCTACGGGACCTGGGTTCGAGCCCTGGATAAGGCATGGATGTTTGTGTTGTTTTTCTGCTGAGGTCCTGCCATCCTCTCAGACCTTCTACTGTGGCATATAAACTGACAGGCTCCTGTCAGACCTCTGTGACAAGCAGCTGCTTGAGGGGGTATTTTTTTTTTATTTTTTTTTAAAGTCGGCAGAAAAATATACAAAAGATAAAAAAAATACTATTATGAGACACAAGAATAGTGAAACTAAGCTAAACTTTAATATCAGAAAAAAAAAAATACCCATACATATTTAATGTATAAATTTACTGGTTAGCTTCTAAAAACTCGGATGGGAACCAATGTTATCTACTGAATTAGCATTTGATTCTTGAGCAGCAGTTGATATCGAAGGTTGGGAAAACCTAAAAATAGGTCCGGTAGTTTCCTCGAATATATTTCTTATGTCTGCATGTAACAGTGCATGAAAGCCGACGCCAGTGGCATCCAGGAGAGCTACCATGAGCACTGAAATTTACTGCGCCAAATTCAAATGTTCAATTTGAAAATTATACCGGTTGCACGAGAATTCTGGATGCTTACGTACCTGATAACCGAGAGTTTACTGTATAACAAAACTTTTAAAACATATACTCACTCAAAATAACTAAAGGATGGCACCGAATGAATAATAAAATCCAAACACCATATTTGTCCATTTAACATTTGTGTTGCAATATTTGCAACTTAGAGACTACAGAATAAAGCAATTTTTCATATATGGGAGAAATGGAACTTGTAAGATTATGCAGGCACTGTGAATTAAATGCGATGAAAGGTATATGCTGATTTGTTCTGTGAAGCCTTTATACTAGTGCAATGTGACGAAAGCAAAATTGTGCTGCAAAGCACATAGGTTACCTTTCAATAAAAGTTGCAATAATTGTCTTTTTTTCTTTCATTACGCTACAAAGGATTGAGATTCATGTAATAATCACAATACACACTGCAGCTCATAATGAGAATATATGAGGAAACAGTGCCACATCAAGGTATATGATAACTAGGCTATAGTTTATGGCTTCACAATCTGAGGAATTTACATGTTGTATGGAGTATCTGTATTTTTTTTATTGTACATCTCTCAAACTTCATATAGCTTGGGATCACTGGGTTAAACGCAATGAAAGTAATCATTCAGATGCTGATGAAAATGCCCAAGGAATTCAAACAATAAAAATTAATAATCGCTTATAATTAGTAGTGTCTCAGTGTTCATCTGGTACAATCGAAGTATACCAGGTGAACACTGATTGAGACAATACTAATTATAAGTGATCATTAATTTTTATTATTTGAATTCTTTTATTTACAAAAAAAAAAGAAATCACTTTCTCGCCACGTACATGCGCAGTACATGGGAATGGCGCTGCCAACAAACACTTGTCTAGAATGGAGTATGTTACGTTGAATAGAGCTAGTTTCTTTTTAATCTTCTGAACTAGTACGCCGTCCAATCGCGTCCCCTCCCGTCCTTTCCACCACTGATAACATCTATTTTAGATATCAAAACCTAATAATGGACTAAGAGTAAATTCAAAACTAACAAGTCAAATTGTGGAATATTTTATTTTCAATTATTGAAAGTAACGGCGGGAAAGGAACACCTAATCCTCTAAAATACAAAAAGAGCTTAAATTTAATAATAAAAAAGTTCAGAGACAGCTATTTTGCATAATGAATATTAAAAGCTATACTTAACATACATGATGGACGGTACAGTAATCTCTCGTCAACCGCAAAGATTAAGTTGCTGAAGTACCGCATTTCGCAAAACCATGGTTGGCAAGACTAAAATCCCATAAAAAAATAGGGGAGTTAAAGGAAAAACAATAAATATGCAAATAATGTACCGAAGTAAACTTTATTCTTCTTTTACACAACATAAAAAGGATAAGAAAAAAACGACAGGAACGAGTTAATGGAATAAAATATAATTACAATACATAAAATATCGCCTATCCTCTTACGCAGTATCGTCATCTGATACGGCGAGGTTCAAACGCTATAATGATTAAAATAAATTTTAATTTATAACGCTGTAATCGTTATGAAGCCTGATGGTAAACAGAAAAAAGCTGTACGAAAACTAGTCCAACAAAAACAACTAGTCAAAAACATGGAACACTTGAAATAATTAGTTGAAAAAAAATGGTTGTCCTGAGTGGGAATCGAACCCAACACCCCCAGAAGCATGCTGGACCATCAGAAACTGATAATCTTTTCAACAAATGGCATTATATACATATCTGCAATGCCCCCCCCCCAAAAAAAAAATACATATCTGCATGCCCCCCCCCCCCCCAAAAAAAAAAAAAAATATTGGGGGAATGCATATAATATCACTTGTTGAAAAGATTGTCGGTTTCTGAAGGTTCAGTGGTCAGGAACCCAGCATAGCTTCTGGGAGGCGTGGATATGATTCCCACTCAAAATTTTTTTTTCAGCTAATAATTTCAAGTGCTTCTTGTCTACAGGGCTTTTTCCTGTGATACTTTATTACTGAAAAACATGGAAACCTAGAGATATGATACAACCGAGTTTTACTGAGAACTGCATCATTGAGAGGGTGGAGAGTTAATTCCCACTCTGCATTACTCATAAGAGCTGCTCCCATGATTTATGGCTGTGGGTACAATAATTGTGTTCTTTTGCTTTAAGATTCCCATAAACATGAATTTTTCTTCCTGAGTTAATTCAGGAAAAAGCCTCGCGGCTCCCTCTTTTGGGCAGGAAGTTAGTGGCCAAACTAAGTTTTCTAACAGGAATTGAAGGGTGTGGGCATTGTGACAATAAAGCACAGAAACAAACAGCAATTAATAATCCCCAACCCTCCCTCATCTTACTTAAAATGGTGCAGAAATAAAAGGGGCACTTCCACACTGAACTGTATGGAAAAAAAAAAATGTGTCATTTTTGTTATACAAATATAAAATAGCGTTATCTGAGGTTGGCGAGAGATTGCTCTACTAAATCCATTAAAGTCTTCTGCTACCCGACTTTTACTTGTGGGATTCCTGTATGACTAATCTGAAAACATAAAATCCATCTGTAGATAATAGGCTTTACTATATCACTTTTATAAAGTAGTAAGCAATTGCAAAGTTTTCCACAGCTGAATAAGATCCAAAATGGGTTATATAACAAAAACATTGAAAGCCAAAAAACTGTGCAAAGATAAAAATCTTCCTGCTCTAAAGGTACTCTGTTGCTTATAAGTTAAATATCTCTCAATTAAAGTGTTGAAAAAGTTGTTAATTGGCTGTCTCTTTCACACTAAAAAGAAAAATCACTTCATGCTTTGTTAATATCAATTTCTGAGCACAAGGGAACTTAAATGTTTTCAGAGACCACATTATGATTATTGGATCAACAAGCTAAAATTCAAAAATATCCCAAAAATTCTATACATTTTACAATAACAGTTATTATCTATTCTCTCAAATGACAGATAATCTGTACCAAAATGAATGCACTGTTGGTTTGTATGTATGCTGATAAAAACTGAGCTTTTTCTTAAACATGCAGATGTGCCTGATGAGAATCTTTCACATATAACTTTAAACCATTACACTATAAAAAAAAATAGTGTTCAATTTACATTTTTACACAATATTTACAGAATGTACAAAAATAATGCATTTATTGCATGAATTACTTTCCTAGCAACAACTTTGAGAAAATACAATATTTTTTCCAGAAATTGAAATTCCAGCATCCTGCTTTAATTGCATCATATTTAAATCCACCAGTTTTGATAGTAAATAAATATTTATCTTTTTTTTTTGTCTTAAACACAGGATCAATTTAATTCTATATTTTATCTATAAATGAATTCAAAAGTTTCAATTACGCAAGCTTTAGACCAGTGGTTCCCAACTGGGGCATTTCAATAATTTTCTTTGGGGGGGGGGGGGGTAGACAATTTCTTGTTTATTTAGTAGAGATTAAATAGAATATCAAATAGTTCATATATTAATGGAATAGATATATGCTATTAATATATTAATACATACATGCAAAAATAATGTATGCTTGGATGTCCGTTTTAGAAATTCATGGATACAAAATGTTTACAGTAAACATTATTTCAAGTTGTTTTATACAAAAAAAAATATTTTGAATTCCATGAAGGGGGGCACTGGGCTGAAAAAGGTTAGGAACCACTGCTTTAGACCATTCTGAGTGCTGGATCAGATTCATTTAGGAATAAAATATTTCTGTATCATCACTACTGTAAAAGATACCAACCAATAATAATAAAAGAAATAACAAATTTCCTTTCATTACCATTTTGACTAATACAGAAAAAAAAAAAGTCAAATAATATTATTTGTTTAAGAAATCTCAGAAAACTATTACAATGCATTGTCTTATATAATCTTTACAGAGAATAAAACTTTTGTATATTTCATTTTTTCTATAAAGGATATCAACTACAAAATATATATGAACTGTAATAGTGCAATCTTCATTATTGATATGATAAATATCTTAAAATTATGCTTATGTTGATAGACACCCTAAAATTTACACATCACGTATAATTTCACATTATCAAGTGTCAGCAACTTTCATCTAACATTTTTGGGCAAAATTTGATTACACATTATGTTTATCACATGCCAGTGCTGTGATCCAAATCTTAAAGTGCTTGACAAGACTTTTACTGCATTATTTTACAACAATCTACAGTGCAAAATTTTCACATACCTACTTACACTGAAACATTCCAATTCAATCATTAAGCCAGAGAGTGCAAAAGTACAACTAATCCAGTTTTCCCCTCTACATTGTGCAAAAAAAACCCTTACTTAACCATGTTGGATTGCAGATATTTGTGCAATAATCAAGGGCCATGCACTTTGTTAACAACCACATTTCCAACAAATACAATATTTCCATAGTTTTTCCCTTTGAGGAATCGCACTATGCAGCATATCAGCTGCTATCACACAACAAACTGTTGCAAGAAAATAACAGTTATCAGTGCTACATTTTTCAGCATTAATGATATTACAGGATTTTTACAGATGAACTATTCTGTGCTTTCTGGAATCACTGAATCACCAATTATCAGGGAATGTATAATGCCTTCTCTTTTATTACCACTGCTCACAGCTTTAATATAAGCCTGGTATGGACCAATGGTGAAATGTGTTTCTGTCCCCTCATCAACAAATTCACCCTATAAAAAAAAATATATTTATTAACAACATGTTCTTGCCACACCTGTTTTACCTGAAAAAACAAAACAGAAAATGATTATATTTATATTTTTATTAGGCTTTTTTTCTAAAATTCTGCTGGAAGGTAAATATATAGATTATTTAGACTAAAGCATGGGTTCAATTGATCACCACAATTAATGCTTACTGGAACAGAAAATTTATGCAAAATCTATGCAGAGACACACACACACACACAAAAAAAAAAAATTAAAGCATTTTCCTAGTAATAGGTTTATCAAACATTTATCTTATATATTTCCCATGTTCTACCAAAGACAACAATTGCAGTAATTACCAGCTAGTGTATTATGTCACATAGTATACGCTGGAATGGTACTAGCATTTAATTTTCACAACCAATGATTTAATTTTATAGAATCTGCAGTTTCCAGATAGAAAAAATGTACGGTGGACTTTGAAATATCTTGCTGTGCAAAAATTCCAATATAAATTTTAGTGGTGTTAAAATTATGAAAATAAAAAATTTTATATTACTTAAAAATTAGGATTGTGTTGTTTACTCCTGAGAGGCACTTTTTTTTTACACACACTAAACTAAATGTCCAGATCACAAAGATCTGGACATTTAGTCAAAAGGCTCAGAGAAGGGGATTCACTGGACAGCTGTTAGGAGACAGATGGAAGTCTCCCATCAAGGTCATCCAGTGTGTTAATAATGTGCAGAGAGTATGGCTTTCATGCACAAGGAACCATGGCTTAACATTCTACTTGATAGATGGTGACCTATCCAAGCCCATCAATATCCCCTTTCTTAACTTGCAAAGAATGAGAGTTAGTGAACATAAATCTCAAAGCATGCACAATTGGACTTGAACCAGGGAACAGATTACAAGCCTGGTCTGCTATCCAAGGCTGGATTTACACCACACATATCCTAGGTCAGGCATGGCCAACTGTTTTTGCCCCCAGGCCGGATTGGAAAAAAAAATATTTTCACGGGCCGGATTGGAAAAAAAAATATTTCCACGGGCCGGACGAAATATTAAAATTGAAAAATGTTAAGCAAAACACTTATTTCTTTAAGTAAACAAAATTTTATTATGAAATTTGTTTATGAATAATTGTAAGTAAATCAATACAACAAATTAACATAATAACTAATGCGATGTGTTGAGGTGGTTTGCATCGCTTATTATTTTTTTAATATCTGGTTCTATACTTGTAGTAGCTATTCTTAACACAGCCTCCAAATGTAAATCATTCAATCTTGATCTTGTTGTACTTTTATTTAGATTCATTAAAGAAAAGGTTTGTTCACAAATATAAGTTGAGCTAAAGATTACTAAATACGTCTTGGCAAGTTTTTTTAAATTTTCATATTTTTCATTATTCAATTGCTTATAAAAATTACACAAATTTTCTTGCTCTTCTCGATATTTCTCATGTAATAATTCATCACATTGTAAATTAATTATTTCTAATTGTATATCAACAGGAACGTCATCAACTTGTACAGAAAATGGATTTTGGATAATAGATAAAATTTTATCAATTTTTTTGAAGCAATCGAATCTCTGCTCGAAATCTGTCATTAGTGCAAGGATGTTTTTATTAAATGTTTTAACCTTTTCTTTTAAAATATTTAAAGATATGGTGTGTAACGTTGGAAAATGATCAAATTTACATTCAGCCAGAATTGTAGAGAAAAGGCTAAGCTTCATTTTAAAAGCTCTTAATTTCTGTATTAAATCATGAGCAAATAAATTTTTTCCTTGTATACATGTGTTAAATTCGTTCAAATGTGTGAGAATATCCAAAGAAAATGCTAAATCACAAATCCAATTTGGATCTAATAATTCAGGAAAATCCTCATTTTCTTTAAGCATTAAAAATATTTTTTTTCCTCTTGAAGGTCCCACACACGTCTTAAAACTTTTCCCAAACTTAACCAACGGATTTTATTGTGATATAGTACATCTAAATGACTGGTATTTAGTTCTTCAAGGAGATCAATAAATTGCCTGTGATTTAATCCTTTTGATCGTAGGAAATTCACTAATTTCACAACTACATTTGTAACATGATCGATTTTTAAAATATTTTTGCACTATGCAAAAATATTTTACTCGCCTGCTGGCAACGTCGCTTGAACATCGAGTGCAGATGAGTATAAAAGTTTTAATTCTTTATAACGGAATCTTTTAAAAAAAATATAGAAGTATCGAGAATTCATTCGATTAATTACTAGAAGTTAAATGTTAATATTGAAAAATTGTTCGCGGGCCACATAAATTCATTACGCGGGCCGTATGTTGGCCATGCCTGTCCTAGGTGAAAGAAGTGGTAGAGCATGATTATTGCAATCTTTCTCCAATTTTCTATTAAAAAAAAACACATTTTTTGCTTTCAAATGAATGAAAAAAAGGAAGTAATGTAAAGTAGATGTGGGAATTTTAATAAGTAATATAGATTTGTTATAAGTTACTTTAAAATTAATGTAATAAATTAAAATTGTATATCACACATGATTTATAATATTCACTGTGCAGTAACATTTGTAAATTAAATTATTCATTCCATAGTTTCAAATTATTCCATTTTGTCACTTTTATGTTGAGTGAATTGAAAGATATTTAAAAGTTAGAAAACATTGAGTATAAGCCTTTAGTAACAAAATATCTCAAGAAATTGAGAATTTTAAAGAATTCTCCAAATCTCATTTTTTAACAATATTTCTGTAATATCTATAGAGTTCTGAAAGCTGAAATTTTTAACCAAAGTGTTACTAGTTGCAAGAATTCATGTAAAAAGTTATGTCATTTAATAAAATAAGTGTAATTTTAGAAGCTTGTGGAATAGTTTTTTAGTTCCATCAATTTCAAAAGAGTTTAGAAGGATCATAACAACAGTATATGCTTTCGAATATTTTAACTTCAAAATTCTTTAAATACTACACGAGTGTTTTTCGAAAATAGAGATCTATACTTTGGCATTTTCTGTAATAGGCTTATTTTTAAAGTTATGGAGCTTCAAATGTGGTTTCCCATTCATGAAACATGGAAATGTCCACTTTCAATTGGCAGAAGAGAAAATTCCTTGAACAGCTTTTAAATCATGAATATTTGCTTAGTTTTTACTCCTTCTAACAATTGAAACAGACATTATTTTGCAGATAATTAAACAAAATACAACACTTGAAATGAGGGGAGGCACCTCTAGGGAAGTGCCTAGCATGCCTTATAGGAAATCTGACCCTGGTGCTGAGACCCCTCCCCCCGAAAGAAAAAATGTGCAGATTATAGATTAGTAAATATGCTACATGTTAAAAACAGAAGGTAGCATGCCAAGCTTGTTACCTGATGTTGAAGGTTTGATCTCATATTTGACACTAATGAGATTTCCTTTACTTGCCAATTTTTTTTAAAAAGCACACGACTTTGCTGAAGAAGGGAGACAAAAGGACTAAATATCACCATCCATTGGTTTGGGATCCAACCAACAGATATGACCTATTTGATGCCGTGTGCAAGAAAACCATTCCTGTGCATATTAAGAAACAAGCCTTGAGAAATTTTCTTTTAACAACTGTCTAATGGGTACCCGAGTCTGAATTGGAGTTCTTTTGACTTCGCCATTAACCTACAAGCAGCAAATAGCTCTAACTGTTGGAATATAATATAGAGGAATTTTGCATCAGCTGAAATGATCTAGCCCTAATTTAGTTTTGGTAAAAAAGTCAGGACATTAATTATTTATATTCATTGTTTATTAACATGGCTATCCCTCCCAAAAATTTTATGAGAACTAAATAACTTAGTGTTACAAAAAGAAATAAAGGGATTACAAATGATATATTAAAATTAATTAATATAAGTTATATAATGCAAAAAAAATACTATTGATATGTTCAAACTGGGCAGGAATGTCATTTAAGAAATATGTTACACATAAAATTAATAAAAATCAGAATATAATCAGAAATGCATTAATAAATGTATATAAGCAATAGATTAGGCTGTTTTACATCTGAGCAGTGCTTTTTTTGCACACAATTGGCTAAATGGCCAGGCCGAGGGCTCAGAGAAGGTTGGTGGGAGGGACCAACTGAACAGCTGTTAGAATATGGATGTTAACTTCCCTTCAAGGCCATCCAGCATGTTCTTTAAAATGCACAGGGTATGGCTCTCCCACACACAGGGCCATGACTTAACATCTCATCTGACTGATGGTGGCCTTTCCAGCCCATCAGTGTCCAAGGACAGGGAGTTTGGTAGAGATAAATCTCAATGCTGGCCCAGCTGGGATTCAAACCTGGGAACAGCAGATTACAGGCTTGGCACGCTACCAATTGAGCCATCCCCATTCCTTATATAGGCAATGGAAATGTGTTCAAAATATTTTAGATCAAAAAGCATAAAATATACTACTGAATTTTACAAGTTTGTCCTCTTTGGTTAACATATTTTTTTTATAAAAAGTGGTACATTTAGAAATGAAGCTAATGATTTTGGAACAGAATTGGAGGTTGGTATTAGTAAATTCTGTAAAATTATGATTTTTATTAGAAATCAATGGAAAGGTATTACATTTTGATAAAGCATTTAAGTAGTAATAAAACTGCTGGTTGTGACAAAAATGAATATAAAAATGCTTCAAATAAGAAGCACAATTTGAAACTCACTTAAAGCAAACAATTCTAATTATGCAAATGGAATCTTTACAATAACCATAAAATTTGTTCAGCATTCTTAAGGCAAAGAAGTGATGTAATCAAGCTGGGAAAGGGGGAGGTGGGGAGGAAACAGACTGAAATTTCTTTTAATTTGCAACACACAGAACAGAGTATAATCCTAGAAGCTACTCCTAGCTCTTGCATGCTTTCCCATAACAAGGACATGCCCTACTAAGACCAAAGTTACTGCTGACCACTGCCTCAGTTAGAACACAACACACAATGCTTCCCTGCTGGAACAGCAGCTAGCTCCCTAATCACTATGTCTGGTAAGGCATATAATTAAGGCAAATTCCTATTGCAGTATAGTACAGGGTGGGGCACAGAAACTTCCTTTTCCTGACGGCACATTGTGAAGGGAGGTAAGGTCATAGAAAAGTGGGGTTGGGCTTGGCGAACGCAGCAGTCACGGAAGTTGTTGTCTAGTACCCCTCAGTAGAAAACATGAGGTGGACGAAGGAGCAGCATGCGTTTGCGGTCAAAGCCTATTTTTCGAACAACCATTCCTATGTGGCAGTGCAGCGTGCATTCCGTACTCACTTCGTAATTCAGCCCAGAGGTCCGGTTTCTGACCGGAAATTGATTGTTTTGTGGGTAGAGAGCTTTAGGACAACCGGAAGTGTGGTGAAAAAAAGCCCAGGACGATGACGGACGGTTAGGATGTCAGAAAATGTGGTGGCAGTTCGACAGTCGACTTTCAGATCTCCGAGACACTTCGCTCGCAAACATGCAGTCACCCTAGGAATATCCAATCGATCAATGCGTCGAATTCTTCATGAACATTTTCATTTCCATCCCTACAAGATGTGTATTGCACAAGAATTGTCACCACATGATTTCCAGAACCGAATAACAGCGTGCGAAACTTTATTGGAAACTGTTCCCCTTGACGCAATTGTTTCCTTTAGTGATGAGGCACATTTTCACCTATCCGGATGTGTCAATAAACAGAATATGCGCTATTGGAGTGGTAACAACCCTAGAGAGCTCCATGAGAGGCCATTTCACAGTGATAAGGTGACAGTATGGTGTGCGTTGTCGAGAGTTCGAATTATTGGTCCTTATTTTTTTCAGGAGGACAATCGAGCAGTTACTATCTATGTGGACATGATTCAAAACTTTTTCGAACCAGCTCTTGAAGAAATGAACCTAGGAAATGTCTGGTTCCAACAGGATGGTGCCACGGCCCACACAGCCCGAGCTTTGATGACAGTTTTGAGGGCAATGTTCCCCGGACGGCTCATCACGATTTGAGGGGACATCCCATGGGCGACGCGCTCACCTGATCTAATGCCCTGTGATTTTTTTACGGGGATACCTCAAAGCAGAGGTTTTTAAACATCATCCCACAAACCTGCTTCAGCTGAAGAATGTTATTCGGCAGGAAATAGCCCGAATTCCACTGGACATGTTGGAACATGTAGAGGGAAACGTCAGAAATCAGTTGCATAAGTGCATAGAGAATGGTGGCCACCACCTTCAAGATATTTTGTTTAAAACAGCATGATTTGAAATTTGAAATTATGTTCTTTCACTATCAAAAAATTAATTTTGTTTATCAGCAACAATTTTTCTTTCATTCGCCTTCAAAAAAAGGAAGTTTTTGCGCCCCATCCTGTATTTTAACCTTCGTTTTAGAAGTTAAAAAAAAATTGTTGAAAAATAAATTTTGGCCTTCATTACCCTTACATTCTCAATTCTCATGGAGGGCAGGGAAGGTGATGACTCCTTCCCCCCCAGATCTGGCCCTGCTTTTGGCACCAATCATCAGGCAAGTCAACAGTAATTTCCAAAAGGGATGCTACTTTTGGCATAGAAGAGACCAGGACTTTTAAGATTATTGAAATGGAGCTACCTACTTTAACATAAAAAAAACTGCTTTGTAAGCAATCTTTCAAAACCAAGGAAGAAGAATTTAAGAATTTCAGAATTTAAGAAATATCACTTCGCGGGAAAATTGTTCTTAGCTGAGTGGGATCTGAACTCATGATCTCCTAAGTAACACGTCAGGGGCTCCGACCACTGAACTACCAGCTGCTGGACAATCATGAACATCATCCTCTATTAGTGACTTTAAGCATTATACCTTAGAGTTGTCATTGGAAATGTATCTGACTGTAATTGAAGACTTCTACACTCAAGTCTGCAATTGAAGTCAGATACATTTCCAATGACTAACTTTATGGTACTTTATAATGCTTAATGCCACCAATAGATGACTATTTGATGGTCAGAGTACCTGACATGTTATCAGGAGGATGTGGGTTCAGATCCCACCTGCTAATGACAATTTTTCCTCTATATTTATTCAATCTATCACCAACAGGTGCATAATTGTGATTTCCTATTATTTCAATATCACTTCAGTTTTACAAATTGCTAATTTCAATAAAAGGTACATATGTAGTATTAAATAATACACCTTAACATACTTACAGCTGTTTCCATTTTATTCCCATTTACCCAAATATCAAGAGTGTCCTTTTCTATAATATAAAAAGAGCGACATATATTTCAGTACATATAAATGGAAGAGAAAACATTACAATCATACAGATAACAACATATTCATTCAAAAATACCATATGCACGATTTATTCACATTTAATAAAGAGTTATGTTAAGAATTTATCAGAATCATAATTTACCCCATACTGTTTATGAATTGCTCCATAGATACTTAATATTTCACAAGGGCAACTACTACTAGCTTGGCCAACAATGATAAGAGTACAGGCCTGCACAATTTGCATTTTTTTGCCACACACTTATCCAAAAAAAAAGCTGCAAGATGGAACTCAAATACTGCACAAATCAAGCCAATCAACAACATCTGAAAAAATTTGCGTAATATATACTCCCTGCTCAAAATTTAAAACTATAAATTTTTAAATATTTTTGATTTCTCTAGCACAGTTTTATGAATTTTATCCAGTTTTAAGATGAATTCGGTTATTTTCAGTCATTTTACTTGCTAAAAAGGATGGAAGAGATTTGTTTGTGCAGTTTTATGCACCATCCAGCAAGATTTTAAATTGTAGATGACTACGCTTAAAGCTATGCTGTTTCTAATTTGGTAGACCTCTAGTCTATTATTCTTGGCCAGACTACTAGGACTTAAATATATATATTACTATTCCCATTTTCGGAAACTTCTAATATTCTTCTAGGGCAAAGAGTAATTTCTGCTCTTCTCCCTAGTTTAGATTTCTACTGTTAGAGGGCTATACAGTTGAAAAATTGCAAAATCCAAACTAATGTTCCCAAGTCTTTTTTTTTGCTAGAAACTTGATAGAAGGTGGTGGTTCAGAGATTTATATTGACAGCATTAATGCTCTTCCCCCTATGAATGGGTGGGTGGGTGGGAAACTTAACTTTTTAGCTTTAGGAAATAAAAAAAAATCCAGTTGGATTGTTTTACTTCTGAGTGACACTTTTGTGCAAAATGGACTAAATAGCCAATTCACAAGAACATCAAGGGCTGAGTTGGGTAGGGAACCCACTAGATCAGTGGTGCACAAACATTTTAACTGTGATCTCCTTTCTTAAATATTAATTTGATATGACCCCTGAAACATTTCTAAATTCATTTATATTGTGTTCATGTAATAAGGGTTTCATTATTTTGAAATGAGGGTAATGAAAAATGGGTTTATTTTGATAGTATATATTTAAATTTTCTGTAACTCCCTGAAGGGTCATGATGCACAGTTTGTGCATCACTACACTCGATTACTTTAGGAGAAAATGGAAGCCTCCCATCAAGTGTGTTCTTTAATTTTTAGAGGGTATAGCTCTCCTTTATACAGGACGATGTCCCATCTTAGGGTTAAAATCCCACATGATGGATGGCAGTTTCCAAACCCATTGGTATTCCCTTTCTCACAGAAAGTAGAGTAGGGGTTAATGGAGAAATTCGAAATGCAAACATGGTAGAAACTTGAACATCAGGTTATAAAGCTGTTGCAGTACTGACTGAACCAACTATTGGTTGGATAATATTACTATTCACAATATCTGAATCAATTAAGTTTGAATTGCCACTCTTAGAGGGTGCAAAGTTGGAAATGGCAAATTTTATTTTTTTTCCAAAATGAGAATTCTATAGCCACCAGAAATAGTTGGCCTTTCTTTTTACTACTATTTTTATACACAGTATGATGGTAAAAAAGCATATAATTCAATCTGAAATGTTTAACAATAATAATAATTGGAATGCAAAGATGAAATAAAACAAAGGAACACTCTAGTGACATAAATTACCACAGTACATAAATTACACACATCCAATATATAAGTTTGTAGAAAGCAGTTACTTTATCATGTAACTGCTTTCTACAATATTATCATTCCCCAATTTTAATACTTTTGTAACAATTTCAAATATTTAATAGAAGTTATTTTTGATTGCAGATAATTTATATATTTCAAGAAACAATTTTATTTTCAAACTTGCTTTTCTATTTTGAAATATAATTACTTGTTATAAATATTGTTTGATCTAGGCATGACAGAAATTTTCACACCCACTGACTTCATGATATTATATTACAAACATGTTTTTACACCAGGATGAATATTCTTAGAACAATTAATGTTATGTATATCACTGTCAAAATTAGATAAAAATAGTTCAAATCTTTAACCTAACTAGTTAGCAAAATTTTATAAAATAAAATTATTTACCCTTTCTAATTTAAAGTAGAGCAAAGCTTAAAAAACTAATAAATTATTAATCAATGCATTTAAACTGGCAATTACTGCAGTTCATTTTTAGACTACAAATAAGTCAAAAGTTTTCATTCAAGAAAATAAGTAAAAGGCCAAGAATACCAACCTAAAACAATTCTAGTTGGCTCACTGCTAATTTCCAATGTCCAAGTCTTCAAAATCTTTGACTGATTCTCTTTAAACTTCTTAAATTGTTTTCCATTCACAATCAAAGAATACTCAAATGTTAATGCTTTGGCTGGTGAAATCAAAATGACACAGTTAGCTTTACCAATTTTAAAGTTCTCATGACCAACTAGTTTGAACAGCCATTCTCGTCTTAAAATTTCCTATACAGAAATAAAAATATAAACTAAGTAAAATAAGGAAATGATTTTAAGGTGGAAAGTTGAGATTAATACAAATGTTTAATACAATCTCATTATCTGCATTCAATGGAACAAAATACTTTATTAACATTTAAGATTAATTCCATTTCATTTAATGAGTACAGCAAAATTTATATATCTTAAAAACCATTTAAAATTATTTTGCCATTATTTTCCTATTGTTTTGCTTAATTAGAAAGGAATTACTCTCAAGACTCATAATTTTATTGTGATCAGGGGCAGATTTATGCATAAGCTACAGCTTAGGGTCTTAAAAAAATCAAGTTTTATTACACAGCAGCTATGAATTTGCATTAGTAATTATAAATAAATTTAGAAGTTTTAAAATATAACATTTTTTCACCACATCAACTTCCTGTTTATTTTTTAATGTTTTCTTCAGTCAGAAAAAAAAATATTGACTTTTGGGGCTTCAGAAAGCCAAAGTCTGGCCCTGATTATGATGATGTTCATTTATTTAACATAGCATTTAGTTTATTTATACTACATTACCAAAAGTGTTTCAAAACTTTCATGTTATGTAAATGGAAAAAAATCACACAAAGCTCCCTAAACTTTGAAAATAGGCTTTTAAGATGAAAATGCTATTAGAGATATATAAATCTCGCAGAATTTCTTTAAATCTCAACTCAGATGGTAAAGCATAACAGTTAAGAAGTTTGCATCAACAGCAGTGAATGATTCCTTTATTTGCAAGGAAATGGCACTTTTTTGAATAGGAATTTTTTTTTTAATTTACATATTTTATTTTTTACTCCATGGGGAACTTATGTCATTAAAAATACTTCTCATACATTGAAGAGAATATTATCATATTCCCTATGTTTATTCTCCTTCACAATCATATATTTTAATTTGACATTCAACTCCTTATAATTGGTCACTGTGGGGGGAAATACTGAACAGCTATTTACACACCACCCTTTTTGAATAAGGGAAGAAAGGGGGAGGGCAAATTTTTTATAGCATATGTACACCTTACATTATTAGATTTCATTTGACATATAACTTGTTACAATTAGCCCTTGAATTAGGAAGATATAATGGAAGGAAACCACAACAAAATGTCCCAAGGGCATCAAATGTCTAAATCCAGCACCAAAGACAGTGCATCATGAAATTTATTAATGAAACATAAACCTCAAATTAAACTTATAGTTTTCCTGTTATCAGCACAAATTAATTTATCAATTTCCCACAATATGTTTGGGATGACTGATATTCTATATTACATAGGTTAAAAGTCAGCATTATTTCATTCATCAAAACAAAAATAGCTATACACTTTTAAAGCCAATTAAAAGCTTAGGTACATTTCTAAATGAGTACATACTTTTCCATCAACTCTTATGATTCTTCTTCCAGATGTAGTGCCATGTTCAAATTCAATACGGTGAACCCTGTCACTAAGAGGAACCTCCCAAACTCCAACTAACTGTGACATGGTTTGGTTTAGGCAACTCTGAGAAAAAAACAAAAAATTATTTATTAGGAATAAAAGTACAAAAAAAAAATGTTATACTCACAAAATATTTCAATAATCTTAGTTACTTTAAAGCTGCATGATGAATTATTATGCTGCTAAGTTAACCTACTTTAGTGAGGAGTATTGATTTCAATGCTGGTAAAATGGAAGCTCAAACTCAAAATCTCAGATTAAGAATCTGGTTTTCAATCACTGCCACTTTCTTTTCCACTTAAATTGGCATTAAAAACCTCGAAGCCAAATTAATAAAAACATTTTTTCTTTTAAAGAAAATGGCATGAAGCAAATTTTTAAATAATTAATGACTTTATAAGTAAGGAGTGATGCAATATATAAGTTTTTAAATGCCTTATAATTCTAATACCTATATAAATTTATAATGGGCTAATGAGACCTATTATTGAAAGAGTTGTACACCATTGTTTTTAAACAAAAACCTTACTGACTGCATTTCACATCATGATGATGGGTTAGTTTTCGTTTGCTTTTGGCCTTTTCTGCAATGAATACATACGTTAAAAAAAACTATTATGTCATCACATGTTGGTAACTGCTGGAATAAACAGAAAAAAATTACTATTATACTACTTTTATTTTGATGAGAGGTCACTGAAAAAAAAATTGGTGCTCGCAAGTCTGTTCTTGGAGCTCATCAACAGCTCCAATGAAAGAGTTCATTTCATCAACATCATTTTCCAAACAGTATATCACCAGCATAATCTAAATAAGAAATTTCCAACTCTTTAGACTGTTTAAGGCCAAAAATTTCCCCTTGTAGGGAATTTCATATATCATAATCAATAACCAAACGAAAGAGAAAAGGAAACAAAATGCACCCTTGTCCAACTCCACTAGCAATGATGAACCAATTACTACAAGCCTTACCAACTCTCGCACAAGACTCATCATAGAGAGCCATCATAATGCTAATTAACTTGTCAATATGTCATATGATTTCATGATCAACAGAGTCAAAA
The DNA here is from genome assembly GCA_038380435.1 of Ryuthela nishihirai. NCBI lineage: Eukaryota > Metazoa > Arthropoda > Arachnida > Araneae > Heptathelidae > Ryuthela > Ryuthela nishihirai. Next base: position 61,819,217 of record JAWZYU010000030.1, read on the forward strand.
GCCTTTTTGTAATCTATAAAGCTAGTAACCACAGGCTTCTGAAACTCTAAACATTTCTCAAAATCTGCCTAAGTGAAAAAATTTGATCTGCACATCTCCTACCACTTTTAAATCCACATTGTTCATCCCACAGTTATCCATCAGCCAAATTCTTAATTCTATTAAGCACAATAATGGAAAGAATTTTACCTGGCACAAACAGTAGATAGGTTCTCCTATAATTATCACAAGAACTGCAGTCATCTTTCTTAAAAATAAGGGCAATAATAGCTCTGGTAAAATCCTTAGGAACCATTCCTTTATCATAAAAGATATTCAAAATTTTAGTCATTTATGTGGTAACTGAAATATTCCCAGCTCAAAGCATTTCAGAAGTAATTTTCTGGGGATTTATGTAGTTTTAATTTAGAGATAGCCAAATTAACTTCCAATTGTAATAAACAGCAAACATTAAAGCCAGTAATGTATTCATCATTGTAAACAATGGGAATATAATTAACCAAAAATATGCATACTTCCCTGCAGATATTTAAGTTTTTTACTGTCTTTATATTAAGGACCCCACCACCAAGTCCCATTCTATAGTGCATCAAGATAGATCTGGAAAAGCATATTATTTAACACAGTGCCTGAAAATCAGTCTGAAGTTTTCAAAAATCTCATTAGAATTTTCTGGACAAACTACTGGTTTCATTTACAGAAAATATACTTAAATTGATTTTATGTCTTCAGTTCAAGCTTTATGTATAAAAATCACAGCTGCTACAGAAGTTTTGGGTGAAGGATTTTTTTTTATCTTTCGATTAATAATAAACAATAAATATTCCCTCAAGCAGCTGTTTACCACAAAGATCTGACAGGAGCCTGTCACTTTATACGCCACAGTAGAAAGTCTGAGGACAGCGAGACCTCAGCAGAAAAGCAACACAAACATCCATGCCTTATCTGGGGCTCAAACCCAGGTCCATTTTATCAGTAGCCAAGTGCATTAACCATTTGGCTATGTGATAGCTAATAGGTGTGTGATACCATTTACAGGTGTTTTCGTTTCTTAGCGTTGTAGAATCGTAAAAAATATTATTTTTTGCCGAACCAGTTGTTAAAAAAATCGGGAAAATATTTTTAAACGAACTTAACCAAAATTATTATTAATGAAACAAATGTATAAAAAATTAAAGTTCTGGTTACTCCTTCATTTATCGATTCTTCAAAACGTGACTATTTTAAATGTTTCGTATCACTATATATTAATAATAAAATTAGTATCTTTGCCTATTATTAAACAACAGCTCAATCAGTCTGAATAAACTGGGATGAAACTACTGCTTAGAATTACTGTTAATATTGTATAACAACGTTCAAGTTCACATGAAAATCAATATCAACAGCCCATAAAGCCTATATTGATTATATAAAAAATGTAGCTTTCACTGAAATATTTCAAACATCTAAAAAAGATTTGCTTACTTTTCTTTAGTTTCCACCTAATGCCAATTAATTCTATTAAATTATGAATATATACAGTAATAAACATGTGTTGATTACAATACAGATTAATCGGAACACAACGCCAGAGAGTCCTGTATATATATACCTACTCAAAAAGATATGGTTTGGCAACCGTAATAAATGAAAGAGGATTTGTAATTATAAATATTGTTTCAATGACACTAAAATTAATAGAAAGAACAACACGTAATCCGGAATTAAGGGCTGAAACATATAGATTCCAAAAAAAGCCGAGAAGTGGTAAAAATCTAGAAAACAATAACTTACCTTGATGACTGAGTGCTTCCTAACATTTTTGTGTCCACGGTATCTGTGGTCCACGGCACAATTTTGAGAATTCAAAACTGTGGTTCAAAATGCCGTGGCAGAGATCGTAATACTTTCATAAGTACTGGAATTTCGGTGGAGGGATCTTGTTAAAGGCACACGAGGGAAATTGTATGTTTCATAAAAAAATATTAGTTTCATTAATTGAATAGTCAGCTATTATTTTACAATCAGTAGTTTTTTTAACATATATTTTATATTTTTCTACATGTCGATTTCATATTGACGTCACTACTACCTCCTCTGCACCAGCCATTCCAAATTTTGTACATTCAGGTCCAAGAACCATTGTGTAACAGCACCTGCTGTATGGCATGAGGCATTATAGTGCTGAAACAAGCTATAAGATACTAAATCTCTAACTTGTCTACCTGCTTTTAAATCCAGAATAATTTTCTTTGAATAATTTTATATCAGCCCCATATTTTATGTCTGACACTAAAAATGATTTAAAAAAAATTCATGAAATCTCGTTCCGCATAGGTTATCATTTTAACCTTTCCTGTTCTCGGGGTAATATTTTAGTAATTGAGAAACCTACTCAAGTCTTATTCTCAGAATCCCCCTCCCCACTTCAAAACTAAATTCTGGGTACGTGCTTGTCTGATAGCACCTTATACGTTAAGTAACATCGTAACAGCTCTCTATAATAATACTGAGCCATGTGTTACAGTTGACGTGACATGTGGAGATTGGTTTAGCATTACAACAGAGTTTGCAAAGATAATTTTTTTAAAATTTGGATTATTTATTATAGTGTATTGAACTCCTTTGTGTGGGGAAGATGGAGCTTTAGATGTTCTAGAGCGGTGGTTCGTAATGTGGTGGTGGCGGTGGTGTGCGTTGGTGGGGATAGAAATTTGTGGGGACGTTTGGCTAGTTTGCAACTAACTTTACTGAGGAAAAAATATTTTTTCTTCCAAAAAGAAAATGAAACATATTTGAATTCCATGAAGTAATAAAAAATATTTTTTGAAGGGGAGACATTAGATAAAATAATATTATTATAAAGGAGCATTATTGAATAGAATGGGAACCACTGTTCTAGAGATTTGATTTTGATTATGAAAATGATTTGGTGCGTTTCGCAAATGATGTTGGCGGATGAAGTTTGCCATTTGCGCTGTAGATCAGATTGATAATAGAAGTAGATTTAGAGACTCCTAATACCAAATTTTTTTCGCCCCTTACAACAACGACTTTTTGTCTTTACTTGCATAAAACTAATATTTTCGGCACCCGCAATACCGAATTTTTTTCTGCATATGCAAAAGCTAAGTTTTTCTCTAAATTATGATAGATGCACAAAGATCTGAATTTGGTTTAAGTCCTGATAAATGCACCCGCGTTAAATTTGCTCTAAGATATCATGGATGTTCATACTCCAAATTTGCAGTACATTATTATAGAGGTATACGCTCCAAGTTTATATATTTGAAATGAAAAACAGTACATAATATATGTACCATTCCATGAAAGAGACAGCTCTAAAGGTGGGGATCATAATTCGTCTGTTTTGATGCCCCATACCTGGTCCGTAATAGAACGCAATGAACAGGTAATTGTTGATCCTCAAGCAATTGCTAACATTCTGGGGGAATCGTTTTTTTCCATCTCTTGTCCTGAAAAACAAGGCTGAAAGCTATTCACATCCTTTCCACTCTATTGGCCTGGAGCCTTACAACATGCCATTCATAATGGAGGTGCTGTGCCATGCTCTGCACTCCTCTCGTGCATCTACTGTTTGGACAGACAATGTCCATTACGCCATGCTCCAAAATCTCTCACAATCGACTAAGAAACAGCTGCTACAGTTTTTTAACTGCATTTTTCCGGAGGAGCAGTTTTCAGACTCTTAGTGAGAGACTATCATTTCAACCTTCCCTAAGCCAGGAAAGGATCCCAAGTTTCCTTACATTTATTGTCCCATTGATTTGAAGAGTTGCATGTGCAAGGTGTTCAATAGAATGATAAATGCTAGACTAATTTGGTGACCTTTCCAACACTCAATGATCTTTCCAACGCCCAGTGTATCTTTCGTAGGCAACGGTCAACACTTGATCAGGTGGTCAAGTGCTGACCACCTGATCCGCCTCGAAACGGCGATAAGGAATTCACTTTTGTATAGAAAGCATTTGGTGAAAATTTTCTTCGAAATCGAAAATCGTATGACATGGCTTGAAGATTCAGCCTTTTTCGTCACTTCCATACCTATGGTTTGAGAGGTCACATGTCGCTCTTGATCTCCAACGTCGTATCGTCACGTTCTTTTCATGTCCATGTTGGCATCACTCTGTCACAGCCTTTCCCTCAAGAACATGGGGTACCACAATGACAAGAGGAGGAAAAATGTATAGGAGGTACATAAGGCTGCATCTTGAGTGTTACGCTTGTAGCTATCAAAATTCTATTACTAGATATCTTCCTTCGACTGTAAGCAATGCCCTCTATATTGATGTTTTATCATTTTTTACTATTCATCCATCAGGAGGGTCATTGAAAGACAACGGTGAACTCCTTTGAACAACCTCTGGGTTTGGAAGATGGCCAATGGGTTTCGGATATCCCATAAAAGACCATTTGTGTGCACTTCAGAAACATAATGTTCATTTGGATCTCGGCTTGGGGTTTTGATTATTCCTGTTGTGATGGAAACCAAGTTTCTTGGTCTCATCTTTGACTCGAAATTGACCTTTTACCTTACATACGTCATCTCAGGTCTAAGTGTAAGTGGACATTAAACATTGTCCAGGTCCTCTCCTCTTACTATTGAGGAGCAGACCAATGTTTTTGCTTCACTTATACCACGCACTTGTCTGGTCGGAACTGAACTACGAATCCCAGTTGTACGATTTTCCTTGGGATTCAGTGGTGAAGGTGTTTGACCATCTCCATTGTCAGTCCCTCCATGCTTGCCCTGGAGTCTTCCATACCTCACCAGCACAGAGTCTTTGTATTGAGGCTGACAAACAAGCCTTATCTGCTTGCTGTCTATAATTGTCCATGCAGTATGTTTTCTCCATGGACAATTATAGACAGAACCTGGACAACTGTAGAAGAAACCTGGACAAAGTGGGAAATGCTATATACTAATCACCTGACTACCAGTGATCCTTTCGGTTTGCATGTCTGAGGCAACCTTGGAGATATTAACATCAGTCTTGATAGCATTGCCCAGTTGAAAGCTGTGTACTTCCATATTGGCTTACTGTTTCCCCTTACTGCAATATTTCCCTTTGAATGACGGAAAAGGATTTTGCACCATGCCATGTGTACCAGAACCTTTTGCCAGTCACTATACTGCACACCCTGACTTCCTGATTTTCTTCCCAGATGACTCAAAGATCAGCACTTTGGTGGGGTCATCTATGGTCTCCTGTGATGCCATCATTGCTGACCAGATCCCACCACAAGGTTCCTTCCACCTTCACTGCGGAGTTGCATGCTATCAGTCTTGCCTTGGACCACTTAGTGGCTAAGCATCATCATCAGTGTATACTTTACACTGATACCCTTAACAGTGGCGACTCGTAGCTAAAATTAGTGGGGGTGCTGCTCCAGAAAATTTTTAGCCTTTGTTTTAAAATTGTGTAAAAGGAAAAAAAAAACCGAAAAAAAAATGAATCAAATAGAATAGCTGGAAGCAGGATAATAATCTAATTCTACACTTTATCACATTCAAGAATATGGTACACGGTTTTTAAGCACAACACACGCGGAGTAAAAAAAAACTACCTTCAAGCAGCACGCCAGGGTCAGCACTGCGGGAACGACAGTGCTCTCTTTCCCTTGCGGCCTCGCGTGTAGCTTCCTATGTGCGCATGCGCACAACAGTCAAACACCTCGCCGCTAGTACTGTGAAGCGCACAGTTCCATACAAAGATTTTTGTATCTTTTTCATAAACTGGGGGATGGCTACTGACATTAAGCTTAAGGATTATATATTGTACAAGTATAAAGAAAGAATTAAAGAGAAAAGGACTCATTATATTAAATGTTATCGATAATATCAAGTTGAAATTGGGGGTGCTGCAGTTTCACAGTGCCTATACGCGAGCCGCCACTGACACTTAACATGCTACAGACTTTGGTCTCAGTGAGGCCTCAACCACACTGCTATTTCCAAGATTTGCCAGCAGCTACATCGTCTGGCAGCCACCAAGAACATCCTTTTCTGTTAGATGCCCAGTCATGTCAGCCTCAGTGGCAACACTTCTCTCTGCTGTCTACTACTGGTTCCGTACTTGTACTTTTGGCCGTGTTTTACCATTATGCTCAGGGTACAGTGACAAAGATCTAGGTAGGAACAGATTGATAACAAACTCTTTGAGATCAAATCTATTGCCAAACCGTGGCAGTCATCTTTTCACAGGAATCGTAAGGAGTAAATTGTATTTGCTCGGCTCTGCATAGGTCAATTATTTATTATATATTCATTTCTTCTTGAGCGAAGGATGAACTTTCATGAGAATTTTATGGTACCAAATTATCAATTAAACATATTTTAATTGATGTATATTTTAATGCATATTTTATAGCTATGCAGTCAATTAAAACTGTATATTTTAATTGACTGCACAGCTTTTAATCTTGAAAGATGCATATATTTCAGCTCTCGTCATCTATCGTCCGAACTGTTTACACTCGGACACCTTTTATATGATCATTTTGAATTTTACCTTCTATTTTGCTTTTTAAAGTTTCTTGGATATTTAACCGCATTTAATCTTACACGTGTTGCTTTCACATTCGCTGATTTTTGTCATTTTATAATTGTTGATATTTGTTTTTTTTATGTAGGTTCTTTACACCCTTTTATGACGTGGTTCTTAGCTTATTTCCTTTATCATATTCTTTTAACTTTGGTTATGAGTTACTCCCAGGGGCGTAGCAAAGGACTATGGTTGTGTGTGTGTGGGGTGGGGGGTGGGGTGGGGGGTTAAATCGAAAGTTTTCCAACTCAAAAATCAAATTTTGCCAACTGACAAAATAATGTCTCTGTTCGGTTCGTACCTAGATTTTTGCTCCTTGGGGGGATTTTAACAACTCTCCTGTATTTTGCCATGTAACTACAAATTTTGCCAACTAGCCATATTTTTACAGAATTAATCTCAATATTAACATCTCGCCTGAATTGTAGCAAGTCAGTCCGAATTTTTCCAACTCCCCTTGATTTGGCCAACTTTGTTAATTACGCATAACCATTTTCCCTGAATTTGCCAAGTCACTTTGAATTTTATCAACTCTCCTTAATTGTACAAGAAAGATACAATTTTCACAACTCACCTGCATTTTACCCAAGTAGTTTCCAATTTTGCCAACTCTCTAGATTTTTCCAAGTTGCCTCGATTTTACCATCTCTTCTTAATTTCGCAAAAAACAATCCCAATTTTTACATCTCTCCTGAATTTACTAAGTCACTTCAATTTTTTCAAACTCCCCGAAATTTTGCCAAGTTTTTTCGATTTTGTCAACTCTCCTTAATTTCATAAAAACAATCCTAATTTTCACAACTCGCCCGTATTTTACCAAGTGGATTCAAGTTTTGCCATCTGCCCTAGATTTTGCGAACTCGCCACAATTTTAGAGAAAAAAAATCCCAATTTTTACATCTCACCTGATTTTTGCAAAGTCACTCTGAATTTTACCAACTCTCCTAGATTTTGAGAAGTTGCCTCGATTTTGCCAACACGCCATAACTCTACAGAAAAAGGATTCCAATTTTTACATCTCACCTGAATTTTGCCAACTCTCCACGATTTTGCCAAGTCATTCCGAATTTTGCCAACTGGCCATAGATTTTGCCAAGTTTCCTCAATTTTGCCAACTCACTATAATTTTACAGAAAAAAATCCCAATTTTTGCATCTCATATGAATTTTGTCAACTCCCCACGATATTGCCAAGTCATTCCGAATTTTGCCAACTGGCCATAGATTTTGCCAAGTTTCCTCAATTTTGCCAACTGGCCATAGATTTTGCCAAGTTTCCTCAATTTTGCCAACTCACTATAATTTTACGGAAAAAAAATCCCAATTTTTGCATCATATGAATTTTGTCAACTCCCACGATATTGCCAAGTCATTCCGAATTTTGCCAACTCCCCAAGATTTTGCCAAGTCATTCCGGATTTTGCCAACTCCCCAAGATTTTGCCAACTCCACATGTATTTTATTAAGTGGCTTCGAGTTTTACCAACTGGTCTAGATTTTGCCGTCTCGATTTTCCCAACAGCCCTAGATTTTTCCAAGTTGCCTCGATTTTGGCAACTACCCTAGATTTTGCCAAGTTGTTTAGATTTTGTTACTCCCCTTAATTTTGCAAAAAAAAAAGAATACAAATTTTCACAACTCACCTAGATTTTACGAAGTCGCTTCGAATTCTGCCAACTCCGAGTTACTTTTTTGGGGGGGAGGGGAGGGAGCCTCCCCCCAAATGGTTAAAAGCCTTCCCCCCCCCCCCCCCCCGAATGGTTAGCACAACCATTCCTCCACGGACGGCTCGGTCCCTAAAATAAAAATTCTTATGAAAGGTAAATCGGTTCATGAAAATAGCGGATATCGATGTTAACGGAAATGGAGACCACACTGAATATGACAAAGAGTAGAAAAATATTGAAACGCTCTGGCGAAATATTTAGAATACAGTGACAAGACACAAGAATAAAGTAAAAATTTTCTTTTTTAAATACACGTGACAAATATGGGGACAAAGAGAAAAAAAAAATTACTAAAAAAGGAAGCTTTTATATTGTTATGTTCTTTCGATATCGCATTCGAAATCTCCCGAGCTATAAATGTGCAATAGAAAACACATATCTGGTGTTGGTGAGGTGAACTTACGATGTTAACTATCATTTCGCATTCTTGAAGGTCAAGAAATATCACTGCAAGGAGCTTCCTCTGCAGTGGTGCGATGTATTGATCAGCAGTCAAGCGCCCGAGTCAGTTGGTTGATTGAGCAAAGCCATAAATTTGAAATGTGTAATTTCAGAAGTGTATGAGTTACCGCCTTTGTGTCGCAGCGACTAGCTATTGGTAGTTGTAAGCGCAGCGATTAGCTGCTGGTAGTTTGTTAGCCCAGCGACTAGCTGTTGGTAGCTTGTAAGCGCAGCGACTAGCGAGTTCCTTCACAGTGACACTGCAAAATGCAGGGGTCCGGTTCGAATCTCCGGATGTCATGATTGTTTGTGTGCTGTTAGCTGCAATTGAGGCGGTGGCTAGCAGTTGCATCTGTCATAGTGGGTCACATTCTGGGCTTGTCCTTCTAGAAGAGGTCTGTACAAACTAGGAATAGTTTCTTAGACCTTCTCTGTTATATATGTTGCAAATAAATAATAATAATTTTAAAAAAAAGTCGAACAAAAGAGAGATTTGGCAACAGCGATTCTTGCTTCTGAACTATTCTAAAGAGGTGAGTTTGGCTCCACTTTTCAAGCTCTAGCCCGCAATTATTGAGCCCGAGCCTCGGAAATAGAAAAAATTCCCTGGCACACCGTAAATCATTTGTACGAAATCCACGCAGCTGTCATGTTCTAATTATTTTTATTATGACAGTGGCGAAGCGTCCATGGTGACGCTTCCTCTAAATTTCTCATAAACAACAGACTTAAATTAAATATATATAATCGTTTCGACATAAAAGTAAAATCCTGTTCGTAACTTTAATAAATTTATTCCAACATAAATTTTATATTTAAACAATGTTCTACGATTTTTTTTCTTATATTACACTGTATAATAAATAAAAGCACCAGTTTGCCAGGCTAGTCGAGTAAGGAATGTTTGAAAAATCTCGTGTCATTACTAATGCATTGGTCATCGTATCGCACAGCGGAAGTGCCATATTCAATCAGCAGAAATTTTTCTCATGCAAGCTAGGGTTGGGTTGTTTTACCTCTGAGTGGCACTTTTTTGCACACCATGGGCTAAATGGCCAGGTCACAAGGACCCAGAAGCTCAGAGAAGGTTGGGGGAGGGGACCCACTGGAACAGCTGTTGGGAGACAGATGGTAGCCTCCCGTCAAGACCATCCAGCGTGTTCTTTAACGTGCACAGGGTACGGCTCTCCCGCACACGGAGCCACGGCTTAACGTCCCATCCGACGGACGGCGGCCTTTCCAAGCCAATCGGTGTCCCATACTGACCGTGGGCAAGGCGGGGAATTTTGCGGAGATAAATCTCAACGCTGACCCAGCTGGGACTCGAACCTGGGAACTACAGATTACGAGCCTGGCGCGCTACCGACTGAGCCCCCCCCCCCCCCCCCCCGCCCCCATGCAAACTATGTACCTTGTCGCTTTCTAACCGCTAGAGGCAGATTATTCTCTCTGTAATCGGTTGTTACCGTTATTGACAGTTAAATATATATAATCTGCACTAGATTTATAGCACTAGAGCTGCATAAATAATATATAGGTGCACGAAAGAATTAAAATTATTAAAAAAACATTTCTTATAACTTAACATAATTTTTAAAACATTTATTATTTAACGTATTTTATGAAATACACGTAAAGAATTCTCTTCAGATTTATCCTTTTTGAGTTAATCCTTTTTGAAGATGCAAGGAGCGGCAGCGGTCATCAAACGTTAGTGTGTTAATTTTGAAAAAGTTATTTTTTTAAATGAGGACATTACATAACTGCCCTACGGCTGGTTTCACTCACACCAAATTATAAACGAATTACTTATGTACTATTTCTCTGTCAGTGAACGTAATCTTGCCCTTTCGCGTTCAGATACCGTCTCAGTTAATTAATTTATTGTTCCAATTCACATTTGTGAAGATTATTTATAACCAGCAGATTTTCCCGGCGTTGCTCCGATCTGAAACTTTATAAAATGTAGAGTAGATAGCACTCCCCACGTCAATAGCTTTCATTTGGCATAAATATCATTAGATTAGATCTCCCCCCCCCCTCCCCCTGTGGGGAACGGGGGTGACTCAGTCGGTAGCTCGCCAGGCTCGTGATCTGTAGTTCCCAGGTTCAAGTGCCAGCTAGGTCAGCGTTGAGATTTATCTCTGCAAAATCCCCCTCCCCTCCGCCAACATCAGTAGGGGACACCAATGGACTTGGATAGGCCGACTTTCGTCGGATGGGATGTTCTGTGGCCACGTGTGCGGGAGAGTCGCACCCTATGCACGTTAAAGAACACAATGTATGGCCTTGACAGGAGGCAACCATCTGTTTCCCAACAGCTGTTCCAGTGGGTCCCCTCCCCCAACCTTATCTGAGCCTTCGGGATCCTTGTAACCTGGCCATTTAGCCCATTTTGTGAAAAAAAGTGTCGCTCAGAGGAAAAACAACCCAATCTCCCCCTCTGGTTAAATTTTCTCCCTCTCTTTTAGACGAGGAAAGAAATGGACATAGTTCGAGGTACCCATAATCCTCCCCACATCAGAAGTTTCTAAACCAAAAACCGCAATTTCCTAGCTCAGATAATCGAACTTTTCAAATTATTTCGTACCCACCAGATTCCTTACCAAGCATATGTAATTTTGTAGCAGTAGAAAATTAAATATCGTCTAAGCTGCATAAATAATATACAGGTGCACGAAAGAATTAAAATTATTAAAAAAACATTTCTTATAACTTAACATAATTTTTAAAACATTTATTATTTAACGTATTTTATGAAATACACGTAAAGAATTCTCTTCAGATTTATTCATCAGTTTTGTATAGGTTTCTTAAGACTGGCATTGCTGTTGTTAAATATTCAAACTTCCATAACTCATTAAATACTAAACGAAAATTGTTGAAAATCGAGATATTGATTTATTTGATTGAGATATTTATCTGCAATTACATTTTTCAAAACAATAAAGAATTTAATATTTTAGAAGTTATAAAGCTTTGGCGTTAGTTTCCCATTAACCTATTATAAGGTTGTTCCTTAATTTATAGAAGTCGGTATATTTACTATTAATAACGTAATATTTACTGTTTTTTTTTACTTCCGGTTCAACGTTCACGAACTGTGACACCCACTCATTCAATATGACATAGTTTAACCTCATTCTGGGTCTCGTGCGACGACACCAATTGCTCTTACTCTTCACATGACTGCCTATTATTAACCATTTCTCGTTTTCGTCTGTCATCAGAGATTGCCAGATGGGAAAAAGCATTTGAAGCGACAGCCTGAGGTGGAATATATTCAGGGGTGGCATATGCTAGTGATTTGATGGATTTGATATAATGTGAAATTATGAATAATATAATAATTCAATGAACCTGAAGTACGATCTTTTACATTTTTACATCAGAAGATCCCAATTCAATTGACCCGCGGGGCCACATTTTTAAAAATAATTTTGGAAGCATAATTTTCCAAACAGATAATCCTTAAATCAAAAACAATCGATCCCCCCCCCCCCCCCCCCCCCAAGATAGGGGACCACCTTGACGTGGTGGTGGGGCTTGTGGCCCAGTGCCGTCGAAGGCTCTGCTGACCGGTTTGGGACCCGATTGGACAGTGCTAAGACCTCCATCAGGCGCTCAGTGGAGCAGTTCGGGACCCTGCTGAACGACCTGGTCCCTCTAGTAGGCAAGGGCCCTTTTTCAAATCTGGGTTTAACTAAGAGTTCCAGCCCCGGGAGCCGAAACAACTTGGATCTATAAATCCTTGTTTTGACTAACCGGGGAATAGATTGAATTTAGGTTTTGACCGATGAATGAGCTTTCCTTCTATAGGAGTGTTCGCCATAGGATAGTCGGGGATGAGCTGTATCTAAATGGCCTCTGACCGTAGAGAGTGGCAACATGGCAATTCTCTACACTGGTAGTGCCTCAGGAGGAACTAGTGAGTTTTGTATCGTGAGTATTCTTCTTTACATGTTGTGCATAATATTTATTTGATTGATTACTAATTGAATAATCACTATTTTATTATTTCCCCCCCATAATCAATTTAATCATTTTGCTACTCATTTTTAATTATTTTTAAACTGATATAATTTTAAAAATGGAAAATTTCTAAAAATCATACGATAATTTTTTTTCTGAATTTTATGTTTCTCTAAGAGTGGATCAGAAACCGACATGCTTATATGTACCAAATAGACTTCAGGGTTTAGTGTAAAAATTCTTATTTTTTTTTAACCTAATCACATCTAAGGAACCAACAAGGTTCCTAATCACCGTATAACAATAATTTTTTAAATGATGTACCAGTACCATTTCAATATTTCGATTTCATGTGACAGCAAAAGATTGGGTTGTTCTGAGCGGCGCATGTTTTGAACACACTGGGCTAAATAGCCAGGTCACATGGATCATATGGGTTCAGAAAAGGTTTGGGGAAGGCACCCACTGGAAAGCTGTTAGGAGACAGGTGAAAACCTCCCGCCAAGGTCATCCAGCGTGTTCTTTAATTTGCACAATCCTCTCACAGGGAACCACTGCTTTACGTCCCATCGTTAGGACGTCGAGCTTTCAAAGCCCACCGGTGTTACCTTGCTGACTGAGGGAATGGGGGGGGGGGGGGGAGGGGCATAGGTTGAAAGCAAAAATGCCAATAGTTAGATAAAAATGTCATTTAATGCTTCTAAAACTGAACAAAAGGAAATTTCACATTATCAACAAAAGTAAAGAATAAAAAGAAGATGAAATAAAATTACCAAAGCAAAAATCAATGAGAATGCCGTTGTTGTGTTTTATGAATTTAAATCTGGAATTAATTTAATTTTAATTACAGACCGCCTTGTATATGTTATATTTATTCTTTGTTAAGCTCTCGCAACAAAAGTCAGTGAGTTAAATCCCCCAGATTGGAAAACACTACTCTAAAGCGTTTGCAATAAAACGTGGTCAACTGCACGTTGATTTTAGCAGATTATTCTGTTAGTCATAAACAAAAGTAATCGCTATTCTAATTCTTTATTTTGAAATTTGAGCGTGTGCAGTTACCGTTCACAGCAAACTGGAGCGGTTGCGGTTAATGTTCACAGCACATTGGATCGTGTGAGCTCACAAAGACCTGGATCGTGTGGCGCACTCACGGAAATATTGAACGTGTGCAGTTTCCGTTCACAGCAAACTGGAGCGGTTGCGGTTAATATTCACAGCACATTGGATCGTATGAGCTCACAAAGACCTGGATCGTGTGGGCTCACTCACGGAAATATTGAGCGTGTGCAGTTACTGTTCACAGCAAACTGGAGCGGTTGCGGTTATTGTTCACAGCACATTGGATTGTGTTAGCTCACAAAGACCTAGATCGTGTGGGCTCACTCACGGAAATATTGAGCGTGTGCAGTTACCGTTCACAGCAAACTGGAGCGGTTGCGGTTAATGTTCACAGCACATTGGATTGTGTTAGCTCACAAAGACCTAGATCGTGTGGGCTCACTCACGGAAATATTGAGCGTGTGCAGTTACCGTTCACAGCAAACTGGAGCGTGTGCAGTAACTGCACACGCTCCAGTTTGCTGTGAACGGTAACTGGAGCGTGTACAGTTGCTGTACACGCTCCGGATATTTTTTCTGAATTCTGTAATCACGTGACACGATGGTTGCCAGATCACTAATTTCTAAAAAATCGTTGCCAGATATTTTTTCTGAATTCTGTAATCAACCATGGTGTTCAGATATTTTTTTGAGCGACTGTACTCAAAGAGGAAAGAAATTTTGACTCCGCGGAGATTTTCCATCATCGCTTATATTGGAACAATACTTCTTAAATTTGAGACGAATTTAAATAACCATCGAAATGAACGCCAAATGTGTTAAAGGTTTATTGTAATTTTTACATTAGTTTTTATGTTTTACAGTTTGTTGCATTTAATCTGATCAAACTTTTTTTAGCTCTTTAAAAGCTGTAGGCTGTTCTTTTGTTTTTTAAAAGCTGCAATATTCTGGTCTTCTTATTTATCAAGTCAACATCATAAATGTTTGATTGATTACGGAAAAACATATTAAGCGATTTTAAGCGTTTTGCATTAAACGAGGAATAGAAATGATGGTCAAGGATTATCCATTTACGTTGTGCGACATTGACCTTGACCCTTAAGAACAATCATAAACGGTTTCTTTTCCACTCAATGATATGTTTCCAGTTTTTATATGTATATTCGCACCTTTCACGATATTTTTCAATAATCCACAACGAAGAAAGCAATCGAAAATCATAATTAGGAAAGACGATAGAGAGTATCTCAATGCTCTGTCGTATTTCTCAACGACTGCTTCTTCTCTATGATTGGCCATCGTCCAAAATCAACCCTCAGCAGGCACACCAGCGCCTCCCGTGGCCGGATAATTCAGAGCTGAAAGAGGTCTGCCTTTGAAGCAGGCAGACGTCAAACGATGTAACTCCAGCGATCGTTCGACGATAATTTCCTGCCAACCGATAAAAATCGAAGTGGAAACATTCCAGCCAACTGCTATTCGAAGCTTTCCTCTTCCTGCGAGTATACCGATGTAGAACCTCATTTATTTAGCTTGAAGCATGGATTCCGAGTGAGGCGAAGAGGCTTTTTCCGCATGGATTTACCACACGAATCCTGAGATTTCAACTTCTGCTCAATAATGGTTGCCGAACATTCCTTCGCGCCACTACTCGCCGCTTGGTTGCTATGGTCTCGGTGCACTCGGACCGACGCTCTGCCTTTTCCTCGTGACGATCCGAAAGCAGCTCGGCTCACAAGCAGCAGTAAGTATTCGTTCCCTTTCGTCTTATCCAGGTTTCGGATTGAAACGTTACCTTGATTCATTTCTCGGAAAATATCTCAACTTTTAACTTGGTTTCCGACGTTGGTAATTATGCTTAATGTAATGGCTAACAGGAGAATTTGTGCGATGATTTCGTTTCGTTTAATTGACATGTAATTAATTGTATTAAGTAAAATATCCATGCCGTCCCGTGGCCGAGTGGTTAGCGCGCTTGGCTGTTGATCTACGGGACCTGGGTTCGAGCCCCGGATTAAGGCATGGATGTTTCGTGTTTTTCTGCTGAGGTCCTGCCATCCTCTCAGATCTTCTACTGTGGCATATAAACTGACAGGCTCCTGTCAGACCTCTGTGACAAGCAGCTGCTTGAGGGGGTATTTATTTTATTTTTATATAAAATATCCATATGAAGCAAACGGCGAGAAGTCTGCAATATTCTTTAATTGCGAATGGCAATACTCCAAGTAAGTTTCTAAGATCATCTGTGATCAATAATTTGCAAAAGATAATTCGATCTTTGAAATTTATCACACACGGCATAAACTTCAGTTTTGAATATCGCATATTATGTAGTAAAACCCCAAGGTAAGAATACATTGGAACCCATGTAATATTGATGATGATGAAGGAAATAAATTTTATCTTTATCTTTAATTACCAGGACTAAAAGAGGATTAGGGATATCTGGATAATCCGGAAAAAAAACTTGGAAGATGGGGGGGGGGGGTAATGGAGGTAAGGGCAATAATAGATAATTCTGTCTCTGAGGAATTTATCGTGCACCGGACATTAATTTCCTAAGATTTGCTAAGAAAACATATTGTTTTCTTCCAATAACACCTCATTTTCCAGAATAAAGGAGGGTTAGGAAAATCTGGACAACCAGAAAAAAAAAACGTTGGAAGTGTGTTATGGAGGGGGGGGGTAGTAAGAGAAGTGGAAATATTAGTAATAATTTCTAAAACATAATCCCACCGCTTAATAATTGTCAAGAAGGCAGCATAAGTTTAATTTCGTAGTATCGCAAAACCTCAACTGTCCGAACTAATGGAAGGTTAGGAAAATCTTGATAATCCGAAAAAATCATCAGCAGGGGGAAGGTGGAGAAAGATGGAATGCCTAGAGCAGTGGTTCTCGACCTTTTATGCTTCACGTACCCCCAGGAAATGTGCATGTAACTGGTGTACCCCTTATATAAATGCATAAAACTATAGTTATAGATGGGAATAAAATAAAACATATATATATATACACATTAAATTTTGTACTCATCTAACGACTTTTGAGCTCTCACGGCGTACCCCAAAAAATTTTACCGCGTACCCCACGTTGAGAACCCCTGCACTAGACAACAAATTGAAACTTCTTTTTATAACATTGGTCAAATAGGATGTTTTTAACTAATTTTGGGGTGCTGAATTCAAATATGGCTGGGAAAAATCTGCAGCACGTACAGTATTTTTTTAAATTACGGATTGATGTATTTCAAATTTCAATGAATACGCACATCTGGGAAATGCAAATAAATGTGACTATTTTATTAAATTGCAACTTAAAACTCATTAATTGATCACATGATTACAGTGATAAAAAAAATTAGAAGCGCCAAAGTTAAAGATCACTGAATATAAAGTAACAAACGAAATAATATTAAAACGCAAAATAAGAAAACATTTGTAAAGATCTTTTATACTTACAAGAAGTTTATTTTTGTCCTTCATGTGCTGAGGTAACTTCCTTCTGCAAGAACCAACAGTAGTCACCCATCATTACTGGGTCCCACCTGCCTTGGTCTCTCTCCTCCATGGTTCGGTTATTTTGGTGAAATCTTTCCCTTTGCTCATCACTGACAGATCCTAAGTTCTGGGAAAGAAGTCGAGATGCGAGTGAAAGAAATGGATCTTCAAAGACATTCGGCAGCCAAGATTTCCATAGTTTTTTAGAAGGTCTTTAATGAGCTGATGGTAGTTTTCCTCTTTGTGATTCACCAGAAAACCCTGGACCACAGACGTGAAGGATTTCCATGCAGCGCGCTCCTTCATATTCAGTTTTTCTTCGAAGACAGTATCATTCAGTAGCTTCCTGATCTGAGTGAGGACCAACAAAGATCCCTTCTTTCAATTTGGCATCACTTTATCAGTTTTGGAAATTTTTCCTTCAAGTGCATGAACCCTATATACCAGTTTGTTCATAGCCTTTACAAAGTTTTCATAAGCCCCAGTTTGATGTTTAGTGGTGGGAGCAGAACATCAGAGGGATCAATTAGAGGCTTATACCTCATTTCTCTTTCCAGGAATAAAAACATCTCTTTTGGGACAGTCTTTTCTAATGTTCCTTTCGGCCCTACTGTCCCACAAACACAGAAAACAGCAAAATTTTGTGACGCCCGAGCAAGAGAGATATGACTTTTAGGTCACCACATATTGTCCACTTAAATAAAAAAAATAAATACCCTCTCAAGCAGCTGCTTACCACAGAGGTCTGACAGGAGCCTGTCAGTTTATATGCCAAAATAGAAGGTCTGAGAGGATGGCAGGACCTCAGCAGAAAAACGACACATACATCCATGCCTTCCCGGGGCTCGAACCCAGGTCACTAGCCAAGCATGCTAACCACTCGGCCACGGGACGGCTGTCCATTTAAACTGGTCATATCTTAATGCAATGAGTATTTTTTCCATGCTTTCATAAGTTTCCTTCATTCCCACAGTGTGTGTCACTGGAATGGAAGGTTTTTGGTTTCCTTTATGCAAAAGGACAGCTTTTAAGCTGAATTTTGACGAATCTATAAGTAGACGCTATTCCTTAGAGTCGTGAGTTGTTCCAATTTCTTCCATCAGCCCTGAAATATTTCTGTAGAAACACAAACTATCTTGCATCTCATAAGAAGGGGATAAAGCCAACTTTCTCTTTCATGAACAGAGAACTCTGGTCCCTTGGCCAGAAGATTCCGCTCTTGAAGTCTTGAACTTAAAACCTCAGCTTGTTGCTTCGAAAGTCCTAGGTTTCGAACAAAATCATTTTGCTGAATCAGATGTGGCTCGTCTAACTTTGTAGGAGTGTATGTAGGATCAGGATCTGTATGTGCCTCAAAGTCTTCCTCTGATGAATGTGAATCCATCTCCTCCCATTTGGTTGGAGGTGTTGGTAAAGGAGGATCTTCTCCATGAGGAACTGGCCTTATGGCTGAAGGCATATTTGGATATTTTATTTTGCTTTTGTTCTTTTGTGTAAAGCCTGATACTTTAGTTAAACAAAAATAGCAATCATGCAAGTGACTAGTTGGCTGACCTCAAATCATTGGAACTGCAAAGGGCATGGATTTTATCTTACCTTTCAACCATTCACTCAGGCCAACAAACCACGAAATGAGCACACATGTGGAGCCCATGTTTTGTCCAGATCTCCAATATGACATCCAAAATACAAGTTATAGGCTTTCTTCACAATCGTTGTCAAAGAACGACCCTGGGATTTTAAAATATTATTTCCACACACATAACAAAACTTATCTGGCACATTAACATATCAGCGACACTGCCTTTGTGCCATTTAAATGCCAATATTCACTCTTCAACTACAGCACGTGTTCCTACTACAACGAAAACAAGAAGAAAGGCTGAGCGATTTGTGACATCGCTCTTCATGAGGAGGCGACATTACCTAAGGTTAAAAGGCGATTCTTATTTATGCTATTAGTACCGATTTTCGATACTAGGATGAAAAATCATCTAATTTATTAGTTGTAGCCGATTTACTTAGGAATCGTTTGACCCCTTTCTCAAATTAAATACTATAAAATTTGTTTAGTAGACTTTCGATTATCGGGCACTTTATTTAGGGGCAAGCTCACTTTAAATGCATATTTCCAAAGCGCTGAAATCCCTCCTTGAGTAACGGAACATCCTTGGCACTATCCCACAACTCCTACATTAGTAAACAAAGCAAACCTCACTGCTTAGTGTTGTGGAAACACGTACAGTAAAGAGTGTTATTTTACAATAGGTACAGACAGCTTTCGTTGTGTCCAAGGTACTTTGTGTTTTTTTTTTATAAATTTGTTTTTTAATAATTTTAATAATATTTTTACATGTATTTTTCAACAATGTTTCCCTTTTTTATTTTTTTTCAGGCATCCTTAGTTGCATTATGGTATGATGTATTCATAATTGCACTCATTAATGAACTCTTCATCCTAAATGGGGCGGGATGGCTCAGTCGGTAGTGCGCCAGGCTCGTAATCTGTAGTTCCCAAGTTCGAGTCCCAGCTGGGTAAGCGTTGAGACATCTCCGCAAAACTCCCCGCCCTGCCCACAGTCATTAGGGGACACCGATGGGCTTGGAAAGACCACCGTCCGTCTGATGGGACGTTAAGCCGTGACCCCGTGTGCGGGAGAGCCATAACCTGTGCACGTTAAAGAACACGCTGGATGGCCTTGACGGGAGGCTACCATCTGTCTCCCAACGACTGTTCCAGTGGGTCCCCTCCCCCAACCTTCTCTGAGCCTTCGTGGTCCTTATGATCTGGCCATTTAGCCCATGGTGTGCAAAAAAGTGCCGCTCAGAGGTAAAACAACCCAATCTTCATCCTAAATATTTCTATCTTGAAAAATCATTTTTTCCCCCTCGCTCCTGAAAAACTTCCTGCCGACGCACATGCTTGCATAGCTACATGAATGGTCTGTATCATTGAACATGATTTATTTATTATTTTATTACGTGTGTTACTTTTAATTTTCTTATTTTCAGGATATTGGACATCGACATTTCTTTCTCAAATATTTCTCTCTCTATCTGATGACACACCCCAATCCCCGTACATGACAGATAATGGAAAGTTTGCTGCAAATATTTGACATTTTCTACGTCGCAAGCTTTCTTTTGACATGCAATTTCTAAGGATCGGCCACCGTGTCGTTCCCTCCCTCTTCTTTGGGTTGCCAGAAAGGAGGGAACATCATTTCAAATAGATCTCATACTCCCCACGTTAGGAGCTTTACAGATGTCATAACTCGTCACGCGCTGCAATCGTTTACGTATTTTATCTTTTCTTGGAGGGAGGCAGTTTTCGCAAGGGGGGGGGGGGTGAAAGTGACGATCAGAGGTTGGGTTGGGTTGTTTTACCTCTGAGCGGCACTTTTTTGCACACCATGGCCAGGTCACATGGACCCCGAAGGCTCAGAGAAGGTTGGGGGAGGGGACCCACTGGAACAGCTGTTGGGAGACAGATGGTAGCCTCCCGTCAAGGCCATCCAGCGTGTTCTTTAACGTGCACAGGGTATGGCTGTCCGGCACAGGGGGCCACGGCTTAACGTCCCATCCGACGGACGGCGGCCTTTCCAAGCCCATCGGTGTCCCCTACTGACCGTGAGCAGGGGGGAGGGAATTTTGCGGAGATAAATCTCAACGCTGACCCAGCTGGGACTCGAACCTGGGAACTACAGATTACGAGCCTGGCGCGCTACCGACTGAGATACCCCCGCCCCCAACGATCAGAGGAAACTATCGAATTTTATTATCCTACGACGAACCGTTTACGAATAATTCTTTCTTTTTAGATGAAAGGAACCCTTTTTGGGGGTTGGGTAAAAGTTTTGCGGAGATAAATCTCAACGCTGACCCAGCTGGGACTCGAACCTCTGAACCACAGATTACGAGCCTGGCGTGCTACCGACTGAGCCACCCCCGCCCCGTTGGGTAAAATGTTAAGGAGTCAATGATTACTTTGCATTGTTATAATAAAGTGAAATATGAATACTTCAATGCAAAATTAAATGAACTTGTGAAAATACTGGAATGGAATCTTATAACTTAAACAGACAGAAAAATCGAAGCAGAAGCTTATTCATCAGTTGACGACATGAAGAGAGATTCTGCAGAATACTTTGCAGCACTTTCATTCGCACGTTTCTAGCGAAGCGCTTCCAACCAAACCCTTCCGCAACTCTTGCTAGAGCCATTATTTCCAAACAGCATCATTAGATTCTACGAGTTGAGGTTTCTGCACTCCATTCATCTGTATTCGTCTCCCATAATGCGTTTCGCTTTCGTGTCTTATTTATGTCTCGTAACAGTCGCTGCGTTCGGATGTTTTGTCTGCCACACCCAAATCCACTTCCGTACAATGAAAGTGAAACGAGCACCCTTCCTTCCACACGAAAACGTTCCGGGATTCTTGGAAGAGGAAGTTGTTTCTGCAAAAGTTCTTCGCCTTCAAGGAAGTCACCGCAGGTAGAATGACTTCGTCATCAGGGAAAAGTACAGTCGCTCAAAAAAGTATCCGAACACTATGGTTGATTACAGAATTCAGAAAAAATATCTGGCAATGATTTTTTTTTAGAAATTAGTGATCTGGCAACCTTCGTATCACGTGATTACAGAATTCAGGAAAAATATCTGCAGCGTGTACAGCAACTGTACACGCTCCAGTTACCGTTCACAGCAAACTGGAGCGTGTGCAGTAACTGCACACGCTCCAGTTTGCTGTGAACGGTAACTGCACACGCTCAATATTTCCGTGAGTGAGCCCACACGATCTAGTATCAAAATAATATGACTACCCACAGTCGCTCAAAAAAGTATCCGAACACTATGGTTGATTACAGAATTCAGAAAAAATATCTGGCAACGATTTTTTTTTTTTAGAAATTAGTGATCTGGCAACCTTCGTGTCACGTGACACGAAGGTTTCCGGCATTCCGGCATCCCTCCTTTTGCCGAGGGGGATGACTGAATCGAGTAGGGAAAAAAGTAAAAATAGGGGCCCAAGATACTGTATTCCAATTACAGTACAACATTTTCACTTCCGTTTTAGTGTTGTTTTTTTTAAAACATTTCTTGAAAAATGTGTGAAGTAGGCACAAATTTAATAATTTCCCCCTCCATAACCCTTACAAACATTCTCAAAGACGGGAGTGCTGTTGATCCGAGCCTGCTCAGATGTTAGGAAGATAGAATCCTTCCTCAAGGTCTTCCAATGTGCATAGAACTCCACTGAACCCACGACCATGGCTTATTGTCCCATCGTAAGGACCACGGCCCCCAGATCAGTCCGCATCTGAGTGTACTTAATATTCATTGTGATCTGGGCATTTAACCCATTGGGTAAAAAATTTGCTCAGGGGTAAAACAACCCAGCCTTCTTAAACTTGCCAAAATAACATAAACCATTTTTGGAAATATTTTTGTTCATTCCGTGGCCGAGTGGTTAGCGCGCTTGGCTACTGATCTTAGGGAGCTGGGTTCGAGCCCCGGGTAAGGCATGGCTGTTTGTGTCGTTTTTCTGCTGAAGTCCTGCCATCCTCTCAGACCTTCTACTATGGCATATAAACTGACAGGCTCCTGTCAGACCTCTGTGGCAAGCAGCTGCTTGAGGGGGTATTTATTTTTTTATTTAACCCCTTAACCTAGTTTATCCTAGTTTAAATCCTTAACCTTAAATTTCAGCCCCTTCTATAGCAGTGCGATTTGAAGGACATTCATACTCCAAATCACTAGAGGCAAAAATTAACATTTCTTTCTCCTTTCTTTGCAATTTCGAAGAAATATTTCTTATATATGAATCAATATAAATATAAAGTGCAAACTTTAAATACGCGTTTTAGCAATTAAGAAATTATTACTGATTTATTTGAGTAACAAATAATGTTTTTGAATAATTATATCATGATATTATCATGATTGAATAATTATATCATGATATATATTTCATATTTGAATGCTTTGAAGGTAGAGTGTCATCTATTTCATATTTGAACGCTTTGAAGATGGAGTGTCATCTATTTCATATTTGAATGCTTTGAAGTTGAAGTGTCATCTATTTCATATTTGAACGCTTTGAAGGTGGAGTGTCATCCATTTCATATTTGAACGCTTTGAAGGTGGAGTGTCATCCATTTCATATTTGAATGCTTTGAAGTTGAAGTGTTCTCTATTTCATATTTCAATGCTTTGAAGGTGGAGTGTCATCTATTTCATATTTGAACGCTTTGAAGGTGGAGTGTCATCTATTTCATACTTGAACGCTTTGAAGGTGGAGTGTCATCCATTTCATATTTGAATGCTTTGAAGTTGAAGTGTCCTCTATTTCATATTTGAACGCTTTGAAGGTGGATTGTCATCTATTTCATATTTGAACGCTTTGAAGGTGGAGTGTCATCTATTTCATATTCGAATGCTTTGAAGGCGGAGTGTCATCTATTTCATATTTGAATGCTTTGAAGTTGAAGTGTCATCTATTTCATATTTGAACGCTTTGAAGGTGGAGTGTCACCTATTTCATATTTGAACGCTTTGAAGGTGGAGTGTCATCCATTTCATATTTGAACGCTTTGAAGGTGGAGTGTCATCCATTTCATATTTGAACGCTTTGAAGGTGGAGTGTCATCTATTTCATATTTGAACGCTTTGAAGGTGGAGTGTCATCCATTTCATATTTGAACGCTTTGAAGGTGGAGTGTCATCCATTTCATATTTGAACGCTTTGAAGGTGGAGTGTCATCCATTTCATATTTGAACGCTTTGAAGGTGGAGTTCATACCTGAACGCTTTGAAGGTGGAGTGTCATCTATTTCATATTTGAACGCTTTGAAGGTGGAGTGTCATCTATTTCATATTTGAACGCTTTGAAGGTGGAGTGTCATCTATTTCATACTTGAACGCTTTGAAGGTGGAGTGTCATCCATTTCATATTTGAACGCTTTGAAGTTGAAGTGTCCTCTATTTCATATTTCAATGCTTTGAAGGTGGAGGAGTGTCATCTATTTCATATTTGAACGCTTTGAAGGTGGAGTGTCATCCATTTCATATTTGAACGCTTTGAAGGTGGAGTGTCATCTATTTCATATTTGAACGCTTTGAAGGTGGAGTGTCATCTATTTCATACTTGAACGCTTTGAAGGTGGAGTGTCATCCATTTCATATTTGAATGCTTTGAAGTTGAAGTGTCCTCTATTTCATATTTCAATGCTTTGAAGGTGGAGTGTCATCTATTTCATATTTGAACGCTTTGAAGGTGGAGTGTCATCTATTTCATATTTGAACGCTTTGAAGGTGGAGTGTCATCTATTTCATATTTGAACGCTTTGAAGGTGGAGTGTCATCCATTTCATATTTGAATGCTTTGAAATTGAAGTGTCATCTATTTCATATTTGAACGCTTTGAAGGTGGAGTGTCATCTATTTCATACTTGAATGCTTTGAAGTTGAAGTGTCATCTATTTTATATTTGAACGCTTTGAAGGTGGAGTGTCATCTATTTCATATTTGAACGCTTTGAAGGTGGAGTGTCATCCATTTCATATTTGAATGCTTTGAAGTTGAAGTGTCATCTATTTCATATTTTAACGCTTTGAAGGTGGAGTGTCATCTATTTCATACTTGAACGCTTTGAAGGTGGAGTGTCATCCATTTCATATTTGAATGCTTTGAAGTTGGAGTGTCCTCTATTTCATATTTCAATGCTTTGAAGGTGGAGTGTCATCTATTTCATATTTGAACGCTTTGAAGGTGGAGTGTCATCTATTTCATATTTGAATGCTTTGAAGTTGAAGTGTCATCTATTTTATATTTGAACGCTTTGAAGGTGGAGTGTCATCTATTTCATACTTGAACGCTTTGAAGGTGGAGTGTCATTCATTTCATATTTGAATGCTTTGAAGTTGGAGTGTCCTCTATTTCATATTTGAACGCTTTGAAGGTGGAGTGTGATCCATTTCATATTTGAATGCTTTGAAGTTGAAGTGTCCTCTATTTCATATTTCAATGCTTTGAAGGTGGAGTGTCCTCTATTTCATATTTCAATGCTTTGAAGGTGGAGTGTCCTCTATTTCATATTTCAATGCTTTGAAGGTGGAGTGTCATCTAGTTCATAGTTGAACGCTTTGAAGGTGGAGTGTCATATATTTCATATTTCAATGCTTTGAAGGTGGAGTGTCATCTATTTCATATTTGAACGCTTTGAAGGTGGAGTGTCATATATTTCATACTTGAACGCTTTGAAGGTGGAGTGTCATCCATTTCATATTTGAATGCTTTGAAGTTGAAGTGTCCTCTATTTCATACTTGAACGCTTTGAAGGTGGAGTGTCATCTATTTCATATTTGAACGCTTTGAAGGTGGAGTGTCATCCATTTCATATTTGAACGCTTTGAAGGTGGAGTGTCATCCATTTCATATTTGAACGCTTTGAAGGTGGAGTGTCATATATTTCATATTTCAATGCTTTGAAGTTGAAGTGTCATCTATTTCATATTTGAACGCTTTGAAGTTGGAGTGTCCTCTATTTCATACTTGAACGCTTTGAAGGTGGAGTGTCATCCATTTCATATTTGAATGCTTTGAAGTTGGAGTGTCCTCTATTTCATATTTCAATGCTTTGAAGGTGGAGTGTCATCTATTTCATATTTGAACGCTTTGAAGGTGGAGTGTCATATATTTCATATCTGAATGCTTTGTAAGTTGGAATGTCATCTATTTCATATTTGAATGTTTCGAAGTTGAAGTGTCATCTATTTCATATTTGAACGCTTTGAAGGTGGATTGTCATCTATTTCATATTTGAATGCTTTGAAGGTGGAGGGGGAGATTGATATCTATTTCAAATGTTAGAGAGTTTAAGACTCGAGCGACGCCGATAAATCTGTTGTTACTCTAATGAAAAGCAATGGAAGCCTCAATAAAACAAAAAGAAATTTCATTATTCTATATTTTAAAAATGGAAGTAAAGGACCAATGGGAATTCTGTGAATCACTTTCCAGTCCCCCGAAAATCGAGACAGTTGGTGTCAATCCTATTTGAAAGAATCCTATCTGAAAGAGACCTTGCCTTTTTTCTTAAAAGTTTCTCTTTCCGGGAATTAAAAACCGTGGGCTCTGTGTCCACCCGATGACGCACTGACCGCCAAACGCATGTCACAAATCTCGACAGCTGCCGCCACTGGAATTTCTTTTGATTATCAGTCACGCTTTGACGATATGCTAACGCCTCGAGAAAGGAATCCTGATCTCCCAACGCATCGATTGCGAGTGGCACGAGTCCGCTGCTGTTGCCTTCGCATCGCCTTCCCGCTCCGATTTATTTGCATCTTTCATTCCCTGCTTCCATTGATCAGCGTTCGCTTTGCCAAGCAACAAATTCAAATTGTTTTCCTTGCTGTTTTAAGAATCAGCTTTGGCAAGCTATTTTAAGAAAACAGATGATGCTTAGAGTAGAGTTATTGAATCTCAGCTCGTTTATTTCAAAACGAGCTATTGTTTCTCTTCGTCTTCTGTCCATCGGTCTAACCGTTTTGAACGCTTTTGTTTCAAGAGATGAAATGTTTTAGATTGAAAAAGTACTAAAAAATCAAGATTCGCATTTACCGATGCTTCCAACAATTTTTTCATTAATTTGAACCGTTAGTCGGCACTAAAGTTGGAAAACGGACAAACTTTAATTTTGTTAATCAGTCTACTGATGTTAAAAATTAGAGCTCTAGGTGGCGCAATGTGATGGTCATGGAGTTTGCACTGACAGCAGCGCCATTTTATCGGCGTGGAAAAATTAAATATTCGTTTTAAGCGAAAAAACGATTTTTTTTGTTCGATAGTTGGCGAATAAAATCTTACCATTGTCACGTTCCGAATCTTCCACTAGTTTTAATTTCGACCATTAGGAGACGGTAAAGTCGGGAAATGAACTTTATTCCCTTTGAAAACTAGCTTCCCATATTCTGCAGACGCGATCGATCTTTCTAGTGTTAGCCATATCTCTTAATTGCAAAAATTCGTGCATTATAGCATTGAAGGGTCCAACTCGTAATGAAATGATGCCATTTCATAGAAAATGTTGAAAGGTAACGTTTAAAGAGGAATAGAGTTATTATAGAGGGCGTGGTAACAATTCATGTAATCATTTCAGTTGTGAAGTGTTGGGTTGTTTTACCTCTGAGAGGCACTTTTCTGCACACCATGGGCTAAATGGGCAGGTCACATGGACCCCGAAGGCTCAGAGAAGGTTGGGGGAGGGGACCCATTGGAACAGCTGTTGGGAGACAGATGGTAGCCTCCCATCAAGGCCATCCAGCGTGTTCTGTAACGTGCACAGGGTATGGCTGTCCGGCACACGGGGCCACGGCTTAACGTCCCATCCGACGGACAGCGGCCTTTCCAAGCCCATCGGTGTCCCCTACTGACCGTGGGCAGGGCGGGGAATTTTGCGGAGATAAATCTCAACGCTGACCCAGCTGGGACTCGAACCTGGGAACTACAGATTACGAGCCTGGAGCGCTACCGACTGAGCCACCCCCGCCCCAGTTGTGAAGTGAAATTGCTGAAAGCCAATGGTCGGAAAGATGTGTATAGGGTCGGTTATTCATGTTATAATTGTTTTTCATAGCTTTTAAGATTTTTGTGCCATGTAATCTCTGAGCAGCACTTTTTTTGCACACATTAGGCTAAATGACCAGGTCACAAGGACCTCAAGGACTCAGAGAAGGTTGGGGGAAGGGGATCCACTGAACAGATGGTATCCTCCCGTCAAGACCATCCACTGTGTTCTTTAGCATGCAGAAGGTATGGCTTTCCTGCACTCGGGGGTCAAGGCTTTACCCCCCCCCCCCCAGCGGATGGCGTCCTTTCCAAGCCCAAATGATGTCCAATTTCTCACCGAGGGCAGGGGAGGGGGGAATTAGCGGAGATAAATCTCAGCGCTGGAGCAGTTGGGACTCGAACCTCGGAACTGCAGATTACGAGCGTGGCCCGTTACCAACTGAATATTTCTCGTAAGAAAGTGAAAGTATTGAAACATCAATACAAGCCTTTGAATGAATGGATAATGCTAAATATTAATTCTCTAATTGCGAAAAATGCAATATAATCATGCTTGGGGGGGGGGAGGGTTGGCTCATTCAGTAGCCCGCCAAATTAATTCAATAGTGCGTTGTTCTCTCTCATGCTCATCGGCATACCTAAGGATTTCAATAACGTATATTTTCTATGCAACTCCCCGAAAATCGGGGCGGGGTGGCTCAGTCGGTAGCGCGCTAGGCTCATAATCTGCAGTTCCAAGGTTCGAATCCTAGCTGGGTCAGCGTTTATCTCCGCAAAATTCTCCGCCCTGGCCACGGTCCGCAGGGGACACCGATGGGCATGGAAAGGCCACCGTCCGTCGGATGGGACGTTAAGCCGTCCCCCGTGTGCGGGAGAGACATACCTGTGCACGTTAAAGAACACACTGGATGGCCTTCACGGGAGGCTACCATCTGTCTCCCGACAGCTGTTCCAGTGGGTCCCCTCACCCAACCTTCTCTGAGCCTTCTGGGTCCATGTGATCTGGCCATTTAGCCCATGCTGTGCAAAAAAGTGTCGCTCAGAGGTAAAACAACCCAACGTTGAAGAACACACTGGATGGCCTTGACGGAAGGCTACAATCTGTCTCCCAACAGCTGTTCCAGTGGGTCCCCTCCCCCAACCTTCTCTGAGCCTTCGGAGTCCATGTGATCTGGCCATTTAGTCCATGCTGTGCAAAAAAGTGTCGCTCAGAGGTGAAACAACCCAACGTTGAAGAACACACTGGATGCCTTGACGGGAGGCTACCATCTGTCTCCCAACAGCTGTTCCAGTGGGTCCCCTCCCCCAACCTTCCCTGAGCCTTCAGGGTCTATGTGATCTGGCCATTTAGCCCATGGTGTGCAAAAAAAGTGCCGCTCAGAGATAACTAACCAACCCCGAAAATTAGAGTCTCAGCCACCTTCCGTTAGAAGTTTCTGGGTACGCCATAGGCTCCATCTTCTGGGGAGTCACGCCATGTGAATGTGGCCTTGACGGGAGGCTTCCCTCTATTGTCCTAACATTTGCCTTGTAGATCCCTATCTCCAACCTTCTTTCATCCCTTGGGGTCGTTGTGACCTGACTATTTTGCCCGTTGAGTGCATAAAATGCGGCTCAAGTGTGAAACAGATCAAATAGCTCAATGTTTGTTTGGTAGCGGATTGTTTGTTCTGTAATAAACGTTTAACTGTTGAACGATCATTCCCATTTTAAGGATATTCCTTCTTTATGTGAAAGAATCTCTCTTCGTCAAATTCACTTCTAATGAAAATCGGGATATTTCAGTGACAGTATTACAAAAGTAATTGAACAATTTAAAGAAAAACTAGCTTTTAATTTGAACTCTCTGTGGAAATTCTTTTCACAATCAACTTTCAAAGTTGCACACGAACCTTTCAGTCGCCTCAGTTTTTATAAATAAATAAAAATAAATACCCCCTCAAGCAGCTGCTTGCCACAGAGGTCTGACAGGAGCCTGTCAGTTTATATGCCATAGTAGAAGGTCTGTGAGGATAGCAGGACCTCAGCAGAAAAACGACACATACATCCATGCCTTAACCGGGGCTCGAACCCAGGTCCCTTGGATCAGTAGCCAAGCGCGCTAACCACTCGGCCATGGGACGGCTCTCAGTTTTTACTTTACCAAAAAAAATGGACTTTGCAAACGACAGCTGCTTAAGGGGCTTCGGAAGAAATAATCACAGGTAAAAAGTTCATCTTTATTCCACATAACACAAATATGATTTTAACTCGTTTTCAGAAAAAACGAATTGATATTTAAATTTGTCTTCTGTCCGTCCGTCTGCCCATCTGTAGGCATTTAACTTTTTTTCTTTGTTTGCGGAGGAAAAACATTTGTTTTTTGTGTTGTTGGATAGGTATTGATGAGGTATTACGATTCCCATTTTCAGAATGTGCAAATAGCTTTCATAGCGACCTCTAACGGTGGAAAAATGGAATAAATACCAAAATTTTAAACTGATATTGCGAACGACAATATTTATGCTAGAAATTTGCAATTTTTGTGGTGGAGAATGGTCCCAAGAGGTCATATTGAATAACTGCCTCTTACCTTCAGGGGGTGGGTAAAAATAATACAACTTTTTTTTTTGTTTTAAGAAGGAAATGAAAAGTTCGTTTCGTGTTTTATAGGTCACGTGACACGACGGTTGCCAGATCACTGATTTCTAAAAAAATCGTTGCCAGATATTTTTTCTGAATTCTGTAATAAAAAATAGCGTTCGGATACTTTTTTGAGCGACTGTAGGTGGTCATATTATTTTGATACTAGATCGTGTGGGCTCACTCACGGAAATATTGAGCGTGTGCAGTTACCGTTCACAGCAAACTGGAGCGGTTGCGGTTAATGTTCACAGCACATTGGATTGTGTTAGCTCACAAAGACCTAGATCGTGTGGGCTCACTCACGGAAATATTGAGCGTGTGCAGTTACCGATCACAGCAAACTGGAGCGTGTGCAGTAACTGCACACGCTCCAGTTTGCTGTGAACGGTAACTGGAGCGTGTACAGTTGCTGTACACGCTCCAGATATTTTTCCTGAATTCTGTAATCACGTGACACGAAGGTTGTCAGATCACTGATTTCTAAAAAAATCGTTGCCAGATATTTTTTCTGAATTCTGTAATAAAAAATAGCTTTCAGATACTTTTTTGAGCGACTGTACTGACAAGATATTCATTGCGTTTTCCAGTCATCCGTTAGTTCGAATGCACACTGTCAGAGAAGAAAAATATGAAAACTTCCATGTCGCTTTTCAAAGGTGGGAAACGGCAAAATTTTTAAAAATATTGTAAACGATGTATTTACATTAAAAATTTAAACTTTTGGTAGCCAAATGTGATATCCAAAAAGTGTAGAATGAGACCGATGATTTGCCCCTTAACCCCAAGGGGTGGGGAAAAGAAACGTTTTGCTTTAAGAAGTAAATCAATATTTCTTTTTCGTGCACTCACAAAATATTACTATTTGCATTTTTCTAATCGTACATTTTCTGCTGTGTGCAAAAGGCGGAAAATCAAAAACGTCCTTCTATTTGACGATGGTTGTTGGGTTGTTTTACCTCTGAGCGGCACTTTTTTGCACACCATGGGCTAAATGACCAGGTCACATGGACCCCGAAGGCTCAGAGAAGGTTGGGGGAGGGGACCCACTGGAACAGCTGTTGGGAGACAGATGGTAGCCTCCCGTCAAGGCCATCCAGCGTGTTATTTAACATGCACAGGGTATGGCTCTCTCGCACACGGGGCCACGGCTTAACGTCCCATCCGACGGACGGCGGCCTTTCCAAGCCCATCGGTGTCCCCTACTGACCGTGGGCAGGGCGGGGAATTTTGCGGAGATAAATCTCAACGCTGACCCAGCTGGGACTCGAACCTGGGAACTACAGATTACGAGCCTGGCGCGCTACCGACTGAGCCACCCCCGCCCCCGTTTTTTCAGGAAAAATCAACTGAACATATAATACTATTTTGACGCAACTAACGAACAGCGAACTCGTTAAGGAAGACTCGCACATAACCGTTCAGGTAATAAGTTTAGATGTCAGTGTATCGATTGGCTGTGTGGAAATAATTATTCATCAACATTTAAAGTTCCGAAAGATCTGTGTCAAATGGATATTCCACAAACTGACGGAGCAGCCAAAAACGTCTTGAATAGACTCGTGCAAGGAGATGCTGGCAGTGTTTGAACTTAGTGGACCTAAATGGTTAACAAAGACACTGTCACAGGTTTTTTATTACTATACAACTCTCAGAAAGATTGACAACTATATTTGGGTTGTGGAAGATGAACAACGTTGCCTGATCCTCCGACAAGACTTTCGCTCAAGGAGGAGGATGTTCACAATTTTTTTCAATTCACAATGAAAGATATCAGTGGACACCTAACATGAAGAAATGACTCTAAATGGCTAATACCGTATAAACATTATTTGCGCAAAAGTGGTTAAGGAGATGAAGGAGTAGCGACCAACAACAGACGTGGGTTGGGTTGTTTTACCTCTGAGCGACATTTTTTTTGCACACCATGAGCTAAATGGCCAGGTCACATGGACCCCGAAGGCTCAGAGAAGGTTGGGGGAGGGGACCCACTGGAACAGCTATTGGGAGACAGATGGTAGCCTCCCGTCAAGGCCATCCAACGTGTTCTTTAACGTGCACAGGGTATGACTCTCCCGCACACAGGGCCACGGCTTAACGTCCCATCCGACGGACGGCGGCCTTTTCAAGCCCATCGGTATCCCCTACTGACCGTGGGCAGGGCGGGGAATTTTAACAACAGACGTGTTAAGGGTTCTCCTTCTTTATGTGAATACCAGTGCTCACACATTCCGGCAAGTTACGGCCTGTCTGGAGCAGGAAAAAAATCAAACAGCTAGCCCATTTTGTATATTTACCCGATCTTACACCATGCATTTTTTTATTGTTTCCAAAAATTAAAAAGTAGCTTACAGGGAGCCTTTTTCAAGGGTGCAAGACCTTGCAAAATGCGTTCACTGAGAGTTGCGGAGTATTCCCCTACAGGAGTACCACCAAGCGTTCCAGAATTGGCGTAGACTCTGCAGCTTTGCATAGATGCTGGAAAGCTTTGTTGAGGTAACTGCAATGGCTTTTGTTCTGCAGATATCATGTCAAGAACTTTTTGAAAGTCATTCGCAACTATATATTTAATAGTATGTAAATAATTCCTTAATATCGTTGGGGCGGGGGTGGCTCAGTCGGTAGCGCGCCAGGCTCGTAATCTGTAGTTCCCAGGTTCGAGTCCCAGCTGGGTCAGCGTTGAGATTTATCTCCGCAAAATTTCCCCGCCCTGCGCACGGTCAGTAGGGGACACCGATGGGCTTGAAAAGGCCGCCGTCCGTCGGATGGGACGTTAAGCCGTGGCCCCGTGTGTGGGAGAGCCATACCCTGTGTACGTTAAAGAACACACTGGATGGCCTTGACGGGAGGATATCATCTGTCTCCCAACAGCTATTCCAGTGGGTCCCCTCCCCCAAACTTCTCTGAGCCTTCGGGGTCCTTGTGACCTGGTCATTTAGCCCATGGTGTGCAAAAAAGTGCCGCTCAGAGGTAAAACAATCCAATCCTTAATATCGTTTAATATTTTTGATACATTTCTTAGAATTCACTGTTGCTCTGAAATGTTAAAACCTCCATCATCTATTTAAATATCGAAATATGATCGTTGAGGAATCGAGATTTAAATAGATTTGATTGAAATCTTAAAATTATACGAAATTAACTTCCCACTGATAAAAAAAAATAGGGCGAAATGATCATAATTCAAAGATTATTCACTAAAAATGGGGGAATGGGGAAATTAATCAATGATGGTGGCAATATGATCGGTGGTGTAAGGACATTGACAGATTTAATGCAAATACGATATCTGATTAACTGTAGTAAGCTCTGCAAAATAAATCCTGTTACAATAAGAGAGTTTGGAAATGGTTGGTTTACTGGAAAGTGCATCAAGAATACTTCAGTAGTAAAGTATCATAGGAGATGTCCTGTAGACATGGGACTCAGGATATATTCAGCTGAGGAAAAATTGGTTTTGCCATGAGTGGGATCCGAACCGACGTCTCCTAGTAACATGCCAGGTATCTAACCACTACACGATCAATGGCTAAGGCTTTCCAATAGCTAATGTGGCATATAAATTTCCAGCCTTTTTTATTATTGGGGCGGGGGTGGCTCAGTCGGTAGCGCGCCAGGCTCGTAATCTGTAGTTCCCAGGTTCGAGTCCCAGCTGGGTCAGCGTTGAGATTTATCTCCGCAAAACTCCTAGCCCTGCTCACGGTCAGTAGGGGACATCGATGGGCTTGGAAAGGCCGCCGTCCGTCGAATGGGACGTTAAGCCGTGGCCCCGTGTGCGGGAGAGCCATACCCTGTGCACGTTAAAGAACACGCTGGATGGCCTTGACGGGAGGCTACCATCTGTCTCCCAACAGCTGTTCCAGTGGGTCCCCTCCCCCAACCTTCTCTGAGCCTTCAGGGTCCATGTGACCTGGCCATTTAGCCCATGGTGTGCAAAAAAGTGCCGCTCAGAGGTAAAACAACCCAACGAAAACAACAAAGCCTTTTTTATTTGATTCACGCGTGGCGCCATCTATGTCGGGAAACAGACAAACCAAGTTGCCTCATTTGATGAAATTTAATATTTGTCTCTCAAGCTCATGGCGTTAAATCAATAATTCAATAGTAAAGTATCACAGGAGATGACGTGTAGGCATTGGATTCATTAAATAGTAGATGCAGTGATTAGCATACCTGGCAAGTTACTGGGAGACGTGGATTCCAATCCCATTCACGGCAAAACCATTTTTTTTCAGCTTACTATTGCATCAGTAATACTTTTAACGTAATACTCCAGCAAGGGAAAGCGACTTTAGCTCCACCCTGTACATAAATACACTTTTGATATCTGTCGAGCAAGGTACAGTCGCTCAAAAAAATATCCAAACACTATGGTTGATTACAGAATTCAGAAAAAATATCTGGCAACGATTTTTTTAGAAATTAGTGATCTGGCAACCTTCGTGTTACGTAACACGAAGGCTGCCAGATCACTATTTTCTAAAAAAAAAAACTTCGAAATCTGGCAAATAGAAGAAATCATTGATCTGGCAACCTTCATGTCACGTGACACGAAGGTTGCCAGATCACTAATTTCTAAAAAAAAAAACTTCGAAATCTAGCAAATAGAAGAAATCATTGATCTGGCAACCTTCATGTCACGTGACACGAAGGTTGCCAGATCACTAATTTCTAAAAAAAAAACTTCGAAATCTGGCAAATAGAAGAAATCATTGATCTGGCAACCTTCATGTCACGTGACACGAAGGTTGCCAGATCACTAATTTCTAAAAAAAAAACTTCGAAATCTGACAAATAGAAGAAATCATTCTTCATGTCACGTGACACGAAGGTTGCCAGATCACTAATTTCTAAAAAAAAAAACATCGAAATCTGACAAATAGAAGAAATTATTGATCTGACAACCTTCATGTCACGTGACACGAAGGTTGCCAGATCACTAATTTCTAAAAAGAATCGTTGCCAGATTTTTTTCTGAATTCTGTAATCAACCATAGTGTTCGGATACTTTTTTGAGCGACTGTACATTAATTTCAAATCTAACACTAATCATTGCTTAGCAACAATTTTATCTTGAGAAAGAGTTAAGCAAACATCCGACTTCGCTTCCTGTTCTAGAGATTGCAAATCAATAGCCTGTGTCATGCACAGATTAAAAATCACTTCTGAAGCACTCGATTTGCAGAATGCATGGTGGCCACTAAAAGTCAACTCCTGAGAGCTAAATTAACTGTCGTCTTTTGCTTTGCTGTTTAGAGAGTTTCCATGGTTACATACTACAAGTAGCGTCCAGACGTCTGGTTCACATCAAGTACACGTAGGTAACTTCACGGCAGTAACAAATGGGAAACGATAAAACGCTTTCATAAGTTATCAAGAGCAATTCATCAGCTATGGGATTAAGATTTTATTTTAAATCGTAACTCGACTCTCGAAAGAAGGACAGAAATTCGGAAAACGTCACATTATTAGGGGTCAGGTGATATTTCTAATGTACTTTTGAAACGCATTTTGGAGAAATCTCTCTCGTGAAATACTCGAGAAAAGTTTCACGCTTTCATGATTTATCTGCCGTTTCTGTTCACGTGCGTTCATTAAAAGTTTTCGGTTTTATTTCTTAGAAATTCATCTGTCAATTGTTGGTATGCAGAAAATCTCGAAAGGGATTATGCAAAGTTTCTGTAAATTTAAAGGATTCAAAATTGTGTGTTAACTTCCAGTGAGATCAGGTATAATTAACAAACGGGAATATCGATTAAGATTTAGAATGGTCAATAATCTTCCGACCAATTAAATCCTTCATTTATTTTCTAAAATTAAAACGACGTTAAATGATGATGCAACAATAATTGCCCAACATCGATAACACCATGCTGTGAATAACTCTCCGCCCTGCCCATTGTCAGTAGGGGACACCGATGGGCTTGGAAAGATCGCCGTCCGTCGGATGGTACGTTAACCCGTGGCTCCGTGTGCGGGAGAATCATACTTTGTGCACGTTAAAGAACACGCTGGATGACTTGACGGGAGGCTACCACTTTGTGCACGTTAAAGAACACGCTGGATGGCCTTGACGGGAAGCTACCACTTTGTGCACATTAAAGAATACGCTGGATGACTTGACGGGAGGCTACCACTTTGTGCACGTTAAAGAACACGCTGGATGGCCTTGACGGGAGGTTACCACTTTGTGCACGTTAAGGAACACGCTGGATGACTTGACGGGAGGCTACCACTTTGTGCACGTTAAAGAACACGCTGGATGGCCTTGACGAGAAGCTACCACTTTGTGCACATTAAAGAATACGCTGGATGACCTGACGGGAGGCTACCACTTTGTGCACGTTAAAGAACACGCTGGATGGCCTTGACGGGAGGCTACCACTTTGTGCACGTTAAAGAACACGCTGGATGGCCTTGACGGGAGGTTACCACTTTGTGCACGTTAAAGAACACGCTGGATGGCCTTGACGGGAGGTTACCACTTTGTGCACGTTAAAGAACACGCTGGATGGCCTTGACGGGAGGTTACCATCTGTTTCCCAACAGCTGTTCCAATGGGTCCCCTCAACCAACCTTCTCTGAGACTTCGAGGTCCTTGTGACCTGGTCATTTAGCCCATTGTGTGAAAAAAAGTGCCGCTCAGAGGTAAAACAACCCAACCCATGATGTGAATCGAACCCAGAAACTAGCAGCTGCACCACGAGCTAATGCGACACCATTGCACCACGGGAGAGGCCTTCAGCATTTTGTGTTTTAAGTATGGTAGATTGTTTTCTTTTACGCCTCTTCAAAAAAAAAACACGCTATTTTTCTCATTTTCTGGTCTGTCTGTATTCAACATTTTTCCTTTTTTGGATAAGTACCAACAAAGGTATTGCATTTTCCGCAGTTTCCGATACTTTGAACTTCCGCAGTTAGAGGATCAGATTTGTAACATGAATCAACTGTCTACATTATTTGTTTCACATTTCGGCATTTTCCAATTGGACTTTTTAGCTACCTACTTGAAAATGGTAACTTTAAGGTTCGTAAAACACACGAACTTTTCGGAATCATTTTAAAATCAGCACACGTTTTTTTTTTCTCGGAAATTTTTTTTTTTACGATTTCCTGCCAATTTTGCAGAAGCTAGATTTTTTCTGCCTCAAAGAGGAGAAAAAAAAATCGATGACAAAGAAGAGCAGATTTGAGAAATTAAAATAGTAAAAGTCGATTTCTCGTCAGTGATGCTTGATTTGAAATGAGGGTGTTAATGAAGGAATCCAGCTGATCCCCCCCCTCCCTCTTCACCTTGGAACACTCCAAAGTTCTTGTTTAAACAATGCCGGTGACAACGTCTCCCTCACGTGACCTCCGTACGGGGGCGTGTAGTGGTACCAGCTGGCATCTTGCCGGGGACTGCAGGTTGCTCTGAGGGGCTCGGTTGGCGAGTCCCAATCGATGAGGGAGGGAAGCAAAAAAGCTCACGCGCACAGACACACACACAGCTAACAGACAGAGAGACGCTCGCCGCTCTGCAGATGACGCTGTTGGCCAATAACACCGCGCAAAACGTAAAATACGCAGCACAAACGAAAAAGAGGCTAGCGAGACAGATCCAAGGCGATCCTATCGAGTGAGAGAGAAATGGGACGAAAGTTCGGTAGGAGGGAGATGGACCGACGTTTGGCACGAGATCAACAGCAAACGTCTGGCGTTGAATCGTCGTCGACACGATGAATATTGGAGGAGGATGTCATTAGAGAGATTAGGGCAAACGAATCCTTTCTTTTTCTCACTCTTCATACAGAAACGAAGAAAGGATGGATCAGATGATATTTCCAAGACTTTTCTTCTTTGCCCAACCTGATGTAGGTTTATTAATGACTTAGGTATTCGCACTGCGCATTGGAATTCGTCCTTAATGGGATTCTCTTATTCATTGGCGAAAGAAAATGTGTCCGTTTGGTATTTCCTTCAACTAAACAGTTTCAATAAAAGTAATCATTGAATTCAAGTTCTCTTGAATAATAAGGAAATAAACAGTTATTTGTCAGGGAAGTAATCACTCTTAGTTTAACGTCGAGACATCAATTTTTAGAGGAAAAATTGCCTTGAGTCGGATGGAATACGACTTCACCACCTCGTGATAACCTGTCAGGTGCACTGACCGCTGAGCTACCGGCTGTCAATATTAAGACCTCCTCTAACTGATGCTCTGAACTTTTGACGTGAAACTAAGAGTGATTATTTCCCTGAGAGTTGAACCAAAATGAATAAAAATAAATACCCCCTCAAGCAGCTGCTTGCTACAGAGGTCTGACAGGAGCTTGTCAGTTTATATGCCAGAGTAGAAGGTCTGTGAGGATGGCAGGACCTCAGCAGAAAAAACGACACGAACATCCATGCCTTAAAACGACGAAAAATGCTTCAATCTATTAAGCGATTAATTCGTGATATAAATTGTGCCAAATATTTTTTTGTTTGTTTGTATGCTATCCCGATTAGGGTCAAACGTACAGTCGCTCAAAAAAGTATCCGAATACTATGGTTGATTACAGAATTCAGAAAAAATATCTGGTGTGTCATGTGACACGAAGGTTGCCAGATCACTAATTTCTAAAAAAAAAATCGTTGCCAGATATTTTTTCTGAATTCTGTAATCAACCATAGTGTTCGGATACTTTTTTTTAATATATATAATGCGTATGAATATATAATGCAATGAATATGGAGCGTGTGCAGTTACCGTTCACGGCAAACTGGAGCGGTTGCGGTTAATGTTCACAGCACATTGGATCGTGTGAGCTCACAAAGACCTAGATCGTGTGGGCTCACTCACGGAAATATTGAGCGTGTGCAGTTACCGTTCACAGCAAACTGGAGCGTGTGCAGTAACTGCACACGCTCCAGTTTGCTGTGAACGGTAACTGGAGCGTGTACAGTTGCTGTACACGCTCCAGATATTTTTCATGAATTCTGTAATCACGTGACACGAAGGTTGCCAGATCACTAATTTCTAAAAAAAATCGTTGCCAGATATTTTTTTCTGAATTCTGTAATCAATCATAGTGTCCGGATATTTTTTAGAGCGATTGTACGTTTCAATTGACTGCAAATTTCACACACGTTTCAGGAAGAGAAGATGTTAAGTGAGAGGGGGGGGGGGGGGAGTGACGGTAAGGGAGTATTGACTCACATAAATTAAAATATCAGATTAAATCTTCCCGGAGACAGCCTCTGGTTTCAGGCTTATGGCCTTGAAAATTAACTTTGTTGAAAATCTCCCCGTTCAGAGCAAAATATTGGAGATATCCTCAACTTAAAAAAAGGAAATAATCTTCCGAAAGGAAATTAAAAAAGATAGCTGTAATTTTATTTTATAAGTATATTAATTATTGTTGTATAACAGCTGACCAGATGATTACAGTTCTTGGATACTAATTAAAGGGATCCGGGTTCGAATTCCAAATAAAGCATAATATTTTGCTGTGTTGTCTTTCTGCTGAGATCGCGCCTTCTACACAAAACTTCTCAATGGTTATTATACCGACATGTTTCATTCAGCCCTCTGGTGGCAAGCAGCTGCTTCAGGGGTAAATTATTTTATACTTATCAGATTCAAATGGCACGAAATTTGCAATAAATTCTACTCTCAATTTAATTAATTTTAATTCTTAGTCCTATTAATAATTAAGTGAATTAAAAGTCTGTTATTAAATTGAAGGATCTATGACGGATTTTATCTCGAAAAAGTCTCGGGATTGAAAGTCGAAAATCAGACGGCCTTCAATTCGAGGTATAGCTCAAAATTTCTAGCAGCTTCTGCCAAACTTTAAAAGTAAAATTCAAATTGCTAATAACCACTTTAAGTTAAGATACGGTTATCACTTAACATATGCTAAAAGTGAACAGGAAAACTATGTTGCAAATAAAAAACAAAGACAATAATAAAATAATACGTTTTTTAAAGGTGAAAATAATGATCCCCGATTATGTTTCGGAATAATAATACTTCTGGTTCAGTGCAGTCAATCCATTTTGATTCTGGCGACAACCAGTTATGTAAAGTGAGTGGGAATAGGGGAGATATGAGCATGCGCAGTGGACGATTTTGCAGTCCTCACAGATCATAGGTCAATCATCTGCCAACCGGCCAATGATCGACATCTCCAGTTGCCACTCTCTCTACAACAATCTCTCCGAAAAGATGCAAATCTTTTGTTTTTCGAACCATCAAGAAAAGTCTTATTCTTCTCTTCATCGCCTGAAAGTTTCTACAGACAAAGAATATTTTCAAATGTCTCTAAGATGGCAGGTGTATGACGTAGAGTGATGGTTAAGTTCCTGAAAAAAAAGTGAAGGCTTAGTTCACCATTAGCCAAATTCCGCAGCTTTTCAGCTCGATTGAATCACACAACTACTTCACACTTGTAACGTGAGACTATGCATGCTAACACCAATATACGTTCACCATATTCCAGAAAAGAGTTACCATGCATGCTAACACCAATACACGTTCACCATATTCCAGAAAAGAGTTACCATGCATGCTAACACCAATACACGTTCACCATATTCCAGAAAAGAGTTACCTTGCATGCTAACACCAATACACGTTCACCATATTCCAGAAAAGAGTTACCATGCATGCTAATACCAATACACTTTCGCCATATTCCAGAAAAGAGTTACCATGCATGCTAACACCAATACACTTTCGCCATATTCCAGAAAAGAGTTACCATGCATGCTGACACCAATACACTTTCGCCATATTCCAGAAAAGAGTTACCATGCATGCTAACACCAATACACTTTCGCCATATTCCAGAAAAGAGTTACCATGCATGCTAACACCAATACACGTTCACCATATTCCAGAAAAGAGTTACCTTGCATGCTAACACCAATACACGTTCACCATATTCCAGAAAAGAGTTACCTTGCATGCTAACACCAATATACGTTCACCATATTCCAGAAAAGAGTTACCATGCATGCTAACACCAATACACGTTCACCATATTCCAGAAAAGAGTTACCATGCATGCTAACACCAATACACGTTCACCATATTCCAGAAAAGAGTTACCTTGCATGCTAACACCAATACACGTTCACCATATTCCAGAAAAGAGTTACCATGCATGCTAATACCAATACACTTTCGCCATATTCCAGAAAAGAGTTACCATGCATGCTGACACCAATACACTTTCGCCATATTCCAGAAAAGAGTTACCATGCATGCTGACACCAATACACTTTCGCCATATTCCAGAAAAGTGTTACCATGCATGTTAACACCAATACACTTTCGCCATATTCCAGAAAAGAGTTACCATGCATGCTGACACCAATACACTTTCGCCATATTCCAGAAAAGAGTTACCATGCATGCTGACACCAATACACTTTCGCCATATTCCAGAAAAGAGTTACCATGCATGCTAACACCAATACACTTTCGCCATATTCCAGAAAAGAGTTACCATGCATGCTAACAACAATACACTTTCGCCATATTCCAGAAAAGAGTTACCATGCATGCTAACAACAATACACTTTCGCCATATTCCAGAAAAGAGTTACCATGCATGCTGACAACAATACACTTTCGCCATATTCCAGAAAAGTGTTACCATGCATGCTAACACCAATACACTTTCGCCATATTAAAGAAAAGAGTTACCATGCATGCTAACACCAATACACTTTCGCCATATTCCAGAAAAGAGTTACCATGCATGCTGACACCAATACACTTTCGCCATATTCCAGAAAAGTGTTACCATGGATGCTGACACCAATACACTTTCGCCATATTCCAGAAAAGAGTTACCATGCATGCTAACACCAATGCACGTTTGCCATATTCCAGAAAAGAGTTACCATGCATGCTAACACCAATACACTTTCGCCATATTCCAGAAAACAGTTACCATGCATGCTAACACCAATGCACTTTCGCCATATTCCAGAAAAGAGTTACCATGCATGCTAACACCAATACACTTTCGCCATATTCCAGAAAAGAGTTACCATGCATGCTAATACCAATACACTTTCGCCATATTCCAGAAAAGATTTACCATGCATGCTAACACCAATACACTTTCGCCATATTCCAGAAAAGAGTTACCATGCATGCTAACACCAATACACTTTCGCCATATTCCAGAAAAGAGTTACCATGCATGCTAACACCAATACACTTTCGCCATATTGCAGAAAAGAGTTACCATTCATGCTAACACCAATACACTTTCGCCATATTCCAGAAAAGAGTTACCATGCATGCTAACACCAATACACTTTCGCCATATTGCAGAAAAGAGTTACCATTCATGCTAACACCAATACACTTTCGCCATATTCCAGAAAAGAGTTACCATGCATGCTAACACCAATACACTTTCGCCATATTGCAGAAAAGAGTTACCATTCATGCTAACACCAATACACTTTCGCCATATTCCAGAAAAGAGTTACCATGCATGCTAACACCAATACACTTTCGCCATATTCCAGAAAAGAGTTACCATGCATGCTAATACCAATACACTTTCGCCATATTCCAGAAAAGATTTACCATGCATGCTAACACCAATACACTTTCGCCATATTCCAGAAAAGAGTTACCATGCATGCTAACACCAATACACTTTCGCCATATTGCAGAAAAGAGTTACCATTCATGCTAACACCAATACACTTTCGCCATATTCCAGAAAAGAGTTACCATGCATGCTAACACCAATACACTCTCGCCATATTCCAGAAAAGAGTTACCATGCATGCTAATACCAATACACTTTCGCCATATTCCAGAAAAGATTTACCATGCATGCTAACACCAATACACTTTCGCCATATTCCAGAAAAGAGTTACCATGCATGCTAACACCAATACACTTTCGCCATATTCCAGAAAAGAGTTACCATGCATGCTAACACCAATACACTTTCGCCATATTGCAGAAAAGAGTCGCCATATTCCAGAAAAGAGTTACCATGCATGCTAACACCAATACACTTTCGCCATATTGCAGAAAAGAGTTACCATTCATGCTAACACCAATACACTTTCGCCATATTCCAGAAAAGAGTTACCATGCATGCTAACATCAATACACGTTCGCCATATTCCAGAAAAGAGTTACCATGCATGCTAACACCAATACACTTTCGCCATATTCCAGAAAAGAGTTACCTTGCATGCTAACACCAATACACTCTCGCCATATTCCAGAAAAGTGTTACCCTGCATGCTAACACCAGTACACTTTCGCCATATTCCAGAAAAGAGTTACCATGCATGCTAACACCAATACACTTTCGCCATATTCCAGAAAAGTGTTACCATGCATGCTAACACCAATACACTTTCGCCATATTCCAGAAAAGAGTTACCATGCATGCTAACATCAATACACGTTCGCCATATTCCAGAAAAGAGTTACCTTGCATGCTAACACCAATACGCTCTCGCCATATTCCAGAAAAGTGTTACCCTGCATGCTAACACCAGTACACTTTCGCCATATTCCAGAAAAGAGTTACCATGCATGCTAACACCAATACACTTTCGCCATATTCCAGAAAAGAGTTACCATGCATGCTAACATCAATACACGTTCGCCATATTCCAGAAAAGAGTTACCATGCATGCTAACACCAATACACTTTCGCCATATTCCAGAAAAGAGTTACCTTGCATGCTAACACCAATACACTCTCGCCATATTCCAGAAAAGTGTTACCATGCACGCTAACACCAGTACACTTTCGCCATATTCCAGAAAAGAGTTACCATGCATGCTAACACCAATACACGTTCGCCATATTCCAGAAAAGAGTTACCATGCATGCTAACACCAACACACGTTCGCCATATTCCAGAAAAGAGTTACCATGCATGCTAACACCAATACACGTTCGCCATATTCCAGAAAAGAGTTACCATGCATACTAACACCAATACAGGTTCGCCATATTCCAGAAAAGAGTTACCATGCACGCTAACACCAATACACTTTCGCCATATTCCAGAAAAGAGTTACCATTCATGCTAACACCAATACACTTTCGCCATTTTCCAGAAAACAGTTACCATGAATGCTAACACCAATACACGTTCGACATATTGCAGAAAAAAGTTACCATGCACGCTAACACCAATACACGTTCGATATGTTCCAGAAAAAAGTTACCATGCACGCTGACACCAATACACGTTCGATATATTCCAGAAAAAAGTTACCATGCATGCTAACACCAATAAATGTTCGTCATATTCTGGGAAATAATAGCCTTGAATGGAAACAGCAATAAACGTTTACTATATCCCGAAAAACAGTTGCCATGGCGATCGATGGCGAATTGATGGATACGAAATATTTTTGATGTCAGAGACCCAGTTTGTTTCTGCTGCATTGATTGATTTCCGGATCCCATTAAGTTCGCCATCGATCAGAACTGGCGGAAACATTTTCCATTTCTTTTTTTCGAGAAGTCTATATGTGTCTTTTTTAT
The DNA here is from genome assembly GCA_038380435.1 of Ryuthela nishihirai. Lineage (NCBI taxonomy): Eukaryota > Metazoa > Arthropoda > Arachnida > Araneae > Heptathelidae > Ryuthela > Ryuthela nishihirai. The sequence goes on from JAWZYU010000030.1 coordinate 61,864,177, forward strand.
TGCGATTCTGTTCAGAAGTTCTAAGAACCGATCGAAGATTCAGGTGTTGATATATGAGCAACTTTCGAGAATGCTATTAGCGAACGAATTCTCTTGAAATGTTCAACTCAAGAGCGAAAACTGAGCGCTGAATTGGAGGTTTTCTTCTATTGAACGTTTCCTGATTAGAAACTTCAGCTATATGCTATGAAGAGGATTATCTTCAACGGATTTCTTACTCCACTTAAAACTGTTGGCTCTAAAATTTCTTTCTGGTGGTATGAAGGGAAAAGAGTCCTCATAAACGTTTCTCAACTTTCGAAAATGTCCCTCAGCGTTTTTTCTTCTTTAGTAAAGAATTTCATAGTCGAAATTTGTTCCAGTTTTCCTAAATCCATCTAATAGACTTTAAATCGAATGACAATGCTCCAGCTTCTTTTAATCCATTGCTCAGAACTCCTAATCGAATGAAATGTTCTTTTTTAAATCATTGGTGTTTAAAATGTGAATGCTAACACCAATGCAGTTAAAAGCTTTTTGAAATCATTTCATCTCTTGCATGATTTGAAGTTCAATGTAACAAATAGCATCTTTTGGTTCTTGGCAGTTAGCAACAGCTTCACGTGCATTTTCAGTTGCTTCCTCTGCCACCACGTTAGGGCGGGGGTGGCTCAGTCGGTAGCGCGCCAGGCTCGTAATCTGCAGTTCCCAGATTCGAGTCCCAGCAGAGTCAGCTTTGAGACTTATCTCCGCAAAACTCCCTGTCCACGGTCAGTAGGGGACACCGATGGGCTTGGAAAGGCCGCCGTCCGTCGGATGGGACGTTAAGGCGTGGCCTCGTGTGCGGGAGAGCCATACCCTGTGCACGTTAAAGAACACACTGGTTGGCCTTGACGGAAGACTACCATCTGTCTCCTAACAACTGTTCTAGTGGGTCCCCTCCCCCAGCCTTCTCTGATCCTTCGGGGTTCTTGTGACCTGGCCATTTAGCCTATGGTGTGCAAAAAAGTGCCGCTCAGAGGTAAAACAACCCAACGTTAAAGAACACGCTAGATGGCCTTGACGGGAGGCTACCATCTGTCTCCCAACAGCTGTTCTAGTGGGTCCCCTCCCCCAGCCTTCTTTGATCCTTCGGGGTGCTTGTGACCTGTCTATTTAGCCCATGGTGTGCAAAAAAGTGCCGCTCAGAGGTAAAACACGCCAACTCGCCATGTTTCAGCAATTGACATTCCATTCCACTTCACATACAGAGGGGGCAGATGATACCGAAGGGTAGGGGGGGGGGGTGCTTTGAAATCTTCTAAGCTGAGTAGTCGCCGCTATGGAAAGTATGGAAACTACTGGCTTAAATCATTACTTACCTACTGAGATGTAATTTTGCAATAGATGCAAAACTGAGACATGTCGTGACTTGTCCTGCTGCACACTTACATTCAAAGCTTTCGTGACTTCAATGTCATATATATATAGCCGATTGTAATTGAATGAGGCGGGGGGGGGGGCTCTAATTTTAACTATGATGGAAAAGTGGAAGGGCTCTCAAAATTTTAAGTTATGGCTAATCCGGATCTTAGACCTAGAGAAAATATCCGAAATTTGATATCCGTTCCGTCCTTCAATTTCAAATAGGACCGAATTCGTTTAAAACTTCATCTGCACGTGTTAGAAACATGACATAGGAGCTTTATTATGGCTTAGGAGTATTTCGGGTCTTATATCTCAGAAGATGTTAAGAAATTTATCATCCGCCGTCGCATTCAAGGTCCAACAGGAATTCGGATGACGGTTGAGAAATGAAGAGGAGTCGAAGATGATGATGGATTTCTCGTTGATGATGAAGAGGCAATTTTTGAAAATCCCTTGATGCACGTGTGATTTGAAATAGAGATCGAAACTTCCCAACAGCCTTTACGGAGATAGAGCTCAAAACTTCTTCGCATCGGCACAAAGCTAGAGAGCTTCTTAATGACATCTAAGGAGCTCAAACTTTTCTTGACAGATTTATCTCCGCAAAATTCCCCGTCCGGTCCTCGGTCGGTAAGGGACACCGATGGGTTTGGAAAGGCCGCCGTCCGTCGGATGAGACGTTAACCCGTGGCCCCGTGTGCGGGAGAGCCATACCCTGTGCACGTTAAAGAACACGCTGGATGGTCTTGACGGGAGGCTGCCATCTGTATCCCAACAGCTATTCCAGTGGGTCCCCTCCCCCAACCTTCTCTGAGCTTTCGGGGTCCTTGTGACCTGGTCATTTAGCCCATGGTGTGCAAAAAAAGTGCCACTCAGAGGTAAAACAACCCAACGCATCGCGAATAGACCCAGCTGTTCGAAGTATTGTGAAGAAAAATATCTCTCGGCCATTCCTCTATTATTTTTACAGGCGAATCGACCTTTTCCACGTAATTATAAAAATGACGATAACAATTCTAGCTTTTGCTTCGATATCCTGGTATCCAATTAGAGAAGCTTGAAGAAAATTTTCCTTCATTATGTTTGTCGAGAAGTTTTATGAAAGTGATGTCAAAATGCTGTGAGCGAAAACGGAGATCTTCTGCTAAGTAAGGGCCGATGCGAAGAAGAGATAATTGCTTCTAAAATTGCGAAGAGAAAACGAGGTAATGAGGCGAGGCAGATGTCACATGACTGGGTAATAAAATAATAACAGTTGCGGAAGCGGAAGAAAGAGAGAAAGCAAATTTAAAACCCGACATAAAAGAGGAGGCAATAAGAAAAGTGGCGGAGATGTTCCTTACAGCACAACATGTACTTGAGAAGTTTTCTAAGACTCTTTCGGTAGGCAGTTGTCTGGTGTCGATATACAATTTTTATTTTTCTGCGGAAGCGGAGCAAGTTGTCCAGAATTTCTCTCAAGTAGTTGTGAAGTAAGATCAATGGAGACTGCGAAGAGCCAATAAAAGCGGCTCCTCGTCGCCTCAGTTCCAACGAGGTGCATTCTAAGTAATGAGGTGGCCACTTCCTTCTCAGACAACTACCGTTGTATTGAGAACGCATTTCTCTTTCTCGGCGTCCCCCCCTTCCCCTCTGGCTCTTTGTTTTTCTCAACTCACACTCAAGAATCTGAAACTCACACACTCACCAACTCTCTACGTCTTTCTTTTATCTCTCACTCTTGTAGTCACGGTACGAAGAGAGTTTTTTTTTTTCTTTTGCTGTTCATCAACCTAAAAGGATAAAAATTTAGTGCAAGCTTAAACTAGAAATTTCCTGTTCGTGGTTTATCTGCATTTGCTATGGAAAGTAGGTGGAGCTGATGAAGTTAGTACCGCGTTGAGTTGGACTGTTTTTCACTTCAAGATATTTTCCTCCGAAAAAGTAAGGTCCAGGGAAGGAAACTCAGTGGACTACGGTTGGGGAAGGACTTGCTGAACAGCAGTTGGCTTTGCTTAGGAGCGGCACTTGGGTTAAATGGCCAGGTTACAAAGACTCCAAGGGCTCAGAGAAGGTTGGGGGATGAAGGTTGGGTTGTTTTACCTCTGAGCGGCACTTTTTTGCACACCATGGGCTAAATGGCCAGGTCACATGGACCTCGAAGGCTCAGAGAAGGTTGGGGGAGGAGACCCACTGGAACAGCTGTTGGGAGACAGATGGTAGCCTCCCGTCAAGGCCATCCATCGTGTCTTTAACGTTGGGTTGTTTTACCTCTGAGCGGCACTTCTTTGCACACCATGGGCTAAATGGCCAGGTCACATGGACCCCGAAGGCTCAGAGAAGGTTGGGGGAGGGGACCCACTGGAACAGCTGTTGGGAGACAGATGGTAGCCTCCCGTCAAGGCCATCCAGCGTGTTCTTTAACGTGCACAGGGTATGGCTCTCCCGCACACGGAGTCACGGCTTAACGTCCCATCCGACGGACGGCGGCCTTTCCAAGCCCATCGGTGTCCCCTACTGACCGCGGACAGGGCGGGGATTTTTGCGGAGGTAAATCTCAACGCTGACCCAGCTGGGACTCGAACCTGGGAACTACAGATTACGAGCCTGGCGCGCTACCGACTGAGCCACCCGCGCTGGGGGAAGAAGATTCACTGGACAGCTGTAAGGAGACAGATGGAAGCTTCCCGTCAAGGCCATCAAGCGTGTTCTTTATCGTGCACAGGATATGATTCTCCCGCACACGGGGCCACGGCTTAACGTTCCAAGCGACGCACGGTGGCCTTTACAAGATATTGGTTTCCCCTTTTTGACCGAGGACAGGGTAAGTGTTAAAGAGAAAAATCTCAATGCCGGCGCAGGTGGGTTTCGAACCTGGGAATTGTAGATTACGAGCCTGGCGCTCTACCGACTGAACAATCCCTGAGCAGCTGAAGGAGAGCTTTTAGCAGGCCAGGATTTAGAAAAAAGGGAACTCCCCAAGGAGTGAACTAAGTGTTTCCCTTCCGCTGAGTATACTTCTATGTGTAATAATAATAATAATTTATTTACTGTAAAATTGATTACACAGGATGGTCAGACTGTGCACTTCATTCTATTTCTTCTCTGTTAACTTGGTAGTGCGAAATTGGAAAACTAAACGTTGCACAATGACAAAAGCTTTTTGCAACAGGGCTCATTTTGTGGCTAGAAACATTGGAATTCTCTTTTCCGAATTTTCTGCTGAAACTCTGGGATGTTTGTGATTGCACAGCATCTGCTGGCATTTGATTTCCAATCCTTCGTGTGGGGAGGGGGGGGGGGCGGCTCCGTCGATAGCGCGCCAGGCTAATAATCTGAAGTTCCCAGGTTCGAGTCCAAGCTGGGAAGCGTTGAGATTTATCTACGCAACTGACCCCCCCGCTTCGGTCAGCAGTAGGGAACACCAATGGACTTGGAAAGGGCGCCGTCCGTCGGACGGGACGTTAAGATGTGGCCCTCTCTTTACGTTAAAGAACACGCTTGATGGCTTTGACGGGAGGCTACCATCTATCTCCTAACAGCACTCCAGTGGGTTCACTTCCTCCAACCTTCTCTGAGTCCTCGGGGTCCTTGTGACCTGGCCATTTAGCCCATTGTGCGCAAAAAAAGCACCGCTCAGAGGTGAAACAACCCCAACACAACCCTTCGTGCTCTGCATGCGATAGAGTAACATTTAGAGTTTTTGTTTTCCTAACAGAATGCTGATGCACATCGAATGTTAGCTCTAACTGTCGAAGTGCTGACTCCTAAGCCAATGGGCATGTCCTTGTTTGTTTTTATGTTGTACGAGAAACCAGCACAAGCCAAACGTTTACAGGTTATCTCAGTCCTTCTTCTATCTTCTGATTCTGAGGTTGACTCGCAATTGTTAACGAAGGTGGCTAGATGTCTTGGGGAGTTGTTCCATAAATAAGATGATGGCTTATCTTCTGGTCTTGTACAGTCGCTCTAAAAAATATCCGAACACTATGTTGATTACAGAATTCAGAAAAAATATCTGGAAACGATTTTTTTTTAGAAATTAGTGATCTGGCAACCTTCGTGTCACGTGACACGAAGGTTGGCAGATCAATGATTTCTTTTATTTGCCAGATTTCGATTTTTTTTTAGAAATTAGTGATCTGGCAACCTTCGTGTCACATGACACGAAGGTTGTCAGATCAACGATTTCTTCTATTTGCCAGATTTCGATTTTTTTTCTCCAGAAATTAGTCATCTGGCAACCTTCGTGTCACGTGACAAGAAGGTTGCCAGATCACTAATTTCTGAAAAAAATCTTTGCCAGATATTTTTTCTGAATTCTGTAATCAACATAGTGTTCAGATATTTTTTTTGAGCGACTGTACATGGACCACCTGGCCTCACCTGGCAGACTGCAATACAGGTAACCCCTATTCATCGCGACCCCGGCGAGTGCGGATTCGTTATATCGCGATCTTTTTTTTATCTCGGCACTTGCGTGGCTTTGAAACATGCCAGGAAAAGTCAAAACCAATGTTGCACGTGCGTGCTAACTTTCTTTCTCGCTCAATCTCATCATACACATGTACAGTCGCTCAAAAAAGTATCCGAACACTATGGTTGATTAAAAAAATTCAGAAAAAATATCTAGCAACGTTTTTTAGAAATTAGTGATCTGCCAACCTTCGTGTCACGTGACACGAAGGTTGGCAGATCACTAATTTATAAAAAAAATCGTTGCCAGATATTTTTTCTGAATTCTGTAATCAACCATAGCGTTCGGATAATTTTTAATAGAATTAATAATATTTATTTGATTAACAAAGTGTTTTTTCGAATTTTAAAATATTTTTTTTTAAATTCCCCGTTGATCGCGAAATTTCGCTTATCGCGACCATGTCCAGAACGTATCCTTCGCGATGAACGGGGGTTACCTGGTATGCAAATTTCCGAGAGAGAACTCTTCAGCTCGCAAATGTAAACTCTCGTTTGCCCATTCCTTCGATTACGAAAACGCCAACAATATTTATTTTTATATGTATTTATTGATGTATATTTATTGATGTATATTTACGTTTTTTTAATGTAAAATTACTCTAGAAGCACCTATATTTTATTTTTAAGCACCTATATTTTATTTTTAAGCACCTATATTTTATTTTTAAGCACCTATATTTTATACTTCGGAGTACCTATGTTTTTGTTTCTGAAGCACCTATATTTCGTTTTTAAAACACCTATATCTTATTTTTCGAAGCATTTATATTACATTTAAGGAGAAGCAACCATGTTATGTTCGCAGATCACCCGTTATAACACTGATTCATTTTAATATCGGAATAATTCCGTGGTATGATCGAATGAAAGAAAATGGTCTACGTTAAGAGGAAATTTTCTGTTTTCGTTTAAATAATTCTCAGGATTGTTGACTGTTTCTGATAAAATGATTTTTTTTCGTGTTCTACTTTTCTCTTGCTGGGAAAGTCGTTAAAAATAATCACAGACAGATGAATATGTGTTTTTTGCGAGATACAGACAATGGTAAGCAGAAGCGTCATCACCACGTGATGGACCAAAGCGACGGCGACCTTCTTTTCTGTAGCGATGTCTGATAGCTACCCAATCAGGTGATGCAGACCTCTTAAATCTTAATCTTTTGCACTCTGCAATCACGGAAGAGGATATTTCGAGGCTCAGATAGGGGAATGGTTTCAATAGTTCAGTTAACAATCGAGTCGAATCCTGATTTGACGATTTCCAGCAAGAATGGCTGATAGCTCACCTGGTAGGTGAGTTGGGTTGTTTTACCTCTGAGCGGCACTTTTTTGCACACCATGGGCTAAATGGCCAGGTCACATGGACCCCGAAGGCTCAGAGAAGATTGGGGGAGGGGACCCACTGGAACAGTTGTTGGGAGACAGATGGTAGCCTCCCGTCAAGGCCATCCAGCGTGTTCTTTAACGTGCACAGGGTATGGCTCTCCCGCACACGGGGCCACGGCTTAACGTACCATCCGACGGACGGCGGCCTTTCCAACCCCATCGGTGTCCCCTATTGACCGTGGGCAGGGCGGGGAATTTTGCGGAGATTAATCTCAACGTTGACCCAGCTGGGACTCGAACCTGGGAACTACAGATTACGAGCCTGGCGCGCTCCTGGTAGGTGACGCAGAGATGTCTGATAATTCATCTGGTAGGTGACGCAAGGATGTCTGATAGCTCACGTGGTAAGTGACGCAGGGATGTCTGATAATTCACCTGGTAGGTGACGCAGAGATGTCTGATAGCTCACCTGGTAAGTGAGCCAAGGATGTCTGATAGCTCACCTGGTAGGTGACGCAGGGATGTCTGATAATTCACCTACCAAGTGACGCAGGAATGTCTGTTAGCTCACGTACCAGGTGACGCAGCGATGTCTGATAGCTCACCTTGCAGGTGATGCAGCGATGTTTGGAGAGCTGTGTCAGTCCAGAGTTATGTCCTAAAGGAATACAGGTTGAAGCAAGTCCAAGACGATTAATCCCTGGTATGCTTTTGTTTGCCAACTAGCTGCAAAGTGGCAGAGGAGGACAGAACCAGATGCATATGTAATCCCCAGAAGAAAAAGGAGAGTTCATCACAGTAAAGAGAGATTGAAATTTTTGTCCCATATACATCAGATGAGTTGGTTTTTTACCTCTAAGCGGCCCTTTTATGCACACAATTGGCTAAACGGCCAGGTCACAAGGACCCCAAGGGCTCAGAGAAGGTTGAGGAAGAGACGTAAATCTCCCATCAAGGCCACCCAGGGTGTTCTTTAACGTCCACAGGAAATTGTCTCTCTCACAAGGTGCCAGGGCTTAACGTCCCATCATACGGACGGTGATCTTTCCAAGTCCGTCTGTGTCCCCTTTCTGACGAAGAACAGAAAGGGGGACAGACCCTGAACCGATATTGATTGAGAGAACCCGAGCACCTTGCGTTCCTTGAGCCCCACTTGAGAAATGAATCAATACTTTAAGAGATTGAGAATGACAAACATAAACCGAAGAGATTCTTTCGCAATCAGATAACTTTATTCTGTTGGTGAATGAATAAGCTGATAAAGATTCCAATTCGTTTCCATTTCTCTACCTCACCTGAGCCTTCTTTCTCCATTAACTGCTGAGATGACAACTTCCTAACAAGCTGTTTCGTTCCCACTCATCTTACTTCGTATCGATTAGGCTGAGCGGAGCGGTTCAACCAATCCCGAATTATGACGGCCGCCAATTAAAACAGCATCACTATCGAAAATCGTCGTCACAATTATCTCGTTTCTCTGATGATGATGAAACGGAAACGATCCAAACAAAAGGAAAGAAAAGAGATGGAAAATCTGCAGAAGAAGAAGCGGAGCGAATATCCTGCGTCTGCCGCCGACTCATTAACTTCGTTCCCCGTTGCAAATCTCTTCGCTGCCTGGAGGCTGCGCGAGTCCAAGTATCCCAACAATCCGCGTTTTGTTCCTCCCTCGCGTGCTGCCAACACGAGAATCGATTGTTGGCGCCATTGACGTCGAGTCGCGCGCATCCAATGACGTCACGCAGTTACTGCAGCACCGACGACTCTTAAACGATTCGCTGCCGCAGGGAAGAAGCGATTGCATTGCGAACCCTTTTTGCGGAATTTCGCCTTTAATTGCGGACGGTAGATTTCGCGAATTAAGGTCACTGAGCTGATTGATATTGAGATCGAATAAAGTGGCATTTAAATGCCGGACTTCGGTAAACGATTCCATAAAGTTTTTTATTATTTTTATCTCTTTGAAAAAGACAACGCGTTGCGAAAAAGCCAGTAAAATGTAATAATTGAACTGAGTTTGTGCATTGTTTCCCACTCGCAACACGACGTAATGTAGTGAAAGTTATGCAGGTACATTGTGCTGACAACTTCCTGCTTCCGGGAGGAACTGTCCCGCAGCAAATTAATTGCCTTCATTAATCTTTTGCTGTGTGCACTCACGGAAGAGGACATTTCGAGGCTCAAATAGGGGAATGGTTTCAATAGCTCAGTTAATAATCGAGTCGAGTCCTGATCTGCCGACTTCCGTTTGTATCCCAGCAAACCGCTTACTTTGGAGGAGAATGCGATGTTAGTAAATGATCTTGGAATAATTAGAAGTTAGCTGTTCATCTCGTGTAATCATGTTAGGGCAAAATAATAATGATGATTGCATTGATGGCGAAGGCGAAAATGATGAAATGAAAGTGATTAAGAAGGTGAATAGGATGAAAAGTAAGTGATTAAGAAGATGAATGTGATGAAAAGAAAGTAATTAAGGAGAGGGATAAAAATAAAGAAGGAAACGAAGAGGGTGAATAAAGGGGGAGTAAAAAGTGAGGGTGAAGAATTGTGAAGATGACGAAGAGGTGGAGCAGAAATATGAAGATGACGAAGAGGTGGAGCAGAAAAATAAAGATGATGACTAATGGAACGATGATGACGAAAAGAAGGTGAAGATCCCGAGCTTTGGGTTATACTGGCAGTGCTGTCTGCTGCCATGAGTTAATTGAAGAGAAATCCTAGATGTCTGTTAGGACCGCATATCCCCTCCTTTCAGAGGATTCTTCGATCCAAAAAAAGCACATTTTTCAATTCTGTTTCGTACACAGTCGCTCAATTATTAGTTTTACCGATCGCTTGAAAGTTCGATTGAAATATCAATATCACTGAGAGGAACTCGAAATCGAACTTTTCTACAGCAAAGCCACGCCGAATGCTCAAGATTTTGTCCCCAGGGAAAGAGACCTGTCACCCAATTGACTTTCAATGGGGCCATTATAGCGTACATAATGTAAATTGGGCTAATTCTGAGTGGCACTTTTTTCGCCTAAATGGGCTAAATGCCGGGCCACAGACCACAAGGGCCAAGAGCTCGGTAGGGGTAAGGAATCCATTGGGCACGTTGAGAAGGAAGTCTGTCGTCAATGCCATCCAGCGAGTTCTTCAGCAGGGTGCGGTTCTCCTGCATGTGAGCCTAAGGCTTATCATTCATCCGACGAACAGCGGCCTTATCCAAGCCAATAGGTGTCCCCATTCTCGTCGTAGGCAGAGTGGCGACACCTATGGCAGAATCTCTGGCAGACGTTTCAATCATGGAGTCCATTATTAACACGTTCAGCATGGTGTGGCATAGCACTGATGTCTCACTGGCTGTTCTACTTTGACCGGCGTGACATCAATGAATGCCTCAGCTCGAAAATTAACTATATTTCAGTGGTGGCATCACGACGTACCACACCGTCTTACTGGACCAAATTTAGTTTAAAGACGGTGAGGTAAAAACATGATGCCTCATAATTTGAGTAATTAAAAATTGATGAAACTGTATTTAAATGTTTGAAACTGTGTAAAATATTTGTTATAAATATTTTGAAAATGAAATACTACCAAAATAGTTCCCCGTCCTTAGTGAAAAAAAAAATCTGCTCTACACCCATGCTTAAGGTGTTAATCATGTAGCAGAAAATAGCATTAAGTTCTATCGCCAGTTACATTTCATTCTTAGAATTAGAAGCTTTGAAATTTGAAGCCTTCAACTTTTCAAACGGAAACTAAATTTTTCAGCTGAAATTCTTTCAATATTCTTAAAGCACTTTTGGCAAAACTTTAAGCGGTTGACAGTCGATAGTTAAAACAAAGAAACAAACTAAATCTACTAATAATCCATTGTTGCCTTAATTTATTAATTTACAGTTCAGCTGTTTTACTTCTGAGCGATAGTTTTGTGCACACAATGGGTTAAATGGACAGATCACAAAGACCCCCAAGAGCTTAGAGAAGGTTGGAGGAAAAGCGATCCAGAATGTTTTTAATGCGCAGAGATTATGGTTTTTCCACTACATTGAACCACGGATTAATGCCCATCCGACGGACGGCGTTTTTTTTTTCAAGCCTATCAGTATCTAGTTTCTTGGCGAGGTCAAAGTGAAGGTTAGAGGAAAAAAACTCAACGCATGCGCAGTTGAAACTCGAACCTGGGAATACAGCTTATGAGCTTGGCGTCCTTATCGACCTGATGCAGCCACCCCCCTTCCACCCCTCCTCCTCCCCCTCCCCATTGCTTCCAAGAGGAATGGACTAAGCCTGTGAGTTATTGATCAGTTGTGTTCTGTCAGAAGCGGTAGCTACCTTTAAAGTAAGTCTTATGAATGTCATGCACGGAAGCCGAGGCAGTGATACATTGTGATTGGCTGACAACGAGTTTATTCTACATGACGCGCCTGTGTTGACAGTGTTCTCGGGAGCGGATGAAAGAGGAAGGGAATTGATTCACGGAAAGGGTTCAAGCGGAGGAATTTTATGAAGTGGAGCGTTGCAGTGAAACCCGCAAGTCATTGGCCAGAAATGTTCAAAGATTAGTTCTTTCTTAAATATAATTATTAAAAAAGTATCTGTATTAGAACAGTCGGATATTTTTCTCGTCAGGTCGACAAAAAAACGGTTGACATATATCTAAGGATAATTGCATTTATGAGACAAACACTTCATTATAAAGGTTGTTGATTATTTATTTATTCGATAAAATAGTGTTGCAGTAAATTTCATAAGAATAGAATTATTGCTGTTAAATTTCCAATATTCATAACTTTAAATTTAAGTCTTGTACCTTTAAATTAAGTAAGGTAAGTTTGATACCATACCTGATCTAGCGTACAGTCGCTCAAAAAAGTATCTGAACACTATGGTTGATGACAGAATTCAGAAAAAATATCTGGCAGCGATTTTTTTTTAGAAAGTAGTGATCTGGCACCTTCGTGTCACGTGACACGAAGGTTGCCAGATCACTAATTTCTAAAAAAAAAATCGCTGCCAGATATTTTTTCTGAATTCTGTCATGAATCATAGTGTTCGGATATTTTTTTTGAGCGATTGTACTTGACTACTAAACCAGAAGGCAAGTCCCTGTGTAAATGTACACAGTCGTATCAGAATAATGTGACCACCTACCATACATGTACTGTGGTAGGTGGTCCTATTATTCTGATATACGACTGTGTATGTTGGTTGTATGAGAAACCGGGACAAGCCATATAAAGCATCTTGATTACCTCCTTCCTCTATGTAGAGGAGTACCTTCTCCCCTTTTAAAGATAAAAATGAAAGAGTTCGGTACAATTGAATTGGATTCTCAATTTTCACACGAAAATGCTCTTCCAAGACTAAACTTTGGCTTTTCACAGACAGAACAGGAAATATCCGAAAAATTCTTGTTAGGACGAAAAATATGCAACACAACACAAAAATGCGAAATTTAAACTAATTTATTTGATTTTTTTTTTTTATTTTAGAAATGAACTATCACATCTATGATGTAAAAAAAGGTTTCTTCTATATTTTTGTGTCTAAAATAGATTTTTTTAACCCCTGGGGTATCATTTTCTGCTCCACAATAAGGCGAAATTGCCAGATAACAAATAGACCTCTCTTGAACATTGTAGGCCGTGGAGTTCACAAATTCTCTCTTGAACATTGTAGCGGTGGAGTTCCGTGGAGTTGGACAAACATCAGCTTTTTTTTTACCGCCTACAAAGATGTTGGCGAAAGTTTTTTTTATCCACCGATCTTATTTAATGGCTTAGCACCGATTACTGCTGGAAGGAATGATCCCCATTCGAGTGGCCCATTGGAAGTGCTTTAAGTCTTAATGATTCAAATTTCTTTTGAAATTCGCTGTAATGCAATTATAACTAATCTTGTTAGTCGGATTATAACAACCCTTAGAAATGCAATCGAATTTAAATCTGGTAACTTAGAGACGAAGTGAATCAGTCAGGAAGGGAAGAAAAAATTTTGGAGAGGAGGAGGGATAAAAGAATCGGAGTGCCACATTAGCAGAAAAGGGGTGTTTGTAAGGTCCAGCGATCTCCTTTTTATTGCAGACCACTGATAAATGCAGAGAGGTGCGTCTTACCTACAGTTTTTTTCAGCTAGCGAGGCACTCCGATGGATTTTTATTTTATCCTCCAGTTTATTGCCCCCCCCCCCCTTCACATACCTCTCTCCACTCTTCCTTGCTCATTGCGGGAAGAGTTGGGTCAGTTGCTAGCGCATCAGGATCGTAATCTGCAGTTCCCAGGTTCGAGTCCCAACTGTGCTTGCTTTCAGATTTATCTCCAGAAACTCCCTTTCTGTCCTCGGTGAGAAAGAGGACACCGATGGGATTGGAAAGGCCACTGTCCGTCGGATGGGAGATTAAACTGTGTTCCGTCCGTGTGCGGGAAAGCCATACCCTGTGCACATTAAAGAATACTCTGGATGACCTTGACGGGAGGTTACCATATATCTCTTGTCCAGCGGATCCTCTTCCCCCAACCTTCTCTGAGCCTTTGGGGTCTTTATGATCTTGCCATTTAGCCCATTGTGTGCAAAAAAAGTGCCCCTCAGAGGTGAAACCAACCAACCCCGTCTCATTCACTTCCTCTGTTTTATTGACCAAACGATTCTTATACTTCACGACCTTTTTCGTTTCTTATTTCTGTTGTATTTGGATGTTTTATCATTGAGAGGAACTTTTTGTACTACCACTGAGCTAAATGGCGAAGGGACAAAGACCTCACTGGTTCAGAGGAGGATGGAGAAGATGATCCACTGGATGCAGAGGAAAGTCTCTCATCAAGGTCATATAGGACATTCGTTAACGTGCAGAGGATATGGCTCGATCTTTCTTTCCAAGCTCATCGGTGTTCTCTGTGCGCTTCATCAAGCGTTAACGGATCGTCATCCCTGTCTGTGCAGTAATAGCCAATCGGTGTGGAGGAAGTGCCAGCCGAAGAATCACACTTTGAAAATGCAGTCTGATTAGAAACAATGAAACGAAAATGAAAACAAAACACGTATTTAACCCATTGAAATATTATGTACAATATGTCGCGAGATAAATTTCGAATAATTGGTTTCAAACAGAAATAATTTCAGTAATGTTTTTTTCTCAACAATTTAAGAAATTAAAACATCATCAGGCAAATTCGTATCCTAAGATATTTTATACTAATGCGTTGGCAACGTCATTTACTTTTAAACCAAAATGGCCAGCGATCTCCATTTTGGTTCTTATGAAATCCTATTATTGTAGCTTCATTGACACAAAATAATTATTAGTTTGGATACGAAAATAAATAAATCTGAAGTTAAAAAAAATGGTAATTCTTCAAATTCTTATTTTTGAAAATTTCTTGCATTCATTTGAACGACTGGAAACCATCATATTTGATGGCCATTTAAACTGCCATTCTAATAAAGCCGACAAATTTCGGCGTGATCTGCTGCATTAAGTTTTCGATCTGCTTTTGCTCTTTACTCGATCTCTTTAGTGAAAATTTCTCGAGCTTTCGTTAGAGCAAACGGAGGCAATTTCTCGAGCTTTCGTTAGAGCAAACGGAGGCGGAGGGGTCTCAGTCGGTAGCGCGCCAAGCTCGTAATCTGTAGTTCCCAGGTTCGAGTCTCAGCTGGGTCAGCGTTGAGATTTATCTCCGCAAAATTCCTCGCCCTGCCCACGGTCAGTAGGGGACACCGATGGGTTTGGAAAGGCCGCCGTCCGTCGGATGGGACGTTAAGCCGTGGCCCCGTGTGCGGGAGAGCCATACCCTGTGCACATTAAAGAACACGCCCCTCCCCCAACCTCCCCCAACCTTCTCTGAGCCTTCGGGGTCCATGTGACCTGGCCATTTAGCCCATGGTGTGCAAAAAAGTGCCGCTCAGAGGTAAAACAATCCAACAACCGTTAGAGCAAACGACGGTTTGAAACGATTCCACCTTTTCAAGCTTCCGATGCTTTAAAGGCCAAGCATGGCCAAAAATCCTGCGAGAGTAATTTCAACAACAACCACATCAATGAAGAAAAGCCCTAAGGCTCCTTGCTGTGTTTTCCCTCGAGATCTTTGGGTAATAGGAGAGGATTTCTTTTTTTCTTCCAGCGAAAGAGGATAAAAAAAAAATCATCATCAGAAGTACAATCGCTCAAAAAAGTATCCGAACACTATGGCTGATTACAGAATTCAGAAAAAAATATCTTCGTGTCACGTGACATGAAGGTTGCCAGATCACTAATTTAAAAAAAATCGTTGCCATATATTTTTTCTGAATTCTGTAATGAACCATAGTGTTCAGATACTTTTTTGAGCGACTGTATTTACATTTCTCATTAGACCGACTAATCGCGTCACGTGACACGGAGGTTGCCAGATCATTAATTTCCTTTAAAAAAATCGTTGCCAGATATTTTTTCTGAATTCTGTTATCAACCATAGTGTTCGGATACTTTTTTTTAATATATATAATGCGTATGAATATATAATGCAATGAATATGGAGCGTGTGCAGTTACCGTTCACAGCAAACTGGAGCGGTTGCGGTTAATGTTCACAGCACATTGGATCGTGTGAGCTCACAAAGACCTAGATCGTGTGGGCTCACTCACGGAAATATTGAGCGTGTGCAGTTACCGTTCACAGCAAACTGGAGCGTGTGCAGTAACTGCACACGCTCCAGTTTGCTGTGAACGGTAACTGGAGCGTGTACAGTTGCTGTACACGCTCCAGATATTTTTCCTGAATTCTGTAATCACGTGACACGAAGGTTACCAGATCACTAATTTCTAAAAAAAATCGTTGCCAGATATTTTTTCTGAATTCTGTAATCAACCATAGTGTTCGGATACTTTTTTGAGCGACTGTAGTTTTATGAAACAAAGTTGCCGAACACATCTTCTGCTCAAGCACAGAAAGCTTGGACACGAAAAAAAGTGAACTTTAAAGAAATAAAAATTGATTTAATTAATCCAGCGGCATTCATTTGCAGAATATTTTTATGTTTCTGGCTTCAAGTATTTATAAACCTTAAAAAAAGCATCAGTTAAGATCTTTTTAATGTTTAGGATACTTAAATAGCTGTTTCAGACTGGATCCATTTGTTCGCTTCTTATTATTGTTATTTTTAACTTTATTATTTTATTTTTCCTCTAAAATAGTTTCATTTAAATGATTTATCTGATATTTCTTTTGTATAAATTCTTGGTATTCTATTTCTTTTTAGTTCTTTTTCTCTTTCATATTTTCCTTTTTGCAGTAATAGTTTGCAATCACTCGTAATAATCTGAAGTAATTAAGTTAAAAATGAAAACTAATTTAACTGCAAGTATTCAACTTTATTATTAATATTACTAGGCACGTAATGCATTCAGCTCGGTGATTCAGTAGCCTGATATTTCGAAAGACTAGACCAGGGGTGGGCAAATAGCGGCCCGCTAAGAGTTTTTTGTGGCCCGCCAAGACAGTCAGAAAAATCCGCCTTAAACCGAGATTTCCTTCCCGTGCGCGACCGAAGATTCGTCTCGTATTTTCCACTAGGACGGCCACGTCAATACGCATGCGCAGTGTAGATACGAAAACAATTGCCCACCCCTGGACTAGACCATAAAGTAGTATATGTATATCTTTAGAGAACGAAACGCTAAAAAATTTTTAAAAATATGAAATCTAGACAGTTGTAGTACATTTCTGTAGAAAAGCTCTCTTGTCTGTTTAGTTATAAAGTAAACTGTGTCATAATAAAAAATTAAATACCTATAGAAAATAATCACGTTTGAAAAGAGGCACGTAATTAAGTTTTTTTATATTTGTTTCGATCTTTCAACGGCAAGTACGGCTCGTCAGAGCAACGCCAACATTGCCAAAGAATCCGTCTCGTGCATCTTGCCTCTTCTGATTAATGAACCCCTTTGCAAGAAGAGCACTCAAGGTTTTCCGATCCACTTCATCCTCTTCCGATTAATGAACCCCTTTGCAAGAAGAGCACTCAAGGCTTTCCGATCCACTTCATCCTCTTCTGATTAATGAACCCCTTTGCAAGAAGAGCACTCAAGGTTTTCCGATCCACTTCATCCTCTTCCGATTAATGAACCCCTTTGCAAGAAGAGCACTCAAGGCTTTCCGATCCACTTCATCCTCTTCTGATTAATGAACCCCTTTGCAAGAAGAGCACTCAAGGCTTTCCGATCCACTTCATACCCTTCTGATTAATGAACCACTTTTCAAGAAGAGCACTCAAAGCTTTCCGATCCACTTCATACCCTTCTGATTAATGAACCCCTTTGCAAGAAGAACACTCAAGGTTTTCCGATCCACTTCATCCTCTTCCGATTAATGAACCCCTTTGCAAGAAGAGCACTCAAGGCTTTCCGATCCACTTCATCCTCTTCTGATTAATGAACCCCTTTGCAAGAAGAGCACTCAAGGCTTTCCGATCCACTTCATCCTCTTCTGATTAATGAACCCCTTTGCAAGAAGAGCACTCAAGGCTTTCCGATCCACTTCATACCCTTCTGATTAATGAACCACTTTTCAAGAAGAGCACTCAAGGCTTTCCGATCCATTTCATACCTTTCTGATTAATGAACCCCTTTTCAAGAAGAGCACTCAAGGCTTTCCGATCCACTTCATACCCTTCTGATTAATGAACCCCTTTGCAAGAAGAGCACTCAAGGTTTTCCGATCCACTTCATCCTCTTCCGATTAATGAACCCCTTTGCAAGAAGAGCACTCAAGGCTTTCCGATCCACTTCATCCTCTTCTGATTAATGAACCCCTTTGCAAGAAGAGCACTCAAGGCTTTCCGATCCACTTCATCCTCTTCTGATTAATGAACCCCTTTGCAAGAAGAGCACTCAAGGCTTTCCGATCCACTTCATACCCTTCTGATTAATGAACCACTTTTCAAGAAGAGCACTCAAGGCTTTCCGATCCATTTCATACCTTTCTGATTAATGAACCCCTTTTCAAGAAGAGCACTCAAGGCTTTCCGATCCACTTCATACCCTTCTGATTAATAAACCCCTTTGCAAGAAGAGCACTCAAGGTTTTCCGATCCACTTCATCGTCTTCTGATTAATGAACCCCTTTGCAAGAAGAGCACTCAAGGTTTTCCGATCCACTTCATCCTCTTCCGATTAATGAACCCCTTTGCAAGAAGAGCACTCAAGGCTTTCCGATCCACTTCATCCTCTTCTGATTAATGAACCCCTTTGCAAGAAGAGCACTCAAGGCTTTCCGATCCACTTCATACCCTTCTGATTAATGAACCACTTTTCAAGAAGAGCACTCAAGGCTTTCCGATCCATTTCATACCTTTCTGATTAATGAACCCCTTTTCAAGAAGAGCACTCAAGGCTTTCCGATCCACTTCATACCCTTCTGATTAATGAACCCCTTTGCAAGAAGAGCACTCAAGGTTTTCCGATCCACTTCATCCTCTTCTGATTAATGAACCCCTTTGCAAGAAGAGCACTCAAGGTTTTCCGATCCACTTCATCCTCTTCCGATTAATGAACCCCTTTGCAAGAAGAGCACTCAAGGCTTTCCGATCCACTTCATCCTCTTCTGATTAATGAACCCCTTTGCAAGAAGAGCACTCAAGGCTTTCCGATCCACTTCATACCCTTCTGATTAATGAACCACTTTTCAAGAAGAGCACTCAAGGCTTTCCGATCCATTTCATACCTTTCTGATTAATGAACCCCTTTTCAAGAAGAGCACTCAAGGCTTTCCGATCCACTTCATACCCTTCTGATTAATGAACCCCTTTGCAAGAAGAGCACTCAAGGTTTTCCGATCCACTTCATCCTCTTCCGATTAATGAACCCCTTTGCAAGAAGAGCACTCAAGGTTTTCCGATCCACTTCATCCTCTTCCGATTCATGAACCCCTTTGCAAGAAGAGCACTCAAGGCTTTCCGATCCACTTCATCCTCTTCTGATTAATGAACCCCTTTGCAAGAAGAGCACTCAAGGCTTTCCGATCCACTTCATACCCTTCTGATTAATGAACCACTTTTCAAGAAGAGCACTCAAGGCTTTCCGATCCATTTCATACCTTTCTGATTAATGAACCCCTTTTCAAGAAGAGCACTCAAGGCTTTCCGATCCATTTCATACCTTTCTGATTAATGAACCCCTTTTCAAGAAGAGCACTCAAGGCTTTCCGATCCACTTCATACCCTTCTGATTAATGAACCCCTTTGCAAGAAGAGCACTCAAGGTTTTCCGATCCACTTCATCCTCTTCTGATTAATGAACCCCTTTGCAAGAAGAGCACTCAAGGTTTTCCGATCCACTTCATCCTCTTCCGATTAATGAACCCCTTTGCAAGAAGAGCACTCAAGGCTTTCCGATCCACTTCATCCTCTTCTGATTAATGAACCCCTTTGCAAGAAGAGCACTCAAGGCTTTCCGATCCACTTCATACCCTTCTGATTAATGAACCACTTTTCAAGAAGAGCACTCAAGGCTTTCCGATCCATTTCATACCTTTCTGATTAATGAACCCCTTTTCAAGAAGAGCACTCAAGGCTTTCCGATCCACTTCATACCCTTCTGATTAATGAACCCCTTTGCAAGAAGAGCACTCAAGGTTTTCCGATCCACTTCATCCTCTTCCGATTAATGAACCCCTTTGCAAGAAGAGCACTCAAGGCTTTCCGATCCACTTCATCCTCTTCTGATTAATGAACCCCTTTGCAAGAAGAGCACTCAAGGCTTTCCGATCCACTTCATCCTCTTCTGATTAATGAACCCCTTTGCAAGAAGAGCACTCAAGGCTTTCCGATCCACTTCATACCCTTCTGATTAATGAACCCCTTTGCAAG
This sequence comes from Ryuthela nishihirai, assembly GCA_038380435.1. Lineage (NCBI taxonomy): Eukaryota > Metazoa > Arthropoda > Arachnida > Araneae > Heptathelidae > Ryuthela > Ryuthela nishihirai. The sequence goes on from JAWZYU010000030.1 coordinate 61,884,182, forward strand.
AAGAGCACTCAAGGCTTTCCGATCCACTTCATACCCTTCTGATTAATGAACCCCTTTGCAAGAAGAGCACTCAAGGCTTTCCGATCCACTTCATCCTCTTCTGATTAATGAACCCCTTTGCAAGAAGAGCATTCAAGGCTTTCCGATCCATCCTCTTCGTCACTTCAACTATCCTATTTCTCATTTCCTCATGAGAAATTGGGATTACTTATTTTGATCTTTTAAAAAAAAAATAGGATCGCGTTTCAGGTATTCGTGAATTTAAAAATGTAATATTCGCAATAGTGCCATCTCTACCGCCTGTATTGCCAAAAGGGTTTTAGCTGTTAAGTTGACATTTTTTATTTAAGCATATGACATGAATTATTTTCACCAAATTTTGCCTGATTATATTTTGCACGGTCACAAGCATTGTACTCTTCCGTGACAAGGACTCCAAATCCTCAGAGTATGGTTGGTAACGGATATTCACAGGATAGCTGTTGCGAGACAGATGGAAGCCTTCCTTCAACATCATCCAGCGTGTCCCTTAGCGTGCAGAGAGTCCTCCTCCATCTCAAGGTTCAAGGTGTTGCAAGATCATGATGAAATTAGCCTTCAACGAGGCGCTCGCTGCACCAGTCACAACGGGAGGACGAGATAGCAGAGGCAGAAGAAATTACTTCTCAGCTGTCTCTCGAAACTATTAGTGGGCGGGAGTGGCTCAGCCGGTAGCGCGCCAGGCTCATAATCTGTAGTTCCCAGGTTCGAGTTCCAGCTGGGTCAGCGTTGAGATTTATCTCCGCAAAATTCCCCGCCCTGCCCACGGTCAGTAGGGGACACCGAAAGGCTTGGAAAGGCCGCCGTCCTTCGGATGGGACGTTAAGCCGTGGCCCCGTGTGCGGGAGAGCCATACCCTGTGCACGTTACAGAACACGCTGGATGGCCTTGACGGGAGGCTACCATCTGTCTCCCAACAGCTGTTCCAGTGGGTCCCCTCCCCCCAACCTTCTCTGAGCCTTCGGGGTCCATGTGACCTGGCCATTTAGCCCATGGTGTGCAAAAAAGTACCGCTCAGAGGCAAAACAACCCAACTCTCGAAACTATTAACTATACTAATCTCGTTAAAGTAAAAGAGACATTATACCTTGTAGAAAAGACCAATGTTCTGAAAGAAATCAGTGACCAGTCGGAAAGCGTGTTCGCTGCAGTTTCATGTCATGGTGGTTACCAAGTAGGGAGCTGATGGAGTAGTCGGTGGTTCCGATGACATGAAGCTCCCGGAGCAAAGCTTCTCTCTCTGGGTTCGCGCTCTGGATTAGGTGTAGATGTTTCTTTTTATGTGTTGTCTTTCTGCTGAGGTCTCGCCTTCCTCACAGAGCTTCTCCGTGGCGCATTCCACTCATAGACTCTTGTCAGACCTCTGTGGCAAGCAAACGTCTGAGAATTAAAATGTTAATGTAAAACTATAAGGCCCAATGTTTGTAAATAATTTAATTCATGCAAGCACATCCCTTCCTAGACATCAGATGACGATCATCAGCAAGAATAATGTTCGAAAGACAAACAGCCGACTCTGCGATTGGAGATGGCTTCAGCCCACAGCTATTCGAGAGCCGCCATGTAACAGGCAACGTTAGCATTAACTTAACGACTGGTTCGGGATTAACTGGCGAGCTAGTAGACCCGCAGGCGCCGCTAGCCACGTGACCAGCGCAGGAAAAGAAGGTCGGCGCCAGGTCGGTAAGTCACGTGAACGGACTCAGCCCGTGACGTATTGTCCCTCTCCCCGCATATCACGTGCGTAAGAGGCTAAAGGAGTTTCCGATACTGCAGCTGTTACGGAGCTGATGGGTCACAGCATGGGGTTTCAAACTTAATTCATATGTGGGGGGGGGGGATCAGTCACTTTTCAATACATGGAGGGCAAAATTTTACTTTAAACAATAATAAACAAAGCATAATTGCTTATAATGTTTTATTGTTGTGAGTAAGTCATTATCGATTTTGTATTAATTTCCTTTAGTGACCCAAACAAACCACGTGGTTTTTGGTTTCACTCATATTTTTCTGGGGCGGGGGTGGCTCAGTCGGTAGCGCGCCAGGCTCGTAATCTGTAGTTCCCAGGTTCGAGTCCCAGCTGGGTCAGCGTTGAGATTTATCTCCGCAAAATTCCCCGCCCTGCCGAGGGTCAGTAGGGGGCACCGCTGGGTTTGGAAAGGCCGCCGTCCGTCGGATGGGACGTTAAGCCGTGGCCCCGTGTGCGGGTAGAGCCATACCCTGTTCATGTTAAAGAACACGCTGGATGGCCATGACGGGAGGCTACCATCTGTCTCCCAACAGCTTGTTCCAGTGGGTCCCCTCCCCCAACCTTTTCTGAGCCTTCGGGGTCCATGTGACCTGGCCATTTAGACCATGGTGTGCAAAAAAAGTGCCGCTCAGAGGTAAAACAACCCAACCCATATTTTTCTATGTTATAAATTGTATATAATGATGAAACAAAACTGATTGATTGATTGATTGATGTCATACACTTTTAAAATAAAAGCATGAACAAAAATTACCTTTTTAATGGCTTCAGTTTCGTCTGAATGCGATCTTATTCTCCTTATTAGCATGAGATCATCAGAGTCGAGTCAAGCTGATAAGCCGCGGTTCACTCTCATGGTTATGATAAAACCATGAATATAATTGCTTGCTCAAAAGCTCAGAAGGACTCCTTGGGCCTCATCCCGTGAGTTAGAGCGGCCTAGGAGTGAAGCCAAAATCTTAGTTAACGAAATTAAAAGGAGTATTCTTTTCAACGACTCTGGAATTATGGAACACTTATTTCCGGTCGCAATTTGACTGCGATTTTGCTCTTCGAAATTATTTATATAAATAAATTTTAAATACATTAATTTGTACATTTTAATTATGGATAGGAAAAGGGAAATTTAATTTGTTTCTAAAGATGGCGATAAAGAAGAAAAGACGACCTGATGAGAAACAAAAATTGTCCGTTACTTTAATACTTTGGAACCTTACCTTTGCTAGAATCGCTTCGGAAGTTGATGTTGGGATGTTAGCCACTGCGCAGCACTTCTGTGTACACAATGGGCTAATTGACCAGGTCCCAAGGACCCCAAAGGATAAGAGCTGGCAAGACAGCTGTTAGAAGGCAGACGGAAACCTCGCATCAAATCCATCCAGAGGGTTCTGTGAGGTGCACGTGCACAAGATATGACTCTCCTGTGTACAGTCGCTGAAAAAAAAAGTATCCGAACACTATGGTTGATTATAGAATTCAGAAAAAATATCTGGCAACGATTTTTTTTTTAGAAATTAGTGATCTGGCAACCTACGTGTATGTGTTGCCAGATCACTAATTTCTAAAAAAAAAAAATCTTTGCCAGATATTTTTTTCTGAATTCTGTAATCAACCATAGTGTTAGGATATTTTTTAAGCGACTGTACGCGAAAGACGTGCTTTCGCAGAACATTGTGGAATGCAAGTTTTATAAGTTCGTAGGAGAGATGAAGCAACGCGCGCCTGTAAATGGGCATTCTCTGCAAGGCGACTCAAAGTACAGTGAAGACCGCTGTATGCCATTCTTCAAATTCAGAACTTCGCGGCAGATAGGGACTCTCGCGTATCCCATTTGCAATTCATCAAAGGATTGCAGCTCCGTGAGAAAGTTTAGCATATATTAGCATAAATTATCTCTCTTAACGAGAACAGAGGAGTGTGGAAATTTCGACTGCTCAACAGGATCAAATGTAACAATAGAAAAGGGACATGATGATGCAAGCTTTCCCTCTTTATATGACGTCATAAATATTTCCCTAACGATTACAATGCATTCACTAAATATAAAGCACGAAATAATCTTTGTTCAACTCTGTTTTATTTATTTTTTTTATGCAACTCTAGAGAAATATAAAAAAAACATCATATTTATTCATTAATTTAGAACACATATCAATCTCTATGCAAGTTATCTTGATCACATAAAAGTGAATAAAAAATAAAAGTGAATTATAAAATGAAAGTAAATTAAAAACATAGTTAAAAGATGAATTAAAGAGAATTGGGGGAGGATCCATAATTGCTGATACCATTTTTAAAACAGAGGTTGGATCAATCATCAGCGGACAAGGTTTGTGATCTGTATTCTGGTTCGAGTCTAAACTTTGTATGCATTGATCCCTTGGGATCCTTGTGACCTTTGTGTGCAAAACAATGCTGTTCATATGTGAAAGAATGAAAGACGAATTGATCGTGAGATCCTTTATCTATCCACGATAATTAATACAGTGACAAATACAATCGTTAATATTTCATTTTCGAAAAGAAAATTAAATTCCTGTATAAGAATATTTTGTTCCTGATTGTGTTATAGAAAGTGACATATGCATTTGTTTAGGAAATGTGCAAATTGGAATAAAAGATTATTTTATTTTTTTCTTTTTAAATTTTTTCTTGAAACATTGCAAATGTTATCTATTAAAATATGAATGGGGTTCGAAACGCAGGCACATTTTCGTATTTGTATTGGATGAGGTTTTTGAAGTTTCGCGTTCCGATTATTTAATGAAAGCAATTAAAAATGAGAGTGATTGCATTGGTAAACAAGGAACAACTTGGCAGCAGCCTCTATTACCTCGATTACTCTAACATTCTCTATTACTCTGACTTCTTGCATTTCCATTATTTTAGTCACACCAAATGTTTATCTAAAGGTCATTATGTTGAAAAGAATATTTCTCCCATATTTCTACAAACAAAATAGGTAGAAACTAGTTTCAGTAAAAAATACATTCATCTAATTACTCGTTATCTCAGATATGTACAGTTGCTCAAAAAATATTCGAACACTACGGTTGATTACAGAATTCAGAAAAAATATCTGGCAACGATTTCTTTAGAAATTAGTGATCTGGCAACCTTCGTGTCACGTGATACCAAGGTTGCCAGATCACTATTTTCTAAAAAAAAAATCGTTGCCAGATATTTTTTCTGAATTCTGTAATCAACCCTAATGTTCGGATATTTTTTTGAGCGACTGTACACAGTGCGACTGAAATGTACAGACACAAAAATTCTAAAAAAAAAGAGTTAAATGTTTAGAAAAGGAATTTATTACGAAAATTATTCCAAAAAATCCCCATACACGTGTTACATCTCTCTTACTAACTCCTTGATCTGTCCCATTCTTTTCGATGTTATAAAATCATTTCCCTTTCATTTCAGTAACCGCCATTTTGCGAAGGAAATCTTGGAACATTTATCGCGGAATGCGCAGGTGCGTTGCAAGAGGCAAAAAAAAACAATTTCTTGTTTTCATGAAATTCTCGTCTCACCCGTTGAATTCTTTGCAACAATATTTCCATCACTTCTAAATAAAACTGGACTTTTATGGTCATTCCTTCTGGAACACAAATGTTGTTGTCTTGTGTTCTTGTTAATGGTTTCCTCATAACAACAAACAAATCCTCGTTAATGATTTCTTGTTAATGAACAAATTCCTTGTTAATGATTTCTCTCAGACACAGAAAAACGATTAAGAAAATTCGTCTCGCTGCTTTTCAGACATGCCCTGTCTATTTCCTTCTCTTGTGCATCATTTCATTTCGCAACTGGATTGCTGATTCAGCATCATTTGTGATCTCTTCTCTCTGAGAAGAGTTTAGCACGAAATTAGTGATTAAATATCTCCTCCATCCTGCAACAAAGGACACCAGCAAGTATCGCATGCTGATGAAGATGGAATGACACAACACTCAGTGACATATCTGGGCAGTTTTAACTCTCTCTTTCTATTTCTGCTGCCCAGCTCACGAGCCATTCAATTCCCGCTAATGGATTATCAAGGAACGCTGAGTAAATTCTCCCAACTCATCCGATGGAAGTTGGCCTAATCCAATTTAATTCGCTGTAACGGCAATAGCAATTTAACGTTTATGTGTTCGTATTGTTGCATTCGTTTACCCTTCACGAACTTGGTAATGCCATAATACGAGTTCACTGCAGGTGATGTCTAAACGAAACGAGACAACATAATCGCAGGTGATGTCTATTACGTTGTCTCGTTTCTGTTTGCGTAGTTAACCCCTCTCGAACTTCGCCCCCATCGCTCGAGAAGAGAACGTTGCAGCGCGACAACTGCCACTTCAAAATGAATCCATTCATCCGGATGAACGGACGAGGCTGCCAAGTTGACGTTTTAATTCCATGAATCATTTATTTCTTATCGCGATGCAGTAGAAGTTTTCAAAGACCGTTTGAAGATCAAGGATGTAAGAGAAAATTGGTTTCTGTGTACAGTCGCTCAAAAAAATATCCGAACACTATGGTTGATTACAGAATTCAGAAAAAATATCTGGCAACGATTTTTTTTAGAAATTAGTGATCTGGCAACCTTCGTGTCACGTGACATGTACAGTCGCTCAAAAAACAACTATCCGAACACTATGGTTGATTACAGAATTCAGAAAAAATATCTGGCAACGATTTTTTTTTAGAAATTAGTGATCTGGCAACTTCGTGTCACGTGACACGAAGGTTACCAGATCACTAATTTCTGAAAAAAATCTTTGCCAGATATTTTTTCTGAATTCTGTAATCAACCATATTGTTCGGATACTTTTTTGAGCGACTGTATCTCTTTGCCGTGTCTTTTCGCAAGCAGATAATAAAAATAGTATCTTTTTCTTCCTTAGTGAAAATCGCGCAGTCAGTAATTGCTCACTCATCCACTTTTTCCCTGTTGTTTATAAGAAGCCAGCAAGCAATTGGATGGAAGAGAAGAGACATCCTGTCACCATCCGCTTCCTCCGTTCATCCCTCAGTAACTGGAAGATGAACGACTTCGCTTTGACACTTTGCAGGAGGGAAAAGAAAGCCAAATAGCTTCCTCTGGCAATCCATCGCTGAAGCTTCTGCCTCTAACAGACTGATAGAAGCCAACTAAGAGAATCAGAGATCTCGGAGTGATAAGTAACCTCTCCTCTCATCTGGGATGTCTCACGACTTTCATCATTCATAAAACAGATCATCTCCCATCCTACCAGAGAAGTAATGACTCGTCTCGAACATCTCTTTGGCAGGGATGCGTTGATGATTGCGAGATAAAATGTAAATTCAGAACGATGCTTATGTCACCAGGGGGGATTCCGTCATAAGCCAATGAAGCCTGAGTCGTGGATGGCAACTTGTGATAAGAGAGGCGATTCATGTAATCAATGCTCCTCTCTTCATTATTATCTTTTCTTATCATTTTTTGCGACTTCGACGATTCAAAATATTTGCATGTAAAAATGTGACTCTGCCAACAGAAAAGTGTTTTTTGCAAAAGGACGTGAGATGCTATTTCAATGAATCTGACTCCACCTCAGTTGTTCGAGTCTTTTATAAACTGTTGCCAAACATTGCTCTGCATTTGTGTTGCAAATAAGTTCAATAAGTCTGTTCATTTACTGTTATTTTGGATTGTTGTTGGATTGTTTTACCCCTGAGCGGCCCTTTTTTTTACACACCATACGCTAAACGACCTGGTTAGAGTCGCTCAAAAAAACATCCGAACACTACGGTTGATTACAGAAATCAGAAAGAATATCTGGCAACGTTTTTTTTTAAGGAAAATATTAGTGATCTGGCAACCTTCGTGTCACGTGACACGAAGGTTGCCAGATCACTAATTTCTAAAAAAAATCGTTGCTAGATATTTTTTCTGAATTCTGTAATCAACCGTAGTGTTCGGATACTTTTTTTTAATATATATAATGCGTATGAATATATAATGCAATGAATATGGAGCGTATGCAAACTGGAGCGGTTGCGGTTGATGTTCACAGCACATTGGATCGTGTGGGCTCACAAAAACCTGGATCGTGTGGGCCCACTCACAGAAATATTGAGCGTGTGCAGTTACCTGCAGTTACCGTTCACAGCAAACTGGAGCGTGTGCAGTAACTGTACACGCTCCAGTTTGCTGTGAACGGTAACTGGAGCGTGTATAGTTGCTGTACACGCTCCAGATATTTTTCCTGAATTCTGTAATCACGTGACACGAAGGTTACCAGATCACTAATTTCTAAAAAAAATCGTTGCTAGATATTTTTTCTGAATTTTGTAATCAACCATATTGTTGCGGATTACAAAAATGGATAGCCACTTAGCGTGAGTATTAAAAGCTATATTTCAAAACCAAATTCAATACAAGGTAAATTGTTACAAAGGAAATATGGATGAAGTATCTTATTGACAAATCAACTATTAACATGCACAAGTCATCAATCTTCCTGCGTAGAGCACACAATATCAGCTCTGTGTATTTTACTAAATACTACCTTTTACTTGATTTACCAGGTCACCCGAAGATCTTCACTCGTAAACCAATTCTCGTCCTGTGCTAATAACTTTTCACACACTAGCCGAACAAAAAGACAGTCCGTGTAGACATTCGAAGTTAGCCATAAAAGTTCCCACTTTTATACTTCCGCGTATACACAACACATCAAGTTACTTCTTGATACTTAACGATAAAAGATCCCACTTTTATCCTTCCGCGTATACACAACACATCAAGTTACTTCTTGATACTTACGCGCACTGTCTCAGAACAGCTCACCGTCCATTTTCGAACTCTCCGACCGTTACAACACAACGACCGTTACAATACAAAACCGTTAACGCTCCACTCTCCTTCTCCAAATTCTCCCAAAGTTCTTATTCGTTGGCTGAAACTTTTTGCTTTCGGTTGCCAGATTCCTTCTGTCGTAACACTGCCCCCTTCCTAGGTCTTGTTCGTCCCGAACAATTCTGGATTCCAAAGTTTCTTCAGTTCTTCGATGAAACGGAGCCAAACGATCCACGTGAACCACCTTGCACTTTGTAGCTGGACGTCGACGAATGCGATATACCACGTCATTAATCCTGTTAACTATTGTATATGGACCTTCCCAAGGTTTCTGAAGTTTTGGAGATAGTCCTTTTTTTCTATGTGGACTGTATAGCCAGACAAGATCTCCTTGATTGAAAATAGTTCCATTTATTTTACTGTCATATCTTGTTTTGGTTCTGTCACTTGTTATGTCGATGTTATGTCTAACAGAGTGATGGATTTCTTCTAGTCGTTGTTGCAATTCTTGTACGTATTGTGGAGTGGACACAGGCATTGCTTCGGGCCGACCATATAAAAGGTCACAGGGAAGACGTAACTCTCTTCCAAAAATCATCATGGAAGGTGTCTGTCCAGTTGTCTCATGCACTGCCGTTCTATATGCCAGCAAAAGGAGTGGTACATGGCGATCCCAGTCACGTTGGTGGTCGTTCACAAATAATGCTAAATGCTGAGCAATTGTTCTATTGAACCTTTCAACCATACCATCCGACTGAGGGTGTAAGGGAGTTGTTCTGGTTTTCTGAATACCTAATAGTTGACAGATGCCTTTAAACACATTGGATTCAAAATTCCGTCCTTGATCAGAGTGGAGTTGTAAAGGTACTCCATACCTACTAATGAAGTTATTAACTATCATCTCAGCCACTGTTGTTGCTTCCTGGTCTTGGATGGGATATACCTCAGGCCACTTTGTGAAATAATCCATTACCACTAATAAATATCGATTTCCATCATCAGTTCTAGGAAACGGACCCATTACATCAATGGCTATTCTTTCAAAAGGGGCACCAACGTTATACGTCTGCAGCTTACCCCGACTCCTAGTCTTAGGGCCTTTCTTTGCTGCACAGGCTTCACATTGCCTACACCATCTCTCAACGTCTGCCCTACTTTTCAACCAATGAAATCGTTCCCTGGCTTTGGCTAATGTCTTATTAACACCGAAGTGTCCTCCAGTGGCACTATCATGTACATCTTTCATCACAAGTTCCACTCGGGATCGAGGAAGGATTATCTGCCAACGGATCAGCCGTCCAGTGGGATTCTCCCATCTTCTGTATAATACTCCGTCTTCCATTTTTAAGGAGTCCCACTGTGCCCAGTAACTTTTAGTAGTTGGACTATACCTCGAGATTTGCTCCCAATTAGGTCTTGCATCAGATTTTTCAATCAATTCCATTATTGGTTTTATGTCTTCATCATCTAGTTGAGCCTTCCTGATTTCAATTGGATTCCAGATGTTAGGGGTGTCATTGTTTGTTTGTGTCGATACTATTTGTCTTATGGGCATTATCTCTTTAGTTCCAAATTTCAGTTCTGCATTATAGCAATGTTTACAGTTGTCAATGCATGGGCGCCTGGAAAGAGCATCTGCATTCTTATGCATTTTACCACTTCGATGTTCGATGGAGAAATCGTATTCTTGTAACCGTTGTATCCACCTAGCGATTTGTCCTTCAGGGTTTTTGAAGTTTAATAACCATCTAAGTGCAGCATGATCAGTACGTATAAGGAATTTCTGGCCATAGAGATAGTGATGAAAATGTTCTATTGCTTTTACTATTGCTAACAGTTCTTTGCGTGTTACACAGTAATTCCGCTCTGGTTTGGATAAAGTTTTACTAAAGTATGCAATAACTCTCTCCTGTCCGTCTTGTTCTTGTGAAAGCACAGCACCAACTCCTGTGTTACTTGCGTCAGTATCTATTACGAATTGTTTTCCAGTTTGTGGGTACGCTAGCACTGGTGCTGTGGAAAGAGTTTTCTTCAGCTGTTGAAAGGCTATATCGCATTCGGTGGTCCACATAAACCGCTGGCCCTCTTCTGTCAGACGATGTAATGGCCTTGCGATGTTGGAGAAACCTTTGACAAATCTTCTATAGTAGGTGCAAAGTCCAATAAAACTACGAAGTTGATGAACATCTTGTGGTGGAGGCCAGTCTCTTACAGCTTCTATCTTACTAGGATCAGTCTTAATCCCTGCTGTAGTGATCACATGACCAAGGTAATGAACTTCTTGCTGGAACAGTTTACACTTTGTCGGTCCCAATTTTAACTTGGCTGCCTTAAGTTTTTCAAATACTTGACGAAGATTTCTCAAATGTTCTTCAAAAGTTCTTCCAAGAACTATGATGTCGTCCAAGTAAACCAGGCAGACCTCCAAAGACAAACCTTTGAGCACTGACTCCATTAGTCGCTCAAATGTGGCAGGTGCATTACAAAGTCCAAATGGCATCACCTTAAACTGCCAAAGTCCATTCCCTGTACTGAAAGCCGTTTTCTCACGGTCTTCAGGACGTATACCAACTTGCCAATAGCCGCTCTTTAAATCTAATGTTGAGAACCATTCTGACCCAGATAAAGTGTCTAGTGTATCGTCAATCCTGGGTAAAGGAAAGGAATCTTTCTTTGTTACGTCATTTAATCTGCGATAATCTACACAAAATCGTGTAGATCCATCTTTTTTTCTTGACAAGAACTACTGGTGATGTCCAGGGACTCTGTGATGGTTCTATAATGCCCTGAGCTTCCATGTCCTTTATGAGTTGTTCCGTCTCCTCTCTTTTTGCCAATGGAAGCCTTCTTGCCGGCAGATGGACTGGAGGAGAATCACCAGTGTTGATTTTATGTTCTGTCAGGTTAGTACGGCCATAATCATTTGATGTGGCAGAAAAAATGTCAGAAAATTCTTTTAATAGGTTCTCGGCCTTAACAGCTTGGTTTTCAGTTAATATTTGTCTTGTTTCTCTCCATAATTCAGTAAGATGAGACGGGATGTCTGTATGATTTTGATATGAATCGGTAACTTCTATTTTATTTATACTTGTTACACAGGTAACAGCTTCACATATTGCTAATTCCTCACCTTTTTTTAACATTCTACTGGATTTGTTACAGTTCATCACTCTGATAGGGATCTGTTCTTTATCTATTCTGACTAAAGTCCTTGCAACCAGGATATTATGAGCCAAAGCTCCTTTACCAGAGGCATCAGTAACTGCCAATCGGAAGGCCCCAGAAGTCTCCGCCCGATGTCCACGGACTATAACTTCACTTTGTGCTGGGATCTCTGTGTCTTCCGTCACTAATATTGGAGTTACGCTTGATAAAGAATCAGTCGTCCGGCTAAGCAGAGGAATCTCTTCTGTCTCATAGATGAGTAGGTTATCACTGGGTCTAATGTTGAATCCATGTTTCTTAAGAAAATCAAGGCCTAATATGCATTCGTCGTAGATGTCAGCGATGTAAACAGGATGGCGAACCAGACAGCTACCAACTCGAATATTAAGTTCTATTTTTCCATGAACCTTTGCACGATCTCCAGTGGCCGTTTGTAGGCTTATTCTAGACTGTGTATTGTTCAAGTTTGGGTGAGGTATTATTTTATTTATTATATCCGTTCTGAGTAAAGTTACATTTGCACCAGTGTCGACTATCATACGGCAAGGTATTCCATTTATGGCTCCATCAGCTACTAATCCATTATTATCACCATGCAATGTTGAAACGTGGGCGACTTCCCCTGGGGCCAACCAATCAACAACCAGCCTTTGCCTCGCAAGATTGATAAATTTTCTGTTTCTCTGATCCTGTTGTCTAGTTGATGTACTTGGACTCCTCATTCGTTTCCTAGTGCAGTTGGTACGAATGTGTCCTGTCTTGCCACAATTCCAACACTGGAGGTCTGTTGTAGGTTTTGAAGAAGAACCTTTTATATCTTTCAAAACGGATAGTATGGCTTTGGTTAGTTCTTTCATTTCATTATCCTTTTCTACAGTTTCTTCTGCACTCACAAATCTCACTGCACGTTTGTTCGCTCGGGAGGAAAACCGTCCATTTTCGAACTCTCCGACCGTTACAACACAACGACCGTTACAATACAAAACCGTTAACGCTCCACTCTCCTTCTCCAAATTCTCCCAAAGTTCTTATTCGTTGGCTGAAACTTTTTGCTTTCGGTTGCCAGATTCCTTCTGTCGTAACAATATTGTTCGGATATTTTTTTGAGCGACTGTACTGAGACTCCATGGAAAGCCCCACATTTAAATATCTCTAACTTTGAAAATAAGTTTGTTACGAAAATATATCATTGGAGATCAGTTAAGATCTTTCTGATATCTCGCAAAATCTCGATTTTGGCAATTTTAGATATTTGTTAAAGAGTTATGGAAGTTATACGTATGCTAATTAGCTCTTTATAAATTTTTAAAATTGGCGAAAACTAAATCGTTACATAAACGTCTAAAATTATATTTTAATAACGATTTATTGTATTGTGTTACTCTCCCGTGTTTTCATTAACTTTAGAGGCAAATTATTTTGACTAGCAATACTGCTGTAAAATTTCCTTAAATTTCCATTACTCTTTAAATATTAATAAAAGTTTTGGGGAAAAAAATTGAGATTTGGATTAATGTGAGTTTTTTAATTTATCTCCTACGGTATTCTTCGTAAAAAGCTTTGTTTGAAAGTTAGTATTAAATGTAGCTTCGCATTTGCATAAGATTTTACATTAATGGCGAAGTCTTTTCGAAATCTAGTGACTATATATAAATATAGCATTCTAATTTCAACCCATCCTCGCCACGAGAGATGATTAGAGACTGCGCCAATTTTTGTTTGCGTGCATTTATTTTTCTTTAACTGACGTCATCAAGATCTTTGTCAGCCGACTCCTCTGCAGCATCATTCATCAACGTAAACATTCCTGGCGATCTTCAGAACCACAAGAGAAGAAAAAAAAGTTTATCACCCATCGCAGCTGAAAGCTCCTCATTTCATCTCATCTAACCTTGAGCGTGATGGACGAACCCCAGGGAGAGTTTTATGGGAAGCACGTGATTGCCCGAGGTGGCCAACACATCTCATCTCGACGTTTGGGAGACGAAAAGGTGCGAAAGAATCCTTCTACCACGCCTACCGCTTTCATCTGTTGGCGGCACACGAAGAGCCATGCCTCGACGAAGAGATGTTTCCATGTGAGTTCTGTCAGAGCTTCTTTGCTCCTGATATGCGTTCCTATGGGTTTCTCCTTCCTCCTTAAAGGCCAGCAACTATGTGACAAATGTCTGTTGTTTTCTTGCGCCAATCACTCTTAAACATCCCTTCGCAGCCATTAAATGAGTCCGAAATGAGATTAACGACAAGAAGGATATAGCTCTCGTTTCTTTCATTGGTTTTCAAAGGTCAAAGGTAACAGAATAAAGAGTAGATCATTTCCAAATGGTTGGGCTCTTTTATCTCTGAGCGGCACATTTTTGCACACAATGGGCTAAATGGCCAGGTCACGAGGACTCCAAGTGTTCAGAGAAGGGAGGGAACCCACTGGACAGCTGTTGGGAGACGGAGGGAAGTCTCCCGTCAAGGCCATCCAGCTTGTTCTTTAACGAGCAAATGCAAAGTTTTCATTCACACGGAATCACGGCTTAAAGTCCCATCAGAGAAATAGTGGCTTTTTCAAGCCCATTGATGTGCACTTTCGCATTAGGTAGAACGGGGTGAGCGGAGAAAATCTCAACCAAGCACAGTGGGGACAAAAACTTAGGAACATCAGATTACGAGGCTAGGTGGGGTATGACTGAACAAATATCTACCCATTCCTAAATGTGGTCTGCGAGCTTTTTTCCTTCATTTGCCAGCAGCATATTTTTGATTTAATTTATTATTTTGCGAATAAATTATTACGTTCAAGAATGTAAAACTAATAAAACTTAGTAAAACAAACTTCAAAATCCGAATAACAAATATTTAGTTTTCAATATTTCTAATCAGATATTTCTACTTTTGAATTTAAATTCCATTTGTTTTCAATCCATTCGCATCTAGAAGTATCAAGTGTCCAAAGCTCTATAAAATTGAATGTGGTATGTTCTTCACTGAGAATTTGGATCCTAACTTTCATTGCAACGATCAATTTTAAGATAAGCGAATGACAACACAGCAATTTTCGGAAACGCTCTGCTCCTATTTGAACTGGATCCCATCAAAGTCTTGAGTACAGTCGCTCAAAAAAATATCCGAACACTATTATTTTTTGAGCGACTGTACTTTTGGTTGTTTGTTGTACACTTACTGGTGTCTTACCTTCTGAACGGAACGTTTAACAGAAAGGGCGAAATGACTCAATCAAAAGGATCCAAAGGAATAAACGACCCGGTCACAAGGACCCAAGGGGCTAAATGATCTGGTCGCAACGACCCAGTCACAAGGAACCAAAGGATTAAATGACTCGGTCACAAAAACCCAAAGGACTAAATGACCCGATCACAAGGACCAAAAGAGCTGAATGACCCAGTCATAAGGACCCAAAGGATTAAATGAACCGGTCACAAGGACTCAAAGGATTAAATGATCTTGTCATAAGGACCAAAGTATTAAATGACCCGGTCACACGGACCTAAAGTGCTAAAGAATCCAGAGGATTAAGTGACCCGGTCAAAACGACCCAAAGGCCTAAATGACCTGATCACAAGGACCCAAAGGGCTCAGAGTTGAGTAGGGGAAGGCGAGCAGCTGGGCAGCCGTGAAGAGACAGATGGAAGACTCTCCTCAAGGCCATCAAGTGTGTTTTTTAACGTACAGAGTGAATGGATCTCTTGCATATGGGGGCACGGTTAAACGCCTCAACAGATGGACGACAGTCTTCCCAAATCGATCGTTGTCCCCTTTCTCTCTGAAGTAAGAAAGGAGTTAGCAAAGAAATTCAGAATGCAGACGCAGTAGGACATCAGACGACTCAACCCTGAGAATAGCAGAAGAGCGAAGAAAACTCACTGATGGTGGAAATTAATGGTGAATGAGAAAGGTGAAGAATTCTTCCAACTTCTTCTTCTACTCTTCCTAAATGGAATCTTCTGATTACTCTTCGGATGCTGAATCGGTTGAGTGAAAAAACACTTTTCACACTTTCGACTAATTGTAATTAATTCTATCGACGACCTTTCTTCCTCTTGCTTCGTGTTGATAGCAGATCGAATAATATTTTTCAAAATCAAAAGTGCATTTTTTCTCGAGTGATAAAACTTTCCTTGATTTTTGATGCCCATTAAACAAGTCGAAGCTTTAAGTGTATTCAGCTTTCGTTGTTGAAACAATTAATTGCATCGGATATCAACCACTTAGCGCTTTTTATTACGCATATCTGAAATTGTGTTTAACGACAGAGTGCCCACGTGATAAATGATCGCACTTACAGCTGTTTGCCTCTTCTGTGATCCACGGCCTCTAATGATTTATTATTCGAGAAGATACGTTTCGAGTGAATGATGATGCTCCTGAAGCTGATACTTGCCGACAGCAGAACTGAGATTCGAGCGTTTACTTACAAATATATCACTTCTGTACATCTATCACGACTCACTTCTCACACTGAATTTCAGCTAAATTAATCCTGGAAATTGACTTCAGCGAGAAATATTTCTAATCGGCGGTACTTTTGTAGTTTCTCGCAATTGGTGCTGTGCGGACTCGAACACATTTCGCAGTTACTCGTCTGAAGGGAGAAAAAATCGGATTCGAAATGACTAAATTAAGCATTTTGGGAACAATAAGAAATGATTAAATTCATTCATTGAATGAATAAATGATTAAATTGATTGATTGCATGATTAAATTGATTGATTGAATGATTAAATGGTTGATTAAATGATTAAATTGATTAAATGATTAAATTGATTGAATGATTAAATTGATTAATTAATTGATTGATTAAATTGATTGATTGATTGAATTGAATGATTGAATTGATTGATTGAATAATTAAATTGACTGAATGAATGATTAAATTGATTGATTGAATGGTTAAATTGATCGATTGAATGATTAAATTTAATGATCGAATGATTAAATTGATTGATTGAATGATTTACTTGATCGATTGAATGATTAAATTTAATGATCGAATGATTAAATTGATTGATTTAATGATTAAATGATTAAATTGATTGTTTAAATGAATAATTTTTATTGCTCGAAATGCTTAATTTGCATTCAACATTGTCCCGAAGGTGGTAGATGAAAATGTAATGAAATTTGACAATAATTTAATAAATCATGATTTTGAGAATTTTTATCTAAACTAAATAGTAAAGGAAATTTGCATTTCAAATGTGAAATGCCTTTCTCTTAATTGGAATCGAAGTAAGTTTCACGCAACTTACAAGTGTTTGTTCGCTTTGGAACAATTTTCAAGTGACCACAGTTGCAATTAAAATTTAATTACAGTTTACGATTGAATTCTCTAAAGTTAAGATACGAATTCCTTCGTGCGCAGGATGTCAGTTTTCGAAAGTGAATCATTCATAAGAGAATCGTCTTGAATTGAAATGTGAATCAGCGCAATGCATTGCCGGATAAAGAAATCAATAGAACTATTTTCGAACAACATTTCAGCAGAACCTCCATTGCCAGATCTTTATACGAGGAAGGGTGAGTCGAATATGCAGGAGGGGTTGGGCTGTGTTGCCACCGAGCGGCACTTCTGTGGAAACAATGTGCTGAACGGCCAGGTGGCAAGGACCCCAGGGCGGGGGGTGGCTCAGTCGGTAGTGCGCCAGGCTCGTAATCTGTAGTTCCCAGGTTCGAGTCCCAGCTGGGTCAGCGTTGAGATTTATCTCCGCAAAAATTCCCCGCCTGCCCACGGTCAGTGGGGGACACCGATGGGCTTGGAAAGACCGCCGTCCGTCAGATGGGATGTTAAGCCGTGACCCCGTGTGCGGGAGAGCCATACCCTGTGCACGTTAAAGAACACGCTAGATGGCCTTGACGGGAGGCTACCATCTGTCTCCCAACAGCTGTTCCAGTGGGTCCCCTCCCCCAACCTTCTCTGAGCCTTCTAGGTCCATGTGACCTGGCAATTTAGCCCATGGTGTGCAAAAAAGTGCCGCTCAGAGGTAAAACAACCCAACCCAACGCAAGGACCCCAAAACCCAGAGAAGGTTTGGGAAGGGGGGGGGGGGGGGGGGGGCTCTAGACAGCTGGATAGGGGACGAAAGGAAACTTCCCAATAAGGCGATCCAGCGGGTTCTTTAATCCACACAGGACAAGATACTACTTTCCTGTATAAGGGTGTTCAGGAGGGAAAAAAAGAATGCACTTAAGAAAGCTTAGAAAAAACAGTAGAAATAGAGTCTAATTAAAAACAAACACATTTATGCTACAATTTTCATTAATAAGCGTAATTTTTAACTGTAAAAGAATACTCAGAGAAATAAACACAGCAGATAGCTGCCATGGAAAATTGACGTCATTTTAACACTGTTCAAAAAGGCATTACAAGACAGATGAAAATGAAATGAATTGCTATTTGCACAATATGAAATGTCCTCATTTCGCAACCACTTAATTTCACACTCTGAAACTATGCACAGTTTTTTCGTCGTTGAAGAAAATTTTTTAGAATACAATGATTGGAGAGAAAGAGACGATTCCTATTTAAAATACTCTTGTGAAATATTGTAGAAGCTGGATAATTTATGATGAAATCTATAAATCAATCAACACTGCCTTGTGGATTGATGGGTATTGTTGGATGAGCGTTGTCATGACCGACGAGTCCCAGCTGGGTCAGCGTTGAGATTTATCTCCGCAAAATTTCCCGCCCTGCCCACGGTCAGTAGGGGACACCGATGGGCTTGGAAAGGCCACCGTCCGTCGAATGGGACGTTAAGCCGTGGCCCCGTGTGCGGGAGAGACATACCCCGTGCACGTTAAAGAACACGTTGGATGGCCTTGACGGGAGGCTACCATCTGTCTCCCAACAGCTGTTCCATTGGGTCCCCTCCCCCAGCCATCTCTGAGCCTTCAGGGTCCATGTGACCTGGCCATTTAGCCCATAGTGTGCAAAAAAGTGCAGCTCAGAGGTAAAACAACCCAACCCAGATTTGCTGCGCTAAGTGATGTGCAGAAATATGTCCAACAATTCACGCATGAGAGTTGGGGAAGAAACACTATATGTTATACAGTATATATGTTATACACTATATGTTATATAGTATACACACTGTATGTATATACAGTTCATTCACACTATATACAATCACGTGCTGGGGATGCGCTCGACTCCGTAGGCCTTTGCTGCTGCAAACAATTATGCAATGAGGTGGAGAACCGCGCTTTGCAGATTCTCGCTTTACCGACCTCCAACTCGGCGAAAGGATATCCAACCTTTGCCTGCAACGTGGTTCACTAAGAACTGTATCAGATTCACCAAGAATCTTGATTCTCACATAGAATCGAACGGTGAGAGCAGAACTGTAAAATATTGAAGAAAAACCCGTAAGGAGAGGTCCTTACGGGTTTTTCTTTGAGTAAGAGCGGCGTCCCCCCTTGACGCGTGTCCAGAAGTCCTTCCCATCTGACGGCTACGCTCAAAACTCCTCTTTCCTTATTGGTCGGCTCCTCTCCCGCGCTGACACTCGCGCCTCAGGCTAGTTGTAAAAAGGCCATAAAAAGCTTCTCGGACACGTCAACCCACGCAGGTAGCCAGCTTAGACCCGAAAACAACATCTTATGAGTCACATCCCCACAATAACACTTCCAACAACACACTTAATAAATTAAAATATTTACAATAACAAAAATACAATAAAATGCAACAATAAATAAAAATAAATAATTTAGAGGGACACGAGGAGCGTGGCACGATTTCATTCTCCTGAAAATTTAAAGGTCAAAACACTTTTTGTTGTTGAAACGAGAGCGAGAAGATCGAAAGTTGATTCAAATGTAACAAGCAGTCTTCTGGGCTTTGGTGTACGTTACACTATTTACAGAGCCGGATTTAAACTCTATGAAGCCCTAGTCGCACATTAAATTCGAGGCCCTCTTGCTAAACATTTTGAGGCCCTAGTCGCACATTAAATTCGAGGCCCCCTTGCTAAACATTTTGAGGCCCTAGTCGCACATTAAATTCGAGGCCCTCTTGCTAAACATTTTGAGGCCCTAGTCGCACATTAAATCCGACGCCCCCTTGCTAAACATTTTGAGGCCCTAGTCGCACATTAAATTCGACGCCCCCTTGCTAAACATTTTGAGGCCCTAGTCGCACATTAAATTCGAGGCCCTCTTGCTAAACATTTTGAGGCCTTAGCCGCACATTAAATTCGAGGCCCCCTTGCTAAACATTTTGAGGCCCTAGACACACATTAGATTCGAGGCCCCTTACTTAGGTTTTTTGCAATATTTTTGGCCTTTGGTTCAAGCAAAATATTTAAAAAATTTTATTTAAAGAATTGCAGAAAAATAATCACAAAACTATAACTCAATCCAAGTAAAGAAAAGTATAGACATTACTAAGATTCATTAAAATATTTTTGGCATGAATTGCAGTTTGCTACCAATTTACAATATTGAACATTTCTTGATAACTTTTCGATCAAAAATCATCAAAGTGTTTCATTGCGAGCTTCCTCTTTGGCGAATCCTTCAATTAAATCATCACAATTTAAAGAATCTGTCAATTCACATTCAATAAACGTTAAAGATAAATTCCACATTTTGGTTTGCGCTAGTGAATGTCGTATTTAAAAACAAGCATTTTATTTTGCAACTATAACTAGGCGGTTTTTTGTATTGTTGTTTATGAGGAGTAAGGTTCTAAAATGTGGCTCCATAGAGAGTGAGGCCCCATAGAGAGTGAGGCCCCATAGAGAGTGAGGCCCCAGCCTGCACCTAATGCGCCTTATGGTAAATGCGGCCTTGACTATTTACACAAAATAAGATCGGATACTCTGAGTTAGTAATTCATTATAAATGCAATATTAGACGCAATCAGTTCCTGTCACAGCATTCAAAGGCAATTAGTAAAGTTCCACTTAATCAAGCTTAGTAATCTAGCAATGTAACCTTATACGAAAGCTCTGACATCACAGTAGTGTCAACATTTGAATGCTTACTTCATTTCTCGTGCCCAGTTCAAATGTTTGAAATGTTTCAATCAGATAGTGGCGCCCTCAGTGTTCATCTAGGGAACGAGTTTATCGAAAGCTAAGCGCATTTTCTCTACTTTATCTGGACTTAATTTTAAATGCAGAACAATGCATACAGTCGCTCATGGTTGATTGCAGAATTCAAAAAAAATATCTGGCAACGATTTCTGTTCTTTTGTTCTTTACGTGTCACGTGACACGAAGGTTGCTAGATCACTAATTTCTAAACAAAGTTGCCAGATTTTTTTCTGAATTCTGTAATCAACCATATTGTTCGGATATTTGTTTGAGCGACTGTACATGTCCAATCATTGTTATTTTCGACATGTGCAGGAAGTTTTACTGGGAGTCTGGATTGTATAGTTAGCAGTGTTCCGGAAGTCTTCTGGGCGATTAGACTTGTAAGAAAACGGCGTCTGTTAATGCAGAACAAAAGAAGAAATCGAACGAAGAGAAGACACGATTCTTACCTTTCCATTCAATAACTTTTTTTCTCCTATTTGACTAATTTTTTTTTAAAGTTAATGAATTTGTTGACGGAAGTTTTGTTGTCAGATTCAGCAGAAATTGAATTAAATAAACAAAAGAGTTTCACTAATGAGGCAAGATCCGTAACATTGTTTTAAATGTTTAAAAAGAATGGGATCCAAATAATCGAGTTCAGATAAGATCCATACAAAATTCCAAGTGTTGAGGGAAATAGAAGAGGAAGTGATTGGGGGGGGGGGGGCTTGTCTTTAATTTTAGGCAAAAATATAAATCACCTCTTCCTTAGGGGTGGGGGTGGCTCAGTCGGTAGCGCGCCAGGCTCGTAATCTGTAGTTCCCAGGTTCGAGTCCCAGCTGGGTCAGCGTTGAGATTTATCTCCGCAAAATTCCCCGCCCTGCTCACGGTCAGTAGGGGACACCGATGGGCTTGGAAAGGCCGCCGTCCGTCGGATGGGACGTTAAGCCGTGGCCCCGAGTGCGGGAGAGCCATACTCTGTGCACGTTAAAGAACACGCTGGATGGCCTTGACGGGAGGCTACCATCTGTCTCCCAACAGCTTGTTCCAGTGGGTCCCCTCCCCCAACCTTCTCTGAGCCTTCGGGGTCCATGTGACCTGGCCATTTAGCCCATGGTGTGCAAAAAGTGCCGCTCAGAGGTAAAACAACCCAACCCAAATCCTCTTCCTTATTGCGTGCACCGTCTTACAAATGAAATCCCCCAGAAGACTGCTAAATGAGCAATCCAGACTATTAGAAAAATTTCTTAATATCGAAATGAAGTCGTCTGACCAGCAAGTGAAAAGAAATAGATAAACCTCTTCTGATGTTGTAAATAAGATCCAAAATAGCCTTAATTTGAATTTATGCACATTTTTTCTTAACAAGACAATGAACAACAAACTTAATAACTTTTAACTTAAAAAGGCATGTTCTATAGTCATATAATATCTGACTATTATAGCACGTGTCGAAAAGAATAACTGAAAAGTGAAATAATAGATTAAGCTGTGAGGTAAGAGCATGAGCGTTGACAGGGGTGGGAAGGCAAAAGGGGAAGTTGCCATCCCATCCCTGCAAAATTTGATCGGAAAAAGTAATGTTTTCTTTCTTAACGAAATGTAATCTTCATTTATTTTTTTTCGTTTTCATTTGTTTACGGAAGCATATCATTTTTATTAATTAATACGAAAAAAGATTTTAACATGTGCAGTCGCTCAAAAAAGTATCCGAATACTAGCAAATAAAAGTTAGTTTTAAATTTTAAATTTTTAGAAAGTGTCCGAAACTAGTGTTTGGATACTTTTTAGAGTGACTGTATTTTCAATAACAAGTTTCCATTTCTCCGTTTCGTTTTTGGGCATCTTTAATTGTATGATGATAATGATGATGATAAAAAATGATAGAAATATTAATTTGTGTCTTTGCCCCCCCCCTGAAATAATCTCCCTCCCCCTCCCATCCCTTGAAAAATTTTCTGTCTATGCCCATGCATAATAACACTAATCCTTCAAGTAACAATTAAGATCCATTGAGTTATGCAAGGTGAAGATCCCTGACCTCCTCGATCTTGTTGCCACTTGATAACTACGATCTTAAACAAATTGAAGAGATTCCCTCCATCCCTGATGGGGCGGGGGTGGCTCAATCGGTAGCGCGCCAGGCTCATAATCTGTAGTTCCCAGGTTCGAGTCCCAGCTGGGCCAGCGTTGAGATTTATCTCCTCAAAATTCCCCGCCTTGCCCACGGTCAGTAGGGGACACCGATGGGCTTGGAAAGGCCGCGTCCGTCGGATGGGACGTTAAGCCGTGGCGCCGTGTGCGGGAGAGCCACACCCTGTGCACGTTAAAGAACACGCTGGATGGCCTTGACGAGAGGCTACCATCTGTCTCCCAACAGCTGTTCCAATGAGTCCCCTCCCACAACCTTCTCTGAGCCTTCGGGGTCCATGTGACCTGGCCATTTAGCCCAAGGTGTGCAAAAAAAGTGCCGCTCAGAGGTAAAACAACCCAACGTTAAAGAACACTCTGGATGGCCTTGACGGGAGGCTACCATCTGTCTCCCAACAGCTGTTCCAGTGAGTCCCCTCCCCCAACCTTCTCTGAGCCTTCGGGGTCCATGTGACCTGGCCATTTAGCCCATAGTGTGCAAAAAAGTGACGCTCAGAAGTAAAACAACCCAAACAACCCTCCATCCCTGATGCAAATATCGCTCCTAGTTGATGGAGAGTGAAATTGAATTGCTCCATGAAACAGTTCATAAAACAAATCGCTTCATCCTTGTTACAAAAGTCTTCAGACATTTCATTTCATCCAATGAGGTAATGAGTAAAGCGCCTGCTTTAAAAAAAAAAAGAAATTTAATTAAAGCAATTTTTTGGATGTCATCGTTAATGGTGTCAATTCTTCCCCCGAGATACTCTGCGCTGCAATTCATTTATCGATTCGCTGAACCGTAGCCAGTTAGAGTAATGGCTACGCTAATTGCCCGTCAGATTAAAGGTGATCCAGTCTGGACACGGTAAACATTAGCACTTGTTTAGGCGCTTCGGTGTAACATCACGTGCGATAAGATTAATTATGGAAAAGTTCGCTGTTGGTTGCCACGTCTTATGACGTTAAGGACAACAGAGAGATTTTAAATATTAACTCTTTTCTCTTTCATCTTTATGAGGTAGAGTTGTTTCACTGTCTTGTTTAGGGGCGGGGGTGGCTCAGTTGGTAGCGCGCCAGGCTCGTAATCTGTAGTTCCCAGGTTCGAGTCCCAGCTGGGTCAGCGTTGAGATTTATCTCCGCAAAATTCCCCGCCCTGCCCACGGTCAGTAGGGGACACCGATGGGCTTGGAAAGGTCGCCGTCCGTCGGATGGGACGTTAAGCCGTGGCCAAGTGTGTGGGAGATCCATACCCTGTGGACGTTAAAGAACACGCTGGATGGCCTTGACGGGAGGCTACCATCTGTCTCCCAACAGCTGTTCCAGTGGGTCCCCTCCCCCAACCTTCTCTGAGCCTTCGGGGTCCATGTGATCTTCGTGTCACGTGACACAGCCTTGCAGCTGTGCAATGGATCCTCGTCCTCAGTCACCTTCCTGGATCAATCAATTAAAAATCAGGTGGATTCCTGATAGCAAGAATATTTAATTTGAGATATGATCAATCAATCAATCAATCAATCAATCAGTCATCTTCGAGCTTCAAAACTGACCCTTTGATTGGACCATACACCCAGAAATGGAAAACCAGTGAAATGAATAACCGAGAAATTTCGAATGAGACGGGGAGACATCTTTGAGTCTAATGAGAGGTTTTGTGACGTCTTGTGTCTGATTTTCGAGGAATCATTTAGAAAATATAGGAAAATATAGGGGGAGGGGTAAAATCTGTCCCCTTGGATACGCCACTGTATGTAACTATTTGAATGCAGCATCTCGTGGCAGATGATCTTCAGAGATGAACCGATTCCATGACAACCACGATCTTCGTGGACATCATCACATTTGATTCGTTTATAGCTCGCTCTCAAAAAAAAAAAACCAAGTCCATGTTTTCAGAGATAAAAAATATTTCTGTGTCATATAGTTATCAATAATTGCTACTTGTTTGCATTTTCCAAACGATCCATTAATTCGAATTTCCCCTGTTAGAGGGTGCTAAAGGCGAAAAATAAAAACAATTCTCTTTGAAAAGGATATAAAAATATTTGCCAGGGGCAATGTTATTTTTCTAGTTTTGTAAAGAAACTACTGTGCAAAATGGTTGCTTAAACTCTGCATATGAGATCGTATTTCCTGTTTTACACCTTTCGTTATAATTTGCTGGTGATCGTATTCCAATTGCTCACGATTCGAAAGCTAAGAGTTTGGTATTGAGAGAAATTTCCCCGAAAACAGAAACAGATTAAAGAACAGAACCCCCCCCCCCATCCCATCTTGCTGATTTAGCAATTCTTTTCCTCATCTCCTTTTCTTATTTGTGGAGCATAGTAAGAAAGATGCACTCTCTCATATGGAAAAAAAATCCTACTTCATCGGAATCCTCCGTAAGAAAGATGCACTCTCTCATATGGAAAAAAAAGCCTACTTCATCGGAATCCTCCGTAAGAAAGATGCACTCTCTCATATGGAAAAAAAAGCCTACTTCATCGGAATCCTCCGTAAGAAAGATGCACTCTCTCATATGGAAAAAAAAGCCTACTTCATCGGAATCCTCCGTAAGAAAGATGCACTCTCTCATATGGAAAAAAAAAGCCTACTTCATCGGAATCCTCCGTAAGAAAGATGCACTCTCTCATATGGAAAAAAAAACCTACTTCATCGGAATCCTCCGTAAGAAAGATGCACTCTCTCATATGGAAAAAAAAGCCTACTTCATCGGAATCCTCCGTAAGAAAGATGCACTCTCTCATATGGAAAAAAAAACCTACTTCATCGGAATCCTCCGTAAGAAAGATGCACTCTCTCATATGGAAAAAAAAACCTACTTCATCGGAATCCTCCGTAAGAAAGATGCACTCTCTCATATGGAAAAAAAAACCTACTTCATCGGAATCCTCCGTAAGAAAGATGCACTCTCTCATATGGAAAAAAAAGCCTACTTCATCGGAATCCTCCGTAAGAAAGATGCACTCTCTCGTATGGAAAAAAAAGCCTACTTCATCGGAATCCTCCGTAAGAAAGATGCACTCTCTCGTATGGAAAAAAAAAGCCTACTTCATCGGAATCCTCCGTAAGAAAGATGCACTCTCTCATATGGAAAAAAAAGCCTACTTCATCGGAATCCTCCGTAAGAAAGATGCACTCTCTCATATGGAAAAAAAAGCCTACTTCATTGGAATCCTCCGTAAGAAAGATGCACTCTCTCATATGGAAAAAAAAGCCTACTTCATCGGAATCCTCCGTAAGAAAGATGCACTCTCTCATATGAAAAAAAAGCCTACTTCATCGGAATCCTCCGTAAGAAAGATGCACTCTCTCATATGGAAAAAAAAGCCTACTTCATCGGAATCCTCCGTAAGAAAGATGCACTCTCTCATATGGAAAAAAAAACCTACTTCATCGGAATCCTCCGTAAGAAAGGCACTCTCTCATATGGAAAAAAAAGCCTACTTCATCGGAATCCTCCGTAAGAAAGATGCACTCTCTCATATGGAAAAAAAGCCTACTTCATCGGAATCCTCCGTAAGAAAGATGCACCCTCTCATATGAAAAAAAAGCCTACTTCATCGGAATCCTCCGTAAGAAAGATGCACTCTCTCATATGGAAAAAAAAAGCCTACTTCATCGGAATCCTCCGTAAGAAAGATGCACTCTCTCATATGGAAAAAAAAACCTACTTCATCGGAATCCTCCGTAAGAAAGATGCACTCTCTCATATGGAAAAAAAAGCCTACTTCATCGGAATCCTCCGTAAGAAAGATGCACTCTCTCATATGGAAAAAAAAACCTACTTCATCGGAATCCTCCGTAAGAAAGATGCACTCTCTCATATGGAAAAAAAAAGCCTACTTCATCGGAATCCTCCGTAAGAAAGATGCACTCTCTCATATGGAAAAAAAAAGCCTACTTCATCGGAATCCTCCGTAAGAAAGATGCACTCTCTCATATGGAAAAAAAAGCCTACTTCATCGGAATCCTCCGTAAGAAAGATGCACTCTCTCATATGGAAAAAAAGCCTACTTCATCGGAATCCTCCGTAAGAAAGATGCACTCTCTCATATGGAAAAAAAAGCCTACTTCATCGGAATCCTCCGTAAGAAAGATGCACTCTCTCATATGAAAAAAAAGCCTACTTCATCGGAATCCTCCGTAAGAAAGATGCACTCTCTCATATGGAAAAAAAAGCCTACTTCATCGGAATCCTCCGTAAGAAAGATGCACTCTCTCATATGGAAAAAAAAACCTACTTCATCGGAATCCTCCGTAAGAAAGATGCACTCTCTCATATGGAAAAAAAAGCCTACTTCATCGGAATCCTCCGTAAGAAAGATGCACTCTCTCATATGGAAAAAAAAAACCTACTTCATCGGAATCCTCCGTAAGAAAGATGCACTCTCTCATATGGAAAAAAAAGCCTACTTCATCGGAATCCTCCGTAAGAAAGATGCACTCTCTCATATGGAAAAAAAAAGCCTACTTCATCGGAATCCTCCGTAAGAAAGATGCACTCTCTCATATGGAAAAAAAAGCCTACTTCATCGGAATCCTCCGTAAGAAAGATGCACTCTCTCATATGGAAAAAAAAGCCTACTTCATCGGAATCCTCCGTAAGAAAGATGCACTCTCTCATATGGAAAAAAAAAGCCTACTTCATCGGAATCCTCCGTAAGAAAGATGCACTCTCTCATATGGAAAAAAAAACCTACTTCATCGGAATCCTCCGTAAGAAAGATGCACTCTCTCATATGGAAAAAAAAGCCTACTTCATCGGAATCCTCCGTAAGAAAGATGCACTCTCTCGTATGGAAAAAAAAAAACCTACTTCATCGGAATCCTCCGTAAGAAAGATGCACTCTCTCATATGGAAAAAAAAACCTACTTCATCGGAATCCTCCGTAAGAAAGATGCACTCTCTCATATGGAAAAAAAAGCCTACTTCATCGGAATCCTCCGTAAGAAAGATGCACTCTCTCATATGGAAAAAAAAAGCCTACTTCATCGGAATCCTCCGTAAGAAAGATGCACTCTCTCATATGGAAAAAAAAAGCCTACTTCATCGGAATCCTCCGTAAGAAAGATGCACTCTCTCATATGGAAAAAAAAGCCTACTTCATCGGAATCCTCCGTAAGAAAGATGCACTCTCTCATATGGAAAAAAAGCCTACTTCATCGGAATCCTCCGTAAGAAAGATGCACTCTCTCATATGGAAAAAAAAGCCTACTTCATCGGAATCCTCCGTAAGAAAGATGCACTCTCTCATATGAAAAAAAAGCCTACTTCATCGGAATCCTCCGTAAGAAAGATGCACTCTCTCATATGGAAAAAAAAGCCTACTTCATCGGAATCCTCCGTAAGAAAGATGCACTCTCTCATATGGAAAAAAAAACCTACTTCATCGGAATCCTCCGTAAGAAAGATGCACTCTCTCATATGGAAAAAAAAGCCTACTTCATCGGAATCCTCCGTAAGAAAGATGCACTCTCTCATATGGAAAAAAAAAACCTACTTCATCGGAATCCTCCGTAAGAAAGATGCACTCTCTCATATGGAAAAAAAAGCCTACTTCATCGGAATCCTCCGTAAGAAAGATGCACTCTCTCATATGGAAAAAAAAAGCCTACTTCATCGGAATCCTCCGTAAGAAAGATGCACTCTCTCATATGGAAAAAAAACCCTACTTCATCGGAATCCTCCGTAAGAAAGATGCACTCTCTCATATGGAAAAAAAAGCCTACTTCATCGGAATCCTCCGTAAGAAAGATGCACTCTCTCATATGGAAAAAAAAAGCCTACTTCATCGGAATCCTCCGTAAGAAAGATGCACTCTCTCATATGGAAAAAAAAACCTACTTCATCGGAATCCTCCGTAAGAAAGATGCACTCTCTCATATGGAAAAAAAAGCCTACTTCATCGGAATCCTCCGTAAGAAAGATGCACTCTCTCATATGGAAAAAAAAAAACCTACTTCATCGGAATCCTCCGTAAGAAAGATGCACTCTCTCATATGGAAAAAAAAACCTACTTCATCGGAATCCTCCGTAAGAAAGATGCACTCTCTCATATGGAAAAAAAAGCCTACTTCATCGGAATCCTCCGTAAGAAAGATGCACTCTCTCATATGGAAAAAAAAACCTACTTCATCGGAATCCTCCGTAAGAAAGATGCACTCTCTCATATGGAAAAAAAAGCCTACTTCATCGGAATCCTCCGTAAGAAAGATGCACTCTCTCGTATGGAAAAAAAAGCCTACTTCATCGGAATCCTCCGTAAGAAAGATGCACTCTCTCATATGGAAAAAAAAGCCTACTTCATCGGAATCCTCCGTAAGAAAGATGCACTCTCTCATATGGGAAAAAAAAGCCTACTTCATCGGAATCCTCCGTAAGAAAGATGCACTCTCTCATATGGAAAAAAAAAGCCTACTTCATCGGAATCCTCCGTAAGAAAGATGCACTCTCTCATATGGAAAAAAAAGCCTACTTCATCGGAATCCTCCGTAAGAAAGATGCACTCTCTCATATGGAAAAAAAGCCTACTTCATCGGAATCCTCCGTAAGAAAGATGCACTCTCTCATATGGAAAAAAAAGCCTACTTCATCGGAATCCTCCGTAAGAAAGATGCACTCTCTCATATGGAAAAAAAAGCCTACTTCATCGGAATCCTCCGTAAGAAAGGTGCACTCTCTCATATGGAAAAAAAAAGCCTACTTCATCGGAATCCTCCGTAAGAACGCGAATTCTTCACTTTTTGTTGAAACAAATACCTTTGGGTCAAAAAAAGGGAAACAACAACAAAACACCTGATCTTTCTTGGTAGGAGTTTTCGTCGCATCTCTTCTCTCGCGAGAACAAATGACTCCCTCATCAGGTAAGGCCTGTCTGCTGATTGTTTGTTTGATTGATGGAATCCGGGACACCAGGCTTCTGAAGAATCGGAAATGTCTGCATCACGGACCGTTGGATCGTTTCCAGTTAACTGCGCAACACCACCGCACGAAACGCGACTGCATAAAAGAAAAGAGTTGCCTTTCGTAACATGTCACGGTCACGTGGTAAGGGGTGACAAATGTTTCGGCTGCGGATACCTCTTCGGAGCGCTGTGTCATCACCTGTCATCACTCCCCATCATCGTCAGAGGTTATGGATGAAAGATTTCAATCGAGAGGACCTCGATGGCAACAAGGTGGTGATTCTTTTTTTTTTCACATTGATGCCCCACGCGAAATGATTTCGATGCGAGTTGGTCGTTTTGCAAATCATCAGTTCTCTTTAAATGAGTGGATCATTAAAGAGATTAAACCTCGCACAAATGTTGATTTATTAATGCAAATACATTTGAATTCCTGTAGTTCTCTTATAGAGTCCGGAAACATTCGTGGTTCATAAAATGTTTTAAAAATCGGGAAATTTTCGGAAAAAGAATTTCATTGGGAAAAATTTCTGTGAGATTGATGAATTTGCTGAAACGTTACATCGGTTTCAGTCCGACCTTTTGCATCTCGCTGAATCACATACACTATATGACCAAAAGTTAATGAACATTTTCATGTTATGCGAATTGGATTGGATTGTTTTACCTCTGAGCGGCACTTTTTTGCACACCATGGACTAAATGGCCAGGTCACATGGACCCCAAAGGCTCAGAGAAGGTTGGGGGAGGGGACCCACTGGAACAGCTGTTGGGAGACAGATGGTAGCCTCCCGTCAAGGCCATCCAGCGTGTTCTTTAACGTGCACAGGGTATGGCTCTCCCGCACACGGGGCCACGGTTTAACGTACCATTCGACGGACGGCGGCCTTTCCAAGCCCATCGGTGTTCCCTACTGACGTGGGCAGGGCGGGAAAATTTTGCGGAGATAAATCTCATCTCTGACCCAGCTGGGACTCGAACCTGGGAACTACAGATTACGACATGTTATGCGAATGGAAATCCAATTTCCACATTGGCGTTTTCCATTTACCTAACTTGGAAGTGTTCGGGAGACTTTTGGTCATAGAGTGTATTTGTTTATGAACTCTCAGAGGCAAGCTCCGTTACTTCAGATACTTCACGTGCAGTATTAAGAGTTTATTTACACTTAATATTATCTCAGCACTTTACCTGCATGTACGTATATCAAAACAATCGAGTGTTTTCCATATTTTATTTCCTGTCAGCACTTTAGATACATTTCACAGTAAGTAAAATATTTCTATTTGCAAATGCTTATTAAGCATAAAAATCTTTTAGTATTTGCTGAACGTATTTACAGTCGCTCAAAAAAGTATCCGAACACCATGGTTGATTACAGAATTCAGAAAAAAATATCTGGCAACGTTTTTTCTAGAAATCAGTGGTCTGGCAACCTTCGTGTCACGTGATTACAGAATTCAGGAAAAATATCTGGAGCGTGTACAGCAACTGTACACGCTCCAGTTACCGTTCACAGCAAACTGGAGCGTGTGCAGTTACTGCACACGCTCCAGTTTGCTGTGAACGGTAACTGCACACGCTCAATATTTCCGTGAGTGAGCCCACACGATCTAGTATCAAAATAATATGACCACCTACAGTCGCTCAAAAAAGTATCCGAACACCATGGTTGATTAAAGAATTCAGAAAAAAATATCTGGCAACGATTTTTTTAGAAATTAGTGGTCTGGCAACCTTCGTGTCACGTGACACGAAGGTAATCAACCATAGTGTTCGGATACTTTTTTGAGCGACTGTAATTCTGCACTAACCAATAAGTTCATGTAATAGTTTCATGTAAACTGAGACTACCACACAATAGTTTCATGTAAACTGAGACTACCACACAATAGTTTCATGTAACTGAGACTACCACACAATAGTTTCATGTAAACTGAGACTACCACACAATAGTTTCATGTAAACTGAGACTACCACACAATAGTTTCATGTAAACTGAGACTACCACACAATAGTTTCATGTAAACTGAGACTACCACACAATAGTTTCATGTAAACTGAGACTACCGCACAATAGTTTCATGTAAACTGAGACTACCACACAATAGTTTCATGTAAACTGAGACTACCACACAATAGTTTCATGTAAACTGAGACTACCACACAATAGTTTCATGTAAACTGAGACTACCACACAATAGTTTCATGTAAACTGAGACTACCACACAATAGTTTCATGTAAACTGAGACTACCACACAATAGTTTCATGTAACTGAGACTACCACAATCTCAGTTACATGAAACTATTGTGTGGTTTCATTATTGTGTAGTTTATGCAATTACAAAAGAATCCTGACCCACTGGAACGGCTGTTGGGAGACGGATGGTAGCCTCCCGTCAAGGCTCTCCGTCATACGTTCAGCAAATACTAAAAGTTAAAATAGTTTCATGTAAACTGAGACTACCACACAAACAAGGAAACGGATGTTACAATCTTGTCAATCGTAAAACAGACATTACTCATGACCGATATATAAGGAAATATTTCGAATAGAATGGAACTTTGACACAGAATGTTAAGGTAATTTTTGTTTTGCAATGCCATAACAATTTGAGAAAGAGTTTATGTAATTAGAAAAGAATCCTGAATCGTCTGATGTGATCAAACCTGGAAGATGAGGGAAGAACGAATTTCTTCTTCCTCTGGGCGTTGCCAGAGTTCATTCTGCCTCCCAGAGTCAATTAGCGGTCGCATTTATTTATCTGTCGTTGGAGGACAACGCACGAGTAATTAAATTACGTTCTTCGCTGTCCCCTTTATAGCCAGCTAGGGAATGTCTCTGCAGATGCAAATGGAGGACCTTCAATCACCGAGAAAGTCACGCGACGAGGAGTATCCTCCTCCTTATGCGAGGGACTATATAGAGGACTTGGATAATTATCAGATAAGTTCTGTAAGAGATGTTTTTTAAAGCTTGAAATAATTTACAGTTCTTGTACCACTCCGATTTTTAGGAGATTAAAAGCAAGTGTTTGAATTCCCTTTTTTTTTTACAGTCTAGCAAAGTTGGTTCGGTTGCTTAGAGAAATAATTCTCTGGAGAATTTAACTCTGAGTGGATAAGACAAATTAAGACTATGATTTGTTTCCTGAAGTTAATTTAAATGTTAACAATTCTTTCCGCCTCCAGATATTTTATTCTTAACGTACTTTTTATTTAGTTTCCCTATTCATGTTTTAGATCTTAAAGTACCTGAGTGAAAAATAAGAAATACAAGTTCACACGCTGTCCTATCAAAATGTTAGAAAATTTCGATGTCACTTAAAGGGAAATCTAACTCTATAACTTCTGAAACTTTTTCCGGGGCGGGGGTGGCTCAGTCGGTAGCGCGCCAGGCTCGTAATCTGTAGTTCCCAGGTTCGAGTCCCAGCTGGGTCAGCGTTGAAATTTATCTCCGCAAAATTCCCCGCCTTGCCCACGGTCAGTAGGGGACACCGATGGGCTTGGCAAAGGCCGTCGTCCGTCGGATGGGACGTTAAGCCGTGGCCCCGTGTGCGGGAGATACATATCCTGTGCACGTTAAAGAACACGCTGGATGGCCTTGACGGGAGGCTACCATCTGTCTCCCAACAGCTGTTCCAGTGGGTCCCCTCTCCCAACCTTCTCTGAGCCTTCGGGGTCCATGTGACCTGGCCCTTTAGCCCATGGTGTGCAAAAAAGTGCCGCTCAGAGGTAAAACAACCCAACCTGAAACTTTTTCCATTTAATGGAGAAATGGGACTGGAGATAAAGATTAATCAAATCTATTTCGTTTTGGTTTGGTTTGTTTTACCTCTGAGCATCACTTTTTTGCACACAATAGGCTAAATGGCCAGGTCACATGGACCCCGAAGGCTCAGAGAAGGTTGGGGGAGGGGACCCACTGGAACGGCTGTTGGGAGACAGATGGTAGCCTCCCGTCAAGGCCATCCAGCGTGTTCTTTAACGTTGGGTTGTTTTACCTCTTAGCGGCACTTTTTTGCACACCATGGGTTAAATGGCCAGGTCACATGGACCCCGAAGGCTCAGAGAAGGTTGGGGGAGGGGACCCACTGGAACGGCTGTTGGGAGACAGATGGTAGCCTCCCGTCAAGGCCATCCAGCGTGTTCTTTAACGTTGGGTTGTTTTACCTCTTAGCGGCACTTTTTTGCACACCATGGGTTAAATGGCCAGGTCACATGGACCCCGAAGGCTCAGAGAAGGTTGGGGGAGGGGACCCACTGGAACGGCTGTTGGGAGACAGATGGTAGCCTCCCGTCAAGGCCATCCAGCGTGTTCTTTAACGTTGGGTTGTTTTACCTCTTAGCGGCACTTTTTTGCACACCATGGGTTAAATGGCCAGGTCACATGGACCCCGAAGGCTCAGAGAAGGTTGGGGGAGGGGACCCACTGGAACGGCTGTTGGGAGACAGATGGTAGCCTCCCGTCAAGGCCATCCAGCGTGTTCTTTAACGTTGGGTTGTTTTACCTCTGAGCGGCACTTTTTTCCACACCATGGGCTAAATGGCCAGGTCACATGGATCCCGAAGGCTCAGAGAAAGTTGAGGGAGGAGACCCACTGGAACGGCTATTGGGAGACAGATGGTAGCCTCCCGTCAAGGCCATCCAGCGTGTTCTTTAACGTTGGGTTGTTTTACCTCTGAGCGGCACTTTTCTGCACACCATGGGCTAAATGGCCAGGTCACATGGACCCCGAAGGCTCAGAGAAAGTTGAGGGAGGAGACCCACTGGAACGGCTGTTGGGAGACAGATGGTAGCCTCCCGTCAAGGCCATCCAGCGTCAAGGCCATCCAGAAAAAATATCAGCGTGTTCTTTAACATGCACAGGAAACATTTCAGTTTCCATAAACTCTTTAAATTTTGAAGGAATATTATTGCAAATCGAGATTTGAAATGATTTTATTATGATCTTTATCTTTAATCACATTTTTCCGCTAAATGCATATTTTATAGTCATAAATCTTCGGAATTAAATTACCATTAATATAACATGGAAAATCTCTAATATTTTCGTAGGGCAGCATACAAGCACGCTAACATGGGTATAGGGATATCCACAGGGATAGCTTCAAAAAATGAATGTTAAATAAAAATAATTAAAATAAATACATAAAAAATTACTCATCAAGAAACTATCACAGAGGTCATGGAGTCAGTTTACCAAGCCATAGAAAAGATCTCCGAGGAAGATGCGACCTTAGCAAAATGACTACAACGTGGAAAAAATCTTTCTTTATCTGGTATTCGAGCTTAGATCTCTTTGATCTAGTGTCATGTATGCTAATTACTTTGCCACTACTAAAAGAATTGCCAGGCTCGTAATCTGCAGTTCCTAAGTTCGAGTCCCAGCTGGGTCAGCGTTGAGATTGATCTCCGCAAAATTCCTCGCCCTGCCCACGGTCAGTAAGGGACACCGATAGGCTTGGAAAGGCCGCCGTCCTTCGGATGGGACGTTAAGCCGTGGCCCCGTGTGCGGGAGAGCCATACCCTGTGCACGTTAAAGAACACGCTGGATGGCCTTGACGGGAGGCTACCATCTGTCTCCCAACAGCTGTTCCAGTGGGTCCCCTCCCCCAACCTTCTCTGAGCCTTCGGGGTCCATGTGACCTGGCCATTTAGCCCATGGTGTGCAAAAAAGTGCCGCTCAGAGGCAAAACAAACCAACCTGGCCATTTAGCCCGTTGTGTGCAAAAAAGTGCCGCTCAGAGGTAAAACAACTCAACACAACACAACTAAAAGAATTCCTTATATCTGCTTCTTTAGAATAATTCATCTTTGAAGGTTTCAATCCTAGGGAGACAGCGACATATATATATATTCATAATAAAAAGAGGCCTCTCTTAGTTTCATTAAAAAACATTTCTGATCAACGTCCAGGTTGGAATTTTACATCCTAGATTTAAAGCACTATGAGTAGCTTCTGCTGTAAAGTATTGACGAAAATAAAAGCACAGAGAACCGAGGAATTAATTCTGCTGCGTCTGAGGAAAAGTATAAAATTGTAATTCTTGTTTTCAGTTCGCTGTTTTGCTTTTTCTGCTTCTCAAGGATAAGCTTCAAATGCTGAGGCAAAAGTGGAACTATAGCAAAAGAAAAAACATCCAAGATACCTTTATGAGAGTTGCACATGGTTTATATAAAGACTTGGAGAAAACATTTCTTCGTAGACTTTTTCTTCGAATCTATCCTCTTAACATCCTCTAATCCGATTTGTCCGAGTCTCAAGGTCCGCTCTTCAACGACGAGAGCAGACCGCCACTGCTTCGAGAGCAATGTAACGCTCTCAACTCTGCACAGGGAACTGATGAAATAGTGCAATCCCTGCAGCGCTTTGAAAGTGCGGCCGTACAGAAAATAGTTTCAGCTATTTGGCGTTGTTAACGTTTCAAAATTATTCAGATTCTTAAAGCAAAAAATCTTCACCAACAGCTGAGCTAGCCTCGCAGCAAATTGTAGCGTGTGCAGTCATTATACACACTCCAGTATAAGAGGTGATCCTTTTACAGGGGACGTACCTTTTGCTCGAAAAAATGCAAATATGATTAGTTCATGAGTTGTGCTGGGAGAATATGGAATGCTCTTACCATTGATATTCACTTCTACAAATATTGGCGTTTCCTGTTTAAAAGGGGCGGGGGTGGCTCAGTCGGTAGCGCGCCAGGCTCGTAATCTGTAGTTCCCAGGTTCGAGTCCCAGCTGGGTCAGCGTTGAGATTTATCTCCGCAAAATTCCCGCCCTGCCCACGATCGGTAGGGAACACCGATGGGCTTGGAAAGGCCGCCGTCCGTCGGATGGGACGTTAAGCCGTGACTCCGTGTGCGGGAGAGTCATACCCTGTGCACGTTAAAGAACACGCTGGATGGCCTTGACGGGAGGCTACCATCTGTCTCCCAACAGCTGTTCCAGTGGGTCCCCTCCCCCAACCTTCTCTGAGCCTTCGGGGTCCATGTGACCTGGCCATTTAGCCCATGGTGTGCAAAAAATTGCCGCTCAGAGGTAAAACAACCCAACCCACTTTAAGACGAAAACATTTATCACCTCTTCTAAAATGATTTAAATTTTTATATACTTATCATATTCGGTTTCAGTGTACAGATGGTAGCTTTCCGTTCATTCTTGTACAGTCGCTCAAAAAAGTATCCGAACACTATGGTTGATTACAGAATTCAGAAAAAATATCTGGCGATGATTTTTTCAGAAATTAGTGATCTGGCAACCTTCGTGTCACGTGACACGAAAACATTTTCGTTACCAGATATTTTTTCTGA
The DNA here is from genome assembly GCA_038380435.1 of Ryuthela nishihirai. NCBI lineage: Eukaryota > Metazoa > Arthropoda > Arachnida > Araneae > Heptathelidae > Ryuthela > Ryuthela nishihirai. The sequence continues at coordinate 61,921,334 of JAWZYU010000030.1, forward strand.
ATTCTGTAACCAACCATAGTGTTCGGATACTTTTTTGAGCGACTGTAGGTGGTCATATTATTTTGATACTAGATCGTGTGGGCTCACTCACGGAAATATTGAGCGTGTGCAGTTACCGTTCACAGCAAACTGGAGCGTACTGGAGCGTGTACAGTTGCTGTACACGCTCCAGACATTTTTCCTGAATTCTGTAATCACGTGACACGAAGGTTACCAGATCACTAATTTCTAAAAAAAAATCTTTGCTAGATATTTTTTCTGAATTCAGTAAACAACCATAGTGTTCGGATACTTTTTTGAGAGATTGTAACAATAACAACAATATTCCTGACTCAAGAAGATGACAACTAGGAGTAAGATCATGAACGCCATCTAACAATCTAAACTTTATCTTACACCCGAACAGAATTAGACCAGATGTTTTGAGTAGCTATTTATATCTCGTTTGTTCTTCCGTCTTGCTTTTCTTTCCACTGAATCAACGACAGCCCCTTTCTTTGCGTTGATGATATTGGGAACGATCCTTAAGAAAGAGTAACAAGATGCTGTTGTTGTTGTAAGTAACTTTCGATATAAGAAGAAAAGGAACACCAGAAAGTCCTTCTTTATTTTCTGGACTAGCAGAGATATAAAAGGAAACTCTGATCCGTTGATGTTCTTTTGAGCAACAGCATCCATGAAGTGTTCCTCTTCAGCGATGCAACGCAAAGGGACTCCTCTAATGCATCGGAAGGAGAGGCATCAGAGGAGTTTCTTCCTTGCTCAGAGAATTGCTGAGGTGGAGGATTTTTTTTTTCGCCCTCTGGCATATCAATTAAGCCAGTGGAGGAAGCGACTCTGAAAAAACTCTGTTGATCAATAAAGCAAGGATGCGGAAAGACAAGAGTTTTCTTTTAGGATTCAGGACATCAAAGATAACAAGAACGAATCCCTTTAGTGTTTAATCAAGCAGAAAACCTGAGGCATCCTATTGGCTATGGATGCAGGAAGAATGAGGACCTCCATGTTAAGTCAGTGGAAAGTCACATACAGTCGCTCAAAAAAGTATCAAAAAAGTATACTTTTTTGAGCGACTGTACAAAAGTATATTTTAAAGAATTTGGAAACAGTTTGTTGCGACTTGCAAAGGGGCGGGGGTGGCTCAGTCGGTAGCGCGCCAGGCTCGTAATCTGTAGTTCACAGGTTCGAGTCCCAGCTGGGTCAGCGTTGAGATTTATCTCCGCAAAATTCCTCGCCCTGCCCACGGTCAGTAGGGGACACCGATGGGCTTGGAAAGGCCGCCGTCCGTCGGATGGGACGTTAAGCCGTGGCACCGTGTGCGGGAGAGCCATACCCTGTGCACGTTAAAGAACCCGCTGGATGGCCTTGACGGGAGGCTACCATCTGTCTCCCAACAGCTGTTCCAGTGGGTCCCCTCTCCCAACCTTCTCTGAGCCTTCTGGATCCTTGTGACCTGGCCATTTAGCCCATGGTGTGCAAAAAAGTGCCGCTCAGAGGTAAAACAATCCAATCCAACTCCTTGCAAGAGCGCGAAGCTTAAAGAAACAATTTGAATCAAAAAACTTAAGCAAAATAATTGAAATAGAGAATTCATTCATTGTCATAAATAGACTCAACTTGATAGCTGCAATGTGACGTGGAATAAAAGAAGGAAAAAAAAACCGACATCATCAGGAAAGTAGAACGAAAGAGAAAATGCATTATACCTTCGTTTTTTACAACGCTTGTAATATATAAAGGGTGCGTTTGAATTTGAACGAAATTTTTCACTCGATAAAAACGCCATTCTTGGGTTTTAATATCTGTAGAAAAGTGGGCAAGCTGCATTTAAAAAAAGTAATATACTGCTCACAAAAATTAGGGCATATTTCAAAATGAATATGAAGCGATAATATATCCCCTAATTTTTGTGAGCAGTATAGAAATAGGATACTACAAAAAGGAGACTTTCCGATGGCTCAGCTAGAGTGAAAAGCGATCTAGGTTCGATTCCCGTGTAAAGTATGGATGATCCTTTTCTCTGTTGTCTTTCTGGTGAGGCCTTACTGTCATGATCAGATGACCTTTCCCGTGCCAAACAGTTCACCATCCGCAGAGTATTGACCAATAACATGCAGGTCGCTTGGAAGAAAGGTGAGAAGGAAACTGCAAGCATCGTTAGAAAGGACTCCTGTGCCTAAGGGGGTCAGTCCCCGAGACGCGGACAGTTGGGAGCGCCGCATCACGGCTGCTTGGCAGTGGCTAACAGAGGTCACGTGAGCGGAAGTTGTTTTGGGTTGTTTTACCTCTGAGCGGCACTTTTTTGCACACCATGGGTTAAATGGCCAGGTCACATGGACCCCGAAGGCTCAGAGAAGGTTGGGGGAGGGGACCCACTGGAACAGCTGTTGGGAGACAGATGGTAGCCTCCCGTCAAGGCCATCCAGCGTGTTCTTTAACGTCCACAGGGTATGGATCTCCCACACACTTGACCACGGCTTAACGTCCCATCCAACGGACGGCGACCTTTCCAAGCCCATCGGTGTCCCCTACTGACCGTGGGCAGGGCGGGGAATTTTGCAGAGATAAATCTCAAAGCTGACCCAGCTGGGACTCGAACCTGGGAACTACAGATTACGAGCCTGGCGCGCTACCGACTGAGCCACCCCCTAGTACCAGTGTCGGTAGTCCACTCTTTCCCGATTCTGTGTATGCTCGAGACCCTTTGTTCCAGACTCAAGTGACGGAGCACTGAGATAACTGCAGTGGCTGACAGCCAGGAGAGACGACCGCAACAGTTGGTGTCAGAAGTGGGGTAGAGTTCAGCTAGTATAGCTGATGAGCAAACGGAGAGTGGACTACAAGTTCCAGATATTTTAATCGTGTGCACCTTAGAAGAATAGCAGGTGGTTCTGCAAGGATGAAAGGACATCGATAGTGTGAAGCCGAAGCTAGACGCCAAACCTTAGCCAACGACCAGATTGGTGAGAACAGTAGCATTGCATCCTATTGTTGTGCTTATTTTAGTAGAGTATTATGCCATTAATTTGCAGCGCTACGGGAAAAATGTACAGTGCCATAAACACACAGTCAGGACAGACAGGGGAAGATAATATCAGTTCAGAGTTCTGGGGATACGGAAATTTATGACCGAGGGATTACTGATGAGATGGAGACGATAGGGGCCGATAGCAGAAGATTAACAGAACCCTCGCACAACAATGGCGATGCGGAATTGCTAAGATTAAAAATTCAGTCGTAACAATTGCAAGCGCAAGAAGCGGATTATCAGCGGCAAGTAGCTGAAAAGGTGCGTGCACACGAGTCGGAGATGGAGGATAGCCGTATGCAGCATGCTCTTATTCTAGCACGAGAGAGAAGACTTGGGGATGGCCAAGGTGAAAATACAGGCATCCCTGAGCAGTCCCTGTCAGAGGTCAGTAGAGCAACAAAAGAATTAGAAGATACTGCAAAATGGATCAAGGCCATCAGTCCCATTATTGGAAACCCCCCAGCAGACGCCAGCACTACGCCCCTCTTCTTTCAAGAGCTAGAATACATTTTTGCCAATCAAGGTGTAACTGAAGTTACGAAAGACAGAATCATTCTACCCATTTCATTTGTAGGGAGAAGTTGGGCAAATTAACGGTTACCTTCCCATTGAGGATGTCTTAGATTATGAAAAAAATAAAAGAATTTATTTTGTCAAGGTGCCGCCTTTCAGCTGTAGAGTGCGGGCTACAATTCGATAGGGCAAAAAAAAAACAGCCTCAGAAACCTGGGATTCCTTTTCTGAACATATAAGGAACTTATGGTTTCGATATTTAGAAAGAAGGAAGGTGACAGATATTGCCGATCTGCACGACCTTATCATCGCAGATCGAACCTGGGATTCCTTTTCTGAACATATAAGGAACTTATGGTTTCGATATTTAGAAAGTAGGAAGGTGACAGATATTGCCGATCTGCATGACCTTATCATCGCAGATCGAACCTGAGATTCCTTTTCTGAACATATAAGGAACTTATGGTTTCGATATTTAGAAAGTAGGAAGGTGACAGATATTGCCGATCTGCATGACCTTATCATCGCAGATCGAACCTGGGATTCCTTTTCTGAACATATTGGAACCTATGGTTTCGATATTTAGAAAGTAGGAAGGTGACAGATATTGCCGATCTGCACGACCTTATCATCGCAGATCGAACCTGGGATTCCTTTTCTGAACATATAAGGAACTTAATGTTTCGATATTTAGAAAGTAGGAAGGTGACAGATATTGCCGATCTGCATGACCTTATCATCGCAGATCGAACCTGGGATTCCTTTTCTGAACATATAAGGAACTTATGGTTTCGATATTTAGAAAGTAGGAAGGTGACAGATATTGCCGATCTGCATGACCTTATCATCGCAGATCGAACCTGGGATTCCTTTTCTGAACATATAAGGAACTTATGGTTTCGATATTTAGAAAGTAGGAAGGTGACAGATATTGCCGATCTGCATGACCTTATCATCGCAGATCAAACCTGAGATTCCTTTTCTGAACATATAAGGAACTTATGGTTTCGATATTTAGAAAGTAGGAAGGTGACAGATATTGCCGATCTGCATGACCTTATCATCGCAGATCGAACCTGAGATTCCTTTTCTGAACATATTAGGAACTTATGGTTTCGATATTTAGAAAGTAGGAAGGTGACAGATATTGCCGATCTGCATGACCTTATCATCGCAGATCAAACCTGAGATTCCTTTTCTGAACATATAAGGAACTTATGGTTTCGATATTTAGAAAGTAGGAAGGTGACAGATATTGCCGATCTGCACGACCTTATCATCGCAGATCGAACCTGAGATTCCTTTTCTGAACATATTAGGAACTTATGGTTTTCGATATTTAGAAAGTAGGAAGGTGACAGATATTGCCGATCTGCATGACCTTATCATCGCAGATCGAACCTGGGATTCCTTTTCTGAACATATAAGGAACTTATGGTTTCGATATTTAGAAAGTAGGAAGGTGACAGATATTGCCGATCTGCACGACCTTATCATCGCAGATCGAACCTGGGATTCCTCTTCTGAACATATAAGGAACTTATGGTTTCGATATTTAGAAAGTAGGAAGGTGACAGATATTGCCGATCTGCACGACCTTATCATCGCAGATCGAACCTGAGATTCCTTTTCTGAACATATTAGGAACTTATGGTTTCGATATTTAGAAAGTAGGAAGGTGACAGATATTGCCGATCTGCACGACCTTATCATCGCAGATCGAACCTGAGATTCCTTTTCTGAACATATTAGGAACTTATGGTTTTCGATATTTAGAAAGTAGGAAGGTGACAGATATTGCCGATCTGCATGACCTTATCATCGCAGATCGAACCTGGGATTCCTTTTCTGAACATATAAGGAACTTATGGTTTCGATATTTAGAAAGTAGGAAGGTGACAGATATTGCCGATCTGCACGACCTTATCATCGCAGATCGAACCTGGGATTCCTCTTCTGAACATATAAGGAACTTATGGTTTCGATATTTAGAAAGTAGGAAGGTGACAGATATTGCCGATCTGCACGACCTTATCATCGCAGATCGAACCTGAGATTCCTTTTCTGAACATATTAGGAACTTATGGTTTCGATATTTAGAAAGTAGGAAGGTGACAGATATTGCCGATCTGCACGACCTTATCATCGCAGATCGAACCTGAGATTCCTTTTCTGAACATATTAGGAACTTATGGTTTTCGATATTTAGAAAGTAGGAAGGTGACAGATATTGCCGATCTGCATGACCTTATCATCGCAGATCGAACCTGGGATTCCTTTTCTGAACATATAAGGAACTTATGGTTTCGATATTTAGAAAGTAGGAAGGTGACAGATATTGCCGATCTGCACGACCTTATCATCGCAGATCGAACCTGGGATTCCTCTTCTGAACATATAAGGAACTTATGGTTTCGATATTTAGAAAGTAGGAAGGTGACAGATATTGCCGATCTGCACGACCTTATCATCGCAGATCGAACCTGAGATTCCTTTTCTGAACATATTAGGAACTTATGGTTTCGATATTTAGAAAGTAGGAAGGTGACAGATATTGCCGATCTGCACGACCTTATCATCGCAGATCGAACCTGAGATTCCTTTTCTGAACATATTAGGAACTTATGGTTTTCGATATTTAGAAAGTAGGAAGGTGACAGATATTGCCGATCTGCATGACCTTATCATCGCAGATCGAACCTGGGATTCCTTTTCTGAACATATAAGGAACTTATGGTTTCGATATTTAGAAAGTAGGAAGGTGACAGATATTGCCGATCTGCACGACCTTATCATCGCAGATCGAACCTGGGATTCCTCTTCTGAACATATAAGGAACTTATGGTTTCGATATTTAGAAAGTAGGAAGGTGACAGATATTGCCGATCTGCACGACCTTATCATCGCAGATCGAACCTGAGATTCCTTTTCTGAACATATTAGGAACTTATGGTTTCGATATTTAGAAAGTAGGAAGGTGACAGATATTGCCGATCTGCACGACCTTATCATCGCAGATCGAACCTGGGATTCCTCTTCTGAACATATAAGGAACTTATGGTTTCGATATTTAGAAAGTAGGAAGGTGACAGATATTGCCGATCTGCACGACCTTATCATCGCAGATCGAACCTGAGATTCCTTTTCTGAACATATTAGGAACTTATGGTTTCGATATTTAGAAAGTAGGAAGGTGACAGATATTGCCGATCTGCATGACCTTATCATCGCAGATCAAACCTGAGATTCCTTTTCTGAACATATAAGGAACTTATGGTTTCGATATTTAGAAAGTAGGAAGGTGACAGATATTGCCGATCTGCACGACCTTATCATCGCAGATCGAACCTGAGATTCCTTTTCTGAACATATTAGGAACTTATGGTTTTCGATATTTAGAAAGTAGGAAGGTGACAGATATTGCCGATCTGCATGACCTTATCATCGCAGATCGAACCTGGGATTCCTTTTCTGAACATATAAGGAACTTATGGTTTTCGATATTTAGAAAGTAGGAAGGTGACAGATATTGCCGATCTGCACGACCTTATCATCGCAGATCGAACCTGGGATTCCTCTTCTGAACATATAAGGAACTTATGGTTTCGATATTTAGAAAGTAGGAAGGTGACAGATATTGCCGATCTGCACGACCTTATCATCGCAGATCGAACCTGAGAGTCCTTTTCTGAACATATAAGGAACTTATGGTTTCGATATTTAGAAAGTAGGAAGGTGACAGATATTGCCGATCTGCATGACCTTATCATCGCAGATCAAACCTGAGATTCCTTTTCTGAACATATAAGGAACTTATGGTTTCGATATTTAGAAAGTAGGAAGGTGACAGATATTGCCGATCTGCACGACCTTATCATCGCAGATCGAACCTGAGATTCCTTTTCTGAACATATTAGGAACTTATGGTTTTCGATATTTAGAAAGTAGGAAGGTGACAGATATTGCCGATCTGCATGACCTTATCATCGCAGATCGAACCTGGGATTCCTTTTCTGAACATATAAGGAACTTATGGTTTCGATATTTAGAAAGTAGGAAGGTGACAGATATTGCCGATCTGCACGACCTTATCATCGCAGATCGAACCTGGGATTCCTCTTCTGAACATATAAGGAACTTATGGTTTCGATATTTAGAAAGTAGGAAGGTGACAGATATTGCCGATCTGCACGACCTTATCATCGCAGATCGAACCTGAGATTCCTTTTCTGAACATATTAGGAACTTATGGTTTCGATATTTAGAAAGTAGGAAGGTGACAGATATTGCCGATCTGCACGACCTTATCATCGCAGATCGAACCTGGGATTCCTCTTCTGAACATATAAGGAACTTATGGTTTCGATATTTAGAAAGTAGGAAGGTGACAGATATTGCCGATCTGCACGACCTTATCATCGCAGATCGAACCTGAGATTCCTTTTCTGAACATATTAGGAACTTATGGTTTCGATATTTAGAAAGTAGGAAGGTGACAGATATTGCCGATCTGCATGACCTTATCATCGCAGATCAAACCTGAGATTCCTTTTCTGAACATATAAGGAACTTATGGTTTCGATATTTAGAAAGTAGGAAGGTGACAGATATTGCCGATCTGCACGACCTTATCATCGCAGATCGAACCTGAGATTCCTTTTCTGAACATATTAGGAACTTATGGTTTTCGATATTTAGAAAGTAGGAAGGTGACAGATATTGCCGATCTGCATGACCTTATCATCGCAGATCGAACCTGGGATTCCTTTTCTGAACATATAAGGAACTTATGGTTTTCGATATTTAGAAAGTAGGAAGGTGACAGATATTGCCGATCTGCACGACCTTATCATCGCAGATCGAACCTGGGATTCCTCTTCTGAACATATAAGGAACTTATGGTTTCGATATTTAGAAAGTAGGAAGGTGACAGATATTGCCGATCTGCACGACCTTATCATCGCAGATCGAACCTGAGATTCCTTTTCTGAACATATTTAGGAACTTATGGTTTCGATATTTAGAAAGTAGGAAGGTGACAGATATTGCCGATCTGCACGACCTTATCATCGCAGATCGAACCTGAGATTCCTTTTCTGAACATATTAGGAACTTATGGTTTTCGATATTTAGAAAGTAGGAAGGTGACAGATATTGCCGATCTGCACGACCTTATCATCGCAGATCGAACCTGGGATTCCTTTTCTGAACATATTAGGAACTTATGGTTTTCGATATTTAGAAAGTAGGAAGGTGACAGATATTGCCGATCTGCATGACCTTATCATCGCAGATCGAACCTGGGATTCCTTTTCTGAACATATAAGGAACTTATGGTTTCGATATTTAGAAAGTAGGAAGGTGACAGATATTGCCGATCTGCATGACCTTATCATCGCAGATCGAACCTGGGATTCCTTTTCTGAACATATAAGGAACTTATGGTTTCGATATTTAGAAAGTAGGAAGGTGACAGATATTGCCGATCTGCATGACCTTATCATCGCAGATCGAACCTGAGATTCCTTTTCTGAACATATTAGGAACTTATGGTTTCGATATTTAGAAAGTAGGAAGGTGACAGATATTGCCGATCTGCATGACCTTATCATCGCAGATCGAACCTGGGATTCCTTTTCTGAACATATAAGGAACTTATGGTTTCGATATTTAGAAAGTAGGAAGGTGACAGATATTGCCGATCTGCATGACCTTATCATCGCAGATCGAACCTGGGATTCCTCTTCTGAACATATAAGGAACTTATGGTTTCGATATTTAGAAAGTAGGAAGGTGACAGATATTGCCGATCTGCACGACCTTATCATCGCAGATCGAACCTGAGAGTCCTTTTCTGAACATATAAGGAACTTATGGTTTCGATATTTAGAAAGTAGGAAGGTGACAGATATTGCCGATCTGCATGACCTTATCATCGCAGATCAAACCTGAGATTCCTTTTCTGAACATATAAGGAACTTATGGTTTCGATATTTAGAAAGTAGGAAGGTGACAGATATTGCCGATCTGCACGACCTTATCATCGCAGATCGAACCTGAGATTCCTTTTCTGAACATATTAGGAACTTATGGTTTTCGATATTTAGAAAGTAGGAAGGTGACAGATATTGCCGATCTGCATGACCTTATCATCGCAGATCGAACCTGGGATTCCTTTTCTGAACATATAAGGAACTTATGGTTTCGATATTTAGAAAGTAGGAAGGTGACAGATATTGCCGATCTGCACGACCTTATCATCGCAGATCGAACCTGGATTCCTCTTCTGAACATATAAGGAACTTATGGTTTCGATATTTAGAAAGTAGGAAGGTGACAGATATTGCCGATCTGCACGACCTTATCATCGCAGATCGAACCTGAGATTCCTTTTCTGAACATATTAGGAACTTATGGTTTCGATATTTAGAAAGTAGGAAGGTGACAGATATTGCCGATCTGCACGACCTTATCATCGCAGATCGAACCTGGGATTCCTCTTCTGAACATATAAGGAACTTATGGTTTCGATATTTAGAAAGTAGGAAGGTGACAGATATTGCCGATCTGCACGACCTTATCATCGCAGATCGAACCTGAGATTCCTTTTCTGAACATATTAGGAACTTATGGTTTCGATATTTAGAAAGTAGGAAGGTGACAGATATTGCCGATCTGCATGACCTTATCATCGCAGATCAAACCTGAGATTCCTTTTCTGAACATATAAGGAACTTATGGTTTCGATATTTAGAAAGTAGGAAGGTGACAGATATTGCCGATCTGCACGACCTTATCATCGCAGATCGAACCTGAGATTCCTTTTCTGAACATATTAGGAACTTATGGTTTTCGATATTTAGAAAGTAGGAAGGTGACAGATATTGCCGATCTGCAAGACCTTATCATCGCAGATCGAACCTGGGATTCCTTTTCTGAACATATAAGGAACTTATGGTTTTCGATATTTAGAAAGTAGGAAGGTGACAGATATTGCCGATCTGCACGACCTTATCATCGCAGATCGAACCTGGGATTCCTCTTCTGAACATATAAGGAACTTATGGTTTCGATATTTAGAAAGTAGGAAGGTGACAGATATTGCCGATCTGCACGACCTTATCATCGCAGATCGAACCTGAGATTCCTTTTCTGAACATATTAGGAACTTATGGTTTCGATATTTAGAAAGTAGGAAGGTGACAGATATTGCCGATCTGCACGACCTTATCATCGCAGATCGAACCTGAGATTCCTTTTCTGAACATATTAGGAACTTATGGTTTTCGATATTTAGAAAGTAGGAAGGTGACAGATATTGCCGATCTGCACGACCTTATCATCGCAGATCGAACCTGGGATTCCTTTTCTGAACATATTAGGAACTTATGGTTTTCGATATTTAGAAAGTAGGAAGGTGACAGATATTGCCGATCTGCATGACCTTATCATCGCAGATCGAACCTGGGATTCCTTTTCTGAACATATAAGGAACTTATGGTTTCGATATTTAGAAAGTAGGAAGGTGACAGATATTGCCGATCTGCATGACCTTATCATCGCAGATCGAACCTGGATTCCTTTTCTGAACATATAAGGAACTTATGGTTTCGATATTTAGAAAGTAGGAAGGTGACAGATATTGCCGATCTGCATGACCTTATCATCGCAGATCGAACCTGAGATTCCTTTTCTGAACATATTAGGAACTTATGGTTTCGATATTTAGAAAGTAGGAAGGTGACAGATATTGCCGATCTGCATGACCTTATCATCGCAGATCGAACCTGGGATTCCTTTTCTGAACATATAAGGAACTTATGGTTTCGATATTAGAAAGTAGGAAGGTGACAGATATTGCCGATCTGCATGACCTTATCATCGCAGATCGAACCTGGGATTCCTTTTCTGAACATATAAGGAACTTATGGTTTCGATATTTAGAAAGTAGGAAGGTGACAGATATTGCCGATCTGCATGACCTTATCATCGCAGATCGAACCTGAGATTCCTTTTCTGAACATATTAGGAACTTATGGTTTCGATATTTAGAAAGTAGGAAGGTGACAGATATTGCCGATCTGCACGACCTTATCATCGCAGATCGAACCTGAGATTCCTTTTCTGAACATATTAGGAACTTATGGTTTTCGATATTTAGAAAGTAGGAAGGTGACAGATATTGCCGATCTGCATGACCTTATCATCGCAGATCGAACCTGGGATTCCTTTTCTGAACATATAAGGAACTTATGGTTTCGATATTTAGAAAGTAGGAAGGTGACAGATATTGCCGATCTGCACGACCTTATCATCGCAGATCGAACCTGGGATTCCTTTTCTGAACATATAAGGAACTTATGGTTTCGATATTTAGAAAGTAGGAAGGTGACAGATATTGCCGATCTGCACGACCTTATCATCGCAGATCGAACCTGGGATTCCTTTTCTGAACATATAAGGAACTTATGGTTTCGATATTTAGAAAGTAGGAAGGTGACAGATATTGCCGATCTGCATGACCTTATCATCGCAGATCGAACCTGAGATTCCTTTTCTGAACATATTAGGAACTTATGGTTTTCGATATTTAGAAAGTAGGAAGGTGACAGATATTGCCGATCTGCATGACCTTATCATCGCAGATCGAACCTGAGATTCCTTTTCTGAACATATTAGGAACTTATGGTTTTCGATATTTAGAAAGTAGGAAGGTGACAGATATTGCGATCTGCACGACCTTATCATCGCAGATCGAACCTGAGATTCCTTTTCTGAACATATTAGGAACTTATGGTTTTCGATATTTAGAAAGTAGGAAGGTGACAGATATTGCCGATCTGCATGACCTTATCATCGCAGATCGAACCTGAGATTCCTTTTCTGAACATATTAGGAACTTATGGTTTCGATATTTAGAAAGTAGGAAGGTGACAGATATTGCCGATCTGCACGACCTTATCATCGCAGATCGAACCTGAGATTCCTTTTCTGAACATATTAGGAACTTATGGTTTTCGATATTTAGAAAGTAGGAAGGTGACAGATATTGCCGATCTGCACGACCTTATCATCGCAGATCGAACCTGGGATTCCTTTTCTGAACATATTAGGAACTTATGGTTTTCGATATTTAGAAAGTAGGAAGGTGACAGATATTGCCGATCTGCATGACCTTATCATCGCAGATCGAACCTGGGATTCCTTTTCTGAACATATAAGGAACTTATGGTTTCGATATTTAGAAAGTAGGAAGGTGACAGATATTGCCGATCTGCATGACCTTATCATCGCAGATCGAACCTGGATTCCTTTTCTGAACATATAAGGAACTTATGGTTTCGATATTTAGAAAGTAGGAAGGTGACAGATATTGCCGATCTGCATGACCTTATCATCGCAGATCGAACCTGAGATTCCTTTTCTGAACATATTAGGAACTTATGGTTTCGATATTTAGAAAGTAGGAAGGTGACAGATATTGCCGATCTGCATGACCTTATCATCGCAGATCGAACCTGGGATTCCTTTTCTGAACATATAAGGAACTTATGGTTTCGATATTTAGAAAGTAGGAAGGTGACAGATATTGCCGATCTGCATGACCTTATCATCGCAGATCGAACCTGGGATTCCTCTTCTGAACATATAAGGAACTTATGGTTTCGATATTTAGAAAGTAGGAAGGTGACAGATATTGCCGATCTGCACGACCTTATCATCGCAGATCGAACCTGAGAGTCCTTTTCTGAACATATAAGGAACTTATGGTTTTATGGTTTTCGATATTTAGAAAGTAGGAAGGTGACAGATATTGCCGATCTGCATGACCTTATCATCGCAGTTCGAACCTGGGATTCCTTTTCTGAACATATAAGGAACTTATGGTTTCGATATTTAGAAAGTAGGAAGGTGAGAGATATTGCCGATCTGCATGACCTTATCATCGCAGATCGAACCTGGGATTCCTTTTCTGAACATATTAGGAACTTATGGTTTTCGATATTTAGAAAGTAGGAAGGTGACAGATATTGCCGATCTGCATGACCTTATCATCGCAGATCGAACCTGAGATTCCTTTTCTGAACATATTAGGAACTTATGGTTTTCGATATTTAGAAAGTAGGAAGGTGACAGATATTGCCGATCTGCACGACCTTATCATCGCAGATCGAACCTGAGATTCCTTTTCTGAACATATTAGGAACTTATGGTTTTCGATATTTAGAAAGTAGGAAGGTGACAGATATTGCCGATCTGCATGACCTTATCATCGCAGATCGAACCTGGGATTCCTTTTCTGAACATATTAGGAACTTATGGTTTTCGATATTTAGAAAGTAGGAAGGTGACAGATATTGCCGATCTGCATGACCTTATCATCGCAGATCGAACCTGAGATTCCTTTTCTGAACATATTAGGAACTTATGGTTTTCGATATTTAGAAAGTAGGAAGGTGACAGATATTGCCGATCTGCACGACCTTATCATCGCAGATCGAACCTGAGATTCCTTTTCTGAACATATTAGGAACTTATGGTTTTCGATATTTAGAAAGTAGGAAGGTGACAGATATTGCCGATCTGCATGACCTTATCATCGCAGATCGAACCTGGGATTCCTTTTCTGAACATATTAGGAACTTATGGTTTTCGATATTTAGAAAGTAGGAAGGTGACAGATATTGCCGATCTGCATGACCTTATCATCGCAGATCGAACCTGAGATTCCTTTTCTGAACATATTAGGAACTTATGGTTTTCGATATTTAGAAAGTAGGAAGGTGACAGATATTGCCGATCTGCACGACCTTATCATCGCAGATCGAACCTGAGATTCCTTTTCTGAACATATTAGGAACTTATGGTTTTCGATATTTAGAAAGTAGGAAGGTGACAGATATTGCCGATCTGCATGACCTTATCATCGCAGATCGAACCTGGGATTCCTTTTCTGAACATATAAGGAACTTATGGTTTCGATATTTAGAAAGTAGGAAGGTGACAGATATTGCCGATCTGCATGACCTTATCATCCCAGATCGAACCTGGGATTCCTTTTCTGAACATATAAGGAACTTATGGTTTCGATATTTAGAAAGTAGGAAGGTGACAGATATTGCCGATTTGCATTACCTTATCATTGCAGATCGAACCTGGGATTCCTTTTCTGAACATATAAGGAACTTATGGTTTCGATATTTAGAAAGTAGGAAGGTGACAGATATTGCCGATCTGCACGACCTTATCATCGCAGATCAAACCTGAGATTCCTTTTCTGAACATATAAGGAACTTATGGTTTCGATATTTAGAAAGTAGGAAGGTGACAGATATTGCCGATCTGCATGACCTTATCATCGCAGATCGAACCTGGGATTCCTTTTCTGAACATATAAGGAACTTATGGTTTCGATATTTAGAAAGTAGGAAGGTGACAGATATTGCCGATTTGCATTACCTTATCATTGCAGATCGAATTAAAGCAGAAATCCCCGACCATGGCACAAAAGAATTCGTTGCCCAGAGAGAATTCGACGGCTGGTTGCTACCGCGAGAGCTTCTCGAATGCATCAAACATCACGTGGCCAGTGCTGAAACTGGAATTCGAAGTAGAATGAGCAGCTATCGAGGTGCTCAATACATTCCTCCAGCCATGAGGGGGAGCTGTGGAGAACAAAAACCCCAAAGATCTTCTCTGTGACGTATTACACTGACAGACATCGGCGGCAAGCAGCTGAGTGGAGGTTAATTCATTTCCGCTACGAAACCTAATACCTATCAGAGAAACGGCCAACCGACATCAAACGAATCGTCATTTTGAAAAAAGATACGGCATATTAAACTCAAAGGATCCTTTCGGACCATTTATAAAAGTGATGTGTACAATCGCTCAAAAAAAGTATCCGAACACTATGGTTGATGACAGAATTGAGAAAAAATATCTGGCAACGATTTTTTTTAGAAATCAGTGATCTGGCAACCTTCGTGTCACGTGATACGAATGTTGCCAGATCACTGATTTCTAAAAAAGAATCGTTGCCAGATATTTTTTCTGAATTCTGTCATCAACCATAGTGTTCGGATACTTTTTTGAGCGACTGTACCAAGTGTGGCAAAAAAGAAAAAGGAACGAGACTACGTCAATTAAACTTTTATTATGGAAAAATTACAAAAATGAAAAGTTGTCCCCGTCAAGTTCTCCCCGTTGGCCCTAACGCATTTCTCCATTTTGGTCTTCCGTGCCTCGAAACATTTTTAGAAGTTCTCTTTTGGAAATGCTTTTGAGGTTCTCCGTCGTAAGCCTTTCTTATGTGCTGTACGTCTTCCAAAAAGATCCCTTTCATTAAAGGACCATAGATGATCCATCGTTGTGAATCGTTGCCTTGGAAAAAGAAATTGCTCTATTGATAATGACGAATGAGAAAGATTCGTTTGATTGGCGAAGGGATATGACGCAAGCTGTACGTGCAGTTGCGTTTCTTTTTTTGTCATTCCTCGTATTTGATTGACGTAATTGATGTTTCGTAACAAAGCTGTCCCTTAGCCAATCAGCAGCTTCATAGGATAATCGTCTACTTGCTCCCAGCATCAATTCCCAAAGTATCTAAGGGGCGGGGGTTGCTCAGTCGGTAGCGCGCCAGGCTCGTAATCTGTAGTTCCCAGGTTCGAGTCCCAGCTGGGTCAGCGTTGAGATTTATCTCCGCAAAATTCCCCGCCCTACCCACGGTCAGTAGGGGACATCGATGGACTTGGAAATGCCGCCGTCCGTCGGATGGGACGTTAAGCCGTGGCCCCGTGTGCGGGAGAGACATACCCTGTGCACGTTAAAGAACACGCTGGATGGCCTTGACGGGAGGCTACCATCTGTCTCCCAACAGCTGTTCCAGTGGGTCCCCTCCCCCAACCTTCTCTGAGCCTTCGGGGTCCATGTGACCTGGCCATTTAGCCCATGGTGTGCAAAAAAGTGCCGCTTAGAGGTAAAACAACCCAACCCAAAGTATCTAAAGGTTTCTATCAAAACGTTCTAATAGTGAATTGTGTAATAGACTCTGATAACAGTAATGCAGCTGAAAAGTATGTTGAAATTAATTTTCTTCAAGCGAGCATCTGCACTGTTGGAAAACTTCCTCTCTCCACGAAAATCCCTTTTTCTTTGCAAAGCTTTTCGCTCCATTGAAGAAAACCTTTGTTTCGAGAAAATTCCCTCCCCTTTGGGAAACTTTCTTTGAGAGCCTTTGTTGTTGCTAGCAAACCTCCTCTCCATTGAAAGTTTCTTCTTCTTTTGGAAAGACTCCTTTCCCCTTTTGAAAAACCTCATCACATTGAAATAATTAATTTTTCCTTGAAACAATCCGTTCTTTGAAAAGCTTTTTCACATTGCAAAATCTCCACCCCCTTAGAAAGCTTATTCTTCCCTTTCCAAAAAATCTCTCTTTTCGTTTGCAAATAGCTCTCCCCACTTGAAAAGCTTCCACTCCGCTTCGAGGCCTCATCTCCCTTCCCTTGGAAAATAATTTCTCCCTTCAAATATAATATAACATCGTAAAAATGTGTCTGCTATTAGAGATGTTTATTTGAATCGCTAACTCCTTTCTCTGGGGGGCGGGGGTGGCTCAGTCGGTAGCGCGCCAGGCTCGTAATCTGTAGTTCCCAGGTTCGAGTCCCAGCTGGGTCAGCGTTGAGATTTATCTCCTCAAAATTCCCCGCCCTGCCCACTGTCAGTAGGGGACACCGATGGGCTTGAAAAGGCCGCCGTCCGTCGGACGGGACGTTAAGCCGTGGCCCCCGTGTGCGGGAGAGCCATACCTTGTGCACGTTAAAGAACACGCTGGATGGCCTTAGCGAGAGGCTACCATCTGTCTCCCAACAGCTGTTCCAGTGGGTCCCCTCACCCAACCTTCTCTGAGCCTTCGGGGTCCTTGTGGACTGGCCATTTAGCCCATGGTGTGCAAAAAAGTGCCGCTCAGAGGTAAAACAACCCAACCCTTTCTCTGGAAATGGAAAATGAACTAGGCGCGTGCCTGGATCATCAGCTATGGATTCCCGTGATTACATTCATGATTCATTTGATTCATATTATGACTGTGAACAAAGTAATCACTGAACACAAAGAGGCAATCATAAATGTCAAGTTTGCAAGGAATAAAAATCTTAGGGGCCTTGAAAAGGGATAAAAATTGGTCGTTTTTCCACCTGAGTCTCCCGAAGGCTGAACTTCACTTTCTCAACTTCCGTTTCCATTTTCTCTTTACATATTTATGCTCTGATTTTCGAAACGCCAGAAGAAGTCTAAATTATAACTGGAGACAAATTAAGTCACGAAACATCATGTGCGATCTCCCCCCTCCCCTCTGCGTGCTTCATGAATATTTTATTTCCATTTCCTTCCGCTCAAGTTGAAACAATGGCTTCACTTCCTCTAAGGGCACGCGCTGGCCACCGGCTCTTTCACTTCCCACTTGGGTCTTTGCAATTTCCATTTTCTCTCCTCTATTTCGAAGAAACTGTTTCGATTTGTTTTATAGCTTTCACGACGCTCCTCTGTCTGTTGTATTGTGTAAAACTAAACACGGGAATAGAGTGGTTGTAAATGATGCCGAACTTCCTATTCGTAAACGTCTGCTAACTCCGGAAGACTCCTATCTTTGAAAATCGTCTGTTTCTCTTTGAAAACATCTACTCTCCTTTAAATGCTTCTGTTGAAGGAATTTTGCAAATAAAATAAATAATAAATATCCCCTCAAGCAGCTGCTTGTCTCAGAGGTCTGACAGGAACCTGTCAGTTTCTATGCCATAGTAGAAGTCTGTGAGGAAGAGAGACCTCAGCAGAAGGTCTGCGAGGAAGAGAGACCTCAGCAGAAGGTCTGCGAGGAAGAGAGACCTCAGCAGAAGGTCTGCGAGGAAGAGAGACCTAGCAGAAGGTCTGCGAGGAAGAGAGACCTCAGCAGAAGGTCTGCGAGGAAGAGAGACCTCAGCAGAAGGTCTGCGAGGAAGAGAGACCTAGCAGAAGGTCTGCGAGGAAGAGAGACCTCAGCAGAAGGTCTGCGAGGAAGAGAGACCTCAGCAGAAGGTCTGCGAGGAAGAGAGACCTCAGCAGAAGGTCTGCGAGGAAGAGAGACCTAGCAAAAGGTCTGCGAGGAAGAGAGACCTCAGCAGAAGGTCTACGAGGAAGAGAGACCTCAGCAGAAGGACTGTGAGGGAGGGAGACCTCAGCAGAAGGACTGTGAGGGAGGGAGACCTCAGCAGAAGGTCTGTGAGGAAGAGAGACCTCAGCAGAAGGTCTGTGAGGAAGAGAGACCTCACCAGAAAAACAACACGTGTATCCATGCTTAACCTGGGGATCGTACCCAGGTCAACAACCAAGCGTGCTAACCACGCAGCCACGGGACGGACTTATATATGTGTTCTATATATATGTTTAATAATTTTTCACTTCTTTTCCAGTTACTAGCACTCTTAAATGGAAGGACATTTCCCTCTTCCCCCCCCCCCCATAGGTCTGGCCCAGATAAAAACTTTATTGAAGATGTTTTTTGCTTAAATATATATGACAAATTTCATTATCAATATTGTTTTTAGTATATTAAGCATTACATCAACCTGGATGAGTTTATGGTCTTCAGCTGTTTACATTGTAATAAGTGACTTCGTATCAGAATACGAATAAATAATTATCTCTCAATTCTCTTATCAGGAATAAGAATGTAACAATTGTTACTGAATAATACGAAATTTGAATGCGATGTCAATTGCGAGTATTTCTATCAGATTTTCTTTCTGTGCTGAGTGTTGTTTTCTTAATGTGACAGAGATGGTGGACATCCGGGAACATTGTTCGAGTGACAGTGACTGCGGAGACACAACTTTCCTCCTCTGCGACCACGAGACGAGGAAGTGCAAGTGCAGAGACGAGAATTCCGTCTTGGCTCCTCATTCAAACAAATGCTTGCCAGGTGAGTTCGCTTCGAAACTGTTCAACCAAGTGTATTTTCACGTACAGTCGCTCAAAAAAGTATCCGAACGCTATGGTTGATTACAGAATTTAAATATATATATATATATATCTGGCAACGATTTTTTTTAGAAATTAGTGATCTGGCAACCTTCTTGTCACGTGACACAAAGGTTGCCAGATCATTGTTTTCTAAAAAAAAATCGTTGCCAGATATTTTTTCTGAATTCTGTAATCAACCATAGCGTTCGGTTACTTTTTTTAATATATATAATGCGTATGAATATATAATGCAATGAATATGGAGCGTGTGCAGTTACCGTTCACGGCAAACTGGAGCGGTTGCGGTTAATGTTCACAGCACATTGGATCGTGTGAGCTCACAAAGACCTAGATCGTGTGTACTCACTCACGGAAATATTGAGCGTGTGCAGTTACCGTTCACAGCAAACTGGAGCGTGTGCACTAACTGCACACGCTCCAGTTTGCTGTGAACGGTAACTGGAGCGTGTACAGTTGCTGTACACGCTCCAGATATTTTTCCTGAATTCTGTAATCACGTGATACGAAGGTTGCCAGATCACTAATTTCTAAAAAAAATCGTTGCCAGATATTTTTTCTGAATTCTGTAATCAACCATAGTGTTCGGATACTTTTTTAAGCGACTGTACATATAAATCAGGTCCAATGCTGTAACAAAAACATTGTAGGAGGAGATCGGTGAAAAAATGAAATCGATTATCTCATTGCAAATTAAATTTATACATTTCTTCCTTATTTAATATGAGTTTATATGACATACCTTGAGCTCAATGAGGCACCAGTGGATTATCCCATTTACGGAGAGGGTGAGTGTTGCTCAGTCGGTAGTGCGCCAGACTAGTAATCCGCAATTCCCAGGTTCGAGTCCCACTTGAGCCAGTCTAAAGATTTATCTCCGCTGCCCTAGATCATTAGGGGACACCGATGATCTTGACGAGAGGTAGCCGTCCATCGGATGGGATGTTAAACCGTGGCTCCATGTACAGAAGAATCAATACCTTTGCACGTTAAAGAACATGCTGGATGACCTTGACGAGAGACTACCATCGCTTTGCTAACAGCTGTGAAGTAAGTTCCTAACTTTCTCTGAGCACTGAGGGGCGGGGGGGGGGGGGTGCTGAGTCGGTAGCGCGCCAGGCTCGTAATCTGCAGTTCCCAGGTTTGAGTCCCAGCTGGGTCAGCGTTGAGACTTATTTCAGCAAAACTCCCCGCCCTGCCCACGGTATGTAGGGAGATAACGATGGGCTTGGAAAGGCCGCCGTCCGTCGGATGAGAGGTTAAGTCGTGGCCCGTGTACGGGAGAGTCATACCTTGTGCACGTTAAAGAACACGCTGGATGGCTTTGACGGGAGGCTACCATCTGTCTCCCAACAGCTGTTCCAATGGGATACCTCCCCCAACCTTCTCTGAGCCTTCGGGGTCCATGTGACCTGGCCATTTAGCCCATGGTGTGCAAAAAAGTGCCGCTCAGAGGTAAAACAACCCAACTCTGAGCACTGGGGATCCTTGTGACCTGACATTTAGCCCACTGTGCGTAACAAAGTGCCGTTCGGATTTAACAAACTAACCCAACGGATTCCAGCAATCCGAGGAGTCCAACAAAGCAAAAATACAAACCTTCGAAGGTTTTGAATATTAAAATTATTACCGCGTCGTCGTTTGCCAGTCCTCCCTGCGCCTCCTCTCAGAACATGCCCCAATCGATGAGAGCTTTTCAACTGCAGAGATGTTTTTCCTCTGTCGATGCTTTCATTCAGCATTTTGATGCGCACGTGTCAGAAATTCGGTTGCATCGCAAAAGAGCATACTTTCATTGAATGGGACGAACGAGTATGGAGATGTCGAGTTGATGAAAAGAGAAGTTCCCAACATCACGGATGAAAGAAACAGAATCGAGATGCAACCCATAAAGAAGAGGAAGAAATGCAGATCGATGCATAAGCGACATCCCACGGAAGAGAGCAGAAGAGAAAAAGTTTATTTATGTGAGCCTCATTCCTGGAGATGTTGAATTTACAACGACGGAAGTTTCCTTTCAGATCAACATTAAGAGACAGGAGCACGAGGTTGGTTTCTTTTTTAGTTGGCTGATGGAAGCGGAGAGGCAGAGCTCTTTTGAGCGGTTGCCGTGGTAACGCCGTCGTTCTCCCAAGCATCCTTGCGATCAGTGATCCTTAATGGTGGGTCGGTCGCGAATCCTGACGGTGTGCAATCGACCTCTCGGTGACTAATTGGTGCTCGTGTTTTCTTATTTTTCGGCTTCTCCTTCCCGCCTTGGATCTTAACCTCGAGTTCAATCGATTAAAGCTCAACCGCAAGCTCAATCGATTAAAGGTTGGGTTGGGTTGTTTTACCTCTGAGCGGCGCTTTTTTTCACACCATGGGCTAAATGGCCAGGTCACATGGACCCCGAAGGCTCAGAGAAGGTTGGGGCAGGGGACCCACTGGAACAGCTGTTGGGAGACAGATGGTAGCCTCCCGTCAAGGCCATCCAACGTGTTCTTTAACGTTTGATTGTTTTACCTCTGAGCGGCACTTTTTTTGCACACCATGGGCTAAATGGCCAGGTCACAAGGACCCCGAAGGCTCAGAGAAGGTTGGGGCAGGGGACCCACTGGAACAGCTGTTGGGAGACAGATGGTAGTCTCCCGTCAAGGCCATCCAGCGTGTTCTTTAACGTTTGATTGTTTTACCTCTGAGCGGCACTTTTTTTGCACACCATGGGCTAAATGGCCAGGTCACAAGGACCCCGAAGGCTCAGAGAAGGTTGGGGGAGGGGACCCACTGGAACAGCTGTTGGGAGACAGATGGTAGCCTCCCGTCAAGGCCATCCAACGTGTTCTTTAACGTTTGATTGTTTTACCTCTGAGCGGCACTTTTTTTGCACACCATGGGCTAAATGGCTAGGTCACAAGGACCCCGAAGGCTCGGAGAAGGTTGGAGGAGGGGACCCACTGGAACAGCTGTTGGGAGACAGATGGTAGCCTCCCGTCAAGGCCATCCAGCGTGTTCTTTAACGTTTGATTGTTTTACCTCTGAGCAGCACTTTTTTGCACACCATGGGCTAAATGGCCAGGTCACATGGACCCCGAAGGCTCAGAGAAGGTTGGGGCAGGGGACCCACTGGAACAGCTGTTGGGAGACAGATGGTAGCCTCCCGTCAAGGCCATCCAACGTGTTCTTTAACGTTTGATTGTTTTACCTCTGAGCGGCACTTTTTTTGCACACCTTGGGTTAAATGGCCAGGTCACAAGGACCCCGAAGGCTCAGAGAAGGTTGGGGCAGGGGACCCACTGGAACAGCTGTTGGGAGACAGATGGTAGTCTCCCGTCAAGGCCATCCAGCGTGTTCTTTAACGTTTGATTGTTTTACCTCTGAGCGGCACTTTTTTTGCACACCATGGGCTAAATGGCTAGGTCACAAGGACCCCGAAGGCTCAGAGAAGGTTGGGGGAGGGGACCCACTGGAACAGCTGTTGGGAGACAGATGGTAGCCTCCCGTCAAGGCCATCCAGCGTGTTCTTTAACGTTTGATTGTTTTACCTCTGAGCAGCACTTTTTTGCACACCATGGGTTAAATGGCCAGGTCACATGGACCCCGAAGGCTCAGAGAAGGTTGGGGCAGGGGACCCACTGGAACAGCTGTTGGGAGACAGATGGTAGCCTCCCGTCAAGGCCATCCAACGTGTTCTTTAACGTTTGATTGTTTTACCTCTGAGCGGCACTTTTTTTCACACCATGGGTTAAATGGCCAGGTCACATGGACCCCGAAGGCTCAGAGAAGGTTGGGGCAGGGGACCCACTGGAACAGCTGTTGGGAGACAGATGGTAGCCTCCCGTCAAGGCCATCCAACGTGTTCTTTAACGTTTGATTGTTTTACCCCTGAGCGGCACTTTTTTTCACACCATGGGTTAAATGGCCAGGTCACATGGACCCCGAAGGCTCAGAGAAGGTTGGGGCAGGGGACCCACTGGAACAGCTGTTGGGAGACAGATGGTAGCCTCCCGTCAAGGCCATCCAAAGTGTTCTTTAACGTTTGATTGTTTTACCTCTGAGCGGCACTTTTTTTGCACACCATGGGCTAAATGGCTAGGTCACAAGGACCCCGAAGGCTCAGAGAAGGTTGGGGGAGGGGACCCACTGGAACAGCTGTTGGGAGACAGATGGTAGTCTCCCGTCAAGGCCATCCAGCGTGTTCTTTAACGTTGGATTGTGTTACCTCTGAGCGGCACTTTTTTTGCACACCATGGGCTAAATGGCCAGGTCACAAGGACCCCGAAGGCTCAGAGAAGGTTGGGGGAGGGGACCCACTGGAACAGCTGTTGGGAGACAGATGGTAGCCCCCCATCAAGGCCATCCAGCGTGTTCTTTAACGTGCACATGGTATGGCTCTCCCGCACACGGGGCCACGGCTTAACGTCCCATCCGACGGACGGCGGACTTTCCAAGCCCATCGGTGTCCCTTACTGACCGTGGGCAGGGCGGGGAATTTTTGCGGAGATTAATCGATTAAAGAGAATTAAGCCGCTGCCGCTACTGAGAAACGTCTGACTCTGATCTCGTTGCTTTTCCGTTTGTACAGTCGCTCAAAAAAGTGCAAAAGTTCAGATCAGCTTGAGATACTCAGTGTTGCCATACTGAACTGACATAATTCCAACCAAAAGCAATAAATCTTAACGTGATTATGCAATCGCTGCAATTGAACGATTTCCGTTCGAAATTTCCCAAACATAACAAATAGCACGTGGATCTCCTTTCTGCCATCGCGGACCCTTTGGAGAGCACAGGTTGGGAACCACTGATTCGGAGAGATTTCACCTCATTGAGATATTTAAATTCACATTAATTGCATTTTCCCATAGAAAAGGTCTTTTCTCGAATCGCTGAGACCGCTTCCTGTCTGACCGTATCCTTAGTCTATGAAGTTAGCCAAGAAACGTTCTCTCGTGGGAATTGCAATCTTACGAAGTTAACACGGCACGCTCCTAAATCCACGACAAAGTCAAATTATTAGTTAAAAGATTCTGAAAAAAATTCATCGCCGACACAGCGGGAATCGAACCCGGAATTCTACAGATTCATGCCAGAGCGCGCTAAAAAATTCATAGACGACACGGCGGGAATCGAACCCGCAACTCTCCAGATGCATGCCAGAGCGCGCTAAAAAATTCATAGACGACACGGCGGGAATCGAACCCGCAACTCTCCAGATTCATGCCAGAGCGCGCTAAAAATTCATCGCCGGCGCGGCGAGAATCGTACCCCGCAACTCTCCAGATTCATGCCAGAGCGCGCTAAAAAATTCATCGCCGACGCAGCGGGAATCGAACCCGCAACTCTCCAGATTCATGCCAGAGCGCGCTAAAAATTCATCGCCGACGCGGCGAGAATCGTACCCCGCAACTCTCCAGATTCATGCCAGAGCGCGCTAAAAAATTCATCGCCGACGCAGCGGGAATCGAACCCGCAACTCTCCAGATTCATGCCAGAGCGCGCTAAAAATTCATCGCCGGCGCGGCGAGAATCGTACCCCGCAACTCTACAGATTCATGCCAGAGCGCGCTAAAAATTCATCGCCTACGCGGCGAGAATCGTACCCCGCAACTCTCCAGATTCATGCCAGAGTGCGCTAAAAAATTCATCGCCTACGCGGCGGGAATCGAACCCGCAACTCTCCAGATTCATACCAGAGCGCGCTAAAAATTCATCGCCTACGGGGCGGGAATCGTACCCCGCAACTCTCCAGATTCATGCCAGAGCGCGATGAATTTTTTTCAAAATCTTTTAACTAATGTTCGAATCATTCTTAATAATAATATCTGTAATAACATCCGTAATCTGTGTATTTACTACAGATCGAAACTCAAATCAGCCTCTGCTGAAAATCAACAGTTGGTAAGTTTCGCAGCAATGATCGGATTTCATTTATTCGTGACCGTGACATTCCTGTCGGAAAATGATGCCAGCATCTTTTTTTATACATAGATAGATAGATAATTTATTCTCAGAATATGTAGTACTTTACATTTACATGTTTTTTACCTTAGAACTGAAATTATAATGAAATATATATATTTCTCCACAAGCGAGTTTTTACTCGTGTGTGGAAGAAATTTAACAGTTATGTTGTAATAAACTGAAAAAGCCACATGCTTCCGCTTTCATTATCCCTTGTGTTCCGTTGGAGCTTTTGAAGCGTCAAACTGAAGTTTGTTTTTGCTTCCGTGTAAAGTGAAACAAAACTCCGGTATCAACATTGAATATTTATATCTCGGTGTTGCTATGGAAATGCCGATATTGTCGTGGCTACCAGGAAGTGGAGGGATTGCAGTTATGTCGGATGCGGTTGATGTCATTGCATTCCCCTCTGTGGGTGTAATTTCAGGATGGAGGAGGGGAAAAGGAAAGAAGTTAAAAAAAAAAAAGTGGAGCTATGATGCTGAGGGAGGAGCTGTGGTAAATAAAATGTTATGTAACTACGAAAGTTTTCAACGCTGAAGTTTTCTGTAGGGTGATAATCGAAATGTTAATGCTCGTAAGGCATCACTTTCTGACTTCAAAGAGCGCCTGTTGGATTTCAGGACAGGATGCCAATGGATTGATGAACGCCAGAGTCCCTAGGATGCTGAGTTAAAACGTTATTCTTGTTCGATAAACACGTATTCGATGGCTTCTAACTAAAAAATTTTTGTAAAGAATATAATTTTTTATTCATAAGAGTAAAGAATACAAATATATTTACAATTTGACCCTCAAAGCTAAATAGCTTATCTGCAGGAAAATGAATAAATTATATTAAACATAGGTCATTCAGCCACAAAGATGGTGTACATCAAATAAATCCACAAAACAAAACACAATAATCAGCTAAATAGAAAATACCAAATAATTTTTTAATTCCATTTTATGTCTTCTAAAAGAGTCTATATTTAGTAACTCTTTTGGAATGCATTAAAAATTCATCTCTGATCCTGATAGGTGACCACTGTCTCGTGAACCTCGTTAGATTTGTTCACATCTCATAACGATTTTCGAATGAGACATCGACATGTAATTGGCCAACAATTAGTTGACGATGCTGATCGGTCACATTTCACTCGCGAATAACACGACGGAAGACAAGAATCTCTAAGGGATCTCTCTTTTGAGCTCCGAAGCCTCCTTTCCGATCTCAATGGTCTCTCTTCCCAATCCCAATGGAGCCTCCTTTCCGATCTCAATGGTCTCTCTTCCCAATCCAATGGAGCCTCCTTTCCGATCTGAATGGTCTCTCTTCCCAATCCCAATGGAGCCTCCTTTCCAAGTTTAATTGAGTCTCCTTTCCAAGATCAATGGTCTCCTCCTTTCGCAATTTCAACAGAGTTTCCATTCCAAGCTCAACGGAGTCTTCTTTCCAAGTTCAAAAGAGTACTTTCCAATCTCAGTGGTGTCCTATAATAATTTCAACAGAGCTTCCATTCCAAGCTCAACGGAGTCTTCTTTCCAAGTTCAAAAGAGTCTACTTTCCAATCTCAGTGGTGTTCTATAATAATTTCAACAGAGCTTCCATTCCAAGCTCAACGGAGTCGTCTTTCCAAGTTCAAAAGAGTCTATTTTCCAATCTCAGTGGTGTCCTATAATAATTTCAACAGAGCTTCCATTCCAAGCTCAACGGAGTCGTCTTTCCAAGTTCAAAAGAGTTTATTTTCCAATCTCAGTGGTGTCCTATAATAATTTCAACAGAGCTTCCATTCCAAGCTCAACGGAGTCTTCTTTCCAAGTTCAAAAGAGTCTACTTTCCAATCTCAGTGGTGTTCTATAATAATTTCAACAGAGCTTCCATTCCAAGCTCAACGGAGTCTTCTTTCCAAGTTCAAAAGAGTCTACTTTCCAATCTCAGTGGTGTTCTATAATAATTTCAACAGAGCTTCCATTCCAAGCTCAACGGAGTCTTCTTTCCAAGTTCAAAAGAGTCTACTTTCCAATCTCAGTGGTGTCCTATAATAATTTCAACAGAGCTTCCATTCCAAGCTCAACGGAGTCTTCTTTCCAAGTTCAAAAGAGTCTACTTTCCAATCTCAGTGGTGTTCTATAATAATTTCAACAGAGCTTCCATTCCAAGCTCAACGGAGTCTTCTTTCCAAGTTCAAAAGAGTCTACTTTCCAATCTCAGTGGTGTCCTATAATAATTTCAACAGAGCTTCCATTCCAAGCTCAACGGAGTCTTCTTTCCAAGTTCAAAAGAGTCTACTTTCCAATCTCAGTGGTGTTCTATAATAATTTCAACAGAGCTTCCATTCCAAGCTCAACGGAGTCTTCTTTCCAAGTTCAAAAGAGTCTACTTTCCAATCTCAGTGGTGTTCTATAATAATTTCAACAGAGCTTCCATTCCAAGCTCAACGGAGTCGTCTTTCCAAGTTCAAAAGAGTCTATTTTCCAATCTCAGTGGTGTCCTATAATAATTTCAACAGAGCTTCCATTCCAAGCTCAACGGAGTCGTCTTTCCAAGTTCAAAAGAGTTTATTTTCCAATCTCAGTGGTGTCCTATAATAATTTCAACAGAGCTTCCATTCCAAGCTCAACGGAGTCTTCTTTCCAAGTTCAAAAGAGTCTACTTTCCAATCTCAGTGGTGTTCTATAATAATTTCAACAGAGCTTCCATTCCAAGCTCAACGGAGTCTTCTTTCCAAGTTCAAAAGAGTCTACTTTCCAATCTCAGTGGTGTTCTATAATAATTTCAACAGAGCTTCCATTCCAAGCTCAACGGAGTCTTCTTTCCAAGTTCAAAAGAGTCTACTTTCCAATCTCAGTGGTGTCCTATAATAATTTCAACAGAGCTTCCATTCCAAGCTCAACGGAGTCTTCTTTCCAAGTTCAAAAGAGTCTACTTTCCAATCTCAGTGGTGTTCTATAATAATTTCAACAGAGCTTCCATTCCAAGCTCAACGGAGTCTTCTTTCCAAGTTCAAAAGAGTCTACTTTCCAATCTCAGTGGTGTCCTATAATAATTTCAACAGAGCTTCCATTCCAAGCTCAACGGAGTCTTCTTTCTAAGTTCAAAAGAGTCTACTTTCCAATCTCAGTGGTGTTCTATAATAATTTCAACAGAGCTTCCATTCCAAGCTCAACGGAGTCTTCTTTCCAAGTTCAAAAGAGTCTACTTTCCAATCTCAGTGGTGTCCTATAATAATTTCAACAGAGCTTCCATTCCAAGCTCAACGGAGTCTTCTTTCCAAGTTCAAAAGAGTCTACTTTCCAATCTCAGTGGTGTCCTATAATAATTTCAACAGAGCTTCCATTCCAAGCTCAACGGAGTCTTCTTTCCAAGTTCAAAAGAGTCTACTTTCCAATCTCAGTGGTGTCCTATAATAATTTCAACAGAGCTTCCATTCCAAGCTCAACGGAGTCTTCTTTCCAAGTTGAAAAGAGTCTACTTTCCAATCTCAGTGGTGTTCTATAATAATTTCAACAGAGCTTCCATTCCAAGCTCAACGGAGTCGTCTTTCCAAGTTCAAAAGAGTCTATTTTCCAATCTCAGTGGTGTCCTATAATAATTTCAACAGAGCTTCCATTCCAAGCTCAACGGAGTCGTCTTTCCAAGTTCAAAAGAGTTTATTTTCCAATCTCAGTGGTGTCCTATAATAATTTCAACAGAGCTTCCATTCCAAGCTCAACGGAGTCTTCTTTCCAAGTTCAAAAGAGTCTACTTTCCAATCTCAGTGGTGTTCTATAATAATTTCAACAGAGCTTCCATTCCAAGCTCAACGGAGTCTTCTTTCCAAGTTCAAAAGAGTCTACTTTCCAATCTCAGTGGTGTTCTATAATAATTTCAACAGAGCTTCCATTCCAAGCTCAACGGAGTCTTCTTTCCAAGTTCAAAAGAGTCTACTTTCCAATCTCAGTGGTGTCCTATAATAATTTCAACAGAGCTTCCATTCCAAGCTCAACGGAGTCTTCTTTCCAAGTTCAAAAGAGTCTACTTTCCAATCTCAGTGGTGTTCTATAATAATTTCAACAGAGCTTCCATTCCAAGCTCAACGGAGTCTTCTTTCCAAGTTCAAAAGAGTCTACTTTCCAATCTCAGTGGTGTCCTATAATAATTTCAACAGAGCTTCCATTCCAAGCTCAACGGAGTCTTCTTTCTAAGTTCAAAAGAGTCTACTTTCCAATCTCAGTGGTGTTCTATAATAATTTCAACAGAGCTTCCATTCCAAGCTCAACGGAGTCTTCTTTCCAAGTTCAAAAGAGTCTACTTTCCAATCTCAGTGGTGTCCTATAATAATTTCAACAGAGCTTCCATTCCAAGCTCAACGGAGTCTTCTTTCCAAGTTCAAAAGAGTCTACTTTCCAATCTCAGTGGTGTCCTATAATAATTTCAACAGAGCTTCCATTCCAAGCTCAACGGAGTCTTCTTTCCAAGTTGAAAAGAGTCTACTTTCCAATCTCAGTGGTGTTCTATAATAATTTCAACAGAGCTTCCATTCCAAGCTCAACGGAGTCTTCTTTCCAAGTTCAAAAGAGTCTACTTTCCAATCTCAGTGGTGTTCTATAATAATTTCAACAGAGCTTCCATTCCAAGCTCAACGGAGTCTTCTTTCCAAGTTCAAAAGAGTCTACTTTCCAATCTCAGTGGTGTTCTATAATAATTTCAACAGAGCTTCCATTCCAAGCTCAACGGAGTCTTCTTTCCAAGTTCAAAAGAGTCTATTTTCCAATCTCAGTGGTGTTCTATAATAATTTCAACAGAGCTTCCATTCCAAGCTCAACGGAGTCTTCTTTCCAAGTTCAAAAGAGTCTATTTTCCAATCTCAGTGGTGTTCTATAATAATTTCAACAGAGCTTCCATTCCAAGCTCAACGGAGTCTTCTTTCCAAGTTCAAAAGATACCGAGCTTGTTAGGTATCAATTGGCGAAGTTGACGTAGAATGCGTCTAAAACAAATTCGCTCAAATATGAAAAAATTTACCAATTATCTTTCGTTACGCTTGTTCTGTGGAAGGGTCCTGTGGAAGGAAAAATGCATGCTGTGGCTGTTTGCACACCACTGAACTCTTGCTGGCGATGTAAGAAAATACATGGACACGTAGCGCCCCCACTCATACGTCGTTCAAATTATACAAAAATCTAGAAGCTCTTGGGTCTTTAGGACCCCTTGCATAGTGATTAAGGGAGCATCAATTCGTCTGCATCACTCTGTTGGCTGCTGCTTCCTCTTCATTCGCAAACGTGAACATCCTTTCTTCTTCATTCGCAAATATGAACATTGTAGGGACTCGGCGGGAGTGAAGTGTCAGGATCGCCATTTTGGCGACAGTGCCTACCCGCCTGGCGACATAGCGCCAGCGTCAGGGTCAGTTTTGAGAGCCCGATGAAGAGAGGCGACAAGAGTCGTCCTGGCACGGCGATCGTGTTCGAATACTATTGGCCGAGACACCCTAACGTCCCCCGAAGGACACGTGACATCATCCGGCAGATGGTTCAAACTGGACTTGCGCGCGGACCACGAGACTGTTCGTTGGTAGCTCGTTTTAAGCTTTGTCTGTATCTAACCCCCCCCCCCCCCCCCCCCCCCGGAGTGGGACCTCCTTGACGAGAGGGGCTACGGTGCCTCTCAGAAGTTGGGTTCGGATCGCTGGCACTCTGGAGCTCATGATATCTTGCGGCCCCTGGTGGAGGGGGCCTGTTGTAGGTCTGCGGACTGGTCCTTGGGGGGAACCAGTCCAGTGGGTTTATTGAGTTGTCCCCAGCGAAGGTGGGGGTTGCAGCCCCGGTTGAGGGGCCGTACTTGGGGGTCTGCGGACCGGACTTGAAGCACCCGGTCCAGTGGGCTCATCGATGCGGTCTCAATGATATCGTGGGTCGGAAGATTGTTCACTGGAAGGGGGGGGGGGCTTCAGCCCGCTCACAATGGAGAGGTAGAAGTTGAAGGCTGGCGACCGTTTGTGGCTAACCTGGTTGACGGGCTTATCGATGGAACAGCCAAACTAAGAGTCCCACATGTGAACTTTAGGCAGACCATGGCTTTCGTAGTGGAGGGGCCTGAGTGCTTCTGAGAAGTGGGGTCCGGGTGCTGCAGTCATGTAGTTAAACGGCTTTGTCGGTAGGCTAACGGCTTTGTCGGGGTTGTTGGAAGTCCGCTGACTGGCTTTGTGAGGACTCTGGTCAAGTGTGCTCCGACACGGCCTCGGCATGGTTAAGGCCGAGACGGCGAGCGGGCTGTGGTCGACCTGCTCGATTGAGAGGTCGAAGTTGAGTGTCGTGCTGAAAGTACTGGGGACCCGATTAGGCGTGGCTCATCGACGGGGTCGCCTGGGAGTCTCTGCTGCCGAGGACCCAAAAAGATAGGATTTCTTCAAAGTTTGGCATTAAAATTCTAAAGATACCATCTGATTTATTTGGCAGCTTTTCGGACAAAAATCATTGAGTGATTTGGCAATTCCTAGGTATGGTGGGGCGGGGGTGGCTCAGTCGGTAGCGCGCCAGGCTCGTAATCTGTAGTTCCCAGGTTCGAGTCCCAGCTGGGTAAGCGTTGAGATTTATCTCTGCCAAATTCCCCGCCCTGCCCACGGTCAGTAGGGGACACCGATGGGCTTGGAAAGGCCGCCGTCCGTCGAATGCGACGTTAAGCCGTGGTCCCATGTGTGGGAGAGCCATACCCTGTGCACGTTAAAGAACACACTGGATGGCCTTGACGGGACACTAACATCTGTTTCCTAACAGCTGTTCCAGTGGGTCCCCTCCCCCAACTTTCTCTTTGCCTTCGGGGTCCATGTGACCTGGCCATTTAGCCCATAGTGTGCAAAAAAGTGCCGCTCAGAGGTAAAACAACCCAACGTTGAAGAACACACTGGATGGCCTTGACGGGAGGCTACCATCTATCTCCCAACAGCTGTTCCAGTGGGTCCCCTCCCCCAACCTTCTCTGAGCCTTCGGGGTCCGTGTGACCTGGCCATTTAGTCCATGGTGTGCAAAAAAGTGCCGCTCAGAGGTAAAACAACCCAACCCTAGGTATGGCAACTCAAAATTCTAAAAGATCCCACTCACTGCACCTCAATGATTATATCAACAGACAGGCTTGCTTTGAAAAGCAGTGTATATCTCTTCGACAGTTCTTCTCCCGCAGTAAGGCAAGATCTAAGATAGAAGTACCCTGGTTAGTGGATTGTGGTTTCGTGGCAACTCCCTCAAGGTGTAGTGCAGTCTCTGTATTGCGGAACACCGGGATTGCCACACATTACTAAGTTGTATCTAGCGGTGGGACCGCTGAGGCTCGTTATAGCCTGTGTTGAATTTGGCCAGTGACGGCACCGGGTGGGCAGTCACTGGATGTAGAGAGTTATAGAGTTTGTAAATAAAAAAGTGTACATAGCTGAAATACACGAGTTTCTGTGTTCGGCCACCTGAATGATTATCCTGATAAGATAAGGGCAGGTACCCTTCTTCAAAAGCTCACACACATAGGTAGGAAAAGAACTCAGCCCAGACAGGCAGAGGAGAATGCCGTCGACAAACATCCTTCCTTCCTCTTCATTCACAATCATAAATATATTTCCTTCCTTCCTTCCTCTTCATTCACAATCATAAACATATTTCCTTCCTTCCTTCCTCCCTCCCTCTTCATTCACAATCATAAATATATTTCCTTCCTTCCTCTTCATTCACAATCATAAACATATTTCCTTCCTTCCTCTTCATTCACAATCATAAACATATTTCCTTCCTTCCTTCCTCTTCATTCACAATCATAAACATATTTCCTTCCTTCCTTCCTTCCTTCCTTCCTCTTCATTCACAATCATAAACACATTTCCTTCCTTCCTCTTCATTCACAATCATAAACATATTTCCTTCCTTCCTCTTCATTCACAATCATAAACATATTTCCTTCCTTCCTTCCTCTTCATTCACAATCATAAACATATTTCCTTCCTTCCTTCCTTCCTTCCTTCCTCTTCATTCACAATCATAAACACATTTCCTTCCTTCCTTCCTTCCTTCCTTCCCCTTCATTTGTAATCCCACCTCCCCGCGGGCGGGGATGGCTCTAGCATTATACATTAGCCTTCTCACGTGATCTTCCTAGGTTCGCTTTACCACTCCGTTTGAGTTGAAGTTCCGTCCTTCCCCATACGAGGAAGAGACGTGAGCTTAGAAAGGCAGTTGATGGTTCTTTCTCGCCAAAGAACGCCAGATAGGGCGTTAATCCATAGTTCCACGCGCATCCTCCGCATTTTGAAAACCAGGTTGAATGGGCTTGATGGTAGGTTTCCAGCTAAGAACGAACCAGTAAAACCCTCTTCTCCTAAACGCCTCTGAGCTTTTGGGGTCCTTGTAACCTGGTCATTTAGTCCATTGCATGCGAAAAAGGCTGGGGTGGGGGAACGATCAGAAGAAAAACACCTCAACTGAAGAGCACGTGAGCAATGGAGTTTCGAAGCCAAACACCTCCGAGTGGTAGCGTGCGGCTGACGAGTTGTCTCCTCATCGCAGCACGTGATGGCAGAGGCAGGTGAAGAACCTGGAGCACGCGACCGCCACGCGCTGCTGCTGAAGTTCGCGCACTTCGGAGAAAGGAAACTAGAAGTCGGCTGCGGGAAAGGTTCGTTTGGAAGAAAATGTCTCGTTCTCGCATTGGCTCGTTTTAGAAAAGTATTAGTCGTTGTTGTCTGGGAACTTAAAACGGAAATTTTTAATAATTGGTCAGGTTCAAGTCCCACCTGTGCCAACAGCAACTGTCGTCCAGGAGGGACGGGTTCGAGTCCCTGAGTGACTGAATTAGAAATCGAGGCAGGGGACATCTGCCTCGAATTTCTTAAATAAGGGGGGGGGGGGGGGCGTGTAGGGGCTCGGCGGCCTTGTCGGAATTTTCTTGATTTCATTGAGCAGGTCAATTTGCTAAGACCAGGCAAGATACAAAAATGTATTACAACAATTTAGAAATTAGTGATCTGGCAACCTTCGTGTCACGTGACAAGAAGGTTGCCAGATCACTAATTTCTAAAAAAAATCGTTGCCAGAAAAAAAATCTGGAGCGTGTACAGCAACTGTACAAGGTCCAGCGTGTGCAGTTACCGTTACAGCAACTGTACACGCTCCAGTTACCGTTCACAGCAAACTGGAGCGTGTGCAGTTAATGTTCACAGCACATTGGATCGTGTGCAGTTAATGTTCACAGCACATTGGATCGTGTGAGCTCACAACGGCCTAGATCGTGTGGGCTCACTCACGGAAATATTGAGCGTGTGCAGTTACCGTTCACAGCAAACTGGAGCGGTTGCGGTTAATGTTCACAGCAAACTGGAGCGGTTGCGGTTTATGTTCACAGCACATTGGATCGTGTGAGCTCACAAAGACCTAGATCGTGTGGGCTCACTCACGGAAATATTGAGCTTGTGCAGTTACCGTTCACAGCAAACTGGAGCGGTTGCAGTTAATGTTCACAGCACATTGGATCGTGTGAGCTCACAAAGACCTAGATCGTGTGGGCTCACTCACGGAAATATTGAGCGTGTGCAGTTACCGTTCACAGCAAACTGGAGCGGTTGCGGTTTATGTTCACAGCACATTGGATCGTGTGAGCCGTTACACAGCAAACTGGAGCGTGTGCAGTAACTGCACACGCTCTAGTTTGCTGTGAACGGTAACTGGAGAGTCTACAGTTGCTGTACACGCTCCAGATATTTTTCCTGAATTCTGTAATCACGTGACACGAAGGTTGCCAGATCACTAATTTCTAAAAAAATCTTTGCCAGATATTTTTTCTGAATTCTGTAATCAACCGTAGTGTTCGGATATTTTTTGAGCGACTGTACTTGGAAATCCCATTTATACTGAATTTGCCCTAAGAAACTTTGCCAAAGAAAAACTTTTTTGGCAGTGTAATAGTGAAGTACAGTATATTGTTAATGTACGAACTGTGCTCAAATATGCATTTTAGCTATTTACAAGATGTTTTTGTTGAAGCGACGAATTGTGACTACTAAGGCGTACTCTACTGACAGAGGCTGCTGTCAGACCTCTGAGACAGGCAGCTGTTTCAGGTGTAATTTATTTTGGTGAAGACTATTTTCATGGACTTTTCTTTTCTAAATATTCAATTTAGAAAAAAAGGGTGGGGGGGGGGGGCGATCAGAAGAAAAACACCTCAACTCAACAGCACGTGAGCTTTGTTTTCAACTCTCGCTTGACACAACACTATTCCCGTATCCGTTTCCAAAGAAAAGGGTATCACGTGCCGAGAGAGAGTTGACTTCGACTTTCATTTTAAACTCTCTTCAGTCAGGTAAAGAAGACAAAGGAACAGATCTTGAGCTTCAATGAAACAAAGATTTAAGATCAGAACTGACATCTGACGTCAGAAGATTTCCGCTCAAGTGAGACAGTTAAGAGCCATTGGCTTAATCCATCGAATCCGAAATAAGAATAAAGACGTCTTTGCCAAAATG
This sequence comes from Ryuthela nishihirai, assembly GCA_038380435.1. Lineage (NCBI taxonomy): Eukaryota > Metazoa > Arthropoda > Arachnida > Araneae > Heptathelidae > Ryuthela > Ryuthela nishihirai. The sequence goes on from JAWZYU010000030.1 coordinate 61,957,298, forward strand.
AAGAGTCGACACTTGAGCAAAGCATTTTTCACGCTTCTGTTTTGTTACTGAGCTCTAAATCCCTTGCGAAGAAATCAAAGAAAGAAGAAACACCGTTAGGAAAGAGAGAAGGATAAATCAGAAAAATAAACGACCTAATGTTTAAGTGATGTCTTCTATGAACGCAGGTCAACGATGAAGGAGAATCCTTGTCCACGTCTGTTGGCGATAACTGAACGAAAGCAGTCGGGTTTAACGTTCCTTGCCCCCGAGTTTCAAAACACGGTCACCCATTGGCTGATCACCGTCGGTCCTTTCGCAACAGAAGTTCTTGTTCACGCAGTTCACGTTTCATACGCTACGTGATAAGGAACCGCGAGATTGCAATAACACCACCACCCACACGAAAAACAGCAGTGAGCATTATCACAAAACTGATCCGCGTTCACTGAAGTGTTTCTCTATTTTGGTGTCTGAGTTTGTACAATGCCATCCGAGTAGTGCTGGGGCTAAAAGTCGTCGAAAGAGGGGGGGGGGGATTACCCCGTGGCCATGCCTTGACAGACTGGACAGACACTGCTGGGCACGCAAAAGGGGGCACTGCAATCTCACGTGACGGAGGCGTTCAATATGTGCGCAGCGTCTCTGGAGAGGTTGCTGGCGATTCTGCGTAGAGCATCGATTGACTGGTAGGTTGGTGATGCGAGCAGTGCACGGAATGTTGAGTTTCATGGAAGGGAGAAAGGATTCCACGTGGCGAGTTTATTAGAGGCTAACGGCAGAATGCGGTCAGGGGACGAGAGGTCCTTCTCGAAGAAATTAATCGTCTCCCTTTTCCTTTTTCCTTCTGTTGCTCTTGGCCAAGGAAATAGTTTTGGAAAGTTTTCGTATCTTTCGAAAGGAAATTTTTTATGCATCCTGAATTTATAGCCGTCGTTAACAGTCTAGTCTACAGACGGAACGATTATTTAAAACTGTGACGCTCAAACTTTGAAACGTTTGAGAACTGCCTTTCGAAATTGTCGGTGTGCAGAATTCTTTCTCTCTTTGAGCTTGACGATCTTCGTGGGATTCTCGTTGAGCTTGACGATCTTCATGGGATTCTCTTTGAGCTTGACGATCTTCATGGGATTCTCGTTGAGCTTGACGATCTTCATGGGATTCTCTTTGAGCTTGACGATCTTCATGGGATTCTCTTTGAGCTTGACGATCTTCATGGGATTCTCTTTGAGCTTGACGATCTTCATGGGATTCTCTTTGAGCTTGACGATCTTCATCGGATTCTCTTTGAGCTTGACGATCTTCATCGGATTCTCTTTGAGCTTGACGATCTTCATGGGATTCTCTTTGAGCTTGACGATCTTCATGGGATTCTCTTTGAGCTTGACGATCTTCATCGGATTCTCTTTGAGCTTGACGATCTTCATGGGATTCTCTTTGAGTTTGGCGATCTTCATGGGATTCTCTTTGAGCTTGACGATCTTCATCGGATTCTCTTTGAGCTTGACGATCTTCATCGGATTCTCTTTGAGCTTGACGATCTTCATGGGATTCTCTTTGAGTTTGGCTTCTAGACGATTAACTTAATCTTACCGGTCTTTTGGCAATTCCTTTTCATCTTGCCCCTCTTAGGACCATTCTCATTGATCTCGTCTGTTTTTTCGTCACTTCATTTTAACTTCCTCGTATCCACGCGACTCATGTTTGATCTCGACGATTTCCAGTTCTCAACATCATTCTCTCTGGACTCGTCGGTCTCCAAATGATTTCCTCGAAATTGAGAGCAAAAGTTCTCTCAGTGTGAAGCACACCAAACTCGTAACGTTCTTAGCTGCCTGTCTTGAAAATTTCTCCCTTGACCTTCGCTCTGACCTCGGCAAGAAGAGATACGAATGGCTTTGTAAAGGTCGCCGTCCGTCCATTGACAGGTCATTGTTGTTTATGCGGTTTTTGGTTTGGTTTGTTTTACCTCTGAGGTGCACTTTTTTGCACACCATGGGCTAAGTGGCCAGGTCACAAGGACTCCGAAGGCTCAGAGAAGGTTAGGGGAGGGGACTCACTGGAACACCTGTTGGGAGACAGATGGTAGCCTCCGGACAAGGCCATTCAGCGTGTTCGTTAACGTGCAAAGGGTATAGTTCCCCCGCACACGGGGCCACGACTTAACGTCCCATCCGACGGACGGCGGCCTTTCCAAGCCCATTGGTATCCCCTACTGACCGTGGGTAGGGCGGGGACTTTGGCGGAGATAAATCTCAACGCTGACCCAGCTGGGTGTCTATGCAGTCATGGAGTCGGTTCGACGCCATGGCAACAAGAGCTGTCTGTGTTGTCTCACTGCTGAGGTCTCACCTCCATTAGAAGTAACCTCTTATTAAGATTGCACGAAACGAATACGTTAAACCCTCTGTGTCCGGGAGATGCGTAGAGAGGAGAGGCTATCTCCGTCACTTGTGTAGGGGAGTGTCCTCTTATGTTTAAAAAAAAATAGAACAGTCCAAACCTTGGTCTCTCCTTCTTGTTTAATTAATCAGTAGATTCGACTTACTGCTTAATCGAAGTGTAGTCTTATTAAAGTGTTATTCATAATACTTGCCATGGAATGGTACCAAACGAACATGAATGTCGTGTTACAGAAAATGTCTCTTTACACGTGACACTGAAAGAAAAGAATTGAAAGGCAAAAGAAACATGCGAAAAACAGAAAATTTTCTCCGTGTTGCAAAGAGTTCCATTTTGAAACACTTTCGAACTTTGTAGAATATTCATAAGAGAGCGAAAATAAATCATTCGGTCTGACATCTGAGTGCTGGCGAAGTGTCCGCGTTTGGAATTTCAGACAGATTCAAATTAAATCTGACGCTTAAAGGAGGCTGCACGAGGAAAATCGCCAGTTTCCATTGATGTTGTTGTTTCCAGTGACATCATTCTTCTCCGCCTTTTCTCAATGATGCGAAAGAGCAGCCAGATGCAGAGCAGCACTCCGCTTGGCTAAATCACCTTTTTTCAATTATTTTTCCTCTCTCTCTATAAGTCGTTGCCAACATTTTATTGCGGAATAAGTCCCTTTCTGCCTTTATTTTATCTCCCATGCATGCACAAATAGTGATGCATATTCATCTGGCCCATATATCCTCTCGAATCTGAAAATTCCAGATATTTTTTTTTAACACGGCGATGGCATTTGGAGGCGTTTGGCACACGGCCTGTTCTCGTGCAACATCCGTTGTCGTCAAATCCATTTATCAACGACATTCTTCCAAGGATGATTCATGGCCTTTATTGTTCTCTCTGAAGTAAAGTCCGTACTGCGGCTCAAATTTGGCACCTACGTCATAAGGCAGTTAAAGATTTCCTTGGCCCATGGGGGCGGGGGTGACTCAGTCGGCAGCGCGCCAGGCTCGAAATCTGCAGTTCCCAGGTTCGAGTCCCAGCTGGATCAGCGTTGAGACTTATCTCCGCAGAACTCTCCGCCCTGCCCACGGTCAGTATGGGACACCGATGGGCTTGGATAGGTCGTCGCCCGTCGGATGGGACGTTAAGCCGTGGCCCCGTGTGCGGGGGAACTATACCCTTTGCACGTTAACGAACACGCTGGATGGCTTTGACGGCGAGGCTACCATCTGTCTCCCAACAGCTGTTCCAGTGGGTCCCCTCCCCCAACCTTCTCTGAGCCTTCGGGGTCCATGTGACCTGGCCATTTAGCCCATGGTGTGCAAAAAAGTGCCGCTCGGAGGTAAAACAACCCAACCTTGGCCCATCGCTATGGGACTTCTTTGGTATTCTGATCATCAGTCTATCGAAGGTGTAATCTACCTGATTTAAAGTAAATAAAAATTGCAACAGAGCTCTGACAGGAGCCTTTTAGAGTAGTACGCCACAGAGAGATAGGTGAGAAGGCGAGACCTCAGCAGTAAAACAACAAAAGAAAATAAGCATCCATGCCTTGTCTAGGGATCGAACCCGGATCTCCTTGAACAGCAGCCAATCACGCATACCACTCGATTATCGGGAAGAAACTTTTAGATAATATTGAAAAACTCCCTTTCATTTTCTATACCTCTATCTTAGCACTAACACAACAGTGATTTTGTTACATTTGATGTCGTTCAGCTAGAATTAAGATGACGATATTTCCATAATCGAAACCTAGACATTTCGATAAGTTTTTCCGGTTTCAGTTTTATAAAACTGAAAAGTCTTATTTTAGTTTACAGCGCAGCAATTGATCGAAGTTTTTCCTCGTGCGGTAGATTCGTAAATTCCTTCCGACCAGGCACGATGGAAAAGAACAGCTTTGCTGAAATATCGTCTGCAATAGCCTTTTCGTCAGCAAAAGGTTTCTGATGCTAAGGCCATGCAATCTCCACTTGGTATGCAGAAATTCTGTAGACATTTTCGAATCCTTTACGTAAAAGAAATTAATAGATAAACAAATAACATGCAAAATAAGAGTGCCGTAAACGTTCTATGTGCTCCCACCTTCTTTGAGTGTACAGTCGCTCAAAAAAAAAAATCCGAACAATATGGTTGATTATACAGAATTCAGAAAAAATATCTGGCAACGATTTTTTTTTAGAAATTAGTGATCTGGCAACCGTGTCACGTGACACGAAGGTTGCCAGATCACTAATTTCTAAAAAAAATCTTTGCCAGATATTTTTTTCTGAATTCTGTAATCAACCATAGTGTTCGGAACACAAAGGTTGTCAGATCACTAATTTCAAAAAAAAAAAAAAAAAAAAAAAAAAAAAATCGTTGCCAGATATTTTTTCCTGAATTCTGTAATCAACCATAGTGTTCGGAACACGAAGGTTGCCAGATCACTAATTTCTAAAAAATCGTTGCCAGATATTTTTTCTGAATTCTGTACTCAACCATAGTGTTTGAAACACGAAGGTTGCCAGATCACTAATTTCTAAAAAAAATCGTTGCCAGATACTTTTTCTGAATTCTCTACTCAACCATAGTGTTCGAAACACGAAGGTTGCCAGATCACTAATTTCTAAAATAATCGTTGCAAGATATTTTTTCTGAATTCTCTAATCAACCATAGTGTTCGGAACACGAAGGTTGCCAGATCACTAATTTCTAAAAAAATCGTTGCCAGATATTTTTTCTGAATTCTGTACTCAACCATAGTGTTTGAAACACGAAGGTTGCCAGATCACTAATTTCTAAAAAAATCGTTGCCAGATACTTTTTCTGAATTCTCTACTCAACCATAGTGTTCGAAACACGAAGATTACCAGATCACTAATTTCTAAAAAAATCGTTGCCAGATACTTTTTCTGAATTCTCTACTCAACCATAGTGTTCGAAACACGAAGGTTGCCAGATCACTAATTTCTAAAATAATCGTTGTAAGATATTTTTCCTGAATTCTGTAATCAACCATAGTGTTCGGAACACGAAGGTTGCCAGATCACTAATTTCTAAAAAAAAAATAGTTGCCAGATATTTTTTCTGAATTCTGTACTCAACCATAGTGTTTGAAACACGAAGGTTGCCAGATCACTAATTTCTAAAAAAATCGTTGCCAGATACTTTTTCTGAATTCTGTACTCAACCATAGTGTTCGAAACACGAAGGTTACCAGATCACTAATTTCTAAAAAAATCGTTGCCAGATATTTTTTCTGAATTCTCTACTCAACCATAGTGTTCGGAACACAAAGGTTGCCAGATCACCAATTTCTAAAAAAAAATCGTTGCCAGATATTTTTTTCTGAATTCTCTACTCAACCATAGTGTTCGGAAAACGAAGGTTGCCAGATCACTAATTTCTAAAAAAAATCGTTGCCAGATATTTTTTCTGAATTCTCTACTCAACCATAGTGTTCGGAACACGAAGGTTGCCAGATCACCAATTTCTAAAAAAAAATCGTTGCCAGATATTTTTTTCTGAATTCTCTACTCAACCATAGTGTTCGGAACACGAAGGTTGTCAGATCACTAATTTCTAAAAAAATCTTTTCCAGATATTTTTTTCTGAATTCTCTAATCAATCATAGTGTTCGGATATTTTTTTGAGCGACAATGATAAAAGCAATGAAAGAGGTTCCTGCATTCATAAAGCATTCATAAATGAAAGCTCCCTGAATTCATAAAGCACCTACCTTACTCTCCTTCCCAAAAGCTGCATCTCTCTCTCCCAAGAACATCATTCCTTTGCCACTGTTCGTCTGTAGCTGACATCAGCTGTGACGGAAAGGGTTCGGGTTCGCTTCCCCGAACTTCTTTACCTTCCAATCAATTTGCCATCATGCACTCTGGTTCTTTTGCCATTGTTCATTTAATACTCTCAAACAGCATTTACCCATCCATTTATAATTTTAGCGTGACCTCTCAGCCAATAAACTCATAACATCTTACAAATCATAACAAGATGGCGTTGATAATTCAACAATAACTGGGAAACTCTAAAATAATAACTCACCAAATATTGCTGTTTATGTACAAATAAAACAATAACACACTCACATCACCTGTCCCGGATCTAGAAAAACATGAAACCCCTTCCGGGATAAGATATTCCTTGTTTTAGTGCCCTTTAAAAGTATTTCTTGTGAAAAAGAAAATAGCCGTACAATATATATATTGCCTCCTTCCGCTGTAGCATCCTCAAAGGGATGAGTACCGTGTCATCCCTCCCCACCCCCCAACCCCTATATCTGGCCCTGAATTTCACTGATTATTATTTACAAGATGAATTACGCCAGGGATACGAGAATGGTCAATAGGAATTTCAAGGAATTCCTCGAATCCTTTGAAAAGATGGATAATTTCGCCATGCTCTATTTGTATGCTAATACTAAAACCGCCAAAGTCAAATTCTTTCTCTTGTGCTCATTTTCGCCTCGTGCAAGCGAAACCCCAGTTGCACGTGCCCTTTAAAACAGAAAACGATCTGTTCATCTTTCTCCTCCGAACGCCAACTTTCCAGCGCCAAGCTCCATTTGATCTCCCAGATATGAAGGAATCGAGAAACGACAACCGACTAATCGCAGAGCTGGAAAACCGCGCCAGACATTTCCCGGAAGGCAGTGCAAGGGAAGGTAGGGATGGTGATCTGCGCACGCGCATCACCTTCAGTCAATATCCGACGACGTATTGAATTCGGCCGAGTGCTGAGCTGCTCTTATTGCATTGCGGTTGTGGATGGTCGGAGACGCGCAGACCTCAATGCCCAACATGCTGGGAATTTTCGTTTCAAAAGTGGTCTATTTCTCTTTCTACCCACTTCAGAAGAGGCTTTAAGTCAGTAGAATGAAAAACAAGACTGCCAGCGGGAATCTTGCTCTTCACTTCAAATATAAATATGGCACTTCGAGTTCAGATTTTTTTTATGTATCAAGAGAAGGGAAAAAGGAAACAGTAAATTGACTTCTGATACACTACAAAAATTATTTTTTGAACTTGTGTATAGATGAGCAATAGCTCTCATGAAACGTATCTACATAAATTACCTACTTTCGCATCTATTCAGTGGCCAAACGGTTACCGTGTTATGCTGAACAGCAAAAAGGACCTGGGTTCGAATCCCAGATTAAGGCAAGGCTGTTTCCTTTTTCTCAGACGTCTGTTGCCTTTCTGTTGACGTGTTGCCATCCTCACGAATCTCTAACCTATTATTACACTGTTAGGCTTCTCTCAGACCTCCTCGACAAGTCGGCTGCTTTGACACTAAAGTTTTTCATTTTGAGATGCTTAAAATGCAATAATATCTGTCCGAAATAAATATTACGTTTCGCAAGAAGAACGACACGACAGCAATAGAACAACAGAGCAGCTAAATATATTTTATTAGATGCCAACTAGTTGCAGTGAGGATTATCATTTCTCTTGAAAGAGATGGGTTGGGTTGTTTTACCTCTGAGCGGCACTTTTTTTGCACACCATGGGCTAAATGGCCAGGTCACATGGACCCCGAAGGCTCAGAGAAGGTTGGGGGAGGGGACCCACTGGAACAGCTGTTGGGAGACAGATGGTAGCCTCCCGTCAAGGCCATCCAGCGTGTTCTTTAACGTGCACAGGGTATGGCTCTCCCGCACACGGGGCCACGGCTTAACGTCCCATCCGACGGACGACGGCCTTTCCAAGCCCATCGGTGTCCCCTACTGACCGTGGGCAGGGCGGGGAATTTTGCGGAGATAAATCTCAACGCTGACCCAGCTGGGACTCGAACCTGGGACTCGAGCTGGGACTCGAACCTCCCTTCTTGAAAGAGATGCATGTGTCACGTGACACGAAGGTTGCCAGATCACTAATTTCTAAAAAAAATCATTGCCAGGTATTTTTTTCTGAATTCTCTAATGAACCCTAGTGTTCGGATACTTTTTTGAGAGACTGTACTAGAGAATGAATACGAAAGTCTGCCTCCAGTAAACTGAATAAGAGCTCCAATTCACTGCATGAATTCTACTTGCTATGCAGCCATTACTGTCTAATTGAAGCCATCCATTTTGTCTCTCACATGCAAAGAATAATGCACAGGGGACTAAACCCAAAGAGTACCTTTTCGCTATAACTAGCATCACAACTCTCAACTGAATCCTATTCAGACATGGATGTTTTCCGCTAATCAGTGATTTATGGCTTTACTCTTACTCAACTTTGTCTTATTACGTCTTTAACGGACTATTGCCCTTTTTTGGAAATGAAACTAAATATTAAAACTTCTCGCTTTAAGAATTCAATACTCAGCGAGTTGAAGAATTTAACTGAAATATAAATTTAAGTTTTTCTGTCACAAAAGACATTTATTTTGCAAGTCCTAAATCTTTTTCCAGCGAAATATACTCGATTTGTTGCCATTATTTTCTCTTAAACTTACATTTACAATTAAAAAAAACACGATTTCCCAAGTTTTCATTACTAAAGGTTAAAATGCTCATCTGTTGTCGATAGTTTGAAATTTTTATCTCAATATCCTTTATATTAATCTGTGGACTTTTCGTGATTTAAAGGATTAAAGTGGAAAAGAAAAATCCTCTGATTCCTCCAAGGCCACCGATGCAGATGAAGCTGGAATAGCTCCAAGTGTGTCATGCAGGGAAGACAGCTAGCAGCATCTGCGTAAATGCCGCTGTCAGTTCTCACAGTGAAGTCACGAGCTCCTCGGATCAAAATGTCCTCTTGGCCATCGATCAGGAGAAACAGGATTCTTGCACGCGCCTTCCATCATCGGTCTGCTTCAGGAGCTCACTTCTCGAGGCTTAGATGCGCTTTAATGCAATCAAAGAGAGCTCGGCCTTTTTTCTTTTGAAGCCGGGTATCAAATAAATTGCGATTCAATGTTAGCGAAAAATTAGCTCTGAAATGGCAACAGCAAGTCGAAGCATTTAAGATACGTAGATTCATATCTGTCATTTCAGCTTGTTTTGTAACATTTATTTACTGATGGTTATGGAATAATAATATACCCGTACAACTTTATTGGTGAGTTTTATGGCCTCTAGAGAGCTAGGATTGCCTCGTTATCAAGTTTATTGGCAGAATTCATCAACTTTACGGTTCGACGAGCTATGCACGAGGCGCCACAAAACAATCAGATAACTCGAGTTGGATTCATTTTATTTATTTATTATTGCATGGTTATTGTAACTCCCGAATAATTGCTGCCTTGGCGTAACAATAACAGTGTAGAGCAGTGGTTCCCAAACTTTTATGCTTCACGCACCTCCCGGAAATGTGTATGTAACTGGCGTAACTCTTTTTTAGATAGATAACACTGTAGTTATAGTATAATAATGGAAATAAAATAAAACATATGTCATTGGTTCTCAACCATTTATGCTTCACGTACCCCCTGGAAATGTGTATGTAACTGGCGTACCCCTTGTATAGATAGATAAAACTATAGTTATAGTATAACAATGGGAATAAAATAAAACATATATATCAGTGGTTCTCAACCTTTTATGCTTCACGTACCCCCTGGAAATGTGTATGTAACTGGCGTACCCCTTGTATAGATAGATAAAACTATAGTTATAGTATAACAATGGGAATAAAATAAACAATATATATCAGTGGTTCTCAACCTTTTATGCTTCACGTACCCCCTGGAAATGTGTATGTAACTGGCGTACCCCTTGTATACATAGATAAAACTATAGTTATAGTATAACAATGGGAATAAAATAAACAATATATATCAGTGGTTCTCAACCTTTTATGCTTCACGTACCCCCTGGAAATGTGTATGTAACTGGCGTACCCCTTGTATAGATAGATAAAACTATAGTTATAGTATAACAATGGGAATAAAATAAAATATATATATCAGTGGTTCTCAACCTTTTTTGCTTCACGCACCCCCTGGAAACGTGTATGTAACTGGCGTATCCCTTGTATAGATAGATAAAACTGCAGTTATAGTATAACAATGGGAATAAAATAAAACATATATATCAGTGGTTTTCAACCTTTTATGCTTCACGTACCCCCTGGAAATGTGTATGTAACTGGCGTACCCCTTGTATAGATAGATAAAACTATAGTTATAGTATAACAATGGGAATAAAATAAACAATATATATCAGTGGTTCTCAACCTTTTATACTTCACGTACCCCCTGGAAATGTGTATGTAACTGGAGTACCCCTTGTATAGATAGATAAAACTATAGTTATAGTATAACAATGGGAATAAAATAAAACATATATATCAGTGGTTCTCAACCTTTTATGCTTCACGTACCCCCTGGAAATGTGTATGTAACTGGCGTACCCCTTGTATAGATAGATAAAACTATAGTTATAGTATAACAATGGGAATAAAATAAAATATATATATCAGTGGTTCTCAACCTTTTATGCTTCACGTACCCCCTGGAAATGTGTATGTAACTGGCGTACCCCTTGTATAGATAGATAAAACTATAGTTATAGTATAACAATGGGAATAAAATAAAATATATATATATCAGTGGTTCTCAACCTTTTTTGCTTCACGCACCCCCTGGAAATGTGTATGTAACTGGCGTACCCCTTGTATAGATAGATAAAACTATAGTTATAGTATAACAATGGGAATAAAATATATATATCAGTGGTTCTCAACCTTTTTTGCTTCACGCACCCCCTGGAAATGTGTATGTAACTGGCGTACCCCTTGTATAGATAGATAAAACTATAGTTATAGTATAACAATGGGAATAAAATAAAACATATATATCAGTGGTTCTCAACCTTTTATGCTTCACGTACCCCCTGGAAATGTGTATGTAACTGGCGTACCCCTTGTATAGATAGATAAAACTATAGTTATAGTATAACAATGGGAATAAAATAAAACATATATCAGTGGTTCTCAACCTTTTATGCTTCACGTACCCCCTAGAAATGTGTATGTAACTGGAGTACCCCTTGTATAGATAGATAAAACTATAGTTATAGTATAACAATGGGAATAAAATAAAATATATATATATCAGTGGTTCTCAACCTTTTTTGCTTCACGCACCCCCTGGAAATGTGTATGTAACTGGCGTACCCCTTGTATAGATAGATAAAACTATAGTTATAGTATAACAATGGGAATAAAATAAAACATATATATCAGTGGTTCTCAACCTTTTATGCTTCACGTACCCCCTGGAAATGTGTATGTAACTGGCGTACCCCTTGTATAGATAGATAAAACTATAGTTATAGTATAACAATGGGAATAAAATAAAATATATATATCAGTGGTTCTCAACCTTTTATGCTTCACGTACCCCCTGGAAATGTGTATGTAACTGGCGTACCCCTTGTATAGATAGATAAAACAATAGTTATAGTATAACAATGGGAATAAAATATATATATCAGTGGTTCTCAACCTTTTTTGCTTCACGCACCCCCTGGAAATGTGTATGTAACTGGCGTACCCCTTGTATAGATAGATAAAACTATAGTTATAGTATAACAATGGGAATAAAATAAAACATATATATCAGTGGTTCTCAACCTTTTATGCTTCACGTACCCCCTGGAAATGTGTATGTAACTGGCGTACCCCTTGTATAGATAGATAAAACTATAGTTATAGTATAACAATGGGAATAAAATAAAATATATATATCAGTGGTTCTCAACCTTTTTTGCTTCACGCACCCCCTGGAAATGTGTATGTAACTGGCGTACCCCTTGTATAGATAGATAAAACTATAGTTATAGTATAACAATGGGAATAAAATAAAACATATATATCAGTGGTTCTCAACCTTTTATGCTTCACGTACCCCCTGGAAATGTGTATGTAACTGGCGTACCCCTTGTATAGATAGATAAAACTATAGTTATAGTATAACAATGGGAATAAAATAAAACATATATATCAGTGGTTCTCAACCTTTTATGCTTCACGTACCCCCTGGAAATGTGTATGTAACTGGCGTACCCCTTGTATAGATAGATAAAACTATAGTTATAGTATAACAATGGGAATAAAATAAAATATATATATCAGTGGTTCTCAACCTTTTATGCTTCACGTACCCCCTGGAAATGTGTATGTAACTGGCGTACCCCTTGTATAGATAGATAAAACAATAGTTATAGTATAACAATGGGAATAAAATATATATATCAGTGGTTCTCAACCTTTTTTGCTTCACGCACCCCCTGGAAATGTGTATGTAACTGGCGTACCCCTTGTATAGATAGATAAAACTATAGTTATAGTATAACAATGGGAATAAAATAAAACATATATATCAGTGGTTCTCAACCTTTTATGCTTCACGTACCCCCTGGAAATGTGTATGTAACTGGCGTACCCCTTGTATAGATAGATAAAACTATAGTTATAGTATAACAATGGGAATAAAATAAAATATATATATCAGTGGTTCTCAACCTTTTTTGCTTCACGCACCCCCTGGAAATGTGTATGTAACTGGCGTACCCCTTGTATAGATAGATAAAACTATAGTTATAGTATAACAATGGGAATAAAATAAAACATATATATCAGTGGTTCTCAACCTTTTATGCTTCACGTACCCCCTGGAAATGTGTATGTAACTGGCGTACCCCTTGTATAGATAGATAAGAACTATAGTTATAGTATAACAATGGGAATAAAATAAAACATATATATCAGTGGTTCTCAACCTTTTAGGCTTCACGTACCCCCTGGAAATGTGTATGTAACTGGCGTATCCCTTGTATAGATAGATAAAACTATAGTTATAGTATAACAATAGGAATAAAATAAAACATATATATCAGTGGTTCTCAACCTTTTATGCTTCACGTACCCCCTGGAAATGTGTATGTAACTGGCGTACCCCTTGTATAGATAGATAAAACTATAGTTATAGTATAACAATAGGAATAAAATAAACAATATATATCAGTGGTTCTCAACCTTTTATGCTTCACGTATCCCCTGGAAATGTGTATGTAACTGGCGTACCCCTTGTATAGATAGATAAAACTATAGTTATAGTATATCAATGGAAATAAAACATATATATATACTGGTTCTCAACCTTTTATGCTTCACGTACCCCCTGGAAATGTGTATGTAACTGGCGTACCCCTTGTATAGATAGATAAAACTATAGTTATAGTATAACAATGGGAATAAAATAAACAATATATATCAGTGGTTCTCAACCTTTTATGCTTCACGTATCCCCTGGAAATGTGTATGTAACTGGTGTACCCCTTATATAGATACATAAAACTATAGTTATAATATAACAATGGAAATAAAATAAAACATATATGTATATGTGCATTATTAGCGACTTCTGAGCTCTCACGGCCTACCCTAAAAAATTTTATCGCGTGCCCCACGTTGAGAACTCCTAGTCGGTGCCAACGCACCCGGGGCTCAACGTCATTTTTCTCTTTTATCAATCTGTGTGCCATTTTGGAAGATTCCTTGCCTTAGGAAGTTTTCCGTAAAACTAACTGATAATTCTATCGCCAAACAAATTCGCTTGTCGACGTTGCAGCGGAATTTTAACTAATTATAAGACTCCTAAGTACCATATCTGCTTAAATAGTTAAGTGTATCTCTAAATTAACTTTAATCAATACCACCACAAGAATGTTATCATCCAGGAGCGTGCCTACGATAGGGCAAAGAGGCGCACCTGGCCCCGGGCCTCAAGGGACTCTTTTTCAAATATAATAGTGTTGATGACCCCCCCCCCCCCACCATCACCACCACCACCCCACCACACACACTCGTACTAAATTGCGCCCGACCCTTATAAACCTCGGTATTCAACTGAAACGCAGGCATTTCTCTTTTAAGAAACTTCTTTATTTTTACTTGGAAGGTATTTAAAAATAAAGAATTTATTTATTGAAAATGAGTGTGATCCGTGCAAATAGTGGAGAAATTATTCTGTACTCCAGGGTTTGTCAGAATATTCTCTCTTTCGATTCTGTAGTCCGGGAAGTTATTCACATCTGAGTGTTTAATTCCAGTGACATATTTCCGTAAAACTCTCTTTTCGAAATAAGGGAACTTTGCATATGGCTTTACATTCAAATAATTTAGAAGTGTCCGACTTGGTAACATTGTGCACTAAAGATTGTTTTTAACCCTACATGTGCTTCCTTCTGACTCTCGCTTTTCAATGTGATCACCAAAAAGACTCTTAAAAGTGTTTCAGTTCTGTCTTTCTTGATCTATTTGCTCTGTTTCAATGCTTCAGAAGAGTTCAGTTCATTTCATAATAATTGTTTCTCTTGTCCACAGCTAAACAGTTAGGCGAGAACTGCACCTTAGACGGACCATGCCAATTGTTGGACAGCCACGCCATTTGCAAAGACGGAGTCTGCGTTTGCGACTCGGGGATCTACATGTCCCACAATAAGAATGGAACCCTTTGTGATCCAGGTACATGGCACGCCTTTTCTCTTATCTTGGCAATTTTAATATACACCCAAATAATGTTTTAACTTTTTTATGGATTTTTCCTAAAGTTTCGAAGTTCATTTTTGAAAGAATATTTCCAAAAGCAATAAGGTATACAATGGATGATAAAAAAAGCTGCGGAAAAAAATCATTATTTTTCTCTGAACTAAAATCGCTGCTTTAGTAAGAGATTAATGAAAGCGCAAAGTAAAAATTACAAAGCAAAAAAAAAACTTACAATTTAATATCTTTACAACTATATTTAGCAAAATTAATTAATTTCTAATTAAAACGGTAAAATTCTACTTTTAAAGCTGTAAATGACAGCACTGAAGACTCAATGTGTATTTGGAATTCATGGCCATCGGCAGGGGAAGGCAAGAAAGGCAGTTGCCCCCCCCCACCCCTGGAAAAACTGATTGTAAAGGTACGGAAAACGATGACGATATAAATAATAATTCTATTCAACAATGGCAAATTTTTCATCCCCCCCCCCGCGTCCTTTTGAAAAAAAAAAAAAAAAACGTTTCCTGAGCCCGAGATGGAATTTCGAAGGTATGGGACTAGAGAGAAAGTTTATTTTGAATATGAAAAACACCCTCTGAAAGTATGGTGAGCAAATTCTAGGATCCGTTTAATGCTTTTATTTTTGCACTTAAATTTGTGAAACAATACGACACAACTAATGAAGGGGAAGGCAACATTGTCAGAAGAGGAAGGCAACATTGTCAGAAGAGGAAGGCAACATGACAAGACGAAGAGTATCTCGGACAACGGAAGTGAACTTTGCCAGTTCTCCTAACACAGCGACCAATTGAAATGAACAGTTTATAGACATCATTGATCAAACCTTTTGGCACACTAGTCCAATAATTTCCAATCTTTCATTGGCAACGAATCTTCACAGTGAACATCATCCAAATGGATTATGGCCTACACTAGCATGGATTATTGACACCAGTTCAACTGGCTGGCGCCAATAAGTTGGGACTTTCAAACATTAAATTTTCATTCATGCCTAGATCAGTTCGACATTTATATTGAGCCAGTAGGTTATTGGCGCCAGTAATCAACTCATGCTAATGTAAACTATATCATAATTTAAATTTTCAAATGAAGTTAGGATATCAAATCATTCAAATGGTGGGGCGGGGGTGGCTCAGTCGGTAGCGCGCCAGGCTCGTAATCTGTAGTTCCCAGGTTCGAGTCCCAGCTGGGTCAACGTTGAGATTTATCTCCGCAAAATTCCCCGCCCTGCCCACGGTCAGTAGGGGACACCGATGGGCTTGAAAAGGCCGCCGTCCGTCTGATGGGACGTTAAGCCGTGTCCCCGTGTGCGGGAATGCCATACCCTGTGCACGTTAAAGAACACGCTGGATGGCCTTCACGGGAGGCTACCATCTGTCTCCCAACAGCTCTTCCAGTGGGTCCCCTCCCCCAACCTTCTCTGAGCCTTCGGGGTCCATGTGACCTGGTCATTTAGCCCATGGTGTGCAAAAAAGTGCCGCTCAGAGGTAAAGCAACCCAACCCATTCAAATGGTTCCGACCGTTTACCCTTCTTTTATAATGTTACCTAAGGAATAAAACACAGAGCCTGTAATTCAAAATATTTCTTTACCAGAAGATATAAATTTGACGGAGGGAAGAAAATTTATTTTAAAAACGTTAAGCTATGGTTATTAATCTGTTTTAAAACTGACACATTTTTATTCATATTTATGTTTATGTAATGTGATGTTACTATTATCATTTTTTGAAAATGTAAATATGATTATGGTTTTATATTAGAATATTTATCATATAATCTTATTAATTACATCCACGAGCGAGTATTTACTCTGGTAGAAGAATCTTTCCTATGTCATTTTTGTAATATTATTCATCTCTAAGGGACCTGGGTTCGAGTCCCGGGTTAAGGCCTGGCTGTTTGTGTCGTTTTTCTGCTGAGGTCCTGCCATCCTCTCAGACCTTCTACTATGGCATATGAACTGACAGGCTCCTGTCAGGCTTGAGGGGGTTTTTATTTTATTTTTTATTTATTTTAAAAGTTTCAACTCTTAGTGTCAATTCTGGAAGGTTGTGTACAGTCGCTCAAATTTACCAATTAAAGAGCACGCTATTCTAAATAGAGCAATGAGTTCATTTTTACCTCACGATTCCATTGCAGAGATTCGAACTTATGCTCTGTCCTCTCTAGTCACGTGCCCTTTTTTTATCTCACTAAAATCCAGTCATGCAGAATCCGAATCAATAAACAAAATTAGTTAATAAATAATATTGACATATTAAGGGACGGGTAGTGGACCATGCAAGCTCAGATCAGTGCAATCCAGATATTCGCTGTCAGTTAAGTTCCTTTTATCCCTTTTCCATGGTGTGGGATTTCATTATTTTAAATTTAGTCTAATAACTTAAGTCTTAATGTCAACGAGGTCAAAACCTGAGATGTGACTTAGATGTAAATGGAATTAATCTGGACCCCAGCTGAGAACTCTCCCGCACCCTCGACACTTAATGTGCCTCCAAAATGTATGATTATATTAATTAATATATACGTTGAATACGCATGATATTTATGTTTATGCATATTATAATTATATATTTGTTAGAAGCAGAGCTTTGAACCGGTTGAGATAAAAGTTCGGTTCAGGTTCAGTGCAATGAGTAAGTTGATGTTTCGATTCAAATCTGGGAGGCAGATTCTGTTCAGCATTAATTGATTGTTTAATTAATTATTTAATCTATTAATAGATTAATTTATTGTTTCCGTTCGGCAGTTTTAGAGCTGTAAAATGCTCGCTAACTGATTCGAACCAGTTCACATAACGTAATGTTATTTCATTACCTCTAAGTTTAAAAATCAAAATTTGTCGGTTTTTAATGTATGATAACTATTTAACAGGAGACAAGGATTCTCTACAGCACAAAATGCGCAGGTTATTTCAGATGCGTATAAAGTTGAGAAAAGCGACGGAGCAAGGGCCTCTTACACAGAAATAACCAAACTGTGATCAGACTGATTTTACTCTTTCTTTCAAAAGCATTATTCCAATGTTAGAATATTAAATACAAAGATTAAATTTCTTTATGCTTTTTACAAAAATAAGTATTAAATATTAAGAATTAAAGTATTATATAAGTCAGGCATGTCAAAGATACGGCCCCCGGGGCATTTAGATGCGGCCCGCGACCGCAATTAATAATCAAGGTTGAAAAGGCACCAACCGACCTTAATTAATGATCGAGGTTGAAAAGGCACCAAGCGACCTCAATTAATGATCGAGGTTGAAAAGGCACCAAGCGACCTCAATTAATGATCGAGGTTGAAAAGGCACCAAGCGACCTCAATTAACGATCAGGGTTGAAAAGGCACCAAGCGACCTCAATTAACGATCAGGGTTGAAAAGCACCAAGCGACCTCAATTAACGATCAGGGTTGAAAAGGCGCCAAGCGACCTCAATTAACGATCAGGGTTGAAAAGGCGCCAAGCGACATCAATTGACGATCAGGGTTGAAAAGGCGCCAAGCGACCTCAATTAACGATCAAGGTTGAAAAGGCTCCAAGCGACCTCAATTAACGATCAAGGTTGAAAAGGCGCCAAGCGACCTCAATTAACGATCAAGGTTGAAAATGCGCCAAGCGACCTCAATTAACGATCAAGGTTGAAAAGGCACCAAGCGACCTCAATTAACGATCAAGGTTGAAAAGGCACCAAGCGACCTCAATTAACGATCAAAGGTTGAAAAGGCACCAAGCGACCTCAATTAACGATCAAAGGTTGAAAAGGCACCAAGCGACCTCAATTAACGATCAAAGGTTGAAAAGGCACCAAGCGACCTCAATTAACGATCAAAGGTTGAAAAGGCACCAAGCGACCTCAATTAACGATCAAAGGTTGAAAAGGCACCAAGCGACCTCAATTAACGATCAAAGGTTGAAAAGGCACCAAGCGACCTCAATTAACTATCAAGATTGAAAAGGCACCAAGCGACCTCAATTAACGATCAAGGTTGAAAAGGCACCAAGCGACCTCAATTAATGATCAAAGGTTGAAAAGGCACCAAGCGACCTCAATTAATGATCAAAGGTTGAAAAGGCACCAAGCGACCTCAATTAATGATCAAAGGTTGAAAAGGCACCAAGCGACCTCAATTAATGATCAAAGGTTGAAAAGGCACCAAGCGACCTCAATTAATGATCAAAGGTTGAAAAGGCACCAAGCGACCTCAATTAATGATCAAAGGTTGAAAAGGCACCAAGCGACCTCAATTAATGATCAAAGGTTGAAAAGGCACCAAGCGACCTCAATTAATGATCAAAGGTTGAAAAGGCACCAAGCGACCTCAATTAATGATCAAAGGTTGAAAAGGCACCAAGCGACCTCAATTAATGATCAAGGTTGAAAAGGCACCAAGCGACCTCAATTAATAATCAAGGTTGAAAAGGCACCAAGCGACCTCAATTAATAATCAAGGTTGAAAAGGCACCAAGCGACCTCAATTAATAATCAAGGTTGAAAAGGCACCAAGCGACCTCAATTAATAATCAAGGTTGAAAAGGCACCAAGCGACCTCAATTAATAATCAAGTTTGAAAAGGCACCAAGCGACCTCAATTAATAATCAAGGTTGAAAAGGCATCAAGCGACCTCAATTAATGATCAAGGTTGAAAAGGCACCAAGCGACCTCAATTAATGATCAAGGTTGAAAATGCACCAAGCGACCTCAATTAATGATCAAGGTTGAAAAGGCACCAAGCGACCTCAATTAATGATCAAGGTTGAAAAGGCACCAAGCGACCTCAATTAATGATCAAGGTTGAAAAGGCACCAAGCGACCTCAATTAATGATCAAGGTTGAAAAGGCACCAAGCGACCTCAATTAATGATCAAGGTTGAAAAGGCACCAAGCGACCTCAATTAATGATCAAGTTTGAAAAGGCACCAAGCGACCTCAATTAATGATCAAGGTTGAAAAGGCACCAAGCGACCTCAATTAATGATCAAGGTTGAAAAGGCACCAAGCGACCTCAATTAATGATCAAGGTTGAAAAGGCACCAAGCGACCTCAATTAATGATCAAAGGTTGAAAAGGCACCAAGCGACCTCAATTAATGATCAGGTTTGAAAAGGCACCAAGCGACCTCAATTAATGATCAGGTTTGAAAAGGCACCAAGCGACCTCAATTAATGATCAAGTTTGAAAAGGCACCAAGCGACCTCAATTAACGATCAAGTTTGAAAAGGCACCAAGCGACCTCAATTAACGATCAAGTTTGAAAAGGCACCAAGCGACCTCAATTAACGATCAAGTTTGAAAAGGCACCAAGCGACCTCAATTAACGATCAAGGTTGAAAAGGCACCAAGCGACCTCAATTAACGATCAAGGTTGAAAAGGCACCAAGCGACCTCAATTAACGATCAAGGTTGAAAAGGCACCAAGCGACCTCAATTAATGATCAAGGTTGAAAAGGCACCAAGCGACCTCAATTAATGATCAAGGTTGAAAAGGCACCAAGCGACCTCAATTAATGATCAAGGTTGAAAAGGCACCAAGCGACCTCAATTAATGATCAAGGTTGAAAAGGCACCAAGCGACCTCAATTAATGATCAAGTTTGAAAAGGCACCAAGCGACCTCAATTAATGATCAAGGTTGAAAAGGCACCAAGCGACCTCAATTAATGATCAAGGTTGAAAAGGCACCAAGCGACCTCAATTAATGATCAAGGTTGAAAAGGCACCAAGCGACCTCAATTAATGATCAAGGTTGAAAAGGCACCAAGCGACCTCAATTAATGATCAAGGTTGAAAAGGCACCAAGCGACCTCAATTAATGATCAAGGTTGAAAGGGCACCAAGCGACCTCAATTAATGATCAAGGTTGAAAGGGCACCAAGCGACCTCAATTAATGATCAAGGTTGAAAGGGCACCAAGCGACCTCAATTAATGATCAAGGTTGAAAGGGCACCAAGCGACCTCAATTAATGATCAAGGTTGAAAAGGCACCAAGCGACCTCAATTAATGATCAAGGTTGAAAAGGCACCAAGCGACCTCAATTAATGATCAAGGTTGAAAAGGCACCAAGCGACCTCAATGATCAAGGTTGAAAAGGCACCAAGCGACCTCAATTAATGATCAAGGTTGAAAAGGCACCAAGCGACCTCAATTAATAATCAGGGTTGAAAAGGCACCAAGCGACCTCAATTAATAATCAATCGCCAACTAACATGCAAATGGAATTAATCGATTTGCAATGTGATACTGTTTCGAAAGAAAAATTCAATGAAGTTGATATTTTAACTTTTTATACAAAATATTTTAAAAGTCATAGCAACTATCCCAAGAACTATGTTGCTTGTATTTTAAGTATCTCCGGACCTTCATATTCGGGTGAACAGCTGTTTTCAACAATGAAAATTAATAAATCTCAATATAGTTCAACACAGAGAGATGAGCATTGCAAATCTTCAGTCAATTATCAAAATCAGTACAACCGCTTTGACGTCAAACATCGATGACATAATGAAGCTGAAAAGATGTCAAGTATCTGGATCTTCGAAATAATGCGCTGTTTTTTAACCGTTAGGACTTAATGCCATTTTAATTTTGATGTATACTTTAGATTGAAATAAAAGATTTTTTCATATAAAATTAGTGTTTGATTGAATCTCGGCCCGCTGATATACTTTGAAAGAAAAATTGGCACTTTACAAGATTGAGTTTGACACCCCTAATATAAGGTATTATCCGAGAGATGTTTTGATAATCATGACGCCTTATTTAAACCATTCTGTACTGATGATGGACACAGCATTTCTCATAATAGTCAACAATATTCTAGAGCTACTTTCTATTGTGAAGATCACGGTACAGAACTGTGATCTTATAGCTTGACTCAACAGAGATGACGATCACATGCGAGTAAGGAGAACGTGGTCGCCTGAAGCGGATGATAAAAACTATTAAAAATAAAATTTATCTTTTATGAAAAAAATTTATCGCCGACACGGCGGGAATCGAACCCGCAACTCTCCAGATTCATGCCAGAGCGCGCTACGATTACACCACGCAATGCTGGTGTAATGGTAGCGCACTCTGGAGGTCATAAAGAGGGGGCCATGGTCCCCCTGCCATATGACCCTTATGACCCTTATGACCGCCACTGGAGGAACTCACCCTCCATATCTGTCCCTGGTTCTGACTCTTTTCTTGTCCTCCCAATATTCAAAATTTTATCATTTTCTATTAATCCGTAGAATGATTTGTATTGCTACCAGAATAGAATTCAACTTTCTGGCTGTTTGTTGGGGCGGGGGTGGCTCAGTCGGTAGCGCGCCAGGCTCGTAATCTGTAGTTCCCAGGTTCGAGTCCCAGCTGGGTCAACGTTGAGATTTATCTCCGCAAAAAATCCCCCGCCCTGCCCACGGTCAGTAGGGGACACCGATGGGCTTGGAAAGGCCGCCGTCCGTCGGATGGGACGGACGTTAAGCCGTGGTCCCGTGTGCGGGAGAGCCATACCCTGTGCACGTTCAAGAACACGCTGGATGGCCTTGACGGGAGGCTACCATCTGTCTCCCAATAGCTGTTCCAGTGGGTCCCCTCCCCCAACCTTCTCTGAGCCTTCGGGGTCCATGTGACCTGGCCATTTAGCCCATTGTGTGCAAAAAAGTGCCGCTCAGAGGTAAAACAACCCAACACAACCTGGCTGTCTGTTAAATTGGAGAAATATTTCTCTTAATAATTTTACGGAATCATTATCGCCGCCATCATCGTCCTTAACCTGCACATTTGGCTCCAAGTATTTTTCTGCCTTCCCAGCAATGTTGGACAACCAGTTCCAGATTTATCGATTACAAAGCCAAAGCCTTCTAGCGGTGAGTGTGTGTATCACCAAAGAGAACATTAAATCTTAGATGAAGATATACAACCGACAGAATTGAGTGGATTTTACGTTCTTATCTTCTTTCGTGTTGAAAAAGAGAGTTCAGACGATTCATGGATGTCAGTTCCGTGTTTTATTCTGGTACCAAAAAAGTAATCAAAAGTTAGCTGATGTCGTGAAAAAATAGAGGATGACAATCTTTATTTTTTTTACTATAATTTGTGCGGAAAGTTATATATATATAACGATTATGGCGCGGAAAGAAAATAAAAAAATATTGTTCTATTATTGCACCAGAAGAATTTCTTATCAACTCTGGCATCACGGAGTTTTCGTTTTCAAAAGAGAATGACATTTTTATTTTCCGCATTAGACACCCTCTAACAGAAAAAATTCGAACTAAGCGAAGATTAGAGAAAAAAAAGCAGAGTAATATTTTGTTACTATTTATAAATATATCCTTTATATGTGAAAATGCAAAGGCGGGGGTGGCGCAGTCGGTAGCGCGCTAGGCTCGTAATCAGGTTCGAGTCCCAGCTGGGTCAGCAGTGTTCAGATTTATCTCCGGAAAACTCACCGCCATCGTCAGTAGGGGACACCGATGGGCTTGGAAATGCCGCCGTCCCTCGGATGGGACGTTAAGCCGTGGCCCCGTGTGCGGGAGAGCCATACCCTGTGCACGTTAAAGAACACGCTGGATGGCCTTGACGGGAGTCTAACATCTGTCTCCCAACAGCTGTTCCAGTGGGTCCCCTCCCCCAACCTTCTCTGAGCCTTTGGGGGTCCTTGTGACCTGGCCATTTAGCCCATAGTGTGCAAAAAAAGTGCCGCTCAGAGGTAAAACAGCAACAAAAAATACGAAAATGCACCTAAGTTCTGAAGAGTGCTGGAAGACGTTGGTACCCCTCCCAACAATGTGTGTGGCCTTGAGTGCTTTTATGAAGGAATAATGTCCTGAGAACGCCAAGGAAACATTTATAGGAAAAAAACACAATCGTGCCATTTATAGAAAACGTTTTCGCAACACTGGAGTAGAGTATAAGGTATAATATATATTCTTTTATAAATAAAAAAGGATATAGTTTTGTATCCTTTTTTTAAATGACCGAACCCTTAATAAGTAGCGAAAATTTTCTCGGCATGATGAGGTTGATATATTTTACTATAACAGAAAAAAAATATATTTAATTAACTGTAGTTTCTTTTGTATAGTGTACGTTTTTTAAATAATTTTTATTATTTTATTTAAAAAAAAAACTTGAAATTTAGTCTTTTTCGGTGGAAAAATAAAGTATTTTCCAGAAAACAACGAAATGCCAATGGAACAATGATTGAAAGAAAAAAAAATACTTATCTGTAAGAGAGAGAAAAAAATAAGCAATTCTCAGAGGTGCAGAGTCACATTTCGTTGTTTATCAGAAGTCTATTTATTGCTTGCCTTGTACATGAGCTTTATGTATGGCATGAATAGTGTACGCAATAATAAGTGGAGTGAACCGCATGATCGTCCCTTGCCACAAAGTGTCTACTAAAATATTTGGGTCTGCACGGCTGCATGGTGAGACAAGGGGCATGCGCTGTTGTCTACACGGTGTGAGTGTTTGCATAGATCTTATCAATGTATTGTATTAAATGCCCTCTGCTCAATGATACCAGGCGGTGCTGTCCGTACTGTCCACACAGGAGACGCAACAGAAGCTCCAAAGCATCCTCTGGACCAGAACATGATCATCGTCATTGCAGTCCTAGCTATCATGTTCGTCGGCATCTGTGTTGCATTGCATCTCTTCAGCAGGTGAGTCTCCTTTTTCATTGTTTCATTTTACAAAGGGATTCAATTCACCGGTTCGTATCGTGTGCCATTGCTCTGCAAATGGATTTAGTTCGAAATGATACCAAAAAGGCAACGAAAAGTAGGAAAAGCTCTTTCTCCTCTAATTAAATATCGTGCTAGATAGAGTGGTGCCATTCAAACTTTTTGTTTCATAAAACATTCAAGATTATTCATTAAACCCTTATGTACAATATACACTGTAATATTAATATATTTGAAACATATTAGGAGAATCAAGTAGGAGAAAATCCGTATGTTAAGTCAATGGGAAGCTAACGTCAAAGCTCTTCTAAAATAAAGATTTTGTTTTGAAAAATGTGATTGCAGATAAAGATCCCAATCAAATAAATCAATATCTCGATTTTCAACAATATTCGTTCAGTATTTAATGAGTTATGGAAGTTTGAATGTTTAGCGATAACAATGCCAGCCACAAAAATTGACTTCAGAAGTTAATTTAAACTTAGTAAATAAGTATTTTACAAAGTGTTTAATAAAATAAGTTTGTATTTTAGAACTTTGTGTAAAGAATTCTTTCACCATTCTTCAGTTTTGTATAGGTTTCTTAAGACAGGCATTGCTGTTGTTAAATATTCAAACTTCCATAACTCATTAAATACTGAACGAATATTGTTGAAAATCGAGATATTGATTTATTTGATTGGGATCTTTATCTGCAATCACATTCTTCAAAACAAAAAAACCTATTTTAGAAGTTATAGAGCTTTGACGTTAGCTTCCCATTGACTTAATACAGGGATTTTCCTTAATTTATGGAAACCAGTGTGTATATACAGGGTGATTCAGAATTCATCATCAATATTTAGTGGGGAGGAAGGGAATAAGGAAAGAAAGAGATTTCACATAGGAAAGTATGGGGGCAGACGAACGCATGGTGGTGTAGAGGGCGCTGTGTGTACACACCTCTCATACAGAAGCACAGCTGTTTGACGCGTGCAGTCAGTTGTCATTCGACAAGGTGAATTTGCAGAAGTAACATGAACCGGTATACGTGGAATGAATGTGCAGATATGCATGTAACTTACGATGCGGCAGGAGAAAGATGTCTTCGAGCCAGGCAATTGTATGCAGCGCGCTTCCCAAACCGCCGTGTGCCACAACATCAAATGTTTTCACGTATTCATCGCCAACTGCGTGAAACAGGATCGTTTGCTGCTAGTAATGTTAATCGAGGGAGGCGCAGATCGGCACGGACAGTAGCAGTAGAGGAAGCTGTCCTACAGGAAATCGAGGAACAACCTGGTGCTAGCACATGAGGTATGGCTAGGCAGTTTGGAATTTCGCAAGCAACAGCGTGGCGGATATTACACGATGAAGGGTTACATCCGTTTCATCTGCAAAGAGTGCAATTATTGGCAGCAGACGACCATCCCAAGCGTGTTATTTTTTGTCAGTGGTTCATGCAGAGAACAGCCGTTGATCCCAATTTCCCAACGTATGTTCTTTTCATCGATGAGGCGTTGTTCACTCGAGAGGGTGTCTTCAACACACACAATTGGTATGTGTGGGCTCATCAGAACCCACACGGTACAAGACCTGGAGCTGCGCAACAACGTTTTGCTGTCAATGTTTGGACTGGGATTGTCGGTGACTGTTTGTTGGGCCCGTATTTACTACCATCCCGTTTGGACGGTGCCAAGTACCTAACATTTCTTCAGACTGTGTTACCGGATCTTCTGAACGAGGTTCCTGATGGTAGTCTCCGGCGAATGTGGTTCCAGCATGACGGCGCTCCTGCACATTTCGCAAATGCTGTGCGTGCTTACCTACGCAGACAGTTTGGTGGTCAATGGATTGGCTGCGGTGGACCGGTTTCTTGGCCACCACGTTCACCGGATTTATCTCCAATCGATTTCTTTGTATGGGGTGCTATGAAAAACATGGTGTACGAGACCCCTGTTGATAGTGCTATGGATCTTGTAGCACGCATATCAGTTGCTGCCTCAAACATCCGGGAAATGCCAGGCATCTTCCACAGGGTCCGGCTGTCCATGCAACGCGTTGTGAGTCATGCATTCTAGCACATGGTCGGCAGTTCGAGCACCTCTTGTAAGTCTGTACAACCAATGCAAAGAAATGTTACATGTAAGATAATAAATGTTTTTTCCTTACCACTTCCTTCTTATGTGTTCTTTCCATCATTGAACTGGGGTCATTTTGCCCTACTACATGGCATATGCGCCCATGCTTTCCTATGTGAAATCTCCTTCGTTTCTTATTACCTACCTCCCCACCAAATATTGATGATGAATTCTGAATCACCCTGTATATAGATTCAGCACATTGCATCGTCATAGGTCGTTTTGTCGATTGCTTCCCCCTTTTATTCTATCAATGTTATCAATTCAGTTGAGAGGAAGCAGACAATAACGGAACAACAGACAAAATGGACTCTAGAGAAATGGCATATCGCCTCTGGCGAATATGGAATGCTCGTTTGCAAAGAGAATATAGTGGCCAAAGAGAAAATAGTTGTTCATTAGTCGAATTTTGCATCTTCTAACTGCGGAAATTCGCAACACTGAAATGGTAATATTCTATTGATAGATAACTAACCCGAAAAAGAATTTTTAGCATACCGCTTAAAAAGAGTTGGTTGCTCCCTCACTGAGGGTGAATAGGAAATCGCCGCTATCAAATCACCCCTTATCAGCTCTATTCACCGAATGTAAGATGCGCATCTCAGGATAGACATGTTTTTGAGGATCATATTACCATTCTGTACAGTCGCTCAAAAAAATATCCGAACACTATGGTTAATTACAGAATTTAGAAAAAATATCTGGCAACAGTTTTTTTAGAAATTAGTCATATTAGTCACATCTTTTACGTCATAGACGCAGGTTGCCAGATCACTAATTTCTTTAAAAAAAAAAAATCGTTGTCAGATCACTAATTTCTAAAAAAAATCGTTGCCAGACATTTTTTCTGAATTTTGCAATCAACCATAGTGTTCGGATATTTTTTTGAGCGACTGTAACAAAAACATAAGCGAATCGTCTTCCACGATGGACATCTTCTACTGTTTAAATAAAAGGGTAACTAAAAAAGTGTGTCGATAACTGCATTCATAAGTTAAGTATCAAAACCACTCACTCTTTTCAACTTCCTGGTTTTTTTCTTATGAATCTCTAAGTTCTGTATGATTTTTCTTTAAGCAGCAGAATCAATGCGATGATTAGAAGTTCCATAAAACTGATTTAACATTTCTTTAATAAAGTGGCATAACTCAATGCATTTTTTGTATTCTTCCAAGTTCCCTTTTGATCCCAAATGAAACGCTACCCTCGTCTCTGCTGTTCCTTATTTTTGTCTCCTTTTCTTCAGAGCGCGCTTCAGGAACAGACGCACCATCTTCAATTCTCCTCATCCTCGCTTAATGCAGCACATCAGGCTGGGAAAGAAAAAGAAACTCAGTCAACGTCAACACATCGCAGTTCCACCGCATCCAGTGGCGCGGCATCACAGCTTTTCGGGACAAGGACACCAGTCCCCACTGCCTATAAGCAGAGGTGAGGCCAATCGGATGCGTATGCATTCTCTAACGAAACGGATAAATGCCGTAATTTCAGGTAATTTATTTATTGAAATGTCCTGTACAGTCGCTCAAAAAAATATCCGAACATTATGGTTGATTATAGAATTCAGAAAAAATATCTGGCAACGATTTTTTTTTTAGGAATTAGTGATTTGGTAACCTTCGTGTTACGTAATACGAAGGTTGTCAGATCACTAATTTCTTGAAAAAAAAAATCGAAATCTGCCAAATAGAAGAAATTATTGATCTGACAACCTTCGTGTCACGTGACACGAAGGTTGCCAGATCAATAATTTCTAAAAAAAAATCGTTGCCAGATATTTTTTCTGAATTGTGTAATCAACCATAGTGTTCGGATATTTTTTTGAGCGACTGTACAATCGCCAAGGGAGAGAGGGTGTAGCACCTTTTCATCCCTCCTTGGCTAATGCTGATGACTCTTCCTAATGCAGATGTTAAATAACACAATCGCTTTTCTAGAGGAGTTGTAGAGGATAGAAATCGCGACATTCAGTTCAAGATGGATTTTGTGAAAAATAAAAAAAAAATTCCTTTTAATCTATTTACATTTCATGAAAGTGATCTGTAATTCCCCTATGAACTGAATTCCGCCAGATTTTACATCCTTGAAAAGAAAATGATCGATTTCATTTTAGAAGTTCTATAGAAGTTCAAAAGAAGGAAGAATTACAAATGATTGAAAAAACTTTCTCCATGACTTTCTCCATCTATAAATCACTTTCATCTGTAATATTCTTCATGTTAATTTATTAGACTCCCCACCCACGTGGCTACTTCTACAGTTTGCAGTGCTGTCACTCCAATTTATTAACGACCTGTTTTCTTCAATTGCGATTTTCATTTTGCTCTTATTTTTAACGTAAGACACTCATTTAGGGCAATCACTTTTTAAGAGTCAGCAAAGGAATGGAGCAATCACAATATTTTGGTTTCGTTATTAACCTTTCATCTGTCGCGCTCTGTTTCGTAATACGAAAGTTCGCATTGGGTCTCACAGACTCGTGATCTCTTTCTTAACATTATAAACACTTGTAGAGAGTTTTTTTTTGAGTGAAACTTAGTTTTCTACAAATTTCAAACATATTGTTATCGTTGTTTTTTTTTCCTTTCAATAACCAATGTTTCCCAATTTTATACTTGTGAATGACTTCGAAGTATTTCTAAATACCAGACAAGAAAAGAATCTTCTATATATCTGAGCAGGTCTGCCTGTCTGTTTCTCTGTTTTCAGGACCCAAAAGAAGTTTCCTCCCCCCCAAAAAAAATAAATAAATAAAAATACCCACCCCTTTAAAAGGTGGTAAAATCTGCATCTATATGGTAAAAGCTAAAACCGCCTACCTTAGTATCCTACTTCCTCTAATCGTAATTTAGAGCAATGTAACAGTTCAGACCCCAAAGTTTTTCCTGTCCTAAAAAATATCCCCCCCCCCATAAAAGGTAGTAGGAACTACTTCTAAATTAAGAGCTAAAACCTCCTTACTCAGTGTACCGCTTACTCAATTGTATCTACGACCAATGTAAGGGTTTGGACCTCCAAAACATTCCCTCCCCAAAAACAATTTCCCACCCACCTTTAAAAAAAGAGTTAGGACCTGCTCCTAGATGGTACAGCTAGAACCTCCAAACGCAGTATACTGCTCTTTCTAATCGTGGCTTAAAAACAATGAAAGTTTTGGGATCCCCCCCCCCCCTCCAAAAATATCCCCTTTAAATAGTGGTAGGAACTGCTTCTAAATGGTGAGAGCTAGAATTTTCTTAGTATGCAGTTTGGTCTAATCGTAATTTAGCAATGTAAGAGTTAGGACCCTTAAAACTTTTCCACCCAAAAAAGGTTCCCCCTTAAGTGGTACGAACTGCTTCTAAATGGTAAGAGCTTGGTCCAAATACAGTATACAGACAGTTTCCTCAAATTACAACTTAAGATAGTGAAAGAGTTTGGCCCTCAATGTTTCTTCCCACCCCTCAAAAACGACTTTCTGGAAGTAATTCTGATTTTTTTTTTTTTCTTTAGAAAAACGGAAAGTAATTTCTCTTAAACGACAAGAACTATGATCACCGAATTCATTATACAACTTCCTCTCATGTTAGTTGAAAGAAACATCGGGATTTGACTTCCCATCTTTTCTCCTACTCTCAAAAAAGCCCCCCCCCCCCCCCCCCTCCAAACACACATACACGAAAAAGTGAAGAATTTCTCCCCTAAACGATAAAAGCAATGATCACCGAATTTGGCATGCAGATTCGTCTTTTCTTCCCTTTTTCTCAAAAAATACTCTCTCTACATAAAACAGGGAAAAAGAATGTTTTATAAATGGTAAGAGCTATGATCACCGAATTTGACCTACAGTTTCTTCTCATCATAGCTCTAAGCAATGTAAAGGTTTTTTCCCTTCCGCTCCCGAAAAAAACGGGGATTTACGTAAACTATTATCTAGCCTAACTAATTATATTCAAATGAAAACCTATGCAGCATGAAACTAATTTTTCATTCCTCTCTTAAAAGAAATGGTTTCATTTCCCTGACACCCCCCCCCCTAGTAGTAAAGGGAAAAATAATTGTACTGGTATAAACCTTTTGACCACCACATCCTACCACTAAAATTTCGAATTTCTAGCGTGAATAGATCGTTTCCAATATTCGTTTAAAGTTTTGCATTTTGCAACTTTTATCGTTAGAGGGCGCTATTAAAGTTTTTTATTTCCGGCCTTTCGTATTCTCTACCAGGGAAAATTGGCGCTGGTGGATGAGTAGAGAAATTCAAATTGTAATATTTCACTGGTACCTATGTCGCACACAACGAATTTTTTCATTTATCTCTTAAAAAGAAAATTTGCACTTTACCACCCCCAGTGGGAGTAAGAGGGCAATTATTGCTGCCAATGCAAACCTCTTAGCCACCATATTCTACCACCAAAATTTCAAATTTCCGGCACAAATAGTTCGTTTCCACTATTTATTTTAAAGTTTTAGCATCTTCCATCTTTTTCCACCGTAAGAGGGCGTTATTAACAGATTGAGAGATACGAAAAATACGAAAGGTAATATAGCACCAAATCTATCCACCCCGCTAAATAATTTTCGTCTGTAAAACCAAGAAAGTTGATACTAGGTGTCCGTTAAAGGAGTGTCGGATAAATGAGGTTCTTATATAAGTCTATTATTGCATTTGATTCATCAGATCTGAATATTTTATCTTTTTAACTTAAAAAAATTCAGTTAGTTTTGTGATAATACGCCAAAATGGCAGATATTGAAATATATCTGATATTCCCAAATAGTTACACGGATGGCCGCGATGGGTCTCTGAGAGACCATTCGTTACAATGATGTGCCTATCAAATAACTAATGGACGAATCTAAGCGAAATTGAAATGTGTAAAGGAGTGGACTGAAAGGTACTGAGGAGGAAAATATTTCCAAAAAAATTCAAGATAAAAAATTGTCTTGTCAGTGAGACCTAATATGACCGACGGCGGGTTTTAATAAATGCTATTTTACTTCTCTTTTTATTATTTTAATTCTTTTTTTTAACAACCGTTTCGGTGATAGATGATTTTTTAGCAACCCGGCTGAAGGCTGTGCCGACCGGGTTGGGCGCCGGTTGGACATAGCCAAGGCCAACCGAGGTTGAAGACGCTGCTGGCCGGCTTGATTGCCGGTCGGGTGGTGACGGCGTCGGAGACCTCACTTTCAGGGACCTTGGGTGGTCAGTTCGACGGCTCGGTCGAAAGGTCCCTCCTGCCTAGTAGGCACGAGCCGTTCATAAAAGTCTGGGTCCTACTAAGAGTCTCCACCCCGGGTGCCGATCGAGCTTGGATCTTTATATCCTTGCACATTTGCAAACCGGGGAATAGATTAAAGTAAGGTTTCTTCCGGTGGTTAGCTTTCCTTCTATAGGACTGCTGCCATGTGAGGCCGGGGTTGAGGTGCGCCTATAGGGCGTATTCCTTGCCCCCGGCTCTAGATAGTCATGGCTTTTCTTAAACCAGGTAGTGCTGTCAGGCGGAACCGGGAATTGCCGTGGTTGCACAAGATCGCAACATAGAGATCAACCCCTTCGAAATAGCCATCTGGATGACCCACTGATGCTATGCACAATAACTGGTCATAATTACAAAACATGGCCAATTGTTTCTGCGGATAAGCTACAAATAACTCTCGGAGAAATTTATAAATTGTTAAATGTGTTATTGTATGCATTGATTGTAAATAAACTTATAACTTAAGTTTAAAAATTTACTAATAGATGCATTACACATAGTGAAACTCTTCTAACTATTGGGGCGGGGGTGGCTCAGTCGGTAGCGCGCCAGGCTCGTAATCTGTAGTTTCCAGGTTCGAGTCCCAGCTGGGTCAGCGTTGAGATTTATCTCCGCAAAATTCCCCGCCCTGCCCACGGTCAGTAGGGGACACCGATGGGCTTGGAAAGGCCGCCGTCCGTCGGATGGGACATTAAGCCGTGGCCCCGTGTGCGGGAGAGCCATACCCTGTGCACGTTAAAGAACACGCTGGATGGCCTTGACGGGAGGCTATCATCTGTCTCCCAACAGCTGTTCCAGTGGGTCCCCTCCCCCAACCTTCTCTGAGCCTTCGGGGTCCATGTGACCTGGCCATTTAGCCCATGGTGTGCAAAAAAGTGCCACTCAGAAGTAAAACAAACAACGTTAAAGAACACACTGGATGGCCTTGACGGGAGACTACCATCTGTCTCCCAACAACTGTTCCAGTGGGTCCCCTCCCCCAACCTTCTCTGAGCCTTCGGGGTCCATGTGACCTGGCCATTTAGCCCATGGTGTGCAAAAAAGTGCCGCTCAGAGGTAAAACAACCCAACCCAATCTTCTAACTAAATTATCGTCTAGTTTTAATTTCTTTTCATTTTAATGTTGTCAATTTGTTTTCTGCACTCGATCGTGCAACAATCCATTTGCTTACGATTGAGCTGAACTTGAAAAGTTTCCTTTGCAGATTTCTCATCAGGAAATGCTTCGAATCACAATGTTTTTTTTTATCTTCGCAGTGCCGAAGACGAGAAGCCACGAATGCCTGAGAACGGC
Organism: Ryuthela nishihirai; assembly: GCA_038380435.1. Classification (NCBI taxonomy): domain Eukaryota; kingdom Metazoa; phylum Arthropoda; class Arachnida; order Araneae; family Heptathelidae; genus Ryuthela; species Ryuthela nishihirai. Next base: position 61,990,508 of record JAWZYU010000030.1, read on the forward strand.
AGCCAGCAGGGAGTCGTCTCCCAAATTTGAAGTTCGTAGCAAGACAGCTCCACTCGCCGAAAAGGAATCGCTGCCTTCCACCGAAGACTTAGAGAAAAAGGTACTTGCAGAATTGAACTCTAGGAGAGAATTTATTTAGCACATTTTAAGACAGAGCAATGTTTTACTAAACTTTGGAGAGAGGGAACAATGTGTTTTTTTTTTTATTAAATTCAGCAGAAAAGCAATTTTTATTATAAAGGAGACGGAACTTTTTGTACTATATGATAAGGCGGAAAACATTTTTGCTCAAATATAGAAAAGGAATTTTCGTATACGTATTTTATACATATATATTCCATATCAGAGCAACTTATATTACTAAATTCTATGAGACATTTTAAGAAAGGTGGGGCAATATCATTTAGAAAATAAAATGTATAAAATACATTTAAAAGATTTGCTGTATTATAATAATATCGAAGTTTTTACTCATTTACAGCCGCTCAAAAAAATATCCGAACACCATAATTTATTACAGAATTCAGAAAAAATATCTGGCAACGATTTTTTAGAAATTAGTGATCTGGCAACCTTCGTGTCACGTGACACGAAGGTCACAGCCAGATCACTAATTTCCAAAAAAAAAATCGTTGCCAGATATTTTTTCTGAATTCTGTAATCAACATGATGTTCGGACATTTCTTTGAGCTACTATACCAATAGTTTGGTAATTAAATGTATTTCAAAACTTCATTTTTCAATTTTGCCATATTTGCATCAGCTTCAGAACCACCACTAACTCGTACGTTATAAACGGGATTAAGCCGTTTTCTTTTGTACTTTTCCAGACTCCCGAACCTATACAGAATGGGCCAGCTACGCTGATAACGGAGGAATCCTTGCCCAATGCACCAGGGTCCCCGACAGTGATTATCACGGATGCAGATGGGGGACACACAGTGGTGACCAGCAAGTCTCCGTCAGCCTCGTCTAACACAGCAGTGAACGTGTGACAGAGCTCCTTCCTTTAGAAGGGGGCCGAAAAGAGAAAAAAAAAAACACGCAGTATTTCTGTAGCTTTCGACACCAAAAATTTCCTCAATTTCCCTTTCTCCGCTTTCCTTGCCTCGGTAATAACTTTCTTCGATAAGCCAAAGAGAGTGACGATTCAATAGATATTCTTTTCTGAGGGATGGACGACTCATTTAGGAATTGGCAAACACCACTCCTATAAGAGATGCAGTGGAGTTTGGAGGTTTCTTTAGTTCAAAGAAACATCCTCCGTCTAATGAACTTCCTGGTGTGAGACCGCGAGTGAAGGAAGAATGCTGCTAGGGATGTTTTCCAGATGAGATAAAAATAAAATGGTTTCTTTGGATCGTACAAGTATGCAGATAAATGTGTACATTGTACAAAGACACTTTCTTAGCTCCTACTTGTATATAGCTGTGTTATTAATCTTACCTTTTTCTTGCTGTTATGTCTATCTTGAGTCTGCTGAGTGAATCCTATTTTTAAAAGTGCAGTCGATAACTATGTGCACAACAAATGAATATATATATATACTTATATATTCTGTTATTTCCACTGTATAATTGAACATATATTTTGAAGACCAATAGCAAAGAGCATGAAGGGGGATGATGATGATCTGCATCATCCAGCTGGTTGTCAGTTTTATTTTGCTGCACTGGTGTACCTGAGCGTTGCAACAGATCGGTTGAATGTGATGTCGCAGTATCAGAAAATATAAATACCTCGAAATTCGAATCGGTGAATAAAAGACCTTGTTATTCTGGTCACAAATCCTTCTTCGTCGCAGCTCGATCAAATAAGGCTGCAATGCGAAACACTTTCGTCCTAATGGTGAAGAAAGAGAAAACAAAATGTTTTCGACAAAAATACTTGAATGAATATACCTAAGTTTTAGTTAGATTACAGCAGTCCCAAAAACATTGTTCATTTATTTGCTTCTATTCGCCCAGAAATGTGCGTTTTTATTATTAAATTACCATGACCACGTGTTCCTTTTAGAGCAACAGCAGTTCTTTTCTCAGGTCACTTATGCATTGAAAATTCTTCCAGCTGAGAAATTTAGCAATATGAAAGAGAGGTTGCTTTTCATTAGGAAAAAAATATACTTTTCAATCCCTTTTGCTATCAAGAAAAATTCTCTGTAAACATGTTCGCACCCCTAATTTTTATTTCATTCTGTTGTCTAATTCAGACTGATGCAAATCTTTTCATTGAAATATAAATCCCATTTCTAAAGATCTATTTGGACCAGAATAACAGGGCTTGCTTCTGAACGTCAACTGTTGTGGAGCACGTTTATCTTTCATTTGAAAAAGAAAAAAAACTTTTTTTAATTAAAAAATGCTCAATTTTTCCACTACTATTTATCTGTAAGCTTCTGAACTAAGTTAATATACGAGTATATTTTAGCACTGGTTAATATACTGGAAAAAATATTTTGTTGTTTATACTTCACTTTTCTACAAGTTTACACGTTACAAATGAAATATTTCATTTAATTACTTTTTTTATGGGACCAAAAGCCTTTGTTCTTATAAATATAAACAGCTCATAAGAATCGTTAACCATATGAACGCTCTTGGCTCTATATTTATTATTCTGAACTATCATCCACCTCATTATCGCAGTGTGCGTTGAGAGTACTTGAGAACTTTTGGTTTTCAAAAATATATTTCTTTTCGTTAATACTCAGATTTGCAAAGTTGGCAGACTATATGTAGCTTATGACCGAGACGATCACTGTGCCGTCAACCTGGGATTAGAAACTGATACACAGTGCCGCCTTAACAGTATTGTAGGCCCCTGGGCAAAGCAATGCACTGGGACCCCTTCCCACCCACCTACGGGAATAAAAATATAAACGGTCAATAAAATTAAGCCTACAGATTTATTGGTACTTTTAACAAGATCAATGTTTAAACATAAAAAAAACACGCTGTAAAGCGAGGATTAATCAACACAAACTTTTGCGAAATTTAGAATCGTGGTGCCCCTGGGCAACTGCCCATACCTTAAGGCGGCCCTGCCTGGACCATGGCATTGTAAAGTAACCCACGTATGACAAAAGTCTTACAATAGAGCTGTTGTTTCATTCAATCTGCAGAAAACTCAAGTTTTCACTCTTTCTTTTCTCAACTCACAATGGCTTTCTTTTCGTTTGGTTTTATTCCTTAAATTATATAGTTCTATTTCATATGATCATGATTTGAGATCTGCTATCATAAACACACCATAAATTAACGAAAATTTGTGTTGCATATTACTAACTTATTTTAATCTTATCTTTTTCCCGTTAATAGGAGATAATGCACCACATATCGACAGAGACTCTTTTTTGCAGAGAATTGCTGCAGTTCAACATAAATTTTAATTTTAGGTTCTTACCTTAGAACTTAAATTGTGATCCTTAGAAAAAGCAATAAAATGTTCAGCAATTATACTTAACTCACATGCAAACGATAAGAATGACAAACAGTTTATAGCTAAGAAACAAATTTTGCAATTCGAGATTTTAAGCTTCATTTGTAATTAATATATAATAAAAAAATTAATAAATACCCCCTCAAGCAGCTGCTTGCCACAGAGGTCTGACAGGGGCCTGTCAGTTTATATGCCAGAGTAGAAGGTCTGAGAGGATGGAAGGACCTCAGCAGAAAAACAACACGAACATCCATGCCTTACCCGGGACTCGAACCCGGGTCCCTTAGATCAGTAGCCAAGCGCGCTAACCACTCGGCCACGGGACGGCTAATTAATATATAACAGTCATAAAAAATTAAACTACAATGACTGTATAGCGCTAAATGATACAAACTTTATAGAAAAGCAGATATGTAAGCCTCCTTCGTACCAGCCATCAATGGGCATTCATACGGTTAATACGGAGCTGGCAGCTTAAAAGTAACTGAAGAACAATTAAATTAACGCTCTTTACCTTTTTGCATCAGCTTTTTACTCGTTTTGCAAGAGATGACGTAGACAGAATAGAAATACCTTTAGTTCTGGAATTTGTTAATATCTATATTCGATATGAACATTTCACAACAATGACGGACTTTAATTGATTCATGATTCAAAAATCACAAATCCTGTCATTAGAATGTATTTACGTCTTAAGTGTGAACTGAATGGTTAAATTTTACGAGAAGTATTACAAATTTATGATTATAGAAAACTAAAACTATCAGTTATGCTTCAATATAATTAACATAAATACCTATTACGATGCTAATTAAATATGTAGTTGCTTTACCTTCGCCTTATCTATCCCAACAAAAGTAGGCTAAAAGTGTTGGGACATAAATGAAATTGGAGCTTACAGATTTTAAAGGGGAAAAAATAATCATACATATATTCGAAATTTGTTTCCTTTTAATTTAAAAGTACATATTTTGCAAAAAATAATGGCATCAAATAACTAAAGGGGAAAAAAACTATACAGAAAAGTACGCATTCTTTGCCCTTGAAAAGCATAGTGAATCAGCAGTCCACTTGTCATTATAAAAGTGCCGAGTCCACTTGTCAGTATAAAAGTGCCGAGTTCACTGGTCCCTATTATTATATTTGAGTTACTTTTAAGCTGCATATTTTAAATATATTTGTTTCGGTATATAAAACCACTGCTATGTTTACAACTGATAACAGACCTATTATAAGGCTTGTTGCCACCTTTGCAGTACAAATTCTTTGTTACAGAGAAACCAGTAGCAGGCTTTGTAATGTTTTCTATGCCAGAGAAGTTCAAACAGTTTTGTGATGCAAAAGTCAAGTCGAACATAAGTCATTGACCATCTTTACACTGGATCTGTAACTCCTGTGACAAAGTTTAGCCATTTCTAGAAATTTTTCTCCTTTTACAGTATATGATATATACGGTTCATAACTGTGTATCGTAGTCATTAATAGTCTGATAAACGTTAATATAGTAGATGCCTGAAGTTGGATCCTTAAAAACCAGCAGAATTTGAAACTGATGAGTGCTGCATAGATGCATACTTGCCAGCTTTATTAATATCATGTGCTGAAAATAAATAATTAAAACACAAATATTGAAAAACAGAGTAAAATTTTAGAACTGTAAGACTCGTCGAAATATTTAATGGTAATAGTATTCTCTTTATGTAATAATTATCACAATTGTCGGTATTTTCTACCTAACTGCGAAATGAAAATAAACAATAGTTCAGGTTTCATTGAGTAAAAATTTTAAAGAAATGTATGAGCTATACTTATTAACATAATAAGCAGAGCAAACATTTTAAAATGCCGTTTATAAGTGTATATAAGTTGTCATGAATTGCCTTAACGCTATTAATTATTTGTACAACGCAGGAAGCAAAAAAAGGAATGTTTTAAAAATATTAGGCATCCCAAATTGCATATGTATATATCAGACAACAAAAATGTTATAAAATTTTCATCTGCAATTATTTTCGAGTTTCAGAAAATAATGTTTTTCTCATTAACCAGAATGGCACAAATAACATTGAAATCTTGTGAACAAAACGATTATTCAGGATAAAAATAGAAGCAACAAAATCAAAATAATGACAATTCTATTAAGCAGATAGTCCTTGTTTAAAACGAATACAAAGCAATGAGATATTAAAAAAGAGGCATAATTATTTTGAAGGTTAATATTAAAATTAAAATTAGAAGAAGAAAGGTCAATTATTTTTATTCCAAAAGCAGATGTTAAAGTTTTTCTCATTTGCATAAAGTTCTAAAACTAACAAGATATATCTGTATGAAGAATACGTAATTCCAAAAGTAATTTAATTAATGCAAATCTAATGCTCGCGTATATACACCGTTGAAATTTTACTGAAAAATTACATCTTAATAATGGTTATAAGCATTACAGTTGTAATCTTCTGCTACAAGGCGATACTACACAATTGCAGATTACACTAGACAACAAATTGAAACTTCTTTTTAGAACATTGGTCAAATAGGATGTTTTTAACTAATTTTGGGGTGCTGAATTCAAATATGGCTGGGAAAAATCTGCAGCACGTACAGTATTTTTTTAAATTACGGATTGATGTATTTCAAATTTCAATGAATATGCACATCTGGGAAATGCAAATAAATGTGACTTTTTTATTAAATTGCAACTTAAAACTCATTAATTGATTACATGATTACAGTGAAATAAAATTAGAAGCGCCAAAGTTAAAGATCACTGAATATAAAGTAACAAACGAAATAATATTAAAACGCAAAATAAGAAAGCATGTGTAAAGATCTTTTATACTTACAAGAAGTTATTTTTGTCCTTTATGTGCTGAGGTAACTTCCTTCTGCAAGAACCAACAGTAGTCACCCATCATTACTGGGTCCCACCTGCCTTGGTATCTCTCCTCCATGGTTCCGTTATTTTGGTGAAATCTTTCCCTTTGCACATCACTGACAGATCCTAAGTTCTGGGAAAGAAGTCGAGATGTGAGTGAAAGAAATGGATCTTCAACGACATTCGGGGGCCAAGATTTCCATAGTTTTTTAGATCTTTAATCAGCTGATGGTAGTTTTCCTCTTTGTGATTTCCCAGAAAACCCTGGACCACAGACGTGAAGGATTTCCATGCAGCGCGCTCCTTCATATTCTGTTTTTTTTCGAAGACAATATCATTCAGTAGCTTCTTGATCTGAGGACCAACAAAGATCCCCTCTTTCAATTTGGCATCACTTAGTTTTGGAAATTTTTCCTTCAAGTGCATGAACCCTTTACCAGTTTTGTTCATAGCCTTTACAAAGTTTTCATAAGCCCCAGTTTGATGTTTAGTGGTGGGAGCAGAACATCAGAGGGATCAATTAGAGGCTTATACCTCACATTACTCTTTCCAGGAATAAAAACATCTCTTTTGGGACAGTCTATTCTAGTGTTCCTTTCGGGCCCTACTGTCCCACAAACACAGAAAACAGCAAAATTTTGTGAAACCTCCTTGAAGCCCGAACAAGAGAAATATGACTTTTAGGTCACCACATATTGTCCACTTAAACTGGACATATTTTATAGCAGTGAGTATTTTTTTAATGCTTTCATAAGTTTCCTTCATTCCCACAGTAAGTGTCACTGGAACGGAAGGTTTTTGGTTTCCTTTATGCAAAAGGACAGCTTTTAAGCTGAATTTTGAGGAAAATGTAAATAGATTCCATTCCTTAGGGTCGTGAGTTGTTCCAGTTTCTTCCATCAGCCCTGAAATATTTGTGTAGAAACACAAACGATCTTGCATCTCGTAATAAGCAGATAAAGCCAAATTTCTCTTTCTGAACAGAGAAACTCTGGTACCCTTGACCAGAAGATTCCATTCTTGAAGTCTTGAATCTAAAACCTCAGCTTGTTGTTTGGAAAGTCCTAGGTCTCGAACAAGATCATTTAGTTCATTTTGCTGAATCAGATGAGGCGTATATAACTTTTTAGGGGTGTATGCATGATCAGGATCTATATGTGACACAAAGTCTTCCTCTGATGAATGTGAATCCATCTCCTCCCAGTTGATTGGAGGTGTTAGTATAGGAAGATCTTCTCCATGAGGAACTGGCCTCATGGTTGAAGGCACATCTGGATATTCATTTTGATTCCGCCCTTTTTTGAAGAGCCCGACACTTTAGTTAAACAAAAACAGCAATCGTGCAAGTGACTAGTTGGCTCACACCAAACCATTGGAACTGAAAAGGGCATGGATTTTATCTTACCTTTCAACCATTCACTCAGGCCAACAAACCACGAAATGCAGCACACATGTGGAGCCCATGTTTTGTCCTGATCTCCAACATGACATCCAAAATGCAAGTTATAGGCTTTCTTCCCAATCTTTGTCAATGAACGACCCTGGGATTTTAAGATATTATTTCCACACACATTAACACATCCGCGATGCTGCCTTTGTGCCATTTAAACGCCAAAATTCACTCTTCAACGTAAAGCACGTGTCCCTCCTACAATGAAAACAAGAATGGCGGTCTGAGTTTAGGTTACTGTTACATGTTTTCTCCCACTTGGCAATCAGTGTTGCCAGCCAGAAAAAGTAAAATATCTAGTATCCTCCCAGTTGCCTGGAGGTATTGGTATAGGAAGATATTAATAGGAGTCAAAATGACCAATAACATAAAAGCGTGACGTGCTAGCCATTTTTTAAGGCCAGATCTGAAATCGGCACCTGAAAAATAGTTAAAGGCAGCTACAATTGTTCATGTTATAAAAACCTTGTAAACCAGTATTATTTACCAGATATCCATACTGCCGTATGTTCGTATCCTTTAAAAATAAGATTGTTTTGAAAAGTCAAAGAAATAACGTTTCGAATAAAAGTAATACATAAAAACCCATAACTTAATTTTATTTCTCACCGTAAAATGAACAAAAATTGGTGTCTAAAATATATTCTGATTAAATTGAAGAGATTTTTTGGAACAATACCTTCATGACTGGACATGTTGGGACAATACGTTCATGAGACAGAGCATTGTGTACTGTTGGTAGAAAGTTCATAGCATCAGTTAGAGGAGATCTTGATCGGTGGGCAGTAGTTCAGAGATCAGAGCACCTGATATGTTATCAGGAGGTCGTGTCCCATCCTGCTCAAAACAAATTTTCATCTAAAATTGATCGAGATTAAATTCAAAGTGATATCTTCCTTAATATATTCTAATGGTAAAAAAATGATACACATTAAAATTTAGAAGAATTATTTGGAAGTTAATCTGAGAATTTTTTTATGCATATTCTCTAATATCGCAAAGAAATTCTAGTTTTTTTATAATTTTTCCTGGTATAATGTAAATTTTCTCATAATCTGTTGATATTTATACTTATGAGAGGCTGGTAGGTATGTTTCACTTCCAAGTTCCCTGTTACCATGTTTAAGCTCACCAACGGGTTATCCGAACACTTAAAGGGATGCAGCTGAAGTATATATATATATACTATATTTCTATAAAATGATAACTAAGGTATGATATAATTCCTACATAACTAATTTCTAAGTGTATAAGTGTATCACAAGTGACTATTACGCTATGAGGATATCCACGAATGACCTAACTGTGTCTTTATAACACAATAGTCAATAAGTTTTACGAATTATATAAAAACAAAGCATCTCATTTTTTACAATGAATCTTTTTCCATATTTCAGTAAGAAGGTTAAGTGTATTACTCTCTTTGTTTCAGGAACAGCGTCCTAAAGAGATAATATTATATATGTTGCTAAATAATTTTAAATCTATTCTTAAAACTTTGACAGAGTATGACGCATTTCTGTGATGAGGAAACTGTCGTATCAGTTCATCCTCATTGCATACGCTGGAACTGAAATCGGCCGGAATTTAAAACTGTGTTTAGTGGGTAAATATCCACATACAAAGAAAACCTCATAAATATTCATGTGGCAAAATCCTCCTTGAAATGGGGAAAATAGAAACAACAGTACCTTTAAAAGGACTTTTAGCTCAGAACAGCTGAAATATAGCATATTAATCCCAAAACCACTAGGCCCTCTAACGAATCTAAACAAAAAAATTTTGATTAAATAAATGGCAATGCATGAAATGCCAAAGTGTTTGGATACCTTCAGGATCGCCTGTGAAAGAGAAATGATTAGAAAGTCAAAGGGTTTTGCTTCCATCCTGATCTCATTATCATCATGTGATAGACCATTAGCTAGTTAGTCAGTCTCGCTCTTTAAAAGATACATTTTTCTATTCGTAACAGAAAAAAATGTCTAAAATAATCGCAGATGCATTTCTTCGGTTATTATTCTCACCTTTTTGGAACGATGCATTAGCAAACTGTTAAAAAACTGCAATTGGCTTAACGGAATTATTAGATAAAAATGCTAAAAAGAAGTAGGAAAATAAATGCTGAAATGTTAATGGTGAAAGCAATTATTTTCTTTTTTCCTGCATTTCCCAGAGGGAGGGGAAAAAACGTGATTGAGGAAAATATCATTTTAATCGGATTTTCAACAGTTTCATGTTTACACATGTCATTTTATTTTATAAAGCGATAGCAGAATCTTAAAATTTTTTTTAAAGAGTTATAGATGTTACTAATAGAAAATAATAAATAAAAAGATTTACTTTATGATTGAATATAATTTGAAGTGATCTCTTCGTTGATGCAAAAATTTAGCTTGAAATTAAGAATTCATTAAAGCATTCTACCATTAAATGCATTTACATCTCTTAAAACTATGGCTTACATATATTTGTCCAATAATTCATTCGATCAATTAAACTTTTGGCAGAGCTGAGGAGGCTCTTGCAGAAAGAGCATTTTCTTAATTTTCTCGTATATTATGATCCAAAATTTAAACAATGCATAGGGGATCATCCATAAATTAATCAGCTGATTTAACACCCATTCGCTTAACCAAGTGTTATTTAGCCTTCTTCGTTTTATAACGTTATCTTTTTGTGAGCTTCGTCGACCATTTAGTTCATTAGTCGCTCTTTACAAATGATACTATAATTAGCTCATTTTAGTCATCCGAAAGAGTAGGAAAATTATTCTAATTGCAGAAATGAAGGCAACGTGAAACGATTCAATGAAGGCACGTGAAAGGGTATGATGATTGACCTTGAACCCAGGCTTCCATTTATCTCCCAACAGCAGTTCAGTGGATTGCCTTCCCAAGTTCAATTCTAAGCCCTTGTGATTTGGCGTTGCTGGCTGTATGCAAAAAAAATACTGCCACTCAGAGGGAAAAGCAATCTCAATTGCCAACCCTCTCTCCCTCACATCACAAATGACTGGCATCTAACTGCCTTCCCTCCAACTGTTACGTAATGTATGGACGGCTTCACTATAGCTTATCAGACTTACATAATTTTCAGTTTAAATAAAATTTTAATATCAATTGCTTAACGTTATCGGTTGGAAGAGATTTAATTTTGGAAAGATTAAACACAGTAACGATTAAACACAGTAACGGGGGTCTTACATAAATTGCGTAACGCTGTTTTCTAAGAATTTTAACCCTCATTCTCTCATCCATGTAAGTACTTTTTTTTTCAAGGGTCTTCACCTTTTGTATATCAATTCATGGAAAAATGGATATTACCGTAGTAGTAGTAGTTTAATTTTAAGGAATAATATATAAATTAACCGATTCTTATCATCAGAAAGCACAAAAGAATATTAGTTGCAGAAATAAATGTAACATTTTAGGATTACATAACACCCCCTATGAACATCCCCCCCATTCCCCATATAATAATATTCATAGAATAATCAATCACTATCCCATCTCCTCGAGGTTTAATTTAGGGAAGATCCTTCTTAAAAATGCTAATCAGAACAGGAGTTATGACAGAGGAAAACCTTGTCCTTAGCAGCATTACATTTTTGTGTACTGACAAAACGTTTCTTTACTACGTATATTGAAACACCAACTTCGTGAACCTTTGAAAGGGTATTGAAGATAAATTAGACTTGCTACAAAGTCGGTGAATAAACTGTAGCATTCACTACTTTCTTATCACATAGAATTGTTCCTTTTAGAGAACACAAACAATTTTCATGACGAATGAATGTTGTTCCGTATTTTTCTGCGTTTGAAAAAGTACTAATATTTTGTCTCATCAGAAGAAAACAATGAGAAAACCGTTATTTTATTTATTAAAAAACTTTGAAATTTAAGAATTTGCAAAACAAATTCGTAATGTAATGGATATTTAAATTCAAGTTTAACTACAACTACAGAATAGTTTTCTTCTTTCCAAAAGTAATGATAGACTAAAAACCTAGCTAGAAAGTAATAGACATAGCATGAAATATGTAATACATTTTAGAAATGCATTATTTTGTTAGAGAGGTATGGTTTATTCTCTTCATTGTACAGTAACTATTTATAGCAGAAAAATAATTCCGTTAACAGCTTCAGTTATAGGAAAATATAAATTTCTTCATCTTATTATTGTTGATCATATTTAAGAAGTCTTACTTTGTATTATTTTTGCTAACTGATAAAGCGACATTTCACTATTCTAAAATATATTTTTAGAAGTCTTTGAAAGGGATCGTAATTCATTTATTCTTCCTCTTCTTTTATATTAAAATATGTTTTCCGCTTTTAATGGAAGTTTAACCCAATTTTATTAGATTTATTGCAATGTGTTCCTAAACTAAAAATATTTCTATAACAGAGATTTCCAAATTTTTTTTTCGAGTAGCACCAAATACCTAGTCATTTGTTTATACCAGTAACAGGTAAATATGAACTTACAAAGCATTATCTTTGCATTTGTAATGCAATATTTTGCAAATGAAAGCTAACACTAAATTGGCTACAACAGTTTCAGAATCGCTGCTACAATGTATCAAAAAGTTTCAATAGCAAAAATTCTCTTTGGTATTGTATCAATTTGAAAATAGAGCAAGTCGAAAGGTGAGTTTGTGATCTCGAGACAGCGATGACGCAGATTAACTAGAAATTTAACTACAACTACAGAATAGATTTCTTCCATCCAAAAGTAGCGATAGATTAAAAACTAGCTAGCAAATAATAGACATAGCAAAAAAATATGTAGTATATTTTAGAAATACATTGGGTTAAACCAATACATTGGGTATATTTTTTCTGCATGGCGAAAAAAGTAATAGGTCGTTAATTCAAAAAAATCCCAACAAATGTACGGGATATTTCTTTTTGTTCTTAATCAATACTCATAACTTTAAATTGTAACATTGAAAAATTTCTTGATCTTCAATTTCATAACGATAAAAAAAATTGCAAATCTAACATGAAATTTGTTGAAGAAATCATTTTATTCCCAGCTTTAAGTAAATATTAAATGGATCGATTTGAGAAAGGAAACGTGTCTTTTTAATATTATCGTTTAAATACAATAAAAAACTACACTGAAAGAATGGAAGATTACGTTAGTTTTATAATGAGCAGGTTTTTATTATCAGGCACGCACAAAAATTAATAAATTGTCATCAATGGCCTAGTGATTTATGGGTGGAAAAGAATTTACTCGGTACTGTTTATATCTTTATCAAAGTCATTGAATTTGTGGTGCTCTTATATTCATCTGCGGGCTTGAAATACAACAAAGTATGTTAGTCATTTAAATATTATAACTGGCAGGCAACTACCTAGACCAGGTTTTGTTTCTTTTTTTCTTTTCGGTCTGTAAATGGTCATGAAGCAATTCCAATGTGCTAATCACAAGAATAGAACAAAAGATTTTTTCCGCTACCACAATGAGTTGGTGATATTCTGCATTTTAACATATCTTATATATATCAGAAGAGCAGATTTTGTGATTTTTACAGAGCTTCTGCAATATTAAATATATGTTATGTAAAATTACTCTTAATAGAAATTAGCAACTGTACATTCAAATGAAATTCTTGTGTGAAATTGTGCGGAAAACGAATATCCTAATTAGTTTGTTGTTTGTCAATTAGCTTATTTGTGATAATATTTCAATGACAGAATTGTCAATGTGGAATACAAGCGTTCTGTGAACGCAAATTATTGTTGCACGGATATGTAATTTTACGTGAAAGTATTTGTATGCAGTAGTAGCAGTGTAACCAGTAATTCAAAACTAGTAATTGTGTTTGACGATACGTAATTTAAATATCGTACAGCAAACTAAAAAACGATGCTCACTGTATCAAAAAACTTGACGCTTTTATATTTAACCGTAAAAATTATCGGAAGTGCAACTTGTGAACAGTTGCAGAAAAAATCATCTTTATTTTTACCAAATTAATTATTGAAATATATAAATAAACAAAATAAGTGGCATACAGTCGCTCAAAAAAGTGTCCGAACACTATAGTTGATTACAGAATTCAAAAAAATTATCGGGCAACGATTGTTTTTAGAAATTACTGATCTGGCAACCTTCGTGTCACGTACACGAAGCTTGCCAGATCACTAATTTCTAAAAAAAAATTCGTTGCCAGATATTTTTCTGAATTCTGTAATCAACTATAGTGTCCGGATACTTTTTTGAGCGACTGTACACTGAGAAAATTTCAAGTTTCGAAAATTGTTGGTACATAATTCATACGATATTCAGTTTCTACCCCAACTTAACGTTTTTCTAACAGGAGAATTAATTCCTTATAATTCTATTATCTCGTAAAATGCAGTTTTCTATCACGTATAAAACACAATACTAAATTAGTTACAATTCATTTTGGTAAACGATGCCAATGAGTTGTTCCTGTCAAATATTTTTCAAATTCCTTTCAATATAGTGCAAAATATCTCAAATGAGAGAGCAGTTATCTTGTAAACAATATACCTTTAAAAATCACCTGTGAATGCTTAATATTGAATATGAATATTCCGAGGAAGACTCCCTTAATTTTGAGCTGTAAAATATGCTGCTTTTAAGAAAAAAAATTCTCTCTAACTTATGATCGAATTTATGCAAAGTTAGTTTTAAAAAAAAATTGTAGCTCGAATGTGAAAGTTACTTTGATTTTCCCTATTATAGTAGGTGAACAACATCTTTACTAAGAAATACTGCTATGATGCAAATCAATACAATTAATGAGCTTAAAAGTAAGGTGATCAGAAGGTCTCTTGTTTAAATTCGGATCTTTTCAACCCTTTCTTTTATAACGAAATCTTCTTTTTTTAAATTACCAGCAAAATTTTTATTTCTAAAAAGTTTAATGATACAAAATTGTTAATATTTTAAGAAAAGTAAAATAAAACAACATCAATATTAAAACGAAGAAACGATATAACGAAAACTATTTTATGAACGAATCTAAATAATTAAATGGAATACCTGAAATCTTGAATTCTCTCCAAAGAGTGCAATTCAACTGACACTGCTCTTGTTCACAGCGATCTCTTTGATAATGATCGAATTTGTGTAAAATTCGTTTTTCTAAATGAAACTTTGTTGGTAAATTTTTGCATTTACAGCCAGAAAAATGAAATTTACTTTTTTAGTGTAAAAAAAAGAACAATTTTCATTTTCTGTCTACTATACGGCCACCCTACTTACATGTTTACTTTTAAATATTCGATATTGTATACATTTTTCGAAGGGAATGTTTTATCCCATATGTTGCTATATGTCAGTTTCTTTGAAGTTTAATTATACGAACTGTTCTCAAAACGTAATTCGCAAACTCCTCAATTCTTTGATATCATTTTTGTATAACGGAATTTAATGGAAATTTCAAAATTTTTAATAATAATAATAACCTTTATTCATATTTATGTTAGTTATACAAAAGACTAAAATTAGACTGTATAATAGTTTGGTTCTTTCTAGGGTTAGTTATGGTAGTGAAACTTGGACACTTTGTAAACAAGATAACAGGAAACTAGATGCTTTTGATTCCAGATGCTTACGCAGTATCTTGGGCATTAGGTGGTTCAACTTTGTAACTAATGATGAGATTAGGCAAAGGAGTTTGCAACCTCCTTTAAGCAGCATATTGTGCAGAGAGAGACTCCGTTGGTTTGGCCATGTTGCCCGTATGAATAATTATAGATTGGCGAATATGGTTATGAACAGTGTGCCTATAAAGGCCTCAGAAAGAAGGGGAGACCTAGGATACGGTGGGCAGACAATGTCAAACAGGACCTTGTTAGAATTGGTGTGCAGTGGCCAGATGCAGTAGATGTAGCTCAGGATAGACTTGCTTGGAGAACTAAATTGCACGGTCTGGTTGGACCTCCGTAGCCCATGGCTGCTCGAGGAGGATGATGATGATGATACAAAAGTTTAAAGAAATGACCCGCAAAGCATCAGCTATTCTGCAGGAGAGAAGAATAACAACAATACATGAAAATACATAGATATTCCGTATTTTAACATGTATAAGGAACCCCTTTTTGCCAAAAATTGGGTTCCAAAAATAGGGGGGGTTTCTTATACATGAATAGTATTCTTAAACAAATGATTATATCTTAAAATAAAAATATCTTTGATGAAAAATCAGGGGGTTCCTTATACACGTTAAAATACGGTAGGTAGTTCAACATAATATCATCGAATGTGGAAAGCTCCATTGTTGTGATTCAAATTTTTATGTTGATTTTAGTGCCTTGAAGAAAATTTTTAGTCTGCAGATGCCACTAATTTGCAATTTCCATTAAAAAGCAAAACTTAAAACTTATTGAAAATAAGCAATAACAAACGACATATCTGACGCTAACCTTCTACCCTTTGCAAGGTATACAGGACATCCTTCTTTAAAAACTGGATCATTTTGTAAAAGGGACCTTGGCCCCTTTATCGTCTGGTCCACGAGAAAAAGTTTTTTTTGTGTGCGTCAAAAAGTAGGGACCAGTACAGTGAAGTGCTAGCGACCCTACATGTTGGTGATAGTCTTTTGGCCGCAGGCCGCCTAAAAATGAAGGAGGTGGTTGAAGTTTCGTGCCAAGGAAGTGCTGCGTCGTAGTTTTGTGGCAAGGGGGTGGGGAAGGGAGAGGTTTGGAGTAAAATTCTTCTGGGAGTGAAAATTGTAGCGTGTGTGATCACTGTGTGGCCCATGTTGGCCGGAAGTTGGTAAGAAGGGTGCAAGGGCAGGATATAGAAGAGTAGGTCTAATAGCATGTCGCACCTGACTGGCTAACGCAAACCATGCCTCAATGACGTCAACAGTGCAGGACGCGACATAATCTTAGAAGGAATCTTCGGAATCGCAGAGTTCTTAAGATAATGACCACTAGTACAATTTATAGGTTGATGTAATTCTCTACGAATTATCTCTGAAAATCACTAAAAGCGGAACGATAAGAAAAAGAAAACTGAGCAAAATTTTCAACCTATAGAATCCGAAGCTGCAGCATTAAGAAGCTAAGCCAGTGGTCTGAAACACGCAATTCAAGTAGTCATTTTGTGCAGCCCATAAGCAAAATACATTCTATCATGGTTTTACTAGATTGGCTCGGTGCAAAGGTCTCATGCGATTATGGGGAATTTAGTCGCGTTCAGCCGAAAATGAAGTCACTACAAATTAAATTTAGGTTTTAGTATTGTAATTATGTAACATCTGAATAGTAATTTTCCCTTATTATTACTTAAAATGCGACTCGCCACATAGTGAGAGGTAACTGATTTGACTCCTATATGATTTAAGACCCCTATTCTCAGCGGCGTTGTATCAAGTGAAGCTACAAGACATTCTCCTGATTGCCAGTTTTAAATTTGCTACGACTAAAATCAACTTCTTAATTACAGTTGTCCTACTTATATACGCCTTGTCTCTGCCCTTAATTTCCTGAATTACCGAATCATGACCTGCAGTTATTGGGATCACTTAAATATTCTTTTCATAAACAATAAGTTAAATTTGACAAAACTGCTTTACACGAATATCTCTAAGTCATAAAATTTCAAATCAGGGATTTTAATTACAACCGAAACCTGGACAGTGATTAGAGAGCTTAAATTAGATGGAGTCTAAAATTGAATGGTTATTAGAGATTTTGAAAAGGGATAGTGTTTGAGAGACTTAACCTAAATGGTTATAAAATCTAAAGGGCTGATGGTTAGAGTTTGAAATTAGTTGGTCATTAGAATTTAGAGGGATGATGATACAGAGCATTGTATAGGGATTAAAATCTAAAAGCCTAAAATTGGATAATGGTTCGATAACTTAGCCTTTGTCTAGCGGATTTTCCTTGCTTGCCCTGATCAAGAAAAAATACAGGGGGGGGGGGGGGAGGCAAGAAACTCAATTGAACCGGGAAAAACTAAAGGTTGGGGGAGGGGGCAAGATACTGGATTTCTTTTACGGCATAACGTTTTCTGCCCCGTTTTAGAGGTCTTCAAAAATTTCTTCAAAAATGCACGAAATATACATAAACTTAATGTTTTTTGGCTCTTTTAACATTACTAGTATTTTCAAAAGCAGAGAGGAGGCATGGCACTCTCCTAGATCCAATCCTGGCTCTTGTATATCGCTATAGAGAGCAGGAGCTTTTTAATTAAATTTAGGTATATTAATTTAATTTCACATAGACATATTCTCTTCATTAGATATCCTGACTTCTGTCATGGTCGGCGTCAAAAAGTATACATAATGAGCTTGGGCCTAAATATTTATTTCTATTTTTATAGGTTTAGAGATTCAGGGAAAATACAAAATGTTGAAAGGGATTTGCGACCATAAATATTCTGGGAACCATTGGATTATACGAGGATGACACCGCTAAGCCGTTTTCGCCATGGTTATTGGCGAGGAGGTAATGTACTAAACTTCCAATATGATGGACCCAGGTTCGAGTCCCCATTGAGCCAGCATTTGGATATTATCCACGAACCGCTGTTCTGCCTTCCGTGAGAAAGGAAACGCCGACGGGCTTGGAACAGTAGCCGTCCATCGGGTGGGATACTAAACTATGGCCTCGTGTGCAGAGGAAGACTATATGCATAAAAAATGCTATAAATGGTGTTGATAGAAGGCTGTCACTCCTATTCTAACAGCGATGAAATTGGTCCACTTCTCAATTCTCGTGCCTGACCATTTAGCCGAATGGGTGCAAAAAATACCACCAATGTCGTAAAACAATCCAGACCACAATTATTATTTGCAAACTTTTAATTTTTTTTGCCTGACATTGCTTTGAAATTTAAAAAATATTTTAAAAAACTGCATTTTTCGTCTTAAAAAAAAGTTATTTATGCCAAATGGTGTAAATAAATGAATAATTTAATTTCTATACAGCACTTTTTGAATTGCAATTTAATGTTTAACAAATAATTAGTTGTCCTGTGAAAGATTAGTTTAAAAACAGCTTTTATCTACGGAATTATTAATGCATAAAAAAACCTCCAATATTTGAAATAAGTCAATGTTTAGTTTTTGCATAATTAAAACAAATTTATTTATTTGTGCATACAATTAATTCTTGCGTATAGACATTGTAAAGTTGGTGGTATAGAAGGAATAAATGAAAAAAAAATGATTTCTGTAATGTATGTGATTCTTGTGGAGCAAGATTTTGCATTAGATGGAAATCGCCAGACGCTAGGATTATTGTAACCCGTGTATTTACTCACTTGTCTTAGAGGTGTTCTTACCTCTTGGATGTGCAGAAAAGAAAATACAGGACTTGTGCAAAAATGCCAGCTTCTTCAATTCTGTTGGCAACATGGAAAAAAGGGAAACTACGGTCACATTATGTTCAATAAGTGTGATCGTTGGTGCTTGCTTTCACAGAAAGCAGTGTTTTCGTGTTCTTTCAAACAACTGTTCGTAATAACAGCCTGCAAAATCCCTCCATTTATATAAAATTTGCTTCAGTTTAATAAGCCAATCCCGTACATCGTACAGGGAAGCATTGTCTTCTAAGAAAGAATTTGAGAATTACTGATAAATATTCACTAATAATGAAAAGTAATTTTAAGCGTTTGGGGGCACTCAGTGTAAAAACATCACAAGAACTGTAATATTTTTCGCCTATTTGAAAGAGCACATTTTATGAGGCAATGAAAAATTTAAAATTTGAAAAAAAGATTCTTTATTTTTCAAAACCTTTTTCCATGCATAAATGTCCCCTCTCCCACATAAAGTGAGCGACTCTTGTCTCACTAATTTTATTTAAAAAAAGGTAATTTTAAATGTTAAAATTGTTTTTAAAGCTATAAAGATTATTAAAAAAATATGCAAATTTCTTGCGTTTTAAGTCGATATTCCCGAATTTAATTGCGCTAGTAGCATTGAGGTTTTCTTAGTTAAATTTCACTAAATTCCACTATGCCTCCGTCGGTTCCCGCCCTGCCCACGGTCAGTAGGGGACACCGATGGGCTTGGAAAGGCCGCCATCCATCGGATGGGACGTTAAGCCGTGGCCCCGTGTGCGGGAGAGCCATACCCTGTGCACGTTAAAGAACACGCTGGATGGCCTTGACGGGAGGCTACCATCTGTTACCTAACAGCTGTTCCAGTGGGTCCCCTCCTCCAACCTTCTCTGAGCCTTCGGTGTCCATGTGACCTGGCCATTTAGCCCATGGTGTGCAAAAACGTGTCGCTCAGAGGTAAAACAACCCAACCCAGCCTCCGTCGATTCGCATGTAAGCTGTGTCCCATTGACTTTGTGCATTTTAGGTTGTGGTCCCATTTGCTTTGTGCATGTTAAAGAGGAGCTGGATGAATTTGATTGGAGATTTCCATCTCGTAAGAATTGTTCAGTGAATCCCCTTTCCAGCTCTGAACCTCTTGTTCTCGTGATCTGGTAATTTAGACAAATACTGTGCACATAAAGCGCCACTCAGGCGTAAACCAACTTAACCCAACCCTTCCGTGTAGTAAAAGATAACTTCATACGTAGCCAAGTGCCTTTCAGCTGCCTTTATCCCTAGGCAGTAACGTAAAATTAGCTACTATCAGTTGCTTGAGAGTTTGCTTTTTAAATCCGATCCTCTGGGTCTTTGAACATTTTGTCATAAAAATACAAAAATTTATTTCATGTTGATAACAAATAATCAACCAGTTTTTGTAGATGAAAATCGTTCATTACACAGTGAAGTGCTATAAAGAAATTTTCCAACGGCTCAATTTGCTTCTTATAGTAAGTGTTCATCATTGCTATGAATCAATGTACACCATAATTTCTTTAACAAAAATCGAGATACACTGAGAGACCAATTTATTAGGTACACTTATCTCGTAGCGTGTTGCGCCTCCTTTGGCTTTCAGAACAGCCCGAATTCGTCAGGGCATGAAACTAAAAAGTTGCTGGATGCGTTGTGCAGGATTGTTGTACCATGTGGTTGACTAGGAGTCGGGATAATAAAAGTCTATATCTTCGGTTATGATTGTGTCGCTCAGTTGTCTTATAGACTGTTGCTCAGTCTATAAGAGTCGGGGTAATATAATTCTATATCCTGGATTATGATTGTGTCGCTCAGTTGATGCAAACTGGACGGCGACAAAGTGCAAACAACCCTTTCCACTTCTTCCGAAAGATGCTCGATCGGACTTAGATCGTGGGACTGTGTAGGCCAATGAAGCAAGAAAACTCTTCGGCATGTTCCTGGAACCATTCGGTGACGATACATGCCTTGTGAGCAGGTGCATTATCATGCTGAATGTGTCCATTCGAGTGAGGGTAAACTATGGACATGAAGGGATGAACTTGACCAGCAACGATGTTAAAATATACTGTGACATTCTAATGTCCTTCATTGGGTATCAGAAGGCCTAATGTGTGGCAGGAAAACATTCCCCACACTGCCACCACCGGCCTGTACAGCTGGCTCAACACCAGATGTCTCCATCGCCTCATGTTGGGCATCAGCATGATGCAAAAGAAAACTTGATTCGTCTAGCCAAGCTACCTTTTTCCATCCCTCAACGGTCAGTGCTGATGCTCCTGCACGCCCTGGAGACACACTTTTCTGTTCTTCACTGACAACATCGATACACCACATGATTGGAGGCTGTTGTAATCCACTGGCGGCAAAGTCCAATAAATGGTGCACCAGGAGATAGCCTTCTGCACACCAATGTTTATGCTGTGATTTGCTTGGTTGTGGCCCGTTTGTTTGCTTACATATTCTCGCAAGTCTCCTTTGACCACTCTGATCCTTAAACCTATTTCGTCCACAGGATCGCCGATCACTGGTAATGACTTGCTTCTTGCACCATTCTCGGTAAACCCTTGAAACGGTTGTGCGTGAACAGCCCAGGAGGATGCCCGTTTGGCAGATGCTAGAATCGGCACGCCTAGCACCAATTATCATGCCACATTCAGTCGCTCGTTTTGCCCATTCTGACGCTCGATCCCAACTCTAGCTGATGCTCAAAGAGCTGATCTGCCTGATTTTTATCGCACATCGCGGTCCCATGACGTGTTGGAATGAACCATTTATATGACGAAGGGTAGTGTACGTAATAAACTGGCATCTCAGTGTAAATGTCTGTGCAGAATTCCTTCAACAACATATAATGAAAGCGTACACTAGCTATAAACATTTATTTTAGGATTTGCACTCTATCAAAGCTAACTTCGTTAGTAAAACTGCGAAAATTTCGTGGGTGGTGAATTCATTTTGAATATTCAAGTGATTCTGGATAATCACATTTTGGATTCGCTTTAAAAACCCTATTTTTTTATTCGTTAATATTTACTGAGTGTTTGTAGGGAGAAAATCTTACATGGAGAGGTAGCAGGCTGATTTCAGGACAGGTTTTAAAAAAATGCAACTTTTTTAACAAAACAATACTGCAGACAAAAAAATTTCAAGTCACCAAATCATTTAATTATTCTAAGTTATTGGGTCAGTGCAACTTCAGCTCCGTATACTGTATATCCTTCAATAGTTTACTGCACATGAAACTCTTGATGTTTTGTAATTTAAACCTGTGTTTGTCTGACGGAATATTGTCAATCATCCATTCCCTAGATGATTGTACAATAAGGGCCAAGAGGTAGGAGACAACCCTTTATTAAACTGTCAATGCACCACCTGTGTATATCCTAAGGTATGATCCTTTTGATACCGCTTTTTGCACATTTTCTGTACAATTTTACTCTTGAATAAACTTTATACCCAAATTACTCATATTATTTGTGTGTGTGTGTTTTTAGCATAAAAATTTCAAGCAATAAATTTTACTGTTTTTTTATAAGACCGAGTCGTGATTACACAAGTTTTTAAAAGGGCAATATCTAGGAGCTGCAACAAACTATCCCTTGGAGAATTCTAATATCCAGAACGGAAGCGAAATGAATAGTAAAGGTACATCATCTTGAAAGGATTTTAATTTGATCCTTTCCTGCTTTCATAGAGAGAATGAGTCATCAACAGTATGACTCATTCTCTCTATGCACTCTACTTCTCTTCCAGAACCTCCCATTAGCTCAGATATAGTCATGGAACAGCAGACTTCATGGTCACTAAGCCTCGTCAATAGTATGACTCGTTCTCTCTATGCACTCTTCCTCTCTCCCAGAACGCACCCTCCCCCAATTAGATCAGATATACTCATGGAAAAGTAGACTTTATGGCCACTAAGCCTCATCAACAGTATGACTCGTTCTCTCTATGCACTCTACTTCTCTTCCATTTGCCCCCCCCCCCATTTGCTCAGATATAGTCATGGAGCAGCAGACTTTATGGCCACTAAGCCTCATCAAGAGTAGGACTCGTTCTCTCTATGTACTCTACCTGTCTCCCAGAACTCCCCATCAGATCAGACATACTCATGGAAACGTAGACTTTATTATGGCCACTAAGCCTCATCAACAGTATGACTTGTTCTCTCTATGCACTCTACCTCTCTTCCAGAACCCCCCATCAGATCAGATATACTCATGGAAACGTAGACTTTATGGCCACTAAGCCTCATGAACAGTATGACTCGTTCTCTCTATGCACTCTACCCCTCTCCGAGAACCTCCCGTTAGATCAGATATGCTCATGGAACAGTATATGGCCACTAAGCCTCATCAACGCTTCGTCAACAATATGACTCTTTCTCTCTATGCACTCTACATGTCCATTTATGACAGATCCTTGATTCCCCACTCTCCCAAGGAGTTTTTTTTATAGGAAGCTAATCCACGATGTTCAATAAACTGATAACGGCTTGTAAATTTTATCTATTATTATTAGCGGTGCCTACGTAATGGGAATGTCTGCCGATTTCAAGACGTGAAGCGACAGCAGCGCTAGTTACATTTTCGTCCACTTGGCGCTGGCGATCCGCTGTTTTGCTTGTTACTTGCTTCGTAACAGTTGAGGTTATTACGCAGTTTACCGCTTGCTTCGAAATTGGATTCTGATACGGATTTGTTCGTAAGTAATTATTTACCATTCTGTCTACTTTATGCTGTTTTTAAGTAGAAGTTTAAACGATGATGCAGTACTGTGTGATGTTTTGCAGAAGCGAAACTCAGTGTCTATCGAATCTATTGCAAACTGGATCTGCAAGACACGTGGCTGCATCAATATGTCGGCAACGTAACGATGACATGAGTAACAGGAAAAAAAATCTGAGATCACTTTTGAATAAATAATATTTTGGAATCGCAGAAACCTTTACAATATATGGAACTGAGTTACACTGCCCTAACAAAATATTAGAGAATTTCTGTGTTATGTGAATGGGAATCTTGCTATGAATTCCAGATTATAATTTTATCTATTTAAATCTCGATTTTCAACAGCATTCGTCTAGTATTTAAGGATTCATTATTCCCGTTTGTATCTCTGAGAAAGATTCTAATTTATTGTACTTGATTAGCCATCTGTCTGATTCTTTCTTTCTCTCGACTTGCTCTCGGATTTACCATATGACTTCGACCAGATCGCTATATACTTACCATTAGTTTAGCTTACCGCGGAACGCTGCTGCCCTCATGTGCGCACTTGCTAACACAGAGAATCGCGGAAATCGGCAGGCATTCCCATTACGTAGGCACCGTTATTAAGTCTACTTTTCTATCGAAAATTAGTTTATCCCAATTTTCATAATGTAATGGTGGCCGGCGTTGCTCTGGAAGATTCATGAGCCTAGGGCAGGCCTTGACAAAACTACGGCCCACAGACGACCCGCCACCTCACTTTGTGCTGGCCCGCGAGCTACTGATGACAAATAATTTAAATTTTTAAAAGAGAAAAAGAATGTATAAGGGACAATAAATCCAACTTCGGGAAAACGAATCCTCGTTAAAATAATTAATTTTATTAAAATTTTATTATTTGTTTCACTTTAGTTTTTTTTTGCGTTGGTTTTTATATATATATATACGTTTTTGATTATATATATATATCTTTAGCGGCCCGCGTTTTAACTTCTGTTTTTTATGAGCTCGACGTTCCATTTCAATTTTCTATGAAGTCGTTGAACTAAAACATTTGCGTAGGCCCCGACTAGGGGAGACCCACAACTTCTCATATTGGTCAAAGGGTGATTATTTTCAGCTTTTTTTTTTTGGAAAAGTGCGTCTTGTATGCTGTAAATTATGCTAATCAAAATTTCAGGTTATAAAAAAAGTAACCAAATATCGTAGAAAACCTTTGTTTAATTTAAACAGGGACAGAGGGAAACTTAAACAATTCTAAACACTGATGTTAAATTATTGGAAATATAAAGCAAAAGTGTTTTCAATTTCTTTTGAAAAACGAAATTTTGATATTTCACACCAAGATTATGGTATGCACATGATAATCTTAATTAACCTACATTCTTATTTGCTAACCCAGCTGCTAAAGATTTAATATTTTCACCTGCAAAGTTTCCTTTTCAAATATTCGATGTCAAATTTCAATATTTATTTATTCTAAGGAAATTAACAATAAACATCTCATTTAGCGGTACTCCAGTTTCTTAAAACTATCATACAGACAGAAATATCGCAATGCTCCAGTTCATTAAATCTATTCTACAGGAATGGAAGGCAAATCACAATAGTCGTTTCAATCACTCCGTAGTACATATTTATAAGTGAATGCCACGGTAGATACTGCCAAGCAGTTAAATATTGAAGGGTTACAGGATGGAGAACAATCGTTTAAAAATATAACTACAAAAACTTCTAACAAAATTTCGAAAACAATTATCTTCCTCTGTGGCCCTAAAGAGTAGAAAACAAAAGCATATCAATGAAGCAATCAGTCACTGAATTCGTATTCATTTCAATGAAAGGACGCCGTTTTACCTACTCAAAAAGATTGCTGATGCTCGTGGTAGCTGGGCATAAATTGGAAAGTGAGCTGTGTATCAGTCACCAGTGATGATGCACAGAATCGGCCAGGTCCTACCACAGAATAAGGAAGGGTCCTAACACGTAATGTCCGACCCCCGCCTTTTCGTGGTCCAGGCCGTTAGTACCTTTCAAAACAGATATTGTATTTTGGAAGGAACGGAAACTACCAGATCAGTGTGGCCTACTGATCTGGTCATCCATGGTAGTTTTTTTCCTGCCCTGATGAGGTGTGGTCAGCTTAGCAGGGTCCTCATCATTTATGCCCACTAGACTGGTTCATGAATCCCACTTGATTTTGAATCCCTCTGTTGAGAGAATTGCCGCTGTGTTTTCAGTTTGCTTATGGGCTGCCAGCCACAGCTGAACAGAGGCACGGGGTATCGTATATCAACTGGTGGATAATCGTGATCGGAGGCCATCGCAGGTACCTTAACTCTCAATTATTTGGTCATCGACAATCCTAAACTGGAGTACTGTGTCTCAGGGAGGTCATATGATTCTTCAAAAGGTCGTGCCTGAAGTTCTTACCAACATGGGTGGATTCAGCAGTGGGAGAACAGGTCTTTGCCACATGCCTGCTATCAGAATAGTTTGATATTGTTGGCACTACTTCTCTCAATAAATCTAGTTCCTTTAAAAATCCTATTAATCATTTTCTCTCTACTCTAACTTCCAAAATATGCTTTTTATGGAAAAATATTTTGAAGATAAATTAAAGGTCTCAAAATCTACCTAAATCTTTATTTTCATATATATATATTACTTCAATATTTCAAGAATTTTCATATATAAATATTACTTTAATATTTCAAGAGTTATGGATTTAAGTACAGTAGAATGGCACCTAGGTAGCTATGCACCAATCCCCTGTAATAATGCACAGAACTACCAGACCTAGAATCCAGAGTTCGACCGCGCCTTCTCGTCGTGCAGACCGTCTGTATGGCCTATTGATCTCGACTATGGCTACCTTTCTTTTACCCTGCTGAGTGGTCAACCACATACGGTCCTGACCATATACACCAGGCATGTCAAACACGCGGCCCGCCGGGAACTGTTCTGCGGCCCGCCAAGATTGATAACCAATACATTTAACTTTTGACAACACTGGATTCTTTAATTAAAATTATAAGTACGTACACGGTACATGAATTAAATATATATGGGAAATTATTGCGCGGAGCCCGATCGTAGAATTGCTCATATCATGAAATGCCCGATCATTTCATGAAATAGTGGCATTTCATGAAATGAGCAATTCTACCATTGGGCTCCGACATGCATACACATGTCTCGAGGTCATTCAAATGTACGTACTTTGCGCATGGCAATGAGTCACGAAATGCCAGTAGAGTCGGAAGCTATTCGTTAGCAGTCAGTGAACGAATACTGCGTTCTAGTCTAGTTTGCACATAACAATTTTCATCTGGGTTTTTTTGTTTTGCGGCCCGCGATTTAATATACAATACTTAATATGGCCCTCGGTGGTTGAGTTTGACATGCCTTATATACACCAATCAAAATGGAATAATGGCTCTGAGCTGGATTATGATCTTCAATTTACTGCAATGGTGTTCTGTCGAAGAAAAATCTAACAATGTATTTTCGGTGTTTGTGGGTTGATTATACCAAGAGGATAGATTCATAGGATATATTTTATCAGCTGATTGATAATCCTCTCAGGTCATCGCAGGTACCTAAACTCTTGCTTCTATGGGGTTGTCAAACCTATATTGGAGGAAGTTTTCCAGTATAGAGTAGTCAGCCTTTAGTAGTGGGGAAACAGGTCTTTGCCTCATGCCTGCGAATAGGGCATAATATTGCCCAATTAATATTGTCAGCACTTCCTCTTTCAATAAACATAGTTTCTTTTAAACATCCCACTAAACATTTGCTCTCCATAGGTAGTTAGGAGT
The DNA here is from genome assembly GCA_038380435.1 of Ryuthela nishihirai. Taxonomy (NCBI): domain Eukaryota; kingdom Metazoa; phylum Arthropoda; class Arachnida; order Araneae; family Heptathelidae; genus Ryuthela; species Ryuthela nishihirai. The sequence goes on from JAWZYU010000030.1 coordinate 62,018,099, forward strand.
GTGAGGACTCTGCACACAAAGTCCTAACACATCGAGATTATTTTCTTGATGTCCTCACATAAGAATTCCAGCATTACAATTTAGATATTCTAGGCTTGCAAGAGACCAGATAGACAGGTAATCAGATTTTTAAAAATAATCTTAAATATCTTTTTTCAGGGAGGGAAGATGAAAAGCATGTCCAAAGCGCAGGTTTGCTTCTCGGCAGACAATCTGGTGATATGCTTCTAGGCTATGAGTGCATTAAAGGTTCCTTAGAGCAAAATTTCAGACAAGCATTAAAGACTTGAATGCTATCTGCTGTTATGGCCCCACTGAGGATGCCGATGAGGATGAGAAGGATAGGTTTTACGGACAACTTCAAGATATTTTGAATTCTGTCAAGAAAGGAGATATTATCCTTGTTCTAGGTGATTTCAATGCCAAAGTCGGTACTGACTCTGACCTTTGGAGAGGGGTGATAGGCCATTTTGGTATTGGTAACTGCAATAGCAATGGGCAACACCTCCTACAGGTAAATAAACTCAATGGTTTCAGAATAACTAACACTTATTACAATGTGACATACATAAGTACCATGGGTTTCACCAGATGGGCTGCATAAGAATGATTGATTATATATTAATCAACAGCAAATGGGTTAGTTCTATTAGGAATACCAGGTCATTTAGGGGAGCTGAAATTGGATCTGACCATTACCTTGTTAGAAGTGTCTTGCAACCTAAACTTAAGAAGTGTTGTGCTAAGGTTAATAAATTTATTTTTAATTCTAAAAGACCCAGTTATAGCTAAAGCTTACTATGATAGGTTACTTAGTCATTATGACAGTCATGGTTTGCTTACTACTGAAATTTGATCAGTTAGCAGCCGATAGGAATCTTTGGCTTGATGACAAAGCCGAGGCAGACAGACAGTTACCGTTTTGTGTAGGGAAAACGAACAAGTATACAGGGATTGAAGGATAAACAAGGTGAGGATTCTGTCATGGCTATGTGGGCTCAGCATTTCAGAGATGTTCTGAAAAATGTGGTTAGTTCTACTCCCATTATTTGTAATGATGATAGATGCATTACTGGCATTAATGTTGGCCGTATGTCACAGTCTGAAGATATTTTGGCTATTTCTAAACTACATAAATCCCAAGAGTAGATGAAATTCTGAATGCTCAGAGCTAGGAATGTTTGTTACCACATGGCTAACTGGAATTTTCAATATATTTTACAATAAAGGTATTGTTCCTAAGGATTTTACCAGAGCTATTATTATCATCCCTATTTTTAAAAAAGGTGATCATAGTTCTTGTGATAACTATAAGTATAGGGTATCAGCCTACTTTCTGTTCCTGGTAAAGTTCTTTGCATGATTGTGCTTAATAGAATTAAGAACCTGATTAACGGACAATTGCGTGATGAGTGGTATGGATTCAGAAGTGGTAGGGGATGTGTTTACTAGCTTTCTAGATTTCAGAAATGTTTTTGACTCTGTTGATCGTATGGCATACCAGACAAGTTAATATAATGAAAACTCTGTATAATAACACCGAGACGTGAGTTGGTAAAACTTGTAGCAATTGGTTTAACATTGCTTCTGGTGTTCGACAATGTTGCATTTTGTACCTTTCCTCTTTAGTTTTATTATCGATTGTTATGGGAAATTCACTGCAAGGGAAAGATTTTGCCTTAAATGGTCTAAAGACCCGAAAATTTCTGATTTAGATTATGCTGATGACTTTGCTTTTTTAGCAAATGACGTTGATGAGATGAACTCTTTCATTCAAGCTGTTGATGAGACTAGTAGGTTTGGCTATAAACAGAGAGAAAACTAAAGTGATGAAAATCGGTCAAGCAGGTTGTGGTTCAGTTAATCTGAATGACTGAACTATTGAGAAAGTGTCTATTTAATTATCTTTGGAGCTATGATACTGGTGATGCATGGCTGAGATTAACAAACAAAATTGGATTGCTACTGGGACGTTGCTTATACACCTAAATTTACACTGTAATGGTTTGGTTCTTTCTAGAGTTAGTATGGTAGTGAAACTTGAACCCTTTGTAAACAAGAAAATTTATGTTTTTGATTTTAGATACTATACTTCTTGGGCATTAGGTGGTTCAACTTTGTAAAGTAGTAATGAGTTTAGTGAAAGGAATAAGTAACCTCCTATGAGCATCATATTGTGCAAAGAGAGACCCCATTAGTTTGGCCATATTGCTCATATGCATAACTATAAATCAGCAAATAGGGTTATGAAGAATGTGCCTAAAGGTCTCAGAAAGAGACCTAGGATTTAGTGGGCTGGCAATGTCAAACAGGACCTTCTTCTAATTGATCTACAGTGGCAAGATGCAGCTCAGATGTATTTGGAGAACTAAATTGCACAATCTTGTTGGGCTTTCATAGCCCATGTCTGCTTGAGGATGACATCTACTCAAAATTAACCACAGAATTTAAACTACCAAAAATTCTTTAAATTTTGGACGAATATTGCTGAAAAATTGATTGGAGATCTTTATCTTCAACAAATATTTTCGATACAAATCATATTTTAATTCTAAAATTTTCATTGATATGACTGAAATAATGTACAAAATTCCCATTAACATGGTGTTGAAATTCCCTAATCGATTGATTAAGGCTCTCTGCAAGGTAATGACCAATTCCATGCAGACAGCATGTAAGGGACACCGTCTCAGAGCCAAAAAAGGGGATTTTTTTGCGGTCGGTTTTGGTTTACTGCAAAATGGGTACTTTGGACGGAAAAAGGCAGGTGCTAAAGTTCTTGTTTCCCCTCTCTCTGCACGGCTCTGGTAATGACTTTGATATATATTCACTACCTTGTTTTTCCTGTAATTTTTTGTAATGGATCTCTTTCCACCCATCCATTTTTCTAAACCTTAATTTATAATCTCTCTCACTTGGAATGCATTTTAAAGATGTGTGAGCACCGATGGAAACAGTGGATTTACCTCTATGCTAAGGGAACAGGTAAATTTGGGGAGATTACAGAGGATACTTTATATTCTATGGCAATATCCATAACATAGGCTTTGATTTGACACACAATTATTTCATGATCAGCAACAGCATGACAAAATTCTCTTTTTTGTTTTGGTAGGGGGAGAGAATACGAAAATTTTGACTTATTTTCCTAACCTCATAAACTTTTATTTGATGCAAAACCTGTATGATCGATTACTAGGATAGAATGCCGATATAAACATCTGCTTTGATAAACGGCATGCGAAAGCATCGACGTTTCATTTTCCAACTATAAAATATACTACTGTATACGTACCTACAAATTACCTTAATCTACAGGACTTATCCTGTGATTATTTACTACCTTAACACTTTTTTAATTTCGAAAAAAAAAATATATTCATATGCGTTCGTAATAGGAAACTGATGCATATACTTGAAAAAAAAAATTGTTTTTCCCAACTATTCGGCCATGACACTACCTCCTTACTGGTCAATGACATCTAAACGTGAATCCCTACCAGTTGTGCCTATCTTTAACAAATTACATTAGCAAATGAATTGCTCTGAAATAACTTTATAATGATAATGCTGTGTGAAAGCAGTCACCTCAAAAATGAATATCCAACATGATGTCTACAGCTATGTTCTGGATAGGACACCAGGTCTTAGTTAGAAGTTATCTGTATGCTTCCCTCCATTCTCTACACAAATTTAAATTTTTGTCTTGTGTTCTGGACATCTTCCATGTTGACCATTGGAAGTCGTAAAAGCAGCCCTTGATAGCTGTTTTTAGGTTTTCAACTGTTAGGTAGAATTGTAAGGGAAAAAGGCATATTTTTTTCTTTCAACACAGAGCCAAGAAATATTACACAATCCATTTTAACACCTTGTTTTTGTTTTTTTCAATTTACTTATTTTTTTAACATATAACAGTCGTTTCCATTTATAAATTTTAAAATTACAACTACCTACGGTTTGTTTTCAAGATTTTTGTCATTATAGTGTATCTGAAATTTAATCGCATTACAAAAACTTTATTGATACTATTTTAAGTTTGGTAAAGATTCTTGCACAATAAACAGCTCTTAAAGATAAAATTTTGTGGTGATAAGAAAATTAAATACTCATTGTATATTTTTTTTTAATCACTGGAAAACAACAGTTTCCCATTACAATAATTATTTAGCTATTCTCAGTTCATAAACTTCAAATTTATACTTGATTCCATTTTCTTCTTGTTCTTCTTGAGGTACATGAGGATCACTGCAAATAATTCAAAGAGAGTTAATGTAAAGCTTTCAGTATCCCTGGTCTATTATACAATGCTTGATATATAAAAATTTGCTAAATTTTTACAATGAAAGCAGTTTTAACAGATTATTACAACAGATTCACATTTTAATCATTCTTGAGCATACACATTTAAAATCGCAAAAGTGGTAGATATCTCAGTTTCGAACCCCAGGTAAGGGATGGATGTTTGTGTTGTTTTTTCTGTTGAGGTCCCACCATCCTCACAGACCTATAGCATATAAATTGACAGGCTCCTGCGAAACCTCAATCGCAAGCAGGTGTTTGAGAGAGTTACTTTTTATGATCTTAAGAGTATATCCTATAATGTTAGTGTTTTGAACAAAAAATATACAGTACAACTGAACAGTGAAAACATTCTAGCGCTATAATTTCTTTAAAAAATAGAGAGAGGGTATGACAATTGAAGTTTGTGCTTGAACCTCCAAATACCATTACAAGTATCCCTTAAGCTAGTGGTCCTCATTCTTATTTCAAATACATTTTCAGTCCCCCCTCCTCCTGATTTATGGAAAATTTCTTGGCCCCCTTTTACTACTGATGAAATTTCTCAAGTGTTACCCCAATGAAAAAAAAGGATTCCTGAACTGTTATAATGAAAACTCGCTCCTCACAACAACAGATTCCCGGAGTGAACTATTCCCTTACATAACAAAGTAGTATGTTCTATAAGTAGTCCAGTCATAGACACAGTAGATCACCAGAAACGTGTGATACTCAGTGCTGGATTAACCATTAAGCAAAATAAGCACGTGCTTAGAGCACCAAGAGAATGGAGGCACCACAAAGCTTTTTCCCTAGCTATCATGCCCTTAATCTCAACTCTTTCACTGCCACATTCTACTTCAGTCGATTTTTTTTGTAATTGTCCTTATCTGTGTTCGACTTTAATCTGAACTGTTAAAAAAAGTTTTCTTTGGTATGGTGATGACTAAATTTTAAGAGTTTGAAGGTGTTTTTCTAATCATTATAAAAACATATGTGTTCCATATTCTTTTGTGGTTTTTAAATTTTTGCCTCTGTATTTTCAGACCCCAAAATGAAATGTGTTCAATTAAGCTATGGAAGCGACGAGGGGGGCGCCATTGTTGGGATGTGCTTAGGGCATCAGTTGGCCTTAATCTGGCCCTGGGTACACTATGGAAAGGATGCAAGTGATCCAGGGAAGGCGAGTGAACAGGTATTTCACTCACGTAACATTTTAAATATAATAATAATAATGTATTCAGAGCTTTGTGATCCCCTTTTACGGTGCTCATGACCCGCAACTTGAGAACTGCTGCCTTTAACATCTGCTTGTCACAGAGGTCTAACTGGGTATGTCAAGAATTTTTATATTATATATATCTTTATTTAGCATACACAGTTTGGTTAAACTCTAGCATCAATGTCTCCTAATGTTGTCATAAAACTTGTAGACAGTACTCCACTAAAGATTCTTTACACTTCTTAAAAACAATTACTGGAAATGAAATCTCCCATAACACACATGAAAGAACTAAAACTTGTATTTTAGTTCATTCATGTGAACTTACTCTGATGGTTCACCAGCAACATGTCTCACTTACATGAAAAAACCATAAATTATAAAAACACATACAAATTGACTAATTGTGCATGAAACTCAATTTACACTTCAAAACAAAACCTGTTTACAATGCACGCATTTTTTATGAGCAATTGTTGCACATTAACACATACTTTCACTGTCCCCTCCTTAGATTTTTGTTCATCCTGAAATCTGAAAGTTCTTGAATTCTTTCACAAAATGAGGCCAAATGATCCACTTGAACCATCTTACACTTTATAGTCAGGCATCATTGAATGTGGTATATGTTGTTAATTCTGGTAATTATGGTATATAGACCACCCCAACACTTTGAAAGTTTTGGAGAGTCATTTCCTTCTTTGTAGAGCAAGATAACATCTCCCTCGTTGAAGTTAGTTCCATTCACTCTACTGTAATACCTGATTTTTATTTTTTTGCACAACAGGCTGATGTCTGAGAATTGGTGGATTTCTTCTAGCCATTGTTGTAAATCTTTTATATACTATGGTGTGAATATAGCTATTTCTTCAGATCGACCACATAAGAGATCACAGGGAAGAAATAATTCTCTTCCAAAGAGTATCATGGAAGATGTCTGCCATGTTTCACGTACTGCATGCTAATAAGAAGAGTGATGTATGGTAATCCCAGTAACATTGGTCATCAATAAGTATTACCAAATAGTGAGCAATTGTTCAGTTGAATCTCTCAACTATGCCATCTGAGTGAGGGTGTAAGAAAGTTGTTCTTGTCTTCTGGATATTTACCAATCACCACATACTTTGAAACACACTGGACTCGAAATTCTGCCCTTGGTCTGAGTGGAGTTGTAAGAGTACTCCATATCTCTGATGATGTTATTCACTAGTATCACTGTTACTGTTGTTGCTTTTTGATGAGATAAACTTCATGAAGAAATCCATTATCACCAGTTTCCATCCTTAGTCCTAGGGAATGGACCCACATCTATGGCTATTCTTTCAAAAGGGGAACCAACATTGTAAATTTGCAGCTTGCCCCATCATCATCATCCTCAAGCAGCCATGGGCTATGGAGGTCCAACCAGACTGTGCAATTTAGTTCTCCAAGCATATCTGTACTGATCTACATCTGCTGCATCCAACCCCTAGTGGGGCGGGGGTGGCTCAGTCGGTAGCGCGCCAGGCTCGTAATCTATAGTTCCCAGGTTCGAGTCCCAGCTGGGTCAGCGTTGAGATTTATCTCCGCAAAATTCCCCGCCCTGCCCATGGTCAGTAGGGGACACCGATGGGCTTGGAAAGGCCGCCGTCCGTCGGATGGGACGTTAAGCCGTGGCCCTGTGTGCGGGAGAGACATACCCTGTGCACGTTAAAGAACACACTGGATGGCCTTGACGGGAGGCTACCATCTGTCTTCCAACAGCTGTTCCAGTGGGTCTCCTCCCCCAACCTTCTCTGAGCCTTTGGGGTCCTTGTGACCTGGCCATTTAGCCCATGGTGTGCAAAAAAGTGCCGCTCAGAGGTAAAACAACAACAACAACAACAACCAACCCCTAGTCTTATGCTGCACAGGTCTCACACTGCCTACACCAACTTTTAATGCTAGCTTGACTTTTCAGGCAATGAAATGGTTTCCTGGCTTTTGCCAATGTTTTATTGACATTGAAGTGTCCTTTGATGGCACTATCATCACTAATTCCACTCGCAAGTGACAAACTCTCCTGTACAATACACCATCTCTTACTTGTAAGATGTTCCGCTATGCCTAATAGCATTTAGTACTTCAGCTTATTTTGATATCTGCTCCCAATTAGGTTGTGTAGCAGATGATTCAATCAAATCTAATATTGGTCTTATGTCTATCATCCTGCTGAGTCATTCTGATTTATTTGGTGCTCCAGATGTCAGATGTATTGCTGATGTCTTGTGTTGATATTATCTGGCAGAATGGCCGAGTGAAGATCTGTTGATTCCTGGGTGCCATATCTCATCTCTGCATTATAGCACTGTTTGCAGTCCTCAATACAAGGACATCTAAATTCCTGTGTAACTTGCCACTATGATGCTCAATGCAAAAAATCATATCCTGCAGCAGCGGTATCCACCTGTCTTTCAGGAATTTCAAAATTTAGTAACCATCGCAGAGCAGCACGGTCAGTGTGAATAAGAAACGTTTGCCCATAAAGGTAATGGAAATGTCCTATGGCTTTTCCTGTTGCTAATAGTTTCTTTTAGGTCACACAATAGTTTTGTTGAGATTTGGATAAGGTTTTACTGAAGTATACAATGACTTTTTCCTATCTTTTTTGCTGTGAAAGGACAGCATTAATTCCTGTGTTGTTTGCATCAGTGTCCAATATAAATTGTTTACTAGCCTGTGGGTAGGCTAACACTGGTGCTGTGGAAAGAGCTTGCTTTAGTTGTTGGAAGGTTATTTCACTGTAGAGAGTAGTGGTAAATCGATAAATGATTTCACAGCATCATTATTACCTTAAAAGAATGAATAATGCTTTTTTTGCTGTTTAGATTTATTTACACAAGTGGCACTGCAATGTGTTAGTTACATGTTTGTAGAAGTCGAGTGCTTTCGACTGCACTCAGCAATCATCTTTAAAGCATTGTCCAGTTCCTTGGGGAAGCAGATCGTTGGTGAAAGGTTAAGATAAGCAAAAATAATACCGTTTTCTTGAAGATATTTTCACTGATGAGAGTCCTGCAGTGGAATGAAATTTCAGCATGCTTGTAGTGGTGCTAAAGTCACTGAATAGCAGAAGTTCAGTGCTTTGCCAATAGTACTTGGATTTCTTGTCAGTAGTGAGAACTCAGGGCAGTGAGCCATTTTCCCACATGCTGAAACAACTCAGTTCCAGTTTTAGTTTGGCTGCTCTGAATTTCTCAAACACTTGACAAAAATTCTTCACGTTCCTCAAAAGTCTTTCTTAGGATGATGATGCCCAAGTGCATCAGGCAGACCTCACAAGACAAAACCTTGAGCATTGACTCCATCAATCATTCAAATATTGCAGGTGCATTATAAAGTTTAAATGGCATCAACTTAAACTGCTAAAGTCTATTTCCTGTAGTAAAAGCTGTCTTTTCTGTCTTCAGGATTATACCAACTTGCCAATAACAACTCTTCATGTCTAGTTGAAAACCACTCCAATCCGGATAATGTTGAGTGTGACATCAATTCTAAGTAAGAGAAAGCAGTCCTTAGTTACATCATTTAATCTTCTACAATCAACATACATTCTAGTCAAGCCATTCTTTTTCTTAATGAGGACTACTGCTGATGTCCAGGGAGACTGAATGATGATTCTATGTCTTGGGCTCCCATGATGTTTATTAGTTGTTCTCTCTCCTTTTTTTTTTGCTAATGGGTTGTTTTTTAACCTCTGAACCAGGGATGTAACCCAGCCCACTCCACACAAACACACCACACAAAAGAAATCTGTTGCTTTATACTAAATCTCACACTTGTAATCCAAAACAATTGTTTTTGAATAATTTTATTTTAGCCCCATATTTTATGTTGGACACTAAAAATAGATTAAATAAAAACAACACTAAAATCTCCTTCCATATAGAATATCAATTTAATCTTTCCTGTTTAGTAGAATATTTTAGTAGTACTTGAGAAATCCTATTGAAGTGTTATTTTCATTTCTTGGTTATTTTATTTCTCAGTTTTATTCTTCAGAATTTCAAAACAGAGCATGCCACCCCAAGCGACAGTTTGGAATACTTTTGCATTAGGCTGGTCCTGAGTAACAGCACTAGTAGTTGTTAAAAAGCATTACGTTTGCTCGTGAGCTTCCAAAACAGGTAGGGCCTGTACATGCTGCAGCCCACTGATGAGCAATGAATGATCCTCACAATTATTTTCCCAATAATTCAGACAGTTTTTGTGCTAAAGGAGAACCCTTTTAATTTAATGCATCTAATGTACCCGATTTTTTTTTGCACCATTTTCATTATATTTTGTTCCTCTCCAATCCCTTATCACTAAATTGTTTTTCCACTGGAAAGAGGTAAAGATGGACTGTGGGGTCTCTTGCTCCACCTAAGTGGGCCACAGTCAAAAAAGTTTGAAAGCCAATGACCTAAAGATAATAATGCCTAGATGATTAAATATAACATCAAAATCCCCATTTGAATTATCATAGATGTCATGGAGCTATTCCATAGGATTGAAGAAGGAAATACCCTCTTTCAGTGGTTATGGACTATATTTAAAAATGTGACCAAAGGTATATCTTATTAACTTGCTTGCTGCTGCTTAATACATGTGCATCATTTTCGCTCATGCCCTAGGTGTTGCATGATGCATATGTCTGTCAAGTATCAGCAGTCCCTCCTGTCAACCAATTGGCACTAGTATATACCCAGTCAGCCTAATAGCACCAGATGAAGGTTAAAGTTATTTGTATGTGAAGATTCTCTTCAGTCAGCACACTGTTACACAAATTATCTGTGTACAAGGTTGACCTTTCAGGTATGGGTATCAAGGTAGCAGCAAATGTACTATGGATCTGGTAGCAATGATGTCATGAAAGTGCTAGTGAACAATTTTATAGCTAATTTTGGGTTCTTTTGCACTTCCATGTGGACTAAGGGTGGAATCTCAAATTAAGCAGGTTCCAAGTAATGACAGCTATTAAGAGTGCAAAATAACTCCTCTAAATACTCAGCTAGAAGCATGGTCAAGCAGGTTAACTGAATGATAGTCCAAAATCTGGCTCATTTCACGGCAGACCACCAATGGACTAAGGTTGCCACATCCTGCTCTTTCTGCTTGTACACTGAATAACAGTGCACTGAAACAATTGGGTAGAAGTCATCATTGATGCTATTTGGAAGAGAAATAAGATTTTCCATTGATTTCCTATATGGATTATTTCATTACCTAAAGATTTGCATGTCTCCACATCACAATATGTGCAAGACTTAGAACAGCAACTAGAAGACAACCAACATGCAGTTAAGCAGAACATCAGCTTAGTAAGTGACAATGCAAAGAGTTGGACTGTTTTACATCAGAGCAGCACTATTTTTGCACACAATGGGTTAAATGGCCAGGTCACAAGGACCCCGAAGGCTCAGAAAAGGTTGGAGGAGCGGACCCACTGAAACAGCTGTTGGGAGACATATGGTAAGCCTCCTGCCAAGACTATCCAGCGTATTCTTTAAGGTGTACAGGAATGGCTCTCCCAAACACAGGACCATGGCTTAATGTACAATTCAACAGATGGTGACCTTTTCCAAGTCCATCATTGGAAAATCCCCAATTGACTGTGGGCAGAGTAGGGAGTTTTGCAGATGCAAAGAGTAGGTACAACATCAAAGCAAGAGGAGGAATTCTGTCTGGTTGTATACCTTCCGAGCAGGAAAGGACTGTCACCAAAGCTCCAGAAATCTTGGAAAGGTAATAGTATAGTAGTTAGCAGGATGATGATATTATTTACCATACCAAGATGTATTGTTGATGTCAACCAACTGAAAAATAAATAGTGGTCCAAATGGCTTATTTAGCTCCTTTCCATAAGAACTCGTAGAAAGTTGGGGGAGAGAACCCAGTGGATATCTGTTTAAGACAGATGGTAGACTTCATTCCAGGCCATCCAATGTGTTCTTTAATGTGCAGAGGGTATGGCTCTCCCCTACACAGGACCATTGCTTAATATCTATTTTGAAGGACAGTGACCTTTCCAAGCTTATCGGTGTCCCTACTGACTGAGCGGACACTGACTGCAGAGATAAATCTAAATGGTGAGATTCAAACCGGGCACATACCTAACGAGCCACCCAAACCCCTATTAGTATCTAAGGACTTCCCTAAATTTAAAAGTTTGAGGTAAGAGAAATTATAATTAAGGTTATAAGATGAAAGCCAAGTTTTGTTCTGTTATTTGCATAAATATATCCATGAATTAAGTTGTACATCAGCTATCAAAATTTTTGAATAGTGCAATAACAATTTATACAGTTGCATTTTGCTTGTCTGAATAGAACAGTTCATACAAATAAACACATATATACTTCATTCATCATCCCAGCAGCTGAGTGGTTACAGTGCTCAGCTACTGATCAAAGGGACATGGATTCAACCCAATAAGGTATGGATGTTTGTGTGTTGTCGTTCTTCTGGGATCTTGCCTTCCTCACAGATCTTCTCTCTTACCCCTATGGCAAGCAGCTTCTTGAGGGGTAATTTTTTTCCACACACCTTATTTGACTTCCTGCTGGCAACTACAATTATATGCAATTTAGCAATCAACTTTTTTCTTCTTAAATTGTAGGTTAAAACACAGAATCATACTAAACTCAAACTTTAATAACATTAGTTATATGCAAAATATTTTTAGTACCAAAAAATCCCCATGAATGCATTTTCTGCAATTTCAAGTACAAGTTTGTTAATGATTACATTCAGTGTTGTATTATGAAGGCAAATTAGTTATAACAAATTTGCATCTAATTTTAATAATCTTTCAATACAAATATTAAACTTTTAAATAATATTTAAACACTTACACAGTTAGCTTATACTTGTACTCAGGTAAAGGGGGGAAGAAAGTATCACATTCAAAGTCCTTGTCAATGCGTGTTAAATATACCTTCTGCCTGTAAGTTGAATCTAAAGCCAGCTGTTAAAAAGAAAAAAAAAACACAGATAATTACTTATGTGGTATGTGAATTTTTGGGTGTATAAAATCATTATAAAATAATCCTGCTGTCTTATTGCTATGTACAAAAATAGAACCTACTTAAAATCAGTAGGCACAATCCACTATATGAAACACTAGTAAATTTACCTACCATTACTCAGGTCTTTAATTGTTAAAATTTCTAAATATATAGAGATGGCACTCTCACACATCTTAAGTTTTCGATTAACCCATAACTTGTTATAATCGATCCCTGTGAAATCTTCCCCTCACCATTTGGGTGGGGCAGAAAAGAGGGGAAATAATTTGAGGTAGCCCATGCCAGAAGTTTCATTTATTACTCATTATGTTCAATAACCATTTACACATCCCCTCTTTTTGTGGGGTGGAGGAGAATGTGGAAGGCAAAATCTTTGCTTAACACTAAGAGGAAGCTATAAAGGAATTTGACAGTCCTAGCCTTTATTGTTTATGAGAAATTCTTCTTTTTATCAGAAAAAATGAACTCAAAATAGCTTGGGGTCATAGTTTAATTTTCAATTTTTCTTGAAACTGTGAAAAAAAGTTTTTAGGTATATTCTTATTAATGAATCACTCTTAAAGATTATAATGGCTTTACTCACGAACTTTCAATTTCCAGGTCTTATTTCTGGTATATTTCATTTCAAATAACATTTTAATTTTGTAATCAAATAATTATAATTATTTTAAAAGTTTGCAATAGCCCAAAACATGAGAATTAAAAAAATAGCTTAGTGGCATACATTGTTGTTTGGGTTGTTTTACCTTTGTGTGGAACTTTTTTTGCACACAAAGGGCTAAATAGTCAGGTAACATGGACTTGGAGAATGTTTGGGGGAAGTAACCAACTGGATAGCTGTTAGGAGACAGATGGTAGCCTCCTGTCAAGGCCATCCAGTGTGCTCTTTAATGTACACACACAGGGCATGGCTTAACATCTCATTCAATGGACGGCAGTCTTTCCAAGCCCATCAGTGTCCTCTACTGACCACGGGCAGAGAGTTTTGCCAAGATAAATCTCAGTGCTGGCCCAGGAGGGACTCAAATCTGGGAATTGCAGATTACAAGCCTGGGGCACTACCGACAGTTATTTCCATAGTATGTTCACTGTTAGATACACGGATAAACACAATCTGATACTCATAGCTTACAACATAAAAATATTGATAGACTTGTAAAATGTTTTAAAACTGTAAATTTATATTTAAAAAAACAATGTACCTTGTATATTTCTTCACCTCCAATAACAAAGATATCTTCCACTTTGTCACTAAGTGGTGGTTTTTTCAATAACTTCACTGCCTCATCTAATGAATGAGCTAGTACATCAGCTTCAGGAAGTTCTCTGAAATTAAACATTGATCCCACTAACTGATTATATATTGTTTTATTTATTTAATTATTTAAAAAAATGAATCAACACCTACTTACAACACAGGCTGACAAGAGCCTATCAGTTCACTATGTCAGAGAGAAGATATGTAAGGAAAGCAATATCTCAGTAGAAGTACAAGAAATATACATACCTTATCCAGGTCCCTTTAATCAGTAGCTAAATAATAGGATGCTTCTTACAAAATAAAGAAGTATCTTCAAATATATCAATGTCTTGGGTGTTTTACTTCTATGGCATATTTTTGCATACAATGAGTTAAATAATCAGATCACAAGGACCCCGAGGGCTCAGAGAAGGTTGGGGGGAAAGGGGCCCACTGGATAGATGTTGGAAGACAGATAGTAGCCTCTTGTCAAGGCAATTGGTGTGTTCTTTAACATGTGCAGGGTATGGCTCTCCCAAACATGAGCCCATGGCTTAACATCTCATCTGATGGATGGCAGCCTTTCCAAACCTGTCGGTGTCTCCTTAATAGGGGCAGGGTAGGGAGTTTTATGGAGATAAATCTCACTGCTGTTCCAGCTGGGACTCTAACTTGGAAATACCAATAGCTTTGGGTTGTTTTACCTCTGAGCAGCACTTTTTTTTGTATGCAATGGGCTAAATTGACAGGCCACAAAGATCCTGAGGGCTCAGGGAAGGTTGGGGGGAGGAGACCTACTGAACAGCTGTTAGGAGACAGATGGTAGCCTTCAGCCAGGACCTCCAGCATTACGCCAATGGCAGTTTGTGACATTACAAAATAGCAAAATGTAAAATTAATACATTTCAAATAATCAGTGGAGAATAAATAAAATGGTTTTAAGATTACTATTTTATATAATAAAATGCACTACAAATATACTGTATTTAAAATCATAAACATTTAATTACCAATTCAACTCTGACCCAAGATATATATAAAAATAATGAAGTTTCGGAACCTTTACATTTATAAACCTATTAATGCTATAAAGTTAAACTCTATAGCATATTAAAAGTACAGCAGTTTGAAGTTGAAGTAATGAAAACTACCCAAAATTAATGCTATTATTGCCCTTTGCAAACAGTTTTACAAAAATGTCATTTAGTTTAAGCAAGATGTGAAGCTAGCTGAAGTATTAAAAAGAGTATCATATATTTCTATTCTTATGTAATCAATAATAAAAACTGTTTCAAATAAGATGTCTACAAATATGAAATGATGAGTGCAAAGTCAATAACAAAGATTAAATTGAAAAAAAAATGTTTTTTTTTTATCAGTATCTTGATATTAGAGGCATATTTACAAGTTTTTAGCAGCCGAAGCACAAAAAGTACAATATAGTGCGGCACCAGCATCTGATGGTAATTTGTTCAAACTAAACATATTGTATGTTGAAAATACAAGGTGATTGAAAAAGATGTACACAATTTCAATTGGTTATATATCCTGAACAATATGTTGTATTTATATTAATTACATTTGATTATACACACATTAAAGTTTATAGATGTACACAATTACAATTGGCTATATTTCCTGAACAATACGTTGTATTTGACTGAACTCACGAATGCAAAAAATCTTGTGTTGCATAGTAGCCATCTTGCTTACAACTGACGCTGCTGTGTAGCGCTAGAGTGCTCTAGCGGTAGTATTCGAAACTTTACAACATCCTCTTTCAAATGTAATTTACATAATTCAAATAAAACATAACCAATTGAAATTGTGTCCATCTTTTTGAATCACCCTGTATTGTAAGCTGAAACCAATAATACATTGACATCCTGCAATTGGTTCCAAACCTTTGACAGGTGACCCGAACAACACATAAGTATTTCTTCAATGTTATACTTGATTTTACATTAAAAATGAGTAATAAAAATTATTACTAGTTATAAAACATCTTAAAATTAAAATAATAAATTAGCATTGACCTAACACCTGAAGTGAGGGCTGATGAAATCGATGGTAGCATAATAGTGGTGGGGTAGGTGGATCAGACATCAGGTATCTTTTCAGTCTTTTGCTGCTGTTTTGGCAAAGAAACTGTCCAAAGTAGACTATTTTTGACCTTTTTTCAGCTTCCTGAAATAAGAAATAACTTTGCTCTCCATTTTACACATCAGGAGTTCATTGTTTTCAATATTGGAGTGTTTTTACCACTTCTCTTAAACACTCCCAACAAGAAAGGACAGTTTTCAAGTCTTCAGCTGACACTTTTTGGGTGTCTTCTGCTTCTCCAGTGTCACACTTCATAATTTTCTATAACACTTGTAGCTCCCCTCTTGTTATCTCATGCCCATGATTGTAAAAAATGTCATCCACATCTTCCTCATCAATCTCCAGACCCATTGATTCACCAAGAGTGACAATTTCATTTGTCAAAGCACTATCATCTTTAAATCCATCAAAGTTATGGATGATTATAGGTCACAAGCTTTTCCAGGCTAAATTTAAGCACCTGGTAGAAACATCATTCCAAGAACTAATGACCAGCCTCACACATCCAGGATGCTGAACTTCGCCTTCCAAAAAATCTTTGAAGATAACAGCATTTTTATCAGAGGTCACTGCAAAGCAACTTACGTTCTCTTGGAATAGATTTTCTTGAATTTTGAAATCACTTGTTGGTCCATTGGTTGAAGAAGAGGAGTGGTGTTTGGTGGCAAAAACATGACTTGAACAAAGTCAAATTGTGTCTCCAGAGACTGGTCAAGGATATACAGATCTTGGCATGTGTGTTGTATTATCCAGCAGGAGCAGTGCCTCACAGAAAGTTTAGTTTTCTCAAGATAACTCTTCACTGTAGGACAAAAAATTTCAAGCATCCATTCATTGAAGGTGTATCTAGGCCTTCTTGTTATTGTGCCAAAGCACTGCCAGCATGCCTTTGTTGTTTAAACACTCTGAGGGTGGTAGAGTGATATACCAGCAAAGGCTTCTGCTTAAAATCTCAAGAGGCTTTGGCACCCAACAGAAGAGTGAGCCTATCTTTCATATGTTTATGTCCAGATAAACTGGCCTCATCCTTAGTGATGCACGTTATCCTAAGCATTAGCTTCCAGAAGAGACTGATTTCATCAACATTAAAAATTGGCTGGGGAAGATAATTCTCCTGATCAACAAGCTCTTGGAATTAAATTTTAAAGGCCTCAGCTGCTTCTTTATCAGCACTAAATGTCTCTCCATGCCTTACAACACTTTTGATAATTTCCCTGTTTATGAAGTGCTCGAATGCTTTGCTGGCTTTAAAGTCTTCAAAGCACACAGCACTGCCATTGGTTGATGTAACTTTAAGTTTCAGATCATCATAAATCTGCTTGGCACATTCACAGATAAATTATCTAGGCACTGTGTCATCTTTCATCTGCTTTTCCTTTATTCATATTAACAAAAGTCTTTCAATTTCCACAATAAGTCTCTGTCCTTATGCACCAATGTGGAATCATCACTAACTTTAACACTCTTTAGAATGTCCTTTAGTTTAACAATGGTAGAAAGGGTCGATTGAGGGAAACCATATTAATACAATAATTTTTACTTCTTTGCTTTTTTTATCATCTCCTGCTTCACTTTAACGAAAATTTTATTTTTAACGTGTGCTTGAGGAGCCATGGTTATTAATTTCAATTTATATTTAATTATTAAATTAAAAAATAATGTCAAATTAAGTATGATTCACAAAAATGTACTTTGTTTACATGAACAACAGGATTGGTTGGTTGGTTGGTTGGTTGGTTGTTTTGGGTTTTATGGTGCATAATGACTACGCCATAATGCACCAAACGAAAGACAAGATAAAAGACATTTAACCCATAACCAAATTTAAAAGAAAAGAGCTATATTGTAAAATGGTAAAACAACAAAGAACAAGTGTATAAGTACAAAGTAAAACAAAATAATCCCAGGTGTAAGCGACCTGGGATATATATACAATGTATAAGGTGGTAAAATCAAAGTTAAGTAAAATAACCAGTATATCATAAAAAATTGAAATATAGAGATAAAACAACAATGGTCTGATAAAAGATGTCCAAGTGTAAGGGGCTCGGACATAAAATTATGAAAATTAAAAAAAAAGATGTCTTTCAGAGTTAAAGCATTGACATTCAATTAAAATATGTTTGATTGTTAAAATGGTGTCGCAAAACTCACACTTAGGTTCATCATCTGCCTGCAGAAGAAACAAATGAATAAGAAATGAATGACCTAAGCGGAGCCGAGCAAGTACAACTTCCTTCTTGCGATTCCTGCGGTAACAAGACTGCCATGGTTTGATGACAGGTTTGATCTCAAAGAGCTTGTTTGTAAGCTGTTTTGACCAAGATCTCTGCCATCGTGCCTGGAGCTCAATCGTAAAATGTTGCCGGAAATTCAGATATGGAACTGGCAACGGAGAGCCGGACAGGGGCGTGGCCAACTTGGCTGCAGCATCTGCCAAGTCATTGCCCCTGATATCGACGTGACCTGGCATCCAACAGAAATGGATGGTAGTTGTAACTGCCAGATGATGTAGCTACTGGCGGATCTTAGAAAGAACTGGATGAGGCCGATGCCTCACTGAGATCAGAGCCTGTAGCAAATAAGCGAGTCGGTGAAAAGCACTCACCGATGATGATGCTTAGCCGCCAGGTGGTCCAAGGCGAGACTGATAGCGTGCAACTCTGCAGTGAAGATGGAACACTGCAGTGGGATCTGGTCTGCAATGATTACATCACACATCACAGCAGACCATGGCCGATCCCACTGATGTGCAGGACTTCAAGCCATCTGTAAAGACAGGCAAGAAGTCTGGGTGCACAGCACAATGGCTGGCAAAGAGTTGCCGGTACACACAGTCGGGTGTAATGAACAACAGGATCAAACAGAAGATAAACAAAGAATAACAATGTCCATTTATTTCAAAACAAAGTGGGGATGTTATGCCAAACAATAATAAAAATGTTGATTGGTTGAGAACAATTGTATGAGAATGCACAAGTGACGTTCCACTTTGATTGGCCAAGACTCCACCCATGTGTCTGGAAATTTCTCCCCATGCATTCCCAGCTATATCTGAAAGCCATCGGTTCCTGAAAATATCATCAGTCCTTAAAATGAAAGCTTTTATGGATGGTAAATTGGTTCCTGAGAATATTGGATGTTGATATTAACGGAAGTCAAGACCCCACTGTACTTGATAATAATATAGAAACTTACACAAATTCTAATTTGGCAGCCAAAGTAAGTAAACTTAGGAAAAAATAGGGGGTAGAACAATCGAGCTAAAAAAAATATAAAAAGGGGGGGGGGGGGGGGAGACTGGATTTCATTGCAGTATAACATTTCCCACCCCATTTTAGAAGTCTTTAAAAATGTGTGAAACGTGCACAAGTTTATAATTTTTTCCTCCATTACCTTTACTAGCATTCTCAAAAGGGCTTGATTGTCCCTCAACTTTATTTGCCCTTCAACCAAGGTATTATTCATATTCACACTTATAAAAAAGCTGAAACTGTATCTTTAGAACTATAACCCTGTTATATGATTGTTTCTTTAGTTTGGTTTGTTTGTTTTACCTCTGAGCGGCACTTTTTTGCACACCATGGGCTAAATGGCCAGGTCACATGGACCCCGAAGGCTCAGAGAAGGTTGGGGGAGGGGACCCACTGGAACAGCTGTTGGGAGACAGATGGTAGCCATGCGGGAGAGACATAACCTGTGCACGTTAAAGAACATGCGTCAAGGCCATCCAGCGTGTTCTTTAACGTGCACAGGGTATGTCTCTCCCACACACGGGGCCACAGCTTAACGTCCCATCCGATGGACGGCGGCCTTTCCAAGTCCATTGGTGTCCCCTACTGACCGTGGGCAGGGTGGGGAATTTTGCGGAGATAAATCTCAACGCTGACCCAGCTGGGACTCGAACCTGGGAACTACAGATTACGAGTCTGGCGCACTATCGACTGAGCCACCCCCACCCCTGTTGTTTCTTTAGTAAAATCAGTCTTGCCTTATGACACCTTTTCTAAGAATGTAATCTAAGTCTGAAAAAATAAAAAATAAATACCCCTCTCAAGCAGCTGCTCGCCACAGAGGTCTGACAGGAGCCTGTCAGTTTATATGCCAAAGATAGAAGATCAAAACTGACTAAAATTAAAAATAACCTAAAATTCTCTGTCATTGAGCAACAAAATTTTAAAATTTATCCTTCAAACTATTTGCATGTTCAAATTTTTTAGGAGAAAACTCAGAAGTTTTGGAGCAAAGACAGCATTCCATCTTCAGTGAAGTGATGCTATGTGGTGACGTTAGGTCTGCTTAGACAAAGAGTCTAAGCAGGACGGTGATGTTAGGTCTATATCTTAGACAAAGAGTCTAAGCAGACCTAACGTCACCACATAGCATCACTTCACTGAAGATGGAGTGCTGTCTTTGCTCCAAAAACTTCTGAGTTTTCTCCTAAAAACTTTGAACATGCAAATAGTTTGAAGGATAAACTTTAAAATTTTGTTGCTCAATGACAGAGAATTTTAAGTTATTTTTAATTAATATCTGAGCAAGGTCCTTTTAATTCTGACTAAAATTAAATCAATTCAGATGAGTTGCAAGCTCAAATTTAAATCAAGCAGTTAACAGTAGGAACATCATTAGTACTATGGAATTTGAAAACAACTTTCATATATCCCAATATCTGTAGATAATTGCATTATCTGCTCAGTGATATTAACATTTTAACAAAAGAAACTACTGTTCCACACCACTGTAATTTGTAATCAAGATAACTACTACAGATCCTTCATGCCAAATCTGTCACAATAAAAAAACTATAATTATCTACTAATAAAAGGCTGACCACTATAGTAATTTTAAACTTTTAATTTTCAACAAAATTACCAATAAAAAAATTTTAAACAAATATATATATATCAAAAATAATGTGCAATGAACAGTTTTGTGGAAAAAATTAGTTTTGCCAAAGTGCAGTCAGCTATTTATTGATTTATTGACTTCAAAGTCAACAGATAACTGTGGATTTACTATTTATTAATTCATTAATAACACTTTAGCATGTGATTTATTTATATCTTACAAAGTGCAACATTAAAAAAAGCAAAGCTGCCTTCCCCAATCATAAATGGCACCAGCAGCAACAAATGACAAGAGATTGATAGGTCTCATTAGTGGAAAAAAGACAGACCCAGCATTAGTTTAGTGGTCTTAGAACACTCTGATATGAATCTGAAGAGAAGTGGGTTTGAATCCTGCACATCAGAAAAACTTATTTTTTCCACAAAAATCATTTTTTGACTTAAAGTCAACAGATAACTCTGTGAAACTACATACAAACACAATGCACAAAATACAATTAGAAGCATGCACTACAGTTTGAGTTTGTGAAGAGTTAGCCAGCTGCTGTGTGAATTTAATATAAGTTGCAGCAAAACACATACTTTACTTCTCTGCTTAGGACAACATTGAGTCTCCCAGGTAAAGGGCGAAATTTCTTTGGAATTGAAAACCATGATTTACGACCCATTATTACTGCATTTTGTTTATCTAGCAATGAAAAAATGTTAAAATTAAAATAGAATAAAACTTCACAGTAAAAGACATAATAAACTGTCTTTAGAAATCTCTCTAGACCACAATAACAATAATTTTCGATTCTTATTTTCATGGAATTTAATGCTAAGGTTTCTAATGCAATATATACAATATGTTACAAATAAACCAGCTGATGCTGGGTTATTTTCAACAAGATAGAGCAACTGCTCAGACAGCTAACAACACACTAATCTATTTATGTGAATATTTTGATGAAAAGCATTTAAATACACACTTTTTCCATGATATTAAGAGAGAAGTTGTTTCAACTGTTCATGCAGTAATGATAAATAATAAAATAAAAAATAAATACCCCCTCAAGCACCTGCTTGCCACAGAGGTCTGACAGGAGCCTGTCAGTTTACATGCCATAGTAAGTCTGTGAGGATGGCAAGACCTCAGCAGAAAAACAACACATACATCCATGCCTTATCTGGGGCTTGAACCCAGGTCCCTTAGATCAGTAGCCAAGTGCACTAACCACTCGGCCATGGGAATGATGTCTTCAAGATAAAGACATCAGGAAAAATCATATCATTTCGAACATAGATTGATTAAGACATCAGGAAAAATCATAGTATCCTTTGGAACATAGATTAATTTATTTCATGATGCTGTAAACTTTATAGCATCATGAACTATAGTTCCCAAATGCAGTCTCACATCCATTGGGAACTATAGTTCGCAAGATAATATACTCTAAGAGTTTATTTGTTCACCTAGAAATTGGTCATTTTAAATGGTATTATAATCAATCCTGAAAGTTTATGAACTAAATTTGATGATTAATATAAACCTAATGATTTATATATTCAATAAAGTGTAGATGTTTTCTGTTGCCTTTCTGCTAAGTCTGCCTCTATCACAACACAAACAAATTTAACAAAAATGAGAGTCCTCCCTCTGCACTACCCACTAGACCTGCTCCCGTGATCTATAGGATATGAAAGCAAAAATGTCATGTTCTTTCATTACAGAGCTCACACAAACTGCTTCTGCACTAATGAACCCCTTTTGGCCCTTAATTTGTTGAATGAAGTATGAAAACTCCTTCCATACTGAACTGCATGTAGGTAAAAAAAAAACTGGCTGTAAATTTTTATTGCAGAAATATAAAATCACATTATCTCAAATCCATGAATGGAAAAAAAAAGTGAATGGTGAGGAACTGTTGGATATTAAAAAAATATTAACATTAGCTCAATTAACAATTTCATATGAAAATATTCAGTATCCTTCTGCACCTACCACAAACATAAAAAACTGCAGATAATCAATAGTTGAATATTGAGAATGACAATAGCACTTCTTGCTAATATTTTAAATGGCCAGGGAGAATTCCCAAGATCCAATTAGGTTTTAATTTTTTAATACTATATAGGAAGATTATTTGCAAAAGCTAATTCCTGTGTTCAAACTCTATTATACAGATAGATGCAAGTGGATATCATAACAGCCTTACATAGATGCATCATAATCCTTCCATGATACAGGTTACCTAAAAATGTTAAAAGGATCTGACAATCCAGAAATGGACCCAGACATTTTTAGTACAATACACAGAATGTAAATTTTAAAAAAATCTTAATTCTTTATACATATGTATATTTTATAAAACTATATAGTTTAATAAATCTTGCATACCTTTTCAATTTGGTGCAAATTTTGAAGCACTACAAAATGAAAATTCCTTGCTACCATTATAATTCCCATTTCTAAACATTTAATTTTTGCTTTGCCATCATTTCTATTTACTTCATATCCTTTCAAGCCTTCGATTTTTATTCACAAGTTCAATCTGAATGCTACAATATATTTTCAAGTAAAGTTTTGAAATGCTTCCTAAAATCAAGGTAAAATGTGCTCTTTATGTACAGTTACCAAGTATTTTTCTTTTTTAATTGTTTTTCCTCTTCTAAACCTAATTTTATATTTCTAAAATTTTTAAATTTCTTGCATAATTTTGTGAAAGAGAAATCAAAACCAGTCAAGTTTCCAAGAATGTACAGCACACAGCTGAACCTTACACAAGCTATGCTAATTGAAGACTTGAGTCCGTTTGTCGTAAATACATTTATGTAGACCCCGATCTAGAAAAAAAATACTCTGGAAAAGTTTATATTACCTCTCACACAGCAATGCCAGTCCCACAATGGTGCTCATAGTGTATGAAGTTATTCAAAAGTGTAATAGATACGATGTGCCATCCACGTATAATGGCACTTGCTCATGATGGATTCAGGGAGAAAAACTCAGGAATGTAACATACCTTCCTAGAGTATCCCAAGCATGAGAATGCTAATAAGGGTAATAACATAAGAATGTATAATGCTTTTTTGCCGGTTAGATTTAAAAAAGTATTGCAATGTGCTATTTACATGGTTGTATGAGCTGAGCCTTTCGATTGTACTCAGCAATCATCTTTAGGGTGGTGCACAGTTCCTTGGAGAAGCGTATTATTCATGACAGGTTAGATTAAGCAAAAATACCTTATTTTTTATTGCAGACATTTTCATTGACGAGAATCCTGCAGCAGAAGCAAATTTCAACATGCTAGTGGAGTAAAAGTCACTAGGTAGCAGCAGTTCAGTGCTTTGCCAGTATCGCTTAGATGTAATCCCTTCTCATTAGCGATAGCGCAAAGCAGTGAGCTGTTTTCCCACATGTTGGTCACTAACTTCAGTGGAACAATGCTGCACAGTTGAAGTGTTGAATTAGTCTTGTGCAGCGGGGAGGAGGGGTGCAGCTGGTTGGCCATTGGTGGTGGGGGGTGGGAAGTCATGTAGCAAATGTGCCAAGCTGCAAGTGAAAGGGGTGGGTTAAAGTTGCAACATCTGTCTCAGAAGGCAAAAATTTTGAGGGTTTCACAAAAAGTAACTTCAGTTTTAGAGTGGAGAGATGAGACAATGAATGAAGAGTTGAACTGGGGGACTACTTTGCCATCAAGGACGATTTTAGCTAGGGCAGTTCGTGGAATTTTGTTTCTATTGTCCCGTTTATGCTCATCTATCCTTTGTTTTAGGGTGCATGTAGTGCAGTCGATATTGAAAGAGGGGGGTATCGGTGGGTGAAATGGGGGTTAGGGGAATGAAGTAGATTTTGCCTTTGTCAGCTTGGTTAATAGGATCTCTGTCATGCTTAAAATTTTAAATATTTTCAGTGTGTGGCCAAATCTATTAAAAATTCTTAAGCATGACAGAGATGCCATTAACAAAGCTACAAAGGCAGAATCTACTTCATTCCCCAATACCCTCTCTTTCTATATCGGCTGCCCTACACGCACCCTAAAACAAAGGATAGACGAGCATAAATGGAACATTAGAAACAAAATTCAACGAACCGCCCTAGCTAAAATAGTCCTTGATGGCAAAGTAGTTTCTCAGTTCGACTCTGCATTCATTGTCTCCTCCCCCACTCCAAAATTCATTACTTTTCATGCAACTCTCAAAATTTTTGCCTTCCAAGACAGATGTTGCAACTTTTAACACACCTCTTCCACCTGCAGCTTGGTGCATCTTGCTACATGATTTCCTACCCCCACCACCAATGGCCAACCGGCTGCACCCCTCCTCCCTGCTGCACAAGACTAATTCGACATTTCAACTGCGCAGCATTGTTACACTGAAGTTAGTGACCAGCATGTGGGAAAATGGATCACTGCTCTGCACTCTAGCTACTGAAAAGGGATTACATATATGTGATATTGGCAAAACACCGAACTGCTGCTATCTAATGACTTTTATCCACTAGCATGCTGAAAGTTCCTTCCACTACAGGACTCTCATTAGCAAAAATGTGTAGAACAAAAATTTGGTATTATTTTTGCTTAATCTAACCTGTTACCAACAATCCACCTCTCCAAGGAATTGCACGCCACCCTGAAGATGACTGCTGAGTACAGTCAAAAGCGCTCGACTCCTACAACCATGTAAATAGCACATTGCAATACTTCTTTAAATAAATCTAACCAGCAAAAAAGTTACACATTTTTATGAGTTATTAATGATGCTGTGAAATCATTTATTGATTTACCTAAATTCTTTACAATAAGGGTAATGGAGGCAAGTTATTAAACTTATGCTACTTTATTCAAAAATAGGTTTTACCAGATTCTTTTATTTATATCCTCTTAAAATGTTTTATTCAAATATATTCCATATTAAAAAAAACCTTTATTTTCCATAATGACTTAATTTTGAAAGGAACTATTCCAAATAGCATTATTCCTTTGTCTTTACTAACCTCTACCCTTTTTAGATTTGTCTTAGCACTAAAGGGTTAATATTTTATTTTGTAAAATTCAGAATTGAACACTGTTTAATTTGGTATGTCACATGAACATATCAGAACATGAACTCTTTCAGTTCATTAGCTCCTTCACAAAAATTAAACTAAAAAACTAATTTAAAAACTAAATTTTTTGGCTGATCATAGTGAAAAACATATTTGCCCTGTGGATTTAGTTTTTCAGGCTAGACCCTAGAAGAGTTAAGGTGAACAAAATGGACAGCACTAGCTCTCCCACACAACTACTGAAGTTAAAGAGAAAGCATGAAAGTTGAAGATTACAGTCAATAGCTTGCAACAAAAGAGCTATATAGTTTTAATATTTTTGTTGTCATAGATTACCTTTATCAGTTGTAGTTGTTGTCATCATTGTGAAATAGGCCATTTCATTCCTTTGAAAGAAATTGTGATAAATAATAATTATACAACATAAAATAAGCACAAAAGAGAAATTTATATTAACTTTTCTTCTCATTAGAAAATAACACATTAAATTATTTATATATATTCAAAAAAATTGAAATATTTGTTTTCCATTTATAAATTAAAATATATCTTAGATGATACCATGACATGGTAAATAAATAATAGGTGTCGAAACACAGAAATCTTCAATAAATAAAAATACAACAGAAGAAATAAAAAAATATTTCAAAGTGTTTACTAATATCAAGAAATGTACCAACAATCTAACTCATCAAATATTGTAAAAATAGATCTGGTTTGGAATGTGATCCCAGAAATCTGACATGAAGAAATACTCTTCTCCACTGATTAACATCTGAACTATGCTGGTGTTCAAACTTAAAAGATACTTTTTTTTTATCTTGAATAGTATGTATATAAGAAAATGACATTACATAAATTTTGCAATGTGGAAGAAAATACCTTAACTGACATAACCATGAACAGTTGCTATAAAAAGAGTGCTTGGATGCCATCGCCATTAATTTCTGTTCAAACCAGCTTGGTGTTCACTTGGGTAGCAATTGGATTTCACCAAGGGTTAATAACAGTCTGAGGTATTCATAGACTTAAACGTACCACAAAATGTCTTCTTAAGACTTTGGAGACAATTTTGAAAAACAGGACAGGTTAGTTGAAGACCAGAACAAGGTTGTCCCTTGGCTACAACTGCTCAGAATGACCACTGTCTTTAACATATACACCAAAGCTAGGCAACTGTTTTGTGAGGCAATGATGATAATTTTTATGACTTAATATGGAGAGAAGGCTGCATGAATCAGGTTTGCATGGACAAAGACCAATGACTGTCTCCTCCTAAGCAGACCTCTTAACATAGTACAGACATCAACTTTGGATCCTTTGGATCCCAGGACAGTAAGCAAACATGTTTTTCACATACAAGTCCAGATTCAGTTTCAACATCAATTCTCAATGTGTGCTCAACTGGGGAGAACAAGGAACTCACTTCAATTTCAGGCAGATAGTATTTTGGTAACAGTAGTGTGATGGTTAGGTATAACAATAACTCACCACACAGAATTTCACATTTTTCAGGAAAGTGCAGACTTCTTAGTCAAACATGCAAAATTGTAAAACAGCCATGGGTTATGAAGGTCCAACCAGACTGTGCAATTTAATTCTCCAAATGTGCTTGTTCCAAGCTACTAATATTTTGTCACAGTAAGCCAATTCTAACAAGATCTTGCTCAACTTTGTCTATTTACCACATTCCAGATCTCACTCTTCTTATCTGAAGCCTTTAGGCACATTGTTCATAACACTATTCACAAATCTATAGTTATGCATATGGACAATATGGTCAAATCAATACAGTCTCTCTTTGCACAATATGCTTCTCAAAGGACATTGCAATCAAAATTTTATTGCTCAATGATAGATAACTTTGTTAATTAAATTTTCTTTTCTAGAGAAGGGACATGAAAAGATTTTTATGAACTTTGTTAGGTATTTAGGGATGCTCTAGATCCTGATTTCATATTTATGGATGATAATACCATCCTAATAAAGTTTATGTGATCAATAACTTCTTTGAAAGCAAAGATATTCTACTCTTGTGGAGTAGTGGGCATTTTTTACTCTAGAAACTCAACTGCTTTATTAACAGTTTGAGAGCATGTTGCAATAGACGTGTGGCTGTCAGTATGATCATATTAACATCTTCTATCTTCTAATTCCTGAACCTTCATTATGGGAACTTATGCAGCACTCATATATATCATAATCCCACTTGCAAAATAATTTTAAGTTACATCATTTTTGCCCTTATCCTTCAATTTTTAGCACAAGTCTTAGATAATGACATGGAAATTTTAGCAACTAATTGAGAATGAAACAAAAGAGGTGTTTCAACTCATTCAAGAAATTTCAGTAAATATCATATTTCAACAGTTTAGGAGTTATAGAGCTATATATTAATGCATCAGTAATGATGTATGGTATAGTTAATAAACTGCAAGTCCCAAAGTGTTGTGATGGCTTAGATTCCCTCTTTTCATTTTGTTGACTAATATTTATCTGAAGTGCATGAGCTTTTTATGCATTAATTGTGCTTTACAACTATGGGAGTAGAAACATTGTTTATAACAACCCCTCCTACCTTTTTTATTTTGCAGATCAGTCTTAAGTAAGAAATGATTAGTTAGGAACTTTATGTATTATATTTAGAGTTAGTGGATGGTTGATTTTCTTTTTATAGCAAAAGAAGGGCTTCTATATAAATAAGTAAAATGATAGTATCACATTTGTGAACTTATGGGTGAGGAAATATTTTTTTATTGCACACTATGCTTATTTTAAAGAAACTAATTGTTTTGACTGTAAAGACAGTCTTTTTTTTTTTAGGGGGGGGGGGGGGAGAAGAGATCTGCAATTTTTTCATTGTTGATATCTTTTTAAAAATAATGCTTAATGGTTATATTTACATTTTTTATGTAGTTACTATTGTTTGGCAGCTGTTTCATTACATTTGGTAGCTGTATTCTTGCTAGGTTTTGATTGCCTGTGAATTGCTTGTGTTTGTGCATTTTCTTCTCTCTGATGGGATTGTTTTATTGAAGCATTTATGTGCTTTTTTACATCAGCTATGTCCGATAGGATTATTTTAAGGTTCCTTGTATGGAACTGAAGCTAATCATTTAGCAATATGCAGTGGTTAAAACAGTTGCTTGTGAAAAGATTTTGCTCGCTGTAATTTTTAAAGTGCATAATTATTGTTCAGTTGTTGGGATTGTTTTATCTCTGAGCAGCACTTTTTTTGCTACAATGGGCTAAACGGCCAGGCCACAAGGCCAGAGAAGGCTAGGGGGGAACCACTAGACAGCTGTTGTATGACATGGAAGGCTCCCATCAAGGCCATCCAGTGAGTTCTTTAATGTGGACAAGGTATGACTATATTAATAATCCCACACATGGCACCAATGTCCCACCCGACGGACAATGGTCTTTCCAAGCCCATCTGACTGCAAGCAGGGCAGGGAATTTGGTGGAGATAAATCTAAATGCTAGCCCAGCCAGGAATCAATCCTGGGAAATGCATATTGCAAGCCTGGCACTCTACCAAGCGAGCCACCAGTTATATTTATAACAGCTCTTGCTGATATCATTTTGTTTGGGCCTTAAGTTAAAAATGGAAATTCATAAACACCATATATATATATAAATTTCAAGCAGCCACAATCAAAGGTAGTCCAGTCACACCATGTAATTTAGTTCTCTAAATACATCTTCCATCCTGAACTACAGCTGTTGCAATAACCCCCTGCAGGCCAATTCTAAGATCCTGTTTGTCCACTGTATCCTAAGTTTTCTATGCTCTTTTTTTAGGGCTTTAATCACATTATCCAGAACTTTATCCACTAATCTGCAGTTTTGCATACAAAAAAATAAATACCCCCTTAAGCAGCTGCTTGCCACAAAGGTCCGACAGGAGCCTGTAGGTTTATATGCCTTAGTAGAAGGTCTGAGAGGATGGCAGCCCTCAGCAGAAAAACGACACAAACAACCATGCCTTACCTGGGGCTCGAACCCAGGTCCCTTAGATCAGTAGCCAAGCACGCTAACCACTCGGTCATAGGTAACTCAATTAATATGTCTGTAGATCAATTCTAAGGTCCTGCTTAGCATTGTCTGC
Organism: Ryuthela nishihirai; assembly: GCA_038380435.1. NCBI lineage: Eukaryota > Metazoa > Arthropoda > Arachnida > Araneae > Heptathelidae > Ryuthela > Ryuthela nishihirai. The sequence continues at coordinate 62,047,960 of JAWZYU010000030.1, forward strand.
CCGTCACATCTTAAGTATCTCCCTCTTCCTGAGACCTTTAAGCATACTATTCATAACCCTATTCACTAATCTAATTATGCATTTGGGTAACATGGCCAAACCAACACTCTCTCCACAACATGCTGCTTAGAGGTTGCCGACTCCTTTGCCTAACTTCATGATTATTTACAAAGTTGAACCACCTAATGCCCAAGATGCATAAGGCATCTAAAATCAAAAGCATTAAGTTTCCTGTTATCTTGTTTACAAAGGGTCCAAGTTCCACTACCATAACTAATTCTTGAAAGAAATTTCTAAACTTAATGAATCAACACTCACTTCAATCTCCAAGGAAGTTTACCTTGAAAACCAATTCCCCTATTTTTACAAGCAGCAGCAATAATATGAAGCATTGGAATTTCATCCATATTTCTTACTTTCTACTGTTTAACAAAAAACAAATCGTAACGTCAGAAATTGAAAATCAAGCGCTGATTTCATCACTTTACTTGACTTGAACTTGTTTTGTTCTTTCTTGTCGGAAGTATACGACTATCGACAATTGTATCCATTGAGGTAATATTACTAGAGACAGGCTGGCAACGGACGCCATGAACACGTACAGATGTTAAGCCTAGTCGATATTGTGGCGAAAGTTGGGTGTTTTTAATAAGTCAACAGTGAAAAGCCTACTTCATGCTCCGCGTACGGATGCAAAAATAAATGCTGTAAAGGAAGTAATTTGATATTTCATAGGTTAGAACTTTACGAAATGTATTCTTTGTGATAATTAAAAATTGAAATTGTTAAACTAAGGGATTTAAAAATAAAGGGTTGTCAACTATTCAATATACCTTTCTGTTTAAGGCGAATGTAGTTCACGAATTTTTTAATATATGAAACTAATAATATTTGCATATGTAAAGTAGGTGATTTAAAGCCTGAATTAACATGAAATTAAAAGAATGTTTTCGTACATTTTATTACAATAAGAAATATTAAGCATATGGCATTAAAATTATGAGACGCTTTGAATTTTTTTATTTTGCCAAAGTGTATTATTATTTAGGTAACATATTATATATTGTGCATGCTTAAAATATTTGGGTTTTTTTATAGCATGAAATTAAATTCTGTCATTTATTGGGGGGAGATTTGATTTCCTGCCTCAGCTGAATTTAAAAAACAGTTTACACTCTCTGATTATTTCTTTCAATTTTTAATAAAAATTAATATTTTTTAATGAAAGAAGAAAATAAATGTGACTTTTCATGTTTTTTTAAATGAGGCGCGGATTTGCACTATTAAGGTCTATAAATTTTAAGGGTTTACGCGTAAGCTGAATGATTTGATCATGTATTGGATTTTAAAATATGTTTACCATTGTTCCTGTTTTAAACGGGTTCAAATTAAAGTCTGCTAAGTTTACAGTCAATTTAGTTCAGCTTTAATCACATATTAAGAACATATCGAATTTTTTTTTTAATTTTCATACAAAACCTCGATTTGAAAGAGAAGCAGTTTCCAGCGTCTTCGTTTTTCATCCGATATAAATCAGTAAGTGTGTATTAATTAAATCTATTTTCCTTTAATTACTACACTGAAATACCTCATTGAAATAAGAAACAAAAAGCAGCAAAGTTCTGCCTCATTTAAATCATTTGTTAAGCATTTTGAAATAGCCTTCATCGTTGTTCGCAGTCAATTCGCAAGGCATCATGGGTATCTTTCCTCACTAAACAGTCGGCAGGCACAGCCGTCTGTGATCATGGCGGTCAATGCTACGGGAATCGAAGTCCTGTCTCTAGTATTACTACCTCAATGATTCTCAAATCTTTCTCTACGTGAGAACCATTCCGTAGGAGGAACTTTGTCTCTTCAAGATTTTCCCGTCCAATAACTTCACCCATACAGGGAAGCCAAGCCTCCAACTCAATTTGTCGTAATATGTATAATTTTCATTCTACATAGGCCATTGCCAATCACATCCAAGGTACTCTAGAGAATCACATTCCAGTACAATATCTTGGTGGCATTAGGACATAGATTACATTTTTCAGAACAATTTAGGAATTTACTGAGTCTTTTATTCATTTCCAAAGAACCGGCTCTAACTTTATATAGAAGTGAACTACCAATGCGATTATCCATGTAAGTTTCTTCGGTATATAGTCTTCCTATCATAGATCATTCTCTTCTCCTATCATTCTCTTCCTATCATTCTCTTCTCCATAAATCATGTGAAGATCCCTTTACATCTTTAATTATCCTATTTTTCCATCCCACGGCAATTTTAGAATTCCAAGAACCTGATTTTGGATCGAATTATCTGTCTAACAATATTCAAACATTTTTCTGGCTATCCAGGTTTTCATTCATATTGTGAAGGCGTCCGAAAAAAATAAGTTTGCTTTCAAAAGTGCTCCAACCCATTTCACCTTGAATCGTTACATTAGGAGTTAACTAGTTTGCTCTAAGTGCAAACCTATCAATCTGGATCTGTGACGTTTCACTAATTTTCTCAGGTTTGAAGAGAATGAAAGTGCACTAAACCATAGGTGATGGCTGATATAGCAACAGATGCCTCAACTTGCCAGGTTCCAAAGAATAGTTTACACTAAGAAACGGTAAAGGCGGTAACAAATATTTGACTGCAATTCTTGACAAAATCGACTATTCCTTCTCCATCTGTTGACCTTTCCTTCTCCATCATCATCGGCTGTTTCCTTCTCCATCATCTTCCGTCTGTTGGTGTCGGTTGACGTGGGTCTGACCATAGATCACACCTTTTCTGTGACATCACACAGACACGATTGGGATATTTTAGTTCAGTTCTGTTCGTCCGAGCAGATAAATTGGAATTTTTGACCTTATTATCTTTTATTTCATGTGCACACAAGTTGATTACAGATCCCAAGGTCAGGCTAGGAGCTTACTACTGACGTTGATTAGCTGGTTCGAAGGAACAAGAAGTTAAGTGGAAATCTACGACATGACAAAAGAAAAAAACTCCAGAAGGAGTTTGCTAGATACGATGATGTCGTGCCGTAAAAGAGGTTCGAATATGTTGAAGCCGTGCTTTCTGTAGAAAGTAATCAGTCTGCTTCATCCCTTTGAATATTGAGGGCATTGGAGGAGGAAATGATCATCTGTTTCTACCGCCTCACACTGCGGACAAAAGATATTGTCTAGTTGGTGGCATTTATAGAGTAACCCATTCAACGGTGCTACTCTCGCTTGCAGTCGGCTTATGAGGATCTCTAGTGCTCGTGATCAGTAGTTAGTTTTCCGGGCGCCGAAATTCTTCTTAGATGTGGGTACACCTCCGCAAGTGCAGACGAGGTGCATTTTCGGAAGACGGTCTGTCGAACACTCCGTGAGAGCTCCTTTAATGAATTTTCGAGATAATGAAGCAAGGGGAATCTTCTGCCCGTTGGGTGGTGTATCTGCTTATTCGTTGACAGGTATCATTTTAAGGCCTGGGGGCATTTTGAATGAGATAGATTTGGTGGAGTTGATAGCTGAATGCAATTCGTTGTGAATCGCCATTATGGCTGTCTGAGAATGAATATTGATAGCTTTCATGGCTCGGAGAACCGATTTACTATCCGAGAATATTAGATAGTGTTCAGGATCAGCAGTTAGTTCTCTTAGGTCGATACCTATCGCTTCCACCTCTACACTGAATACAGAGTACGACGACTGACATTTCCGGCCCACGAGTAGCTTTTTTCATAGACTTACTACTCAGATATCGACCTTTCAGGCTGATCTTGACACCAACTTGACGAGTCCGTGCCGATCCGCGTGACCATTTAACGATGTATAAAATCAATATATTTTATTTATATTCTATTTTTGTATTCTACCTAGTACAGTTTTTGCTTTTCATTTACTCTTAAAGGAAAATTTAACACTTTTAAATTGGTGAATATTTACTTTATGATTTTTATAACCAAACTAGCAAAATGTGACAAAATGTGAAATGAAAGCATGTTATTTTTTCATTAAAACATAACTATCAATTTTCTTTCACAAGCGAGTTTTTAATTTAATGGAAGATTTAAAAAAATTTTCTCGGACTTCTACTAAAAAATGTACATAAAATAATAAAACAGTAATGAAATATAATATTAAGATATTTATATATATTGATACGAATGAAAATATGATTTTTACTAGAGAAACAATGCATGAAGAAGAATATATATAAAAAGAGATGTAGTGCTTTAAAATTGCATATCAAGGATATGCAAAATTGCACATATTTCGTTGTTATAACAATTCTAAGGTAAAAACATGTAAGCATAAATGTAACTTTACTATAGATTCTGAGAATAAGCCTACTATCCGTACACTGAAGAGCTAAAACATTATGACCAACGCGTCTTTATGCAAATCGAAGAAACTGCAGGTAAATGACAGTGAGTGTGAAGGTCATGAAAAGGTATAAATAACAACTGATACTGAGCTCTGTTAATCAGTGTTATTCTTGTTCTTCAGATGGGAAAGGCATCGAATTTAAGTGAGTTTGACAAAGGCCATATTGTAATAGGCAGACGAATGGGTCAGAGCATTTCTAAGATGGCAAACCTTGTACTTACAGTCAGCTGTGCTAGTACCTTCAAAAAGTGATCTGAAGAGGGGAAAATCACGAACCATAGGTGTTGGCAGACCATGGCTCATCAATGCTAGAGGTGAGTGAAGATTATCCCATATAGTACGAGCCAACAGAAGGGATACGGTGGTACAATTCGCCCATAATTTGAATGCTGATGATGGGAGTAATCTGTCACAACACACACTACATCGAATCCTGCTGAAAATGGGACTGTGTAGCCGAAGGCCACTCCGAGTGCCCATGCTAACCTCAGTTCACCGTCAGAGGTGGCTACAATGGGCATGCCAACATCAAAATTGGACTTTGAATGATTGGAAGGTGGTCTGGTCTGATGAATCTCGTTCCTGTTGCACCATATGGACAGCTGGGTATGTGTGCATCATTTACCACGGGAAGTGTTAGTACCAGGATACACTGTGGGACGAAAACAAGCTGGTGGAGGAAGTGTAATGCTTTGGGCAAAGTTCTGCTGGGAAATCCTGGGTCCAGTCATTCATGTGCAGGAAACTATGACATCTACCACCTACCTAAACATCATTGCAGACCAGGTACATCCTTTCATGACAACAGTATATCCCTCTAGTAGTGCCTTCTTTCAACAGGATAATGCGCCATGCCACAATGCTCAGATTGTTCGAGAATGGTTCATGGAACATGAGGAACACTTCCAGGTATTGCCCTGGCCTCCAGATTCCCCAGACATCAATTCAATCGAGCATCTTTGGTTTGTGTTGGAACAGCATCCGATCTAGGACAGCTCAACCAAATAACTTACAAGAGTTAAAGGATCTGCTGGTAATGTGTTGGTACCAGATACCACAAGACACCTTTAGAAATCTTGTAGCATCCATGCCTTACTGGGCAAGAGCTGTTTTGATGACACGTGGAGGATTCACATCAAATTAGGAAGGTGGCCATAATGTTTTGGCTCTTCAGTGTATATCTGTCTCTCTGTCAATCTATCTGTCTAGCTATGTACCTACCTCTCTACCTATCCATCCCTCTCTCTCTCTTTGTTCCACTGTGCATTTGCTGTTGAGTTGAAATCGTGGGTGATCATTTAGTATGGGATACCATTAGGGCAGGCATGTCAAACACGCGGCCCGCCAAGATTGATAACCAATACGTTTATTTAACTTTTGACAACACTGGATTCTTTAATTAAAATTATAAGTACGTACATGGTACAGGAATTAAATAAATGTATTTCAGAAAACATTTCCATTTATATATAAGGGAAACTATTGCGTATAAAGGTATATATCGGAGCCTGATCGTAGAATTGCTCATATCATGAAATGCCCAATCATTTCATGAAATAGTGACATTTCGTGATATGAGCAATTCTACGATCGGGCTCCGACATGTATACACATGTCTCGAGGTCATTCAAATGTACGTACGTTGTGCATGGCAATGAGTCACGAAATGCCAGTAGAGTCGGAAGCTATTCGTTAGCAGTCAGTGAACGAATACTGTGTTCTAGTCTAGTTTGCACATAACAATTTTCATCTGTTTTTTTTTGTTTTGCGGCCCGCGATTTAATATATAATACTTAATATGGCCCTCGGTGGTAAACGAGTTTGATATGCCTGCCTTAGGGAGTTGGAATTGATGAATGTTGATATCAATGGTGACCTTGGTAGTTCCCCATTGCAGATTTACCAGCGTTCTTGAGTACGATTGAGTATCGGAAATGCGAGATTCCCTCAAAAAGATTATATGCCACTAAGGGGAAAGGTTGATTCTGTAATGCTGGAGGTAGTCCATTTTCAAACAAATGTGAAAAGAGGATCCATATGGCGTACTTTGTTCCTTAAGTACCACTTTTGTGGCTAACAGACAACCTGAAGTTTGTAATGGGATGGTTGATGTTACTTCATATAGGACTGGTAGGGACATTGCTATTGCTAGCCCAATGGCAGATTGACGAGCTGAATAGTAAACTGGGTTAATAGTGTTCCATAGGGATCTATATGGTGAGGTGTAAAGGTGGCTGCAATACAAGAACTTGGCCCAGTGGAAAGCGTTTGTGAGTATGAGGAGCGCCGAGCATGGAGCTCCATATTTTGTGGCCAACACTTCCGAGAGCATATTGAAAAGGCGAAAGTCTGATGTCCATACATGTTGAAAATGTGCCTTTAAAGAACCGTTGTGTTGGACATTTTACTTCGAGGAGTTTTACTGTAGACACCCAAAGGATTATCGCGTTGTGGATGAGGAGCAGAGTGCTGGCCCAGTTCCTTCTCCTTATGATTAATACTGCTCAACTCTTGGTGGCTGATTTAGAAAGGCTCATGACACAATCCATGATTCGATTTGTTTCAGGTTGAGTTAGCATTTTGTCAGCAAAGTTGGATGTCTCGAATGTGTGTAGTGTGGTTTGAAAGATCGTAAATGTAGACGTCGATTAAAAATGGCTAAAGTGCGGAATTCCTGTAGTGGAACGTTTGGTAGACGAATATTTTCAACCCCAATGGACCTGGAACAGCCGATCGGATAACTAATTTGTGAACCACTTAGGCATTTACTCTTGATGCTGATTCTATCGAGCTTGTGGAATAAGGCAGTGTCATAAGACAGAGTCATATACCTGTTGGACGTTGAAGAGGACTATCACTACGAACTGCCAGTATTGGAACGCTTCTTGCATCATAAGAATGATCGGTAATAATGCATATCGGATGCCTTGAAATGGCATGAAGCTGTGGATCTCCATGGGGAAGATGGGTTCCTTTGTAAAACAGCCATGAAATGTTCGACCAAAGTAATCTTTTGAAGATTTTTGCCATGATGGAAAGCAGTGATATTGGTCTGTAAGATCTTCACTTTCTCCTTGGCTTTTTTTTTAATTATGGTAGATAATTTCTATGCATGAGGGACTCTACCCTCCGATCATAGTAAATTCAGTATGTACAGCATCTCCTTGAAATATTTGGCCAGGAGCTTTTTGATCATAGTTGCTGGTATACTGCCAGACTCAGCTGTAGTCATTCTTTGTCTGTTTATGGTATTGTGTAGTTCCTCAAGGATAAACAACGGATTCAAGGTCTGGGAGTAGTCCTGCCCTGTAGATATGAGATCTGGGTGGCCTGTGGTATGCCCTGTCTTAGCAAAGTGTTCGGCGAAAAATTCTGCTTGATCTGCGTCCTGAAAAACGTTTTCAGCATTCTGAAAGAGTACATTCGCTGATATGGAGGGTTCTTTTTCTTTACTCTTCTGCAGATGATGGAAATGCTTATATATGACATCAGGATAGCAGTTGGATGCAGCTTTCTACAGTATTTACCTTCTTCTGAACGAATTATTACTTTCAGTTTAGCTACTTTGTTATATATTTCATCCAGGCATCTCTTCTTAGAGTGTTCCTTGCTTTATAAAAGACACTATATATTTTCTCCCAGAGCTACTCTATACACGGTGTTCCACATGGCGATTCCGTTTTCGTACTGGAAGGTGATGCACCTGTGTTGCGGATTTGTGTGTAGTTTTTATTTGGAACTCGATGTTTCTGAACATAGCAACTGGAATGAACCCGTTTTCTTCTATTAACTATCGGTACATGGAAAAATTCATTAATGAAGCATACTGTCGGTTGTTGTGCAAACGAGTTGTTTTTCGTTGATATTGATGTAAGACTATACTGATTGGGGAGCATGTTCCAGGACGTCTCCAAAAATAAATTCGCTGAAGAGAAAAATAGGTCGATGCACGAAGACGTCAATGCACTACATCTTGTTTCAGACTCAGTGTTTAGGGGACAAAGAGATGGCCCTTGCAACCATTTAGCTATCCAGGTTCCTGGTGCAGTGGTGTGTGTTGACCTCTAGAGGGTTGGTGTACATTGAAGTCTCCACTTATCAGGGATGCTTTAGGCAGATTGGCCTGTATGTGCTCAAGTACCTTTGGTTCGTACACTCCATTGTTGCACGTGCAGTGTGTGGGTGTCATTATCCTGCTGCAGAATCAGTCCAGCCATGGTGGTAAGGAAAAGTCATGACAGAGGATTAATTACGTCATCAATGTAATGTCTCGCCTTTAGTGCACCAAAAAAATGGAACAGAGGAGTCTGGATATATGTGCTATAAAAAATGAACAGAGGAGCTGCCATATGTGATGCCACCCCACACCATTGTACCACAGTGAGGAGCTGTAAGGTGTCTAATGGAATAGACTTCTTGACGTCGATGATGCCGCCACCATATCGCCATCTGGCATGCCGAAACAGAATCGGGACTCGGGACTCGTCTCTGAACAATACTCTCCTCCATTCCATGGAATACAATGTTGCTTCATTCGACATCAGTGGAGACAGCCTAACCAGTAATGTTGCTGCAATGTGAGATGCTAAACTGGATATTTAACCTTCATTTCTGTATCATGCAAACTTTGTCTAATGATTTATGTGGAGACTATGGTGCCTGAAGCGATACGTCTAAGCTATTCATGGTCTAAGATTCTCATAGCATTGTCTGCCATGAACATTGACAACAATGATTTTTCTAGGCATATATTTTTATGCCTCAAATTAATGAGGCATATATTTTTATTTATTACTTGCATATTGACTGCAGAACATGATGGATATTACTGATAGTTTATGGTATAATTTAAATGAGACAGAAATTAGTTGCTGTGTTGCAATTGCATTAAGGTTACTTCAATGTAGTAATTAAAGTAAATAAATAAAAATAAGTATATCTTCCCTCATGTAGCTGCTTTCCATAGAGGTTTGACAGGAATCTGTCAGTTTATTCACCATGGTAGAAGATCTGCGAGGATGGTGGGACCTCAGGAGAAAAACAATACTAACATCCATTACTTACCCAGGTCCCTTAGATCAGTAGCGAAACACACTAATCAAAATCATAAATGTACACTAAGGATTTTTTTCTGTTGGAATTGTACTATTTGTTGCCAGATGTTCAGCAACCACGGCAATCCCCGGTTCCGTCTCACGACACTACCATGTTAACAGAAAGCCGTGACTATCTAGAGTCGGGGGCAAGAATACACCATATAGATGCATCTCATCCCCAACCTCACATGACAGCAGTCCTATAGAAGGAAAGCAACCACCAGTAGAAACCTAAAATTTAATCTGTTCCCCGGTTAGCCATGAACCAGGATATGTAAATCCAAGTTCGCTTGGCACCCAGGATGGAGACTCTTAGTGGGACCCAGACTTTGCAAAGGGCTCGTGCCTACTATGGGATCAAATCCGTTCAGCCGTGTCTTTGAACTGCTCCACAGAGCGCCTGATGTTGAAGTCTTGACACCGTCCAACCGGGCCTCTAAAGCATTCAGCGATGTCTTCAACGTCGGTTGGTCTTGGCTCTATCCAACCGGGGACCCAATCCGGTCAGCAAAGTCTTTGACCGGTTGCTGGGCCCGAAGCCCCCCCCCCCCCCACACACACACTACGACAAGGTTGTCCCCTATCGGGGGGGGGGGGTCTGTTGGAATATGTTACCACCACAAAACTTATTTCCTTCCACATTACATCTTAGCTAAAGTTTAAAGGGAAAGAGGATGCGTTTTTAATACTTCGCCAATCATGGGCATAGCTATGAGGGGATAGGCCATATGCTTCCCCCAGAGTTAATTGGAGTTGGCAAAATTCGAAGTGACTTTGTAAAATCCAGGTGAATTCTGAAAATGGGATTTTTTTTTTGTAAAATTCACTGGAGTTACTGAATCTAAACAACTAGCAAAATCTAGGGTAGTTGCCAAATCGGGGCAACTTGGCAAAATTTGAGGCCAGTTGGTAAAATACAAGTGAGTTGTTAAAAGTGGGATTGGTTTTGTGAAATGAAGGAGAGTTGGCGAAATCTAGACAGCTTGGCAAAATCTTGGAGAGTTGGCGAAATCTAGACAACTTGGCAAAATCTTGGAGAGGTGGCAAAATTCAGGTGAGATGTAAAAAATTGGGATTTTTTTCTCTAAAATTATGGGGAGTTGGAAAAATTCGAAGTGACTTCGCAAATTCACGGAAGACGTAAAATTTGGGATATTTTTCTGTAAAATTATGGCGAGTTGGCAAAATCTAGGGCAGTTGGCAAAATTCGAAGACATTTGGTAAATTATAGGCAAGTTCTAAAAAATGGGATCGGTTTTATGAAATTAAGGAGAATTGGCAAAATTCGAATTATCTTTGGAAATTCAGGGCAAATGTAAAAATTTTGAATTTTTTTCTGTAAAATTATTGTAAGCTGTTAAAATCTACTGGAGGTGGTGAAATCGAGGTCATTAGGCAAATCTAGGTTAGTTGGTAAAATTCGAAGCCACTTGATAATATGTAGGATAGTTGTGAGAATGGGAATTTTTCTATTAATAGAATGACAGCTGGTCAAATCTAGGAAAATTGGCCTAATTTTGTGGAGTTGGCATAACGGGGACAACTTGGGAAATTTTTTAAATTTTGCTCTTAGTGTAGTTGCTTGTGTAACACACACACACACACAAACACAAACATATAAAGCGAAATTCTGGGAATTCTCTGAAATTCTTCGGGAGAAAGAATTAATATTCTTTCTTTCGAAAGAGATATTAGTTATATAACGGTCTTATTTTCTCAATAGGCAAAATTTCATTTCCGAGTTGGAAAATTTTCGTTCTTTCCCCTACCACATAGTTCTTCGTTATGCACCGTCGCCAATGCTGAAATAAATTGCCTTGAACCTTCCCAGGCACTGAACTTGTTTTAAACTGGGCAGTAGCAAAATAAATTTATAAAATTATACAACCAAAATATTTAGCTTTGTCTACGAAATTCTGCCTCTAAAGTCTGCCTAATTTCTAGTTTTTTTAAATTGTACAAACTCACATTTCATTCACTTCATTCTTGCTTGAGGCTGCTGAAACATTAGTGTCTTTACAAGTAAGCACAACGTTTTGTAATCAAAGAAAAATATTTTATATATTACTCATCTCATGACCAATGGTAATAAACATCTCAATTTCAAGTATTTTTTTTTGAAAATAATCAATTTGCCATTGAAAAGAACGTAGTAAATTTGTAAAATAAAAATATAATTGTTATGCACAGACATTTTCCATTCTCCACTTAATTAAAAATATCAGCTCATGATGAATTATTAATAAACCTATACTTCATTATTCAGTTTTTACATAGTACGAGATTATTATATTATTATTCTCAAGTAAGCATAAGCACTTTTTTTTTTAAATTAAATTCTCTGCAATTCGCTAAAATCATGGCTAAAATAGCTATTGGTACTTCTGCAGTTTAAATCGCTAAGCTCACTAAATGGCGCCATAAATTCCAACTCCTGGCATAACGGAACGTAAGTAAGAGTAGCAAAGTAACGTAAATGAAAAAGTGCAGTATGTCAGCGCCATCTATTGGCGAAGGACCTTGGATAAAAACTCTGGTGTAAATGCGTTTATTACTTATATTAAGTGGGAAATGTGGGACGATGGGATTTATAATTTGCACTTCTGTTCTGGGGACTCTTTTTTATAATAAGAATGGGAGATAAATTGTTCATGATCATCCTATTTTTTTGCGTTTGTTGTCATTGATGGAATTATTTTGTTATGGGGGCTTTTTTTATAATGCGAATGGGCGGTGAAATGTTTAAGATTTTCGTGTTTTTTAGAGACAACACTCTTGTGGAATACTTAAATTTTTTGCGATTTTCTAGGTTTTTTAGGTTGTCTCTTATGGGGTAATTTAATTTCTGGGTTCTCTATAACTGCAGATCACTGATATATTGTTTAACGATTTGTATGTTTTTTAAGACTTGGATGAGATTATTTTGTTCCACAGTATAGAAAGATAACAGTTATTCCTTATTCTGTGAAAAAGATCCATTGGATCTACAGTGAATTGTTTACAATATACTAGACTTGTTTCCAATGAGACTGTTTTGATCCAGAGTTTTCTGAAAGTGTAAAAGGGTGGTTCGTTGTTTAATATTGTGATCTGATTAATTTGGTTGATTCTGATAAAATTATTTTATACTTTTTTTTTTAAATTGTGGGATGGCAGTTCATTATTTAGCGTTATGCGCGTTTTAAAATAGCTGTCCCCCCAAAAATATTGATTATTTGTAATTTTTCTAAAATTGCCAAACGAACATTCGTTGGTGATAACACCTTCTTTATTCTGTGGATTACCTGTAGAAATAGATTTCAACAATTATTGAAAACATCTTTTAAAAAATTGTCACTGACGCAGTGCGAATAGAATCAGCAACTCTCTAGATATATGCCAGAATGCTCTACCATGCGTGGTTTAATGGTAGCAAGGGCGATCAGAAATCTTATTTCTGGAAAGGGATATATGAAGGCTTCTGTAGCGAAAAGTGTCATTTCTGGCGTACAAAATCCTTTATATGTCCATACATTTGCTTTCATATGGAGTACTGAAGGCGTCAGGGGTTTGCCTTCATGGAAAAGAAATTGGCTGGCTGTTGAAATGAAAAAAATGACTGTTATACATATAGGGATAGAACCGCCCTATATGTATAATAGTCATTTTATGTGTATAATAGTTCGCCCTATATGTAGAATAGTCATATAATTATGACCCCCACTTCCGGGTCTCTTGGATGGGGCCATGGCCCCATCCTTATGACCGCCACTGTAAATTATATGACCGCCACTGTAATTATATGACCGCCACTGTAATTATATGACCGCCTCTGAATATTTATGACCGCCGCTCTAAATTCCACATAATTTTTTTTAACTTACTCTTGCTTGAGGACGTTTTGCACAACGTTTTGTAATAAAAAAAATATTTTTATACGTTACTCATCACATGACCAATGATGATAAACTTCTGAATTCCAAGCATTTTTTTTTTGAAAATGATAAATTTGAAACTGAATGGTAGAGCTTTCTGGCATATATCTAGAGAGTTGAGGGTTCGATTCCCGCCGCGTCAGTGATAATTTTTTTCAAATAGCCTCTTTTAGTATTGACTGACATTCGTTGTATTACGATATACGCAAGTAGAAATATTACCTTAAGTGCTATTATTTTGGCTGGTTTTATGTGCAGAATTTAAATTTGGCATTTAGAAATAAGTATTTATGATGAAATATTTTTTTCGAAGTGTTCTCGTTTTACAATGTCTTCGCTACTAGTAGCCTTAGAGCTTTCTGGATGTGAAAGATTATGTGATTTTTTCAGGCACGGATATAGCTTTTTTGGAAATTGTATATTTTTTCTATCATGATTATTCTACCGTTTTCATTAGTTCAAATTGGTCATTTAGTGCTTTTTTTACGAAAGTAGCATATTTTATGGTATGTAGTATAAACATTTTTTATGCAATTCTTTCGGAAAAAAGAAATTTTGTCAATTGGCTGTTCACGGACCGCGGCCAACAGATGGCACTGCTTAGTAAGCATCACGCAACCCATGGTTGCATCAAACCATATGGCGACTGAGAGATCGAAACTGCAAGTCTGCCATTATGACTTGCATTCTCTGTCTAGCGTTCATTTGGTCAACAATTTGTTAACATTGTAAACAGTCTGATTTGTGGATCTGTTATAAAGAATCAACCGTTACTGAAACAGCTGTTATAACAAATCATGTGTGTTTCTGCCAAAGTTGAAATATAAATCCAATTAAAAGAGTAAAAAAATATTTGTTTTAGACTTATCCAAATCTGCAGCATAGGATATCATAAACGCAATTTTATAATTTTCAAACAAGTTTAATAGAATGAAAACTGAATTTAATAATTTTTAAACAAGTTCAATACAATGAAACGCAATTTAATAATTTTTAAACCTTTAATACAATAAGAATTACCAGCAGTAGCAAGCTTTTTGCCACCAAATGGCAGTCTCTAGTTAGGGAGGTTTGGAGTCACGGTTTGTTGCCAATGCACTACATTCTTCTCTTTTACTATATATATATGGTCGGATCCCGTTTGTAATATCATGAATCGAACTTAATATTTTGAGTCATCTAAGCTCAGAGCCGGACTTCGACTTTCTTTCTGAGGCAAGTTGAAATGTATATTTATTACTACTTAAACCCACCAGATAAGTTTGGTGCGAAACGCATGTCTATTGAAAAACTCTTCCCATCTATAAGTTCATTCACAGCTTTCCACCTTTAAAGTTAGCCTACTACTCACAGTGCCCTACACCATTACAAAGGTAGACGATGGCAGCGCCTCCAGAAACTTCGGACGCTTTATGAGGGATCACTCCGGACCCACAAGCAGCTAGGAGCCCGATCTCTTACTCTAATAGGGATAGAACTAAGTGGTGCGACCCCAAGAAATATGGGACCGATCGTTCAAGTACCCCTGGTGTAGGGAACCGCTAATTGTAGACTAATTTCACCATGTTCTTACAACACCTTGAACCTTGAACCATCAAGTACCCGCGGACTTTTGTCACTGAGAACTTCACAGATGTCCGTCCTGCCCTTTGTTCATTATTCTACCCTTTCATTCACCGCCCATTGTTTCGTCCTTCCCTCGGAATTATGGCTTTGAAATAATTAGATTATTGTTATTGAGGAGAAGAGTAGAAATAAACATATGAAACTGATATGGTGAAAATGTATTAACATTAATATACAATGATGACAGTATAAAGAAAGACGAACAGTAATTGAACAATAAAATAATTTAAATATTAAATAATTTTTTTCATGTTAGAGTAAAACTTGAAATGCATTTTTTTTATTTTGAGGCCCTTCATATCGCGAAGCCCTAAGCTATAACTGTTTAGCTTAATATGTAATCCTGCCCTGTCTAACCCGCTTTAGAGGGCACTATTGAGGGGGCTCATTATAACCGATATTAGAAGTCCTATATCAAGGTGTAAAAATAGGTGTGAAACTCCTTCAAAGTGCGTAACAAAATTATGGAAAACAAAGTGTTTTGGGTTGTTTTACCTCTGAACGGCACTTTTTTGCACACAATGGGCTAAATGGCCATGTCACAAGGACCCCGAAGGCTCAGAGAAGGTTGGGGGAGGGGACACACTGGAACAGCTGTTGGGAGACAGATGATAGCCTCCCGTCAAGGCCATCCAGCGTGTTCTTTAACATGCACAGGGTATGGCTATATCTCACACGGAGCCACTGCTTAACGTCCCATCCACCGGACGGCGGCATTTCCAACCCCTCGGTGTCCCCTATTGACCGAGGGCAGGACGGGGAAATTTGTGGAGATAAATCTCAACGCTGACCCAGCTGGGACTCGAACCTGGGAACTGCATATTGCGAGCCTGGCGCGCTACCAACTGAGTCACTCCCTGCCACTCCCCGCCTATGAGCTTTCAGGCTAATTTATCGAGACTACAGAGACCGCGGGCAGGATTCTACCTTAATCCTTGGTTACGAACAATGAGGCCACACCTGATTTCACATACACATTGAAAAACAAAATAATATTTGATTCTTCTGTTGAAATATTTCGTTACAGTTTTAATGAATTAATAATTTAATAAACTTTTGCATTTTATTCTTAAAAATTTTAATATAATATTTAAGTTAAGAATATTATACCTACGACATTGTGGCATCCATTGTTCGGTGTTTAGCATTGCAGCCAAGTGGAGTCAAAGCCGAGAAAACGATGGACGGGAATCAGTGAAAGATGGAAGTACTTTCCCACTTACTGTGTAATGGAAATATTTGAAATGTAACAATGCATTAAGGCCAGTTGTGGCCATAGTTATATTTATTTCATGTAAAACACGAGGTAGTTTGTGAACATTGCAGAAAATAGAGATGGCCGAGATTTATGATCCTGCCTTTCCGACATTGTAAGTAGACTTAATACAAGAGGAGGAACCATTTTCTTTCTGTAGCCAGTTGTCGGTGGTGGTGGTTTATAAAGCAGGTGAATATTTTGTGAAAGTAGTTTTAGTAACCGAATGAAAGTAAGCATTTTTCATATGATGTTTGTGTTTTATATTTATATTCGGTTACTCAAGTTTTATTATTTCCATAGCATAGTGGTAGTTATTTTAAGTTGTCTTACGTTCATAAAATAATTCACGTCCATTATTAATGTTTTGCACATTCTCAATTATTGTTCAAATATTAATACCCTTTTAATTGATAACGGAATTTTGCTTTGTTCATCAATGAAATCTGGCTTTTGATGTTTGCAAATTTTTAATTATTAGTGATTGACGTAAAAAAAAAGTTAACTTCCGTTTATATTTATTCTATATCATTTGTGGATTTCATTGTTATCAAAATGTGTGAAAGTTCATCTGTTGGAGTATTAAAATTTTCAGTACCTTTTGTAAGATATTCTGATGAATATTTTAGTCACTTATAACTCTTACCACTACAAAATGACAACAAGAATTATAGTTATCTATATTAAGCATATTTTTACTTCCAGTGTATGTACTTTATACTTTGGAATATTGATTGTAAATTGATTGTAATTAACATGATTATGAAGTAGTACTGCTGCTGACAGCCTTTATCCATATTTTTTTACTTCCTAATGATATGCAACATATTATTACCCTCAACTCATAGGCTACTGATGATGACCTTCAGCATCGAAAGGAGAATTTTATCATCAGCTATATATCCAAACCCTTAAAAAGTAATGGTAAAAGAAACTGCTAAAAAAAACAAAATCTGTTGTACTGAAACCTCAGTTGTGCACAACAGTGAAAAAATACCAAAACATAGAATAAGTAACAAAGCAACTCTAAGTTAAAAGAAAATATTTAACCTCTCGTTAACATGAAAATACTAATTTTTAAAGAGAATGAAGTTATTCATTTTCTGACTTTTGCATTCTCTAATGGTAGAAATTCAAACTAATAGATTCAGAAGATGCAAAATTGTTATTTCAATACAGTAAAATGTCAGTGTAATGAATGTGGGAGTAACAAAATATTCAGTAATTTTTTCCATGCCATGCCAATTTACTGTGCATTTTTATGTAAAGTTATAATGCAATTTTGAAAAAGAAGATCCTTAAACAATATGATGTACACTTTTTGAGCTGTGCTGTTTTGTTTTTAGCATCTGAACACTAATCATAGTTTCTTTCATTATAATTATATTTCAAAAATAAAGACCCCCTGAAGCAGCTGCTTGCCACAGAGGTCTGACAGGAGCCTGTCAGTTTATATGCCATAGTAGGTCTGTGAGAATGGTGAGACCACAGCAGAAAAACAACACAAACATCCATGCCTTATCCAGGGTTCAAACCTAGATCCCTTTGATCAGTAGCCAAGCACGCTAACCACTTGGCCACAGGATGGTCACAATAATTACATTGTAATATATAACAACTCAATTTTGAAAATGAGTAAAAAAATACCATGAAAAAGTGATACATGGAAATTGCAATGTTATAGGGGTTGAAATGATTGAGGTCATGATTTTTGGGTAATGTTTAAAGAATAAGTATTATCAAGTCCTTTCTATGGGTGCTCTTTGGTATGTTACTGGAAAAATAACTGACACAAATCCAAAACTGCAAATTCATAGAAAAAAAATGCTGCAAAAAGTTGCTCATTCAAAATTGCAAGCTCTTATATAGACATTAGATGCAATGAAATTGTTATTTCTCACATTAAATTGAAATTTCTAAAAACAATATAGGTATTATAAATATCACTGCTGTTGTATGCAATTTTATTTACACAAAAAAAGATACAGTTACCTAGTAATTACAATACTGTGCAAATTAGTTGGGACAATAGGAAAATATAGTGACAAAGACAACTAAAATATTTATTTAATAGTGTAGTTAATAGTGAATGTGACCCCCCTTAGCTTTAATTACTTCTTTCATCCTCTCAACCATTGATGCCACTAGCTTTCCACACATCTCCTTCACTTCAGGATCGCAGTACCACACTTTCATGACACTTTCTATCATTATCGTTTTCGTCGTGCAATCCATCTTAGATATGCACGATTTAATAATGGCCCACAAATTTTCAATGGGGTTTAGATTGGGTGAATTTCCTGGCCACTCCAATACCTTCAAATATTGCTGGGTAAAGAAGCTCTTTGCAAGCTTAGAATTGTGGCATGGAGCCAGATCCTGTTGAAATACCCCATCGCCGTTAGGAAACAGCTTCTGCAGTGTTGGGATCATTTTCGCCTCCAGAACACCTATGTACTTTTTGCTGTCCATCATTCCTTCAATGGGGTGAAGCGTCTGTGGCCTGGAAGCTGTGAAACATCCCCAAAACATGACCTTGGGTGGGTGTTTGGGGGATTGCTGGATGTGGCCAGATCGAAGAGGTTCTCCAGGTGAGTGGCGGATGAAATTTGATCTGTAGCCATGCACCTAAAAGTGGGTTTCGTCGGAAAATAATCATCTTTTCCCATTACTCCACAGTCCAGTCGATGTTTTTTTTTTGCCCAGGATAGCCTTTTTTGCTTCATAGCAGGTGTCAAAAGCTGCTTTTTGGAGGGGCGTCAAGCCCGGCAGCCACACTCCAGAAAGCGACAACATACAGTGGAAGCATCTATATTAACCCCATGAGATGCAATCTCCCTTTTGATGTCTCCACTGGTCTTCTTCAGGTCTATGATACTAATTTTTCGAATTAGACTATCATCTCTAGGGGTGGTTTTTCTTTTTCTCGTACAACGTCCTTTACGGGACGTGTCCACGGACCTTGTCTCCTTATGCAGCTTCATGATGTTTGTCCCAACTAATTCGCACAGTACTGTAACATATTTGGCTATATTGCAAATGTGATCTAGAATTCAGTCCTGGAAGATAAATGTTTTGTCTGTATTGTCTTTGTCAAGTTTACCTCCCTTTCAGGTCTATATTTGAGGCACATATAAAAATACTAACAGTTTCCTATCAGTCTTCTGTGGAAAGTGAGCTGCCTCAGAAGTTTTTTAATTAAGATAAAAAAATAAAAATCCCAACATTTGAGTAGTATGGCTTTTTATGATCATGTTCTTTAAAGTGGAGATTGGGTTTGTAATGTGTTGGGCCAAACACTAAAGGTTTAAAATTAAAAGACCAATATTGAGTGAATCCTTACATGCACTTCATGAGGTGTGCTAAATGACATAAATTCTTTGACTCTTCCATTCAAGGCCATTATAACAACTGCTTGTTACAGTCAGTGCAATTGTCTTGGATAGGACACTGATAATCATCTCATTCCAAGTTTAGGCGTGTTAAATACAGTTAACTCAGTGTTGCTTAAAATTGCTCTGTACCTGCTGCCAACTGAATCCATCACTAATCAAACTGTCTTTACTTCTGGCCTTGCTGATGAAAATTGCAATTCATATTTTTCCTCGTGTGCATACATGCATAAAAAGCAACAAAGCACCATATGGGTATGCACATTGTAGAAAAAGTTCAACCATAATATCATCATCCTCAAGCAGCCAAGGGCTATGGAAGTCCAACCAAATTATGCAATTTAGTTCTCTAAACATGTCTCTTGAGCTGCATCTGGCCACCATAGACCAATTCTTACAAGGTCCTATTTGATATTGTATACCCACTGCATCTTAGGTCTCCCCCTCTTTCTGAAGCCTTTAGGCACACTATTCATAACCCTAGTTGCTAATCTATAGTTATGTATGCAAACAACATGACCAAACCAATGGAGTCTCTCTCTGCACAATATGCTACTCAAAGGAGGTTGCAGACTCCTTTGCTTAATCTCATTATTACTTACAAAGTTCAAACTTTGCCTAATCTCATCATTAGTTACAAAGTTCACCTAATGTCCAAGATGCTTTGTAAGCATTTAGAATCAAAAGCATCTAGTTTCCTGTTATCTTGTTTACACAGTGTCCAAGTTTCACTACCATAGCTAACCCTAGAAAGAACCAAATTATTATACAGTCTAATTTTAGTGTTTAGGTGTATACGCCTATTTCTCCACACTCTCTATAGATTCTTAAAAGTCCCAGCAGCAATCCCTATTCATCTGTTAATCTCATGCTGCACATAACCAGTATCTGTTACATAGCTCCCAAGATAATTAAACTTTGACACCTGCTCAAGACTGCAACCATTCAGATTGACTGAATCACAGCCTGTCTGACCAATTTTCATCACTTTAGTTTTCTCTCTGTTTATAACCAAACCTACTCTACTACCAGTTTCATCAACAGCCCAGATGAAAGAGTTCATCTCATCAACATTATTTGCCAAAAGGGCGAAATCATCAGCATAATCGAAATCAGAAATTTTCGTATCTCCAGCCCATTTGAGGCCAAAATCTTTCCTTTGAACTGAATACAAACACAACATAATCAGTAACCAAACTAAAGAGAAAAGGAGACAAAATGTACCCTTGTCGAACACCAGAAGTAATGCTAAACCAATTGCTACAAGCCTTACCAACTCTCGCACATGACTCAATGTTATTATAGAGAGCTTTCATTATGTTAACTAACTTGTCTGGTATACCATATGATCTCACAATCAACCACAAATTATGATGATCAACAGAGTCGAAAGCCTTTTTGAAATCAACAAAGCTAGGAACCATTTGCTATCTTTGTTATTCAAGATATTCAATATATATTTGTTATTACAAGATATTCATGATGCAAAATGCAGCAGATATCTACAGCTGGAATTGGCATTTCAAGAAACTGAAATCAGCAAACATCTTAAATCAAAATTGGAATGTAATGTTCAAGAAGGTTTCTGAAACTCGAAACATTTCTCAAGAATCTGCCTAAGTGAAAATACCTGATCTACACATCCCCTAACACTTCTGAATCCACATTGCTCATCACACAATTGCCTGTCTACCAGATTCTTAATTCTGTTAAGCACAATCATGCAAAGAACTTTCCCTGGAACAGAAAGTAGGCTGATACCCCTATAGTTATCAGAAGAACTGCGATCACCTGTTTTGAAAATAGGGATAATAATAGCTCTGGTAAAATCCTTAGGAGCCATGCATTTATCATAAAAGATATTCAAAATTTCAGTCATCCAAGTGGTAACTGAAACATTCCCAGCTCTAAGCATTTCCATAGTAATTTCATCTATCCCTGGGGATTTATGAAGTTTAAGTTTAGAAATAGCCAAAATAACTTCAGAATATGTTATAGGACCAACATTAAAGCCACTGATGCATCTATCATCATTGCAAACAATGGGAGTAGAATTAACCACATTGTTTAGAACATCACTGAAATGCCCAGCCCACCTAGCCATGGCAATCTCCTTCAATCCCTGTATACCTGTCCATTTTCTACCACACAGAACATTAACTATCTGGTACTAGGAAACAAGCATCCATACGATTAGAGTGTAAAAATGACCAATAGTGGTGCAAGTCAAAAATTTATTATAAGAAGTGAAAGGAAACTGACAAACACTATAAAGGAAGCAAAAGTTAAAATTTAGATTACAGAAATAGGGAAACAAGGGGGGGGGGGGGGAAGTTTCAAGTAAAGGACCTTAGAGGATAAAAATTATATATATTTGCCATGACTATCAGTATTTGAGCCATAAGCTGCACACATTCTAGTAAAACATTTTTATTTCTTACTATTGGTGGAACATATGCTGTCTTTAAGATATTGAGGCTATCAAGCAAAAAAAACCAACTAGGATGGAAATTTTTGAACCTGGGATAATGCAACTGTTGTTGTACTTAAGAAATCTGCTTAATATTGGATAAAAGTGGTGCTAGTTTCATTTTCAGACAGCATTCTAGATGGCTCTTCCAGTTGACTTCTCAGTTTGCTTTTAACACATTGCATGCCAAGCTGATTTCACTAAGATTTTCCTTGGGGCCATGCAACTTTTTTGTTCTTCAATTATCATCATTTCTACCTCTAAATTTCATTTTATGCTAATTATTTTATCACTTGTAATGCTAAACACTCTAAAATTTTTTTGTGCCATTCATATATAATTGATGCCAGAAAATGAGTTAAAATGATGTACACTTACTATAAATCAATAAATATTTAGCGGAAAAAATTTTCTTTTTTGCCGACATATGTCGGCGAAAATTTTTTCTGCTAAATATTTATTGATTTATCAACCCCAAAAGAGCATCAAGTAATGCTGTGATTATCATCTACACTTACTATGATAGATGTCCTGGTCCGCCCCAACTATGCATGGAATGCTTGAATTCTCAACACAACAAGTAACAAATAGCATTACTCTTTGGATTATATATCATTGGATTATATAATTCATTAGGTTTATAATTTTCATTTCATAAAATATATATATTTTTCATTCGCAAGAATTCAGCCATTTTAATTTTCTCCTATATCAATAAAGATATTCTTTTTCTGGCTGAATTGTACTAAGGTTCATTTCAATGAATAAACATAAAGAAATAATTTTTTTTATTGGCTTTCATGTTTATTTATCAATAAGTCGAACCAAGTATATCAAAAAAATTCTTGCAGAGACCACTCTTTTAAACCTGCATTGGATTTACACTTAGTGTCATTCATATGAATATGACATGACTCTGGACAAAAACACTGCGTCAACACAGGACGTTAAAAATATCACACATAGTCCTAGAGAGATTTTCCTCAATTCTGAAGAGGTTCTATATAAGTTTTAAAGTTTGAAAAAGTAAGAAATATCTGTTTTTGTTCAGGAACTCAAATGTTTTCTACATAACCAAGGATGGAGAAAATTTGGAAATATCTTGAACAGCTGGCAGTTTTTATCACAAGCAAGAGTAATGGCATATACCAATGTGAGGACTAATGCTTTTGCATACATTTAAACAAATTAGATAAGATTTTAAGGGGGGAGGGAGCAGCACTAGTGTAATATTACTAATTCTCGGAACACCATCTACAAAGACAAGGAATTGACATAACTGATGATTCTTCTGCTTCTCACTTAAATGGACATGTGTTTTTTCATATCCTTGTTGTCACTCATGATAGTCTTAATTTTTGCTAAGAACATGCAACAAAGTTAGCAATACTGCAAAGGCTAAAATTTTGTTTTCTTTCTGGAAATATTGTACTATTATAATGGGACACACCACAAAATTCACTCACCATTGGTGAATGATGAGTGAAAAATATTTTACCATAATAATGGGATTCGCCATTGGTGAATGATGAGTGAAGTTCTCTAGCTTTTGAATATGATGATTTCAGACACACATTTCTCCTAAGATTTTCAGAATTTGTTTTCTAAGATTTGTTGAAAATTTAAAACAAAAAAATGAGATAATTTACCACTACTGTTTTAATAATCAGTAATTATTATTGCCATAAATAAAAATGTATAATTATTGCCAAATACTCTTGTGTGTGGATTTCCTCAGCTTTGTATTGTAAATTAGATGAGAAATATGTATATATGCTTAATGCTTCACGATTTTAAATCTAAGTTTGCATTTAATTTTGTATATAAAGTAGTGGAATTCACATTAGTGATTGGATCACATGTATTGGACTCAACATATGAACAAATGAGAAAAAAAATCCACTGATTTGCATTCCTGATTCAAACCTGGGATATTTGTACTAAAATTTCACATTTTATTTTACATGCATCCAAATTTATTGACCTTTACTGTGAATAAAAAAAGAAGTAACTGATGTCTTGTTTTAGGAATAACTATTAATTTGTGATTTTTTGGATGTCTCTTAGGTGTAATAATTTCTGCTTGTGTAGTAATGCAAATATGAATTTTAGACTTTCTGAGTTTATTTTTAGTACCAGTGTCGAATTTTAGTGAACATAAAGCTAAAGTTTTAATCTTTTTTTTCTTCAGGGACGACGAGGATGATGATCACTGTCTCCTGAAAGAAAAGCAGAATTTAAAAATGACTGAAGATAATGTGAGCTGTAATGGGTGCCAAAACAGTGAAATGGATGATAATTCTCATGTAGAATCATATGAAACTGAAAATAAGTATTTAGAAGTGAAAAATGTTGGCATCAAGGAAGAGGTATACTCTTCTATAATTGAAGTAACACATGAAGATATAGTTATGTGCACAAATCCAGAACATGTTATTGTGACTTTGGATAGTCAAGATAATAAATCTGTTCTTGAAGCTCCTTCACTTGACAGCAAAACTGTCTATGAAAATGATGAACATGTTCAAGAAAACTGTTTATGTTTAGATGATGGAAATCAGAAGGATGCAAAACTAGCTTCATTTCAGTGTGTAATACCTCAAGACTTAGCAGAAGGGGATACTGTCATAGCTTTTGTATCACAGGATGTTGAACATGTGCCATCAGAGCTTGTAGACACTACAGAACAGTCAAATAGTGTTAATATTAGTCATGATAACATTTCCATCAATTCACACTACACAGAAAATTGTAACTCAACCATTAGTGTTTCTTCACATTTCATTGCATCAAGTCCAAATGATACTCAGGAAGATGTTGCTGTTATTGACGTTCCAACAACTGTGGATGAATGTGTGCTGCCTGAAAGCTCAGATGTAACTGATGTAATAGAAGAGTGCGTTCCTGGTCTTCAATCAGTAGATACTATGGGAGAAAATTTTACAGTGATTGATTCAGAAGTTAGTTTCAAAAACATACCTTATGAGAATGTTCAGTTATTTGAAAATTGTACAAATGAAACATTAACTAATGAGGGAAATCCACACATTGATGAATTAGATAAGCCAGAAAGTAAAGTTATGCAGCATGAAAAAATATATGAAGAAGAAACACCAGGAATCCAGAGGCATCAGCAGTTAAAACAATTTGAATGTGAGATACAAGAAACAAAATTAGATGTCAGCAACACTTTGCAATCAGAAGAACTGGTATCTAGATTACAAGAACGTGAAAAGTCAGAAATCATTAGTTCTGTAGAGTCAGAAGAATTGGTATTTGAGGTGAAGGAAATAGAAGAAATCCAAAATGATTTGAAGCCAGGAATTGTGTGCAATGTTCAAGAACCTGAAACTTGTAATCTTCAGCCAGAATTAGCAAGTGACATTCTGAAAACAGAAAGCAGCATTCATCTGCCAGAAATGATATATGAAACAGAAAGTAGTAGACATCTACATCCAGAATTGGTGTGTGATATTCCTGAAACAGAAAGCAGCAGACATTTGCAGACAGAAGTCATATGTGATGTACAAGAAACAGAAAACAACAGATATCTTCATGCAGAATTAGTATGTGATATTCAAGATGCAAAATGCAGCAGATATCTGCAGCTGGAATTGGCATTTCAAGAAACTGAAATCAACAAACATCTGAAGTCAAAATTGGAATGTAATGTTCAAGAAACAGAAATCAGTAGAAACCAGCCCTCAGAGTTGAAATATAATGTTCAGGAAAAAGAAATCGGTAAATATTTGCAACCAGAATTGCTATGTGGGGTTCAAGAAACAATCACCAGACATCAGCAGGCTGAAGAATTAATATGTGGTGAACTTCAAGAAGAAATAAAGACCGAATCAGATGAACACCAACATCTGGATGGTATACAGGAAGAAAATGACCACAAAAGCAACTCTGATGAAACATCAGCTGGTAGGAGAAGAAGTAGTCGTATACGTTCTATTGCTGAAAAAAGAGAGAAAGAAAAAGAAGGAAAAGAGACCAAAGATAAAACAAAAACTGATAGAGATACATGTGATAAAGATGCAAAAAATGAGGAGAGGGAACATTCTAGAAAAGATAAATCAGATGCAGAAAATGAAGTTCAGAGTGAAAAGAAATCATCAAAATACGATAAACAAAAGTATGATAAAAGTGACAGGTATAAAAGTAGAGATTCCCGTTCAAGAACAGAATATGACAAGGACACATCGCAAAAGAGCAGATATGAAAGCAGTAGATCTGATGGCAGACGTGAAAGTAGCAGGTCTGATAATCGAAGAGAAAGTAGTAGATATGATCGAAAATCTGACAGTAAGGGAAGTTATAGATACAGATCTAGAAATGAGAAAGACTTTAATCGTAGAGATAGCAAACCTGGAAGATCCAAGAGGAGTGATAATTCAAGAGATAAGAGTAGACAAAGTGAAGATAGAACAGAAAGCAAACCAAGAAGAAGAAGGAGCACTTCAGTCAGTGAAAAGCATTCTCTTGACACTGGTGAAGAAGTTGCAAAGGTAAATAAAATAGTTACTTTTGAAGAAAAACCTGAAATAGTTCAACAAATAGAACCAGTAATAACAGAGTCTCTAAGATTGGAAGAAACAACAGAATGCCAAGAGGAAAAGCATGAAAAGCAGGAACATAAATTGGAGGAAAAGCGAGAAGCAGAAGACCATAGCATATTGAAACCAGAAAAGGTAAAATCCAGATGGCGACGAAGTAGTGAACTTGAGCATGGGGAATTAAGTGGAAGCTCAACCACTGTAACACCAGAACCTGTGGAAAGGAAGTCTCCAGAGGTACCTCGGCTAAAAGAAACTCTTTGCTCAATATCTGAGGAGCAGCCACTTCAGCCTGAATTTACTGAAAAAATAAGTGAAGAGAAAGAAAAGTTAACTGAAGAGAAAGAAAAATTAAAACCCCCTTATTATGATGAATTAGAAGAAAATGTTTATCGATTTGAAAGGTAAGCTTATAAAAAATGGTGTATATTGTAAAATACTGACACCAAAAACACAATCCAGAATAAATATTTAAACACTCTTAATAAAAAACTTGAAGAATGCATATTGCCTCTGGTGCATATGGTAATCTCGTTTTAAAAGGTAATGAAGTTTTTTGTTTATTTACTTAAAAGTTTTATTTCAAAGTAATGGATGATGGAGGAAAATGCAAACAGTAGTATTTTATTAATACTTATATGACAAAAAGTATGTCTTTTAATCCTTCAATTTCAAAAGTTGTTTTTCCCTCATCCCTCTGAGAAAAGAGGGCAGATTATTGCTGTCAGTGGAATATCTCAATACTCAACCACTAAAATTTCTACTGTAAGCAATTCACATGCAACATTTGTTAAAAGTTTTGCAATTTCCATATTTAATGACCTATAACAATATAAATTATTTAATGATTTAAAAATGCAAATTATATTATCAGTTCACCTAAAAAAAGTTTTCCACTTATCCTTTTTTAAAAAAAAAGTTGTTTTCTATCCACCCTGCGAGTAAGGGGTCAAATTATTGTTACCAATGGAAACTTCATGACTGTCATATTCCAAATTTAAAAATTTCAAAATTCTAGCATAAATACATGATTGATTGATTGATTTGCGACATATAGGACAGAGAAGAATCCTAGAAGCTACTCCTAGCTTAATACAGGCCTTCTCATACAAGGACATGCCCTACTAAGACCGAAGTCACTGCTCACCACTGCCTTAGAGCTAACACAACACACAAAGTTTGCCTTGGTGGAACAGTCGCTAGCTGCCTAACCACTATGCAAAATTTGTTGATAATAGTTCAGATCAAACTTATGAGCTTAAATCAGGGGATTAATAAATATTTTGTGGAAAACATTTCACCGACATATGGGACTAGACCCGCATCTCTCCAGAAATATGCCAGAGTATTCTTACTGATTGAACTAATGCCTGCTCATCTTTTTTCCATTAATTTAAGACTTGAACTTTCCACTGATGATTTTTGGTGCCAACCATTGGCACCATCTATGATCTATGGGGGCAACTTTCTTTTTAAATTGCACTGAGTAACTGTTTAGCTTTATTAATGATTGAAACATAGGTGACAATCACAGCGTTACTTGGGTGAAATTTTAACGTTAATGTATCCAATATTTTGTGGAACCTATGTTTAAATCATTAATAAAGCAAAGAAACTTATTATTTCCATCTTACTCGGAGTAATATATAAAAAAAAATAGTTGCCACCCCATTGATCATAGATGGCGCTGAAATCATAAGTGAAAAGTTAGTCTTAAATTAGTGGAAAAAACATGAGCCGCATTAGTTCAATCGGTAAGAATACTCTGGCATGTTTTGGGAGAGGTGCGGGTTCAAGTCCCTTATGACGGTGAAATTTTTTCCTCAAAATATTTATTGATATATTGACGTTAAAATGTTATCCAGGTAACGCTGTGATTGTCACCTATGTTTAAATCAGGGGATTACTTCAACAAAGAGTAATGTTAACAAACAAATCACAATACTGTACAGCTTTTCTAAGAAATGGCAATCTTTAACAAATTATTTATATTGCAGTTTAATAAAATCTGCATGAAAAAAGAATATTTTTTAAACTTTTATGTATTTTTAATAGATTATGTAAGAAAATTTTCAAACAGCAAATTTTTTTTTTATGTTCTAAAAACGAACATAGACATCTTGGGACTCTCATTTCGGATTTTGTCAACATCTGTTCTTCGGGTACCCTGGAAGGGATAAATATAACTTGTTACAGATGATGATTTTATTTAAACTATTATCTATTTATTCTTGAAAATAAGTAATATCAAGTAAAACTATTTAGATGGTTTTTACTTTGGGATGACAGTCTTATAATCTCCCTTAATGCTATACTACTGCTACTTCATAATATGTATTGTATCTATATACATTAAAAAAGTCATTCCGTACCTTGTAAAACCGAGTTTGTAATAGTGTAAAAGAAACTAGTTCCATTTTCTTGATTGTAAAATTGAGTATCGCTGTGTAAATCAAAATTTGTTGTATTTTTGAACACATAAAGCCAAACCTTTATAAATTGTACAGTAAACTCCTGGTTATCTGGCATTTATGGGGAATGGGGGTTGCTGATTAGATGAATCTGCGAGATGCACAAGAAATAATTTTATAGAAACCAAATATGGTAGGTAGAGTCTCATATTCAAGCCTTAAAGTTGAAATAAAAATGCAGTTAAAACAGGGATAATAAATAATGCCCTTAATGCAGATATATATATCTCAGGCATAATTGTTTTTTATACATATTTTCACACTTAATGAATGTCTAAATCCATTTACTTAACAAAAACTTTGAGAACTGCATCACAGAACTACCATAAAATAGTTGTAATTTTGGCCATCAGATGGCACTGACTATAGGTTTTTTTTTTCCTAATAGTAAACTGTGAAGTTTTGAAAGGTAGTTGTTAGAAAAGCATACAGAAGACAAAAATATACTATCTGACACATGAGAATAGTGAAACTAAACTCTAATTTCAGAAAAAACAACTGGCTAAGTTCTACAGGGTGATCAAAAAGTCTGTGCACCTGATGATGAATACCTGTACCATTACAATAAATGTTGAAAGTGTGTCTAGTGTGTCTCGAGACATTTAGGAACGTGATGGTGTTAATGTGAGATGCGGTCGCCTGCCTGCCTGCCTGCCAAGCAGTCAGTGAGCCACATTGAGTCAAGCAATCAGGCACTGTAGACGTGCATTGTGGCAATGGTGTTATCTGTTAAGGAGCGTATGTTCCTTGTGGAACGTGTTTCAGTGTGATGGAGAATACACACAAGACTTTCAACTACGATTCCAGGCAGTTTCCAGAAACCAAGGTGTTTCATCATAATGCAGTGTGGCAGTTGATTCAGAAATTCCTGGAAACTGGTTCTGTGTGTGACACACCCAGATCTGGTAGGCCATCAATACTGACAGAGGAGAAAGTGTTGGATATTGCAGACCACATGCTCTGAAACCCAAAAAAGTCCATCAGGAAATTGTCACAGCAGTTGGTGTTTCATATGGCACACCCATGCAGTTGTAAAAAAATACCTAGGCCTACACCCTTACAAAATCACATCCGCACATGAATTAAAACCCTCCAACAGTGGTAAGCGGAATGCGTACTGCAGGTGGTTTGTAGACTTTCTTGACCATGAAGGAGAGGACATTTTGGACGTTACATTCTTAAGAGATGAGGCTTACTTCCATTTGTCGGGGTAACAGTCAAAACTCGCGCCTCTGGTCCTCACACAATCACCATGAGTTCCACAAGGTCGCCTCTGTATGATCAGAAGATTGGTGTTTGGGTTGGAATTTCGCATAGGCGGACCCATTTTTTTCTTTGAGACTGTCAACTCCAAAAGATACTGTAATAATATTCTTTATCCTTCTTCTTGGTGCAATTGTCAGAAAATGAAATTTAACAAGGCTTACTTTCAGCAGGATGGTGCCATGGCCCACACATCGCATATGTCTAATGCACTCTTGCATGACGTGTTTGTGGACAGAATCATTTTGAAAAACATTTGGCCTCCAAGATCCCCGGATCTCTCCCTGCCCGATTTTTATCTTTGGGGTGTGATGAAAAACTCTGTGTATTTGGACAATCCCCACACAATTGATGATTTGAAGATAGCCATCACGGAATACATTTGGAATGTGGACCGTGTTGTGCTTAATGACGTCTTCAAGAACACAGTTCAGCGTGTCACTAAATGTCTGGTGATGCGCAGGACACACTTTCAACATTTTTTGTAATTGTACAGGTATTAATCTCATCCCCTTATCAGGTGTACAGCGACTTTTTGATCACCCTGTAGAAACTCTGATGGCATTCATTCACTGAACTACCATTTGATTCATGAGCAGCAGCTATGCTGAGGTTGAGAAGGCATAAAATTTCGTCTAGTACTTGAAAAAATTTCTTATGCCTGTTTCCACGCTTTTCTTTTCTCATGCAAAAAGAAGTTCGAGTCCCAGCTGGGTCAGCGTTGAGATTTATCTCCACAAAATTCCTCGCCCTGCCCACAGTCAGTAGGGGACACCGATGGGCTTGGAAAGGCCGCCGTCCGTCGGATGGGACGTTAAGTCGTGGCTCCGTGTGCGGGAGAGCCATACCCTGTGCACGTTAAAGAACACGCTGGATGGCCTTGACGGGAGGCTACCATCTGTCTCCCAACAGCTGTTCCAGTGGGTCCCCTCCCCCAACCTTCTCTGAGCCTTCAGGGTCCATGTGACCTGGCTATTTAGCCCATGGTGTGCAAAAAAGTGCCGCTCAGAGGTAAAACAACCCAACAACATGCAAAAAGAGTAATGTTAGCAAACAAATCACAATACTGTATAGCTCTTCTAAGAAATGGCAAACTTTAACAAATTATTTATATTGCAGTTTAGTAAAATATGCATCAAATGAAAAAAGAATATTTTTTAAACTGTACTAAATTCAAATGTTCAATTGAAATTTATGCTGGTTGCAGGAGAATTCTGGATGCTTGAGTATGGATAACTAGGAGTGTACTGTACCATGTACATTGAAGAATGTGTAACTGCACCCTCTACAGTGGAAAAAAGTTGAATATTGCAAATGATTTATTTATGCTAGAATTTTTGTGGTTAAATGTGAAGGTTGAAGTTTCCATTGGTAACAATAAGTCAACCCCTTACTCTTGGGGGAGGGAGATGCAACTTTTTTAAGAGATAACTGCAAAATTATTTTGTAATTCAATTGATACTAATGAAATATAATTTGAAATTTTTGGATAGTTTTAATTTACATCATTAGAGATCACTAAATATAGAAAAGGCAAAACTTTTAATGAATGTTGAAAGTGATCTGTTTGTAGAAGAAATTTGGAATTTCAGTGATATATTGTCAATACATATTTCAGTGACAGCAAAATCTGCCCCTTTTTCTCAGTGAGAAAAGCAACATTTTAATTTTAAGCAGTAAAATACACACTTTTTATGTTGCAAAAGTACTAACAAGATACTACTATTTGCATTTTTATAATCATTCATTAGTTTAAATTAAAATATTTTAAGGAATGAAAGTAGAAGACAATATGCACTCTTCTAGTTTCAGTTAACTCTGAATTTCAATAATCTAGAGTTATTCTTCCCATCATTAGCTTGGATAATCGAAGTTCTATTGTATTTCATGTATGATAATGAACATTCATATTGCTTCTGTTGTGTATTGAATATTATGACTGATAAAATTGAAAGTTGTGAAGAAAGTATTAAAACATGCAAAAAATTTTCTAATGATTTAAGAGCCTTATTTATTTTTTCATTAATATGCTTAAAGTAATTTAAAAGAAAATAACTTTCAAAATGTCAAGCACACTTGTTTATTCGAATAACTTTAGCATTGTTTCAAGAATATGCCAGTTACATTATTCATTCACATTTGATACCAAACAAAAAATATCCCCTCAAGCAGTTGCTTTCTACAGAGGTCTGACAGGAGCCTGTCAATTTACATGCCGTAGTAGGTATGTGAGGATGGAGGGATCTCATCAGAAAAACAAATGGGATTCAAACCCAGGTCCCTTCGATCAGTAGCCAAGCACTCTAACTACTTGGCCACAGAACCATGATATGTATGTGATGCATTGTTTTCTATATACTGTAAAGCTTGATAGTAACCCAGCTACTGTTTACAATGTAAACATTTCATCGGCAGATTCATTGGCATTTTCATAAAAATCAATTAACTTACATTGTAAGCAAACACCTCTAGAAAAATATGGAAGAGTCAGTGGAAAAAAACTTTTCCAATTTTTTTTTTTGTTGAATGCATCAGCCATTATTGAAAAATATAAATTTTTATTTTTGACATCTGTAATGATGTTTTCTAATATCTTTGGACTCAAAAACATTAATTACTATTGCTTCTGCTTTGGTTCTCCTACATGATTTTTTTTTTTGCAAGAATTGTCATTTGGTAAAGTTTTGGGAACAGGTTTTAATGAGCAATCTAATGAATTATACGATAAATTTTGTTTCACAGTATGATAAATGTGGCATCTCAATTGCAATAACCTTTAATTCTTTTGGTGTATCTTAATCATGAATTTTTCAATTAAGAACTTGCAGATGCTCTTACTTTTAGCCTCTAGAAAAATATGCATTGCAAAAAAAATATGCATTGCCTCTAGAAAAATATGCATTGCCTCTTGAAAAATATGCTGCAAAACAGCATGAACTTAGTGAAAGCCACATGGCTTTCACTAAGTTCATGCTGTTTTGCAGCAGAGATACCTTTAAGATCTATTGAAAATGGGTGTGGCCGAGTGGTTAGCACGCTTGGCTACTGATCTAAGGGACTGGGTTCGAGCCCCGGATTAGGCATGGATGTGTGTGTCGTTTTTCTGCTGAGGTTCTGCCATCCTCTCAGACCTTCTACTCTGGCATATAAACTGACAGGCTCCTGTCAGACCTCTGTGGCAAGCAGCTGCTTGAGGGGGTATTTATTTTTATTTTTATTTATGTACATCTTTCAAATTCATTTTCTTTAGCCATATATAATCTTTCAACCAATTTTTATTAAAATGACATTCTTTTCCTGTTGTTATGGCTTAAACAAATCAAACTAGTGTTGCCACACATCTTACATGATTGCAATATAATTAGAAATAATGGACAAAAATAATCCATATTTGGATTGATATATTAAATAATATCAATTGCATTATTATGAATCCAGTGTGTAAAAGTAGGACATTTAAACATCATTGTAGGACATGTGGCAACCTTATATTTTTGGTAGTTTACAAATTTTGCAATGAAACATGCCGCAGAAAAATAATGGCAATAACCCATCAAACAGCATTGGTATTTGGATATATATACTAATTAAAAAAAGTTTTTATTAAATTAGGAAACATGTTTAAAACATTTGCCCCTTTTCAAATACTGGTATATCAGAATCAGTAGGTGAGCAGTTATAAGCATCTTCTTGATTATTTACTTTATTATTTGTGCTTAAAAGCTGTTTAATCTGTTTTGGTTTACCTCCTCCTCTGTTGATGGAGCTCTGTTCCAACCATACTCTAGCAGTCTGCAGAACAGTGCTTTCCTTTGCACAAAGTTAATGTTTTTGGAAGTAGTGCATTAAGCTCTTCATGGTTCTCAGCATCTGCAAGCATTGAAACTACAGAGCATAAACAGACTGAGGAGTTCTGGAGCTTCACAGGGGACTTCCTCACTAAAACATCTAACCCACCCCTACTTTGAAGGGAAAATGAAATTATATTCCTTTTATTACTCTGTTGTAATTGTGTATGCCCTAAACTTTCATTTGACATATAACTTCTTACAGTTGACCCCTTAAAATTTCCCTCCCGTTTGGAAGGAAGGAAGGAGAGGGAACCTAATTTGACACCTTCCATGTAGCAAACTTTCATTTAACCTATAACTTTGCTTTGGATTTTGAAATTTACTTTTTCTTTCCTGAAACTGTAATGCATTTTATGAATTGGATTTTTTATTGAATTTTATTTGAATATAGTGAACAAATATTTACACATTTTTGCCTTTTTGTGGAGGTGGGGAAGAAAAGCATGAGAATAAATCTTTTAGAGCTTATAACAATCCTTCTGTCACAAGTTTTCATTTGAAGCATAACTGTTTATAATTGATCATAAGATTAAGAAGTTATGGTGGAACAGTTGTTTTGACAAATCCACAAATGATTGGAACCCTGACAAACTAATGTCGTCACCAGTAAACCAACAGAATTACAAATGACAAATGAAATGCAATAGGAAGTGTTAAAAGATAAATCTTTGGTACAGAAACAGATTGAGTTTTAGTAACACTAATAAACATCATTGTTAAATATTTAAAACTTTTTTCATTTTTTTAATACATCAAATTAAAGTCAAAATAGGTGCAGAAAATTAAGCAGATTTCATATCAACATTAAATTATGAGTAAGATGATATTCAAGGTTGTGATTTTATGAAAACCATTGTAGGGAAAGAAGAGTAATCTAAAATTTTCACTTTCTGTACACTGACATTTTGAATTTCATTTTTATGTGATTAGCATAACCAAACGAAGAGATTTAAATAGTTTTGTGGAAAAAAAATTTGCTGACGTTCCACAGCCTACCTATTTTTTTTTATCAGAAACATAAATATAATTTCATTTGGAGTCGTTCTATGTCAATTCAGACAGTCTATTACAGATATTAATGTTAATATACGTAAGATATGTGATTTTCCCAAATAACTAGGGGCTGGGGTTAACCTAGTCGGTATGCCTGGCATAGCTGTAGTTCCCAAGTTCAAGTGCAACCTGTGCCAGTATTGAGATTTTTTGCAATTAAATTCCCTACTCCCAACCTGGATAGGCTAGGATTTGTTGGATGGAATGTTAAGCCATGGCCCTGTGTGCAGGCATGTTAAAGAACACATTGGAGGGCCTTGATGGGAGACTACCATCTGTCTTCTAACAGCAGTCCAGGGGTCCTCTTCTCCCAACCTCCTGTGAGCCCTTGCAATCCTTGTGATTTGGCCATTTTGCCCAGTGTGTGCAAAAAAGAGCCATTCAAAGGTAAACAAAAGGAAAAAGGTTCCAAAATATTAGAGAATTTGAAAGAAGTTAGTCTTTAAGAGTAGGGGAGAAATGTGTAGATTTTGATTGTGGCTTGAAATTTTCTTTATTTTTTTGCTTCTATGATAAAAAAAAGTATTACCCATTAAACACTGTTTGCCATAGAGGTTTCACAGGATCCCTTCATTTTAATACACCACAGTAAAGTTCTGTAAGGAAAACAAGACTTAAACAGAAAGACCATGCAAGAAACATCTGTGTCTTATCTACAGCTTAAAGCCCTTTGATCCACAGCCAAGCACATTCACCACTGATAAGAACATCAGAATTAGGTACTACTGTGACTTTTGATTGCAAATTAAAAAAAAAATCATAAAAATGCATTATGGTTTCTTTAAAAATGTCAAAAGCTTTTGAAAAAAAAAATTTAAGGCATACACACATTGTTTGACCAAATTATTATGAACACTACATTGTGTTGCAAAGTACCATGAAACATGGCAATGCATGCAAAATTTCTTACTGATGTAAATATTCTGCTACCACAAAATACAATAAAGGCTGTATGTAAAGACATGGTGGAAAGCAAAGTCAAGTGCAACATGAGTAAAAAGGCTGATCTGTCTGGGGCCGGAGGTGGCTCAGTCAGTAGCACATAAGGCTCGTAATCTTCAGTTCCCGCAAAATGCCCACCCTGCCCTTGGTTAGTAGAGGACACCAATGGGTTTGGAAAGGCCACCATCCATCAGATGGGATATTAAGCCATGGGCTTGTGTGTGGGAGAGCCATACCTTGTGCACTTTAAATAACATGCAGGTTGTCCTTGACAGGAGGTTATCATCAGTCTCTCTACAGCTGTCCAGTGGGTCTCCTCCTCCAACCTTCTCTGAGTCCTTGGGTTCCTTTTGACCTGACCATTTAGTCCTTTATGTCAAAAAAAAAGTGCTGCTCAGAGGTAAAACAACTCAACTAAATGGGTTCATCATTGAAGAGAATGATGGACAATAGCATCCGTGATGATGACCAAACTCAATGAAACATTATGGGGCACACTGAGCTATGGCCTCATGTGTAGGAGAGCCATACCCTGTGCATGTTAAACAATGGATGGCCTTGACTGGAGGCTACTCTGTCTCTTAAAATTGTCCAGTGGGTCCCC
This sequence comes from Ryuthela nishihirai, assembly GCA_038380435.1. Taxonomy (NCBI): domain Eukaryota; kingdom Metazoa; phylum Arthropoda; class Arachnida; order Araneae; family Heptathelidae; genus Ryuthela; species Ryuthela nishihirai. The sequence continues at coordinate 62,084,818 of JAWZYU010000030.1, forward strand.
TTGTGATGGGGGCGGGGTGGCTCAGTCGGTAGCGCGCCAGGCTCGTAATCTGTGGTTCCCAGGTTCGAGTCCCAGCTGGGTCAGCGTTGAGATTTATCTCCGCAAAATTCCCCGCCCTGCCCACGGTCAGTAGGGGACACCGATGGGCTTGGAAAGGCCGCCGTCTCTCAGATGGGACGTTAAGCCGTGGCCCCGTGTGCGGGAGAGACATACCCTGTGCACGTTAAAGAACACGCTGGATGCCCTTGACGGGAGGCTACCATCTGTCTTCCAACAGCTGTTCCAGTGGGTCCCCTCCCCCAACCTTCTCTGAGCCTTCGGGGTCCATGTAACCTGGCCATTTAGCCCATGGTGTGCAAAAAAGTGCCGCTCAGAGGTAAAACAACCCAACCCCTTGTGATGCTCCAAAGTACATTATTTGCCGGGTAGCTATATTTCGGGTGCCAGGCAATTAATCTTGCCAGAAAATAAGTGAGAGTGCCTTATTTAAACGAGCATAAAATAAGGAAGAAATTAAATTAATGGTTTTCCAAAAATAATAGAAATCAGTATCACTAAATAAGCTCTGGTCTAGCAGAAAAAAAAAATCAAAGTCAAATACAATTTCATAAAATTAGAAAAGTTTATTGGATTATTGACTCGCCAATATAAACTTCTACAAAACACCTCAAAATCATTCATCAACACAATTCATAAATCTCAACTAAAAGTCTCCACCTCTTTACCATATACCATCTCTCCCTCTTCTCTCTTACACTACTCAGTCACACACTGGCTTAAAGCAAATGTGGCTTGTGCCAACATCACACATAGCCACATTTTTTGCATATGATGATCATGTGATGATGATGACATAAGCTGCTGGTGACCTTGCTCACAGTGGTTAGCAGCCATCAAAAAGGAGTTGTGCAGTTGGCAACAGTATGGAAGGAGAGAAATGACAGTTCGTAAGAAAGCCCCACGCTTGGCTACTGATCTAAGGGACCTGGGTTCGAGCCCCGGAATTAGGCATGGATGTGTGTGTCGTTTTTCTGCTGAGGTCCTGCCATCCTCTCAGATCTCCTACTGTGGCATATAAACTGACAGGCTCCTGTCAGACCTCTGTGGCAAGCAGCTGCTTGAGGGGGTATTTATTTTTTTATTTATTAAGTAACATAAAAGTGAATGGTGAACCATCATACCCTTCCTCCAAAATGGGGGCTCTGTCGCACACCATGCAACCGACAGAACCCTCCATTCCCAGGGCAATTAGCAAAATTTGAGTCCGAGGCAATCAGCAGTTCTCAGTTTCAAGTCCCAGCTGGGCCAGCATTGAGATTTATCTCCCTGTATGGTCTTGATGAGAGGCTATCATTTGTCTCCTAATAGCTGTCCAGTAGGTCCCCTTCCTCCAACCTTCTCTGTGAGCTCTCATGGTTCTTGACCTGTCCATTTAGCCCAGTGTATGCAAAAAAGTGCTGCTTAGAGGTAAAACAACCCAACCCCCTTCCTCTAACATTATCTGAGCCCTCAGGGGTCCTTGTGACCTGGCCATGTAGCCCATTATATGTAAAAAAGTTCTTCTCAGAGGTAAAATAACCCAACACAATGAAAAATTACCATAGTCCAATTTTGATATTACTAATATACATTGAAAGCACAATTTATTATACACACCACACCCATCCACAAACCTGCCCTACTACTCAATAATGCAGTAAGCTGAAACTCCTTGTGGGTTATAAATAGGTCAAATGTCTACCTGCTGTATAGCATACCTGCAACTACTATGATGGGTAAACACAGCAACCTGAGTGAGTTCAATTATGAACATATAGTTGGTGTGAGGAAGATGGGGTGCTCCATATTGCAACTACAGAATGTCTGGGATTTTCACATGTGACCGTCACACTTGTGTACTAGGACTGTATCAAAACCTGCAGCCACTGGGGAAAATGTGGCTGTAACTAGGCCATTGATGTTCAAGGTGAACCCCATCTCTCCTGTATTGGAACAGAAGGCCACATAGCAGATTATAATGTTGGCATTCAATGATGGGGCAACTACAAAGGTTTGTGCAAAGACCATTTGATGTACAATGGCACGACTGGGCTATGGCAGAAGACACCACAATGAGTAGTCTTATTAACAACATGTCACCAGGCTATGAGGCTGCAGCAGGCGAAGGAACTTTGCCAATGGGCTGTGGAAGACTGGAAATGGGTAGCTTGGTCTGATAAATCAAGTTCCAACTATAATATGCCAATGGGAGATTGTGTGTGGTCACACAGGCATGGACCCTCAGTGGTCAAGTCGGGGTGTGATTAGAGGCCGGTGAAGGCAATGTAATGTTCTTGGGCATGGTTAAGTGGGCTACCTTGAGGCCCCTTGTACCTATTGAGACCACCATTACTGTACAAGGCTATGTTGACATATTCACCTACCTACACCTATTCCCTATTAATGCTATCCATTTCCCACAGCAGGATGCCTTCTTTCAACAAGACACCAACCCATCTTATCACTCCCATTTGGCAAAGGACTGGTTGGAGGAGCATTCCAATGAATTCACAACCCTTTAATTGCCCTCTCTGGATTCGAAATCCTATTGAGCATCTGCGGGGCAAAGTGGAGTGATGCATTCAAGCCTGAAACCTACTATTGGCAACTTTGTGCTTTTCGGACAGCTGTCCTGGAATCATAGGCTGCAATAAATACCCAAACTCTTCCAACACCTGGTAGAGGCCATGCCACAACATGTGCTGTTGCGAGGGTAACACATTAGATGGGTGTGTATAATAAACTACACTGAGTTATACATTGAAAGGATAATAAATTATCCTTTCAGTGTATAATAACTCAGTGACAATCTCACAATATGTAATATAATAACTTTTTTTTATTATTCACATGATAACTTGAAGGTAATATCCTTTGATCGTTAACTTGCTAATCTGATGTCAGAGTTTATTAAACACCCAAAATCACAATAATTAATATACATTTGAATAATGGTGAATTTTATCACAGTGAGAGTGCACTGTTCATTATTTATTTTTCTACTTGTTTAACTGAGTGGTTGGCAATTTAAGGAGGAACTAGTGATCAAAGGGACCTGGGTTCGAGCCCTGGGTAAGGCAAGGTTGATTGTATTTCTCTTTCTGCTGAGGTTTTGTCTTCCTCACAGACCACCTCTATGGCATATAAACTGATGGCACCTGTCAGACCTCTGTGGCAAGCAGCTCCTTGAGGAGGTATTATTTTTAACACGTGGAAGAATTTACCATTGTTATGTATGAAATGCTGGAACTTTTATGGTGTTAAAATATTCTAGTTTCATCCTACAATTCCACAGCAACTGATCATAAAATCCATATGCTTGGTTCCCAGAATTTTTGGCTGACTACTAAGAATTGAAAATTTTCCATTCCTGGAAATTAATTTTAAGTACTGAAAGTTTAGTGATTATTCTGTTGTCATATTATTGCTGGTGCATTGAATATTTTCTGTAGGTGTCATTCCTAAGGATTTTACTAAAGGTATATAACCATTCCTATTGCCCAGAAAGAAGATTGAAGTTATTTTGATAAATTTAGAGACATCAGGCTTTCTGTTTCTACTAAAGTTCTCTCATTTATGTTCTTGACAAATTGTTTGGTTGATGGTCAACTGCAAGCAACAAGTCAGGTGTTGCCTATCTGATTGCTTTTTGCTCTCCTTTGTTTGTTTTATATGGATTTGTGAAAACAGTTTTACTATATCTCTCAAGCATACAAACTTAATAATTTATGTGTCAAATGAAAGCTTATGATGATGGGGGGGGGGAGTGCTATAGGCTACAAAAAATTGCCCCCATGCTTTCTACCCCCCATACAAAAGGGAAAATAATTGTTCTACTATACCTCCAGAAATGAGTGCCAAAAGTAACAAGCTATGCATCAAATGAAAGCTTGTGATGCAGGGAGTGTCATAGGCTATAAAAAAAAATAAAAATTTGAACCCATATGGTTTCTTGCTTTCTTCCTACCTAAAAAGGGGAAATATGAAGATGATTGATCCTCTATATCTTTGAAACACAAGGGACGAAAATAATGGGCTATGCATCAAATAAAGCTTATGACATGGGGAGTGTCACAGGTTATAAAAATTCCTCCTTTCCCTTCTAAAAAAGGGTGAAATATGAAAACAATTGTTCCACTATATCCCCTGATTATGAGGGCTAAGCATAACAAGTTGTATGTCAAATGAAAGTTTGCGATGTGGGGAAAGTTGTGGGCAATGAAAATATACCTTCCCTTGATTTCATTCCTACTAAAAAAAGGGGAAATGTGAAATTCGTTCTTCTGTATCTTATGAGTTAGGTTAATTGAAAAGCTTATATGAGAACAGTTGTAGAGTACTTTGAATTACGGCCCCCTTCATTTCTCCCCTCCCCTAAAAGGAGACGGAAATTTGGTGTGGGGTCAACCTTAACGAATTATATCTCAAAGCTTGTGACATCTCAGATGTCATGCTACCTCAAACACGACTCCAAAAGGGATGAAAAGCATGATCATGTTTATGAGTCATATATCAAATGAAAGTTTCTGAAAGTAGGTATTTTTAATAACAAAAAATATATACACAGTTGTATCAGAATAATATGACCACCCCCAGAATCACAGTGTATCCTCCCAGGCACATCACAGAGTGCACATGACAAGGTCCACCACATGGAGATATAAGCGGCCGGCCAGGACAGATAAACCATAGTGCTTAACGTGAACACAATGGGCAGAGGTAGTGATTTCAGTGACATTCAAAAATTCAAAAAGGAATGATCATCGGCTACCTCGCCAAGGGTGGAAGCATCTCGGAAACAGCAGACTTCGTGGACTGTTCATGAAGTGCTGTAGTAAGGGTGTACCAAGAATGGACCACTGGTACACCAAGTACCTCCAGACATAATTGTGGAGCCGCAGAGGAGAATGTCATCTCTGTCAACTGGTAAAGGGCAATCGATGTACAACAGTGCAGCAATTGACCACTCATGAATGCTGGGGCAACCAGGTTCATGCCCCTGATAACATTAGAGCGAACCCTGTTACGCATGGCTCTCCAGAGTTGATGCTGCTTAAAGGCGCCCATGTTAACTAAGGTCCATCAGCAACGACAGCTGTAGTTTGCACGGGACTACCATCATTGGACAGTGGAAAAAGTTGCCTTCTCTGACAAATCAAGGTTTCTACTTCACAGAAGTGATAGGTAGTGGCGGATACGGCATCAGACACTTGAGAACCAGCACTTGGACATGCTTGTCAGTCAAGTACAGGCTGGCGGTGGCAGTGTGCATATCTGGGGGATGTTTTTCTGGTATGACCTGGTACCACTGGATGGGTCCCTGAACTCCAATGGCTACCTGTCCATCCTCGCTGACCACATGCATCCCTTTGTGTTGGATGTTTACCCTGGTGGTGATGGTGTCTACCAACAGGACATCCTGCCAGGGGCTGCAAGGTGGTGCGTGACTGGTTCCAGGAACATGACAGCGATATCTCTGTTCTCCCTTGGCTGGTGAAATCACTCTACCTCAATCCCATAGAGCACTTGTGGGACCATTTGGATTGACAGGTTCAGCATGCGGACCCACAACCATGTCATCTCCAGAACCTCCATGCTCTGCTGGAGTCTGAATGGGCATGTATGCCTCTGGCAACCTTCCAGGGTCTCATTGTGTTCATGCCATGCCATCTCACCGCTGCTATCTGGTGGTTATTCCCATTATTAGGTAGGTGGTCATATTATTCTGATATGACTATGTATGTTTATATATATATATATTAAAAAAAAATTAAAAAAATACCTATATTCCTATTATTTTTTACTTTTTTTTAGGGCACACATAAGAGGATAGGTTTTTTTATTTTACAATTAGTATTATTCTTGGAAAATATTTAGACATTCAAAAACTAGGATTTGAAGAAAGCTGTTGATCAACAATTTGTGGTTGAGCTTAAGATTTTATAGAATATGTGAAAAATTAGTTGACTGGCTTAACCCTTCCCAAGTCCAGCTATTTTTTCACTTTGATCACGCAAAAAAAAATATTAACTTTAGAACTTTTTTTGCCAGATAACTAATGAAAGGAATTATGGCATGTTATATGTTGAAGTAATCAGCATTTAATTCTGTGTTTTCTGAAAATAAAATGTTTAACAAAGAAAAGTTTTATTTTAATTGGACTTTTTTAGAGTCATGTAGTAAAAAAATGCATCTGGCAACACTAATAGACTGAAATGGTTATAATGCACATGACTAGAAAGGCAATTTATTTCTGACAAAAAACAAAAAAAAAATTCTTGTTTAAAGTAAACATTTCTTCCATTTTGTAATTTTTTCTCTGTGCCATACTTTGAGAAAAGTCCAGGTTTGTTGCAGAGTCCAATAAACAATTCAACAGAAATAGGTCATGTTATATATCAAATTAAAGAGAATTTAATTCTGAATTTTACTGAAGTAAAAAATTTCAACATTGTAGTAACATATTAATTTTAATAACTTTTTACAGTGGTACCCAAAAAAGGTACATATTTCATAATTACTTCCAAAATCTCCATTTTTAAAAATATCAGGTTTTTTGTTAATTATCAGGAGATTCTAGAAACTGTAAAGAAAAATGTGTTTATAATAGTTGAAACTTCTGAGCTTAAATCAGGTTATTGCTTCAATACAGAGTAACGTTAACAAACAAATCGGCAATAATGTATAGCACTTCTAAAATATTGCAATCAGGTGGCTTTAGGAATTATTTATGTTGTAGTTTAATAAAATATGCATCAAATGAAAAAAGAAAATATTTTTAAAGCTTTAATTATGTATTTTTAAAATACATATGTAAGATAATTTTCAAACAACAAATTAAAAAAAATATCGAAGTTTCATGTGATGTACAAAAAAGTCTATAGATGTCTGACCCTTGAAGGGAAATATGAGGGCTGTTCAAAAAGTAATGTTAACACTGGTGCCAAATGTGTTGAGTGCTCTCAACTTGCTTATTTGCTCATCCTGCACCATACAGAACTTGTTCCAGAGGTAAACCATTATTTGCAATGGTGGTAGGAAAGTGGGAAAAACAAAGTCACAACAATATCAGACTCCTACCAGAGTGCCTTAAGACATGCTCACAAAACTGGAACAACACAATTGAATCAAAAACAAGGTGATATGTGACCATAATGCAAGAGATTGTTGTCATGGACTGAGGGGAGCATGTGGAGATGCAGCACTACCCTATCACACAATTAATTGCATGATGGGTGCAGTCCTTTTCCAAGATCAAGACTGTATTGATGATGCTCAAGGCATCCTGCAAGAGAAGGTTTAGCTCATAGTCTTTGATGGATGTTGATAGACATTGGGCAACATGCTAATTGGCAAATGAAGTTGGACTCAGTAATTCCTTCATACTTCTGAAGAACATCCTGGGCATGTGAAAATTCAGTGAGGTGGGTTCCACTGTTCAGCACTTCTGAAGAACATCCTGGGCATGTGAAAAATCACAGCATGATAGTTCCTGCAATGCCATTGCAAACCTCCACCTGGAATGCTATCACAACAAGGGTGATGCAGTTCTTCATCATGTCATTGCCATCATTGAAACATGGGGATGGGAGTACTAGCCAAAACTGAAATGCCATTCCAACAAATGGCACCATCCATAATCTGCATGCCTGAAAAAAAAAAAAAACTGGTCAGAATTCAGCAATGTGAAAATCCTGCTGATTGTCACTTATTGCCTTGGTGTTCACCACCATGCAGTGCCTCAGGGCCAAGCTGAATGCAGAGTATCACTGATAGTTTTTTGTACATTGTTTGTATCCAGCCATAGGACGAAAGTGTCAGCACTTTGGCACAGGGAATTTACTACTTCTCATTTACAACATTGCCTATTGTCATGTTGCCCAACACATGAAGGATTTTTAGCAAGGTGGCAATGGGAAACATTGGAACATCTGCTATACTCCTCAGACATGAGTTCTTATGATTTTGACCTGTTTCCTAAGGTGAAAGAACCACTCCGAAGACAAGTTTTGCAGTCTGACTGGAGATGTTGCGAGCCATAGGTCGGTTCATTGCAGTGACCAAATTATTTTCTAGTCTACAGGACATTTTCCTATGATACTTTATTTCTGAATACCTTACCTATTACCTTATGTTACACAATTCCTGATTTGTACTAACAATTTTTACAGGACTAGAAGCTAGTCATTGCAGCTTATGCAGACACCAGGTAATGTATTACAACATATTTTATATTTTCTTTTTTTACTGAAATTAATGCTTATTGTAGTATTTTAAGATATTTAGTTAAAAAAATATTTTATGCTTTACATTTTGCTGCTAGATGTATCTGCTCTACTATGGTCCTAGATGCATTTCATGGTCTATTAGTTTGACCACATCTTCAGTGATGTGGTCAAGAACATAATGACTTACTGAAGACATGGTCAAATTAATAGAATGAAACTAATCAGGACCATTAGCAGAGTAAATAAATCTAGCAGCAAAATGGTAAAGCATAAAAATGTTTTTTAACTGAATATCTTACTACAATAAGCATTAATTTCACTAAAAATGTATAATATATTGTAATACATTCCTGATGTATGCATTAGCTCCAATGAGTATAGCCACTAGTCTAATCCTGTAAAAAATGGTGTGCAAATTGGGAATATGATAAGGTAGTAGGTCAGGTAAGAAGACCTTGGTAAGGTAGACCATCTACTTGGAATAGTTCTGAGTACCCAACTTTATAAGATCACCAGACAAAAAAATTAGTCACCCCTAGCTGAATGTCACCTAACAGCGTGTAATGCCTCCGTATGACCAAAGAACAACTGAAATCCTGTCTGCCATGGATGCCACCAGTGTGCGGATGTAGTGCACATCAATATTCATCCACTCTTCCAGTAGCAAATACTGCAGTTTGGCCAGATGGCTGGGACAATGTTTCACTTGTTGCCCCAAATAGTCCCACAAGTTTTCTACTATGGGATTCAAATCTGGGGATTTGGCAGGCCAGTCAAGATGTTCGAAGGCTTCAGAATGCTCATCATGCCAATCTGACACACTTCGAGCCATGTACAAGTAACAACTGTCATCTTGGAAGACTGGGATATTCTTCTGGTGTTTACTGTGGAGATGCTGCACAAAAGGCAATATGTGGTCATCTAGTAGCTCCATATAGCCCTTCTGGTTCAAGTGTGACGTCATCGCAACCAAAGGACCCATTTCCTCATATGTGAAACACCTCCAGAACATCATAGAGCAGTCCAGCTTGAACAGAACCTTGCACACAGTCTGCATGGAAGGCTTCATGTGGCTTACGATGTATCTGTAGCCTCACATCATTTGAGTACTGTTCCAGATATCCATGGCATGTAGTTCCCTTCATAGTGTTCATTCGGAAACAGCTTGTTCAATTCCTGCCTCGTTTCAAAGCGGTTTGCCATAACAGTGCGTAACACACTACGGCAGTCCCTATTGGTGAGCACAGTCTTTTTGCTGCAGTTCTGGCGACAGTTAGTAGTGGACTGCGATGTACGCCACTGCTGGAAGACCCTTTGGACAGTATGTTTCGACACAGCTGCAAATGCAGCAACTTCTCGTACACTATGCCCTTTGGCTCGACCAAATGCAATAACACCTTTTTTTCATTCATTCACATCTTTGGCGCGATCCATATTTCATGGAGTAACTAACACACGTGGCACACAACCACTTGTCACTGTATGAAACCTGTAGTGCACGGTACAACTATTTGTAGGACGCATTTATCACTGGTGTGCCCCCTGTTGCTGTTGAATGGATGCAACCCTCTTATGGCAGGAGACTAATTTTTTATCTGGTGAGCTTAATATCAAATCTACTGACCTTTTTGGTTAGCGTTGTTTGTTCACATCAAATTAATCACTGAACTGCAAAAACATGAAAATGCAACAACTATCTTTATCTACAAATCCAAAATATTGTCAATATTTTTTTCCACTTGATATGATTTTTCACTAATAATGTTAATAACACTAATACTGTGAAATGACTTGATTATTTATTTGCATCTTATACACCGAAACATTTAAGGAAATAGTTGCCATCTCGGATCATAAATGGCACCAATCCTGGTGCCAAAATCACTGGAAAAGCAAAAAGTCATATTGAGTGGAAAAAAGACAGCACTGGCATTAGTTCAATGGTAGAATATTCTGGCATAGAATTGTTTTGAAGAGATTTTTAGATTATTTGACATGTTTTGGAGAGATGGGTTAAAATCCTGCACTTCGGCGAAACTTTTCTCCACAAAAATATTTATTGATTGACATTAACATCAACAGGTAACTCTCTGAATATTACTTACTGCCCATATATTGCTATCGGTTAGAATTTCCTTCTATAGAGATATAAAAATATTCATTCTATGTTAAGTAGTACTTTTGCACCTGAACTATGGACAAATAAGTCTTATATACCGTTTTGGCATCCATCTTGTAAATTCTTTTTACCATATATCCTGATATGCTGTTGTTAGATTATACTGCCTTCTGTTATGTTTTATTTATATATTTTATACAGATACATACACTGTGATGTTATTATATTGGATAGCATTCAAATGAGAAGCACTTAAGCACTGCCATGCTCCCATCTTAAGTGGGAGTGGCTCAGTCGGTAGCATGCCAGACTCGTAATTTGCAGTTCCCAGGTTTGAGTCCCACTTGGGCCAGTGTCAAGATTTATCTCTGCAAAACTCCCTACCCTGTCCTCAGCCAATAGGAGACACCAATGGTCTTGGAAAGGATGCTGTCTGTCAGATGGAATTTTAAGCAGTGGCTCTGTGTGTAGGAGAGCTATGCTTATTAACATGCTGTGGATGGCCTCGATGAGAAGCTACCATCTGTCTCCCAATAGCTGTCCAGTGGGTGCCCTTCTCCCAGTTTTCTCTGAGCCTTTGGGGGTCCTTGTGACCTGGCCATTTAGCCCATTGTGTGCAAAAAAGGGCTGCTCAGAGGTAAAACAACCCAAGCAATATTTAGGTATATATTGCAACACTTGTTGGTTGGATATATTGCAAAACTGAAATGCATATATGCCTAACACTTGATTTACACAGTACTCAGTTTATGCAATTTTGGTTTTACATGGTGATAGACTCTATTTTACATGAGTCAAGGAAATGCAGTCAGTTTCATTTTACATGATTTAGACTCTGTTTTGCACTGTACAGATTGATTTATATATATATAGAAACAATACATGCTTTGAAATGCTTGATTGAATTATTATCAACAAATTTTTGCAATGTGAAAATCCTGCTGATTTGCCTATTGTCATGAAAAAGCAGTGGTGTAGCATTCAAGGGAGATTATTAGACTGTCATCCCAAAGTAAAAATCAATTAAATGGTTTTAATTGATATGAATTTCAAGAATAAAGAGATAATAGTAGTTTCTATAGTAATAAAATTGCTATGTAACAAGTTACATTTATATTCTTTCACTAAATTATATTCTTGCCATTGTATGCAGTCTTTCTTACAACATCTTAAAGTGGCCAAAGAAGGTTCACAGTTTTTTAAAAGTAGACTTAATCCTTCTAGTTCCCAGCTTGAAAAACTGGTTTCTATCCAGAGACCAAGCTATTTTCCCCATATCCTCAGCTGAAAAAATTCAATTTAGAACTTTTTTGCCAAATAACTAATGAAAGGAATTATGGCATGTTATATGCCAAATTAATCAGCATTTAATTCTCAATTTTCTGAAAATAAAATATTAACGAAAAAGACAAGTTTATTTCAATAGGACCTTTTTTAGAGTCATGTAGTAAAAAAATGCATCTGGCAACACAAAAATTCATTTGAAAAATATTAATAGACAGAAATGAATAGAAAGGCTATTTTTTGTCTGAATAACAAAAAAAATTAATATTTTCTTGTTTAAAGTAAACATTTCTTCCATTCTGTAATTTTTTTTCTCCATACCATACTTTTAGTCAACTTTAGAATATTTTTTATAAATAACTAACAGGAATATGTCATTATATACATTACCAAATTAAAGAGAATTTAATTCTGAATTTTATTAAAGTAAAAAATTTGAACATTGTAGGAACAGATTAATTTTAATAAGACTTTTTACAATGGTATACTGAAAAATTAGGTACATATTTCATAATTACTTCCAAAATCTTCCATTTTTGAAAATAGCAGTATTTTGTTAATTATTGGGAGATTTTAGAAACTTTGAGAAAAAATTTGTTGATAATAATTCAAATCAAACTTCTGAGCTTAAATTAGGGGATTACTTCAGCATAGAGTAATGTTAACAAACAAATTGGCAATACCTTATATTGCTTCTAAGAAATGGCAATCAGATAGCTTTAACAAATTATTTATATCATAGTTTAATAAAATATGCATCAAATGAAAAAAGAAAATATTTATCAAGCTTGAATTATATATTTTTATAAGATATCTATTAAAAAAATTCAAATGAGCAATTTTTTTTTTTTTGTTTTATTAAAACGGATATATACGTTTTTGGACTCTCATTTCGAACATATTACAGACACAAGAAGGGTTAAGTAGATTTCAATATAATTTTATTATTCAGAATGAAATTCTTTTCAATTTGGTATATGTAGCATGACCTGCATAAACTGGTTTCTGTAAATTAAGGAACAACCTGAAAACCTGTGAGATCTGCTGCATGTGAATGGGAAGATAGGTGTATATAGACACTGTGTATAAGAATAACAGTTAAAAAATGGAATAACACTTTAATTCCCTAAATTATACATGAAAACAGACACATGGTAAAAGGTGAAGGTCAACTGAGATAGCCCAAGTGGTTTGTTATGAAGTATGGTCAACTCTTACAGCTATGCAGGACTGACAGCAATCTCATGTTGTTAAGACTGTCCAGCAGTACTGTCAGTGGTAATCTCCATTGCTTCTGCAAAGTATACTGAAGCTCCATTAGGCTTTTAAAGAATATTCCATGCAGTTCTAACAGATTTAGGTCAGGAGAATGGGCTGGCTAATCCTTATAGTTAATAATGCTATTCTCCAGATATTAACAAGGTTGCAGTGGTTCTGTAGGAGGAAGGTATCACTTATTGAACTCACATATTATTGCATGAAGAAGTCCAAGATTTCAGCCCTGTATCTGACTGGTGACATATCCTGTTAGAAGCACCTATGAATCTGTGCAGCCCCATAAAGATATCCCTCACTCAAACCATGACACTACCACCACTGTTAGGTGTCTCTTTCAAACATTTATTTGTGGCATGATGGTATATTCCTGGTACTATCAGCTGATACCATAATTACTGTGGAGGGCAAATCTCAATTCATCTGTGAAGAGGCCACCATTGCTACTGGGTTCATTTGATATGTCTGTTCCAGCTTGGCCCCTCCTGTGACGTTGGGTCAGGGGCATGCACATCACTGGCTGTCTAGTGTATGAGCAGCATATCTTTGCTGTACAGTGGTAGTGGATATTGCCACTCCACTCACTGCTGATCATAGTCAACAGCACTGATCACGTGCTGTTGACATCCAACTTTTATAGATGGGTCATCATCCACTACTGAATTGTCTAGATGCGCTTTGTTCTTGTTGAAATAAACTGTCAAAGTTTATGCCCCACTGAATGATTCACATTAATCATCTGGCAACATCTACTTGACTTTGGTCTGCTTTTAAACAATCTATAGCTTTCCACTGCACTTCTAGTAAATGATGTCTGGTAGAAATACCCAATAAATCTGCTATCTCAAAAACTCCATTTGGCATTTTGATGGAAAACTGGAGAACAGCTTCAAAGCACCTCCTTTTAATGCTTGCTTGATGCATTTTGCTTATACCGCTGCCAGCACCATTCATTTGCATACCATATTTCAATTCTAAATCGTATTTTAGAAAACGTGATGTTCATGCATTCCTATTGGAATTTTATGATACTGCATTTTTTCCATTCTTAAGGAATGGGACTTAATTAACTTATTTCCATAAATTAAATTTATGGAAACAAGTGTATATCTATTAATTACTGCAGAATAAAGTTCCAAAGTTCAGTGTTTTTCTTCTAAAAGAATGTTTAAAATATTTTAGCTACAATTATTTGCATTGTCAGAAACCTCATGCTTTAAGGGTTACATGTCACTGAAAAATTCCTCATTCTTCTTCAAATATCTCGGTTTCATTGATGATTTTTGCCTTGTCGATACACAGAAATTGCTTAATTTGCCATGTTGCTGATTAACTGATACTATGTAATGGCTGAATTTCTCGGCTGAGGATATTTTCGCTGTTCTGTTTTTATATATCTTAGACATCTTTTGCACTGGACTCATTGTCACCATTCTGCTATGGCATTTTCTTTGTGGTTTTGCTTAATATAGGAAACAATTCTCTTATATATCAAAGTATGTTCCTGTTGGTCAGGTAAATTTCAAAATTACACAATGAAGACTATGGCCATCTAATCTAAAAATGGCATTCTTTAAGAATGCGGGGCAGGGCTGGCTCAGTCGGTAGTGCACCAGGCTCGTAATCTGTAGTTCCCAGGTTCAAGTCCCAGCTGGGTCAGCATTGAGATTTATCTCCACAAAATTCCCCACCCTTCCCATGGTCAGTAGGGGACACCGATGGGCTTGGAAAGGCCGCCGTCTGTCGGATGGGACGTTAAGCCGTGGCCCCGTGTGTGGGAGAGCCATACCCTATGCACGTTAAAGAACACACTGGATGGCCTTGACGGGAGGCTACCATCTGTCTCCCAACAGCTGTTCCAGTGGGTCCCCTCCCCCAACCTTCTCTGATCCTTCGGGGTCCTTGTGACTTGGCCATTTAGCCCATGGTGTGCAAAAAAGTGCCGCTCAGAGGTCAAACAACCCAACTGCATTCTGTCAAAGAATTATTCTGAATTATTTCATCAGCTTTGTCCACCACATAATGATAGTGGCTCATGTCCAAAAATATTGGTGGGGCACTTCAGCTTGTTCATAAATGTCTAACTCAAATCCATTGATTGTTGGGTCGGAATTGACCAAGTTGGTAGCACATCGATCTCACAATCTGATGTTCCTAGATTTGAGTCCCAACTGTGCCTGCATTGAGAATTTTCTCTGTTAACCTCATCATGCCCTTGTGAGAAAGGCTGCCATTAAACTTGGACATTAAACCTTACAGTGCCATGACCTTGAAAATCAGGTTCATTAAGCCTGCACATGACCATAAACTCACCTCTTTGATATGTATGAAAAATAGACATTTCAGAGTACCTAAAAATGATAATTTTTTTCTTTATTCCTCAACTTGTCACAGGAAAGGAAAATCCCTCTCTCTTTCTGAACTTTTTTAGCACAGCTCCGATTACACCTTTGCCGTAATTGCTATTTTATATTTAGAACAGCCTCCCACTAGCTGGCTGAGAGCTCCAGCAAGTTGAGTTATTTAGTAAACATCCAACTATCTGTGTTTTTATTTGAATTTTTCAGTGATTTGCATGAAAATACAGCTGTATATGTTTTGGCATCATTTTAGTATATTTTGCGATTAAAAACCTTTTAGTGTGTCTAAACTATTTATTATATCTTTTGTGAAAGGAATACGAAGAGAAAATTTGATACAATTAAAAGACCTTCTTGCTCAAAAGTTAATTTAAAATAATTTAAAAATTCTCTGTCATTGAGCAATAAAATTTCAGAGTTTATCCTTCAAACTATTTGGATGTTGAATGTTCTTAGGAGAAAAACTCTCAGAAGCTTTTCGGAGCAAAGACAGCGCTCCGTCTTCAGTGAAGTGATGTTACGTACTGTCACTTCACTGAAGACGGAGCGCTGTCTTTGCTCCGAAAAGCTTCTGAGAGTTTTTCTCCTAAGAACATTCAACATCCAAATAGTTTGAAGGATAAACTCTGAAATTTTATTGCTCAATGACAGAGAATTTTTAAATTATTTTAAAAGAAAATTTGATATTTCTTTGATCACGTGATCAGCAATGTCTTAGGAGCATATCGATTGATAAACATCTGGTTTTGATTTCAAACTTAGGGTGCATGTTAGGCTACACAGATGGAATATTTATATTGCTTTCAGAAAATACCAAACTTTTTTTTTTTGCACATTGGTTTGCTGATGAAATATAGTTTTTGAAAGATAAATCACATCAATGGATATTATCAAGCTGAACTGGAAAATCGTGACCTTTTCGTGAACTATTTCATTGAGTCATTTGACTGAGAAAAATCACATTTGATTTGGATCAGTTACAACTTTTCTCAGATTCAGGAGAGGAATATCGATTTTACTACTTCTTTAATTATTTATGTTGCTTCTCAAATATATACTACAATTAGAAAGAATAGTTATTTGAAGCTTGACCAAAAATTAAAATAACTAGGCATACATACATGACTTAACCCTTTGCACTCGAAGGTTTTTTCACTATAGGGAAGTAACAACTCGAAAAAAAATTTTTTTTGCTAAAAAGTAGATGAGATTTTTTACAACCTAAAAATAAACCATACATAAACAAGGTAAAATCAAACTCACCTTCACTGCTACTAATTTCATCATTTGGCTCCATTTTATAACCACTAAAAACAGGCTAAGTTTAAAATAATAATTTTAAACACAATGCTGTACTATGAAGACCACATAGACAATAGATTGACACATCTCAAATGTAAAGAGGAAAGCTATCTGTTTATAAAACAGTTATTTTCGCCTCTCAGTCACCATTTGAGTTGCTGCATCAAACCAAGTGGCGACTGAGGGTCACCTCTGAGTGCAAAGGGTTAAAATGGAAACTACCTTAGGAGAGACATCTGATTCAGACGTTATAGCAAAAAAATTAATTTTTAAATGATCAGATTTTTTAGTGGTATATTTAATTAAATTGAAGTAATTTCACAACTAGCATTAAGAATTTGTAATTTTTAAGTCAAGTTTTGTAAAGTTGAAATTTTTGGAATAGTCGGTTATAATGCAAATTGATATTAAATTTCAGAGGTTAAAATAAACTATACTTGCTTTGAAATATTTTTATTTAATTTCTTCACAACTCTTTATCACCTTTAAATTATTTATTTTTCTGTTTTATTTGCATAGTCTTGTTTTAAAGCAAAATAAATTTTGCAACTAATTACATATCGTATAGAGAAGAAGATAAAAATCAAGAAATGATTTCACAGCATCATTATTAATTTAGAAGAAAGAATAATACTTTTTATGCCAGTAGCATTTATTAATACATGTATATAACAGGCATTAATGTTCTGTTTACATGATTTAAGAAGTCAAGCATTTTCTACTGTACTCAGCAGTCATCCACAGGGCAGTGCAAAGGTACAAATTCAAGGGTGAAATGTTAGAAAGATAAAAGTATTACCTTTTTCTTGAAGATATATTCTTATGAAAAAGGTCCAGCAGGAGAAGTAGCTTTCATGATTCTTGCACTGTAGCAAAAGTACAGTTCTTGCACTGTAGCTACAGTGCAAGAATCATGAAAGCTACCTCCCCTGCAGGACCCTTTTCATAAGAATATATTTCATGAAAGAGTTAATACTTTCACCTTTCTAACATTTCATCCTCAAACTCTTTGTGCCAGCCTGAGGATGACTGCTGAGTACAGTCAAAAGTGCTCTTAAATCATGTAAACAGAACATTAGTGCCCATTATATGCATGTATTAATAAACGCAAATGCATAAAAAGCATTCTTCTTTCTTCCAAGTTAATTACATATTAGCATTGTACATTGTTTGCATAAATGACCGAATTTTATAAAAATTAAAGATTTAAGTAATAGAAATATTATGAATTATATTTATGAGTAAAAAAAAGTAAAATACTTCAGAAAAATGCAGAAAATTATTTTTTTAAATTTTTGCTGAATATGAAATGCAAAATATACAGTAAAACCATGCAGTTTTCTTTAAAAAATGCTTATGAAATTTATATACCTTCAAATAGAATTTTATATTGTTATCAGAAATAACCTTTCTATCCATATGCATTATAATTATTTCTGTCTATTAGTTTTTTAAATAAAGTTTTATTTTTATTGCCAGATACATTTTTTACTACATGCCTTTATTAAGAGCCCTATTAAAATGAAACTATTCATCTTTTTTTGTTAAATAATTTATTTTTAGAAAATCTAGAATTAAATGCTGATTAATTTGGCATACAACATGCCATAATTCTTTTCAGTGGTTAATTGACAGAAAAGTTCCAAAGATCACTTTTTTTTTGAGTGAACACAGTTGGAAAAATGCCTGGTCATAGGGCTACAATTAAATTCAGGCCTGGCTTAGTAAGGGTTGAAGGTTAAAACAGTCAATCAGACAGTAACAAAATAAAAAAAACTCCTCATATGATGCCCCTTCTAAATGCACATACCAGATGTAAATAATTGTGTTATGTCTGTACTACATATCATCATTTTCAAGCAGCCATGGGCTACAGAGGTCCAACCAGACCGTGTGCAATTTAGTTCTCCAAGCATATCTGCTCTGAACTACATCTGTTGTATCTGGCCACTGCACACCAATTCTAACAAGGTTTTGTTTGATATTGTCTGCCCACCATTGTCTCCCCAAGCATATAAGTCCAAAATCTTTCCCTTGCAGTAAATTTAACATAACATAATCAATAACCAAAGATAAAAGGAGACAAAATGCACCCTTGTCGAACACCAGAAGCAATGCTAAACCAATTGCTTCAAACCTTACCAACTCTCATACACAACTCAGTATTATTATAGGAATCTTTCATTATGTATATACCTAGAACAGAAAGTAGGCTGATGCCCCCTATAGTTACCACAAGAACTGCAATCACCTTAATTAATAGATTCTGAAAAAATTCATCGCCAACACGGCAGGAATCGAACCCGCATCTCTCCAGATTCATGCCAGAGCACACTACCATTGTACCACGTGCCAGACAATGACATTTTTCAGAATAAGACCTTATAAATTTTTTTCACTGAGATGTGGCTGAGACAGCACCATCTGTACTCACCTATACTTCGATTTCCGCCGTGTCAGTGATGAATTTTTTCAGAATCTATTAATTAATGTTTGATGTCTATCTTAATAGGGAATACTGTGCATTCACTTTGGATTGATTTTTGATTATATATTAACGATTTAGCAAACTTCTTATTAACATCTGATAATAGCAACGACTGAAAAAGTTGCATCTCCTTGAGTATAGATGGCGCTGTCTCAGCCACGTCTCAGTGAAGAAGATTTATAAGATCTTATTCTGAAAAATTTAATTGTCCAACGCATGGTACAATGGTAGCGCGCTCTGGCATGAATCTGGAGAGATGCGGGTTCGATTCCCGCCATGTCGGGGATGAATTTCTTCAGAATCTATTAATTAATATTTGATGTTTATCATAATAGGGAATACTGTGCATTCACTTTGGATTGATTTTTAATGCAATCACCATTTTTGAAAATAGTGATAATAATAGCTCTGGTAAAATCCTTAGGAACCATGCCTTTATCATAAAAGTTATTCAAAATTTCAATCATCCATGTGGTAACCATAACATTCCCAGCTCTAAGCATTTCCATAGTAATTTCATCTACCCCTGAAGTTTTATGTAGTTTAATTTAAATTTAGAACTAGCCAAAATAACTTAAGATTATGTTATAGGGCCAGCATTAAAGCCAGTGATTGCATCTATCATTATTACAACAATGGGAGTAGAACTAGCCACATTATTTAGAACATCACTGAATTGGAACAACCAATGTCAAAGGGACCTAAAACTCCTACCCAAAGATTAGAGTCAGTACCAACTTTAGCACTGAAGTCACCTAGCACAAGAGAAATATCTCCTTCACAGAATTCAAAATATCCTGAAGCTGGCTGTAAAACGTATCCTTCTCATTCTCATCAGAGTCCTCTGTGGGGGCATAACAACAGATGGCATTCAAGTCTTTAATTTTTGTTTTAAAATTTTCTGTAAATCTTTCATTAATGCACTCATATTCTAGGAGAGGATCACTAGCATGTGCTGAAAAGCAGACCTACGCATTGGAGATGCTTGTTATTTCCCCTCCCTGAAAAGAGAAATTAAAGATTATTTTTAAGAATCTGACCTTTATCATGTCTATCTGGTTTTTTGCAAGCCGAGAATATCTAAATTATAATGGTAGAATTCTCGTGTGAAGACATCAAGAGAATATGCTCTTTGCAGAGTCCTCACCTTCCAACTACCTATGGAGTGAAAATGGTTAGTGGAATGTTTAAGAAACTATGTTTATTGAGAGAGGGAATGCCAACAATATCAAACAGCCCCCTAATTGCAGGCATGGGGCAAAGACCCATTCCCCCATTACTAAAGGCTGAAACCATCTATACTGGAAGACTTTCTCCAATGTAGAATTTGATGATACCTGCAGAAGCAAGAGTTCAGGGTTCCTGCAATGATCTCTGCTAGGATTATCCAGTGGCTGATAAAACATATCCAGTGAATCAATTCACTTTAGGCTGTCAACCCACAAACAGAAAACACAGGAGAAGGTTTTCCCTCCACAGAAGTCCACTAGTGCAACAAATTCAGGATCCATAATCAAGCTCAGAGCCTTATTCCAGTCAGCGTATATGGTCAGCACCAGAACCCTGTGTGTTTGACCACTCCTCAGCAGGGGTAGAAAGAAAAGCCATAGTTGTTCAGATCAGTAGGCCCCACTAATCTGGCATCCCTCCCCTTCTGTTCCCTTCCACAAAAGTGTATCTCTTTTGAAAGATACTAATGGCCTGCATCCACAAGTAGGTGGGGTCGGACATTAGGTGCCAGGCCTGGCTGGTTCTATGCATCATCACAGGGGATTGGTGTATAGCTCTTTCCAGTGACTACCCAGTTATTATTTGCAGGTTATACCAATACTACATATACCATGTAAACAATTGTGCTGCCAATCTATTAACAATGAGTTCACTATGTATAAGTAAAAGTGAACTTGTGGTGGGTCTATAATAAATACACAGATTACTTGTAGAAATAGACTTCAACAATTAGAAACATCTGAAAAAAATTATCACTGATGCAGTGGGAATCGAACCTGCAACTCTCTAGATACATGTCAGAGTGCTCTACCATTAAACCATGCATCAGATGCTAATAATATTCCAGAATAAGACCTATAAATCTTTAACTGAGATGTGGTGGACCAGTACTTTTTTTTTCATTGGATGGAATGAAATGTACAATTTTGTAGGATTTTGTCACTACAATGGAGAGGGGACGATTCAGTTGGTTGCACACCAGGCTTGTAATCTGCAGTTCCCAGATTTGAGTTCCACGTGGGCCAGCATTGAGATTTATCTCCGCGTAGCATGAGATTTTATCTCCACATATGCTCCTCAGTAGGGAACACTGAGGGCATGGAAAGGCTGCCATCCATCAGATGCGATGTTAAGCTGTGGCCCCTTGTGCAGGAGAGGCATACTTTAAAGAACATATTGTATGGCCTTGATGAGAGGCTCTGTCTCCTAACACCTGTCCAGTAGTTCCCCTTCCCCCAACCTTCTCTGTGAGCTCTCATGGTCCTTCACCTCACTATTTAGCCCAGTGTATGCTAAAAAAAAGTGCTGATCAGAGGTTAAACAACTCGCAGCAACAAGGAGAAGGCACATGTAACTTTGACGGCTCTGAATGGTTAATGCTTAAGCAAGATCAATAAAAACATTGCCACTTTCAGACATGCTTGCTGACTTCTTTGGGTCACTAGTTTGATCCTAAAAAGAGGAAGAAGCCTCATCTCAGCAAAATACCTTTTTCAAGCAAAACTTCTTAAATCTGTTTTGATGGAAGCAGTGGTAATCAGAGATTTTGGTGGACTTCCATATTGCCTAGGTTAGTTAATAAAAATTGTCCTTTTGGATATGGGTGTTGATTTCTTCCTCTGTTCTTGTATATTAGCATGAATCAAATTTCCATAAAATTGTCAGTGTTTGGGAAAGAACTGTAGTTTAAAATACCTAGTTGTTTGTAGGAGCTATCTGCATAGAAAATAGAAGATAATTAGAAGGAAAGTGCACTGAATCCAGAAGTAGTGACACAAATGAGCTACAATATTGCTCAAAGCTTCAGTGTTTTAGTGATTTCAGTTAATCAGACATAAAGAAACATGGCTAATTCAATTTGGGTGGTGATCCATCCCCCCCTCCCCTTTTGAGGAACAGCATTACAGAGTGGATTGTTACAATTGCTTATTAATTTTTTTATTTCTGTTCTTGTTAAACCCATTCTCCCCTTTGAGAGAGAACACTACAAAGTGCGTTGTTAAAATTACTTGTAATTTTTTTATTTCAGTTCTTGTTATATTGAATTATGCTTAATATTAAAATTAAACAGTATAATTCAACAGTGAAAACAGTAGTAAATATAAAGTATGCACCATTTATTGCAAAGTATGCTATTATGCATCAGGTTTATATACCAAAAAAACTGTTATTATAAATTGTGTGCAGTACTGTAGTATAAGAATTTGTGGCTCAAAAAACAAAATCCTCCACAGGTGACAAGGGTACTGTATTCATGAGAATAATCAGAAAAATTACAGAATTCAGTGCTTACATACTTTATATGAAAGAAAATGTGTTATACAAATTATAGAATGTCTTGGGGAACTATATTTTCGATGTGTGTCTCTCATAATCTGCAATGTGCTGAAACTGCAGAATAGCATGTTCTACTATACACTAGCATTTCGCACGAAGTGTTTATATGGTGTGTCAATTAGCCTTTAGGTCCACTAAGGTGCTGATGCTATTACAGTAGACATTGTTCTTAAGAAAGCCTCAAAATGAAAAGTCACAGGGGTCAAATCAAGCAAATTTGGTAGTCACTCTCTAGGAAATTGGTGACTAATAATCTTGTTGTCCATAAAATGTACTTGAAGCAGTTGTTGGATACTTGTGGCTATGTGTGAAGCAGTACCATCCTGCATTAATGTAATTGTACTGATGTATCAATGCTACTGAAGAGCTGGAATAATGCAATCAACCAAAAGAGATTTGTAGCACTGACCATTGATAGTGCATATAGCAGAAATTGTAGGGGGGAGTGCTTCAAAAAATAAGGTAACTAAAGCTACAGTAAACATGTTCTGAACCATACTTTCAGTAAGTGCAGTGGGATCTCCTGAAGCATTTGAGGATTTCAGTTCCCAAATATTGCAGTTGTAGGTATTCTCTTCTGAATGCGAGTGTAAATGGGCTTTGTCCACCCACAAAATGTTCTACAGATACCTGTTGTCCACCTCCATTCAAGCAAGAAACTGCAGTTCAAATGTCTCTTGAAGAGGCAGATCAGGGGGAGGAGCTACTGAGCAAGGGCAAATCCTATAAGGATAATAAGAGTAGAAACTAATATGCTAAATATTAAGCCTGGACAGGGAAAGAAACCTGTCTGTAAGCAAATGATGGAGGATGTTGCATTGGTGATGGAAGAGGATGGAATGGCAAATGCACGAGGAAACATTATTGCATAATTGCTGTGGATAGTGGTTGGTCTCACGTACAACCTTCTGGACAGTGGTTGGAGGCAAGCACAACCATCTTTACACTAATGTTCCTTGTGCCTTTGTCATTCCATCACTGATGCAACATCCTCCATCATTTGCTTACAGACAGGTTTCTTTCTCTGTCCAGGCTTAATGTTTAGCATAACAGTTTCTGAACCATTTTACACAAGCCATTTGCATTCAGTGGACTTTTTTGAAGTCCCTTTAACTTACTAAGCTCTCTTAATGCAACTGGTGCACAGCTTTCTTTTTGATAAGACCGTTTCATGAGTAATGCATGGCCTCTTAGTGACAGTCATTGTATATCTGCTGGTGTCATGACTGAAGTGATGAGTGACAGGCAAGCACATTTTATTAGCATATGTGCACCAGGTGATTACTGCCAAGAAATTTGTATTATTCAAAGGATTTTTGTAACAGTAGCAGCCCCACCAGCAGTGACTATCACAACTATGATTAGTCTTCCGCACTGTGGACCTCTACTCTAATTTTTGTTTTTCAGTAATAAATTATCACTGGAAAAGTCCTGCAGACAAGGAACACTTGAAACCCTGTATTTGGTCTATGCAGTCTCTATCACTTCTGAACCCACAATGTTCATCCCTTAGTTGTCCATTAACCAGATGTTTAATTAAAGAACAATAATGGGCAGAACTTGACTTGGAACAGAGAGTATACTGATGCCCCTATAATTGTCACAAGAACTGCAATCGCCTTTTTTGAAAATAGGAATTATAATACCTCTAATAAAATCCTTAGGAACAACACCTTTTATCACAGAAAATGTTCAATACAACAATCAGCCATCATACAACAGAATCATATCTAGCTGTAAGCATTTCAGCAGTGACTTCATCTATCCCTGGTGAGTTTTGTAGTTTCAATTTATAAATAGCCAAAGTAACTTCGTATCATGAAATAGTGTGGTACTATCAAAGCCAGTAATGTATTTATCCTCATTGCAAACAATGGAAATAGAAAACTACACTGTTTAGAACATCTCCGAAATGATCTGCCCATATTTCCATGACAAAAATCCTCACCTTCAATTAGTCTTATACTTATCCCTCAATCCTTGTGTACCAATCTGTACACAGGGATCTTTTCCCACACAAAATATTAATATCTGATACAACTTCTTGCTGTTGTACTGTCAAGCTGCACTTGACAGTACAATAGCAGGAACAAGAGCTTTGTCAACCAAGCTATCATATCAAAGATTCCTATCAGCTCTCAGTTAATCCTTTACACATTAATAAAGATCTCTGTCAGACTCATTCTTTCAGAATTCAAGGATAAGTAAATGGCATTGATGATATTTGACAGGAATGTAATGCAGTACTTACCTGATGACAGTAATAATTTGCCATAAAAGTGATAAAGCTGTAATTAAATTCTGTTTGGTATTATTGTTGTATGAATGATTCTATGAATATTGTGCATTAATTTGCTTTTTGTATAGTATATATATATATTGTATGTTTCAATGCAGAAATGTTCCTTGTTATTAACTGAATAAGAAGTTATCACTATGTGTAGTTATTAGCATGTCAAAAATAGCCTTGAAACAATTCAAAAGTAAATTGGAAAGAAACAATTGGAAGAATTGAAGCAATTGGAAAGTAT
Source organism: Ryuthela nishihirai (assembly GCA_038380435.1). Classification (NCBI taxonomy): domain Eukaryota; kingdom Metazoa; phylum Arthropoda; class Arachnida; order Araneae; family Heptathelidae; genus Ryuthela; species Ryuthela nishihirai. Next base: position 62,110,011 of record JAWZYU010000030.1, read on the forward strand.
AGCATAACATCCTAGTTATAGAATATTAATATCTGGCTGGGAAACAAATTTCAAGAACTATTTCTTGCTTGTTTGAATTATATCTGGATTTTCTTTGAATCTTATTCTTAAAAAAAGTATAACTTAAAGCAGAGGTGAAATCAGGTTGAGTTGTTTTTGAAGAATATAAATTTAATGTTTTGGGTATTAATTCGAGGAAAGTATATTTTAGTTTAAAAAATACGACAAATAACTGTTTTATGTTTCAGACGGAGATCCAAGAGCAAAAAGGAGGTGCGTAGAATGCTTTGTGATTGTACTTTGACAAAAGAAGAACGAGAAAGGGGAATACCAGGTTGTGAAGAAGACTGCTTAAATAGGCTCCTGATGATTGAATGGTAATGGTTGTTTAATATTTGAGTATTGCAATAAAACTATTGCATAATTAACATAATTGCATTAAGCTTTTTAGTAATAGCATTTTGGGTAAATTTTTAAAATCCTTATGAAATAATATTATTACACATAAATCTTTTAAACTGGGAATGTTTTTTGTAGTTGTCTTAAAGTTTTATATAACACGATTAAAATAAAAAAGGGGGGGGGGATGGACACAATCGAGCCAGAAAAATTGGGGGGGAGAGAGAGTGGATTTCTGTTGCATTATAACATTTCTCCCTCTGTTTAACAAGTCTTTAAAAATGTTTTTGAAAAATGCATTAAATATAAATAAGCATAATACTTTTTTTACCTCTATTATCATTATTAGCATTCTGAAAGGGAGCCCCACTCCCAGATCCTGCCTGCTTATGATGTTTATTGCATAGAGATCTGTTAGTTGCCATTTTGTAATTTTAGGAGGGATGGTAGAGGACTTACTACCAGAGCTGTGTTAGACTTGGATTATATCAACTCTGACTCTCTTTGCAAATAATGCTTTGAGATTAACTCTTTCATTAGTACTGTTAATGGGGCTGGTAATGCAGAGTAACCTGAGAGTAACCAACAGACCCATCCAACTCAAGGCTCATTCTGACAAGTTTCTGATTGTCATTGTCTGTCCACAACCTATTCTAAAGCATTTTTCTCCACTGTTCATAAATCTGTTAATCTGTTTATCTATGTCAACATAGATAAATCAGTGCAATTTCTCTCTGCAGAATATGCTGTTTTAAAAAAGGTGGTTGCAGACTCCTTTATGTAACTTTGCCATTACTTATGTAGTCAAGCTGCTTAGTGCCTAAGATAATGCATAAGCATCTATAATCAAAGTCATCAAGTTTCTTATTATCTTGCTTACAAAAGGTTCAAGTTTTACTACCATAGTAAACTTTAGGAAAGATTCAAAAACTGAAATAGCCTAAGTTTAGTCTTTAGGGGAGTAAACATCTATTTTTTCCACAACCCCTACAGATTCTTAAAAGTCTCATTAGCAGTACCTTATATTTATCTCACATAGCACATCACCAGTGTCTGTTACCTAACTCTGGAGTGGGCTGTTTTGGGCACTGCAGTTTCAACACAAAATTGTTGCCCTAGACCAGTGGTTCCTAACAGGTGCACTACCCTCCAGGAGGCAATTTAGAAATTTGTGGCTTTGTTTTCTTGAGTTTTTCTGTGAAAATAGATAACTAGAATACCAAATACTTAGAGTAACATAATTAATTATATGTCTTATTTTGATAGAAAAGCCTTTGAAATTCATGGTCAAAGTACTTGAAAATTTTTATATGTAATTTTATATATGTAAATAATATATAGTTAAAGCTAGACTATCTCAGACAAAACACTGAAGTGGTTAATATCAATTACCATTTTTATCTAAAAATTAGTTTTTGCTGTCTGAAGGATTTTTAATTATATCATTTTTTTTTTTGCAGCAATGGGCTGTTAAGAGTAATATGAAAGAAATTATTAATGATCCTTTATAAATAAACTTTTGTTCAGTTATTGTAAAATTGGTGTCACTTTTAACAGGCAGTTATATTTTATTCTTTCAGTGGATCTCGTTGTGCTACTGGTGATGCATGTTCTAATAAAAGATTTCAAAAAGTAAGTTTTCAGTGTAAATTGTTTGGCTTGAAATAGCAGTATTAAAAATGCTTTAAGTATCATTTAAGAAAATTGTATTTTATCAGACTCATTAAATTTGCAAAAAAAAAATACTCATGTGAAATTCACTTTTAAAGATAGTTATAAGAAGAAACAATTAATTTTATGGTGACTTATTGCTTTTTTTTTTAAAAAAACTTATTAAATAACTAGATGTAACACTTGTTAAAATATAAACATATTGTTTTTAAAAGTCTATGTGCTTTTGTACTTGACATTTCCCCCTCCCCCTTTTTTTTAGAAACAGTATGTAAAAGCAGAACCATTTAAAACTGAAAAGAAAGGTTGGGGATTAAAGGTTTTGGAAGAAATCTCGTCGTAAGTTTATATTTTTCTAATTCCATTGCATTAAGTTGAATTTGATAATGTATTATAAAATAAAATATTAACATTTGTATTTTTTGCTCATTTTCAAAAAAAAAACTCTAATGCTTCCACTTTGTCATCTCTCTCTCTCTCCATTTATAGACATTCTTTTTTTTTATAAATTAAACATTCTTTTTAGGTCAGATAGGTATTGATGAAATGTTATGATTAGCATTTTCTGAATATCAAAAGTTTTGATTGTGCTCTCTAATGGTGGAGAAATTTTGAAAATTGCAAAATTTTAAATGAATATTGTTGCAAATGATCTATTTATATTTGAAATTTAGCTGGTAGAGTGCCATGGTTAAGTGTTTTACATTGGCAGCAATTATTTACATCCTTACCCCCAGTGAGGTAGGAAAATGCAATTTTTTTAAATAGAGAAATGAAATTTTTTGTGTATATTTTATATGTACTAATGAAATATTATTATTTGCTTTTTTCCAATCATCCATTACTTCAAATTTCTATTATCAGAGAGTGATAAAGACAGAAAATAAAAAAGCTTAAATAGTGCTCCCAACAGTGAAAAAAGTTGGAAAATGCCAAATTTTGAAAGAATATTGCAAACAATCTGTTTATCATAGAAATTAAAAATTTTGTAGTGAAGTATGATGGCCAAAAAGTTTGCATTAGTAGAAATTATTTGCCCTGTTATCCCTAGGGGAAAGGGAAAATGCAAAATATAACCTTTGTATTTTAAGGGATAAATGGAAAATCTATTTGTGTTGTATAGGTACTAATAAAATATTACTGATTTCATTTTCCCAATCATCCATTAGTTCTATTTTCCACTGTTAAAGGGTACTAAAGGCAGAAAATAGAAACTTTCTTCCCTTTGAAAATGTGCATCTCATATTCACATATTCTCATCTGTTAGTTGCCATTTTGTAATTTTAGGAGGGATGGTAGAGGACTTCTACCAGAACTGTGTTAGACTTGGATTATACCAACTCTGACTCTCTTTGCAAATAATGCTTTGAGATTAACTCATTCATTAGTACTGTTAATGGGGCTGGTAATGCAGAGTAACCTGAGAGTAACCAACAGACTTCAGAGGAGATATATTATTCTTCTAGTTCTAATAATTTGAAGAGGTTTTATCAGTCACTATCAAGAATCTGCCACACTGTTGGTATTAAAAGAGAATTCGAAGAATAAAAATGTATACATATATATTGAAAATTTAGAACAACAAGCACAGATCTCAGTCAACAAAGTATGCTAGGTATTCAAATGCTGTGGAACATTGTAAACTACATTTCATTTGGTACTCTGTTTTAAATCATAGAGTAGTTTTCAAAATTGAAGGGAGCGGGGGTGGCTCAGTCGGTATCACGCCAGGCTCGCAATCTGTAATTCCCAGGTTCGAGTCCCAGCTGGGTCAGCATTGAGATTTATCTCCGCAAAATTCCCCGCCCTGCCCACGGTCAGTAGGGGACACCGATGGGCTTGGAAAGGCCGCCGTCTGTCGGATGGGACGTTAAGCCGTGGCCCCGTGTGCAGGAGAGCCATACCCTGTGCACGTTAAAGAACACGCTGGATGGCCTTGACGGGAGGCTACCATCTGTCTCCCAACAGCTGTTCCAGTGGGTCCCCTCCCCCAACCTTCTCTGAGCCTTTGGGGTCCATGTGACCTGGCCATTTAGCCCATTGTGTGCAAAAAAGTGCCGCTCAGAGGTAAAACAACCCAACTCAAAATTGAAGTGCTACTTGCAATTAGTAATGTACTGTGCAGAAAATTCAGAGACTTACATACAGTTCTGGTGGTATACTAGTTGAAAAGAATAATTTAGTGGGGTTGGCAACTCATAGTGGAGATGTCATTAATGAAACATTGAAAAAAATACATCTGCAAGGAGTAGTAGTAGTGTTCATGAATGGGTTATCACAGGTAAAAGTTGAAGATAAAATTTTCAGTTCATATATTCTAGGAAATAGGAGTAGCAGTTAGTTATAGCTAGCAATGTAATAAACGGCGAGCCAATTCTTTAAAGTTTACTTTTATTTGTGACCCAGTAGACCTGTTACATTTCTAGTGTTGCAGATTTTCCATGAGTTAAATGCTAAGCATATAACACATTTGCAGTGTTTCATCAATTCTGAATACTTAATAATTTAACATAGGATAATAAGTGAGATATGATTTATAATGTTCCACAACATTCAAGTATTATAATATTTTTTGTTAAGAGTTGTTCTGTATTTTTTAACTGTTTATACTCTTATTTTTTGTTTTTGGTTTATCACTGAATGTATTGTGAACCACATCAGTTTAGCTACAAACTGAGGAATGTATATTTTACTGTGTTCTTTTCATTTTTTGCATTGAGATGTAAATAAAATAAATTTACCAGTCTAATCAGTTGTGAGTTTCAGAAGATTCTGTCCACTCCTGGTTGGTGCAATTTCAGTATTGAGCATTGTATAAAGATCTGTACACTCAGTGACCACTTTATCAGAAATACCATGCTATGCATCTCTTCGCTTAAGGCTAACCTTAGTCGAATAGAAAGCACAACAGTAGATTTTTCCCTCAACAGAGGTTCACCAGTGCCACAATTATGGCGTTAATCAAACTCAAAGCCATAAGTCTGTCCAGTGGGTTTAAATGGTCAGCACCAAGACTCTTTTAAGGTGACCACTCAGGTGGGCAGACAAAAAAAGTGGGCAGATCGTTAGGCAATGCTGATTTGCAGCCCTCATCTTCTGTTTCCTTCCAGAAGAGAATATCTCTTCTGAAAGGTGTGGCCTACATTCTGAGAAGCCAGGGTCAGATTTAAAGTGCTAGGCCTGGTCAGTTTTGTGCATCATTACATGGGATTGGTACACAGTTCTCGTTCCAGTGTATGCCTAACTACCATTTAGAGAATGAAAAGTTAAAATAAGTTTAAAAAAATAATTACATCAAACTTTACCAAAACATACAGCATATTTTAGTAGTTTATTTAATGATTATTATAGTTTTTGCCAATTTTGAATGATTTTTTGCAAAAATTAAGTTATTAAATGCTTTAGCTTCTATAACTCTTAAATATCAAACAATTGTTGTTGAAAGTTGAGATTTATAGAGATTCAATTCACGGTTTTCCATGAAAAGACCTATTTACCTTTTCAGGGTCCCAGTATAGATATTGACAGAATCTGAAATGAGAGGCCCAAGATATCTATGCTCATCTTTAGTACAACAACAACAAAAAAAAAATTCAATTTTTAAAAAATATGAATTGCCATTTGAAATTTTTCTTATGTATATATTTTCAAAATAAATTATTCAAGTTTGAAAAATAGCATTTTCTTTTATCATTTGATGCATATTTTATTAAATTGTAATAAAAATAATTTGTTAAAGTCATCTGATTGCTGTTTCTTAGAAGCACTTTACAGTATTGCCAATTTGTTTTTTAACATTCCTTATGTATTTTTATTTGTTTGTTAACTTATGGGCTGAAGCAATCCCCTGATTTAAGTTCAAGTTTGATTTGAACTATTATCAACAATTCAATGAAACCAGAATTAAATGATAATTTGGCATATAACATGCCATAATTCCTTTCATTAATTATTTGCTAAAAAGTTCTAAGGTTAATTTTTTTTGGCTGAGCTTAGTGAAAAAATAGCTGGGCCTCTGGATGTAAACTAGTTTTTCTGGTAAGACCCTGTCGTGGTGTTAAGAAGCCAATGAATTCTCAGCCTGACTCCCTAATGACCTGAGTCTGTACCTAATTGGCACTGAGTATGTATTTTATTTCTCATCTGATCTATATACAAAATGTATGATTTTTGAAATATCCAGCAAAATGTTACTAACTGCCAAAAACCAAAAAAGAATTGGCATTTAATGGATAACAGCTGCTAAAAACAATATTTTTTTAAATAAAATATGTGAGAAGATGAAACTTAAACTCTGTTTTAAATCACGATATTTATTTAGGCGGCTCATGATTAGGCAATTTATGCCATGTGGTCTGAGCTATTTCGTGCAGCTCTAATATAGCTACACATCTTCAGAGACATATATTAGACAATTAACACGTTAGCTAATATTTTGGTGATTCTAATAATAATTTTGGGGGATATAATTACATTTCACAACATATGTATTTAACTATTTTGACTCTGAATCTTGAAACTTTTCCCATTTTAATATGCATAATAAGTGAAATCGAATGTTCCTTTTAATACTATCCAGATATTTAATTTCACTTCCGTTATTGTGGACCACTGAGTGTAGGGGTAAGGCTTGGGGATCAGCGGGTTCAACTTGCGGCCATATATTAGCCATGGCTGCCACTTGTTGCTGTTGAGTTGCTGTCACCTCTTTTGGGCATCTGTTTGTTAACTATGGTTGCCACATTGTTTTCCACACTTTATTTCATAAAATGAAAAGTTGTTACTTGAGTTGTTTGGGTCTTCCATATAATTTTAGGTGAAGTCCTTTAATGAAGTGATCACTGTTCACAAATTCCAGTATTGTTGTGACTTGATACCTGACATTATGCATGCGTGCCACTTGCCTTGGTGCTGGCATGAAAGCTGTTTGTTTACATGAGTTGGGTGATACTATTTCGCAGTGTGTGGGTTCTCTGCTTCTTGCGGGATTGGCCACCATGCTGCTAGAAGGAGGGATGTGTCTATATTACAGACAATTTTTGGATTGTGGTAAATTTCTCTGGTTAGGGTTTGTTCTTTGATGGTGGTAAGGGTGGCAATTAGGTATCATGAATAATACTTCAAAATTCTATCATTTGTGCAAGGAACACAGCTAAAAACCATAAATTAGATTTTCTAAACTTTAAGCAAAAATATGTTGATAATAGTTCACATCAAACTTGTGAGCTTAAATCGGAAGATTGCTTCAGCAAAGAATAACATTAACAAACAAATTGGCAATACTGTATAGTGCTTTTAAGAAATGACAGTCAGATGACTTTAACAAATTATTTATAATAAAATATGCATGAAATGAAAAAAGAAAGTATTAGTTTTCAGATGGCAATATATATAATATAGAGAAAAGTAGTGAATAACTACTTTTCTCTGTATTATATATATTGCCCACTTATGTTTCATATGAAGTAGATTGTTGCTCTTATACTAATCACTGTCATTGTTAATTGATTAATTAATCTGTTAATTATTGTTATTGTGATGTTTCAAACAAAGTAGAGTGTTTATATATCTATTGTTGTTAATTGATTAATTGATTTGTTAATTATCAATATTGTCTTCTAATTACATTATTTTTGGGTTATTTATATGTTGATTCAATTTAATGTAGAAATTCTAATGACAATAAACTTGAACTACACAATACCCTAGATACCATGTAATGCATCTAGAATTAAATAATTATTAATTTATCAAAAGAATTGAATTTTATCAAAAGTTTGAAGTAAAATGCTAAAATTAGCTTATATCCTGAAACTCTTAAATCTCACTGTTACAAGCACTTGTATGCTGCTCAGATAAAATGTCTAATGTTACAGTGGTCAGAAATTAAATACTTCCTAAAATATGATACTATTGTTGTCATAACTTAGTGCACATAATATCATTTCACTTCAGTTTCTTAAGACTAATCTTTTTTGGGAGGCAGGAGTGGCTCAGTCGGCAGCATGCCAGGCTCATAATATGCAGTTTTCAGGTTCGAGTCTCCTCTGAGCCAACATTGAGATTTATTTCCACAAAATTTCCCACTTTGCCCTTGGTCAGTAGGAACACCTAAGGGCTTGGAAAGGCTGCTGTCCATTGGATGGGATGTTAAGCCGTGGTATATGAGATAGAGCCATACACTGTGCACATTAAAGAATATGCTGGATAGCCTTGACTGAAGGCTACCATCTGTCTGCTAACAGCTGTACAGTAGGTCCCCTTCCACCAATCTTCTCTGAGCACTTGGATCCTTCTTGACCTGGCCATTTAGCCCATTGTGTGCAATAAAGCACCACTCAGGGGTGAAAACAACCCAATCCTGTTTTTTTGAGAATGGGGTCATCATATTACAGTTCGAGGACACTTGTGGGATTTCTTGTAACTTCCTATTGGTAACAGACCAGCCATATCAGTGAACTTGAACACAGTCACAATACCTCCAGCATGATGAGCCAGCTCAACACAAAGACGATCATTTGAAAAGTTTAAAGTGACATTGCAGTGCATTATATATCACTACTAACATTTTAATGCATTAGATAATAAGCAGTTGAAAGCATAGGACAGCTTATGGGAAAAATTTACAGCTGCTTATAACAGTGACCTTCAGTGGCATCAATTATAACATCACGACTAACAATTAATTCATCAGATGACAGACAGTTACAAGCATTGACAGTGTATATGAATAGTATGTAACTGCTTATGACAATGATTTTTAGGGATAATTTTTTTAATGCCTTTAACTCAAGATATAGTTTAAAATGTAGTGCAAAAGTGTAAACTATTCCAATTGCTTTCCCTTAACCTTGATGGAATTCCCACCCTCCCCCATTGCACTATTATTCAGATGTTGTATCTGAATTAATCCTCCATTAATCAGCTTCCCCAATTTTTCTTAACCTTTTTCCAAAATGAAAATGTGACTGCTAAACTGACCTAAGTAGGATATCTATTTCAAAAAAACTTTGCATTATGAAGCAGATTTCACTACATGAACTAGTTACCAACAAACTGACCACTGCATTTTTCTACTTTTCAAATTCTCTAATTAATTCCTTTGATAAATTTAAATCAAAAATCAAAATTTATTTCAATATTGACTTTAAAAAAATTTCCTAAATTTTTTTTCATTGTTTCCCTAAACATCCCTGCCAGTAAATTGCTTCAAGTTCTCTGGCTGACTTTCTAATATGAATTTGATAGTGCTAGGAATTTTCAGTGTGTTTTTCTATTTTTCCCAATTCATCCTGTTCACCAATTCTAAAATGTTTTTCAACAGTCTGAAACAACTGCTCATTTGCCGATTGAGAGCTTTACAGGCCCATTGTCCAATGGGCCTTAACCCTTTCTCTACCATACCGGTTCAAAACAGTCCTAACTACAGGTAGGTGATAGTGAAGAGGAAGGAATAACATTGATTGGATGATTCCTTTAAAATCTAGGCTGTTTTTGGCCGGTATGGTACTGAAAGAGTTAATATTAATAATTAACATTGAATTAATTTGAAAATTAATGAAAAATTATTTTAAAGACAAAGGTTTACTGCAGCTATAAAAAAAAGTTGCTGTGTATTCTTCTTCTTAAATGAATTACTTTATGCCCCCTTGAAGGAACAATCCTCATAGTTCGTACATATCTATTGTAGTGTTTTATTATAAACCTGATTTATAACTTGAATCATACTATAGTTATGAAGGCAATTATTTACTTCTTTTAAAATTGATTATACTACACAGTACAAGATAACATTAATAATGCAAATTATGAATTTATTAGTGTATTTAATTGCAGTGGCAGGTTTGTGATGGAATATGTGGGTGAAGTTTTGAATCCCCAAGAGTTCAAACAACGTGTAAAACAGTATGCTCGAGAAAAATACAGCCATTATTACTTCATGGCTCTAAAAAGTGATGAAATCATAGATGCTACAAATAAAGGGAATCTGTCTCGTTTCATTAACCATAGTTGTAACCCTAATTGTGAAACACAAAAGGTAATGTTAATTCTCTTTGTTTCTAAAGGTAATGTTAAGAGTAATGGAGAATTAAATGAGAGTATATAATCTAATAATAAAAGAAGGTGTGTGTGTGTGTCTGGCAGCCATAACTCATCGAGAAATCATAGTAGACTTTTCAAAAATTCAGAGAATGTTTCTGATTATGGTTTGGGTTGCAGTGCCAAATTTGAAGTTGAAATTTCAAAAGGAGGACTTGTTAGAGCAAAAATATTTGCCATGCTATTCCTATGGGGAAGCAATAATCGCTGTGAAATTTATTGTTGTCATTTGCTGCTCCTTAACTCTGAATGTAAAAGTCAAAATAACATTTAAATCTCTTGCTGTTGCCAAATTCCCCACATTTCCGAAGGCATTATTTTAAGGCTTCCCATTGCAGCTAGAGACTGATTTTTTAACCCAAAACAGGGTCAGGCAGGGGGAACCGGCCTATGTAATTTGGGACCTTTTGGTCAGATACATCTTGAATCACAGAAAACAAAATCTGTCAAAATAATATCTCTATAGTTTGTGATGAAGCCACAGGCTATGAGAGTGCATTCTGACATCAGCAGCAACTCAGCTGGTAAAACATAAAATGAAAGTAAGGGAGAAAGAAGTTACTGGTTGATGTAATGGAAATGGTAACTATAAAATTGGAAAATAAAAACCTTTGCATCACTATGATTCCTACATTTAAAAAAGTGATAGATATCTGCAGGGGTTGGGAAATTTTGGAAAAATCTGTCCAAGCAGTTTTTATCACCAGGCAGAACAAAGACACATCAATGTGGGAGGAAGGAGATAAAAAAATTCTACCTGATTTAATGCAGATTAAAAAAAATAGAAGGAAGTTTTTTTAAAAAAATGGTTAAAATTAATAAATAAAAGTTATGTTCTTTCACCTAGATACAATTCTGTAATTTTTCCTAGTTTTAAAAGGAACAAACCATGCCAGAATATTCACTCACCATTGGCAAGTGGTTTTCTTCAGCATAGTTATTTGCACAATATTGCAATTATTTGCATAGCTAAAAGTTAGCATTACTTCAACTCTAAATTCTGAATTGAATAATTAAAAAAAAATTCAGTAAGGGGAACTTACTTCTTTTGTTACTACTATTATTTTGTACTGTCAACCTAAGCATTGACATGCAATAATGACAAAACTCAGCGTAATGAAATTTAAATTAATTACATTGGAAAAACTGTGTAAATGGCCTACAAGAACAAATATTCAAACAGTGTTTCAGTGGCTATAGTTCTTTGTTACCATGGTCTGTCTTGGGCTTCAGTAGTAATACTAACATATATCTAATCTTGGAGCTTTCTGCTCACAGATTAAATGTATATGATTTTCACGTGTTTAAACCATTGAAATGTACATTAAGTAGTTGTTCATATTAACATTTAACTTTTGGAAGTATGACTCATGGTAAGTTTTCATTGTTGACATTCTGTCACTCATCTCATTTTGAAGAAGAAAAATTACATACATTGACTAAATAGTTCCGCTGCATTATTCTGAGTCCTCTCTATATATGGAGGCATCCAAATTGCTTTCATTCAACCCATTGTGTTGTAGTGGTTTTCAATATGTAGTGCTTTCTGTCTGTAAATTTTATATATTGTAAAAGTAGCATGAACTTTATAAATTGTTTTCTAACAACTTTGGAGTAAATGGAATTGTAATGTTTAATTTTCTTTTCATACAAGATGAACATGGCTTTTATTCTAAACCTAATTTACATTGAGGATATATCATAAAATTGTAGGCTTCTATTGATTTGTCAAGATATTAGTGTTGCATTGTGAATGGATTTCATCATCATTCTTTAAATATTTCATTCTGCTATTCCAAATTGTTTTGCTCTAATTTATATTTTAAAAGAATTGGTGAAATAATTTTGGACCTTCCAAGCATGATATACATATTCATAATTAATTTTCAATTAATTAATCCTCTTAGCATTAGTACAGGTGTCCCTCGCTTTACGTGATCTCACTTTACACGTTTTTGCTATAACGCAATTAAAAAGTTAATTTAAAAAATCACAACCAGTAGCAATTTCGCAGTCACCATGTGCATGGGCACGTGACTTTGTGCACGCACCGCTTTGACAAGACGGCATCATGCTGCATGTCAGTCAAACAGAAGGTCTAGAACTAGTAAGCTCCATTGTTAGTCTTCTGCAATCCAAATGTTGTGGGTAAAAGAGGTAATTGTGATCAAAATACTTCCAAGACTAAAAAACAGAGAAAAGCTATAACACTGGAAGAAAAATTAGAAGTTTTAAAGAGGTATGAACATAATGAGTGCACGGTCAACATAATAGTCAGAGCTACAGGAATTTCAGAATCAACTTTAAGAACAATAAGAAATCAAGCAGAGAAAATAAAAGAAAGTTGTAAAAGTGCGACAAGAATGTCGGCAACTAAGATAACACAGATAAGGGCACCAATTATGGAACACATTGGAAGGGGTGTTGGCTCAATGGATTGAACATGAAAATTAATGTGCTGTTCCGTTATCCACCTTGATTATTCAGGCTAAAGTGAAAAGTTTGTTTGATGATTTGAATATTATAGATCCTGATCCTAAAGTGCGGTCTGTTTCTGCAAGTGCTGGGTGGTTTGAACGTTTCAAAGTGCGACATGGATTCCATAATCTCAAGCTGACTGGTGAGGCTGTGGGAGCTGATGTTGCTGCTGAGAGCTTTCCAGCAAAATTTATAAGTTTATTTCAGGAACATGGTTATTTGCCTCAGCAAGTGTTCAGTCTTGACGAAATGGGGTTGTTCTGGAAACGTATGCCTAGTAGAACATATATATCGGTGCAAAGAAGTGAAGTATCGGTGAAAAGAGGACCCCAGGTTTCAAAGTTTCCAAGGACCATCTCACTCTGCTGTTAGGAGGAAATGCATCTGGTGATCATAAAACTAAACCACTGATGGTTTATCACTCCGAAAACCCTCGCACACTCACTTAGGAAGAAATATGACATAAAAATGGCAATTGACAACATTGGAGAGGCATGGGCAGAAGTTGAGCAGTCTTGCATGAAGGGAGTTTGGAAGAAAATTTGGCCTGGAGTTTCTGATTCTAATTTTGATCTTGAAAGTGAGCTTGCCAACTCAAGACATGACATAGTTAAAATGGCAAAATTTGTTGAATTTGAGGATGTAGATGAGACAAATATGGATGAATTGCTAGAGTCCCACACATCAGAACTCACTAATGAAGAACTTTTGGAAATGCAAAGCAACATGAATGATGAAAGTCAGGAGCCCTTTATTACTTCGCCCATCAAACAGCTTTCAACAAAACAAATGACTGAATTTTTTAAACACATTTACAGTGCCATCAGAATAATTTAAGAAAATGATCCTAATGAGACTAGAAGCACCAAAGTTGCAAGAGAAATTCAGAATTCTTTGGCTTGCTACAAAGAATTTTATAAAGAGAAGACGAATGCTGCCCATCAGCTGAGTCTTGACTGTTTCATTAAAAAAGTTGAATATCATCAGCCTATCATCCCAGGGACTTCAAGAGAGCAACAGAGTGATGATCCAGACTCACCAGACTCAGTCCATTCACCATCCAATTGAAGACTGTCAGAATATGTAGTATTTAGGTGTTTATGACATTGTATTAATTAAATTCATTCATTCATCCAGCAATTCATTCATTAAAATGTGTGTTTTGTATATAAGTTTAAATAATTTATTCATTAAAATTTCTTTTGCTCACAGGTGTAAAGTTTTAATTTTTTTTATCCTTCTGCAGAAACCCCTATCTTTCTCACCCATGCTACATTCAACTCACTTTATGTGATTTCGTGTTACGCGATTATTTCATAGAATCAGTTAATCGTGTAAAGCGAGGGACACCTGTAATGTACTGAGCCTTTCACTATAATATAAACCATATTATATAATCATTCTCAGATGCTAATTGTTACATCACTACCTTATGTATTTTGGTGCCCGTGGTAACAAATGACAAAGTGTTACCTATAGTGTTTCATAGAACATTCTGAGCACAATATGAGGCTCATGGTGATTAATAATGATGGTTACTTAAGATAGTCTTTTTTAATATTGCAAAGTCAGTGTCATCTCCTTAACTGGATTTCTTCAAGATCATAGAAGTTTTGCACACAATATTGCAAAGATATTTTGTCAAGTCCTCAAACTCATATTATGCTCTAGGGCATTTTGTGCAGCATTATAAATATTACTTTATGATTTGTTACAAGGACATCTAGTTCATTTATAAGCATCTGAAGATGTTTTTTTTTTAATCTTTACCCTAACTGTTTCATGGCAGAGTGGTTAGCATGTTTGGCTACTGCTCAAAGGGATCTCGGTATCTTTCTACTGAGGTCTCACCTTTCTCACAGACCCTCTACTATGGTATATAAATTGACAGGCTCCTGTTAGACCTCTGTGGCAAGCAGCTGTTTGGGGGAATTTTTTTTATTAATGAATGAATTAAATTTATTTTGAAACAGTTTAAGTGAACAAATATTGTAATGACAAAATGAATACTACAATCCATTGGTTCCAGAAGTATATGGAGGGCATTCAAAACATTTTTGGCATATGTCTGTAGATTTGCACTTGTTCCTCTGAATCTAAAGAGCTATGACTTGTTAAAAAGCTTGTCTAAGTCATTACATGTTAAAAACAAAGCTATATCATCATTTCTCTCTTCACTGGCAGCATCTAAAGTTAAGTTATGAACTCTGTTCATATGGAGTCTATTAAAGATGGGAAAAGATTTTATATTTTCACAAGGATGCAGCTTGGACGACATGAAAAAAAATTCATACTGATTTATCAAAAGTATATGGAACCACACCTGTTCATATGGCACTGTTACAAGGTGGATGCACAAATTTAGCGAAGGATGGCAAAGTTTTGAATATCTCCCTCGTGCAGGAAGACCAAAGGAGGCTGTGAATGAGAAAACCATCGCTGCTGTTCATGAACTCGTTAAGGAAAACTCACACTTCACCTTTCAGGCAATAAGTTTACCTGCCAGTGTATTGAATGGCAGTTGGAAACGATTATTCATCAACCTTTAATGTTCCAAAAGATCTGTGCCAAATGGGTACCCCACAAACTGACAGAACAGCAAAAAAGGGCTAGAGTTGACTCTTGCAAGGAGATGTTGGCAATGTTTGAACTTAGTGGTCCCAAACGGTTAACAGACATTGTCACAGGTGATGAGATGTGATTTTATTGCTATACAGCTCTTGACAACTATATTTGGATTGCAGAAGATTAACTGCATCCCCAAATCCTTCAACAAGACTTTCGCTCAAGGAAGAGGATGTTCACATTTTTTTTAAATTCCCAAGGAGTGGTAACTGTGTAACCTGACCTGAAAAATTCACTGTAAATGGCCAATGCTACATCAAAAATGTTTTGTCCAAAATGGTAAGGAGATGAAGGAGCAGCATCCAACAACAGTCATGTCAAGGGTTCTCCTTCTTCATAACAATGCAAGTGCTCATGAAACCTGGCAAGTTACAGCCTGTGTGGAGCAGGGAAAAAAATCGGCTACCCCATTCTGCTTATTCACCTGATCTTGCACCATGCGTTTTTTGATTGTTTCCAAAAAATTGAAAAGGAACTTGCTGGGAAACTTTTTACTAGGGTGCAAGACCTTGCAAAAATGTGTTCATTCAGAGTCACAGAGTATTCCCCGAAAGCAGTACCACCAAAAGTTTTCAGAATTGGCATAGACATCTGCAACTTTGTATAGGTGCTGGAGAGGAATACTTTGAAGGACAGTAAAAGTTTTGCCATCCCATGGCTGAGTGGTTAGCGAGCTTGGCTACTGATCTAAGGGACCTGGGTTCGAGCCCCGGGTAAGGCATGTCTGTTTGTGTCGTTTTTCTGCTGAGGTCCTGCCATCCTCTTAGACCTTCTACTATGGCATATAAACTGACAGGCTCCTGTCAGACCTCTGTGGCAAGCAGCTGCTTGAGGGGGTATTTATTTTTATTATTATTTAAAAGTTTTGTTGAGGTAAGTGCAATGTTTTTTATTTTGCAGATGCATGTCAAGAACTTTTTGAACGCTCCTCTTAATAGTAATAAATCCCATATACAGTAACAGTCCAATGTTACTGTATATGGGATTTGTTTAGGTGTTTGCTTAAAAATTTGTAAGTGTGTTTAATTTTCAGTTATATTTTTATGTATAATTTCAAAATTTTTAACTTATTACTCATCTGCAAGTAATTTTGATGTCTTAATAGTTGAATGATTATCTAATGTAAAATGTGAAGAGTTTTTCTTCTTCAGGTGGATCTAAAAAGTTATCTTTCTTGACAGTTAGCAAATACTTTTGAATGTTTAAATATGATTTTAAAATGCAACTTTAAGTAATCCTGAATATAAATTTTTTACAAATGTTTTGAACAGTAAATAAATCCTTTATGAAATCTAAATACATTATTCATGATATTTATGTGAGTTGACAGGTGTATCTTATCTAGATGATCACACATGTGCATTTATTACCAGCTCTGAACATTAAATACATAGTAACAAAATAAAGGAAAGGAGAAAAGTTGGTTTTCAGCTTGGTGGAATATGAAACATTAATATTGACCATAAACTAAATAGTATAATAAATATTTAAATTGTGAAATATTTTATTTTAAGCAGCAAAATAATCAGTAAATTATATATTATGAGATAAATTTTGTCATTATTCTGGACTTGGACTTTCGTTGAAAAAAAAATGAAGTTATTAACAGTTCGGAACAAGGTTAGAATTGGATGCCCAACTTCATTTGCAACCATTGATGTGATATAAGTGGATGCACTGTTTGAACAGACAAATGTCTTCATGTTAATGATGCAGTTGAGCACTTGTACTGGCACATAGCATTTGCTCTGGTCAACTCCAGTTTTGGGATGTGTATATGTTTTTCATCATAAATGCACTTCTGAAGTACTTAGGTCTCTCCTCTTATGCCATAAAACCCCAACCAACCAACTCTATCCCATTAATGACCTTTAATTGTTCACACAGTTGTATGGTGTGAAACATGATAGCGTCCCTTAGTGTTGAAACTTCTGACACTGCTATGAAGCATATTTTGACAGCTGTATGCATTTGTGAGTTATTTATTGATTCATCTATGTAAAAAAAATCAGTATATATAAAGTAATTCGAACTTTTAACATTGTAATAATTGACATATATATTTATGTGGGGTGAGGTGGCTCAACTGGTAGAGTGTAAGGCTCATAACCTGCAGTTCCCAGGTTTGAGTCCCAGCTTAGCCAGCATTGAGATTTATCTCCGCAAAACTCTGCACATGGTCAGAAGGGGACACTTGGAAAGGCTGCTTTCTGTCTGATGGAACATTAAACCATGGTCCTGTGTGCAGGAGAGCCATACTCTGTACACATTAAAGAACATGCTGGATGGCCTTAACAGGAGTCTACCATCTGTCTCCCAACATCTGTCCAGTGGGTCCTCTCCCCCAACCTTCTCTGAACCTTCGGAGTCCTTATGACCTGGCCATTTAGCCCATTGTGTGCAAAAAAATGCTGCTCAGAGGTAAAACAACTCAACCCTATTTATGTATCTAGAATACCAGCAGTTGAATCTGACATTAATTTATGTTACAATATGGATATTGGATGTGCAAGCAGATGTTATACCAAGTCTCATGTCATAAGTAGTGAAGTCATTCAGATTCTGAGTATTGTGGCCTTTTTTTGTGCAACCTTAAAGATCTAAAGGTTGCAGGCTTGGACATCACGATTTTTTTTTTCCATAAAGCAATTTAAGAAAAAAAGTAGACTATGCTGCCAATGTCTGCAAATTCGGTTCTCAGGCCATTATTTTATGTAATTTGATAGATTTTTATTTAAAATTTGCAATATATATCAATGAATAATAAATATTAATCTAGCAAGAGTGAAACAGAATGAAAAAAAAAGGTAAAAAGTAAAATACTCCAAGACTTTGTTTTGCATTAGGGTCAGGCTCCTGAAAAATCACCACACAATAAAAATGGTACAAATCAATATACTATTTCCCATAGGAAATGCTAAAATAGTTGAGATAAGTTCTGTTACTACATTGTTCCCTCTTTAAATTCTTAACAAATGTAAATTCTGTACCTTACAATTAAATATTTAAGCAGTAATAATAATCAGCATTAGAGAAAAATAATAGAGAATAGTATTGAAAATGCATAATAGTATACACAGTCATATCAGAATAATATAACCACCCTTGGCCCTGATGACAGTGGTGTGGAATGATGCAATGAAGCCCTGGAAGTTTGCCAGAGTCGCACTTGCCCATTCGGACTCCAGCAGAGCACGGAGGTTCCAGAGATGACATGGTTGTGGGTCCACACACCAAACCTGTCAATCCAAATGGTCTCACAAGTGCTCTATGGGATTGAGGTAGAGTGATTCACCAGCCAAGGGAGAATGGAGACATCGCTGTCATGTTCCTGGAAACAGTCATGCACCACCTTAGCGACATGGCAGGATGCACTGTCCTGTTGGTAGACACCATCACCACCAGGGTAAACGTCCAACATGAAGGCATGCATATGGACAGGTAGCCATTGGCTTTCAGGGACCCATCCAGTGGTCCCAGGTCATACCAGGAAAACATCCCCCAGACATGCACACTGCCACCGCCAGCCTGTACTTGACTGACAAGCATGTCCGAGTGCTGGTTCTCATGTGTCTGATGCCGTATCCGCCACTGCCTATCACTTCTGTGAAGTAGAAACCTTGATTCGTTGGAGAAGGCAACCTTTTTCCACTGTCCAATGATGGTAGTCCCGTGCGAACTACAGCCGTCGTTGCTGATGGACCTTAGTTAACATGGGTGCCTTTACGCAGCATCAACTCTGGAGAGCCATGTGTAACAGGGTTCATTCTAATGTTATCAGGGGCACGAACCTGTTGGCCCAGCATTCATATGAGTGGTCAATTGCTGCACTGTTGCACGTCGATTGCCCTTTACCAGTTGACAGAGATGACATTCTCTGCAGCTCCACAGTTATGATGTCTGGAGGTACTTGGTGTACCAGTGGTCCATTCTGTACACCCTTACTACAGCACTTCGTGAATAGTCCATGAAGTCTGCTGTTTCTGAGATGCTTCCACCCTTGGCGAGGTAGCCGATGATCATTTTAGCTTCCCTGGACATTTAGCTTCAACATGACATGTAATTTGTTTAATTCACAATAATCCCAATTTTGACTTTTTCCCCAATATATTTTCACTTTGCAACATTGTACCATGATAGCCTATCACATGAGGTGTTTCTGCATTCCCATCTAGAAAACAGTGCAACTATGAATATATAGTGATGCAATTAGAAAAACTTTATTTTTTTTCAGCAGAAAAAGTACTGGCCTTAGAATTTTATCCTACAGTGAGTAACAGATATATATATATAGGTCATGTTACATACCAAATGGAAGCTACGTAAACCTGATGTAAAGAAATTATAAATCCTCTTTGGATGCTTGAAGGGTTAAGGGCAACCACACTTTTTATTCACATGTTCTCTGAGCTAAAAATATTAGTGGAATAACCTGGTTGAAAAGTGGTAATATGAACTTAATAATTTAAGCTTATTTTTTTACTTTTGCTGCTCTCTTACCTCAGTGGACTATAGAGTATGTACAGTAGCCAGCTAATCAGAAGTAAACTGCTTGTGTTGTGACACTGCAGAAAATGAAAAGCATTTAAGCAATGTGAACCAAGAATGCAAGATATGTTGTAACCCAAGTAATCCTATTTTTAAAATTTTAATATTCTTATTTCAGTTGTTTTAAATGTTATTTTATTCATTGTTACCAGCTGTCTTCGATTATGCTAAATTTGGTAATAAAGCAAAAACTCGCGAGAATAATTTTGCAGAAATGGACATTACTGATAGAAGCAAAAATTTAACAGAGGCATAATTACACAATAATTTGAAGGCTTAGATCTCCTGATTTAACACATATGGTAGCCCTAAAAAAGGGGCTACATGACAGCATCAATGCTAGATTTTAAATCGTGTTCTTGTCTGCCTGGAGATCTAGCGACCCTTTGGGATCAAGGTCAGCCCTTGTGGTCGACCCTTTCTGCCCCATAGTGGGGAAGTTCAACTAAGTTACAGTTATTCTACTTCTTTCTCCAAAGGAAATTTTTTCTAAAATGTTCAGTGAAGTAAAATAATCTCAATAAATTCAGTTTTCCAAGTATCTCTGTCATTCCTGGAACATTTGTTGAATGCCATTATCTTAAATATACTTAACCAGATAACCTCACAACCAGCTGAAAACTGAAATTTGTAAGTCACATTCTAAGTTTCCATATATATATATTACCTAAAGCTATTGGTAAAAATATCTTATAATAGAATTTTAATATTTTTCTTGAACAATTTTGTTACAATAAAAAAATTACATCTGTGATTAATATAAATTTTATCTGAAATTTCATTTATAGCATTTAAAAAATAATCCTGAATTAAAGAGTAAAAAATAATTATTATTCCAATGCAAAATTATGCTTCATGTTTTCATTTCAGTGGACTGTGAATGGGGAATTAAGAATTGGTTTTTTCGCAAAGAGGTCTTTGAAAGCTGGCGAAGAACTCACATTTGACTATCAGTTTCAGCGTTATGGGTTAGTTACCTCTGGAGATTTCTATAATAATCACTGATTTTGTATTGAAAATTTGGACAGCATCTTATTTTTAATAGCTTATTTTCTTGTAATTGTGTAGCTAGCTACTTATCATATAAGAAATGAGTACAATTCAAGGGTAAAATAATCCAACTTTAAGAAACAAATATATAAATAAATTCAATACATTTAAAATTCATACACTTTTTTGTGTAAACTATACAGGTTTAAATTTCTGAACTTTGCTGTTAAATGCATGTTGAGATGCCCTAGTGGTTTTTTCAAAAAAAAATTTTTGACAGTACCATATTGAAATAATAAAGTACCATATAATTATATGAAATTTATTATTTAGTAAATATACATATAGATACCATTTATTTGCTTCTGATTAATATGGTGAAATTAAGAATTGCATGATTCTAGAATAGTTAAAGTTAAATCACCTGATCCAGACCTTAGTATTTTTAAACACCACTGGCTCAGTAGCTCATCGCTCAATAGTGTTGGCTAGTGGTGACTCTAACTACCGGAGTCTGGGTTCAACTCGCAGGATAGAACTTCTAGGTTATCTCTGTCCTTTTTTTTTTTAATTTAAAGAACATTGTGAAATAGTATATAAAAATTTGGTAGTATTGATGAATGTTTTACATAATTAGTTTTAAGATATTTTTATACTGAAAAAAAAAAATCACTCAAATAGTTATCAAGGCTGTTACATAGTTCAAGTTACATAATCATTCCTGCTAGCTATGCATAAGATAATCGTAGTGTTTTCATTATTTTAAGTTTATTTTTGATTTTTTATGTGATATAAAATTTAGCAATTAATATTTACATACGTATTATATATATTTTTTTTAAATCTGAAATGAATGCATCATCATCATCATCAAAAGTCACTGATGGAAGAGCTAAGAAAAACCTACATCCAATAATCGCAAGGTTTTTCTCCCTCTAACATTTTGGGGAGACTTTCCTGATGCTGAAAGCAGGATAAATGATGAGATTTTTTTCTATTCAGATGGAGGTGGAAATCAATTTTAATTGCATGACCCTCCAGTGAAAGTTGCAGTGATTCAGAGGAAGAGCCTGTCACTTTCAAAGCTAAGCAACTTTCTGCCCAATGGGCTAAGCTCGGAGAAAGCTCATTTTTACCAAAAAGACATTTTCACTGGTAGCCCAGGGGGGAAAAATTAAGCTGCTAAAACAACATGGGAATTTTCTTTAACTTTTCATCAATATGGTACAGCCTTGCTTGAAAAATATCAAACTAGCTCTGAATATTTTGCTGCAAAGATAAATACATTTCATTAAAAACCATCAGCTGAAGAAATGAAAAGTTTTTTGCTCTACTCTTAACAACAGGCAATGTCCAAAAGCAATCCTTGTCTGAGTACTGGTCCAAAGAGAATGCTGTACAGACCCCTTCTTTTCAAAAGTCATCCAGAAACATGATAAAGAGCAGAAGAGCCATTGACTGGTAAAATACATCTTTGGATGTGCGGAACATTCATTTGCATATAGTTACATTCAATGACTTTACATACCTATTGTAGCATATTTTGTTCACATTTTATAAATAACACTGGATTGTTTTGAAATGTTAGGAAATTCCCTTTAAATTGTAAGGCAGTGTATTGCAACTATTAGTGAAATTATGGATTAAAAATGTACAGGGTACTTATATTAAAATCTCATAAATTTAGAAATTCATTCGAATGGAAACATTTTTTGATATAAATTATTTTGCTTATGTTCATGTGGCTGACTCATAGAGCACTTGTCACCCTGACTGAAACCTATCACAATTTTGTTCACTATAGAGAGAAGAAACAGTGATAAAGCAACATAAATGACCACTGCTATTTTTCAGAATTCAAACCCAAATTGAATCCTTGCTGTATTATGTTATTTTGAGATTGCCATACATCAATAATAGATGTGGTTGTTAATTCCTTTTAATATATCCATATTATGTTTTAATAAACAAATATGGCTTAAATTGACCTGCTGTTGACTATACCATTCAGATAGATCTAATTTGATTTTCATATGGCAACGGTCATTTTTAGGTTTGGGAATATCTATTTTTTTAGTTAGAAAGTGCACCTTTGTGAGCCTATTGCTGATTAATGCAAATGGTTTGGAAATGTTTATGCTGACCAACTTGATTTTTTCCACATTGAGAGATAACAAGTTTTTTTTTTGTCTTCTATAGTTTTTTTATATGTATTCATTTCTCATGGGATAAGTAATAAATCCCTTGCTGCAAATCACACTGTTTGTTTTATAGTATTGGAGTTCTATCTATTACAATAGGTGTAACATTTCACATATCACTATCTCTTTGTTTTTGCCATTATCAATTAGTTCTAATGTTGTTAGACTTGCATTATATTTATCAAGTGAAATTGTTGTCAGGCAATCTGATTGTCTATAACTATTGTCCATCATTCTTTATAGGATAATAGATATTTTGCTACCTGTTATCCCTTTTTTGTGTGTAATGAATTTATAATTAGGGTGAAATTTTTTGCATCCAAGCAAAAAGTTATTAAATGTATTTTTCAGGAAAGAAGCTCAAAAATGTTTTTGTGAATCTGAAAAATGCCGTGGATATATTGGAGAAGACAAGCAAATTTCATTGAAATCATACAGTACAAACAAGAGCACAAGCAACAAACGTCGAAAAACTACTGAAGAAAAGAAAAGAGAAGTGTTGGAAGACTTAGCTGTAAGTTGTTTTTGTTTTTCAACTACTGTAATAGCTGTTTTTTTTCCCTTCCATGATATATATTGATATGTTTAAAGAGCTATATATATACCTAAAAATTAGTAAATAATAAATAAATAGTTACTAAAAAATTTTTTATTTTTGAATTGCTTAGAATTATATAGAGTTGAAGAGCATATTTACCAAACAAACTTTTCATGTGTATATAATGGCTTTTGAAACCACAATATTTCATTTGATAAAAGTTCACAGTAACTCAGAAGATTGTTTTCTTCAAAGGTTTAAGTAGCATGGAAAGCTATGCAAGAAAGCTGTGGTTTCATAAATCTCTGCACATAAGAGTTCATTGCTGAGAAAATAAATTATTTTTGTGTAATAGGTAACTTCAAAGTTTATGAATCACTTTTCAGCATTTTGAATATAATTTATAATTATATGCCTCAATTTTTTTAAAAATCTAATCAGTTGCATTATGATTGGCTAAAATGCATTATGATGGCTTTTTAAAGTATTATTTGCATTCTTCTGAGTAGCTTAGTGTTATCTTGTGTTTTTTTGGCTAATTTAGCACTGATTTATAACTATGTGGTTTAAAGCATAGTCATCTTTTTCTTCATATCCAAGATTGGATATGAGTGATATTGTTTAACTGATAGGATATTTCACTATAAAAAAATTTTGCTATAATATACAAATTTTTGAAGGAGGTATATTTGACATGAAATTCTTAATTAGTGTCAGTTATGGTTTTTTTTTATTTTGAAGCAGATACAATTTTTTTTCATTATGTTTGAGAGAGTATATTTAATTTATTTAATTAAGAGAAAAGAAAAGTAATGAACAATCAAACTTTAATGGGAACATTGATATTTATGTGGATAATGGCTTAAATGTAATTTAATTTCTAGTATGTTTTGATAAGAGGTGTAGGGTGTGAAGAAGTAGAAATTGAAGTTTCAGTATAACATATATGAATAACTTTTAGACCCATAACTGTTTTATTTTTAATAGTTTCTTAACCATTTTGTTATTAATAGTGACTCTTAGTAAGTAGTATGTCCATTGTCAACCAGTTTTCCATAATATACACAAGTGTATGTGAGATTCATGTTGCAGCACTGTTAAAAAAAATCAGTAAGCATTTGTTGTAGGTTATACCTTAACTGAACAGCGTTTTTCATTCATTCTGTAACTGTTGGCAGCTTTTCAGATTGATAAATAAATCTTTTATGATTTATTTATTGGTTTTCTTTGCAAGTTCATGATCATTCTGATCATTACAACCTGAGCACAGAGTCAAAATGATCAAATACAAAAATTAAAATAACCCATTTGTTAGTAACTATGTCATATTCATTAGTAGAAATATTTAGCCTTTGCTCTTCTGAGCTATATTTATGCTAGGAATTTTCAAAATAATCTGTGCTATATTTCTCAACAGTTCTTTTTTTTTACTTTAGCATGACTCTTTGTTATACTCTAACAATCAGTACATGTTTCATAGCAAGAGCATTAGGATGATATATATGGAGATTATTAGTTGAAATGTTTTTATATTTATGTTTTATTTTATAAGCTTCTATACTATTACACAACTCCCTGTTGTTCTTTGTTTCATCCTTGGAATATTTTCATATATTGTTTAAGAAAAAAGGCTATATTTAGCATATATATATACGCAAGACTTTTAAATATACGCAAGACTTTTAAAATTTATATGTCAGTGCTGAAGGGTAAAATAGTAGTGAAATTGTTATACTTTTCTCAAGTCCTTTTTGGTAGAATTCTATTAATGCTAAAACTCGGGGTTGGATTTATTTTATCTCTTGAGTGGCTCTGTTGTGCACACAGTGAGCTAAATGCCCAGGCTACAAGGGCATTTCCCATGGACTGAAAGAAATTTGGGAAGGGATCCACTGGACAGCTATTGGGGAACAGATGGAAACCTCCCACCAAGGCCACCCAGCATGTCTTTTAATTGCACAGCGTATGGTTCTCCCACACATGGCATGGCTTACTTCCAATGTGATGGACAGTGACTTTTCCAACCCATCAATGTCCATTTTCTTACTAAGGTAAGAATGATGATTAGTTAAGAAAATTCTCAATGCAGACACAATTGTAAGAACTTAGAAACATATCGCAAATCTATTGTGCTGCCACTGAGCTAATTCCCTCTCTCAAAAAACAGGAGGCAAATAACTAGAAATCACAACTACATTAACCCATTTCTTCCCAAGTGTTGCGTACACGCAACACTTCATATTGCGTGTACATAACACTGGGAAGAAATGGGTTAAACCATATAATACACTGGTTGACAAAATTAAGGTAACATATCATTTTTCATCAGGATTTTAATTTCAGTAACTTCCACAAAGATAAAAATGCACTATTATGGGCAACATTATCCGTAAATTTTGGATATCCAATCGAAATTGATCTAGGACTGCACAATTCCTTGCATCATGCAAATTATTAATGCCTATAAAACCATTGGTCATTACCATATCATTCCATTTCAAAATTGTGGCTTGCAAGGAGGGTTAATCTCTTTATTCTGCTGAAGGTGAAAAGACATTGTTTAGAGGATTCCTTGAGGTAGCATGGGTGGTTAGAAGACTTCAAGCTGGACAGCTGCAGGCAAAAGTAGTAAGATTCATTACAACCTGAGTACAGAGTCAAATAATCAAATACAAAAATTAAAATAACCCATTTGTTAGTAACTATATCATATTCATTAGTATAAATATTTAGTCATTGCTCTTCTGAGCTTCTATGTGTCAAAAAAGGCGGACAACACTTTGGAAACAATCCCAGAAGAGAGGAACCATTACCAGAAAAACTGACATAGGTCACCCAGGAGTTACTTCAATCTGAACTGACTGTTATCTTGCTTTAATGACTAGACAGAACAATGATGACTTCACATCAACTGTCAGTTTCTGCAGTCAGAGGTGAAAGAATTTCCATCAGAACAGTGTCATGAAAGAACAATGCAAGTGGGCTCTATGCCAGGGAGCCATGATTTATGTATCACTAACCCCACTACTACCAAAAAGCTTGCCTAAATTTACACCATTGCAATAAGTTAGTTAGATAGCTTAGTGTCACCACCATGTCACTTCAAGCCCTAAACAGTGGGTTAATGTTCTGTTTTCTGACACGTCCCAATATAGTCTACAGCCAGGTTTTATACATTTAATCTGGAGAGAATAAGGAATGCAATACCATCCCTCCAATATCAGATAAAGGAATACTTAAAGTGAAAGTGGTGTGCTGGTTTCAGATGGCATAACCATCAACGGTCGTACTCCTCTTGATGTGTTCAGTGGAGGCTCTAACTGCTTACAGCTACAAAGAAGAGATCCTTGAATCTATGTGCAACCTTTTGGCAGCGCAGTTGATATTGATTTCCTGTTAATGGACATCAATTCCCATTTACATAGAGCTAACCAAGTATAACTGATGAGATATCCTTTAAATGACCTGACCACCAAAGTCACCAAACCTAATTATTGCAAAACGTGTAGGAAATGCATTGTAAGCTATCATCCACCTCCTCAGTCTCTCCATGATGTAAAGTTAGCTCTTGTGGAAGAATGGGATTTGTTTTCTCAGGCCCTTCTGAACAGCTTTATATTGAGCATGGATCAATATTATCAAGCTTGTTTAGCTATCAGAGGGGATCACACTCCATACTGACATTTGCATATTTGGAGGATCTGGAATCAACTTATATTTATTTTTGCTTTTAAAATGTCATTGTAATATGTTCATTTCTGGTCTGAGGGTTCTCATTTTCTACACATTTTCTCAATGTATTAAAAAACATTTCTCTGTAAATTTTCATTCAATTACATTATACAATAAAAAAAAGTTATCCACAATTTGGTAGTGTTGCCTTAATATTGTCAAGTAGTATATTTGAAATCATGATTTCTAATGAAATGCTATAAGCTTATGGCTATCATATTATCTTAATATAGCATAATAATTTATTATAATATACAAGACTTAATAAACAATAGCTGTTCCCTATGACTGTGTGATTAATGTGCTTGGCTACTGATCGGAGGGACCTGGGTTCGAGTCCCGGGTAAGGCATGGATGTTTGTGTTATCTTTCTGCTGAGTTCCTGTCATCCTTGCAGACCTTCTACTATGGTGTATAAACTGACAGACTCCTGTCAGACCTCTGTGGCAAGCAATTGCTTGAGGGGGTATTTATTTATTTATTTTTTTTTTTGATAAATAATTATAGTTAAGACTATCTTTAACTCAAATGATGGCAATAAAGTGCTTAGACTAGTTGCATTCTAAGTAGTTTGACCCAGTTCATTTCCTTTTTTGACAACAACCAGTTCAACTTTTTTTTGTTATTCTTTTATCATTTATATTTCCTATAATATAAAAAATAATAGAAATAATAGAATTTTTAAAAAATAAACATTTAAAAATAATTTGATATAAGTAAACTCTTTTCTGTGCAAAAACAAGGAAAATGTACCTTTTTTTTAAAAAGAGATAGTGATACTTTGTTAAGCTTCCAAGTTAAATTAGTAGTGTTTGATTTTAATTAGTTTTATTGGAGTCATTCTGAAAATGTTTCCCTAAATTTTGTTATCAAGTATGAAAGTGGCATTGAATGTTATTCAGTATTTGAATGTTATCAAGTATGAAAGTGGCATTGAATATTATCTCATATCACAGTCCTCAGTGACAAGCAAAAAAAAAGTTAATTCTTGGGGATTTCTTTTCAAGCTTTGTTTTTAATCACATCTGTTTTTTTGGGTATGATTGTTTTTTCCCTAGATTTTGCTATTCTCAATTCTAGATTCTACTATTTGAACTGAAGCATAAACACATATAAATATATAAGAAGTTACTTCATTATTTTGCTGCAATAGATACATTTATGTTGTTACAATCTAAGTGTAATGATGTTTTCAGTGAATTTATTGCACTTGCATGGATATAGCTCTATTCTGACAACATATTGTTAAAAGGCTTAAATATCAAAAAATGTTAATGCTTTCATTTAAAAGAAAAAAAAAGAATTTCTCTTTAAATTTTATTAATAGTGTCAAATGAGTTAAATGCACAGATTTCATAACTCAAATTTTCTATAATTTGAAGTTTTTTCATTTCCCTTGAGGATATCCAATCGTTTACTGTACATTGTTAGTTTGAGTTTACTGTACATGTTTTTTTTATTTATAAATCAGTAATAATTATTATTTTCCTTAACCAATCAGTTTTCTCAATGAAATAATTAAAAGCCAACACATCAGTGTTTTCTAAATCATCTTTTAAGGATGAGAATTCAGATTTGTTCAGAATTGAATTTTTTATTTTTAGTATATGTTTTTAGATGTCTGCTTCATTGCCATATCATTTACCAATATGATCTTTTATTTTTAAATGTAGGTTATTAATATACAGGTTTATTAATAAAATAATTTAATCTGTCCTGGTGGCCAAGTGGTTAGCATGCTTGGCTACTGATCAAAGGGATCTGGGTTCGAGTCCCAGGTAAGGCTTGTGTGTGTTTTATGGTCTTGCCCTCCTCAGAGATCTCTATGGTGTATTAAGCTGAGTCTCTTGTGAGACCTCTGTGCCAAGTAGCTACTTGAGATGTAGTTTATTTATATTAACCAGAGCCTGAGAGAGGTGAGATGGGAGGGGTGGGGGTACTCCAAAAATCCATATAAATATATGAATGTATTTAATATTTGCTTTAAAAAATCATTCTCTATTTAAATTATACACTGCTCTACCAAAACATTTGATAATATCTATGTTATATCAATGGGAATCTAACTGCAACGCTTTATAACTTTTAAAATATACATTTGATGGGGAAATGTGACTAAAGATTATAAGTAAATCTAGATCTCAAATTTTCAATAATATTCATTCAGTAGAGTTATGGAAGTTAAAATATTTTATAACAGTAATGTGTCATCAGAATTTACTTCAGGAATTAATTAAAACTTAAATAATAAATATTGTTTGACTCATTAATAAAATATACATTTTAGAAGTTTGCATAATGATTGTTTCAATATTAGACAATTATGAATGATTAGTAAAGATAATTAATTAATAATTAATACTGGAATAATTAAATACAATAATTAATTAATACAATTATAATTTATTGTTAAATGTTCCAGCTTCCGTAACTCTTTGAATACTGAAGGAAATTGTTGAAAAATCGAGATTTAAATTATATTTTTTATTTGATGATCTTTAATTTAGTTGCATTTTTCCCATTAAATCCAATTTAGAGGCTATAGAACAGTGGTTCCCAACCTTTTTGGGCTGTTCAATCTGATTGCCCACTTTTCGATCTGAACTTCGTGAAAATTATTTTTTAACCTATAAAACTTCTTGAAAAATATTTTTCATGTATAGGAAGTTATGAAAACAACCCCTTAATTTTTTAAATCCCCACTAGTGGGGCATTAGTGCCCCCATTAGGAACCACTGTTATAGAGCTTCAAAGATTTCCATTGACATAACATGGAAATTCTCTAATATTTTTGATAGGTCAATATATAATAAAAACGATTTACAATATCTTACAATTTACACATTATTTACATTTGTTGGCATATAACCTAAACAAGTGGCCTGGTCCAAATGGCCCTGTTAGCCCTCCCTTTACCTGAGCCTGATATTAACCCTTTTGAAAATTTCTTTTTAAATTCAAGAAATAATTGAACATTGGTCCTGACTCTACCACATGTTGACTGAACCAGATGAACAAATGATTTCTAACATAATCAACAGAAATGTTCTATTTGACTTAAAGTACAAAATAGTACATATCTGAGGAATTTCCAGTGTGCTCAAACATTTACAAACATGGAGTAGTATATAAACTGAAGAGCCAAAACGTTATGACCAGTGCATCTTTATGCAAATTGAAGCAACTACAGATAAACGGCAGCATGTGTGAAGGTCATGAAATGGTATAAGTAACACCTGATACTGAGCTCTGTTAATCAGTGTTATTCTTGTTCCGATGGGAAAGGCAGCGGACTTATGTGAGTTTGACAAAGGCAAAATTGTAATGGCCAGACAAGTGGTCAGAGCATTTCTGAGATGGCAAGGCTTGTGGGGTGTTCACGGTCAGCTGTGGTTAGTGTCTTCAAAAAGTGGTCAGAGGAGGGAAAAACCAAGAACAGCCGGAAAGGTATGGGCTGACCACTGCTCATCAATGCTAGAGGTGAGTGAAGGCTATCCCATATGGTACGAGCCAACAGAAGGGATACTGTGGTGCAACTCGCCCATAATTTGAATGCTGGTGACAGGAATAATGTGTCACAACACAGTAATTGAACCCTGCTGAAAATCTCCGAGTGTCCATGCATACCTCTGTTCACCATTGAAAGCATCTACAATGTGCATTTGAGCAACAAAACTGGACCTTGAATGATTGGAAGAAGGTCGTTTGGTCCTATGAATCTCATTTCCTGTTGCACCATGTGGACAGCCAGGTATGTGTGCTTCATTTATTTGAAGTGTTGGCACCAGGAATGCACCTTGGGACAGAAACAATCCAGGGAGGAAGTGTAATGCTTTGGGCAATGTTCTGTTGGGAGACCCTAGGTCCAGTCATTCATGTGCAAGAAACTATGATGTCTACCACATACCTAAACATCATTGCAGACCAGGTACATCCATTCATGGCAATGGTATACCCCTCTAGTAGTGCCTTCTTTCAGCAGGATGATGCACACTGCCTGAATTGTTTGAGAATGGTTCGCAGAACATGAGGAAGACTTTCAGGTATTGCCCTGACCTCAAATTCCCCAGATATCAATCAAATCGAACATCTGTGGTTTGTGTTGGAGCAGCATATCCAATCTGTGACAGCTCAACCACGTAACTTACAAGAATTAAAGTATCTGCTGGTTACATGTTTTTACCAGATATCACAAGATACCTTTAGAAAAGTTGTAGCATTCATCCCTTGCTGGGTAAGAGCTGTTTTGGTGGCACGTGTAGGACCAACATCATATTAGTCAGGTGGCCATAATGTTTTGACTCTTCGGTATATATAGTACCAGGAGTCTTGAAAGTGCTAATTTACTAAAATGGCAAGAAACTTCTTGCCAAAGTGTGAATAGTTTGTTGATAGACAGCTGAATAGAAATAGTTAAGTGATTAAATGAAGAAAAAAATAAAATACTTATATTATTTTTTTTGGGGGGAAAGTAACCAAATATGTGGAGTTCAACTGGTATTTGCATTAGAATTCTATGTAAAAAGTAATCTATTGAAGCTAGCTGTCTAATTTATGTTAATATATTATTATTACTTTTTTACATGTTTAATCCTTTTCCTACCATAATGGCCCAAACAACAGGTAGGAGGTAGTGAAGAAGAAGCAATAGAATTTATTGAATGAGCCCATTTAAAATCTTGACTGTTTTGGGCTGGTATGGTAATGAAAGGGTTAAGTTGCTGTATTTAAAGCAGAGTTCCAAATATATAAAAAAAGTTTACAATAAATGTTTTTCAACGCAATTCATTATTTTTCACCTAAAGTCAATAAATTGTACAATATAAAGCCAAAAAAAAAATGTTACTTTCATATGCTGTCAAAGAACTAAATTGTATAAAAAAAGTACCACCATTGTCTTGTTATATATAATTATTAAAAGTGGCTTTGGGAGGAGATAGAATTGTTATACTATTATTATCCAAGTGATAGAATTGTTATACTATTATTATCCAAGTGATAGAATTGTTATACTATTATTATTCAAGTAGCTGCAGTAATTACCTGTGAAAAAATGATTTATGCTATTCATCTTTGTGTTGAATCAAATTTCACAAATTGATATTCTTCTAATTAAATTTTGCATTAAACAGCAATAATAATTACTGAATAGCAGTAGTGTCAACTATTTCATCATTTTGATCACTTATTAATATTTACAAGAGCAGAGCATTGGTATAGGTTTAGTACTCCACCTTTCTAAGTTTCTCAGAAGTGAGAATCTATTTCATTGAAATATGAGTAGAAGAAAATACTGTCAAAATTTAGTGAAAAATAGTGAACTTGTGAATTCTTATTTTTCACTTCACTATGCATTTAGGAACCTCTGTAAAGTGATAAAATTTTATCTCATTAAGTAGTCTATGTTATTACAAATTCATTTTCTTTAAGTACATTAGATAATGAATCATCATAACCAAGAAATAACTACTATTAAGATACTTAGTCTACAAACAAAATCTCAAATTGTTTACCTTTATAAACAATAATGGTATGTGATAATACAATAAGGTAATGTGACCTTATATAGTCTCAGTGTTGAAGCAGAACATCAGTATATTTAACTTCTATGGAGTTTCAGATGTAGTTGTACAGATTTTAAAATATCTTATTCCATTTAATTCTCCTAAAAAGCTATTTGACAACCTGCAAATTTTAAAGAATTAGTAATATGTCTTTAAGCAAACAGTGATTAAAAAGCTTCCTTATCATTTAATACTGTAATTTACTTGCCTTTAGAATTATATTACACAAGTTAATGTCAACCTTGTAGTTACATGAATATTAAGTAGGTTTAGTTAGAGAAAAAAAAAACCCTTTCCCATCGCATTCATTGTTAGTGGGTGTGTGCCAGCGAGAACCTCCTAACACCACCCTTCTCTTCCAGCCACCACACCTTGACCTGTTGATGTGTTCTTCTTGGAAGGATTTACCTTTTCTTGAAATCTTGCGGTCATCTGCCCTAGCTTATGTTTTAACATATTCAGGTAAAGATCTGAATCCTCTTCTAAACACTGCATGATGACTACTAACACTGTACAAAATAAAGATCTAAAAAAAAAGTCAGAAACATATTAAACAAATTCATGCAATACAAATTAATTTTATACCATTGCAGACTCTTTGATGGTACATATTTTGATCTCCAGCTAGACAAATTCAATTTAACTAATATTAGATTTGTATAAAATATATATACTCTGTACACAAGAATTATTCAATAAAGACTTGGACTGATTTTATCCTCAGCTTGTGTTAATTTCAAATTCCAACTCTGGTCAGTTTCATTTCTTTTTTTCATTTGATAACCTTAATATATTCTAGTGCCTATGAGCATTTTTGATGCATGATGGAAACATTTTTCTTGACAGAAAAGTTTTGCCTGAATATTATTTTTGTCATATTCAATAAAATAACTGCCAAAGAATCTAGGGGGGAAAAGTTCTTATATATGAGTATGAAGACTTGTATTATCATGATGAATGGCATATTTTATTTTTAAAAAATAAGTTCTCTCTAAATGTGGTTTTTCTTCTGCAGTTTTTCATATCTTTTCTAATGTGATAACCACTGTAACTATTCTTCAAGTTGAAATCTCTGTTCTGAAAGCTGCTTTTCATTCCACATCCAAGCAAACACCTAACTACGAGTGAATAGAAATTAGATCTGGCCAGTTATATGACTGAAATTTAGGTTTACATTAGATTGACACTTTTATTGTCAATACTTGGAAATATTTTTTTCCTTCGCACACAGTATAAGGAATGTGAATGCATTTCCACCTGATAGCAAAATCAGTCCATTTCTCTACTGAAGAAGCTCTATTTCATACTGAATATTACAAAATGTTACATTTATGATATAAGAATAATTTACTTCATTGTCGTCAAAAGTTTTTAGAGGTATTAACAAACAAAAAACACATAAAATGCATTCATTAACATCATTTGCTGACAGCAATACTTAAATAAGCATATGTGGCAGTGATATCCTATATATTGACCACATCATTACATATTCTTTTTAGTGATATATATTTGGTAGACAAGTGACATGTTTGAGCTTTAGCATTATTTGACCATTTATTTATATAAAATACACAAATGGTATAAATTATTATATTCATATATAGCTTTTCATAATATGTTTGTTACTGTATATTGTGTACTACAATATACATGAAGCCAGACACACATGTATACAATTCCTTTTGGGCTTGCACAATGAAAAAAATATTTATCAAAGTAATATAACAGAACACACGTAGAAAAGAAGGTGGAAAAACAGCTAGTAATTATACACTGCAAATTTTACTACATTCAAAAAAATTCAAAACATCTTTTATTTTTCAGAATTAAATTTCTTTAATAAATTTCTTTTTCTAAAGTTTTCCTACTCCCTCTCCACCAGTGGAAGCAAAATATATATATAATTTCTGCTTACTTCATTACATTCTACCTTTCTATTGCAATTGATTCTTGCTTTCCATTTGTTTAAACCTATCTCTTTAAAATTTTGTTCTGTTAGTTACAGTGAAAATCATTTTAAAGGATTTCTTCATGGATCTACTTTCATAAATTTCTTGTATGGGAAAGCTTAGGCCCAAAATGGTTAGGTTATAGATGGCAAAATGGATCCCAGAACTTAAATGCACATTTTAAATTGAATGCTTATGCAGAATTTTCTGCAGTCCTATTTTACAAACTCATATTAATTTCATGTGTTTTCAGTAAACCAGGTTACCTATAGATATATAAAAATATAGAACTTATTCAATTGACAGACTCAGAGTTGTTATTGAACCACTTTATTTTCATAAATGGCAATTTTTTGGGTGTTTGATGCAAGTCCAAGTAATTGCATTAAACAAAGCCACCTTTCATTTCAGAAGAAAAGTATGCAACATGTTCAATATTACTTTTTTCTCCTCTTTTTAATAAGGTTTGGTAGTCTTCCTTGAGCTTTTTTTGCTTTACTAGACTTGTTCTCAAGTTGGTTTACATATTTCATTCAAGAAAACTTATATGTAGATTGTGATCACTGTTTCCTAGCAGTTGTAACATTTGAGTACATTAAATTTGTGCATTCGTTTTAATACCAATATTACTAAATAAATAGTTAAATCCACATCAAGAGTTTGATGTGAAACATATGTCCATTAATAACTCTTACTTCACAAGCTACTACTACTACTTTCTTCGCAACACACTACTACATTCACAAGATAGGCAACATCCCCAGAAATTTTGGATGCTTTCCCAGTGATTACTCCTTACCCATGGCAGCTAGGAACCTGATCTATTAACCCCAACAGGGCTAGAACTAAGTGGACCACCACACTAAATTTGAGGTCAATTGCTCAAGTAGCTGCAGAACCACAGGGAAACTAGCAATTTCTGCCACTGATGATGTTGCACATCTGTCCTTCCCTCTATTCACTCACCTGGAATTACAGCTATTATATGATTCTTACACTTAAGAATTTATAACCATATGGGCATATCAGAATCTTATCTTATATATATATGTGTGTGTATATATATTCATCTTAATATTCAGACTTATCCATTAATAAAAAGAGTTTTATATCTTAGAAATGTGTTTAAAGTCAAATTATACTGATGTTTTGCTTTAGCCAATTTTAATATTTACCCTTTCCAGGAGTATTAATTTTTATCACATGGGGAAATGTAAATGCTTTATGAAAAAAAAAAAAACTATAAAAACACGTCAACATGAAAATTAGCATGGGTTAAAATTAAAATATTAGAATTGCTTGATAATGAACCAGCTGTTCTAACCAGTTAGGCTAAGAAAATTGTTTCTTAGATTTTCATAATAAAGTTACATACATTGATTTCTTGAAAGGAGTGTCAGGGTGCACCATTTAACTGACTCATGAAATGTTAATAATAAGAAACTGATGATATTTGAATTATAAGTTGAAGCAAATCTAATCTGAAATAGTTTGAAAGGTATAGAAGCCTTTTCACAGCAAGAAATTGCCACTGCACACCTGCATTTGTGTGGTCATTGTGCTGATCTGGCAGAAGAAATACCAGCTAAATCTTCTCCTAGAACATTAACTTCATTTTCACATTTATCTGGATATTTTTCTTTTACTTGCAGGGAACATTTAACACTTCAATTTACTTTGTAAAGTATAAAAATGTATCTTTTTCTTGTCACTGAAATAATTATGGATAAAATTCATTTTTTTTATTTTTAAGTAGCAATCTTTTTAGCTCAGGATTGGGCAAATTATGCCATTTGGGCAGAGTGTGTTTTTATTTGGCTCTGGAATAGCTATAGGTTTTCAGAGAAATTATTAGGCAAATAGACAATTTTTAGCATGTAGCAGTGGTAACCAAGTGTTACAATGCTGTGTTTAATGACATTCCCTCCCCAGCTTAGAAAAGGAACATATCAGAATCATTTCATCCTGCCTTCTTTCTTAACTTTGTGTGTGTGTGTACATAAAAAAAAAAAACTTTTCAGTTCTCATAACCCCCTAACTAATCACCACTACCTCCACCACCACCCAGATCACACCCCACACTTTGTAAAACCACTGGCATAAAGCACTGTAACATTAGTGAAATAAAGATAGCATCTTTTGATATGAACAAATGCATTATCTTATGTTGTACAGCTCTGTACTGGTGTGATTAATATTGTACATATTTCTAAATCATAAGATAATATTTGGTGTTATCACAAAGCTTGCTCTCTTTTTTTTTGCTGTGTTACAATACTAAGTGCTAAAAATGTCTTTATGTAATAATGTCTCTTGAAATATGTAGCTATTCCAAAGCCATACAGAAAGACTCAGACCAAAATGGCATAACCTGCGTAATCCAAATTTTGAGCTTTATCTATTTAACTTTGTAAAAGCTTTCTAGCTAATAAGTTGTTGATTCAAAAGTGTACTTTATGATGAAAATGCCCACTTGATGACATAGCATGGAACTTGGCATCTGACTGAGCAGATTGTATATGACTTAAAAAATTATGTAAAAGCATATTTAGTAAAAATGCAAGAAAAATTGGCTTTTTAAATGTAGAAAGACTCCTCAATTATTGGTATTCTTCAGGTAGCTGGAACATCTTCAACCAACTGCACCTTTTGGTCCAGTAATGTTAACAATATGACAGCTGTTGCTTACAACTACTTACAGCATTGTGGCCCCATGTTCAAGAGAGTCAGTTGTGCATGTTATAAAACATGCTGTATGGCATTGA
Source organism: Ryuthela nishihirai (assembly GCA_038380435.1). Taxonomy (NCBI): domain Eukaryota; kingdom Metazoa; phylum Arthropoda; class Arachnida; order Araneae; family Heptathelidae; genus Ryuthela; species Ryuthela nishihirai. The sequence goes on from JAWZYU010000030.1 coordinate 62,147,574, forward strand.
TGAGAGGTCTCCACCTGTTTTCTAATAGCTGTCCATTCAATCCCCTTCCCCAGCCTTCTGTGAACTCTTTGAAAATTTTTGTGATTTGGCCATTTCATCCATTGTTTGCAAAAAAAGTGTCATTTAGAGGTAAACCAACCCAACCTTGTGACATTTTGGAAACCAAAAGAGTTGTAGTGGTAATATGCTTGGAGGATTAAGCTTTAAAAAAACTCAAAAAAAAAACACTGTCAACCAAAATATAGAACTAAAAATATGTACACTTTATATTTTCCATTCTGTTGTTGGATTTGCTTTACCCTGAGTTGAGGGTAATTATACTTTGTCTTTTACAGCATGTTAGACCTCTGTGGCAAGCAGTTACTTGAGGGGGGTATTTATTATTATTTTTTAATTTAATTATAATCTCCACACAAAAAAATTATATAGATAAGGCCAGTGACTAAATCTGAGACAATTAGCAAGTGGGAAAGAGATTGAGGCTATTTCTGTGCACATATTGAGTAAGATGTAATGATGCTATAACTGATAGAAAATCTGAGATATAAATATTGTAATTGGAATATTGTTGTTGGTTAGAATAAATGTTCAAATGGTACCTTTGCACCCAACTGCATATACCAGCAACTCTTTGCCAGTTATCGTGCTGAGCATTCAGACTTTTTGTCCATCTTCACAGTTGGCTCTTAGTCCCTGCATATCATTGAGATCAGTCAGGTCTGCTGTGATACTATCATTTTGACCAGATTCCACTGCAGAGTTGCACACTATCAATCTCGGACTTCACCCTCTTTTTTCCAAGATCTCCCAGTAGCTCCATCATCTGACAGCCACAGCCATCATTCTCCTCTGTTGAGTGCCCAGTCATGTCGGCATCAGGGGCAATGACTTGGCAAATGCCTCTGACTCTCCACTGCTGGTTTCATACCTGGACTTTTGGCAGTGTTTCTACATCAAGCTCCTGGCACAGCAACAGAGGTCTTGGTCTGAATAGATTGGTAACAAACTTTTAAAGAGCCTTGGTAGTTGTGTTTATGCACGAATTGCAAGGACGATGTTGTACTTTCTCGACTATGCTTAAGTCATTTGTTTTTCACACGTTCTTTTCTTCTATGGGTGGACAACAAACCTAAGTGCGAGTTTTGTGATACCATTTTATCCATAAAACATATTTTAATTGACTGTTTTGCTTTTAATCTTGAATGAATTTATTTTAACTTACATGACTTTTGTCCTGGCTTCTTACACTCGGACATTTTTTCATATGATGGCTGTTTAAATCCTGTTTTCAAATAATTTTTTGTTTTACTGCTTATTTTACTCATATTTAATGTTTTTACCTATTTATATTTTGTCTCATTGATTTTTATTTTATGGGTCCTATACATCCGTTGTTGCTTTTGTATTTTATATGGATCTTTTAGGCCCTTTGTTATAGTGTTTTACACTTTTAGTTTGTCTTCTGCTTTTAACTTTGGTTGTAGATTTTCATGACTTTTACATTCTTTTTGTTTTACACCTTGTTTGGTGCAAAATAACCTCAGTTGCCCTTGCACCTTAAAACCCCAAACAGCGAACCAACCAATCAAATGATACCCTGACACTTCTCCAGTCAGGGAACTCGTGCATATAACCTTACTAAGCATATGGCAGGACACTGCATAGCTAGCTAGTGCATTACCAGCAGATGATCCCAAATTTATGTATTTCTAAACATTAAAATTGCTTCATCCAGTAAAAGTGGTCGGATTTACCTGCAAGTGCAGGACAGTGATATATGCAAATGATTGTTTCTTTGATAAGCACATGGTATCTGTGGGAGATCACAGACAAATGCTGAATCTATAAAAGAAATCTTCAGGCACTAGTGTCTGCAATAATCCATAAAAGAATGTTGATAAACTGATATTGAAGACATGGTTTAAAAGATACCACATTGACCCTTTTATCAACTGTATCAGCTAGACGCATTTAAATGTGATCAGATTATAGGGCAGTGTGAAGCCAGATGGTCTATCTACCAAGGCTGGTTGGATATTGTTAACACCAACAGTTTCTAGAAGGTAATCAGAGTTGTCACTCAGGGTCAGGCAATGTCAGATGCACAACAGCACATGTAGATCACCTAATTTGTCAGAAGGTGGTGACAGACTCATTTTGCAAACTTTTTCCCATTATGATCAGGTCCATTGCCAGATGCAAGACTGCAGGTCTCCTAGTTCCAACATTTATTGCATGAACTGGTCTTAACCATGCACTACCATGGGCTCCTTTGGACTGTTGTTAGGTAAAGCTACCTGGAATGAAGAATGGTAACACATTGTATTCATCGATTAGTCCCAGTTTTTCCTGGTGATGGTGATCATCTTATCCACATCTGGAGAAGATGGGGGCAGAGGATGGATCCAGTCATCTGTGAACACTTTAGCACTCATCCACAAGGTATTCTTGTTGGGAAGCCATCAGTTACAACAGCAGGTCACCTTTGTTATGTGCAATCAGTAATGTAAATATCTGGTGATATGCCATTGACCTCTTATAGCTTATCACATTAGCATTCCTGACAGGTATCCCTTATGCCATCATTTGGTGAGATAATGCTTGCTTTCATACTGTTGACATCTCCAGAGTGTGTCTATGAGGCACTCAGACTATTATGGGGTCAACCATGTCATCAGACCTGTCGCCCAGTATCATATTTAGGACATGATTGGACATTGCCTGCAACCCAACTCAACAGTCCCAAAATACAGCTGCATTATGGGACCATGTGCACATGGCATGATGGGACACCTTAAGATATTTACCCCTCTATGCTGTGACATGTTGCTCATTGTATCATGAATCACGTTTTCATATTAAAGCATATGCATTTTATTGTATGCTGTCTGTTTAGTTCATTGCAATTATTTTGTAAATGAAAACCTATATCCATCTGATCAACTCCAAGTCATGAGTTTCAGAATATTTCAGAGACCCTGGGAATTTAGTCACTCTTCAACAGGATAGAAAAAAAATAAAGTAAAAAGTGGCCTTAGATGACCAGATCAGTAGGCCATGATGATGATCTGGTAATGTGTTTATGAATGGCTCTCTTGCACTTGGGTTCACTGCTTAAATCCCATTCAATGTAGAATGGCATTTTAAAGTCTGTTGGTGTTCCCTTCTCACTGAGAGCTGATTGGGAGTAATTAGGAGATGTCAATGCCATTGCATTAGGGACTTGAACAGAATTTAATCCCTTGGACCAAAAAATATATATTGTTTTGTATTATATATTTTAGTTGGCCTGTAAATTTAGGAAAAACAAACATGCCAAAGCTCATGAGCATGTAATGGAAATGTTCTTCCTCTCCTCCAGCAGCAATGACCTCACCCAAGGGTAGTTGGGCAAAATGATATTGACTATTTTAGATCACGAGGTACCACACTATTCGCTTCAATTTCTGAAACATGGTGAAAGAACACGCAGAGATATGCAAAGTATTGGCAAGTTTGTGTAAGTCAATAAAGTTCGATAATCCTGTTTTTTTTTACTAAAAAATGTTGCTTTGTTGCAATGACAATCCTGGTCCCCGCCACCCATACTACTTACACAGGACATCTTACACAAGTGGCAGTAGTAGGTATCGGACAGCATATAGTCCTGACTTATCCTTTTATAACTGTCACATCATTGGGCCATTTAGGAAGGCACTAAATGGTCAAAAGTTCCACTCAAATGAAGATCTGAAGGACACAGTGGAAACCATCTGGATTAGAGAATAGTGTCAGTTGACTAATGAAATGTTGAACAAGTACTTAAACAGCTGTGGAGATTTCATTAAATCAAAGTTTCATGCATGTTTTCATTGTTGAATTATTTATTGCATGTCTTTTATATTTCTATTACAAACATATCAAACAACTTTTGTTTTGTATTACAAGGAAAAGTGTCATACCCTTAATATTTATTACCTATCTTCCTATTGCTTTTGGCTTTGACATTTGTCAGTTTGTGGATTTGGCAAAACATTGTTCTGCCATATCTTTCAAATGTGATGGAGAAACTTAATGATTTATGTGCCAAATGAAAGCTTGTGATACAGGGAGTGTCATAGGCTATTAAAAAATTGACCGCCCATGCTTTTTTCCCCCCTTAAAAAGGGGTGGCTCAGTCAGTAGCACTCCAGGCTCGTAATCTGCAGTTCCCAGGTTCGAGTCCCAGCTGGGTCAGCGTTGAGATTTATCTCCGCAAAATTCCCTGCCCTACCCATGTCAGTAGGGGACACCGATGGGCTTGAAAAGGCTGCCGTCTGTCGGATGGGACGTTAAGCTGTGACCCCATGTGTGGGAGAGCCATACCCTGTGCACATTAAAGAACACGCTGGATGGCCTTGATGGGAGGCTACCATCTGTCTCCCAACAGCTGTTCCAGTGGGTTCCTTCCCCCTAACTTTCTCTGAGCCTTTGGGGTCCATGTGACCTGGCCATTTAGCCTATAATGTGCAAAAAAGTGCCGCTCAGAGATTATTATTCTTAAGTTATCTCTCCAGAATGTGAAAGCCAAAAGTTACAGGCTATACATTGAATGAAAACTTCTGATATGGGGAATGTCATAGGCTACGAAAAATTGACCCCCCCATGTTTTCTTCCCCCTTAAAGGGAAAATATGAAAATGATTGTTTCTATATATATATCTCCTGAACACGAGTGTGGAAAGTAATGAGCTATCTGTCGAATGAAAGCTTGTGATGTGGGGAGTGTCATAAGCTATAAAAAAAATTGACCCTCCCATATGCTTTCTTCCCCCTTAAAAAGGGGGAAATGCAAAACATTTGTTCCGCTATATCTCCAGAATGCAAATGCTGAAAGTAACAAGCTATATGTTGAATGAAAGCTTCTGATGCCGGGAATGTTGTAGGCTATGAAAAATTGACCTCCCCCTATGCTTCCTTCCCCCCTAAAAAAGGAGGACAATGTGAAAATGATTGTTCCTCTATATCTCCTGAACACGAGTGCAGAAAGTAACAAATGTGTCAAGTGAAAGCTTGTGAGGAAGGGGGTGTCATAGGCAATGAAAATTGACCACCCATGCTTTCTTCCCCCTAAAAAACTGGAAATCTGAAAGTCATTCTACTATATCATCGAAATGCGAGTGCCTGCAGTCATGAGTTCGGTGTCAAATGAAAGTTAAACAAAGTTAACAATCATAAACTATTGTGAATTTCGTCCCCACTATTCCCTCTGATAAAATGTGGGTGGCAGATTTTTGCATGGGTTGACTTTAACGAGTTGTATCTCTAAAGTCTGTGATGTGTCCAATGTCGTGGTCTACCTCAAACGTGACTTCAAAAGGGCGGTGCGTTTTCTCGGTGCTTATGAGTCGTATATCAAAGTTTTGAAAGGTGTTTTAGTGACAAAAAAGGTATTTTTTAAATTTTTTAATTTATATCTTCCTATAGTGCCCTAAAAAGTAGAAAATAATCCTAAAACATATAGGACACCAATTTACCCACTTGACAAGATTGCCGGCACCCTGTCTTCCTTTGAAGCAAATACAAACTCAGTGACTGATTGCACCATTGTTATGCTTTAGATTTATTTTCTATTTTTTAGGGCACTATAGGAAGTTAGATATTTAAAAAAAAAATTTATTTATATTTTTGACTTTCAAGGAATAAAATTTTTGTGAAACAAAAATACAACAGATTGTGATTAGATGAAAGAAATGCAGTTTTACAGTTTTAAATTGTAATCAATATTGTAATGAGTGCTGTGTTGGATTTAGATTTCCAGTGTTTTAGAGGTTCAAAGGGAGAAAATGCTATCTCTATCTTAACTATTTAAAAATGTAATTTATTAAATCACCGTTTTGGCACTTTTAAAAATGCTTTCCCCGTTTTTTATATTCTTAAAAATTTAAAGCTCTTTTATTTTTATTTAGAAGGGTGGTTTTAAACCTTCTGTTCAAGACATCCAAATGTGTATATTTAAATACTCCTTCACCTGTAGCTTATGTAATTAATACTTATAAAAATATTAAGTTTTAAAGTGTCTCTTGCTAGTTAACTTTAAAACTAGGCTTAACTGTTCTAGGATCCAGCCTGAAAAATTGGTTTATATCCAGAGACCAGGCTTTTTTTTCCCCATTATGCTTAGCCAAAAGTAAACAGCTTTCGAATTTTTTGCCCAAAAACTAGTGAAAAGGAATTATGGCGTGAATGTATGCTAAATTAATCAGCAAGCAAAAATTTTGGATTTTCTGAAAATAAAATATTTAACAAAAAAGACTAGTTTTATTTTAATAGGACTTTTTTTTAGTCATATAGCAAAAAAAAAAAAGCATCTGACAATGCAAATAAAAATTTATATTAGAAAAATTAATAGAAAAAAATGCAATGCCATATGAATAGAAAGGCTGTTCATTTATGAATAACAGAAAAAAATTTTGCTTGAAAGAACAAAATGGCTTTGAGAAAAGTCCAGGCTTTTTTCCTGCTGTGCTGAATCAAATAAGTCAACTTTAGAATGTCTTTAACAAATAGCTAATAAACTGAAGTAGTTTAAGTTATATAATACTAAATTAAGCAGAATTTAATGAAAATTAAAAATTTTAACAAATTTACAAACATATTAACTTTAATGACTTCACAGTGATTTAGTGAAAAAAAAAGAGATTGAACTATGCAATTAAGGCTTAATTTTAGAAAACACGATGAATGAAAACAGTTAAATTATATATTAATAGAAAGGAAATTTCTTCCTGAATAATATTGTAGGGGGTCTTGTTTTCTTCCTTTGTGTGTGAGCTTTAACCTCTGGGTACTTTTCACTGCTTATGTTGTCAGAATGGCACTACTCAGTCACTTAAATAACTGGACTCTACTAATATGTATACCATATACATACTTTTATTTCACACTTCAAACAATACAGGGCACAATCATATTAAAGAACAGACTGCCACCCGGCAAGTCACCAAATACAGCAGGATTCCCAATCCTACTAGCAAGCCTTCAAGTGTTCCCAACATTTATGCAACAACAGAAAATGGTTGATGTAAAAGAGGGCCATGTCTTCAAACCCTCTCAATACCAGAGTCCAAGGAGCAACTGCCTTTTACGAAATTCATTTCCTTGTTGGAAATGCTGCCAGTGTGGTCTTGTTGGAAATAGTAGCAGTGTGATCAGGCGATGTGTTTCAGGGGGTGTAAGTCTCACTTGACCCAATCAGGTATGCCCACATTCCAAGCTAGTGGGAACCTTCCTATAACGCATCTCCAAGCATGGAAGTTTATTAAACACATACATTGGTTTTCACCTGGCCTGGAGCTGCTCTTGTTGCTAGGCAAAGCTCTTCAAAAAAAGGTGCTCCCTACCTTGCCCTTGTTGATTGAGTCCTTACAAATATATTTTTCTGAAATGTGATATTTCTTTTCATAATTCTTTCCAGTATGGTATATTTTAAAACACAGGCCAGTGTTACACAAAGGGACTTGGATGGTTCACATTTGTGGGATTTTCTGTTCTGTTGATGAAATGGAGGAACACTTTCTTGGCTGTTTTTTTACTTTGGGTATTGCATTTTGGAAATCTTGGCAAAGTGGCAAAAAATTGGTACACCACGGCTGAAAAAAAAGGTCAATATCCTCAGAGTGGCACAGCCAAGATATTAGATATTGAAGGGAGTAAACTATTCATTATGCACTCACAAACTATTAAATGTTGAAAAAAATAAAAATTTTCGTAAAGGGAGGGGTGGGGGTAAAACACTTGGCATAGCCATAGAGAAGGTGGTGGTGAGCAATTATAACACCCATGACAAAATCAGCCCTCCCAAGCATAGGAGGACTGATTTCCATGCCAAAGCTTTTTGCTTCAGTATCCAAAATCTCGTTCATTATCAGGAAACGATTAAAAAAATCGGTTTTTTGAGTTTAAAAAGAAATAATGAAATTAACATATAACCTAGTGTAATGTTGGAAAAATCTGCTGTGAAAAGTTGAAAGCTGGCCATCTAACCAGTGATATATCATAACTCCAAAAGATTATGCAAATAAAATCAATAAGGCATTGTCATAACTACTGATGTGGCAAGCTTTAAAAGATTGATACATATAATCTATGGAAATAAAATCGAAATAGATCTATAGAAATAAAAATGAAGGTTTAATTATAAAAGTGCAAATTAAAATACTAACTGAATTGAAAAGTTATCCACTATTAATGATGTTACATGCAGCACATTGTGCATGCATGCCAATACTTGCTACTAATTACTGCCATATGTATTTTTCTGGGCTGTGATCTAGTTTACCAGCAGTTTTGCATAAACAGGTTCCTTGGTGGTCTAGTGATTAAGATGCCCGGCATGCTTCTGGGAGACCTGGGTTCGAATCCCACTCAAGGCAACCTTTTTTTCTTCAACTCAATTTTTCAAGTGTTTCTTGTCTACAGGACTTTTCCAGTGATAATTTAATACTGGATAGGTTATGTTTAGTTATGGTTTTGGTTTCAATAGCATAACACCAGATTAAATGATAAAAAATAATTCTAGATGTATTGAAATAGTTTTAACCCTTACAGTGCCAAGAGCTGATTAAATAATTTTCAAAAATCACTACAAATGATCTTGCAATGCATTTTTAAGCTTACCTACATTTTTTTTCCTTTTAATTTTTATATTTTTTGTTCATAATTAATGCTCTTTCTCTTAATGAATGAAATAGTTCATATTACATACTAACTGTTTCATAATATGGCTTAGAAGTTGATTTGCATTTTTAGAGAAAAAAAAAGACCATAAAAAATAGAGGTAATTACTTCCAAACTTTGAATAATGAGTTCTAATATTTTTAAAATCAGAGGATTTTAAAAATATTAGTTGTGATTTATTTCCAGGAGAATTTTAAAACTTTATGAAAAATGAGTTCAGATCAAACTCAATAAATATTTTTGTGGGAAAAAGTTTTGCCGATGTGCGGGATTTGAACCCACATCTCTCCAGAAACATGCCAGAGTATTCTAAGACTACTGAACTAATGCTGCCTGTCTTTTCTCCACTAATGTGACTTATTACTCTTCCTTTGATTTTCACACCTGGACTTGGCACTATATATGATCTGGAACAGCAACTATTTCTTTTTATGTTACACTGAGTAAGATGGAAATAAATAAGTCACTTCACACTATTGGCGTTATTAATTATTTAAACAATAAATAATATTCATGGAGTTACCTGTTGACTTTAACGTCAATGATCAATAAATATTTTTGTGGAAAAAATTTTTGCTGATGTGCACCAAGTCCAGGTGCCGAAATCATGGGAAGAGTGATAAGTCACATTTCTGTAGAAAAGACAGAGCCGGTGTTAGTTCAGTGGTCTTTGAATACTCTGGCATATTTCTGGAGAGAGATGGGTTCAAATCCTACACATCGGCGAAAGTTTTTTCCAAACAAAATATTTATTGATTTATTGACATTAAAGTCAACATGTAACTCTGAATATTATTTACTGTTCAGATCAAACTCGTGGGGTTGAATCAAGAGGTTGCTTCAAAGTAGAAAAATGGAAGCAAGCAAATCGGCTTTGCTGTATATCAGGTCTATAAAATGGAAATCAGATGGTTCAGAATGTATTATATTTGAAGCTCAAATTATGTATTTTTATTAAGATGTTTGTAAGAAAATTTTCAAACTGCAATTTCCGTCTTTTAAAAATAAAAATTTTATATGATATATTAAAAATGGATATAGCTGTCTTTAGCCATATTTCAGAATCTGTCAATTTATATAATCAACATGGACCCTGGAAGGGTTAAGTATCATTCATTCAGAAGGAAATCTTCTTATTTGCTATGCAGCATGACATATATGTATATGTTAGTTACTTGCAGGATAAAGTTCTAGCATTCAGTTTGTTTTCTGTTGAAAAACATTAAAAAAGTATCATGTCTGCAATTGTATGTATTGTGAGAAACCTGATATACAGTAAAGCTTTTGACCTTTTCCACATGTATGTCGAGCTAGGCCCAAACATTTCAATACCTGTCAATGTCTAACTAGAATCAAAATTTTTTTGGCAAATGAAAGTGGGAATTCACTGTTAAGTTGTTTAAGTTGTAGCTGAGAGACAATTTTAATAAGTAAAAGTAATTGGATTTTTTTAAAGGTATTGTTGAGTTCCAAAAGTAATGTTTGAGTTCATAATTCCATTGTCTAAAGCATTCTGTATGTCGACAAATGAGACTGGAAAAGATTTTAATTCATCTAGAATAGAATTGATATTTAAAATAGTAGTGATATTTAAAAGAATTATGCATCATTCTGGTTTTGATTCCTTGTTGTGTAAAAGTATGACCTCCCCTCCCTCAGTCAAGCACCAAGAATCAGAAACATCAAGTTTCCTGTTATCTTGCTTACAAAGATTCTGCATTTCATTGCCATAACTAACTTTAGAAAGGACCAAACTATTATACAGATTTATTTTAGTCTTTAAGTGAATGTGCCTATTTTCCAAACTCTTCGTTAAAATCCTTAAAAATCCCAGCAGCAGTCACTATTCTTCTGTTTAGCTCATGCTGCACATTACCAGAATCTGTTACAGAGCTCCCAAGATAATTAAACTGAGACTCTTGCTCAAGGGTGCAACCATTCGAAACATCTGCTGAAGCACAACTTGGGAGCTTGACTGATTTTCATCACTTTAATTTTCTCTAAGTTTTCATTGAGCCTTCTCTAATGCCCGCCTCTTCAACAGCTCTAATGAAAGAATTTATCTCATCAACATCATTTGCCAAAAGGGTCAAATCATCATCATAATCTGAACCAGAAAATTTTCAAATCTCGAACCATTAAGACCATTTAAGAGCAAAACCTTCCCCTTGCAGTGAGTTCTGAATATCATAATCAATAACCAAATAGAAAAGGAGACAAAATTCACTCTTACCTAACTCCACTAGCAATGCTGAACTAATTGCTATAAACCTTACTAACTTTCACACATGATTAACTATTATTATGGAGAGCCATCATTATGCTAACTAACTTTTAAGTATTCTGTATAATCTCACAATCAACTGCAAATTATGATGATGGAGTTGATGAATGATGTGCATAGTTGTGTGTAGGAGTTATTTGCAAGGTGTTTCTGACATAGTTTGCTGTAGTTTTATTCTTCCGAATATTAATTATATTATGAACTCAAATATTACTTTTGGAACTCAACATATATAATTTTCTGACATAGTTTGTTGTAGTTTCTTGTGAATATTTTTTTTTACCTAAATGAACATTTTTGTGCTAGCTTGAAGAAGAAATTGAAAAGCTTAGTGCAAATGGAGGTCTTCGAAATAGAGAACAGACTTTAATGTTAGCAAGATTGATGGTTCGAGCAGAAGACATTCACACACGGCAGAGACTTCTTGATATAATTCAGGTAAATTAGAAACTTTTTGACTATTCATGTTTTCCAATATCTGAGTATCTTTTCTAAACACATTGTTTATTAATTAGGGGATATTAAGCTTCATGGACTTGTTTTGCCTATGTATGAAGAAACTGCTGTGCTTAAGCACTGAGCATTGTGGCTTCTGCCATAATTACTCATTGTTTTGACACCAAATATACAAAGGCAAACACTCCTTAACCCTTTCTCAACCATACTGGTCCAAACTGCAGGTTGGAGGGAGTAAGGAGGAAAGAACAGCATTGATTGGATGAGTCCATTTAAAATCTTAGCCATTTTGGGCCAGTGTAATACTGAAAGGTTAAGCAGACAATTACCAAATGTAAACTTAAACCTTCTTGATTAGTTATATAGAAGGTAAGCTTGCCCTGTCCTCTTACTTCCAAATCGATAAGCTTGAAGGGAAGGTTGCCCAAACCCTTTTGATTTGAGGCCAAATTTTTTAACCCATCTCATGGAGTCTTTTTTAACTTTCCTATACTTTTTAGTATTTTCCTAAAATTTCAAGCAGGCTGAAGAGTGGGGTTCCAAAATGTCTCAAAACTGAATAAAATACCCAAAGAAAGTTCTAATTCATATTGAAAAAGCCCATGGTTATTAATAAATTTCCCAGCACCAGAATCAGAACTATGTAGAGTGAAGTTGTTCAATACTTAATTTTCATTGCATTAGTATTTGCAGTAGCTTAGTTGCTGAATTTTTTGTATTGATGAATTGGTTGTTGTTTTTAATTGCTATGTTGATGCTTATTGCATATGTAAATTAGAATTTATGGTCTAGTATTGTGTGTACTATTTAAGTGTTTTCAAATGATGCTTGTGACTTTAAGAGCAAGTGAAAGAATATATTCACTAAATTTTAGTAAATAATTAAGCAGTCACTACAACTATATATATATATAATCTGTAAATACTAAATTAGCAAAAACAAGTGATTAAGAATTAATAATCAACAAATTTTTCCCTCAAAATAATAGCTAATTGGAGATCTAGAGCTAATTTGAGTTTTTTTTTCTGCTACATTTTTGGAAAAAAATTTAAAATCATTGTTCTCAATACAATTCACCTCTATAAATAAATTAAATGTAAAATATAGAAACTCCAATTTCAAAATTCTGGTAAATTGTCTGTAAAACATGAATATTAAATTGCTTAAGTATAACATACACTCAAGTGCAAAAGTTAAATTGCAAAGACAAAAATGCTGGTTGTTCAAACAGGTCAATGAATTTTAAAGAAAATTTTTATATACATAAGTCACAGTATGATTAAAATTCTAATTAGGAATAAAGATTATAAGATAAAGTGTTGTGTGATTGTTATGTTTACATAAAAATACAAAAGTAGTCCAAGAGGTGAATGAAAACTCATGTTAATAAGTCATGCAATCATTCCTGACAGCAATGCAGGGCTTACAATACCTCTTTATATTGTCAACAATGTTTCCAATCAAATAGAAGGGCAGTCCACTGATGCAATAGGGCTGCCTTAAGATCATGGAAGCTTCTTTTAAGGAGAGTTGAGACTGGATTGAGACTTTTAAGGAGAGTTGCTCGTGTGCACTTTTGTTATAAGCGTAATCTTCATCTGGTCTCTAGGAAGAAGAGTTAGAAAGCATCCCAGATATGATCAGTAGAACTGAAACCAAGGCATCTTTCAGGCCAATTCATACATTCAAGATAATGATTTACCAGGTGTGCTACCAGTGAGCTCTGTATGTGTTGACATTTTCATTAGGGAAAGGCTCCCCCCCCCCCCCACAAAAAAAAATAAATTGTTCGAAAGTGAATTATTTATTAATTTTTGTCATCTAAAATGGATTGAAACTAATTTAAACTATACTTTAAAACACAATAAGATGTGATATCAACAGAATTTACAATAAATTTGTGATGACAACATGCAATTTCAACAATATTCCTTTGTTTTGTTGACAGCCAATGGGTTTGGGCTCTTCTCACAAAAGAATTGCTTGTGTGCACTTTTGTTATAAGCGTAATCTTCATCTGGTCTCTAGGAAGAAGAGTTTAATAGCAGAGCAGCAAGGTTGATCACAAAAGTTGTATAATGGCCTGAGTTTGTGCAAAGTTGGTTTTGACTTAATACATTGGGTACTTGGAAGCTGTCTGGTTCTTGTCAGAGAGAAGACTCCAGTGTGATATTTTTGCAATATTTAAACTGAGCTATAAAAAAAATAATAAATAAATACCGGCCACATTAAAAGTCACTTTTTTTCTAACACAGCAACTGAATGTAAGAGTGGGAGTCTGTGTGAAAATATGAATATTTTAATGTGCAAGTTTTGCAACATTTGAGTGGGATGGAAAAATATGTTCTTGATAAACAGTAAAACAAGTAGAAATCATATTTCTAACAAAATGAAAGCAAATGCCTCTTAAAGCAGAATTTTTAACAGCAGTCAGCAATTCAAGGTTCCTTTAGTAGTGAAAAGAAAGCTAAAATGGAGAAACACACATTAATTATTAATACTGTAAAAATGTGTCTAAAAGCAAAAGTTCTAATTCATAAACTTGATCAATCCACCATTTGTGACTATTTCTTAAAATATATACCTGGCTCTGGTGATCTTCCAAATGGGAATGATTTGAGAAGAAAATGTACCTTCTTGTGGAGAAGCTGCTAAGGAAGAAAAATGTGCATCTTTCAAAGGAAAGGCATTTGTTACTGTATCAGGTGAAACATCTAGTACTAAAGGGAGATGTGTTTTTGCCATTCTTGCAGGAATGGTTAATGGCTCTAAAGATCAAGCTCATTATTTAGCCAATGTAAATTTATTAGACACTGCTAATTCTACAACTTGTTGCCAAGCCATTGTCAGCACTTAAAATTGAATATTCTAATTGAAATTATATTTTTATTTAATATTCTAATGTCCGTGAATTGATTTCAGATTCATCTCATTATATGGTGTTTTATTTCACTGTTCTTCAGACCTTATTAGGACAAAAATTTTTACATTATCAATGCTAGGCTCATAGAGTTAACCTTTACAGTGATTGTTTTCCTTTGAAAGAATTTAAGGAGGTTAACTCTAATTTTAAAATTTTGGTAAATTGTCTGTAAAAAAGTAAATATTAAATTCCTTAAGTGTAACATACACTCAAGTGCAAAAGTTGAGTTACAAAGACAAAAATGCTGATTGCTCAAACAAGTCTAATTTCAATTTGCTATGTCAAAAAACTGCTTTTCTCATCTTAAAGCAAATCTATTTCCAATTTCTGTGATTATAGGATAGAACTCTTGGTTCCAAGCAGTAATCTATTTAGATAATTGCTATGAACCTATTTTATGTTTCTAAACACTTGGGAGCTTAAGAACTTGAATACGTCACTTTTGGTAGAAACATTTGAAGGTGAGAGTTTTTCCATCACAATTTGAGTTCAAATAAAATTCATTGCAGAAACATGTATGTAAACAGTATGATGGATATCATTATAACAATCATACTGTTATATATCATATATAACAGTATGATTGGATCATTTGTTTTGGGAAAAGTTGGATTTGATAAAATCAATCTTGATTCAACACTCTAAAAGACTATTCAGGCCTGAGACTAAGTGCTTTAAACAGCTGCTGTGATCAGAAGCAAACATCATTAAAAAAATTATGCTTACAGAAGCTTCCAAAATTTTTAAAAGTTTAGAAAGGCTGACCAAATAAGCAGAAAGTAAAATCAATGCAATAAGTGTTATAAAGAAATTGGAAATTTGTTTAACCCATCTACTGTTGATGGCAAAGAAATGGTTTAATATTTCTTCTTTTTTGAATAGTACAAATATCATTCCATTCTTCCATGCTTGCAATGAAACTAACATTGTAGGTGGAGTCAGCATTTTCACAGCAAATTAATTAGATCAACAAGAGTGAAAAGCCAAATATATTTTTAACCATGAAATGTAGCTACCCCAAATTCACTAAAGCCAACCCTCCAGTCAATATGAAGCACCAGCAAACAGTTTTGGTGAGAAATGATACTTTAGTCTATGTAGTTTGTCATGACTGGTTGTCGAAGGAGTATGGCAGTACTATTGAAACACATATAATGTTTGCTTCAACCAGTAATGTATTTCAATGGTAATTATGGTAATTCAATGTAAATCAATGTAATTATGGTAATTCAATGTAAATCAATGTAATTATGGTAATTCAATGTATTTCAATGGTAATTATGCATGATGTTTCTATTTGTAAATGCTTAAATTTTTGAAAAATATAGCTAACACTTTTTTTTAAGTAATTTTAAGTATTTACATTTGTATTAATACATGCTAAATGTTGCAATAAAATGCAACATCAATACAGAATTTTGAAATCAAAACACAAAAATAAATTTTTATATGTGGAAAAAGAATCTTCCTTTAATTATCATCCATTAAAATGAACTCTGAGCCCACTTCACCTGCAGGTGAAATAAGATTCAGGGATCTTCACCTGATACCTCTCAAAAATATGGAGGTCAGTGCAGTCACTTATCACATTCTGGTCTTAGCACATATTGCTGAGACCAGACTGTGAGTGGGAGTTAAGGGGACACATACCACTGATCGTCTTATATAGAGCCTCTTCTTTTGAAGCCTTCAAGGAAGCTTCCTTCTTGAAATTCTTCTTGTAGACAGAAGTGTTCTATAACAACTAGCAGTTATAGCCAGATATCACTCATCTCATGATCTGACACTTGGATGACCTGGTACTGGTATTCTCGCAACATAACTTATATCCTGAAATTGTCTCTAGAGCCTTGAAACCACCATTCAAGATACATTTAGTCATCTGATTTACATAGGTATGCAGCAATGTGCAAATGGCTGCATTGGTTATTTCAATGAATGCACAGATGATGCAGCTGCATGCATCATACAGTTGACTGTAAAACTACACCACTGTTCCAACTAAGTATTGGTTCTAATATAAGTGGTAATCTAAATACTGTTCAACTAAAAGTGAGCATCATGCCTGCATTCTCACATGTTCAATATACACCCATCAAAAATTGGTGTGCGGAATGATGAGCTTGTGGATGTTTTGCAACAAATAGTTGTGCAGCAGTGTGGATATTCTGTTGATACTCCCTCCATATACGAAATCACTGTCTTGCAGTACTTAGTATATAAGTATGCAGGAATGATACTCCTGGTTAAACAGCAACTCGTGTAGATTGGAAAATGATTAAGGGTTTTATAGTCGACTCCATAATGCTATACACAACAAGTGTGTGATCTTTGCATTTGAATAAATCTTACTTGCCACACACTAGGTTGTTAAAGTGTCAGCAACAATTAGTTCTGGACAGACCTGGATCTAGAAAAAAATCGAGGAAGAATGGGGGGGGGGGGCGAGAAACACAATCGAGCTGGAACAATATAAAGGGTTGGTGGGGGAAGAGGCTGTAATATAACATTTCCCCCCTCTGTTTTTACAGGTCTTTGAAAAATTTATGAAATATAAACAAGTTAAATAATTTTTTGCCTCTTTTGCCCATTCTGAAAGCTTCAAAGCTCTACCACTTTTCTTTGAATTTGTGCATCCATTCCATAACATTGCCATATGAATAGGCATGATCCCCATATACTTGTGTTAAATTGGCATGAATTTTTTTGCGTCATACTAAGCTACATCCTTGTGAAAATGTAAAATCTTTCTCCATCATTAGTAGGCTCCATAGCAACAACACATAAATTCTGCAGACCAAACTTTATACACTGCCAGCAAGGAGAGAACTTAGTTTTTAACATGTTATGACAAGTTTAGACAAGCTTTCTAACAAGTTGTAGCTCATTTAACTTCAGAGGAATGAGTGCAAATATACAGACATGTGTCAAGAACCTTTTGAACACCCTCCACATGCAATCTTTGCTACTGGAATTTTGTGCTGCAAAAGTGTCTGCAAATACTTTTGAAGTTAACATTGCTAAATTCTGCAAGTCATGACCCTAGAAGCATTGCAACTATACTCATTGGGAAAGTGGAAAAAGCTCCTCCCCTCCTCCTCCCAACTTTTTTATATGCATCTGTTGCTTCTACACATAAGATATCACTTGTATCTGAGTTATCATCTGAAAAAGAACTTGGTGCAACACACTATAGACGATGTGTTGTAATACCAGATACATAATGTGACATTGAAGAATTTTGGTATGCTTTTGGTAATTACTGCTGTGGTTTTAATCATATTTATGAAGATGTGAATATTTATTTTACAAAATTTATTCATTGTGTTGTAACATTAATTTAAATTTTTAGCATTATTTTGAGTAATGTAATATTTGTGCTTTTTATTTTCCATACAGAAGACGAATGAGCAGGCATGCCTTAGGTTGTTTTTAGACTATCATGGATTGTCTTTGATGTGGAGTTGGATGGTGGATGTGGTAGATTTACAGCTGAAAGCAAAGGTTAATATCCATTATAATTTTTTTTTTCCTTTTCCAAATTGCAGTTAAACATTTGTTGCTTTTTGTGCATTTTTTTAAAGATAAAAACAATGTTTACTACTGCCTTATACAATATATATATATTACCAAGTAGTTGGTCATTTCTGTTTAAAAAATTTGAATATTCTTTAATTTTTAAATGCAGTTTTTCTCTGTGGTATAATAATATCTGCTTAGTTGAACTTCAAATTTACTTTTAAAAAATAATAAATTATTCCTCAAGCAGCTGCTTGTCACTGAGGTCTGAGAGCCTGTCAGTATAACATGTCATAGGGAAGGTCTATGAGAAAGGTAAAATCTTGGTAGAAAGACAACCCAAGAAAAGAAATATCCATTCCTTATCTGGTATTTGAACTGAAGTCTTTATGATACCCAGCCAAGCATGCTAAATACTTAGCTATGTCTATGCACTTTTTTTTTTTACTTTTCATCAAAAGTTAAACACACACACACACACACAAAATCCTTGGGCAACCATGGTGGTTTAAAAGGCTGTGTAATTTACTTCTCCAAATATATCTGTCCTGAGCTACAGCTGCTGCATTTGGCCAATGTATGCCAATTCTAACAAGGTCCTATTTGGCATTGTCTGCCCACTGCATTCTAAGTCTTCCCCTTTTTCTGAGGCATTTAGGCACACTGTTCATAACCCTGTTTACCAATCTGTGATTATGCATATGGACAGTATGACCAATGCAATCTCTATCTACGCAATATGCTGCTCAAACGAGGTTGGGAACTTCTTTGCCTAATCTCATTATTAATAAAGTCGAACCATCTTGTCAGCCTTTTTGAAATCTATGAAGGTAGTAACCACAGGTTTCTGAAACTCTAAACATTTCTCAAGAATCAGCCTAAGTGAAAAAATTTGATCTATACATCCCCTACCACTTTGAAATTCCAACCACTTAATTCTATTATGCACAATAATGGAAAAAACTTTACCTGGCACAGAAAGTAGACTGATTCCCTATAATTAACAAATGAACTGCAGCCACTTTTCCTAAAAAAAATAGGGATAATAATAGCTCTGACAAAATCCTTAGAAATGACACATTCATCATAAAAAAATTCCAGTATTTCATTCAGCCATGTGACATCAGAAACATTCCCAGCTCTAAGCATGTCAGTTGTAGTTTCACCTACCCCTGGAGATTTATGTAATTTTAATTTAGAAATATCCAGTGTCCCATTAATTCATCACAATGTCAGTTTATTGAAGCATCAGTTCATCTCAATGATAGAAATAGGATTTTATTGACTTTCTATATATGTTCTCAAATGGATTATTTAATTTTGACTTTGAGAGGTAAAATGTGCATAGTTGAATTTTCCTCAGAAATTAATTAAAACTTAAATAACAAGTATTGTTTCAAACCATTTAATAAAATGCATATTTTAAAAGTTTGTCTAATGATTATTTTAATATTTGGCAATTATGAATGATGTTTATGAAAGATAGTTTATTGTTAAATATTCCAGCTTCCATAACTCTTATACTGAACGAATATTGTGAAAATTGTGATATAAATGGATTTGATTGTTATCTCTATTTTATCTTCATTCACATTTTTCCATTAAATGCATATTTTAAAAGTTATAGAGCTTGGATGTTAGATTCCCATTGAGATGGCATGGAAATTCTCCATTTTGCTAGGTTTTGGGTAAATTGTTCCAAAATCATTTATTGAAATGAGTTTTTTGAAATTCAGTTTTTTGATTAACAGCTATTTCTAATGACCATTTTCTCAAAAACATAGAGTTTTTCAAAAAATAAGTGCATATTACATAAAAGATATTCGTTGTTTTCTTTTTTCAGATAAGTTAAAAAAAATTAATTTTTTTCTGTTGGATAAGATATTTCATCAATATGGATAGATATTGATGAAATATTACCATTAGCATTTTTTAAATTTCCCACTAGCTTAAATTACCCACTGATGATCTAAAAATTTGGAAAATGACATAATTTTAAATGAATATTATAAACTATTTATGCTATAAATTTGAAATTTTATTGGTGTAGTGTCAATGACAAGGTGCTAAGGGATTTACACTGAAAGCAAAGATTTATCCCCCTTACACAGTGTGGAAGTAACTTTTGTTTTAAGAACAAATTTTTGAACACTTTACCTTGAACCTACCACAATGAAGAATTTCCATGTCATCTCAATGGCAATCTAGCATCGAAGCTCTATAACTTTTAAAGTATGCATTTAAGGAAAAATGTGACTGAAGATAAAACAGGGATCATAATCAAATCTATTTATATTTGAATTTTCAACAATATTTGTTCACTATTTAAAGAGTTGTGGAAGCAGAAATATTTAACAATCAAATTATCTTTCATAAATGTCATTCATAATTGTCTAATATTGAAATAATCATTAGGCAAACATTTAAAATTGCATATTTTATTGAAGGGTTTAAAACAATACTTGTTACTTAAGTTTAAATTTCTGAGAAGAATTCTTATGACTCATATTTTACCTCTCAAAGTCAAAATTAAATAATTCATTTGAGCACAGATGTAGAAAGTCAATGAAATCTTATCTCTGTAACTGTGCTGAACTGATTCTTCAGTAAACTGATGTCACGATGATTTATGTAGAATTGAAATAGGCAAAGTAACGAGACTGTGAAATAAGTCCAATATTGAAGCCAGAAATGTATCTATCCTTATTAAAAACAATAAGAGTAGTACTAATCATGTTTAGAACATCACTGAAATGCTCAGCTCATCTAGCCATTGCAGAATCCTTTTCTTCAATAGCCTTACCAAGTTTATTCTTCAGTTCTTGTATACCTGTCTGTTTCTTCCCACACAATACATTAACTATTTGGTACAACTCCTGCTGTTGTGCTGTCTAACTGCTTCCTCTGCTTTGTTGGGGCAGGGGTGGCTCAGTCGGTAGCGCGCCAGGCTCATAATCTGTAGTTCCCAGGTTCGAGTCCCAGCTGGGTCAGCGTTTAGATTTATCTCTGCAAAATTCCCCGCCCTGCCCATGGTCAGTACGGGACACCGATGGGCTTGGAAAGGCCACCGTCCGTCGGATGGGACGTTAAGCCGTGGCCCCGTGTGCGGGAGAGCCATACCCTGTGCACGTTAAAGAACACGCTGGATTGCCTTGATGGGAGGCTACCATCTGTCTCCCAACAGCTTGTTCCAGTGGGTCCCCTCCCCCAACCTTCTCTGAGCCTTCGGGGTCCATGTGACCTGGCCATTTAGCCCATGGTGTGCAAAAAAGTGCCGCTCAGAGGTAAAACAACCCAACCCTCTGCTCTGTCAGCCAAGGTGTCAAACAAAAGATTTCTATCAGATATTAACTGATCCTTTACACATTTGTTAAACTTGGGTAATGTTGTCTCTCAGAACTAGTATGTTGGTCCAGTTTATCCCTGAAATTCTTCCTTTCAGAAATAAGCTTCAGTGTCTTATCACTCAAATGACTGTCATCTCTAGTTGTTTTTATCCAAGAGAATACTGTATCAAGAAATGCCTATTTAGGCTGATCCCATTCTTCCTCTATTTCAGTAGTAAGCAAACCATGATTGTCATAACGACTGAATATCTTTCATGGTATGCTTTGGCTGTATATAGGTCTTTAGAGCTTCAGTGTTAAAGGTAATTCTCTTAACCTCAGCAGAGTATTTCTTAAACATTGATTGCAAGATACTTTTGACAAGATAATAGTCAGACCCAATTCTGGCATCCCTGTATGAACTGGTATTCCTAATAGAATTAGTCCATTTGCTGCTAATTATTATATAATTGATCATATTCCTACACAATCCATCAGGTAAAACCTAAATGTAATTTGAAAAAGGCTTACAAAATCATTAATAAACATTATCAACAATATTGTTAAAGCATATTTCTTGTAACTTCATTATTATTTAACATCAAATTAGATGCACAAAAAATGTAATGTGTGCTAGAAATAAAAAAAGCACTATTAATTCAAACCCCATGTGCATTAAAAAATTGATATATTATTTGATATTTGGCAAATAATGAAATTAACACGTGTTTTTATAGCTAAATATAAATGACAATCACAGCGTTACCTGCTGACTTTTTGATGTTGATAAATCAATAAATATTTTGCAGAAAAAATTTTGCTGACATACGGGACTTGAACCCGCATCTCTCCAGAAACATGCCAGAGTATTCTACCAGGAAAAAAGACAGCTGGCATTAGTTCAATGGTAGAATACTCTGGCATGTTTCTGGAGAGATGCGGGTTCAAGTCCCGTATGTCAGCGAAATTTTTTCTGCAAAATATTTCTTGTTTTTATAGTTGTTAATGAAAAGAAAAGTATAGAAATAATAAACATGCATTAATAATATAATGCAAAAAACTTCACAGCAAACAGGACACCATTTTTAGTTGAAATACAGCAGGGCCTATTTTATCATGCAGTTGGAAATGTAATTTTGTGCAGTTGTTAATTTATGCATTATTGTTATTTTACAAATCAAATCATAATAGCAGAGCAGTATCTCAGCAATATTATAAAGGTGTCTTTTCAGAATCTACTGAGGGCAGGGATTGGCTCAGTTGGTAGTGCACCAGGCTCATAATCTGCAGTTCCCAGGTTCAAGCCAGCATTGAGATTTGTCTTTGCTAAACCTCTCCCTTCTCCTTAGTCAGAAAGGGAAAATTTGATGGCCTTGGGAAGTCATCTGGTTATTGGATGGGATATTAAACCCTCATGGCCCCATGTGCAGGAGATCCACACCTTATCACATTAAAGAATAAGCTGGACAGCCTCAACTAAAGGCCACCATCATATCATTAACTCAATATTACACATCATTTTAAAGCTCTTTGTGTGGGGAACTGGTTCATGTTTCGTAATGTGCATTGAACCTTTATTACATTTTATAAAATGTTCACAAAATTTGGAATCCTGGTTTTGTTGCACCATTACTGGAAGCAAGGGTTTAAAACAATTGAAGCAGTTCAAAAAATAAACGAAGTCAATGGTGTTGCAGTCACTCAGATAGTGTAAATCTGGTTCAAGAAGTTTGAAGCGCTTAGAGAGGAAGAAAGTTTGGGAAAACCTTCTGTGGTTGATTTGGATGCCTCACTTATGGCTGTTGAAACAGATCCAACAGCTAGCACCTACAAATTGTCAACCAAACTGGGAGTTTTCAAATCCACCATCGATGACTGTCTGCACAAGCTTGGAAAGGTCTACAGACTTGCACAAGGTGCCACGTGAATTGACCAAGCTCAGGCCCAATGACACATCGAGGTCTGCAAGGAATTACTCAAAAATCTGCATGATACTTGGTTCATCTAGCGTATAGTTACTGGGGATAAGAAGTGGATCTACCTATATAATCTAGATATTTCCAACCAGTGGTTCAACCCAGGTGAACTAGCTTTACCTGTCCCCATGTCATTTCAAGAAAAGGTCTACCATTTTGTTAAGATAGCTCTGTGTTTGGTGGAATTTTGAGATTGTGACCAACTTCGAACCTGTCCCAGATAGCCGGGCTATCAATGCCGAACTGTATTTCGAGCAGCTGGATCGGGTGTATGGCAAACTGAAGTAGTGGTATCTTGCTTTAGTCAACCAAAAGTAGGTACTCCTTCAACAGGACAATTCCAAGCCACATACAGCTACTTGGACCCAGTTCTGCTTCATGAACTTGTAGGAAGATCAGAAGCTTCACGAACTTGTTGAAAAGGAATTGAGCTCCTGCCATACCCAGCTTACAACCTCGAAACTGGTGATAATCATTAATCTCTTCTTCTGATTATCACCTGTTTCGGGTAATGGCACATTTTTCACATGGTAAGCACTTTGCTGATTTGGATGAGGTTGAATATGGGTGTCAAGAGTTCTTAGTCTCTAAGCTGAAGGCATAGCATTTGTGCTGGAATTGAATGTTTTGCAGAAGATGGCTACAAACTCTTGAGCACATTGGTACATACTTTGAAATATAAGCATTGATTGTTACAAGATTCTGAGTAAATCTATTGCTGTTCATTGCAAATCAGAACACTGAGAAGGAATAGAATAAGGTCCATGACTTGTATGATGCATGTTTAGCACCTACTGCTGAAAGAGTAATTTAAGAGTTTCAAGGTCATCGGTGCAGTCATGTTGCTATAGGCCAGTGAGAGCACTCTGGAAAGAATGTAATTGGAACCCTTCCCACAGGTATTTAAAGAAGTGGTAGCTGTGTTCAGCTTATCAGTTTTGTTAAGATAAGCGAGCACCATATCTCCAGATGAGTGAGTTAAACAGAGGGTGTATTGTTGGCATGAGAGAAGGCAACTTTTCATATTGAGAAGTTGCATCTCATGTGGGGTGTAGTGTATTGTTGGCATGAGAGAAGGCAAACTTTCATATTGAGAAGTTGCACTTCATGTGTGGTGTAGTGTATATGTTGTGCATTAAATATGCAAAGAATGTCCCGAAGATGGGCAACAAATATGATGGGAAGTATCTGGACAGACAACCCCAGAGAAAGATCACCATCTTTGGATGCTGGCTATAACAGATTGCTTTCCCCATATATGGCCTTGACCCAACAGTGGAGGTCAGTAACATCTTCCAATATTAGCAGTAGCAGTTTAATGTCATTTATTGCAACACACAGGCAGCCTCCCGTCAAGGCCATCCAGCATGTTCTTTAATATGCACAGGGTAGGGCTCTCCCACACACAGAGCCATGGCTTAACATCTCATCCAATGGACGGCAGCCTTTCCAAGCCCATCAGTGTCCCCTTATTGCAATTTGGACTGCATGCCCACCAGACATTGCTGCCTCTCACACCCCAACATAAAGCAGCCAGACTGCAATGGTGCATCAAGCGATGGTAGTGGCATGACAAATGATACAACATCGTAATTCTGACAAATCCAACTTCTGTCTGTTTGAATCAGATGGCAGAATCTTCATTGATCCAATGGGTTGGTGAAAGACACTTGAGGCGAGTGTATTTGGATGAAACATACAGCACCAATGCATTGGATTATGGTGAGGGGGGGATCCACACCACCATTACCAGTGCTCATTACATCCACGACATATTTTACAACCAATAAGCTCTTCCTTACTTATGGACTGTCCTGCACACCATATTTCAGCAGGAGAATGCAAGACCCTATGCAGCAGCTGCTACTATTGAACACCTGAAATGAAATAATTTGCATATCCTTCCATGGCTGCTAGACCTCCTGAATTGTTATCCATTGAAAGTATAGGATATGGCCAAATGGAGGTTGCAGCAATACCAGTACATCCTGGCAAATGTATATGAACTGGATGTGTGTGGATAGTTATTCCACAATCCAGTAATAAATAGGCACTTTGACATCGATTTCAATTTTAGAGGAAAAATTGTCTCAGCCGGGTGGGATACGAACCCACGACCTCCTGATAACATGTCAGGTCCTCTGGACAACTGAGCTACCAGCCGCCGATCAAGATCTCCTCTAATTCACGCTATGAACATTCCCTTTATGTCACATATAGGCATTATTTTAGGCAATTTTTAGCCCTAGCGGCTTTTTATTTGCCAATAGATGGAAAGCATGTCTTACAAGTATGCCAATGATGATAAATAATGAGATAAACTCAACAGTTCAATATCCACTAATAAATCGACACTTTGACGTTGATTCTAATTTTAAGGAAAAATTGTCTTGAGCTGGGTGGAAATACGAACACATGATCTCCTGATAACATGTCAAGTACTCTGGACCACTGAGCTACCGGCCGCCGATCAAGATCTCCTCTAATTAACGCTATGAATATTCCCTTTATGTCACAAATAGGCGTTATTTTAGGCAATTTTTAGCCCTAGTGGCTTTTTATTTGCCAATAGATGGAAAGCATGTCTTACAAGTATGCTAATGATAATAAATATTGAGATAAACTCAGATAAACTCAACGGTTCAACATCCAGTAATAAATAGGCACTTTGACGTTGATTTCAATTTTAGAGGAAAAAATTGTCTGAGCTGACATTATCAGGAGGTCGTGGGTTCGTATCCCACCCGGCTCAGACAATTTTTCCTCTAAAATTGAAATCGATGTCAAAGTGCTTATTTATTACTGGATGTTGGACCGTCAAGTTTATCTGAGTTTATCTCAATGTTTATTATCATTAGCATACGTGTAAGACATGCTTTCCATCTATTGGCAAATAAAAAACTGCTAGGGCTAAAAATTGCCTAAAATAATGCCTATATGTGACATAAAGGGAATGTTCATAGCGTTAATTAGAGGAGATCTTGATCGGTGGCTGGTAGCTCAGTGATCCAGAGCACCTGAAATGTTATCAGGAGGTCGTGGGTTAGTATCCCACCCGGCTGAGACAATTTTTCCTCTAAAATTGAAATCGAAGTCAAAGTGGCTATTTATTACTGGATGTTGAACCGTCGAGTTTATCTGAGTTTATCTCAATATTTATTATTCCACAATCCAGCATCAAACATTTTGTTTGACTCCATGCCTAACTGTGTGCAGCAGGTGATAAAGTAAGAGGTGTATACAGTTATTTTTAAACAATTCTGTATTTAACTCTCCAATTGCTTCCACATTGTAGTCATTTATTACTACAATAAAGTTACATTGAACCCTCAAATATGAGCATGTTCTGAGTTTTGTGAACACCAGTGTACACATCTTTATCAGAAATTCACCCCCCCCCCCCTGGAATACCCCAATATTTGAGATTCGTTAACATAAGGATTGACAGTTCTCCAAATATTGTTTACTGCAATTGAATATTTGTTAAGTTCACTCTACTATCATTAAAAAGCAACTTCCCAACAGTGGTTTTGACCACTCCATGTCTTCTGTGCACATTCTTGTCTTCGGGGACAGTTGTTTACTTTGCTTCGTCAATCTTCAGCAATATATTAAACAACCATTGCCTCTACATCAGTGGCATTTGTCTGCTGCTGTCTCTGCTAAAAATGAACATTCAGAAACTTCTCCTTTGAAATTCAAGAAAACACTCGAACATTAAACTCAAAGGGGAAAATTGTCCTGAACTGTTCTGATCACTGAGCTATCAGCCCTTGATCAAGATTTCCTCTATTAATGGCATGAACCTTCTGCCAACATAATCACCTTTATCACATGAAGGCAGAGGCTTCTGCTTCTATGGCATCATGAAGATGGATGATTAAAGTATTTTCTGAGTATACTGGAATTATAGGTAAAAATATGATGTT
Organism: Ryuthela nishihirai; assembly: GCA_038380435.1. Lineage (NCBI taxonomy): Eukaryota > Metazoa > Arthropoda > Arachnida > Araneae > Heptathelidae > Ryuthela > Ryuthela nishihirai. Next base: position 62,174,683 of record JAWZYU010000030.1, read on the forward strand.
GATTCAATGAAAATACTCTTGAACATCAGACTTCAGGGCACATATCAAAACCCGATGGTAGAATACCAACCCATGACCTTCTAACATGTCAGGTTATCTGACTTCTGAGCTATTGGCAGCCTATCAAGATTTCCTCTATTAATGACATGAACCTTATGCCAGCAATACACAATCATATGAAGTCAGATTTGTGTTTCCACGATATTGTTGAAGATTCATGGTTAAAATGTATTCTGTAAATACACTGGTAATGTCTTAACTGTTATAGTGGTTAGGCAGCTAGCTGCTATTCCAGCAAGGCAAACTTTGTGTATTGTGTTAATTTTAACTGAGGCAGGGGTGAGCAGTGACCTTGGTCTTAGTAGGGCCATGTCCTTGTATGAGAAGACCTGTAAAAGCTAGTAGCTTCTAGGATTCTTCTCTGTTCTATGAAATTACAAATGAACGTAAATGAATGTAAGTAAAGATTGGATGTGATTCAATGGAAATATGCTGAAGGAAAAAATTGTGTTGAACCAAGTGGGGATACGAACCCACAACCATGTAGGTTCATATCTCACCCGCACCAGACCAAGATGATATCCCACCCATTTTGCATCAAGGGCAAGATCATTTCCCAACTATTTGAAAAACGCCAAGAATAATCTGTACCGTGCATTTGCCCAGTTGAAACTGGGCTATAGATTTCTAGTGTATGCTTTAACCTGCCTGGGGTTCAGTTGGTGAGGGTATGAACCCTTTCTATCAGCCCTTCCATGTATGCATAGGGGCTTTTTGCACCTCACCAGTCCAAAGTATAATGAGACTGATTAACTATCTTTGCCATCAGCAGTTGTCTCTACAATTCATTTGGAAGAAAGTTTTGATTCCTGTTGTGCTATCCCACTTGAGACTGTTTTTCATCCAAAGTAGGAAATGCTTTCTATTCACCAAACTGCCATTTGTCCTTTTTAGTTTGTGTGTCCAAGGCTATCTGTGAGACATGAACACCAGTCTCAATAATGTTGCCTATTTGACAACTGAGCACTGTCATCTTATCTCACTGTTGCCCCTTCCTGTGATTTTTCTTTCTGCAAGACAGGGAAGGCTTTCACACCTGATTATCAGCACTCTTTGCCAGCCATCTTCAGCTGTCTTCACAGATGGTTTGAAGTATAGGACAGTAATATATAGTTCAGTAAGATCAGTCATGCTCTGCTGTGACACCATCATAGTGGACCAGATCCTACCATAATACCATATTCATGGCAAAGTCTCATGCTGTCAGTCTTGCCTTGGACCATATAGCAACTAAGTGTTATCATTGATGTGTTTTACAATGACTCTCATAGCTTTCTACAAATGTTAATCTTGGTGATACAAAAACCTCCATGATTTGCCATCAGTTCTATTGTTTTTCTGCCATCTGCCACTGAAATTTTGCATTACCTTGTGATGAGTAGCAGAGAATGTGACATCATTTGTTTCTTGTCCAAAGATGAGATGAAGGCAATGAAAGACAGCAGATGAAGTGTGTGCATTCTGTTCTCAAAGCCACTCCATTAAATGCTCAGATAATCTTTTCTTACCCTTTCTGCCAATGGTGAAGAACATGTGGAATTTCACCTCTTTGTAACACCCGGTGTTCTAACCACTGCCCCCAGAGCTAAGACCAAGAAATATTCTTTGGCTATTACTGTTCATGTGTCATTTGCCTGACATAACTAAGAAAGGATTTTCTCAATATACTTAAGGAGTGGTCTGAGAGCAAAAAGTGCATGTGTAATAGTGTCTTAACCATGTAAAACACAGAACAGCCAAATTTGAAATGGACTAGTCCAAATGGTGCTATTCCTTTAGCTTTACTACCCTCTATCCTTTTCTGAGTTCTTGGGTGTTAAAAGGTTAAACATGCTTTTATTCTACAATCCAATGAATACTACTAAAAATTTTGTTTCTTAAACTTTGATGACATGCTTATAAAAGAATATTTTGGCAAATGCCAATCATGTTTAAAAATGAGAATTGCTGTATTATTCATTTGAATAACTGAAAATGTGATTCCATTAAATAATGATGGTACTTTTTAATTATTTGAACCTGTTCTCTGAAATTTAATGTAAAGCAGCTGATTCTAATAGTCAGTACCTACTGTATTCATTACTTTATTACCGATTGATGGTTTTAGGGTGGGGGGGGGTATATTTGACGCCAGTTTGTTACTTTTGGACTACATACCGTTTGGTTTTCAAGTGTTTTGTTAACTCACAGCCGTGTATTTTTTACATCACCATTTCTTCCTGCCATTTTCTTAAAAATAGAAATATTGCCTATTCACTTTACCTAACATTTCCTTGTTATGTCTAGAGTATTGCAGTTGTTTTCTGATGCATTCTGTTTGATTTATAAAGTATGTTTTTTGAGTATTTATTTTAGTATAACTTCGTTTTTGACAATGTTTAACATGTGCTTTGTTACTTGTTATGTTAAAATTAATGTAAGAATGTCATATTTTGTCTAATCACAATGTTTTCGTTTCATGTGTATATATATATACGCATTTACTATTCTATTTTTATACCTTGTAAAATGTTGTTCAAATTTGCATGTTAATACCTGTATACCCTTATAAAAGGCTTCCCAGCAAGTTCCTTTTCAATTTTTGGAAACAACCAAAATTGCATAGTGCAAGATTGGTTGAATATGTAGGATGGGGTAGGTGTTTGATTTCTTTTTTGCTTCTGATAGGCTGTAACTTGCCAGGTTTTGTGAGCACTGGAGTTGTCTTGAAGAAGGAGAAACCTTAACATGCCTGTTGTTGGAGGCTGTTTCGTCATCTCCTTAACTATTTTGGACAAAACAATGTTGGTGTAGTATTGGCCATTTATAGTCATTTTTTCAGATAAGGTGTTCATGTCTACCACTCCTTGTGAATTGAAAAATGTTGTGAACATCTTTCTTAAGAAGTGAAAATCTTGTAGGGGGATATGGGGATGTGGTTCATCTTTCATAACCCAAACACGGTTGTGATCTTTCTGGAAGTTGTATAGTAATAAAATCACATCTCATCACCTATTAGAATGTCTGTTAACTGTTTAGGGCCACTAGGTCGAACACTGCCAGCATCTTCTTGCACAAGTCAACTCTAGCCCTTTTTTCCCATTTTTTCATTTGTGGGGTACCCATTTGGCACGGATCTTTTGGAACTTTAAATGTTGATGAATAATTGTTTCAACACTCCACTCGATACACTGACATCTAAACTTATTGCCTGAATAGTGGTGTGGGTTTTCCTTAATGAGTTCACAAACAGCAGTAATGGTTCTCTTGTTCATAGCCTCCTTCAGTCTTCCTGCACAAGGGAAGTCTTCGAAGCTCTGCTGTCCTCAGAATTTATGCATCCATCCCATATGAACAGACATAATCCCCATATACTCATGATAAATTGGCGCGAATTTTTTTTGCGTTGTCGCCAAGCTGCATCCTTGTGAAAATTGTAAAATCTTTCCCCCATCTTTAATAGGTAATAATCAACAACAGACAGATTTCACAGACCAAACTTTACCCGCTGCCAGCAAAGAGAGAAATGATACGGCCTTTGTTTTTAACACATAATGACAAGTTTAGAAAAGCTTTCAAACAAGCTATAGTTGGTTAATTTCAGAAGAACAGGTGCAAATCTTCAGGCATGTACAAGGGTTTATCAAAATAATGGAAACAGTGACTGGAGTATATGCAATGCACTGTGTGCATATTACAGGGGCGACATCATGCACAATTTGAGATATATAAAGGGGAGAAGTATAATGTTGGCTATCACATAGCAGTTCGACACAGGTGCAGGTGAAACAGCTATTGTGGTGTAATTGTCGACAATGTCAGATCTGTGACCTCCAAAAAGGCATGTCATTGGTGCACATCTTGCAGGAACTTCAATAACTAGAACTATGGAAATAGAGTGTAACACGAGGAACTGTAGTGAAGATTATGACTACCTATCAAAAAGACAGAACATTGCCTCCAAACACGCAAATTGTGGAGACCAAAGGAAAACAAATTCATCTAGTGATGAGGTCACCACCAGGGCATTGTACCATCAAACAACTGAAGGTACAAAAGAAAACCTAAGTGAAGCTCAATGATTCACCAAATGCAGGAAGAAGAACCTGATATGCAGGATGCATAGGGATAGGTGAACATTAGCACAGATTGTACAACAGAAGCACAAGACCACTTCACTGCAAATAGCAACAGAGTTGCACACCAGTTGGAATGATTCCGTTTCAGTCACAATAGTTCGTAGGGAACTTCATTATGCAGGTATTTATAGCTGTGGTGCAAAGCACATGAAAACTGGGATGCTAAAGACTGGCAATGTGTCATCTGGTCTGGGGAATCATGCTACACATTGTTTCCCACCACTGGCAGAGTGTATGTCTGGCGAAAATCTGCAGAAGCGTACCACCCTGACTGTTTGGTTCCAACTGTGAAGCATGGAGGTGGATCCCTAATGCTGTTGGGTGCCATATCATGGTATTCTGTAGGGCCATTAATTATTCTCCAGGGTCATGTCACATCTGTAACGTACGAATGTTTTCTCTGGGACCATCATCATCATCCTCAAGCAGCCATGGGCTACGGAGGTCCAACCAGACTGTGCAATTTAGTTCTCCAAGCAAGTCTGTCCTGAGCTACATCTGCTGCATCTGAACACTGCACACCAATTCTAATAAGGTCCTGTTTGACATTGTCTGCCCACCACATCCTAATCTCCCCCTCTTTCTGAAACCTTTAAGCACACTGTTCATAACCCTATTCGCCAATCTATAATTATCCATATGGGAAACATGGCCAAACCAACGGAGTCTCTCTGCACAATATGCTGCTTAAAGGAGGTTGCCGACTCTTTTGCCTAACCTCATCATTAGTTACAAATTTGAACCACCTAATGCCCAAGATACTGTGTATGCATCTAGTTTCCTGTTATCTTGTTTACAAAGTGTCCAAGTTTCACTACCATAACTAACCCTAGAAAGAACCAAACTGTTATACAGTCTAATTTTAGTCTTTAGGTGTATACACCTATTTCTCCACACTCTCCATAGATTCTTAAAAGTCCCGGCAGCAATACCTATTTGTATGTTAATCTAATGCTGCAAATCACCAGCATTTGTTACATAGCTCCCAAGATAATTAAACTGAGACACCTGCTCAAGATTGCAACCATTTAGATTAACTGAATTACTGCTTGCCTGACAAGTTTTCATCACTTTAGTTTTCTCTCTGTTTATAACCAAACCTACTCTAGTACCAGTTTCATCAACAGCTCGGGAACCACCTGTACCCAATGTTGTGGGCATTGTTCCCTAATGCCCATTCCTGGTTTCAAGTGGATAATGCATTTGTGCATTGTGCAAAACGTGTCAAGTTGTGGTTTGTAGAGGATGAGGTACAGCAACTACCCTGTACCTTAATCTTATTGAACATTTGTGGGAATATCCAGAGTACAAGGTCATCAGAATTTCCACCTCCAGCATCACTGGCACAGTTGGGACATATTTTACAGGAAGAATGGTCCCATGTTCCAATACTGTATGTTCATGACTTGTATAAATCTATTCCACATCGAATTGCATCTGTTCTGAATGCCTGAGTTGGGCCTACAGCTTATTAATAAAATGTTCTTCACAAAGACGTGTTTCCATTATTTTAATAAAACCCTGTATTGTGTCAAGAACTTTTTAAACCCCTCTGTATTAATTTAATGTATTTGAAATCTTCATTCAGTATTGGTTTTGTGTATAAAATACATTGCACGAGTAGTTAATCAGAAATGAATATCACGATTAGCTAAAGGTTAGTTTTCGACATTTTGCTTGCACATTGCAACTGTTTATTCTTAACAGGTTTTTTTTAACTGTAAATGAAATTTAAAATATATAAAGATGAGTATTTCCAGTCTTATGACATTACAATATTTTCTTTTTACAGATATTACAGGTTTTATCAGTACTACCCATACCCAATAAAACAATGTTGCTGGACAGCAAAGTAATGAATGTGGTACAGAGGTGGTCTCTCCAGCTTTGTGATCACAAAGGAGATATAGAAAAAGAGAATGAGATGGTTGAAACTGAGCAATCTAGTGAACCACCTTCAGGTGCAACAACTCCACGAGGTGGTGATGAAAACCATGAGCCACCTTTGAAGAAAATTAAAATGAGTGACACATCAGATAGTGAGCCAGATATTGGTACATATTTGCGACTACGAGAGTCTGATGTTATTCTTTCTCAGGCTACAAACTTAGTAGTTAATAACAGTAGTACTCAAAATGAAACAGTTCAAGAATCTGGGGATGCAAGTGTTAAACCTGAAGTTATTGCAAGTTCTTTAAGCCCTGATCCTAGCAAAAGTGCTACTGAACCCAGCAAGATTACAGAGACAGTTCCAAGATCAGATGAAGAAAGTCGTGACACAATGGATGAAGATGAGGAAAGGAAAAGTGGTGCTGAGCTGACAAATTTAGCATCCAAACTTTTGGAATCTTGGAGTGGTTTAAAGGTTAGTAGTATTGATTGTTTCTTTAGTGGCTGAGCAGACAAATACTACATTCATTGTTTTGGCTGTGCTTGAGAAACAAATCATCAAGTAGTTTGATGTATGTGTGAAGCATTTATTTTTCTTTCATATGTAAAAATTAGAAGTGTAGAAAATGTAGCATTGTTAACAGAACTATCATTTAATCATCTTTTCTAATAATATTTATTCAAAATAAAATTTGACTTTGTACTCTTAAATCTTAGCAGTATCCATCATACATCAGTTAATAAAATATAATTTTACCATAATATAAAACTATCAAGCTTTCAATTAATTTTTCAACCCTTTTAATCAAGATTTTCTTTCTCATTATTTTTTTTCACATATAGTATCATGCAACAGGCATTTAATTATCATTTTCTAGGTGTTTCGTGTAGGGTTCCCTTGCTATATTTAATTGAACATCACATCGGTGCCTATATAATGTGAATGCCTGCCGATTTTTCACGAATCCCCATTTTAACAGGCACACATGGGCTGCTTCAGAAATTGCCACACAAGAGCAGCACCTTTCCTCTGTAAGCTAGCAGTAAAGTATAGCAGTCTGCTAGATCAGCTAGTAAAGAACAGTTAATCAAATGCCACAAAGGTTACAATTAAACATCATTATTAAAATTTAGAGTTTCAAGTGTTTACCCCATATTTATTCAACAGTAATTATTTGGAGGAAAATTCACTAAAAAAATTAATAATTAAAAGTAAGAAATTTTAAATTACTTTACCTTTAGTTGAGGTTTAATCCATGACTTATTTTTATAATGTATATGCAGAATTCTTTAATGGAACAATTTTACTGCATAATGCTGTTACCATAAGCACTGGAACTTTACCAACAGACACAAATAAAGTTCATGCTGCAGCACAGAATTCACTTTTTATCATAACTCTTTTATTTCAATATTGCTACTGTTAAAAATAATTTAAAATTCTCTGTCGTTGAGCAATAAAATTTTAGAGTTTATCCTACAAACTATTTGCATGTTGAAAGTTCTTAGGAGAAAACTCTCAGAAGCTTTTCGGAGCAAAGACAGCTCTCCGTCTTCAGTGAAGTGATGCTATGTAGTGACATTAGGTCTGTTTAGACAAAGAGCTTCTTTCCACATGTCGTGAAGGGCGATTCCAGTGTGGCGTGCTCCCAATCTATTGACTGGGAGCACGCCACACTGCTTGCACATGCATCTACTTTCTACGGAACCATAGTCCGCGAGGCTATTGAAATAATGACCTTGTCCTTCCCCACCTGCAACCGAGACACTGGAATCACCCTTCACGACGTGGAAAGAAGCTCTTTGTCTAAACAGACCTAACGTCACTACATAGCATCACTTCACTGAAGACAGAGTGCTGTCTTTGCTCCGAAAAGTTTCCGAGTTTTCTCCTAAGAACTTTCAACATGCAAATAGTTTGAAGGATAAACTCTAAAATTTTATTGCTCAATGACAGAGAATTTTAAAATATTTTTAATTAATTTTTGAGCAAGAAGGTCTTTTTAATTGTATTGCTACTGTTTCAGTTGTTAATTACATCTGATCTTGGATTCTCACATTAAAGAATATTTTACATGTATTTGTGCAATTCAAAGATTCTTTTGAATAACTTAACTCTTCCCAGGTCCAGTCTGAAAAACTGATTTACATCCAGAGGTCCAGCTATTTTTTCACTCTGATCAGCCAAAAAAATTAACTTCAGAACTTTTTTGCCAAATAACTAATGAAAAGAATTATGGCTCGTTATGTGCCAAATTAATCAGCATTTAATCTGGAGTTTTTGAAAATATAATATTTCACAAAAAAGACGTTTTATTTTAATAGGACTTTTTGTGAGTCATGTAAGAAAAAAATGCAGCTGGCAACACAAAAATTTATTTAAAAAACATTAATAGAGAGAAATTATTATAATGCACATGAATAGAAAGCTTATTTATTTCTGAATAACAAAAAAATAATATTTACTTTAAGCAAGAAAATTACTCCTGTTTTGTTCTTGATATTTACTTTTGAGAAAATTCCAGGCTTTTAGCTAATTGTTCTGAGTCAGACAAACAAGTCAACTTTAGAATTTTTTTTTTAAATAACCAATCAACAGAAATAGGTCATTATATACCAAATTAAACAGAATTTTAATTATAAATTTAATGAAAATAAATAAATTTACAAGTATATTTGCTTTTTTCAAGGTGATATACAGTTAAGGCTTAATTTTGGAAAACCTGATGAATAAAAGTAATTAAATTATATATTAATCGAATGGAAATGCCCTCCTGAATAATATAATATTTAACCTGAACGGATTTTTATTTCTTTTAATGATTCCTTTCAGTATCATATATTTTAAACATGGCCAGTGTTATGCAAAGTGACTTGGACTTCTCACATTCACAGGATTTTCTAAACTGGTTATGAAATGGGAAAAAAGTTTCTTTGCTATTTTTTTTGCTAAACATTATGAATTTTTCCTTAGGTGTTGAAGTTTGGCAATCTTGGCTAAGTGCAGAAAAGTGTGCACCAAAGCAAAAAAAAAAATGTTGTCATAGTGGAACAGCCAAAATGCTGGGGAGTTGGGGGACCGGCCAGGCCTAGCACCTAATGTCCGACCCCGCCTTCTTGTGGTGTGGACCGTTAGTAACTTTCAAAAGAGATACTCTCTTGTGGAAGTGAACGGAAGGGGAGGCTGCCAGATTAGTGTGGCCTACTGATCTGGACAACTATGGCTACTTTTCTTTTTTTTCTACCCTGCTGAGGAGTGGTAAACCACACAGGGTCCCGGTGCTGACCATATAAACCTACTGGACTGGACAGATTTATGGCTCTGAGCTTGATTATGGATCCTGATTTTGCTGCACTGGTGGGCTTCTGTGGAGGGAAAATCTTCCGCTGTGTTTTCTGTTTGTTTGTGGGTTGACAGCCCCAAGTGAATAGATTCACAAAATATGTTTATCAGCTGGTGGATAATCCTGAGCAGAAGTCATCGCAGGCACCTGAACTCTTTGCTTCTATTGGCATCGTCAAATTCTACATTGGAGGAAGTCTTCCAGTGTAGATGGCTTCAGCCTTTATTAGTGGGGGAACGGGTCTTTGCCCCATGTCTGCGATTAGGGGGCTGGTTGATATTGTCGGCATTCCCTCTCTCAATAAACGTAGTTTCTTTAAACATCCCACTAACCATTTTCTCTCCATAGGTAGTTGGAATGCGAGGACTCTGCACAGAGCTTTTTCTCTTGATGTCCTCACACAAGAATTCCACCGTTATAATTTAGATATTCTCGGCTTGCAAGAGACCAGATTGACAGATAAAGGTCAGATTCTTAAAAACAATCTTAAATTTCTCTTTTCAGGGAGGGATGACAATAAGCATCACCAAGGCATGGGTCTGCTTCTCAGCAGACACGCTAGCGATGCTCTTCTAGGATATGAGTGCATTAATGAAAGGTTTCTTACAGCAAAATTTCAGACAAGCGTTAAAGACTTGAATGTTATCTGCTGTTATGCCCCCGATGAGGATGAGAAAGATAGGTTTTATGAACAACTTCAGGATATTTTGAATTCTGTCAAGAAAGGAGATATTACCATTGTTCTTGGTGACTTCAATGCCAAAGTTGGTACTGACTGTGACCTTTGGGGAGGAGTAATAGGCCCTTTTGGTATTGGTAGCTGCAATGGCAATGGGCAACGTCTCCTACAGATAAGTAAACTCAATGGATTCAGAATAACTAACACATATTACAAACACCGTGACATACATAAGTACACATGGGTTTCAACTGATGGGCTGCATAAGAATATGATTGATTACATATTAATTAACAGCAAATGGGCTAGTTCTATTAGGAATACCAGGGCATATAGGGGAGCTGAAATTGGATCTGACCATTACCTTGTTAAAAGTGTGTTGCAACTTAAACTTAAAAAGTGTTGTGCTAGGGTTAAAAAATTTACTTTTAATACTGAAGCTCTGAAAGATCCAGTTATAGCCAAAGCTTCCCATGGTAGGTTACTTAGTCATTATGACAGTCATGGTTTGTTTACTACTGAAGTTGAGGAAGAATGGGATCATTTTAAACAGGCTTTTTTGGACACTAACAGTATTCTCTTAGGAAAAAAGGAGCAGAAGAGGCAAAATTATCTGAGTGATAAGGCACTTGAGCTTATTTCGCAAAGAAAGAACTGCAGGAATGCCCTTAATCAATACCCTACTAGTCCTAATAGAAAGCATTACAGAGACCTTAATAAACTTGTAAAGGATCAGTTAGCTGCTGATAAGAATCTTTGGCTTGATGGTTTGGCTGACAAAGCTGAGGAAGCACAACAGACAGACAACAGTCTGTTGTGCTTCCTCGGCTTCCAAAACAGCACAACAGCAGAGAGCTGTACCAGATAGTTAATGTTTTGTATGGTAGAAAATGGACAGGCATACAAGGATTGAAGGATAAACAAGGTAAGGTTATAGAAGGGGAGGATTCTGTCATGGCTAGGTGGGCTGATCATTTCAGTGATGTTCTAAACAATGTAGTTAGTTCTACTCCCATTGTTTGCAATGATGATAGATGCATTGGTGGCTTTAATGTTGGCCCTATAACACAATCTGAAGTTATTGTGGCTGTTTCTAAACTTAAACTTCATAAATCCCCAGGGGTAGATGAAATTATTACGGAAATGCTTCGAGCTGGGAATGTTTCGGTTACCACTTGGATGACTGAAATTCTGAATATCTTTTATGATAAAGGCATGGTTCCTAAGGATTTTACCAGAGCTATTGTTATCCCTATTTTCGAAAAAGGTGATTGCAGTTCTTGTGATAACTATAGGGTTTCAGAAACCTTTGGTTGCTAGCTTTGTTGATTTCAAAAAGGCTTTCGACTCTGTTGATCGTCATAATGTGTGGTTGATTGTGAGATCATATGGTATACCTGAGAAGTTAGTTAACATAATGAAAGCTCTCTATAATAACACTGAGGCATGTGTGAGAGTTGGTAAGGCTTGTAGCAATTGGTTTAGTATTACTTCTGGTGTTCAACAAGGTGCATTCTGTCTCCTTTTCTCTTTAGCTTGGTAATTGATTATGTTATGCAAAATTCACTTCAAGGGACAGATTTTGGCCTTAAATGGACTGGAGATACAAAAATTTCTGATTTAGATTATGCTGATGATTTAGCCCTTTTGGCAAATGATGTTGATGAGATGAACTCTTTCATTTGAGCTGTTGATGAGACTGGTAATAGAGTAGGTTTTGTTATAAACAGAGAGAAAACTAAAGTGATGAAAATTGGTCAGGCAGGCTGTGATTCAGTTAATCTGAATGGTTGCAGTCTTGAGCAGGTGTCACAGTTTAATTATCTTGGGAGCTATGTAACAGATAATGGTGATGTGTGGCATGAGATTAACAGACGAATAGGGATTGCTGCCGGGACTTTTAAGAATCTATGGAGAGTTTGGAGAAATAGGCGTATACACCTAAAGACTAAAATTAGACTGTATAATAGTTTGGTTCTTTCTAGGGTTAGTTATGGTAGTGAAACTTGGACACTTTGTAAACAAGATAACAGGAAACTAGATGCTTTTGATTCCAGATGCTTATGCAGTATCTTGGGCATTAGGTGGTTCAACTTTGTAACTAATGATGAGGTTAGGCAAAGGAGTTTGCAACCTCCTTTAAGCAGCATATTGTGCAGAGAGAGACTCCGTTGGTTTGGCCATGTTGCCCGTATGAATAATTATAGATTGGCGAATAGGGTTATGAACAGTGTGCCTAAAGGCCTCAGAAAGAAGGGGAGACCTAGGATGCGGTGGGCAGACAATGTCAAACAGGACCTTGTTAGAATTGGTGTGCAGTGGCCAGATGCAGTAGATGTAGCTCAGGATAGACTTGCTTGGAGAACTAAATTGCACGGTCTGGTTGGACCTCCGTAGCCCATGGCTGCTTGAGGAGGATGATGATGAAACATAAAAAACTCAAACTTTTTAGTGAAATTTTTCTAGAACAGAGGGGAGTGAAACATTCACAGTGAGTTTAGAGGGAGGGGGGAGTAAAAATCCTTCCTGAAATTGCCCTCCCACATGAGGACTGATTTCGGGTCAAGGAAGTCCATTTTGCTTCCATTATCCAAGACCTCATTAATTTTCCGAAAACAGTACAAGCCCAAAGTTTTTTTTTGCTGAAAAAAACCAAGAAATAATTTTTAAAAATGCATATAATAATAATGGGATGTTAAATAAAATATCTGCAACAATTTTTAAGCCGGCCATTCGATGTAGCATAACTCGGAAAGATCAATAGATCAGCTGACAGAAAAATCAATAATTTACAGAAACCAAGGTTTAATTATGAAAAACAAAAGGAAATAAAATATTAATTTTATGCAGGGAGTTTATAATCTAATTTGTTGGCAGGAATAACTGATGAAAAAACTTTTTTTTCCAGACTGGACCTGGGAAGAGTTAAGTTATTCAAAAGAATCTTTGAATTGCACAAATACATGTATAAATATTCTTTAATGTGAGAATCTAAGATCAGATGTAATTAACAACTGAAACAGTAGCAATATTGGAATAAAAGAGTTATGATAAAAAGTGAATTCTGTGCTGCAGCATGAACTTCATTTGTGTCTATTGGTAAAGTTCCAGTGCTTATGGTAACAGCATTATACAGTAAAATCGTTCCATTAAAGAATTCTGCATATATGTCAGCCATGTGAAGGAAGTCCTTTTAGCCTCCATATCCAATACCTCGTTCATTTTCAGGAAACAATACAAGATCAAAGTTTTTCTTTTTACTAGAAAATAAAATAATAAATTGAATGCAATAGTGATTGCAGCCATGTGAAGGAAGTCCTTTTAGCTTCCATATCCAGTACCTCATTCATTTTCAGGAAACAATACAAGATCAAAGTTTTTTTTTTTTGCTAGAATATAAAATATTAAAAGAAATATTAGCATATAACCTAATGCAATGTTAAATAATATCTGCACAAAGACCTGTAAAGCCAGCCATCCGATGTAACATAACCCCAAAAGATCAATAGATCAGCTGATGAAAAAAACGATAATTTGCAGAAATGAAACAAAGGTTAATACTGACTTGATAGATGCATGGCCACATTATCTTATATCAAAGAACTCTTTCTGTAAACATTCACTAAAGAGCCACTTTACTGCACGTGTGAGGAATAACAAGGTCATCGCATTCAATTGCACCTGCTACGTAACCTACTTTAGATTGCATGGAACTTTGGAACTGCAACTGACTGCTTTCTGAGAAAGCTTTTGTTAGTTACAGTTTCGATCTGAAGAGTGGGCAAGATGCTTAGAATGCTGGGATAAATGATAAAAAAATTCTAGTAATAGTGAAATAGGTTTGTGGCAGAAAGGAGTGTAAAACAGGGGGGGGGGGGGATGGTGGTACGCACTTTGCAATTTCTTCCAAAAACTTCCGTTTTTAAAAAATAGAAGTTTTTTTATTTATTTATAGAAGATTTTCAAAACTTTAAGGAAAAATTTGTTGTGTTTGGTTAAATCAGGTGATTCCTTCAGCATAGAGTAACACTAACAAACAAATGGGCAATACCATATGGTACTTCTAAGAAATGGCAACCAGATGGCTTTAACAAATTATATTATAGTTTCAGGGACCTGGGTTCAAGCCCCAGGTAAGGCATGGATGTGTGTGTCGTTTTTCTGCTGAGGTCCTGCCATCCTCTCAGACCTTCTACTATGGCATATAAACTGACAGGCTCCTGTCAGACCTCTGTGGCAAGCAGCTGCTTGAGGGGGTATTTATTTATTTTTTTATTTAATAAAATATTCATCAAATTGACAAATTATATTATAGTTTCAGGGACCTGGGTTCAAGCCCCAGGTAAGGCATGGATGTGTGTGTCGTTTTTCTGCTGAGGTCCTGCCATCCTCTCAGACCTTCTACTATGGCATATAAACTGACAGGCTCCTGTCAGACCTCTGTGGCAAGCAGCTGCTTGAGGGGGTATTTATTTATTTTTTTATTTAATAAAATATTCATCAAATTGAAAAAGAAAATATTATTTTTCAAACAGCAATATTTTTTTTTAAATCAAAGTTTCAAATGTTGTACAAAAGACATCTATATTCGACGGTGACCTGGGAAGGGTTAAACATTCTATCCGAAATAAAACAAGAATTGACAACTGAAATATTTATAATTTAAGCATTTTTCTTGAGAGGAGTTTAGAATTTAGCTTTAGTTGTGCAACTTCTTCAGTATACTTACTGCCGTAATTCATTAAATGTTGTTTTAAAAACTTCCGTATTATTATTTTACAAAGGTTTCTTTTATGTGGCTCCCATCATTAATGAACAATGAAATAATTTATTTTTGCATAACCTTGGTAGGAATATCGACATTAACAGGATTAACACTTTTCTCTTTGAATTCAAAGTGGGCAGCACTTTTTTTACAGCTTTTTGTATAACGCTAAAACACAGACAAATTCAAACTTTGGATATTTCAAGTCCCATGATCGAGATTTCGAATAATGGCATTTGATGCTGATTGTGACTGAGGGGTATTTAATAGCTCAGAGCAGTTGTTCCATTCTATGTCATCTTGTACTGCTCTAAGTAACCAGTTATCACTGCTAATGTTGCTGTCAAAAGTGACACTCTACAAAATGAATTTATATTCCCTATCTCGAAAGTTCTGTTAACACTATTTCAACAGATATTTCTGAAGCTTTATTACTAACTGTGAAGGGTTGGGGAATTGTAGAAACGACCCAAGAGAAGGTTTGTTGCTCATATTGTTTGAAATTGTTGCAACAGCACTACAAGCATTTGTTTGATCATTTTTGTCTCCCAGTTGCCTAATACAACCAAAAAATGATTCCACATCATCACTGGAAAATTTTCTTGTTAACACAAAATGAAATCCTTCATTCAGTAGATATTTCACACATTTTATAGTGGATAATGTTGTCATAACTATTGCTTCATATGTTTCTGCACTTAAGAATTATAACTTTGGTTGAGGACAATAATTTTTCCACTTAAGTAAATAATGTAAGAAATCATTCTCTAACCCAGTAGTTCTCAACATTTTATGCTTCACATACCCCCTGGAAATGTGTATGTAACTGGGATACCCTTTGTATAGATAGATAAAACTATAGTTATAGTATATACTATAGTTTATACTATAACTATAGTTGTATTTTTGCTTTTTACTAGATCTAGTGACTTTTGAGCTCTCACGGCATATCCCAAAAACTTTTACCGCATACTCCATGTGCAATGGTACATCAGTAACAAAATAGAACTGCATACACATAGGATTATTGCTATATATATATATGATACCTGGTATTTTGAATGTTATGCAATGTAAACCATTTATGCATTATTTCCATAAATTCGATGGTCTTCTGTACATCTTCAAAATTTTAAAACAGATGTTACCTCAGGAGTAAAATTCTTTTTTTTATAACATCATTTTTTAAATTTGAAGGAAACAAATGTTTCTTTGTGAGATTTTTTATAGGTTTGCATATTTCTTTACTTTAAAATCATATATATGGTAAATATTCGGTGAAAATTTTTCAGCCCCAATACACAATTTTTTTTTTACTTTGATAAAAATTGGGATCTGATATTTTTGATTATGTGGCAGTAATCATAACTAAGGAACAGTGTCTTTTCAGGATCTCAAGGATGCTCAATTTCAGGTTTGATTGAGCTGTGACATAGCATTTGGTACATGAATGTGTTTGCCTTGTAATTGTCAGTTACAATTCTTACAACTGGAACAGCTGGAACAGCTGGAACATATTGAAATCCAATATGTTCCAGCTGTTTCAAGACATTCAGTGTTAGTTGATACAATTGATTTTCTTATAACTGTTGGGTAAGATAATAAAAAATTGGTATAATAACTGGAAAGCAAAAATGTGTTGATAAACCAAAAAATAGGAAGCACAGTAAATGATTGGCATTTTTTGTTTTGAATTCGTAATTCATTTTTGATGCCATCCATGGCAAACATTACCAAAGGAATGGTCCTGCAACTTATTGTACAACAACATTGGTTTAATGCTCATTTTGTCAATTATTAGGCTACCAAGGAGTTATTTTTCTCTCAATCTTTTTTTCTCAGCATGTAGCCTTTACTGAACAAGGCTACTGAAGCCAGTTTCTGTAGGACTATTAGATATTTTTGTAGTGTTGATCTAGCTGGTAATTTTAAGAGTTTGATGTTTCGAGCATAACGATAGCCATACAGTTAATGGCTCTGCCCCATAATGCAAAATCTTACTGTAAGTTCATGCCATCTGGGCTTGTTTTGCTCATAAGCTTTTAGCTGATCTAGCAAAAGAAAGCACTATGATTTCCATCTGCAGCATTTTCTTGTAATTTTTTTTACACATTCAAAGTCGGATTCTAATTTCTGGTGTTGTTTTAGAAGACTATATTTTGCTTTCATTGTATTTACTGCTTTCTCACTCTATATATATCTTTTATTTCTCAAAAATATGCTGTTTGTATCACATTCAGTTTGAAGGCTTTTATCACATGATTTGCAGCTTATTTTCATTTTGTTGCTAAAGGAAGCTGCCTCAGCTAACACGTCTCTAAATTTCCAAGAGGAAAAAGGGGAGTTGCAAATATTTGCACTAAGAGTTGATGGAATAGTATTCCCTGTAACTCCTTTTCACTACTTCATTTTTATGCAAGTGGTAGATAACTGGAAACACAAGGCACAGCACGTGGTTTCAAGATATTTCTTTTCCCTACAGTTTTAAAAGCTTCTTGAAAATGTTTCCCACAAACTGCATAATATTGACTAAGGCACCATTTACTTTCCTTTTTCATTCCTGTTAAGAGGAAGTATGTGTATGAATTAATAGCAAACTAAATGAAAACAATCATTAGAAGAGTAACTACTTTGCTTTAATTTTTTATTTTACTTGTTGAAAATGAAACAGGATCATCAAAAGGTTAATGTTTTAAATGATATCATGCCATACCATCAGGAATCAAAGTACTCTTATTGGGTATATTTATTATGATCATTGCCTGTGACATTATATCTAAAGTACTATCATATACATAGTCGTACCAGAATAATATGACCACCTACCTAATAATGGGAATTGGGGGTGGTCATTGGCACACTATCGACTGAGCCACCCCCGCCCCTTTCATTCTGAATAATAAATTAAAATGAAATCTACTTAACCCTTCTTGTGTCCAGGACATCTGTATACACTCATAGAATTCGAAATTAGGCCAAAAATGTATATATCCATTTTTAATAAATAAAAAAAAAGTCAAATTTTTTAAAATAAAAATTGCTCATTTGATTTTTTTTATAGATATCTTATAAATATAATTCATGCTTGATAAATAATATTTAATTTTTTCTTTGATGCATATTTTATTAAACTATGATATAAATAATTTGTTAAAGCCATCTGATTGCCATTTCTTAGAAGTGATATAAGCCATTTGATTATTGCCAATTTGTTTGTTAACATTGCTCTATGCTGAAACAATCCTCTAATTTAAGCTCAGAAGTTTGATTTGAACTATTATCAACAAATTTTTCCTTAAAGTTTCTAAAATATCCTGATAAAATACTGCTACATTTAAAAATGGAAGATTTTGGAAATAGTTATGAAATATGTACCAAATTTTTCAGTATACCACTGTAAAAAGTCTTGTTAAAATTAATCTGTTACTACAGTGTTCAAATTTTTTACTCTAATAAAATTTAAAATTAAATTCTCTTTAATTTGGTATATAACATGACCTATTTCTATTGATTAGTTATATTATTTAAAATATTCTAAAGTTGACTTGTGTATTGGACTCTACAACAAGCCTCGACTTTTCTCAAAGTACGGTATGGAGAAAAAATTCCAAAATGGAAGAAATATTTACTTTAAACAAGAAAAAATTTTTGTTATTCAGAAATAAATAGCCCTTCTATTCATGTGCATTTAATCATTTCTATCTATTAGGGTTTTTTAAATAAATTTTTATTTGTTGTCAGATGCATTTTTTTACTACACGATTAAAAAAAACTATTGAAATAAAATTTGTCGTGTTTTTTGTTAAATATTTTTTTCAGAAAATCAAGAATTAAATGCTGATTAATTTGGCATATAACATGCCATAATTCCTTTCATTAGTTATTTGGCAAAAAAGTACTAAATTGAAATTTTTTTTTTGTCTGAGCATAGGGGGAAAATAGCTTGGCCTCTGGATGGAAACCAATTTTTCAGGCTAGACACTGGAAGGGTTAAGCTAATGAGAATTACTTTCATTTTCTTACAATTCCTATGACTTTAAAATATCAGAAATGTTATTTATTCAAAAGTAATATATACAAAATATTTTTCAAATTATTCATGTCAACATACTTATTAAGGTAATTGTAAAGACAATGACCTCACCTTGCTGGCATATTGCTTTCAGCCATTTGTCTCGCAAATCAAGCTTGGAAGAGATTTGATTAAAACTGATTTTTGTTTTGCAAGTTTCACTTCTGCAAAATGGCACACAGCAATATACTATCATTGAAAGTGCTTTTTAGAAACTGCAGCAAATAGACAGAACAATAAATAACTCGCCTGTGAACAAATCCATATCAGAATCCAATTTTAAAACTAGTGCTAAACAATGTAATAATCTATGCTACAAAGGAGCAAGTAGCAAGCAAAACGGCAATCGCCAGCACCACAGTGGACAAAAATATAACATAGCTTCACGACATGAAATCGACAGGCATTCCCATTTCATAGGCACCAATCACACACACACACACAAAAATTATTTTTGATTTGAAAAATTTAATGGTAGTTTCTTAATATTAATGTAGATGTTCAACAACTTGGGATGCAAGTTGATTCAGTTGATAACATGCCTGATATTCCCAGGTTAGTCCCTGTTCCACCTGCATTACCATTTTCTCTGCTAACCTTCACTATGTGTTCAGTGAAAAGGGGAACATAGATGGCATGGAAAAGCCTCTCTATCTATAAGATGGGATGTTAAACTATAGCCCTAGATTCAGGAGAGCATAATAGGAACCCCCTATGCACACTCTCAGATTAAGTGTCAATAACTAAAAACTAAATGACAAACAAGTAGTGAAACATCAGTATTTCTTTAGAGTGTGACAACAAAATGCTGGATTGTGGCAGTTCATTTTTTTCTTTTTCTTGTCAGTTAATATGTAGGCATGTTTTTTCTGCATAAAAGTTTTGAAAGAGCCAGTCTTTTGCATAATAAGTCATATAAAAAGAGATACAGTTTACAAACATGCAATTGAAAGGAAAATATTGGTATAGCAGAGGTCCATCCAAGCTGAAGTTATTACTGAGCTTAAAAATTGATGACTGGGAGGGTCAGAACTGCCCATAATTTACTGAATATTATCGTATTAACCAGCTGATTGCCATTAAAATATTAGTATAAAAACATACTTGTATAAAGCACAATGGAGCTAATAGAAAAAACTTTGTAATTGCTGCCACATTGTTTAATGCATTTAGCACTTCTAGTCATATGATGCATAAAGCAATATTTAACATTTTACATAATGGAAATAATACAATTGAATATAATACAATATAATACAATTTTAATTTTATTAATTAGTCTGAAATAAAACACCACACAATTGATATAATACAATATTAATACAATTTAAATTTTATTAATTAGTCTGAAATAAAACACCATGAAATAATAAGCTGAAAAAAATTGGTTTTGCCATGAATGGGATTCGAATCCTTGTTTCCTGGACCATCATCTACTCTACATCATCAATAGCTAATGGTTTTTCTTCAGCTGGTGCGACTTACTTTTCTGTATTTTTATTTGTTTTGCACAGTGGTGCCATCTATTGGGAAATGGACAACTGGGTTGCCTCATATGATGGAATTTAATATTTGTCAATCCAGCTCATGGTGTTAAATCAATAATTCAGTAATAAAGAATCACAGGAAATGTCCTGTAGACATGGAACTCGTGAAATAATAAGCTGAAAAAAATTGATTTTGTCATGAATGGGATTTGAACACATGTTCTTGTGGAAACATGCCAGTTATGCTAATCACTACACCATCAATGGCTAACATTTTTTCCTCAACTGATGCGACTTATAAACTTTCCTTCATTTTTATTTTTTTTTCACACAGTGTTACTGTCTGTCAGGAGACAGACAACTGTGTTGCCTCATATGATGGAATTTAATATTTTTCACTCATGCTCATGGCATTCATCATATGAGTATGTATGTGTAGTCATTGTCATAGGTATGTGAAATTTGACCACTCTCTTTGGTGTCCCAAACACTGGACGTATCTCTTCTGGTTTTCACTCACACTTTCATTAACTAATGCAATAATGGGATGATTGTTTAAACCAGATAAAAAAAATGAAAAATATATACTGTGTTTCGAAGAATGACTGAGCGTAAAATTATTTGCAAAACACCTTCAGAACACAGGATTAAAACTCTTACTGTAAAACTTATATAATTCTGGGTGTATTTTTCCAAGAATTCCTCTGTCTCACTTCCTTATCTTCTGTATCATCTCATAGTGTGCAAAAAAGTGCTGCTCAGAGGTAAAACAACCCAACCTGTACTATCTGCCAGCAGCATCGATTGAGAATATTTTGAACTACAACCAATGCTAAGTAATACACATAAAAAATTCTGACTTGTTTACCTGAAAACTGATTTAAAACTAGCTAATGGCATGGGTGAGTGGATTGGCACAAAGTGGAAATTCCTTGGTGTATACTGAATATGTCGAGTTTATTCAATATTTAATCAATGATATATTTGTAAGACATACTTTCCATCTATTTGGCAATATCTGCCGCTTGTAGCAAGATTTCCGTAACAGCCCTATATGTGACATAATAAAAATGTTCATAGCATCAATTAGAGGAGATCTTGATCGGCATGTGTAAGTCCACCTCAGAGCCCAGGTGGTGGAGGAGCCAATTATTTATGAACTGTTCCTTAAACGAAATTAAAGATCGTGGATTTCGCTACGAATGACTGAGAGCAGATATTCGTTAGGGAAAGTTTGCAGATGAGGGAGAGGATCTGGAACAAAGGAAGAGGATAGGCTGAGGAATTGTGAGAGTAATTTGATGATGTATTATTCTTAAAAATTGGGGCAGTAATAGCTTCGTTAATACTTTCTTCGTTACAGCTTTTAGGTCTTGTTATTACACTCTGTAATAAATCAATCATCGTCATGTTTTCGATCAGTACGATTTTTTTTTATTTCCTTGAAAAAATATTTAAGAAAATTCAAAATATACCATTTTTAGTTTTCTCTATTCAAAACAAATATGCTCTTTCGATTCAATGATGGGGAATATCGGGGAGTTGTTTCAATGGCGCTTTTTTCGCACACCCTAAATGGCCAGGTCATAAGAATCCCTAGGGATCAGTACTGGGATGGAAATGGGATTCCATTGGGCAGCTAATGGAAGATGCTAGAACTGGATTGCGATGATCTCACCTGAGTGTAAAGAATAAGGTCGATCTGTACCCTAGCACAGAGGATCACAAACTTATTTAACCATGAAGCAATTTTTTATTTGGAATACATTGACGGAATATGAACTATTAAAAAAAATTATACTGGCAAATTAGCATAAAATGATCAAAACTTTTTTTCTCCTTTTTAATGAATGATTTTTTTTTTTGCCGGAATACCTTTTAACACATCTCGGAACACAGTCTGGGAAACACAGCTCTAGAAGTATCCCGTTAAGCACATTCAATTAACTCTTGAACGTATTTAAGGTCTCAGACACACGGAATCGTGACTTAATATCCTATCTCATGGACGGCGGTCTTTCCAAGCTCGTTGATGTCCTCTGACTCATCAAGGAGATTAGAGCAAAATAATCAGAGAAGGAGGAGGAACAATCGAATAATAACTCTTCAATATTAATATACATGTTTTGAAACATTTCTTTTAGAAGTTCTAAAGGATCAAATTATTCCCCTCAATATTTAATTTGATATGCTATCAGGAAGTTGTGGGTTCTTATCCCACCCGGCTCAAGACAATTTTTCCTCAAAAATTAGAATCGACGTTAAAGTGCTGATTTATTAGTGGATATTGAACTGTCGATATTGACGACGTTCATGCTATGTTACAAGTTGTCCTATATATATACACACAATATGTTTGCTGTAGGAAATAACTGTTACATACAGCATAGTTGATTCATTCCTGCCAATTGATCTTGACTGTAACCTACCCTTTCAAAAATATTCATGTTTGCAGAGCAATACTTTGCCACTCCTTGTCTGCTCTTTCATCAGAGGTTGTGATGGAGAGCATGTGTAGGCTGACAAAGAGGGAATTAGTGATGTGTGCACAGAAACATAGCCATATGCTGCTCATATGCCCTTTTTCCTAACTGAATGTGTGAATGCATACTAATTCTTTTGAAGTACCCCCTCAAAATAAACAAGTGTGAACAAATCCTTTGTTCACTCACAAACTCATCCCAAGTGCATGAGCATTTATCAAATGCTCATTTGTTCATTGTATACTAGCCCAATATGTACTGTGCCTTTACCAAATATGACTGTTGGAAAAAATTTTAATATCAAAATTCCTTATTAAACACTATATATATATCTGTTTACATTTGGTTTAAACCAAATAAGTAAACCAAATATGACTGTTGGAAAAAATTTTAATATCAAAATTCCTTATTAAACACTATATATATATATCTGTTTACATTTGGTTTTAAACCAAATAAGTAAAGTTTGCAGTTATAACATGTTTTATAAAATTGCACTTCTGAGTAAGTATATGTAATTTAATACTGTATTATATACATTTTTAATATCACACAATTTATTACTACTTTGTATCACATTGATAGAAGTTCTAGGATGCCATGTGTTATTGAAATTCTTGTCAGTTATTAATATGCACATAATATTTTATATATATGTAGTCTTTGTATATTTGACATTTATAAAAGCATAATATTTTATGCCTGTTTTTACTAAGTAAATAAAATTAACATATTTTTTACCCGTCAGGAAGTATTTCGCATTCCTCGTCTTGAGCAGCAAAAACGGAGAGAAGATGAACGTGAGGCAGATCGGAGAGACCAGGAAAGAGGTCACAGCAGACATCAAGAAAATGACAATTATGAACGCTCTAATTCTAGAGAAAGAGATGGTTTTAAAGATAAAGAACATATGGATCGAGATTACAGTCCTGTAAAAGACAGAAAGAATCGTGATAAAGGAAGGGATCGTGATAGGGGAAGAGGTAAATGTTATTAATTCTTGAATATGGGAATTGAAACAAAATTAGTTATTTGTGATTATGATTTGTGATGTCTCATTCTGAACTATATCAGGTTTAAAAAGCAATTAAATTTACCAAAGACATAAAACATATAAAATAAGTCAGGAGAATATTCTGATAATTTTTTTGGTCTTGAAACAAGTCACAATAATGTACATTTAAACTAGCTGAAATTGAATGCAATAGAAACTCACTCATGTAAATTCTGGTGCGTAGAATTCTGGATGGATTGCAGAGATTTGCATATGGTAATTAAGATTTGTTGGAGCAAAACATTTCTGGTCTAACAAGGAGTTTACCCTCATTTATGTTGAATTTGTTAATGCAATCAGCATCTCAGCCTCTGGCAGTCAAATTTAGAATTCGTGAAGTAAATAAAGTGTACGGTACACCATGTTTTGTATAGTTGTATTAAACTTCAAATAAACATTTTAATATGTGTACTTTTAACTCTAGAACTGTAGATAATTATTGTAATCTATCCCCTGTGATGCACAGAACCAGCCAGGCCAAACACCTAGTTCCAGCCCTGCCTTCTCATGGTGCGTACTTTAGTAGTTTCAAAAGAGATACTCTCTTGTGGAAGGGAACAGAAAGGTGCCAGATCAGTGTGACTACTACTATGGCTACTTTTTTTTTCTACCCTGCTCGGAAGTGGTCAACCACATAGGTCCTGATGCTGACCATATACACCAACTGGAACCGAATTAGGACTCTGAGCTTGATTATGGATCCTGGACTTGCTGCACTGGTTGGCTTCTGTTGAGGGAAAATCTGCCACTGTATTTTCTGTTTGCTTGTGAGTTGACAGTTCCAAGTGAATAGATTCACAGGATATGTTTTATCAGCTGGTGGATAATCTTTATCTGCTGTCATCGCAAATACCTGAACTCTTGCTTCTATGGGCATTGTTAAATTCTATATTGGAGGAAGTCTTCCAGTGTAGATGGCTTCAGACTTTAGTGGTGGGGGAACAGGTCATTGCCCCATGTCTGTGATTAGGGGGCTGTTTTATATTGTCAGCAATCCCTCTCTCAATAAACATAGTTTCTTTAAACATCCCACTAACCATTTTCTCTCCATAGGTAGTTGGAATGTGAGGACTCTGCACAGATCTTATTCTCTTGATGTCCTCACACAAGAATTTCAGCATTATAACCTGGATATTTTTGACTTGCAAGAGACTAGATGGACAAAGGTTAGATACCTAAAGATAATCTTAAATTTCTCTTTTTTTGGGGGGAGGGGGGAGATAAGCATCTCTAAAGCATAGGTTTGCTTTTCAGCAGACATGCTAGTGATGCTCTTCTAGGATATGAGTGCATTAATGAAAGGTTTCTTACAGCTAAATTTCAGACAAGCATTAAAGACTAGAATGTTATCTGCTGTTATGTCCCCACTGAGGATGCCGATAAGGATGAGAAGGATATTTTGAATTCTGTCAAGAAAGGAGATATTACCTTTGTTCAGGTGACTTAAGTACCAAAGTTGGTACTGACTGCGACATTTGGGGAGGTATATTTACACCCCTTTGGTATTGGTAGCTGCAATGGGAAACGTCTTCTACAGGTAAGTAAACTTAATGGTTTGAAAATAGTACTTATTACAAACACCATGACATGCATAAGTACATAAAGTTTCACCAGATAGACTGCATAAAAATATGATTGATTATATATTAATTAACAGCAAATGGGCTGGTTCTGTTAGGAATGCCAGGTCATATAAGGGAGCTGAAATTGGATCTGACCATTACTTTTGTTAAAAGTGTCTTGCAACTTAAACTTAAGAAGTGTTGTGTTAAGGTTAAAAAAATTGATCTCTAATTCTGAAGCCCTGAAAAGTTTGGTTCTTTCTGGGGTTATGGTAGTAGAACTTGGACGCTTTGTAAACAAGATAACAGGAAACTTGATGCTTTTGATTCTAGATGCTTACGCAGTATCTTGGGCATTAGGTAGTTCGACTTTGTAAGTAATGATGAGGTTTAGCAAAGGAGTCTACAACCTTCTTTAAGCAGCATATTGTGCAGAGAGAAACTCTGTTAGTTTGGCCATGTGCCTGTATGTGTAATTATAGATTAGCATATAGGGTTATGAACAGTGCGCCTAGAAGACAATGTCAAGCAGAACCTTGTTAGAACTGGTGTACGGTGGTGTAGGATCCATAATCAAGCTCAGAGTCCTAATTTCATAGTCCATAAGGTAGCTCAGGATAGATATGTTTGGAGAAATAAATTGTACAATCTATTGGACATCTGTAGCTCCTGGCTGCTTGAGGAGGAGGAAAATGTTCTAAATGCAATTGTTATGATCAACCAAAATTAGCAGATAGTATAACACACACATACTCAAATTCAATTAAAAAATAATATTTTATGGATGTTTAAACATGGTAAAAACTACAACCATTGCAAATGGAATAACATGTTGAATAGCAGAATGTGAAGAATACTGCAATATACTTGTAGATGGGAAAGCCCTAACATGAGAACATAATATAAATGATAATTCCTATTTTACAGCAACCTTAGGTGTTGTAATAGGAATATACGTTAACACATTAAAATTACCTATACTTTTGTTACAGATGATATTTGAAAACTCTTTCTATTATTTTGCTTGTAAAAAAGATAAGGTAGCACTTAATTTTGTAGACTTGCAATTATCAGGCTGCTAATTCATAGCAAAAGTAGAATGCATAAGCTTGACTGTTTACCATGTGATTCCATGTGTTTTCCATTTGAGAAATCAGATGGAAAATATAACAATACTAATGTTCCAAGTGCCCGAAAACAATATCTCATTTTCACTTTTTGAATTTTAATGATACTGAATTGATATATGAGTTCTGTAAGTATAAAGTGGTAATTTTTTTTCTGAACATAAATAAAACTGCAATTTAAAAAATTTTTTATATCAAATATCAAAAATCTTTAAACCTATAATAACTTTTATTGTTAATTTTGCTATAAATGGTAGCTAGGTATATGCTGGAAGGAGAGCTTTGTACCAATCTCCCGTGATAATGCACAGCACCAGCCAGGCCTTGCATTTGTAACCTGACATCTCATGGTGCAGACTGTTAGTACCTTTTAAAAGAGATATTCTCTTCTGGAGGAAATGGTAGGAGGTCATCACTTTATTTTCTCTCTGTTTATAACCAAACCTACTCTACTACCTGTTTCATCAACAGCTTAAATGAAAGAGCTCATCTCATCAACATCATTTGCCAAAAGGGCTAAATCATCAGCATAAGCTAAATCAGAAATTTTCGTATCTCCAGTCCATTTAAGGCCAAAATCTTTCCCTTGAAGTGAATTTCGCATAACATAATCAACAACCAAACTAGAGAAAAGCAGACAAAATGCACCCTTGTTGAACACCAGAAGTAATGCTAAACCAATTGCTACAAGACTTACCAACTCTCACACATGACTCAGTGTTATTATAGAGAGCTTTCATTATGTTAACTAACTCGTCAGGTATACCATATGATCTCACAATCAACCACAAATTATGTCGATCAACAGAGTCGAAAGCCTTTTCAAAATCAACAAAGCTAGCAACCAAAGCTTTCTGAAACTCTACACATTTCTCTAGAATCTGCCTGAGTGAAAATATCTGATCTACACATCCTCTACCACTTCTGAATCCACATTGCTCATCACATAATTGCCTGTCAACCAGATACTTAATTCTATTAAGCACAATCATGCAAAAAAATTTATCTGGAACAGAAAGTAGGCTGATGCCCCTATAGTTATCACAAGAACTGCAATCACCTTTTTTAAAAATAGGGATAATAATAGCTCTGGTAAAATCCTTAGGGACCATGCCTTTATCATAAAAGATATTCAAAATTTCAGTCATCCAAGTGGTAACAGAAACATTCCCAGCTCTAAGTATTTCCGTAGTAATTTCATCTACCCCTGGGGATTTATGTAGTTTAAGTTTAGAAATAGCCAAAATAACTTCAGACTGTGTTATAGTGCCAACATTAAAGCCAGTAATGCATCTATCATCATTGCAAACAATGGGAATAGAACTAACCGCATTATTTAGAATATCACTGAAATGCTCAACCCACTTAGCCATGACAGAATCCTCACCTTCTATAACCTTGCCTTGTTTATCCTTTTATCCCTGTATATCTGTCGGTTTCTACTAAACAAAATATTAACTATCTGGTGCAGCTCTCTGCTGTTGTGCTGTCTAACCGCTTCCTTGGCTTTGTCAGCCAAGCCATCAGGCCAAAGATTCTTATCAGCACCTAACTGATGCTTTACACGTTTATTAATCTCTCTGTAATGCTTTCTATTAGGACTATTAGAGTGTTGATTAAGGACATTCCTGCAGTTCTTTTTTTACTAAAATAAGCTCAAGTGCTTTATCATTCAAATAATTTTGCCTCTGCTCCTTTTTTTCCTAAAAGATACTGTTAGTTTCAAGAAAAGCCTGTTTAAAACAGTCCCATTCTTCCTCAACTTCAGTAGTATGCAAACCATGACTGTCGTAATGACTAAGTAACGTATCATGGTAAGCTTTAGCTATAACTGGGTCTTTCAGAATTAAAGGTATTTTTTTTAATTTTAGCACAACACTTCTTAGGTTAAGTTGCAAGACACTTTTAGCAAGGTAATGGTCAGATCCAATTTCAACTCCCCTATATGACCTGGTATTCCTAACAGAATTAGCCCATTTTCTGTTGTTTAATATATAATCTATCATATTTTTATGCAGCCCATCTGGTGAAACCTATGTGCACTATGTATGTCACAGTATTTGTAATAAGTGTTAGTTATTCTCAAACCATTAAGTTTACTTACCTGTAGGAGACATTGCCATTACAGCTACCAATACCAAAAAGGGAGTATCACCCCTCCCCAAAGGTCAGAGTCAGTACCAACTTTGTCATTGAAGTTGCCTAGTACAAGGGTAATATCTTCTTTCTTGACTGAATTCAAAATATTCAGAAGTCATCCATAAAACCTTTCCTTCTTATCCTCATTGCATCCTCATCATAATAGACTTGAATGTTATCTGCATAACAGCAGGTAACATTCAAGTCTTTAATGCTTGTCTGAAATTTTGCTGTAAGAAATTTTTCATTAATGAACTCATATCCTAGAAGAGTATCACTAGCCTGTTTGCTGAGAAGCAGACCTACATCTTGGAGATGATTGTTATCTTCCCTCCCTGAAAAGAGAAATTTAAGATTTTTTTTAAGAATCTGACCTTTATCTGTCCATCTGGTCTCTTGCAGGCCAAGAATATCTAAATTATAATTCTGGAATTCTTGTGTGAGGACATCAGGAGAATAATCTGTGTGAGGACTCTGTGTGCAGAGTCCTCACATTCCAACTACCTATGGAGAGAAAATGTTTAATTGGATGTTTAAAGAAACTATGCTTATTGAGAGAGGAATGCTGACAATATTACAGCCCCCTATTCGCATTCATGAGGCAAAGACTTGTTCTCCATCCTCCAATATAGAATTTTATTATGCCCATAGAAGCAAGAGTTCAGGTGCCTGCAATGACCTCTGCTCAGGATTGTCCATTGGCTGATGAAACATATCCTGTGGATCTATTCATTTGGGGCTGTTGACCCACAAACCAACAGAAAACACAGTGGAAGAATTTCCCTCCACAAAAGCCCACCAGTGCAGCAAAATCAGGATCCATGATCAAGCTCAGAGCTATATTTCAGTCCAGTTAGTGTATGTGGTCAGCACCAGGACCCTGTGTGGTTGACCACTTCTCAGCAGGGTAGAAAAAGAAAAGTAGCCATAGTTGTCCAGATTAGTAGGGCTACACTGATCTGGCAGCCCTCCCTTTTCATTCACTTCCACAAGAGAGTATCTCTTTTGAAAGGTACTAATAGCCTGCACTGTAAGAGGTGGGGTCAGTCATTAGGTGCTAAGCCTGGCCATTTCTGTGCATCACACAGGGGATTGGTACATAGCTCTCCTTCAAGTGACTATCTAGCTACCATTTACAGATGGTCAAATACATAAAAATAGGTATAAAAATCTCCTTTCAGGATGAAAGGATGAAAAGCATCTATAAGTGTAGGTCTGCTACTCAGCAGACATGCCAGTGATACTCTTCTAGGATATGATTGCATTAATGAAAGATTTCTTACAGGTAAATTTGAAATTAAGATTAAAGACTTGAGTGCTATATGTCATTATGCCCCAACAGAGGATTCTGATGGAGAATGAGAATGATAGGTTTTATGAACAACTTGGGATATTTTGAATTCTCTCAAAAAAGAAGGTATCACTGTTGTGAATTTCAAAGCTGAAGTTGGTACTGACTTTTGGACAGGAATGATAAGTCTATTTGAAGTATTGGTGGTTGC
Organism: Ryuthela nishihirai; assembly: GCA_038380435.1. Taxonomy (NCBI): domain Eukaryota; kingdom Metazoa; phylum Arthropoda; class Arachnida; order Araneae; family Heptathelidae; genus Ryuthela; species Ryuthela nishihirai. The sequence continues at coordinate 62,204,965 of JAWZYU010000030.1, forward strand.
AATGGAGAACTTCTCCTACAGTAAGTAAACTTAATGGTTTGAGAATAACTAATACTTACTACAAACACTGGGACATTTACCACTACACTAAGGATATCACCTGATGGGTTGCATAAGAATATGATCAGTTATATATTAATTAACAGTAAATGGGCTAGTTTGATTAAGAATACAATATCATGTAGGAGAGCTGAAATTATGTCTGACTATTACTTTATCAAAAATGTTTTGCAATTAAACCAAAGAAACATTGTGCTAAGATTAAAAGTATTACATATAACACTGAAGCTCTAAAAGACCTAGATATAACCAAAGCTTACCATGATAGGTTACCTAATTCATTATGACAATTGTGGCTTGCTTACTACAGAAATTCAGGATGAATGGAATCTGTTTAAACAGGCTTTTCTTGATGTTAACAACTCTTGGATAAAAACAACTGGAGCAAAGTCATTTGAGTTATAAGGCACTGAAGCTTATTTTTGAAAGAAAAAATTGCAGGGATAAGCTGAATATACACTACTAGTTCTAAAAGACATTACCAAAAGTTTAATATGCATAGGATCAGTTATTAACAGCTGATAGGAATCTTTAACTTGATAGCTTGACTGACTAAGCAGAGGAAGTAGCTAGACAGCACAATAGCAGCCAGTTGTACCAGATAATTATTATTTTTTATTGAGGAAGAAAACAAGTAGTCATGAAAGGACTGAGAATTAAACATGTTAAGGTTATTGAAAGTGAGGATTCTGTAATAGCTAGGTGGGCATTGGCAGGAAGCATTTCAAATATGTTATAAACAATGCAATTAGTTTTATTCTCATTGTTGAAATAAGGATAGATGGATTACTGGCTTCAATGTTAGACTTATATCACAGTCTGAAGTTTTTGGCTATCTTTAAATTAAGACTACTTAAAACCCCAGGGTTATGTGAAATTACTACTGAAATACTTAGAGCTGTGAATGTTTCTGTAGTCACATGGCTGACTAAAATTTTGAATATATTTTATGATAAAGGTCATGTAGGAGAGTCAAAATTGAGTCTGACTATTACTTTGTCAAAAGTGTTTTGCAATTAAAGCTAAGAAATGGGCTAAAATTAAGAGAATTACCTTTAACACTGAAGCTCTAAAAAACCTTGATATAGCCAAAGCTTACTATGACTTTCACTCATTCTTGAGAAATGTTCAGAATTTCAGAAACATAGTAGATTTCAAAAATATTCTGTTGATTATCATAATTGTGGTTGTTTGTGAGATTGTATGGCATACTTGACAAGTTAGTTAGCATAATCATGGCTCTCTATAATAACACTTGGTCATATTAGTTTGGGTTGTTTTACCTCTTAGCGACACTTTTTTGAACACAGTAGGCTAAATGAGCAGGTCACAAACACCCTGAGGGCTCAGAGAAGGTTTGGGGGAGGGGACACATGGGACAGATGTTGGGAGACAGATGGTAGCCTCCTATCAAGGCCATCCAGGATATTCTTTAACCTGCACAGTGTGGCTCTCCACACACAGGGCTATGCAAAACGTCCCATCCAACGGATGACAGCCTTTCCAATTCCATCTGTGTCCCCTACTGACTGAGTTTTGTGGAGATAAATCTCAAAGCTAGCCCAGGCAGGTCTCGAACCTGGGAACTGAATATTGTGAGCCACCCATGCCTCTATTAGTCATTTGGGACTTGTTAAGAAATTGGTTTAGCATTGCTACTAGAATTCTCAAGGGTGCATTTTTACTCTTTTTCTCTTTAGTTTGGTTATTGATTATGTTATGAGGAATTCACTGTAAGTAAAATGTTTTGGCCTTAATATTCTAGAGATATGAAACTTTCTGATTTAGATTATGCTGATGATTTGGCCCTTTTGGCAAATGATGTTGATGAGATTAATTCTTTCTTTAGAGTTGTTGATGAGACTAGTAATAGAGTAGGTTTTGGTGATAGAGAGAAAACTAAAGTGATGAAAATTGGTCAGGCTGGTTGTGTTTCAGTTGTAGTTTTGAATGATTTCACTCTTTAGCAGCAGTATTTTCAATTGAACAAGTGTCTCAGTTCAATTATCGTGGGATCTGTATAAAAGAATGGTTATGTACAGCATGAACTAAACAGAAGAATAGGGATTGCTTCTGGAATTTTTAAGGATTTTAATGGAGAGTTTGGAAAAATAGGAATATTTAGTAAATCCATAGTTACCTGTTGGCTTTGTAGTCAATAAATAGTTTTGTGGAAAAAAGGTTTTGCCAATGTTTGGGATTCAAACCCATCTCTCTCCAGATATAGGCCAGAGTATTCTAAGATCACTAAACTCCATCTTTTTTCCACTAATGTGTAAGGTCACATTTTCTGCATCTGATTGTCTTTTATACCTGCTACTACTGATACAAAGAGGCTTTTAAGATTGTAACAAATACAGAGAATCACACCATATTAACCCTTACACTTCCAAGCCCTCCTTCCAATGCTTTATCTTGGAGGGAAGCATTGACACATTGTACAAATTTTATTTTAGCAATTGCTTTCATGAAAATTTTTAAATGGTGTAAATTTTTCAAGTAAAAGACTTAAAGATTATATTAGAAAAGGTAACATTATTTTTTGACAATGTAATTTACCCAAAATTTCAAGATTTAGATAATGTGGGTTTTCCACAAATGCAAGTGCTGCTTACTAAAATAGACGTAATCAAAATTAAAACCTAAAACATGATATGTATAATTATTCTGGAAGAGCATTTTTATATATGCTTTGTGATTTTTTTTTCCCCAGATACCCAGAGTAGAAAAATAAATACACGAAGAAAGATACTAAAACATTTTTCACCAAATATATAAACATACAGTACATGCATATTATATGTTATGCTACATTTAGTAGTTTTAGACAATATTAATCTTTTTTTTTAACTTTCTGACAATTTGAAATGCCTATAAAGTTAAAAAAAAAAAAGTTGAGTTTCTTGTTTAAAACAAAGTTCCTCACCCAGTAACTTAATAATTAAACAGTGTAGACTTTCAATGTCTTTGCTGTTTATAATGTCTGTGTGAAGAATTTAGAATACACCATGTTTTTTCCATATTCTGTTGCACTAATTCTGAAATTAATACAATTTTTGAAGGTTGTAATAATGCAATGTACTTTATAAAACAACTTTCTCTGATATAAGATTGGTAAGAATGTATGCAAAAAATTTTATCTGAAACAGCTAATTTTTTGTGTCAGACTCAACTAAATGAAAATTTTTTTGTAAATTTTGAATTTAAATAATATACTTTGTGTTGTTTATGACCTTTTATCTTCTAGATTATGACAGTTATCAAGAGAGACGAAGTTCACTAGATTCACCTGAATGGCGTGATGAGAGAAGGTATTCTAAAAGTCAGAAAAAAAATTTGCATAATGAGCCTGAGGAACCACAAGCAAGACCTAGAAAGTAAGTTGCCTGCTGTAAAGCTTGAAATTATTAACCCTTCCAAGGTCCAACTATTTTTTACTCTGATCACGCAAAAGAAAAATTAAATTTAGAACTTTTTTGCCATATAACTAATGAAAGGAATTATGGATAAATATTTTGTGGAAAAAATTTCGCCAACGTACGGGAGTTGAACTCCAATCTCTCCAGAAACGTGAGAGTATTCTACCATTGATCTAATGCCGACTCATCTTTTTTTCCAGTAATTTTAAGACTAAACTTTTCACTGAGGATTTGGGTGCCAACCATTAGTACTATCTATGATCTCGGGTGACAACTATTTCTTTTTATATTGCGCTGAGTAAGATGGAAATAAATAATAAAGTCTCTTTACGCTATTTAGTGTTATTAATGATTTAATCATGAATGACAATCACAGCATTACCTGTTCACTTTTCAACATCAATATATCAATAAATATTTTGTGGAAAAAAATTCACTGACATACGGGACTTGAACCTGCATCTCTCCAGAAACATGCCAGCTGAGTAAGATGGAAATAAATAATAAAATTCAAATTTAAACATGAAATAATAATTCATTCATGTTTAAATTATTAATAACACTAAATAGGGTGAAGAGACTTTATTATTTATTACGATCTTACTCAGCACAACATAAAAGAACTATGGTATATTATATGCCAAATTAATCAGCATTTAATTCTGAATTTTCGATAAATAAAATATTTGATGAAAAAGATGACTAATTTTATTTTAATGGGAATTTTTTAGAGTCATGCAGTAAACAAATGCATCTGGCAACACTAAAAGTTATTTAAAAAGCACTAATAGATGGAAATGATTATAATGCACATGAATAGAAAGGCTATTTATTTCCGAATAACAGAAAAAAAAAATTCTTGTTAAAAGTAAACATTTCTTCCATTTTGTAATTTTTTTATGTTATATACCAAATTAAAGATAATGCAATTTTGAATTTTGCTGAAGTAAAAAATGAACATTGTAGTTTTTTTTCTTTTTACAATGGTATGGTTACCACGCTTGGCGACTGATCTAAGGGACCTGGGTTCAAGCCCCGGGTAAAGCATGGATGTTTGTCATTTTTCTGCTGAGGTCCCACCATCCTCACAGATATTCTACAATGGTGTATAAACTGATAAACTCCTGTTAGACCTCTCTACAAGAAGCTGTTTGAGGAGGTATTTATTTATTTTTATTTTATACCAAAAAAAGTACATATTTCATAATTACTTTCAAAATCTTCCGTTTTTGTTAATTTTTGAGATTTTCAAAAAATTAAGGAAAAATATGTTGATAATAGTTCAAATCAAACTTGTGAGCTTAAATCAGGTGATTGCTTCAATACAGAGTAACATTAACAAACAAATCGGCAATACCGTATAGTGCTTTTAAAATATGGCAATCAGGTGGCTTTATCGAATTATTTATATTAATAAAATATGCTTCAAATGAAAAAAGGAAATATTATTTTTCAAACTTGAATTACATATTTTTAAAAGATATATGTAAGAAAATTTTCAAAGGGCAATTTAAAAAAAAAGAGAAAAAAAAAAATTCTTATGTTGTACAAAAAATGTTTATAGACGTTCTTGACCCTGGAAGGGTTAATAGTAAGATCCAGTATATGCATAAAAGCTATAGGTGTCCATATGAGTTCATGTAGTTTGGTATAGTAAATTAAACTGCTTATGCTTTTAAACAAAAAAAAGTTTATTCAGTAATATAACCACCTTCACAATCTATGAATTTCTCCCTAAGAGAAATGAGCTTATAGATTCTAATCCTGTAAAATTCATGGTCTTTAAGAGGGAAAAAATTCTAGTCAAACTCTGATTTATCATCTCTTGGTTTCTAAACTGCCTATTGTGCAAATGAGTATCTAGTGACAAAAACAGATGTTAATCTGATGGGAAAAGATGGAAAAATAAGGTGGGTGATATAAAGTTTTTCATCTAAAGTTGTGAATTTTATTCTGGGTAACTTTCACTGTATGCAGTTTCTCATTATTGTGCAGAAAGACAACACCTTTTCTATTTACAAGTGTAGGCTTCTGCACTAATGTATCATACACTCATTGCAGATTGTTCTAAGTACACATTCTCTGATGGTTTGATCAGGGTTAAGAGTTTGTAGTGCAGGATTCTTTCCATATGCTCCACATATAGCATAATTTTCTTCTGATGAAATGTGGACTTCACTTTGTGCAGAGCAAGTTCTCTCAGTGATAACTAGTGATGTGAGTGCTTAGGATTGCTATACACGATCCATTTTCATTGCAAGCCCTATTAAAACAAAAGTTGCCATTTTTGTTAAATATTTTATTTTTATAAAATTCAGAATGAAATGCTGAATTTAAATTTAAAAAAATTCTAAAGTTCACTTTTTTTGTTGATTGAACACGGTTGAAAAAAAGGCCTGGCATGGTAAGGGTTAAACAGAGGACAAAATTTTATATCAGAACAGGATACCAGCTTACTCTTGCCACTGCTTTGGATCACTTGTATCCCACCCTCTATTTTTCCTCCAATCTGGGCCTTCTCTTAATTCTAATCTTATAAGAAATCATAAGAAATTCCAAAATTCAAGGGACACATCTGGTTGATTTATATATCGAGATAGTACTGTACTTCAAAAAAAGGTTTAATTCATTCTCAATTCTGGAACTTATTCCAGAGGAACTTAGAGAAAAGCATTTATAAAATCTAGTATTAGAACTTAGAGTGAAGTATTTAGAAAAAATTGCAGTTTTTTTTGTACCTGTTATAAACTCGGTGTAAACTAAAAGCACTATATTTATGATCACCAAACTGTAAAAGCTGGGATTTTATTTGTTACTTGATGTTTAGTTTAGTGTAAAATTTGTTAAATTGCAAGATGTAAGAGTATTTTGTGATATCTATATGGCCAAGTGATTACTGTGCTTAGTTACAATGCAAAGGGCTGTGGATGAGTCATTGGAGATTTCTTTTTATGTGTTGTCTTTCTATTGAGACCTGTTCTAACTCTCACAGATCATCTGTATTGTCTATTATACTGACAAGCTTTTGTGACATATCTGGTGGTCAAATGCTTGAAGGGTATTTTTTGTATTGTACTCATATCAGCAGTTTAAGGATTATCTTCAGATTTTAAAGCAATGAATGATACTTAAAAATTCAGTTACCAGTGTTTCATTATCCTTACTCATATTTTCAATTTTCTAAAAAGCATTATTAGACATTTGTAGTCTTAAAAGTTTTAGTTTTGTACTTTTAATGCCAGATTTTGCTGTAACTCAGTGCACACCTTCATGAATTTTTTCATTATTCTGTATACCCTAGTAATGTGTGTTTTTGAAACTCTGTAAATATTTGATATTCAATTTTTCTTCCATTTGTAGTGTAATGGATCAATATGATCAAACTAATTTGGATTCTGCATTGTATGAGCTATTTTCAATCAAAGTAACTATGTGGCAGGCTATATGAATGCTCAGTAAAGAAGCTGTATCAATAACTCATTTTCCTTTGGGGAGACTCTTTGCCTAATAGTATCCCTTGATACTATACCACTATTAAGTAGATAAAAAAAATGCCAATATCTTGTAACTAGTAACACCAAATGTTTTACTTTTGCATTATATTTTTCTTATACAGTACAACTCTGCTAAAATGTTCTCCTTTTATACAACACCTCATCTAGAATGTCAAAAAAAAATTAATAAAAACATTGGTCCCCACAAATTTCCTTTGAAATTAATACTCAACAGCCTCGGTTTTAGTGTCATTAATTTGTTTCTTTTGCTTTTCAGTTCTTATCATTTATAAATTAAATCATGGGATGCCCAATTTAGAATTACACACTAATACATGTTGCTCTTTGGTGTCAATTGTATATTCTTAAAATCCTGAAAGAAAAGAGAATAATAACATCTAAGTACAGGTGGGTTGCTTACTGCATGGCAGAAAAAGGTGCCTTTAGATTTTCTGAGTGCAGTATTTCCCTTGCATTTACTAAATGAATGGAAAGCAATAGTTGTTTGATGTACTGAACAAAGCACTAATGGGTATGGGATTTCCTCCAACAAGCTGCTTTAATCTGCAGGGAGGGAAGAAAAAAAATGTTCTTCTGTAAGGGGCATACTTGTGTGCCTTAGTATAGTGTTTTCAACAAGCATTTTAGAATTGAAAAAGAGGATAATTTTTATTGTTTCATGTGAAATGGCATTGTCTAAATGCTTTGGGTGTGTGAAACATGTTCAACCAGTCATTTTATCTCTCCTACACTACCAGAGAGCATTTCTTTTCTTAGTGTAAATCGACATTGGATTCTTCTTTGGTATCATGAAATCTTCAAAATAACAAAGTCATTTTCTTATATCCATGGCTTGCCATAAGAAAAAAAGTTTTGACTTTGGGGCATAAAAGTTAAAATTATAAACGAGTTAGAAAACGGTAAAAACAAAAGTTGGTATTTGTTGTGAGTTTAATTAACTCAACCTTTTGTACAATGAAGAAAGCTAAAGTAAAAACTGTCAATGTATTAGAACAAAATGGATAAAATAAACAAATATGGAAGCCCTTACAAGAAGACCTGGATGAAGCAATGCTGAATTGATTCAGACAACAATGGAGTAGAAATGTTCCACAACATATTTTTTGTGAAAATCTGTGGAGAACCCAAAAGTGTAAATGAAGAAACAACAAAAGAACAGCAGAGCACAGTCTAGCCAAAAGTTTATGAAATGCTGCACAAAGAAATTGTTAATGCAGTGAAATGGACCTTTTTTTTATTTATTCCAGATAAATTTTTAAAAATTTAAGAATGAGAAATAAGTCAGAAGCAAAGTTTCTAAGAATCATATTACAGTTCTTGTTTATGTAAATATGGATGGTACAAAGAAACTGGCATTAATGGTGATTGGAAAGAGCAAGAATTTTTGATGTTTTAAAAATATAAAAAAAAAAGTGTTCCTGTTCGATATTTTACTGACATAAGTTCCTGACGATTTACTGACATAAAGCCTTGGATGACAGAATTTGTTTCAGAAAGAAAACAAAAAAGCATTCCTTGTAGAAAATTGTGTAGTCTCTCCTAAGATTGATTGTTTGTATAAAATTAAGTTGGTGTTTTCCCTCCAAACTGTACCAGCAAATTCAAAACTCTTGGATCAAGGAGTAATCCAAAGCTTAAAATGCAAATACCACATGCAAATTTGGTTAAAAGTTAAGGAATGTGTTAACATCTAACAAACTTATGTGATTTTTTTATCTTTTTTTTTTTAAGCAAAGTGTGGGACATTAAAAACAATATGGTTTTCATCACACAAATTATTAATCCATTTTTTTATTTATTCCAGATAAAAATTTATCTGGAATAAATAAAAAAAAGGTCCATTTCACTGCATTAACAATTTCTTTGAAAAAGATTAAAATGATTAAAAAGATTAAAAAACAATATGGTTTTCATCACACAGATATTATTCCTGTAGAGGCATAATAACAACTTACCACTCAGTGAGTGGCTTACAGAATTGCCCCAGAACTCAGTTATGCAACAGTATGATTTAGGCAAATTTAAAAATGTGGATGAAAATTTGCAAACTACAGAAGCATAAACAGATTTTGAGATCGTCAAAAGAATTTAAAAATTGTGACAAAACATTGCATGATGTTAAAGATGCTGAGAATACAGAAGGAGACATGCCTACTGCAAAAAGATGCCTTGGATGCTCTAAAGATAGTATCAAGGTTTTATGAAACAACAGGAAGTGATCAATGAATAGTGCAAAAAAGTCACTGATATCAAAGTCAGTCTTGCTTATTACGACACTCAGACAGAATGTCATAAATCTGTAGTCCCCTGCACTATTATTGTAACCTAGGTCTACTGTGCCATGAATCTTTAGTAGAAATCTTATGGATTCTGTATAATTGTCATAAATATGGTAATTTTTGTAATACATGGTGACTGAATTTAGTATTCAACAGTGTGGTATACTGCCACTTTCTTTGTGGTAATGAATGCCAATATATATGTATTTATAGATTGTCAACAGTGTGGTATACTGCCACTTTCTTTGTGGTAATGAATGCCAATATATATGTATTTATAGATTGTGGTCCATTAGTAATTTCCTACTGTGATATATTTGTATAAATGTACTCTAATTCTAAGCTCTTGGGGGTGTTATTTCCCTTACAGAATTCAGAAAAATTGTAACAAATGTTTTGTAATTATTACAGGCTTTGCACTACTCATGGTAGTCACAATCATTTTGATTCAAAGATGTTGGTTTAATACATCTTTGAGCTTGGAATGTACTTTATGTAGAAAATTTATTAGAAACAAAAAATGATTGATACAACCATTCAAGAGTTTTGTTTGAGACAAATGCATGCACTCAAACAAATCCAAAAACAAAATGCAGAAAGTTCCAGCTGAGTTGAAAATCTCAATTTGGTCAGTTGCTTATATAGCTTTAAGAGGGAGAGAAAAAAAAATTCTACAATTATTTTGTCACTTTTGCATTGTAATCTGATATACTTTTAGGTAATACAAAACATTGTCAGTTGCAGAATGCTCAATCAGTGTAGAAGAGTTGCAGGTTCAGGAACTATCTATATTGACTGAGATTTTCTCTGCCTATCTTCATCTTGTGCTTTGTGAGAAAGCAAAACTAATGCTTGGAATAAATGGACATTGTCAGATGAGCCACACTCAGTGTATGGGAAGAAAACAATAATAATAAATGTTATTAATGATAGGCTCTGATTTTCTACACAACAACTCCCCAATACATTTATTTCTCCAAGTATATTCTAATCCTTTGCCATTTACTCATTGTGCAGCAAAAGAAAAACAAATGATGTGTTGTGGTAAAGCAACTCTGTCCCCTTATAACATTTGTTGTTAGAATTTGGCGACTTTTTTTGTTATTGGTAGGTGTGTATTTATATACCATATTTCTTTGATTCTAAGACGCACTTTTTCCCCCATATAAACGTCTCTAAAAACAGTGTGTGTCTTAGAATCAGTGGCATCTTAGAATCGAAGAAATACAGTAAGTAAATTTCTCTATAAAATCTGCCTTACAGATACAAATTCTTGACACATACCTTTTACATTTAATATTCAGAATTTATTTCAAACCAAACAAAATGGGAAAAAATATAAAATTATTTAAATATTATAATGAGCAGGTTTTTTTTTTTTAATATATAATCTATATATAAAATAGTTTGTGTAACATCCTCCTCCTTGACAGTCAGAGCTAATACAACCAATTCATCTACAGCTTCATCTCACCATAACTGAGTGCACTATCAGGGTTTCGACCCCACAAAATTAGGCCAACCCCAAAAGTTGGCTGTGAAACGTTTTTCCATTCATAATTTGGCACATCGACAATACACTACACCATAAGGTAGGTGAACAATAGTACCATCAGAAATTTTGGGCACTTGCAACCAGTTCAAACCCAATCCACTGCAGCTGGGAATGTGATAATTGAAACTTTGGCAGAACTCATTGGGACCACTGCATGCATCAAATTGGGGACTGATCAGTGCAGTACATGTAAAATTATGGGGAGTCAAAAACTTTGCCATATGTGACATCATCCAAGACATGAACAATTGACTGCACACTCATTCTGAATGCACCTGCTACTCTTGAGTCATATCGATACCTGAGCAACACCAGGCAATTCTGCTAGTGTACTTTAAAATTACTTTTTTGGGGGGGTTGTATAAGTTTTTTAAATGAAGTGGTGCTTTTTCTTCAGAAATCAGTCATTAAATAATTCAATTTGTTTAAATTCTGAATCTGTTTTAGAGCTCTTCTTCCTACACCACCTCGTTTGAGCAAGGAAGAAAGAAGACAGTTGTTTGCAATGGAAGTACAGCAACGGGACCAAGAAGAGGCCTTAAGGAGACAACAAGAAGAGAAGACTAATGTGGAGGAATACACATCTAAGAACACTTTCAATTATAATACTTATCCACAGTATTATGATCCTAATGCATACAATGCAAATACATATGATCCTAATGCTTATAATGATCCATCATATACTGCAAATTCATATAACCCAAATCAAACCTATATGCCATCTGGTATGTGAATATTTTATGCTTGTGATTAAATAATTTGCTAATGATAATTAAATAGTAAGGTTTTAGAAATTAGAGTATGCTAAATGTTAATTTAAGAAATACTCTAAAATATTTATGGTATAATATTAAAAATTAAGCTGCACTCAAAAAATTAACCCAAAAATTTTAATCTTCAACACAATTATTTATTAATTTCAAAGATAGATGCCAAAACAGTGCAGTGTGAAGTTTCAGGTATAAAATAAAAAATAAATACCCCCTCAAGCAGCTGCTTGCCACAGAGGTCTGACAGGAGCCTGTCAGTTTATATGCCATAGAAGGTCTGTGAGGATGGCAGGACCTCAGCAGAAAAAACAACACATACATCCATGCCTTACCCGGGGCTCGAACCCAGCTCCCTTAGATCAGTAGCCAAGTGCGCTAACCACTTGGCCATGGGATAGGTACTATTAGGTTAATTCATAAATAATTTCCATTTTTCTGCCCTTTATCCAAAATGTAACAAAACATTATCAGATTTCAATTGATGAGATATTCACCTTTAATGACCTTTTGCCAATTTTGTGGTAACTGAATGATTCCTTGGGCATAGAACTCAGGCATTTGATATCAAAAGAACTTGATGAGGGCACATTTGACTTTACTCTAATTTTAGAATCACTGTTCATTGTGATGGTTTCATGGAGGAGTGGAGCAGATGAAAAGCAGAAGGTGCAAGATCTGTTAAATAGGGCAGATATTGTAGAATAGCCCATCCAAAATTTTCCTCTGACTGATTTGTGCTGTATATGGTCTAGCAATAGCCTTACCTGGCATAGTGGTTAAGAAGCTAGCAACTATTCCAGCAAGTCAAACTTTGTGTGCTGTGTTAGCTCGAACTAAGGCAGGTGTCAGCAATGACATCGGTCTTAGGGAATGTTCTTGTATGAGAAGGCCTGTAAAAGCTAGGAATAGCTTCTAGGATTCTTCTCTGTCCTATATGTTGCAAATGAAAAAAAAATGTCATGGAGAACTACTTCCTTTCTGTTGATGAGTGTTGACCAGTTTTTGATGAGTATCTTATTTAGCTGTAGTGAAAATACTTTCTCAGTGTTCTTTTGATTATTTTTAAGCAGCTCAAAGTATACATCACCTCAACAAGCCCACCAAATGCACAGCCTAATCGTATCCGAAGGTCGGGTTTGAACTGTTGATGTTGATTTAGCCATTTTATTGTGAATTATTATAATTGTGATTAGCCATTAATGTGAATACCCATTTTTTGACACCAGTCATGATATGGTTAAGAAACTGCTCATTGATTGGTGAGAGAGCAGTGAAAGGACAATGGAGAATCAGTCAGTCTTGTCCTTATCTAACAATTCATGAGAAAACCATATTGGATCTAATGGTTAGCACACCTGACTACTATACCAGCAGGCATGTCCCTGTGGTATGTGTTTTATGTTGTATGAGAAATGAGGACAGTCCAATAGTGCTTCAAAGTTATCTTCATATTTTGTGTAGTAGAGTCCTTCTTCCCGTTTATAAAAAAAACTTCTAGTTTATCAACTTATAGTGCATTAACATAAATATAATGAAAGTTAATCAGTTGGAAGTTCCAGGTTCTTTTGCTAATCCATAAATGAATTTATATAGATTTGCCTCATTCAGTGCTTCCAATGTGCCAGTTGTCAAGCTTTGAAAGGCAACTGGAACATGGTTAATATTTGAGGTACAAATTTCCTGACCAGAACTTTGTAAACCAAATCCTTGCATTCCCAATCAGCAGTGGTGTGTTCTCCAAAGATGGAGCATATCTTTCTCACTGCCTCTGTAACATTTGAACCCTGATGGAAATCCCATAAAATATGAATGTATTTGTGAATAATAATGAATGTGCTTTTTCATCTTCCATTTTGTTGTTCATATTTCTGTCTAAAGTTTGACAAGATAATAAATTATCAAAACATTCTTCCAAACTTTCTCTACAAAATTGATTTTTACACACACCTCAAATAAATTGCATTTGTTCAACACAAGGTGATAATATAAATTATGTATAGATTAATGTAAAAAAGAAACCTCAAGCAGCTGCTTGCCACAGAGGTCTGACAGGACACTGTCAGTTTATATAGTGAAGTAACAATGGCCATAGAGAAGCTATATATCAAATCACACGTATAAGGGTAAATATTTCGCACCTTGTTCACCAAAGTGGATTGAAGAATAATAATATTTTACCCCACAACTTGTTTTAAACTTGATTTTTTTTTTCACTGTCATGAAAACATAGCTGCTATGATTTAATAATATATTCATCCCACAAACCAACATTTGCTTACACATAGTCTAGTTGGTCATTTACATGCAGTCTGGTTGGACCTCTAGTCATGGGTTATAGAGGCCCAACCAAACTATATCTGTCTATCCTGAGCAACAACTTGCTGCATTTGACAACTGAAAGCCTGTTCTAATAAGATCCTGTCTGACATTGTCCACACAACTAATTCTGGATCTACTCATTTTTTTGAGCCTCTAAGCTTATTGTTTAGGGTTCTGAGTGCAGGCAACATGGCCAAACTAATGCTTTCTCTGCTTATGCAAATTTTGCTTAAGCTGGGGTGACTTTTTTTCTAACTTTGTTATTTGCATAATAAAATCACAAACCAAAGATTAGAATAAGCATTTGAAGTAAAAAGTATCGAGTTTCCTGTTTCTTACAAAGGATTCAAGCTTCACTGTTATAATTAGAGAGTATTAAAATTGCTGTACAGCCTAAGTTTAGTCTTGAGATGTATCTACTTGTTTTTACACTCTTGTTAAAAGCAGACTAAACTAAAAAGAAATTAAGGTTTTTTCATTTAAAAAGCAAGTAATGTTAGAAATAATGCAAGATCTGTATCTTTACAACTCACAATTTATAATCATAAGATATATTGTAATCAGAAACAAGTGGTAGCCAACACTCAAATGTTATAACTCTGTCCACTTGGACTGGACATTCCTATCTTTCAATTATGAAGTAATGATTTTTACTTTAATGTAGATTTATCCCCAAAATATTGCTTCTGAAATTGTCCATACTATTTAACATTTAATTTTTTATATTTGAATAATACTTATGTAATGAATTTTTGTTATTTAGCATTTTAATATTTGTTTAATTGTTACTTTTTCAGCTTCATAAATTTCATAAATTTTATTTTGTGTGTTAAAATATTATTTTATTGTTATTTATTATGTTATAATTAATACTACTCTCTAAATATAATTATATTATTTATGTGTTATTTATGGTCAATATTAGTTCATAAATGTGATTTTAATGTTTAAAAATGTTTAACTTCTTAACTGTATTGCAAAGATAATGAAATTATCATTTTGCCAGAACGAAAATTTATTATGAAAGTGAGATATTTACTAAGTTTTTGTTTTCTTAACTTTTTGTATTAATGTAAAAAGAATTTTCAAAAAATTATTATTGTATTCATAAAAATGTGTTTAAACTTTTGATGGGAGAGTTTTTTTTTCTTGCTGTATACAACTCTGCACTTAACAAGGCTTAAAAAGTGCCAAACATTAAGAAAATAGTAGCATGGATGCAGAAACTAATAAAGGCAGAAGTATTTATTTTTATTCCAGTTTAAAATGTATTGTGAAACGGAGATTCATTTTATAAGGATTTTTGTAATAAATTTCCTAAAAAATGTAATATGGAATCTGATATAGTGGATATTAATTAAAGCTATGTAGTTTTGTGTAAAACATTTTTGCCTTTAGCAAATGACTGCCTGAGGAGAACTTTTTTTATGTTAAATATCTTCACTGTGGTTCTGAATTTATTTATTTGCTTGTAACAGAATGCCAAATACCCATGACTGCTAGTCCAATGCCATCTACTGCATCACCACAAACCATTGCACTGCCAAATGATGGTAGCTCTACAATGCCACCTCCTATTAGAACAGCTTTGTTGCCTACACCAACATTTGTAGAACCTGTGGCACCACAAGTGTCAATGGCTGTTCCTCCACCTCATTATCCTGATCCATCAGCTCCTATGATGTATCCACCACCAAATATGCTTTTCCAACCACCCCCAACCCAGGTAAATATTTTTATACTGGTATTTTCCACCCACTTTTAGTTAATCTTGTGTTGGCTATTTTATGTATTTCTCTATAGTTTATTGTTATGTAATTCACTGTTCCATTCCATGTTTCCACTCCATGTTTAAATTTTAAAAAACAAATTACTCCTGGGACTTTGAAAGAAGTGGTTTGTGAGGTCCACAAGGTATCTCACCAAATGTTTTATTAGTGTGGATGATCTTCCAATTTCCTGTTGAACAACTATTTGCATAATCATGGATTTCGTAGCCTACATTACATAAGAATACCTACAGCTTGAGCTCTGACACTATGTGAAACAAATACTATTTTGTTTCTTACCTTTGCATTGTGTGATGGTGATATGCAGATAAAAATCATTAAATACAGTTGTGATTATTTTAATGAATCTAGAGTAATTAATGGTGTCCACTCACTTTGAAATTGACTTTAACTTAAGCAGTTCACAAGTTACACAATGCATGACTTTGAAAAACTTATTAGAAGTAATTAACATTATAATTATTGGAAAACACCTATATTATTTCATATTTCATAACATATCCAGTTATCACCACCCTGTATAGCTTACATTCTGAATCAGTTTGCTATAACTGTGTCATATAGTAATATGGCATGGTCAACCTTCTATGTTTGCATTATTGAGCACCATAAACTTATATTTGTATAGTGTACATATATTTTTTTTTAATTTTTCTGAATAAATACTAGAGTGATTTGTAAGTGTGCATTTTTTTGCCATGCAAAATGTGTATGGTGACACTCACCATATTGCATTTGCATACCTCTGAATATATAGCACTGGGGGGGAAATATAAAGCCTAAAATAAAATAAATACCCCACTCAAGCAGCGAGTAGCTGCTGTGAGGATGATGAGACCTCAGCAGAAAAACAACACAAACATCCATGCCTTACCCAGGGCTCAAACCCAAGTCCCTTGGATCCAAATCTATGTAGCCAAACACACAACGTGTATTAAAAAATTCTACACGAGAATGGACATATCCCTCTAGACGTGACCTGATTATTGTTGTTAGTCTAGAATTCTTTTAATATGTCAGTTGTGTGAATTTGCTATATACCCATGATTAGTGGAAGCCATGGAGGCTTGAAAGGGATTTTCTTGACAAATTTTTTTAATTCAATTTGGCCAAATGAGGAAGTATAGATTCTTGAATCAGTTAGTGTGCATATAAATTTTACAACTGTATTATATTTTTAGGCGTCCCAGGGGGCTCTATTTTCCCTACTGAGGTATTAACTTGTTTCATAAATATTTTTGCGAATTTTAAAATGGATAGGCACTGAGCGTGAGTACTAATAACTATATTTTCAAACCATTTACAGTACAATGCAAATTGTTACAAAAATATGGATGAAGTATCTTATAAACAAATTAACCTTTTTGTACAGAGCATGCAATATCAGCTTTGTCTGTTGTACTAAAATACTACCTCTTCACTTTGTTTACCATGTCACTTGAATACCTTCAGACATAAACAAACTCTCGTCCTGTGCTAGTTCACTAAACTTTTGTTGCTAACAACAGAAAACAAACACCCGCACGCACACACTAATAAATATACGAATTATTTTCACTTAACGCACACTGAATCAGACCATCTGAACGTCCTTTCAGATCTCACAACTTTAACACACTATCTTTTTTTTTATTCTTCAGAATCGTTCTCAGTTCTAATTCGTTGGCTAAATTGAATCTCGCGTATTAGCACACATGAGTGTTCAAGTCACGTTAAGTCATGAAGTCACTGTTGCTCGTTCATCTGTCGTAACAATATCTTTAGTGCTGATGTATAGAATGCTCTTGACAGTTCTCTATGGCAAGTAGCTGCTTGAGGATAAATTTATTTGAAGCTATGTAAAATATTTAAAAGTTTTAATATTTGGTGCTTGCTTGGAGAATTGATCTTTTTTCCAGTTATTTTAAATGATATAAAATACAGATTAATTGCAAATTTCCTTTACAGTTTCAGAATTTATTCAGTATCTTGTAATACACTTAAAAAACCCCAATTGTGCTACAAATCAAAAGTGCCACTCAAAGATAAAAATAATTCAACAACCTGGACATGTTGCAAAACTTCTTCATTCCATAACTGGTAGCACTATATATACCAACACAGTGTTCCAGTAAGATAGTTCTCCTCTAAATATTCTTGATGAACATTGCCCTGGCAAATAGACTGGTCATTATGACTTAGTTCTATAGCCTCTATGGTCACCTGATATTATCCCCTTGGACTTCATGTTATGGATTCACATTTAGGATGCCTCCTGTGACAATATTGAAGAGCAAGTGGATGAGAACATGCTTTACAGGATTTTAACAGAACTGGGCCATCATTGGAAAGTCTGCTGTATTATGAAAGGTACACACATTAAGCACTTGTGAAAAAAAAAAGGCTTTAGAGTAAACACTTATCATTCAGTACATGTTTCACATTTTGTTTCTCATGATATCTAAGCTATGAATTTTCAGTAAGTGTATAATCACCATGTATATTTTTAATGTCATTTTTGCACTCACAACTAAGCTATAAACTTAAAAGTTTAGTGTCTTTTTTTTCCCCTTATATTTCAGCTGCCATTTCTTGGAGCACCACCACCTACTCTTACTCAGCCTCCACCAATAATGAGCCAGCCACCACCAACAGTCCAAATGCCACCATCTACTCCTCTTTCAGGAATGAATCATCTCCTTCCTCCTGGCCCTATTCAGACTGGTGTACCAGGAATAACTCCTGTAACAGCTGCAATGCCCCCTCTTGTTGCTGCCCCTATTCCAACACCTGCTCCAGCAGCTGTACCTCCTAGTGTTCCTTCTGCTGCTCAAGTCCCTGCTCCTACACCTGTACAAACTCCTGCAATAGCTCCTATTCCATCTGGTGCATCTGTTCCTCCTGCTGGCCCTGTAATATCTAATCAAACCCCTCTTCCAGCTGCACCAGTGACTCCATCATACCTTCCGAGTCAAACACAATTTGTCAATCCTCAGAGTCAGCCTGTCTACTATGTCCAGCCTTCCAATACTACTGCTGTAGTTACTCTTCCAGAGCAAGTAAGTTATGAAAAGTTTAATTATTTATTCAAATATATAAGCTCTTTATGTATTTTTAATTAATAGAGTAGCTTAAATTTATATCTGTTTAAATAAGTAAATAATCATTTATAAATTTTTTAAACTTTACACTCTGAAGCAAATAAGATAATTATAGTGATCATTGATCTGTAAACCAGTGCTATGGAGTCAGTCAGTACATTTTTACTGACTCCAATCTCAATATAAATTTCAATAAAATATGTTTTTGTATGTGACATCACTGGCAGCTATGATGGTTTAACCACTTAAATAATAAATGCCTTGTTTTCCATTTCAGACACTAATGTCATTGATTGATTTTTATCTCGTTTTCAAAGAAAACAAGATAATAGTTTCACTTTGCTATCTGTCTGTCTGTAGACATCTTAACTTTTTTGTTTACAGAGATAAATTAAAAATTCTTTGTGTTGGATAGGTATTAATGAAATATTACGATATGCACTTTCCAAATCTCTTTAAAGCTATAATTATGCCCTATAGCAGTGAAAAATTTTGAAAATTCCAAAATTTCAAGTGAATATTGCAAATGATGCATTTATGGTAGAATTTTGAAATTTTGGTGGTATAATGTGAAGGTCACAAAATTTACACTGCCAACAATGAATTAATCCCTTAAACCCAGAGGGTTGGGAAAACACACCTTTTTAGTATTAGCAGATAATTGTTTGTTTTTAGTGATAAATGAAAATTTCTTTTTTGGGTTAGATAGAAATTGAAAAAATATTATGATTTGCACTTTCAGAATCTTTCAAACACTATAATTGTTCCCTATAACAGTGAAAAGATTGAAGATTTCAAATGATGTATTAAGGACAGAAATATGAAATTTTGGTGGTGGAATGTGAACGTCATGAAGTTTCCAATGGAAACAATGAAAATGATAATTAGAAAACTTTTTTGATTGATACTAATGAAATATAATTTGCATTTTTCAAATACTTTGTAGTTTTAATAGATATATATCTTTACAGAGCACTGAAATGATGAAATGTCAAAGCTGCTATCAAGTTTTACAAATAATATGTATAGAATAGAAATTTGAAAAATTAGTGGTAGTTTTTAAGAGATGTCCCGCTGACAGAAATAATCTACCCACTTTTCTCAGAGAGGTGTGGGAAATGTAACTTTTTAGATTTAGAATTAAAAGACTAATACTTTTATATTGTAAATTACTAATGAAATATTACTTGCATTTTTCCCATCATCCACTAGCTCAAATTAAAACTTTTAAGGAATGAAACAGTAGGTAAAGGAAAAACTTCTTTCACTTTGAAAACAAGATTCTTGTATGCGCCATTGGCGATATGTGCCCTTCTAGTTACAGCATAAAATGCTCAGACTTGTCACCCTAGAATTGCCCCGCCCTGCCCACGGTCAGTAGGGGACACCGATGGGCTTGAAAAGGCCGCCGTCTGTCGGATGGGACGTTAAGCTGTGGCCCCGTGTGTGGGAGAGCCATACCCTGTGCACGTTAAAGAACACGCTGGATGGCCTTGACAGGAGGCTACCATCTGTCTCCCAACAGCTGTTCCAGTGGGTCCCCTCCCCCAACCTACTTTTATATTGTAAATTACTAATGAAATATTACTTGCATTTTTCCCATCATCCACTAGCTCAAATTAAAACTTTTAAGGAATGAAACAGTAGGTAAAGGAAAAACTTCTTTCACTTCGAAAACAAGATTCTTGTATGCGCCATTGGCGATATGTGCCCTTCTAGTTACAGCATAAAATGCTCAGACTTGTCACCCTAGAATTGCCCCGCCCTGCCCACGGTCAGTAGGGGACACCGATGGGCTTGAAAAGGCCGCCGTCCGTCGGATGGGACGTTAAGCTGTGGCCCCGTGTGTGGGAGAGCCATACCCTGTGCACGTTAAAGAACACGCTGGATGGCCTTGACGGGAGGCTACCATCTGTCTCCCAACAGCTGTTCCAGTGGGTCCCCTCCCCCAACCTACTTTTATATTGTAAATTACTAATGAAATATTACTTGCATTTTTCCCATCATCCACTAGCTCAAATTAAAACTTTTAAGGAATGAAACAGTAGGTAAAGGAAAAACTTCTTTCACTTTGAAAACAAGATTCTTGTATGCGCCATTGGCGATATGTGCCCTTCTAGTTACAGCATAAAATGCTCAGACTTGTCACCCTAGAATTGCCCCGCCCTGCCCACGGTCAGTAGGGGACACCGATGGGCTTGAAAAGGCCGCCGTCCGTCGGATGGGACGTTAAGCTGTGGCCCCGTGTGTGGGAGAGCCATACCCTGTGCACGTTAAAGAACACGCTGGATGGCCTTGACGGGAGGCTACCATCTGTCTCCCAACAGCTGTTCCAGTGGGTCCCCTCCCCCAACCTTCTCTGAGCCTTCGGGGTCCATGTGACCTGGCCATTTAGCCCATGGTGTGCAAAAGAGTGCCGCTCAGAGGTAAAACAATCCAATCTTGTCACCCTAGTAATAAGTAAGTGGGAAAATATCAACATAAGCATGCCAACTATTCTACTAGTGGATTTAATAATGATAGTACTACTGCTTATTTATCATATGTCAGAATAGAGTATTTGCTATGTAGTACTAGAATGTTTGTAAAAAAAACCTGCATATAATATTCAGAAAGGTGTGATTTTACTATATACAGAATAGCAATATGTTTAATTACTGGCAACTGTATGCATAAATCTGTTATGGAGACATTGTTTGTAAATATATCCATGACTTCATTTTTAGGAAATGATACAAGATCAAAAAAATTTTTTAATTAGAAAATGAAGAAATAATAAAAGAAAAGTTAACATATAACTTAATGCTGGTAAATAAAATATTCTGCAGCAACTTGTAAGCTGGCCATCTGATGTAGCATAACTCCAAAAGATCAGTAGTAATCTAATGATTGATAATTTAGGGAAATAAAATCTACAGAAATAAAAACAAAAGGTTAAAAAAAAAAGTATAGATACTCACTTGGATGCATGGTGACATCCAATGTGTGAGAACAATCCTCACCATAAACAGTCCACTATGTAACCACTTGACTGCCCCACATGCCAGCAATTAACTACGTCACGGTAGTGGTCTTATGTAGTAGGAGGGCAAATGGAGTGCAGAGGCACCAAGTGTATGCTTTTGATATTATGAATGTGTTTAGAAGGGTTGATTATCTTGATTCTCTAATTCTAATATGGGAAGAAAGCAGTAATTTTTTTAGTAGAGGAAAGTAGCAGTTTCTTATAGCTTTTTTGAAGTAATATTTTGTTACTTTAAGAAATTTTAATTGAAATATGTCCTTTACCCTTACTGTCACCACTCCCAAAACGTGGCATCCATGGACACTGCCAACCTCTCCCCTATATAGGACCACTAGGTCACAGCACCTGTTCCGGCTAAGAAGTATTTAACAAAAAAGCAACAAATTTCATTTTAAGAAAAGAGTGTAAAATGGGGGAGGGGGCAGAGGTATGACTTTGTGATTACTTACAAAATCTTCCATTTTTCAAAATGACAACTTTTTGTTAATTTTCAGGAGATTTTTGAAACTTTTAGGAAAACTTTTTTGATAATAGTTCAAATAAGACTTGTGAAGTTAAATCAGGGAGTTGCTTCAGCATAGAGTAACATTAAGAAGCAAATCAGGAATAGTGTTTCTAAGAAATGGCAGTCAGGTGGCTTTAACAAATTATTTATGTCCTAGTTTAATGTATCAAATTACAAAAGAAATTATTGCTTTTCAAGCCTAAATAATATATTTTTATAAAATATATAAGAAAATTTTCAAATGGCAATTTTTGTTATTAAAAAAATCAAATTTTTTTGTTCAACAAAAAAAAAGGCAATCTCTCACTTTGGATTCTGTCAACATGTATAAAACAACCTGGACATGGGAAGGGCTAATGGGCAGGTGACAATGCCCAACTTCACAGAACTTTTCTGCTGGGCAGATACTTTGAGAGTGAAGATATTACTCATATGGATTGTCCCTCATGATCACCAGACTTAAATCTCATAGGATATTTTTGGGATGCTGTAAGGCGATTGATTGTTGCTTGCTATACCCTCCTTCCATAACCTTCCAGAAGCTACAATTTGCTCCGCATAATGCAAGTTGAGGGTGAATGCTATTACCTTTCGATTGGATTTGACTTCCTAGTAAGTTGGTTCAATATATTTTAAATATCATTAAGTCTAAAAATCTGCCGTAGACCAATTTTTAAAACTGATGATGATCATCAGATCATTTGTGTTGGTATTAAATTTCTGGCAATAAACTTAAAATTTCATAAATCTCATTAAATATTTATGAAATATACATGCTTGAATTACAATGGGCAATTTTAGTATCATAGAATGTATTCGTTTATTTTTTTAAATGTTTTATTTTTTTAAACCTCTGTAGAAGATGTATAAAAAAGCATATTTGTTAAATAGGTTACCATTCAACAAACAGTTCCTGTGATGACATTGTCTTCTACAATTATTGAAGAAACTCCTGTATCACCACCACCCAAGCCAAAGCCCACAAAGCTACCCCCTAATTGGAAAACTGCGAAAGATTCTGAGGACAATATTTATTACTATCATGCTATAACCAGGTGAGAATTGCATATTAAATTTCAGTGCAATATAAATAATTGGAAATAAAAATAGCTGACAGCATAGTAGTTAATGCTATGAAGCCATTCACTAGTGGTGGGGCATATCAACAGAGTGGTCACGCCATGGGGAAGATTGCATATGGAGGCATACTATAGGTCAGAGCAATAACTGAGATGGACTTGGGAAAGGTAGATAATCAAATTATCTCGAAGATAGATGACCAGTGCCATTGGGTACTCCATGTCAAATTTCCTTGTCTTTGAAAATATCTTTTTTTTTTATCAATATCCCTAGTCCTCACATTATTAAAAGACAAATGTCTTGGGATTGGAAATGAACAGATCAATCAGAAACAGCACAGAAATATATTTTAAGTGGATGCAATTTATGTGTCAGATATTAAAAGTCTCATAACATCATACTAAATATCAAATGCTTCTGATCACAATGTGCCTGAGAGGACTGTGAAACAATTGCTGCAACTGTACTGTATCCAATTAGGTTTTTAAGCAGATTTGAAATTTTTCATTCTGTCATAATTTGCCTTTTTTGAGGCATAGTACCTGTAATTTTATTTCTATAATAATACACTCATGGACACAAAAATTGGAGCACCATGAAACAAGCCTCAAACATCAGTGATACTGAACAGAGTCATTACTCCTTGTAACATGCTATAGCATGTTACAAGGTAGTAATGATTGATTTCACAATCACCTGCTTGCATATTAAGTATGTGTTTAAGGGTCCCCAATATGGTCTCTCAGTATGGGGTACAACCACTGTTGGCAGTGATACATGCAGCCAGACATCAAGGTATTGACACATACAGGTCCCTAAAAGTATCCTGAGGCAATATTTGCCATTCTTCCTCCAGTGGGGGATGGGATTAGCTCAGTTGATAGTGCACCAGGCTTGTAATCTGCAATTCCCAGGTTTGAATCCCACCTGGGCCAGCACTGAGATTTATTTCCACAAAATTCCCTGCCTGCCCTCAATCAGTAGGGGACATTGATGGGCTTGGAAAGGTCCACTGTTCATTGGATGGGATGTTAAGCATGGCCCCATGTGTTAAAGAACACTGGATGGCCTTGATGGGAGGCTACCATTTGTCTCCCAAAAGCTGTCCAGTGAGTCCCCTCCCCCAATCTTCTCTGAGTCCTCATGGTCCTTTTGGCCAGGCCATTTAGTCCATTATGTGCAAGAAAGTGCCACTCAGAGGTAAAACAACCCAAATCCTCCGAATGGAGACACATGGTGCCCAGTATGTGTTGCTGGCTGTGGATGCTGTTATAAACATAAATCCAGCACATCCCATTATGTGTTCTATAGGTGATAAATCTGAGTACATAGCTGGCCAAAGTGTAGGACATCCTGTAGACAACATTGGCCAATGGGTGCTGTATGGTTATGTGCATTATCCTGCTGAAAAATGGATTCGGGAGAGCTCTGTGGGAAAGGTAGACAATGGGGCACTAGAATGTAATTGACATATTGTTGAGCTGTCAAAGTTCCGTGGACAAACACTAAAGGTGTTCTGGAGTCATAACTAATGGCATCCCTCACCAGAATGCCAGGTGTTTAGGCACTATGGTGCTTCCCGACCTGATGTGTGCCAGATCCTTGTGGTGATGCCAAACCCTCATGCAATTACCATCTGCACACAAACAGAAGTGAGACTCATCTGAGAAGATGATGTGCCACCATTCTCCCTCCTGCAACACACTCAATGCACCACAGAACAACATGTCTGGTGATGATTAGCAGTCAGAGGTAACATGCACAGATGATGGCGGCGTGCTGTATTTCAGCTTCATTCAAACTTTGTTGGTTGGCCCTTGTGGACACTGATACATGCATTTCAAGAATTCCCTTTGCATTGAATTGCTGTAGAAGTTGTACAGGAGTCAGAGGTTGGTTTTTGGCAGAAGAGGCAATCTTCATGTGGTGTGGTACATCTGTGAAAAGTTGAGCCATGGCAACCGGAAGGAGTACCTGTCCTCGTCCACTGCTCCAAACAGCATTTGCAGTGTTTACTGTGCAATCGAGATGGTTGGTTATACTATGGGTAGACTAACCTGCTTCATGCAATTTTTGTGTCCATGAGTGTATTTTAATGAAAATTTAAAAATGCTAATATCTATTTTGCCTACTGAAGTAAGATGTTTTTAGTGTAATTTGTTGTACTTAAAACCAAAAAATGGTGTCTGATTAAAAGCTATCCCTTGCCACCAAAGTCTTACTTTTTTTAAATTCTGTAATCTAACTGAAATATTTATGAAATATGCACATTTTAATCACAGAATATAAAGGAGGGAAAGCCACTTATTAATCTATCAGTCAGTTTTTGTGCCTGCATTTTAGTACTCGGAGCACTGATTTATAAATTTTATTTTTTCCAGAAATGTATGAACTGATGAGGTTCATACATTTCTGGAATGTATGAACTATCATTGTGACTATCATTGTGAGAAAAGCAATGTAAACAACCTGTAATGTTGACTAGTGACTGCTCAAGAGCTTTTAACACCTAAACAGCAATATCATGTAATTATTAAATATGTTTATGAATATAAACATTCTGTTATAATCAACTCTTACTCTATATCATTTTGAGTAGTTCTGAGCAACTAGTTATAAGACTTGCAATGATGAAAAATGCAAAACTGGAATGAAAGTAACAGCAATTTAATTAAAACAAGTGTTGAAATAAAAATAAGAAATTTGTTAGTTCAAAGCTTACAATTTCTTGCCTCCCCCAAAAAAGATTTACAAATATTTTTGTAATAATTGCCAAATGAGAAAAGAAACCTAGAATAAAGTTATTAAATAAAAACACTAAAAATTATCCAAATTTTAGTTTTTAAAAACAAACTGAAACAAAACCATTTTCATGATATATGTATATATACTTTGCTGCTGATATATATTTGATAAATTTCAACTGTAGAAATTTGGGGTTTAAAAAACTTTTAATATAACATTTCATTTAGATAGTATTTTTCTGCTTCATGTAATCATAAATTTTATCCTTCAGACAAACTCAGTGGGATCCTCCAACTTGGGACCAGATAGAAGATGATATGGATTTAGGTACCCCAACATTTGATGAACCAAAGGTACTTAGTGAATTCCCTTATAATAATAATAATAAATAATTGTTTTTAATGCTAAATTATAAAAAAATTCTCTGGGTATAAAATGTTTATATATATATATTACTACAGTATAGTATATATAAGTATATGCTTTCAGTGTATATAATAGCAATTGTAATATACACTGAAAGCACAAATCATCATACACACCACACCCATCTACAAACTTTCTCTACTCCACAATAATGTTGCCCACCAAAACTCCTTGCAGGCTATAAATAGGTCAGATACCTACCTGCCACATAGTGTACCTGTGCTGTTATGATAGGTAAACATGGTGACCTGAGTGAGATGAATCATGGGCAGATAGTCAGTGCGAGGAAGATGGGGGTTCTCCATATCCACAACTGTAGAACATCTGGGATTTCCATGTGTGACTGCAACGATCACATATATATATACACATGTGACCAGAATTATATGAGAACCAACAAAACCTGAAGCCTGTAGGGAAAATGTAACCATAGCTGGGCTGTCAATGTTTGAGCTGAGTGCCTCCTCTTGTGTATTTTAATGGATGGCCACAGATGATAACATCTTTATTCAACAATGGTGTGCAATTCAATTGTTTAATCAACAGTGGTATTCAACAATTTGTGCAAAAACCATTTAGTGTAAAATGGCATGATTGGGCCATGGCTGCCAATGCCCACATCAAGTACCCTTGTTTAACAGCACATCACTGGTCAATTAGGCTGCAGTGGATGAAGGAACATTGCCAATGGACTGTGGAAGACTGGAAATGGGTAGCTTGGTCTGATGAATCTAGGTTCCAATTACAACAGGAGGTTGCATGTGTGGTGTAGACCATATGAGGCCATGGACTCCTACTATCAAGTTGGTGTTGCAGGTCTGTGTGGGTGGTGTAATGTTGGGGCATGTTTACATGTATCACCTTAGGCCCCTTGTACCTATTGAGACCATCACCACACAAGGTTATATCAACGTACTCACCGACCACTACACTCATTCATAGCTATTCATTTTCCGCAGCAAGATGCCTTCTTTCAACAAGACTGCCCCATGTTATTGTTCCCTTTTGGTGAAAGACTGGTTGGATGAGCATTCTAGTGAGTTCACAACCCTTGAATTTTGCCTGCCATTCTCCAGATTTGAACCCTATTGTGCATCTGTGGGACAAAGTTGAGTGATGCATTCTAGCCTGAAACCACCACCAGCAACTTTGGTGCTTTATGGATGGCTGCTCTGTAATCATGGACCACAATACTAACCAAACATTTTCCAACACTTGATAGAGTTCATGCCACGAAATGTTGCTGCTGTTGTGATGGCAAAAGGTGGGTGTGTATAATCAGTTGTTCTTTCAGTGTGTATCTCAAGGTAGATGAAAATGGGGAGAAAGGCGATACCTAGAGTCTAGTATATCTGATGTCTTTCATTTGAAGTCTCATCCAAGAGATTGGTACATTCATGATAGAAGTGAGAGCAAGAACAAGAAGCATTAAAAATGCTAAATTCAATTTTATGAGATAGAAGTACAATAGAATCCCAAAGTATGAAAGGGTTGGGTTCTTGATATCCCTTTCATAAGTGCAAATTTGCATAAGTTGGGTTTCTCCAATAGAAAACTGTACTTACACTAAGGTAAAATGTGCAAACTCTTATAACCCATATATATATATGTATATTAACTCTGTGCAAATTAAATGTAGAGGAGATCTTGATTTACACTGATTTGAATATCTGGCAGTTTGATAATTTTTGAGTAATTTCCTCAGTTTCCTTCAAAAATTCTGGAAAATTCTATTCTGCACTGCTGCCATGAAAAAGAAATCACTTCACGGCTCTACTCGGAAAGCAGACTTGCCTCAAAGGTTCTAGAACCCACACAAAAGGCAGTGGTATAAATACGGTGAACTGGTGTCTCAGATTATACATTGTGTTTGGTATGGCTCTTAACAATGAATTTATTTTAAAACTTGGTTTGTGAACTTGAATACTGTACTGTGTTTGTAATAATTATCTGTGTTGCAATATCAAGGTTTATTCTGTACTTTATAAAATTGTGCCTTAAAATTTTTAATAAATTTGTTCTTTAAAATGAAACCAGAGCCAAGTCTGGTGTTAAGAGCAGAAGTGCAACTCCAGTGAAAATGTTGCCAAAAGACCATGCAAATCTATAGCATTAGAAGAAAATATGGAAGATATTAGAAGAATGATGGGTGGGCAATCATATCCTACTCTTTCTAGGGAGCTGCAAATCACCCCTTCTACTGTAACAACAATCTTGAAAAATGCTGATAAAATTAAAAGTACAATGAAAACTGCTACAATTCTTAGATGCTCACATGGTCCTGTGATTGGAAAAATGGAACAGTTACTCTCATTGTGACTTTGTGACTGGGAGCAAATCTCCAGTCACAATGTTAGTTATTGCTCTGACAGTTCTATTAGAAAAGGAATCATTGCAGTGTTGCAGCCTTACTACCATGTTTTGCAGGAAAGGAGGCATCAAGCAAAGCAAACAACCCTCCTTTCTTATTTTAAAAAGAAATCTGAAAAGCCTTTAACTGATCCAAAGATGGCAGAAGATGATCCAGTCAACCCTGACGATTCACAACCAGGACCTTCCTCTTGTCAGTAATGCCTACTTATTTATATTATACAGATACATATTGCAAAATAAATATGATTTTAATGCATCTATATAATGTTTATATTTAAAATTTTTGTATTATATGAAAGACAATATTAATTTTCATACACCTGGAAGACATCTCATTGAAATACATTATAATTCAGGTTTCATTTACGTGAATTCCATGTATGCCAGCATCTCCAAGAACCTAAGTATAAGATTCAGTAGTTGCTCTTTACTTAATGGTGAATTTATTCCAGAACCTAACTCCCATGTAAATAAAGGGTTTAGTATATATAAATCTTAAAAGTATAAATTTTATAAAATACTGTACCTGAGCACAATAATTTTTTTTTAATCCTGATCCTCTTCCTCTGACCCCTCAATAGATGAGAGTCATCAAGATCAGCTATAATTTGAATTTTGACAGACGTTTTGGTCAAAGATTTTGTGACCTTTTTGTTCAGGCAGTGAAGCAAGAATGTATGAGTACAGTCTTTGTAGCAATGCAATGGGAGACTGCATTATGGCAGAGGATGGAGATGATGATGTTCTTTGTGCTGCTTTCTTGATGAAAATGGTGCTTGTTCTTTTTCTGGAGTTCCTTGGACATTTAATGGGCATCTAAAAGAATTAATTAATGGGAAGAAACTTGTTCACATCCCCAGTGATACGTAAACTCCTATTTATTAAAGGATCAGACTTCACTGAACTTGTGGATTTTCTGTAATGCCTGCTTGAGCTCTTCATGTAATTTCACTCAACAAGTTCTTGTAACTAGTCTCAACAAGATCTTCTATTAGCTCATTCCCATCAATATATTTGTTATTTTTTTTTTATATCTTCTGCCATGTCAGTGATCCTTTGCTATCTACCTGAGAAGCAACATTAGCAATCCTCTTCAGAGTCAGTCACACACAAACAGAAAGTTTAACATCTAAAGTAGAAGTATGGAAAATGGAAATAGATTCTGATGAAAATGTCCTTGTGTATTAAAGGTAAGAATGGATAAAATGAGAAATTTTATCCATTAACAAATGAGAGTAGAGAAAGCTGTAAGGGATATTGAAAAAGGGAGATTAAGGAGGTGTAGCATATGAATAGAGAGGATGGAAGATTCCAAAGAATATATGGAAATGAGAAATAAATGGAAGAAGTTTGGGAAAGAAACAGAAATACCTAGAGAAAATGATGAAGAAAGAAAACTGAGAGGCAGAACAGATGGAAGTGCAGAGAGATTCTTTTATATGCAGGCAATTCTAAAATAGAGAAGAGCCTAGGAAAGCAATGTAAATAACACATTCCAGTCAATGTAGAAATTCTACATTATATGGTGTACAGAGGACTCTAACTTACTAATGTACAAAATTCCCACCTTGCCTTTTTTGGTAGAGAACAACAATGGTCTTGGAAAGGCAGCCATTTGTTGGATGAGATGTTAAGCAGTGTCCCCATGTGTGGGAGAGCCATAACCCTGTGCACATTAATGAACATGCTGGATGGTCTTGATGATAGGCTACCATCTGTCTCCTAATAGTTGTTCAGTGGGTCTCCTTCCCCCAACCTTCTCAAGGTTCTTGTGACCTGGCCATTTAGCCCATTGTGGGCAAAAAAGTGCTGCTCAGAGGTAAAACAACCCAACCTATTAATGTAATATTTGTACATACGTAATATATGTATACTTTGAAATGTGTCCACTAGCTAAATATCAATAAGTTGAAATGATTTTTTTACCATAACAAATAATTTTAAATCCATTATGTTCTCAGATCATTTTGAGAAATCGGCTTTCCTCATATAAAAATACACAAATGCACACTTAAAATAATTTCTTATATATATATATTTAATTTAAAAAATATTAAAAATATAATGAATTTTTAAATTGACTACACATAATTAGTTTGATGTAAATATTTCATGCATTACTGTTTGAAAGAATTGGGAATCTTTCTACAGCTCACAAATTACACAGCTGCTGTGAAACCATTAATCCTTACAGTGTTGGGTGTCTGAAACTGAACTCACTGTGGTGGCTGGATTTATTTCAAAGGGTTTTCAGAAAATAAAATAAGCAGCTTTAGAACCACATCCTGAAGTAACTAATGAATGGAAATATGTCATGTTTAAGAATTTGTAGTGGTCTTTATTTTGCCAACTTCACAAAGACTTCATTGTCCAGAAATAATAGATATGCTGGTGGCTTAGTGCACCAGGCTCATAATCTGCAGGTTCAAGTTCCAACTATACCAGTGTTGATATTTGTCTCCACTAACCACCAGAAAGGAGATATTCATGGGCTTCTAAAGGCTGATGTCCATTGAATGGGATGTTCAGCCATGACCCATGTGCAGAAGAGCAATACTCTGTACATTAAAGAATATGCTGGATGGGGTCTGTGAGACCTCAGTAGTGTAAAAATATTAGTAAGCCAATGGGTTAATCAATGTGTCATTGTCATCTCTTTCATCAATTGGTTGTTTAATGGTTGTGTTTACAAATGCAGACTTTTTTGTGTTTTTTAAAATTATTAACTTACAAATATATTAATATTTTGATCACATAGCCTTTTAAAAAAAAATTAATAAGGATTTTGAATTTTCTAGGGAATTTTGTGTGAAAATTGCTTATTTGGTCTTAAAATTGAAGAAAATTCAAATTATGTGAAAATTTTAAATTAACTAGATTTTACTGTGTTTTATTTCACTTTGTATGCATTACCTAGTTTCAACATTTATGTAGTAATAAAGGTAATTATGGACGTGAACAGCAGATTATTAAGGCATTTATAAAGAAAACAATTGATGTTTTTTCTCTGACCAATGCGTGAGAATAATTTTTTTATTGTGCATGTTCTGAGATATCAAATTATGAAACAGTGTAGCTTAAAAATAAAGTTTTAAAATGGTGTAGTTTTATATTTTCGAATTTGGTATAAATATGCTCTTATTTGCATAGAAATAAAGAGATGAATATTCAGAAGTTTAAAATGTGATGTGCTCTTTTGATATGTTTTTGAATATATGTAACTTAATAAATTTTTTTCCATAAAAACATTTATTGAGAGAGATTATATGCTGAGATTATCAGTTATTATATGTAATTTGTTTTGTCTAACATAGCAGTCAAAGAAAAAAAGCACAACCACAGCGGCAGCTGATACTTCAAGTGAGGTAGCTAAAAAGATAAAAGAGCTCTTCAGAACAAAAATGTCCTCTTTCATTGTTCAGTGCCTCAATCCTTACCGTAAGCCAGATTGTACTCTGGGCAGAATTACAAGTACTGAAGATTTCAAGCATTTAGCTAGGAAAGTAAGTTTCACTAAGATAAATATTTATTTTGAATTCTACTTTGCATATTTCTTATAGCATTAATAAATGGGTAAAAAGTGAATGTAAAACTTAGAGCATTTATTTCTGAAGATGTGATTTTAGTGGTTGACGACCTGTCAGGAATTGTACTGGACTTTTTCTTGAAATTAGTTCAAAAGTAACTCAAAATTGATTGTATAGTTAATATACTATACAACTGATATCCAGAAATATATTTTAAGGTTTAGTAAGCCAACACCTGAAATAAGATTAGATAGAACAGCATAATGAATATTTAGCTGTAGGGTGTCGTTTTTTTTTTAGGCCAAACTGAATAGAGTTAATTTACAGAGGTAGTAAGGTTGCTTATCTTTAATTTTTTTCCAATAATTTTTTAGGCTTAAAACGCCTTATATTTAAATACTTTTCCTGCTTCAATATATTATTGTATGCAAGACTGGGGAAAGCCACTCACCAACTCTTCAATGGGGAGTAAACTTTTTGTCACAACCTCTTACTTTAAAAATATTTTGAATTAATTTGTAGATAATATGCTGTGATTAATAGATTAATATTGCATTAGTTCATCTCCTTATGAAATTCATTATCTAATTTGTTTTAGTGCACATAAAAGCAGGGGGAGGGATTGCCTTGTCCCTCCCACTTTGGTATTATGCATTTGTTCTGGCTGTGATAAAAAAAAACTGTCTGGTCAGATTCTTATAAATATCTTTACTCCTGGTTATATGTTAGATTCATTTATTTCAGGTCCATACAGAACATTTCTCCCAGTTTTGGCCAAGGTGCTTATTTCAACTGCAAACTAAAAAAACTTGAAGTATTTATTTTTTTAGACATATAAGAGTCATTCAAATGAAGTGGACAAGTTTGAAAAAGCATAGATTATTTATTGATCTGTTCAAATTCTTCATGTCTATTGAGACATTTGTTCCAACAAGAAATTAACATGATACATTCTCTTTTCTAAAATAATTTCTGCTGTTGCATGAGAAAGTGTGACAGTGCACTGCACCTCCTCTGGAAAGCCACTGGATATTAATTTCATAACAGCAGCTGCTAAATATGTTATGGATGAAAACTGGTTGTTCAACTTAGATATCTGTTTGTCCTCCCAAGTATATACAGATGGCTGTAACATTCCTGGCCCTTATGTAATCCATCTTTGCACTATCAGTGCCATATGCAAAGGAGATGGGGTTTGTCTCAGTCAGTAGCACATCAGTCTTGCAATCTATAGTTCCTGAGTTCGAGTCTTAACTGTGTGCATGTTGAGATTTATCTTCACTGTCTACCACCTTTCCTTTAGTGAGAAAGGGGACAGTTATAGCTTTGAAAAGCTCCCATGTTTCAGAAAGCTATACCCTGTACATATTAAAGAACTATCTCTTAGTAGCTCTCCAGTGGGTTCCCTTCAGCTACCCAACTTTTGGGGTCCTTGTAACTTGGTCATTTAGCCCATTGTGTGCACAAAGTACCACTTGTAGGTAAAAAATTCAGTGTGTTATACTTTGAATGTGGTTTTCAGATCATATAACATGGAAGTGTCCAGTTACTTTTTGTAATATAGTGTAATTATGATGCCGAAGACATTGTTATAGATGGATACCTGGATAGGTTTTTCAAGACCCATGAAACAAATTATGTTCGAAATGATTTTATTTTCATGTTGTTCAGCTGTTTACTTTGTTTTATTTCTATTATTGTATTTGAAATTTATTCTGGTGAATACAGGATATTGATTGATATATCCAGATGTAGCTCAACTGTGTTTTCAATGTAAATTTATTTTCAAAAACTATGCTGGCTTCCATATATTAAGGAGCATACTGAAGAAATTTATCTATGTTTTTTGTTCAACTGTCAAGTAAGTTATCACTCTTAGTTTAATGTCAATATCAATTTCAGAGGAAAAATTGTCTTGAGCCGGGTGGGATATAAACCCATGACCTCCTGATGGATAACATGTCAGGTGCTCTGACCACTGAGCTACCTGCTGCCAATCAAGATCTCCTCTAATTGATGTTATGAACTTTCTACTTACAGCACCCAGTTTTATGTCTCTCGAAGGCATTGTCCCAGTTGTTTGCAAACAGCCTCAAGAAGCAGATAGCAAGTATGTTAGGAGTATACAATTGAATAAATTGAAGATATTTTTTCTGTTTTTTGTTCAATTGTCAAGTAAGGTATCAGTCTTGGTTTAATGTCGATATCATGGGTTCATATCCCACCTGGCTCAAGGTAATTTTTCCTCTAAAAATTGGAATTAATGTTAAACTAAGAGTGATATCTTATTTGAAAATTAAGGAACAAATGGAAAGAAAAAGAAATGCGATACCTTAAATCTCCCAATGATAGACATGCATGAAAGTCATGTATAGTATGTAAAATGACTCGGAATTAAGGTATGCAAATTAATGGCTCTGGCTGTGGTATATGCAAATGCATTGAGCATTAAAAGATGGTGTTTCAAGGGTTTTTTCCTGTTCTGTGAAGTGTGAGATGGAATTTTCGAGATAACAGATTTGTTGGGTATGTCTACGAGTCACCAGTTATCAGAAGTGTGGTGGTGAGCTATAGGTCAACTGGGAGCAGGCTGAAGTCAACAGGTGTTGCCAAATGACAATGTTAGTCATTCAGTGTTGCATAGTCTTCGGGGGAGATTCCAATAAAAACTGAGTACATCCAGAAGATTCAATAGGGGACAATAATGAGCAATAACCTCAAGAGAGGAGTACTATCTGGTGTTATATGCCTGGAAGAGCAGAGTGTCAATACCATGCCAGCTGTGATTGGACCTTGCAACAGAGAGTGGAACAGCAATATTCACTACCACTATATGCCACATACTATATGTATGCTAGGCAGACTATAGTGTGTGTGTGTGTGCCCCTGACATTGACACCACAGGAGGGATTATCTAAACGGGTGCAGATGTCATGTGAACTGGATCAAGGAGCAATGGTGGTGTGTACTTTTCACGGATGAATCAAGATTTGCCCTCTACAACAATTTGCAGTATCGCTTGATATGGAGGGAACCAGGAACATGTTATCATGTCACAAATATCCATGAATGGGACATCCATGATGGTGGTGATAGTGTCATGAGTTGGAAATGGATATCTGTAGTGGCCACACAGATATCTATGTGCTTCCAATAAGCTAACAGGGATGAAATCTTGGGGCCTCTCGTATGACCATATGTGAGTGCAATAGATGATACCTCTCCTACAGGATGATAATGCCTATCTGTGCCATTGCCACCTTGTCGATCACTATTTGGAGAATAACACTATTAACCATATGGAATGGTCAGCACTGTGTCCTTAGCCAAATCCAATATAACATACATGGTATGATCTCAAAAGGCAGGTTGCTTCCTTGGATCCTACACCTGCAAGCCACCCACATTTCAGTGTGCTTTGGAGGAGCAATGGAGATTACTATCCACAGTGCTACTGGACTGCAGGTATTTCATGACACTAACAGTGAGAGGTGACCACACTGCATATTGAACCACTTGGGCTACTGCAGTTGGCCTTCACCTTTTATCACATCTGTATTCGTATATAATTTTGGGAATTAAAAGTGTAATTCCATTTTTCAACTACTATTCTTACACACAGTATTTATATACAATTATTTTCTGGTTCATTTGCAGCAGATCCAATGGGTTTTTAAGGTTGTTCTTTAATTTATGGAAACCAGTGTAAATTGCTAATAAAATTGCTAAAATA
Organism: Ryuthela nishihirai; assembly: GCA_038380435.1. NCBI lineage: Eukaryota > Metazoa > Arthropoda > Arachnida > Araneae > Heptathelidae > Ryuthela > Ryuthela nishihirai. The sequence continues at coordinate 62,241,169 of JAWZYU010000030.1, forward strand.
TTATAGAAAGATTACACAAATTTAAAATTGTGCATTTGTCTGTCTTTTTAAATATTAAAATATCACTTTCTTCCTGTGTCTGCAATACTCACTTGTTTTCACTGTTTAAGTAAGAACTTTTTTTTTCTTCCAGCTGACACATTTTGTTATGGCAAAAGAATTGAAACATTGCAAGAATGTGGAGGATTTAGAATGTAATGACAATGTGAAACATAAAGCCAAAGATTTTATTCAGAAATATATGGCAAAATATGGTTCATTGTACAGAAAAGACAAGACTACATCTCCAAAAGATGATTGACAAACTGCACTTATAAGTGACTTTGGCGTAATGGAAACCAGAAGAAATTAATTAGCGCTAACCTTGTATCTGCCACTATTGGGTTCAACACATTTGTGTGGAGTTTATGGGAAAAAAAAGTCATCCTTGTGTCATCTTGTCATTCATCTGTCAGACAAGAAAGAGGCAAATGAATTTACTTTTCTGTTATTCGGAAATGCGCATGCATTTATAGGATATGTATAAGTTTTGTGACTAGAGTTGTGCTGTGATGAATGACAGACTTTTGAAAAAGCAAATTTCTTGCAGTGCAACAGACAATATACATAGTAGACAAGTTTGAGCATACTCAAGAGCTTTAAACAGCTGTATGTGTAATTGTCACTTTGTGAAAAGAAGCATACTGTAAATATAACATTCACACATTTTTAAATTGTTTTTTTCCTCTGTGATTTTGTTACATTTTAGATATGGTAATACAAACAAAAAAAAGCAAAATTTGCTATTTCCTCACACTGTAATTTGCCTCATTATCATACATGCTGATACTAAAATAAGAGTGAAAAAAGAGTCAGTGCTGTACTGATAGCATGCTTTTCTCCTTATCAGATACATATATTTATGGCATTGATGAGTAATCCATATATTTCATGACATCTAGGTAACTAGAGAAGATATTAAATAGCTATTATTCTACTGTTACTTGTGCAAAAATTATGGTTTTCTAACAATCAAGAGAGTAATATTTAGCCCTCATCCATTCATTCTTTGATGTTGAGCTTCACCTTTTATCATGTGTGAAAGGATAAATATTATCAAAATAACAGTTTGAACTTTAAACGGCCTTATTTCTATATGTCAGGATTAGAAGTACTGTTTCCCACATTTTGTCAGGTTATAACTAGTATTTTTGTATAAAAGAAATTTATTAAGGGATACAAAGCATTAAGGAAATTTCACAGCAGACAACTGGCAAACTAAAAAATTCTCATAGTTGCAGAAACCCTCTTTATATTTCAGAAATGCAGCTACTATGTGGAAATTTGCAAGGTAAGAAATGTGGCTATTTTATTTGAGCAACACTTTTTTGTGTTGCATTATTACATTCTACATTAAATAGTTTGAAAAAGAAGAGAGAGAAAAGCTTTCAGATGAATTTAAAAATAATTAGTGAACATTTTAGTTTTTGTTCATACCAGAAATTTGAGTAATGAATTATAACTTGATTGTCATAAACAGAATATTGGGAACAATAAGCACAAAATGTTTTAAAACAGCCATGCAAATAAGAACTTAAATCTTAGTTTTTCAGAAGAAAATATGATTACCCTTTTTACATACCTTTAATATGATTTATTTTACGAGTGTTGGCATTTATGAAGCACTTTAATATCAAGTTGGCTGGTCCCATTTTATCACATTTTACTGTTACTTAAACTCTATACTGAATTAAAAGCAGGTTCAAAGCATATTCACTTGATAAATTTTGCATTTTTTTTTTCAAATTTGAACTTTGGTTGTTTCCTTTTGGTATTGTGTCAGGAGAAGTATAATAAAATATCTGAAACTTCAAAATAATATAATTGTAATATGCTAGGAGTACAAGAATTTCTGGATCCTAGGTAAAACTCTCTATATAATCTGTATAGACATAAAATCTAGTAGTTCATTTTACTTTACATCAGACTGTAATTGCATTTCTTGCCAACACATAGCTGTCTTTTTATATTCTATATTTTAAGATGTACATTTCGTTCTTACAAAAGTTCATTGCTGAATTTTTTTTTTAATTTTAAAGCTAATATATTATAAATTTAGTCAGCAAAAATTTTTTCTTGTTTATTTGCTTGGCAATATTTAAATTGTATAAATTTGCTCAAAGAGCTTTTGTGTATGTGTGTAACATACTCTTGTGAATTTAACTATTTCTTCTGTGGGAAATTTCACTACAAAATGTCAGCTCCATTTCCAGATAAGACCTCAATCGAATTTTGTAAAATATCTACTTCCTAGTTAACTGTCACTAATAGTACATCCAGAATCTTCCTCTTTAGAATGGTGCTCGTTTTGTCTGTTCCAAGAAAATTTTTTCACTGGTTGATTTTTTTCCCTACACACCAAGAACATCTTGATAATCTTAGGCATTATGCTCTTCAAGCAAACTAAAGTTCTGAAAAACTTTTACTTTTATGACCACCTGTGGTTATGAAAAATGGGCCAGTATTGCATTCCAACACCAAAATATATAGTACCATCCCATACAATGTTGGTATTTTGCTACTTCATGATTAAAAAAAAATGAAATTCGACAAAATTTGCAGCAAAGCAATAATTTTTTGGATGTATTTCATATCTCAATTGTCTTGCTGTTCCACAAGCAAATGTGGAACTAAGTCTTTTCTTTATCTGGCCATTTTTGTATGAAAATTTCACATCTTAGTGATCATTTCATCAATTATTTTTGTTTTGTTTTTCTTTAAATTTAGTTGCTAGCACAGCATAATACTTAAAATGTTTTGTAGACACTGTAAAATTAAATTTTGTTAAATAACAAAAGATACAAAAATGAAATACAAATACAAAAATAGTTGGTCATTACAAAAGATGACCAATATTATCGTTTGTGTTGTATATGTTTACTAAGCATTCCTAAGTTAGCATAATTGGATTATTTACCAATACAACATAAGTTGAAAATTCGCAGCATTTTCTAAGCAGCTAATGATGTTAATTATTTGCAGCATTTTTAAACAGCTAATGTATGTTTATTATTTAAATAATATGCATATATCAATATATCATAAATGGATGTAAATGGTCAGCCATAAGTTTTACATACCGGGATGCATTGAGAGTCATTGGTACGCGTACCAAAGTTCTCACAGACTTCCAACTGAAGACACCTCAGGCCATCACTGAGTCACCACCAGCTTGTACTGTTCCAACCTGACCTACAAGATTCATGGGGTTGGCACCATACCTTCAGTCTCCCATTGGCATGATGAAGTTTAAATCGGGATTCATCACTCCAGGCTATTCATTGCCAATTTTGGATGATTAATGTTCTTTAGCCCAGGCAAGGCGTTGAGCCCATTGTTGTGCCATTAGAAGTGGGACTCTCTTAGGTTGGCGGCTCCCAAAGCCAAGACAATGAAGTGAAGCGTTGCACAGTCTGTGCACTGACTTCCTGGCTGGAACCTGCATTCAAATGGGAGGTGATTTCAGATAATATCTCGCCCCTATCGGTCCATACGATGCGGATCAGACAGCAAAGCCGATGATCATTCAAGGCTGGTTCTCCTTTGCAGTTTATCTGGGTGCTTGATTTTTTTTTTTTTTTTTTTTTTTTTTTTTTTTTTTTTTTCATATTCCCGCAACACTCTTGAAACTGTCATACAAGAAAATCCAAGTTCGTTGACAATTTCGGAGTTCGAGTGTCCCATCCATCGGGCACCTATGACCTGTCCTCTGTAAAATGCATCTAAATCCTGTGCCTTTCCCATTAAGCTTCTCATGATGAATGTTTGGGGAAGCCAAAGCTGACAGCTATATATGACCAGAGTTTCCGCCACGCATGCACGCAAATGTGGGACTTGCAGTACTGAATTTGGATAATGTCTTCTATCCCTGATTCGATGGCACTTCAATGTATGACCTTTGGTATATTCTCGAAAATGCTGCACATCATTAGCTGCTTGTAAAGTGTTGTGAAGGATGTAAAAAGTATGTATAGACATACCTTGTTTCTTGAAGAAGCATGGTCAAAAGCAGAGATTCTTGCTGGTCTGCCAGTGAATCACATGTGAGAATTGCCACTCTGCAGCATGCAACTGGCATAGTGGTTAGGGAACTAGCGACTATTCCAGCAGGGCAAACGTTTTTGTGTGTTGTGTTAGCACTAACCAAGGCAATGGTCAGCAGTGACTCTGTTTTAGTAGGACATGACTTTGTATGAGAAGTCCTGTAAAAGCTAGGAGTAGCTACTACGATATTTCTCTTTCCTAAATGTTGCAAAAAAAAAAATTGCTGCACATCATTAGCTGCTTATGAAATGCTGTAAATTTTCAAATGTGTTATATTGTAAATAATACATATATGTTATCATAGGACTTGAACTTTCTTCAAAACGAAATCTGATATTAATGAGATTCATCAGCATCTTTGGTAATGGTTGGCTTTTCATACACCAAACCCAGACAACTTGTTTCCTTTTAAAACAGTGCTTCTCAAACTCTGTCGCAGATCAGAAATTCTTATGTGTGATGCACTGGTGGACCAGCAAGAATGTGCTTCTGAAATCCGCCTGGAGGTTCAGACCATGTGTTTCCTAAAGAAACAATTGATGTCCATGCAGATGATACTTTCCACACCCCTCACAACATGACATCATCTGGAGTGTTGGAACTACAAACTGTGGTATTATAACAAATAAATCTGTTTCTGAAAGTATATTTCATGACTGCTTGCTAGAAAAGGCAGACTGGCAACAGTCCGTAAACCACCACTTTGAGAAGTATTGCTTACAAGACACCCTATGGTCAGGCTTCTCTTGCCGTTTCAGCCTTTTTTTTTTTGTATTCTGGGTTTCTCAAGTTCAAATGAAAAAACGAGCCCTCCTCATTCAGCATTTTCTCTGCACTTCCACCCTTCTTGTTCAGCTTTCTCCTGTTCTTCCCACACTAGGCATCCAGTACTTTATCTGTGCTCCTGCGCTGCAACATGGTAAACATCCTATCCTACCTTGCTCAACATATGCACCATTGTTACATAATCTGATGAACCTCTTCTCGTATCATTTCTGATGCACTATCTACTAGGTTATCTTCCATCTGTTGTGTCACATCATGTGTATCAAATTTATTTTCACATTCATTCCAAAAGATTCACAGACAAAACTCGTAGTCTGACATATAGCTTGCATAAAAAAAAATTGAATGCAATGATATACTTGTAGCTGAAGCCCTACGGATACCTGAAGTTTAAGTGAATCCTGAAGAATAATCCACTGAGGTGACTTCCTTCAGTATGCAACTGCTAAATTTCTTATATTTACGAAGACACTTTGTACAGGCTATTGAAATTCAAAACCTTTCCACCACCACCACAATAAGAAGTTTATGTATATGCTACTGGGTGGATGTAATTAAGAGGTGGAGTTTCCTTATGCACTAAAAGTAAAATTCGTTATGCAAACTCGCCTAATACGTGGGTTTATTTTTCACCCTCACAAAGCAGCAACATCACCTGCCATGGAAGCTACCAGGTGTTGGAAACATTCAGGTGATATTATGGCCCTTGATTCCAGAACAGCCATTTGTAAAGCGACGAGAGTTGCCAGTGGAGGTTTGGGCTCTAATGCATCACTTCACTACTACCCACAGATGTCCAATAGGATTCAAATCTGGAGAGAGAGGGCGATTCAATGGCTGAGAACTCTCTGCAATGCTGGTTGCTGGATTGGTTGAAGATGGAATTGAGCTTTCAGTGTATATTTAGTAAAGGCAGAAAAAGAGTGTTCATTTTTTTGCAAAATGAACTTTTGGTAAATACAATGACGTCAGGTAACATTTATTTATTATAATGCTATATAATTTTGATCATTATCAAAGAATATATTTAAAATCGCAGGTGAATCAAGAATAACTGAACAATCCTGGTTATCAGGCCCGGATATACAACTTCCCACACCCCACCCCTTTCAGAGTGCTATTAAGGATAATAGAGGTAAACCCCCACCCCAATATCCGCACCTGCTGGTTATAGACGAAACATTGTCTTGAGATGGATTGAACACATCTGGATTTTTAATTTGATTTTTTCCTAAATACATCTTACATGATGATTCCTTGCAGTTATAAGTCACAGTCTATTGCACATAGAGGCAAATGTTTCTGAAGTTCTGTAGCAATTATTTGTTAGTTACTCCAACATCCTTTCAGCAATTAGTTTTAAAATATAAATAGCAATATTATGCTCTAACTTCACAAAGAAAAGGTATTTCAGGTTAATATATTGTTACATGTAATAGATGAAACCTGGGCCTGAGTTCAAACGAATGCTTACCAACAAAAATTAAAAATAAACTAATTTAATTACTTAGGCAATCAGTTCACAAATATAATAATTTTAAATCAATCACAAATGTATTTTATGAAATTAAACCTCAAAGAATGTCTAGCAATTCTCTGCCACACTTGAAAAGTTGTACTACAATATTAACAGATTCTATTCAAAACAAAGAAAATCTTAACATTCAATAACAACACATCTTTGCAAATAACCTATCCTTTTACATTTCCAATTCTGGTACTTTACCTTAAATACCTCATTGACATTAATCCTCGTTTGCTTTTCTATTAGAAGACTTCATGGACACATTACTATCACTTGAATCGGGTTTCTTCATACCTGTTATCAAATCTAGCAGAAACTAATAACTCAACTATTTCTAAACAACAAACTGTTCAACTACACACACCAGCCACTGAATTAGAAACCTTTATTTAATATCGAGTTGGACCTCCTTTTGCCTGAATTAGAGCACGTATCGATTTGGCATAGATTCCACAAGGTATTGGAGTAACTTGACATCTCTGGCATACCAGGCTTTCACCAGAAAGTCCTTTAACTGGCTCAGATTTGACAGACAAGGCTTTGCTCCGGGATCTGTTTTTCCAACATGTCCCATACATTCTCATTGGGATTCAGATCTGCTGTTTGTGGTGTCTAGGGAAGATGGTAGAAGTTCATGCTTGCTGAACACATCTTGCACGATGGACAGTGCAATGTCAACCATGAAACAGCTGTAACCTGCTGGATAAAAGTCAACATTGCAGGATGGACTTGAATGGGAACAATGTTCAGATAATCCTAGCAAGGTCCATTGCTTCGTCTGGCTCCCGCCAAACTCTCTGCCTGCCATTGATACAGAACAAAGTGTACCGCGACTCATCGGATCACGTGACTTTTTTCCAATGTCCAGTCATGGTGTTCCTGACACCACTGTAGATGAACTTTCCGGTTCTTTGCAGAAATTAGTAGTTTCTATATAGGCGTGCGACTGCTAATACCGACTCTCTTCTATTCCCTGCAATAGTTCGTTGAGATATGGGTCGAGAACAGCCTTCATTGAATGCTTCCGTCAATTGCTGCATACATGAAGTCCTGTTTCTCCGTACAAGCCTTCTCAGACGACGGCGATCTCATTCCTGACAGATTGTCGTCATGCCACACTTACGCATCTTAAACAAGCAATGTGGGTTATTTTTCCACTGATTAAAAACCAAAGATATCTCTCCTTTTGAGAAACAAGTCGGCTCTGCTGTTTTTAAAGTCTTTCTCCAACCAAACATGCACCCGCAATAAGACCTTTATCGAACCCCGAAATATCCTTTGTTTTTCCCATTGTGATCAACATTGATGACGATTACTGACATGGGGGAAGGCTCCCCACAAAAAAAAGTAACTCGGAGTTGGCTAACTTCGAAGCGACTTCGTAAAATATAGGTGAGTTGTGAAAATTTCTAATTGTTTTTTTTCTTGGAAAATTAAGGGGAGTTGTCAAAATCTGAGGCTGTTTGGAAAATGGAGAGACCGCAAAATTTAGAGCATTTCGCAAAATTCGAAATGACTTGGTAAAATCTTGGGAGTTGGCAAAATTCGGAGTGACGACAAAATCTTGGAGAGTTGACAAAATTCGGAGTGACTTGACAAAATTGTGGGGAGTTGACAAAATTCAGGTGAGATGTAAAAATTTGGATTTTTTTTTCTCTAAAATTACGGCAAGTTGGCAAAATTCAGGTGAGATGTGGAGGTGAAATTCTTCGATTTTAGTCAATTAACCTGAATTTCACAGTCCCAATTATCAAAACGCCCGTATTTTCCAACTGGATTTGATTTTTGCCAACTGCCCTATATTCTGTTAAGTTTCCTCAATTTATCCAACACTCCTTCATTTCACAAAACAAATCTCAATTTTCAGAACTCTCCTATATTTTACCAAGTGGATTCGAATTTTGCCAACTCGCCGTAATTTTACAGAAAAAATCGCACATTTTACACCTTCCCTGAATTTGCCAAGTCATTTCGAATTTTATCAACTCTCCTTAATTGCACAAGAAAAGCACAATTTTCACAACTTTCCTGTATTTTACCAAGTGGCTTTCAATTTTGCCCAGAGTTCTTGGTTTTTCCAACTCTTCTTAATTTCACAAAACCAATACCGATTTTTACAACTCACCTGTACTTTACCAAGTGGTTTCCAGTTTTGCCAACTTCCCTGGATTTTTCCAAGTTTTTTCGATTTTATCAACTGTCCTTAATTTCATAAAAGCAAACTCAATTTTAACAAATCGCCCGTATTTTACCAAGTGGATTCGAATTTTGCCAACTCTCCTAGATATTGCAAACACGCCATAATTTTGCAGAAAACAGATTGCAATTTTTTCATCTCGCCTGAATTTTTGTCAACTCAACGATTTTGCCAACTGCTCCTAGTTTTTGCCAACTCGCCATAATTTTACAGAAAATAATCCAAATTTTCACATCTTACCTGAATTTTGCCAACTCTCCATAATTTTACAGAAAAAAATCCTAATTTTTACATCTCACCTGAATTTTGGCAACTCCCTAAGTTTTGCCAACTCGCCATAAATTTTACAGAAAAAAATTCCAAATTTTCACCTCTCACCTGAATTTTGCCAACTTTCTACGATTTTTTCAAGTTACTCCGAATTTTGCAAACTCCCATAATTTTACAGAAAAAAATCCTAATTTTTACATCTCACCTGAATTTTTGGCAACTCCCCACGATTTTCCCAAGTCATTTCGAATTTTGCCAACTCCCCAAGATATTACCAAGTCACTCCAAATTTTGCCAACTCCCGAAGATTTTACCAAGTCATTTCGAATTTTGCCAACTGCTCTAAATTTTGCGGTCTCTCCATTGTTCAAACTGCCTCAGATTTGCCAAGTTGCCTCGATTTTGACAACTCCCCTTAATTTTCCAAAAAAAAAAAAATTGGGGAGTTTGAAGTGATTTGGAAAATTTAGGAAAGATGTAAAAATTGGGATCAAGGGAAAACTCCATACTGATTTGATACAATTCAGACGAAATGTAAATATTGGAAGTATTTGAGAAATTATGGCTAGTTGGCAAAATTGGAAGTCAAATGGCAAATTACGGGTAGTTGGCAGAATGAAAATCTAAGCAAGTTTGCTCAGTTGGAAAATTTTGGACTTCTCTCCCCCCAACCATATTCCTTCGCTACCCCTAGTCTTAAATAGTTGCCTAGATCACGTGACCACGTATTTTGAATATATGCTGCGCAAGTTACTACGTACATCTCCATAAAGGTTTCTAATTCAGTGGTCGGTGTGTCTATTTCAAAACTTGCTTCGTGATTTTCTTTATCTCTTACTAAACGATTTTCAGAACTACCGTGCACATTGCAATAAAAAACTCTTGTAGCCTACACAAATCAAATCAATTTAATTCTTCACAAAATCCATAAAATACACCGTTATTTTTTTTTCATCCTCAAGCAGCCATGGGCTATGGAAAACCAACCAGACTATGCATTTCAGTTCTCCAAGCATATCTGTCCTGAGCTACATCTGCTGCATCGTGTCACTGCACACCAATTCTAATAAGGTCTGTTCGACAACATCTGCCCACAGCATTCTGGGTCTCCACCTCTATCTCAGACCTTAAGCCACATTGTTCATAACCCTGTATGCTAATCTGTAATTATCCATATGGGCAACATGGCCAACCCAACAGTCTCTCTGCACAATATGCTGCTTAAAGGAGGTTACCAACTCCTTTGCCTAATCTCATCATTACTTACAAAGTTAAAGCACGTTGTTGAATCAAGCTAAAGAGAAAAGGAGACAAAGTGCACCCTTGTCGAAAGTCATTTTGAAATCAACAAAGCTAGTAGGTCTCTAAATGGTAGCTAGGTAGTCACTGGAAAGAGAGCTATGCACCAATCCCCTGTGATGATGCATAGAACTGACCAGGTCTAGCACCTAATGTCCGACCCCGCCTTCTCGTGGTGCAGACCATTAATAACCTTTCAAAGGAGATACTCTCTTGTGGAAGTGAACGGAAGGGGAGGGCTGCCAGATTAGTGTGGCCTACTGATCTGGACAACTATGGCTACTTTTTTTTTTCTACCCTGCTGAGGAGTGGTAAACCATACAGGGTCCTGGTGCTGACCATATAAACCCACTGGACTGGACAGATATATGGCTCTGAGCTTGATTATGGATCCTGATTTTGCTGCACTGGTGGGCTTCTGTGGAGGGAAAATCTTCCGCTGTGTTTTCTGTTTGTTTGTGGGTTGACAGCCCCAAGTGAATAGATTCACAGGATATGTTTATCAGCTGATGGATAATCCTGAGCAGAGGTCATCGCAGGCACCTGAACTCTTTGCTTCTATTGGCATCGTCAAATTCTACATTGGAGGAAGTCTTCCAGTGTAGATGGCTTCAGCCTTTAGTAGTGAGGGAACGGGTCTGTGCCCCATGTCTGCGATTAGGGGGCTGTTTGATATTGTCGGCATTCCCTCTCTCAATAAACATAGTTTCTTTAAACATCCCACTAACCATTTTCTCTCCATAGGTAGTTGGAATGTGAGGACTCTGCACAGAGCTTTTTCTCTTGATGTCCTCACACAAGAATACCACTGTTATAATTTAGATATTCTCGGCTTGCAAGAGACTAGATGGACAGATAAAGGTCAGATTCTTAAAAATAATCTTAAATTTCTCTTTTCACGGAGGAATGATAATAAACATCACCAAGGCATGGGTCTGCTTCTCAGCAGACACACTAGTGATGCTCTTCTAGGATATGAGTGCATTAATGAAAGGTTTCTTACAGCAAAATTTCAGATAAGCGTTAAAGACTTGAAAGTTATCTGCTGTTATGCCCCCACTGAGAATGCCAATGAGGATGAGAAGGATAGGTTTTATGAACAACTTCAGGTTATTTTGAATTCTGTCAAGAAAGGAGATATTACCCTTGTTCTTGGTGACTTCAATGCCAAAGTTGGTACTGACTCTGACCTTTGGGGAGGAGTAATAGGCCCTTTTGGTATTGGTAGCTGCAATAGCAATGGGCAACGTCTCCTACAGGTAAGTAAACTCAATGGATTCAGAATAACTAACACTTATTACAAACACCGCGACATACATAAGTACACATGGGTTTCACCTGATGGGCTGCATAAGAATATGATTGATTATATATTAACAGCAAATGGGCTAGTTCTGTTAGGAATACCAGGTCATATAGGGGAGCTGAAATTGGATCTCACCATTATCTTGTTAAAAGTGTCTTGCAACTTAAACTTAAATAGTGTTGTGCTAAAGTTGAAAAATTTACCTTTAATACTGAAGCTCTGAAAGACATAGTTATAGCTAAAGCTTACCATGATAGGTTACTTAGTCATTATGACAGTCATGGTTTGCTTACTACTGAAGTTGAGGAAGAATGGGATCATTTTAAACAGGCTTTTTTGGACACTAACAGTACTCTTTTAGGAAAAAAGGAGCAGAAGAGACAGAATTATCTGAGTGATAAGGCACTTGAGCTTATTTCGGAAAGAAACAACTGCAGGAATGTCCTTAATCAATACCCTACTAGTCCTAATAGAAAGCATTACAGAAAACTTAATAAACGTGTAAAAGATCAGTTAGCTGCTGATAAGAATCTTTGGCTTGATGATTTGGCTGACAAAGCCGAGGAAGCATTTAGACAGCACAACAGCGGAGAGCTGCACCAGATAGTTAATGTTTTGTGTGGTAGAAAACGGACAGGTATACAGGGATTGAAGGATAAACAAGGTAAGGTTATAGAAGGTGAGGATTCTGTCATGGCTAGGTGGGCTGAGCATTTCAGTGATGTTCTAAACAATGCAGTTAGTTCTATTCCCATTGTTTGCAATGATGATAGATGCGTTGGTGGCTTTAATGTTGGCCCTATAACACAACCTGAAGTCATTTTAGCTCTTTCTAAACTTAAACTTCATAAATCCCCAGGGGTAGATGAAATTACTACAGAAATGCTTAGAGCTGGGAATGTTTCGGTTACCACTTGGATGACTGAAATTCTGAATATCTTTTATGATAAAGGCATGGTTCCTAAGGATTTTATCAGAGCTATTGTTATCCCTATTTTCAAAAAAGGTGATCGCAGTTCTTGTGATAACTATAGGGGTATCAGCCTACTCTCTGTTCCAGGTAAAGTTCTTTCCATGATTGTGCTTAATAGAATTAAGAATCTGGTTGACAGTCAATTGCGTAATGAGCAATGTGGATTCAGAAGTGGTAGGAGATGTGTGGATCAGATATTTTCACTTAGGCAGATTCTTCTAAACAGAAATGTTTAGAGTTTCAGAAATCTTTGGTTGCTAGCTTTGTTGATTTCAAAAAGGCTTTCGACTCTGTTGATCGTCATAATTTGCGGTTGATTGTGAGATCATATGGTATACCAGACAAGTTAGTTAACATAATGAAAGCTCTCTATAATAACACTGAGTCGTGTGTGAGAGTTGGTAAGGTGTAGCAATTGGTTTAGCATTACTTCTGGTGTTCGACAAGGGTGCATTTTGTCTCCTTTTCTCTTTAGCTTGGTTATTGATTATGTTATGCGAAATTCACTTCAATGGCCTTAAATGGGCTGGAGATACGAAAATTTCTGATTTAGATTATGCTGATGATTTAGCCCTTTTGGCAAATGATGTTGATGAGATGAACTCTTTCATTCGAGCTGTTGATGAAACTGGTACTAGAGTAGGTTTAGTTATAAACAGAGAGAAAACTAAAGTGATGAAAATTAGTGAGGCAGGCTGTGATTCAGTTAATCTGAATGGTTGCAATCTTGAGCAGGTGTCACAATTTAATTATCTTGGGAGCTATGTAACAGGTAATGGTGATGTGCGGCATGGAATTAACAGACGAATAGGGATTGCTGCCGGGACTTTTAAGAATCTATGGAGAGTGTGGAGAAATAGGCGTATACATCTAAAGACTAAAATTAGACTGTATAATAGTTTGGTTCTTTCTAGGGTTAGTTATGGTAGTGAAACTTGGACACTTTGTAAACAAGGTAGCAGGAAACGATGCTTTTGATTCCAGATGCTTACGCAGTATTTTTGGCATTAGGTGGTTCAACTTTGTAACAAATTATGAGGTTAGGCAAAGGAGTTGGCAACCTCCTTTAAGCAGCATATTGTGCAGAGAGAGACTCCGTTGGTTTGGCCATGTTGCCTGTATGAATAATTATAAATTGGCGAATAGGGTTATGAACAGTGTGCCTAAAGGCCTCAGAAAGAAGGGGAGACTGGGATGCGGTGGGCAGACAATGTCAAACAGGACCTTGTTAGAATTGGTGTGCAGTGGCCAGATGCAGTAGATGTAGCTCAGGACAGACTTGCTTGGAGAACTAAATTGCACGGTCTGGTTGGACCTCCGTAGCCCATGGGTGCTTGAGGATGATGATGAGTAATCACAGGGTTCTAAAACTCTACACATTTCTCAAGAATCTGCCTGAGTGAAAATATCTGATCTACACATCCCCTACCACTTCTGAATCCACATTGCTCATCACATAATTGCCTGTCAACCAGATAATTTTATTAAGCACAATCATGCAAAGAATTTTGTCTGGAACAGAAAGTAGGCTGATGCCCCTATAGCTATCACAAGAACAACAATCACCTTTTTTAAAAATAGGGATAATAGCTCTAGTAAAATCCTTAGGATCCATGCATTTATCATAAAAGATATTCAAAATTTCAGGCATCCTTTTGATAAGTGAAACATTCCCAGCTCTAAGCATTTCACTGTAAACTTAGCAGACTTTAATTTGAGCCCGTTTAAAACAGGAACAATGGCAAACATATTTTAAAATCTAATGATTTTAAAATCATATTTTAATTTAATATATAAAATATGAATAATATATTTAATCATATTTTAAAAAACATGATCAAATCATTCAGCTCAAGCGAAAGCCCTCAAAATTTATAGACCTTAATAGTGCAGATCCGCGCCTCATTTAAAAAAACGAAAAGTCGCATTTATATTCTTTCATTAAAAAATATTAATTTTTTTTTAAATTCAACTGAGGCAGGAAATCAAATCTCCCAATAAATGACAGAATTTAATTTCATGTTATGAAAAAACCCAAATATAAAGCTTGCACAATATGTAATATGTTACCTAAATAATACACTGGCAATATAAAAAATGCAAAGCAGACGTCTCATAAATTTAATGCCATATGCTTCATATTTCTTATTGCAATAAAATGTACGAAAATGTTCTTTTAATTTCGTGTTGATTCAGGCTTTAAATCACCAACTTTACATGTGCAAATATTATTAGTTTCATATATTAAAAAATTCGTAAACTACATTCGACTTAAACAGAAAGGTATATTGAATAATTGACAACCCTTTATTTTTAAATCCCTTAGTTTAACAATTTTATCACAAAGAATACATTTCGTAAAGTTCTAACCTATGAAATATCAAATTACTTCCTTTACAGCATTTATTTTTGCATCCGTACGCGGAGCATGAAGTAGGAATTTCATTGTTGACTTATTAAAAACACCCAACTTTCGCCTTCTATCGACTAGGCTTAACATCTGTACGTGTTCATGGCGTCCATTGCCAGTCCTGTCTCTAGTAATATTACCTCAATGGTGAGATTTAAAAATTAGGATTTTTTTCTCTAAAATTATGGTGAGTTGGCAAAATTCAGGTGAGATGTGAAAATTTGGATTTTTTTTTCTGTAAAAATTCAGGTGAGATGTGAAAATTTGGATTTTTTTTTCTGTAAAATTATGGCGAGTTGCCAAAATCTAGGAGAGTTTGCAAAAACTAGGGAGAGTTGACAAAATTCAGGTCAGATGTAAAAATTGCAACCTTTTTTTCTGTAAAATTATGGCGTGTTTGCAAAATCGAGGCAGCTTCGCAATATCTAGAAGAGCTGGAAAATCTTGAGGGAGTTAACAAAATTTAGAGTGGCTTTACAAAAATGAAGTGTGATGTAAATTTGGGATTTTTTTTTTGTAAAATTGTGGCGAGATGGCAAAATTCCAATCCACTTGGTAAAATACGTGCAATTTGTGAAAATTGGGATTGCTTTTGTGAAATTAAAGAGAGTTTATAAAATCGAGAAAACTTCTATTACAAGTTTAAGTAATTTTTCATAAACGTTTACATAAATTATAAAATAATCAGCACGATTAGCAACTATACCTGGAAAAGAAATACATAAAACTAACAAAATGAGTGATTCATTTATAACGTATATGCTAAATCTCATTGAAGAAATTCATAAAGCTTCTAAAGTGATCAGGTGAATATTAAAAATTGCAAAATATTTAGAAGACAATAATGAAATGATATATACTAACTAAATAAAGAAATCCATAATCTCCTAAAGAGTAAGGGAAAATTGAGAATTTCGAAAAACTAGGAGTAAATAAATTAATTCATATATAGTAAACAAATTGAAGAGATACATAAATCAACCAAAGAGGAGTGGAAAAATATTAAATATTGCACAAAATTGGGAGTGATACAATTTATTTATTTATGTAATTAACCTAATGCAGAAATGCATAAAGCTTTTTAAAGTGAGGAAATATTTGCATAAAATTAGCCTGAGTGATTTAATGAAATCATATACTAATTCAAATGAAATGTTTAAAACTCTAAAGTTTAAGGAAAATATATAAAGTAAATAGAAAATTAACAGGGGCAATGGTTAAGTCATATATATATTCAAATAACTTTAAAATACACTTTAACTTTTCAGTGAGTGGTGAAAAAAAAAGTAAATAGAACACAAAATGAGCAAATTCATTATTTCACGAGTTCCATTTCTACATTTCTGATTCTTTCCTATTGATTCAGTAATACATTTTTATAATATACTTTGAATTAGATGAAGAAATATATGTGCTTCCCTAGAAATGAGAAATGGTTCATTATATATATGATAGTGGACAAAATTAGTGATTCAATTAAATCATATGAAGAAACTAATTGATATATCCAGGAAACATAACACAAAAGCTGCAGAATAGTGATTCACATAAATGGTATACACTAACACATAGACTACCAAATATGTCTGTAAACAAGCGTTGAAGGTACCTAAAAATGGTGATTCAGATAATGGGGACTGTGTATTTGACATCTTTGTCTTGTCATAATTAGATTGTTAATCCCTCATATAAATTTAAGTTTTTAATAACACTTATCAAATTAAGCTAAAATATCAACTCTTCATAATATTTCATCACATTTAATGGCATATACTTTCTCACTTTAGGTATTAATGAAATACACAGCTTCAACAAAATCATTTTACGTTAAAATTGCAATGACTATAAAGTATAATTACTTTAGCACTGAAATATTAGTGGTATGTCAATTATAATCTAAATTTAACACTAAAATATCAGCAAATGTCAATTTTGAGTCAATTTACCATTTAAATATAAGCGAAATATGAACTATACAACCAAATCATTTTTACCAATTAAATATCAGCGAAATGTTAACTATAAACCAAATCATTTTACTAATTAAATATCAGCTAAATGTGAACTATAGCCAAAATCATTTTACCACTAAAATATCAACAAAATATAAACCGAACCATTTTACCACTAAAATAATCGACGAATGTGAACTGTAAATCAAATCAATTTAGCACTAAAATATCAGCTATAAACCAACCAAATCATTTTACCACTAAAATATCAATGTCCACTATAATAAAAAAATAAATAAATACCCCCTCAAGCAGCTGCTTGCCACAGAGGTCTGACAGGAGCCTGTCAGTTTAAGCCAAATAATTTTTCATTCAGATATTACTGAGATTTCAACTGTAAAACCAAATCACTAAAATTTTCAAAATTCCATTTACCTTTGGAGTTCTTGAAAGCGACAATGAAATTCTGATCGAAATGATTTTCACAAAACATACTTCGCACAAAAGAGTATTTTCCATAGCCGGAGCGATAGTTGCAATCAAGCACACAGTACATTCGAGTCCAGTCGTAATGGTTAGGCCTAGCAAAGAAGTACCTAGATCACAAAGTGGCTCACACAAAAATAATATGCTCTAAATCACCTCACTGATTACAAATGAGGACGTTAAACACTAATGCCGCCACAGCACTATATCGTCACCAGCCAGAACAAGTGAGACAAAGGTTCATGGAACGCTTGTGCTGCTTTGTGACTTGGGCCAACTAGGACAGCTATTGTTGGTACGTATTCCGAAGGTGGTATTGCCACAGCCTCTCGTGCGCCATATGTAATCATTCAGTGAGAGTCGTCATCATGTCTGCCATCTATTAACTGTTGAGAAAACGACCGTCACCAAAGAAATAGTTCCTAAAAATTTGAAGTTTATGACTTAGTGAAATCATATTGCCATTCAAGATTAAATGGAACCGCTATTGACAATCAAATAAAAAAGTCTGCTGTGGAAAACTGGCAACTATGTGTTCTTCAGAGAACATTGTAGTTGCATCCTGTCATAAAACAATCAACTATGCCTATTCTCCCATATCTGACCCTTCTGCCATGGTTAAATATATTCCGAGGAGTAATTATAAAACATCTGGGATCTTAAGTCTGTGAATGTTAAGCACACTTTTACCGCATTTTCAACCTATTGAGACCATGGTATTTGTTCTTCTGCAGCGTTTATTGCATCCCCTCTATCTTTTCCCCCCTCCTTCACAATTGCTTTATGACTATCACGTCTACATATCCCTGAACTTTTTAATTACCAAGAAGGTTGCTTCTTCTGAATGTTACTCGGGGGCAAACTCTGCACTGCATTTGTTGTTCAAAGAAAATTGTGTGTTTGTAAGGATGAGAATAAAAAAAAATGGTGACATATTAATAATTAAAAAACACGAGAAATTTTTTTAAGCCAGAAACTTTTGCATCAAATGGCCCAAATATGACTGTCCCACCAGGATATTTATTACCTGGTGTCCCAGCCACGCAATCCGTCCCTATCAGAGCCACTTTCTAGGTTGTCATTAATATTACAGGTAGACAATATGGATGTGCTATGTGCCTTAAATGCCCTGGAAAGGTTTCATTCAGCAGTTAAAGTTCTCAGACAGGTAAAAGATTTTCACCTTCACAGAAATAACACTAGAATGATAACACAGAAAATAAATAACCATGGTAATTGACCTGTGCCTCAATTTCCAAATTACCGTTGTATCTCACTAACTTATTCACTATCATATATAGAAGTTTTCGCTCTGAAAATCCCATCCTAAAACATGTCAAATCACTCATAACACTCTTAAAACAAAAATCTTACAGACTAGGAGTCTCTTCAACTGACAATAATGCCACTCGATTCACATTTTCTTTTCTTTTTTTTTCACAATATTTTCTGAGGTTACGACACAATATTCCCTTTTCTATATTTAATGGCTTTTTTCATATATGTACCTTTACACACTCTTTATCTTTAAAAATATTAGTATATATTTCAAACTTTGCTTATTTTGATCTATTTCTTTCTATCTTTACCCCCCCCCCCCACCCGATAGGGGACCACCTTGACGTGGTGGGGGGCTTCGGGCCGTCGAAAGCTTTGCTGACTGGATTGGGTCTCTGGTTGGGCAGAGCCAAGACCAACCGAGGTCGATGACATCGCTGACCAGTTGGACGGTGTCAAGACTTCCATCAGGTGCTCCGTGGAGCAAGTTCGAGGGCACACCTGAACGGATTTGGTCCCCTAGTAGTTACGAGCCCTTTCAAAGTCTGGGCCTCACTAAGAGTCCACCCCGGGTGCCGAGCAAACTTGGATCTACATATCCTTGTTGATGGCTAACCGGGGAACAGATTAAATTTCTGGTAAAATAAGCTCCTAGCTAAAATAAGACAATTCTAACTAAATATGACAAAATTCACTAAAACTAAATAATCTCTGTTCTTACTAAATAATCTGCTATTTTTCATAGGGATGCTGTGCGCAATAAAATACAATTTTAACCAAAATGCCCATACTATGTGAAACACACAGAAGCTAATTTGTAGTTAAATTCTCGTACACAATATAATTGTAATTTCAAATCTAATAATCTCGATACCGCAATAACCCTGAAGTTGAAAAATCCGGGACACAGCACTAATTTGTCATACACCCCTACTGTTAAACATCCTCCATCTTCCAAAACTGGGCCACTTTGTAAGGGGGCCGAGTGAGAGGAGTGAACAATGGGGAGCGTTGTGGATTTGTGAAAAAGAATAGTTATAGTGCCTATAAGTATAGTGTGGTATTCGCCTATTAAACTCAGGCAGAAAAAAAGTGTCCCATACCAGTAGAGGGCGCTGGGAACGATATTCTTGCCTTGTTAACATTACCCTCTGTGGACCTTTCGCTTTTCAGTGACTTTTAAACATAAAAGCATTTATGCAATGATTTTACCATTCAAATGCACATTATTCCTAAGTATTTTAACTGAACTAGTTGGGTTGGGTTGTTTTACCTCTGAGCGGCACTTTTTTGCACACCATGGGCTAAATGGCCAGGTCGCATGGACCCCGAAGGCTCAGAGAAGGTTGGGGGAGGGGACCCACTGGAACAGCTGTTGGGAGACAGGTGGTAGCCTCCCGTCAAGGCCATCCAGCGTGTTCTTTAACGTGCACAGGGTATGGCTCTCCCGCACACGGGACCACGGCTTAACGTCCCATCCGACGGACGGCGGCCTTTTCAAGCCCATCGGTGTCCCCTACTGACCGTGGGCAGGGCGGGGAAAACTGAACTAGTAAAACTTAGAGAAAACGAAGAAGAAAATTGATGGCTCTTCGATCTAAACAAACCGCATTCCTCTTTATGTATCAGAGCGCTGAAGTGATCGTTTTCATTGGCTCTTTGGTAAACTCTTCGAATGACACGTGATGTAACATATGTTCTAACATGTGACGTTTGGACTCGCCAATTGTAATAGAAGTCTTATGGCGTAGATATCCTTGTAAATTGCAAAAGCAATTTATAACGTTATAATTGGCTAAACAAGAAAGAATAATCATAATACTAGTAACTTGCATTCTTGTTTAGCCAATTACAACGTTTTAAATTGCTTTTGCAATTTACAAGGATATCTACTCCAGGACTTATATTACAATTGGCGAGTCCAAACGTCACATGTTAGTACGTATGTTATTTGTTACATCTTCAAATTATAAAATATACTTCAAGTAATAAAAATTTGAATTAACCGATAGGTTAGATCATTTTAATATGGCAAATTATTAGTATCATGATTATTCTGTATTAAAATGCTCTAACCTATCGATTAATTCAAATTTTTATTACCCCCTGTCAACCCACAACCCCCACTTCACCACTCTGAATACACCAATTGGTCATAAACAGACCCCCATAACCCCCTTACCACTCACTATAAGGAAAAAAAATTTTATGCTATCAAATATCCTTTAATTCATAAAGAATACAGTTTGCACCGCACCCCTTCGAGTCTAATTCATTGCATTCCACTTCGTTATTATTTCTAATCTAACTGGCTAACAACCATCTCCTTACCCCCATATACCTCAATTCACATCCCCATGAAATTAATGGCACATTTTAAAATTTTTAAGGGCAGTTAATTAAAGGCTCTCTCTCCCCCTCACCCCTAAAAATTCCATTTCTACAGTTAACTCCCTCCAATGCAAGAGGATTTAAAGAATATAAAAGTTCTATCTTAGCCCCCCCCCCCCCCCCCTGAACAATAGAATGGTTGAAATAACAATAGAAATAACAATATATGGAAATAGAACGATTGAAATAACAATAGAATTGTTATCATTAAAAATTTATAACTATCTCAATCCCATACCTTTAACTACAGTCCATTCCATTTCCTAGGTAGTTACGCTACGTTGTGTAACGCAAAGTAAGCGCTAAAATCTATTGACACCAACTCACAGCATGTCCCACAAAAAGCATTCTACATTTCACCCTCCATCATGGAATATATTTTAAGTACTCCCCACCACTCTCTAACACTTTTTACGACGTAGCAGCTTCCCTTTGCTGCTGCTTTTTTTTTTCATTTTTCAACGAATCTAGGCCAAAGAAGGATCTTTGTCTAGGCGGCCTGCGAATCTTTAAGCCTAATCTCCGAAATGTGGGGTAACCAGCACTTTACGGTTCTGGTCCTGTCAGTCATTGCTTACAGCGCCCAAAATTGAATTTTGCGATTGGACTAGATGATAAAGGGGATGAGGCCACTTTTACAAAGTGGTCCAGGAAAGGATGAAGGATTGTTAAACGCCGTTACCATCCTGTGCTGAATGCCACAGCATTTTATTACCATTAAGTACTGGAACATAGGTCATGGAGTTGACAGGAACCATAGCTTTACCGTACCCACAATGCATATTAGACTTGAATGTTCTTAAACATAAGAACAAAACCTCAGTAATTTATTTATATTTGAGTAGAATCTAAAATTCTAAATATTACTCTTAAAAATTCTCGTCTTAACTGTACTGTGCAAAAAAAAGTTGTACTGAGAAAAATACTTTTAAAACTGTTTTTTGTAATCGTGAGGCTAGTGGTTCCTATCGCTTCAAGATGCCGCATGCAAAGCACACCTTACTACGTTAAAAGTACAACGGACGCGATCATGCCGATTTATATTTTAGCCACGGCGACACAGTATTCAGCAAGTTATACTTGAAATTGAATTATATGTCACGTGAGGTTAAATACGAGCAAATATAAACTATATAATTCTCTTTTCATAACGTTAAACATAGCAACACTGAAATTTACAACTGCCCTGAAACTTCTATAAACGATTAATTATGCTAAATAAATCAAACAAATTAAAGGTTTAGCACTTTATACTTACCAAATTAAAGGTTTAGCACTTTATACTTACCAAATTAAAGGTTTAGCACTTTATACTTACCAAATTAAAATGGATGTACAAATGGAATTTGTGAGGATGCCACCCCAATTAAACAATTTTTTATTATTAAGCTAATTCTTAATATTTAAATATCTGGAGGAAAGTAACGAAACATTTTAGCTGCTTATAGAGTATCATGTTTTTTCATGCCCATAACGTTTCGCGATATCATTTTTTATGTAGAACTACTTTTTTCCTATCTAGAACTACTTGTCGCGGAATAATTTGGCGTAAAACGGTACTATACCAATATCTTTTCACTGCACATGTACGAAGTTATGATGCGACTCTAGTCCTCCTGTCGGTAGGGGACAATTATTTGGACCACTTTTTAATGGCTAAGCTATTAACGATTGCCATACTATTACTAGGCACTATAGAATAGTTATGCAATGACCAAAATTACACGGTTTTTGAAGATTCTCTTGTCTGATTTCAAGATTGATTAAATAACTATGATCTATAATGACAAACATATTTGTTCTGAGTATATAAACTGACAGGCTCCTGTCAGACCTCTGTGTCAAGAAGCTGCTTGAGGGGGTATTTATTTCTTATTTATTATGTAACATTAATTTAGTGGCCTCCCTGGTGTCCACATTCATTCCTTCAGGTATAGCCACTCAGGGGCACGCACAACACTTCATTTCACCAGCTATACTGACTTTGCTGTGATATTAGTGCTGAGACTATTGTAAAGAAGATATGCATGGTCTCACACAAGGAAAGTAGCAGCTTTGCCCCACCACATCTTACATCTTGTCTTTTTGTAACTCAAAAATCGAGGCAATACAAATTTACACACTGCACCATATGGTGGTCGCGACTGGAAGAGACAAAAGCTATGCATGCTGACTCTGGTTTATTAGTTCGAATTGTGAGGATGTAAGGGCCTGGAAGGATATCCGATGAGAGTGTGTCTGCACTTGATTGGTGGTCATCATTGCTTGGGTACTCATGACGATGGTGCAATAGAAATGGCAGGGGTAAAGAGAAATGGGGGGGGGGGGGCTGAGGAACATCCCACTATATCCTCATGTTTTGGGGTGTTCGCATTTAGCATATCTCCATGCCAACAGCTCAGCATGACAAAGTAATGGTTTGGAAAAGGAAAGGGAAAAACCAGAAAAAATACAGTCCATTTCAAAAATGGCGCCAGTTGGAGGCTGCAGACAAATGCCGAACCTTTAGTACAGATTCACGGGTATGACAGTATCTATGACGACACCAGTAGAAGATGCATGCCTTTTTTTTACTTGCTGACACCATCGCTTGCCTAATGGTTTCCAATGCTCAATTACTATGTAAGATGTTAACTTCTGTCTTAACAAATTTTGGCGTCCTGTAGTTCTACAGATATTAGCAGACAGGTCCCAAATTTGGAATACAGGTCCCAAATTTGGAATACAGATCCCAAATTTGGAATACAGGTCCCACTATGCAACCCTCTGTTGGATTAAAAATAGAGTCTCGATCTGTAATGGGACGGGGTTTAGACACTCAACAGTCACTTAACCACCTAAATGAGTGAAGAACTGCCAGAGAAGAATTTCCGTTTCCATCCTATTGGAAGAATTTTTAAAACATGAATTTAATACGGACGGATGACAAAGCCCATATATAGACAGTGGACAGTGGAAGTTGAAAGTGAAAATTTTTGTGTCTTTTTTGAATCCGTAATGTAAAACTTGCAATATTTAAAATATTTTATCATCCATTTTTATGAAAAAACATACAATAAGAGAGAATTTGTTGATTAATCTTACATTATTAAAGTTTTATTTTGTGCTACTGTATATAAATATTATTATTATGTATACGGATGGAATGAAAATGTTCTTGACACGTGTCTGTAGATTCGCATTCGGTCCTGTGAAGTTAATGGGCTGCGACCTGTTTGATACCTTGTCTGAATTTGTCATTACATGTTAAAAACAAAGACTATATCATCCTTTCTCTCTTCACTGGTGGCGGGTTCAGACTATGAAATCTGTGTGTTGTTGCTATGGGACCTACTAAAGACGACCTCTATCCTCACAGAATAGTAGGTGATCGATAAGCAAGCATGTTATGGTACCTTCGCCAAGGTACCATAACTTGCTTGCTTATCCAAAAAGCTAAGTAACCGTAACTGTAGGCTAGCAAGAAAATGAGTATTTTAGGCTTCGTAATGAGTAAACGATATATCATCCGGTGATAAATTAGAAGTTTAGTTACATTTGTTAATAACGAATTTTAGCACCACTATTTATAAAGTACTGTCATATTAATTGTACGGAACTTGGGAACTGATTCTTAGTTGTGGTCAGTAATTACATTTTTTGCCCTTTCATACTTTTACTGTATTTTGATTTCATAAAAAAAATACTCCTTCAAGCAGCTGCTGGCCACAGGAACCTGTCAGTTTATACCCCACAATGAAAGGTATGAGAGGATGGCGGGACCTCAGCACGAAAACAACAAAAACGACCATGCCTTACCAGGATTCGAACCCAGGTCCATTAGATCAGTACTACGGTATACAACTAACCACGGGATGCTTTTTAGTGTGCTTTAACTTTGTAATTTCTTTACATTGCTGAATATAATAAATATTGGGCCCGTGTAGTGATTACGGTCCTCAGCCGATAGATGGCACTGCTCAGGAGCTGTATGAAAGTTTAGCATTTAAGAGCAATAATGTATCATAAGAAATGGAAAAAAAATAAATACCCCCTTAAGCAGCTGCTTGCGACAGAGGTCATAGCGCCATAGTAGAAGGTCTGAGAGGATGGCGGGACCTCAGTAGAAAAACGACATACATCCATGCCTTACCCAGGGCTCGAACCCAGGTCCTTTAGATCAGTAGCCAAGCACGATAACCAAGGCCATGGGATGGCTGTATCCTAAGAAACTTCAAAAAATTAAATGAATATTGAAGGAATTAATAGTTCAAAATTTCAGTGTGTAAAATTGAGGAATAAATGATTAGAAAACACCTTTAAACACTGGTATAAAATCTTATACGATGTAGATCGATCAGCTTGTATGTTAAAGTGAGCACAAAGTCTATGAACGTTAAGATCATACATACATACAAAATCCTCATGCAGCCATGGGCTACAGAGGTCCAACCAGACTGTAATTTTCTTCTCCAGATGTGTGTCTGTTCTGAGCTACTGCTGCAGCATTTGGCCACTCTAGGCCAATTATAGCAAGATCCTGTTTAACATTGTCTGCCCATCGCTTCCTAGGTCTCCTCCTTTTGCTGAATTTCTTAGGCACACTGTTCATAATCCCTTTTGCTAATCTGCAGCAATGCAAATGGGCAACATGGCCAAACCAACCCAGTCTCTCTCTGCACATTATGCTGCTCAAAGGAATTGATGACTCGTTCTAACCTTATTGTTACTTACAAAGTCAAACCACCCAATGTCCAAGATACTGCATTAGCATCTAGATTCAAAGGCATCAAGTTTCTTGTTATCCTGCTTACAAAGAGTCCATGTTTCATTACCAAAACTAAAGAACCAAACTATTATACAGCCTAATTTTAATCTTTAGTTGTACACATCAATTTTTCCACACTCTCCATAGATTCTTAAAAGTCACAGTGGCAATTCATATTCTATTTTTCTCATGCCACACATCACCAGTATCTTTTACATAGCTCCCAAGATAATTAAACTGAGACACTTGTTCAATAGTACAGCCGTTCAAAGCAACTGAAGCACCATCTGCCTGACCAATTTTCATCACTTTAGTTTTTTCTTTTCCCTATTCATTCATTTACTATTACTCTCTGTTGTATTAAAACTTCCTTTTCTTCCCCCTAAGTTTCTTTTTCTTTTTTATCATATTATAAGTTTGTCTTCATCTGTGTAACTTGTCTTTTTGTTTATATGTATCAAATAATTATGCAATTCATGTAAATATGTTTGTCGTTTTGTATTCTAAATTTGGAAATAAGTTAGTTAAGGATTTTTGATAATTTATGTGTAACATCATTATTGTGGAAATTATTAAACCTACTCTATTACCAGTCTCATCAACATCCCTAATGAATGAATTCATCTCAACATCATTAATCAAGAGGGCCAAATCATCTGCATAATTTAATCAGAAATTTTGAAATCTCGACCATTTAAGGCCAAAGTCTTTCTCTTGCAAAGAATTTCGCATTACATAATAATTACACAAAAGAGAAAAGGGGACAAAATGCACCTTGTCTAACTCCATTAGCAATGCTAAACCAATCGCTGCAAGATGTACCAACTCTCACACATGACTCAGTGTTATTAGAGAGAGCTCTCATTACACTAACTAACTTATCAGGTATTCCATATGATCCAACAATTAACCACAAGTTATGTCGATCAACAGAGTCAAAAGCCTTTTGAAATCTATAAAGCTAGCAACCACAGGTTTCTGAAACTCTAAACATTTCTCAGGAATCTGCCTTAGTGAAAATATTTGATCAATACATCCCCTACCACTTCTGAATCCATACTGTTCATCATATTGTTGTCTATCAACCAATTCTTAATTCTAATAAGTATAATCATGCAAAGAACTTTACCTGAAACAGAAAGTAAACTAATTCCCCTATAATTATCACAAGAACTGCGATCACCTTTTTTAAAAAATGGGACAATGATAGCTCTGGTAAAATCCTTAAGAACAACACCTTTATCATAAAAAATATTCAAAATTTCAGTCAGACATGTGGCAACATAAGTGCTTCTAGCGGTAAGCATTTCGGTTAGCCATCACATAATCCTCACCTTCAACTACCTTGCCACATCTATCCTTTAATCCCCGTGCACCTGTCTGTTTCTTCCCACAAAAAATTAATAATCCAGTACACCCCCCTGCTGTTGTGCTGTCTAACTGCTTCCTCTGCTTTGTCAGCCAAGCTATCAAGCCAAAGATTCTTATCAGTTGTTAACTGATCTTTTACATGTTTATTATGCTTGTTGTAATACCTTCTGTTAGGATTAGTAGGGTGTTGATTCATATTAATCCTGCACTTTCTTCTTTCAGAAATAAGTTCCATAGCCTTATCACTCAAATAATTTTGTATCCTCTGTTCTCTTTTACCCAAAAGAGTACTGTTGGTTTGAAAAAAAGTCTATTTTAACTGATCCCATTCTTTCTCAACTTCAGCAATAACCAAATCACGATTGTCATAATGACTAAGTAGTCTATCATGGTGTGTTTTGGCTATATCTGGATCGTTCAGGTATTCAGTGTTATAGTTAATTTTTTTTAACCTTAGCACAACATTTGTTAAGCTTCAGCTGCAAAACACATACCAGATAATGGTCAGACCCAATTTCCACTCCCCTGTATGATCTGGTATTCCTAATTGAACTAGCCCATTTGCTGTTAATTAAAATATAATCATATATTCCTGTGTAACCCATCAGGTAAAACCCCTGTATATTTATAAATGTCCTGGTGTTTGTGGTATGTGTTAGTTATTCGCAAATCATTAAGTTTACTTACCTGTAGGAGATGTTCCCCATTGCTATTGAAACAAACAATGCCAAAGGGACCTAAAACTCCTGCCCAAAGATTAGAGTCAGTACCAACTTTAGCATTGAAGTCACATAGCATAAGAGAAATATCTCTGTCACAGAATTCAAGCTGAAGCTAGCTGTAAAACATGTCCTTCTCATTCTCATCAGAGTCCTCTGTGGGGACATAATAACAGATTTTTGTTTTAAATTTTGCTGTAATAAATCTTTAATGCTGTCATATCCTAAAAGAGCACCACTGGTGTGTCTACTGAGAAGCAAACCTATACCTTGCAGATGCTTTCCATTCTCCCCCCCTGAAACGAGAAATGTGGGGGCATAATAACAGATTTTTGTTTTAAATTTTGCTGTAATAAATCTTTAATGCAGTCATATCCTAAAAGAGCACCACTGGCGTGTCTACTGAGAAGCAAACCTATACCTTGCAGATGCTTTCCATTCTCCCTCCCTGAAAAGAGAAATTTAAAGTTATTTTTAAATATCTCATTTACCTGTCCATCTGGTCTCTTGCAAGCCTAACATGAGGATCATTAAACAAATATTGAAGGAATTAATAGTTTAAAATCTGAGTTTGTAAAATTGAGGAATAAATGATTAAAAAGCAATTTTAAACACGTATAAAATCATATCATGTACATGAATCTTGTGTGTTAAATGGGCACAATGTCAATGAACAAGAAGATCATTCAACAAAGTCCAATTTAATGTTATTACAGATACACTTACAGTTCACAATAGCAGGAAATGAAGTGTAAATCCTAGGCGAAGAAACTTGATGGCACTGTTGGGAAACACTGAAGAACAGCTTCATGGCTACATCAAGCACAATTTTGAAAATCAAGATTTCATAAAAAAAAAGAACAAACATATCGCATACAGAACACAAAGTATCTAAATTTCGAAGTGTACCTACCATACATTCTTTGTGAGCAAAATGGTGGTAAGTTCATAATATATATCTTTCAGCTAATAACATGAACTTAGCATCATTTTGGTGATGAAGAATGTATTGTACACTTCGAAATCTAGATACTTCATGTTTTGTGTGCAATATGCTTGTCATTGACTCTTCTCTGAGGGGTGATGGGATTGTTGGCAGGAGCATTTATTGGTTACTGTAAAATTGCAGGTAAAGTCCCTGGTGGCTAGAAATTACTACACTGTAAATGTTATCGTGTACAATTAATTTATTAACACACTTGGGTCATAAACTATCTATGCTGTTAGCCAGCCAACCAAACACGGGGCTCCTGGGCTATGAGTCCAAACAAGGATGACTTTTGTTCACCAAAAATGCAAGATGACGGTCCCTGCTTGTCCATCTTCACAGAGAGTCACAGCAGCCTTGTCTTTTTTCTTAACTTTCTCTGACTCCCACACTCCCCAGTCAGTTCACATGACCTGGCGGAGGGGTGAGGGAGTGTGTGTTAGTATTGCAATTCACCTGAGCTTGTTGCTATACTCTTCTGAAGCTCTTTGTTCAGTCAGGAAGTCACGGCACCAGATTGTTTGTTGGCATTTCAGGTGAATGCCAGATCCTTACAATGTTTGTGCAATTTTTTATGATGTGATTCTTGCCAATTTTGTTTTTCAAAATTGTATGTGGTGTAGCCATGAAGTTCTTCAGCATTTCACAACAGTGCCATCAAGTTTGTTCATCTAGGATTTACCATTTATTTCCTATATTGTGAACAGTACGTGTGTCTGTAATAACATTAAATTGGACACCTTGCTGATTGATCTTCATCTTCATTGACTTCATCTACACTTTAACATAAAAGAAGATTAATCTGCATTGCATACGATTTTATACCAATGTTTAAAGAGGTTTTTTAATCATTTAGTCTCTTGTGATAGGTGACTTAAATGCTAAAGATGGTACTAACTCTAACCTTTGGGTAGGAATGTTAGGTCCCTTTTGGTATTGGTAATTCGAGTGGCAAGAAGAACATCTCCTAGAGGTAAGTAAACTTAATGGTTTGAGAATATGTAATCATACTACAAGCACCAGGACATTTATATATACACATGGGTTCCACCTGATGGATTGCATAGGAATATGATGATTATATATTAATTAACAGCAAATGGGCTAGTTTAGTTAGGAATACCAGATCATATAGGGGAGCTGAAATTGGTTCTGACCATTATCTGGTCAAAGCTTACACCTGCTGTATAGCGTATATGTGAATGTATGTTATGAAGGTTAAACATGGCCACCTGAATGACTATGACCAGATCGTCTGTGCAAGGAAGATAGGATAGTCCATATGCATGATGGCAAAATGTCTAGAATTTACACATGCAACTGTCGCACATGTGTACTAAGACTACATCAAAACATGCAGTGGGGAGAATGTGGCCATAACCAGAACATTGATGTTTGAGATGAGTGCCACCTGTTCCATATTAGAACATGATGCCACAATGCAGATGATAATATCAACATTCAATGATGGGGAAGCTATGAAGGTTTGTGCAAGGACCATTTGACATACAGTGGCACGACTGAGCTATGGCAGCCGACTCTACATTGAATACCCATGTTAACAGCACAACACTGGGCTATGAGGCTGCAGTGGGTGAAGGAACATCGGCAATAGATTATGAAAGATGAAATCGGTCGTTTGGTTCGATGAATTGAGGTTCCAACTACAACACATCAATGAGGCTATGCACCCCAACTGCTAAGTCTGGATGTTACATACTGGTGGAGGTGGTGTATTTATGTGGGCCATCTTGGGGCCCCTTGTATCTAGTGAGACCACCACCATCACTGCACAAAGCTATGTCAAGTATACTCACCTACACCCATTCATGGTTATCTATTTCCCACAGCAGGATGCCATCTTTAAACAAGACAACACCCCTCTTAAATTGCACCTGTTTGGCGAAGGACTTGTTGAAGACTTCCAGTGAGTTCACACCTGCAAATCCGGAGAGTGAGACCCTCTCACTCTCCGGATTTGAACCCTATTAAGCATCTGTGGGATGAAGTGGAGCAATGTATTTGAGTCCAAAACCCACCATGGCAACTGTTGGTACTTTGTGGACTGTTGTCCTGGAATCAACCTTACATTAAACCCTTCCAGTATCATCCAAATGTTTCAAACATCTGGTATAGAGACCATGCCATGATGTGATGCGTCTGTTGTGTGGGCAAAAGATGGACCCACATGTTATTAGGTGGGTGTGTATAATAAATTGTCCTTTCAGTGTATATGTTTCATAATAGGTATTGCTGTTTGTCTGAATTGTAATGATGTTCTGACATTTAAACCGTTTCTTGATTGTAATTCTAATTCTGCAATTATCTCTATCAGTGGTCACTTCTGCTTTGGCAAACTATACACGATATTGAAAATGTACAGCATTGATAATAAATATGCTGTAATGCTGAGACACATTACACCAGGATATGATTGACCATGCCCAACTAGATAAAATAAGGTTCAGGTAGCTGTGATGGCCTTTGATCAGGATTATCTACCAGCTGATAAAAGGTATCTATGCCTCTGCAATAGGCAAACAGAAAACCTTTTATGCAAAAACTGTAATTATGTCACTCATATCTCTCTAAATATATTTCCCATAATATTTGTTTAGCAGCAGATTTTCCCTCAACAGAGGCCTGCCGGTGCAGCAAGTCCAGGATCCTTAATCAAGCTCAAAGCCATAAACCAGTCCAGTGGGTATAAATGTTAGCATCAGGACCCTGTGAAGTTGGCCACTCCTCAACAGGTCAGAAAAAAGAAAATGGGGCCTTAGATAACCAGATCAATAGGCTACACTAATCTTTTAGCCATTTCACTCCAGAACAGAATATCTCTTTCGAGAGGTACTCGTCCCATGGCCGAGTGGTTAGCGCGCTTGGCTACTGATCAAAGGGATCTGGGTTCGAGTCCTGGAGTAAGGCATGGATGTATGTGTCGTTTTTCTGCTGAGGGCCTGCCATCCTCACAGACCTTCTACTCTGGCATATAAACTGACAGGCTCCTGTCAGACTTCTGTGGCAAGCAGCTGCTTCAGGGGGTATTTATTTTTTTTTTATTTTAATGGCTGCACCATGAGAAGTTGGGGTCAGACATTAGGTACTAGGCCTGGCTGATTCTGTGCATCATCAATGGGGATTGGTACACAGCTCTCCTTCCAGTGTATGCATAGATACTATTTACAGACCATTCTTAACATTGATACCAAATTTATAGGAAAAATTGTATTGAGCCAGGTGAGAGAGACATCTACTGTTGATAACATGGTAGGTGCTCTCTCCACTGAGCTACCAATCAAATCTCTGTCATCATGGGTTCATATCCTACTTGGCTCAAGACAAGTTTTCCTCTGAATTTGATATATATGTTAAGGAAGAATTCATACCTTAGTGCTTGTTGGAGAAATTATTAACTAGCTCTGGCATATGTCCTTCGAATGTCGAATCACTTTTGTTTTCAGGTTTTTAAGAGACATTCAACCTTTTTATTGAAGATTTAAACTGCTAAGGATATTATACTAATTTATATTTAGTGTGAATTACCAATTTAAATTTTACAGGTCTCACATCTTTGTTCCGCTTCTTTGTTTTACTGAAGAACTTCAATAATAAAACCCAGTTGCAAACATGAAAACAGCCCCCCCCCCCCCCCCCCCCACCCCTCATAACTTTACAAATAAGACTGTTCACTCCCTAATTTCTTATAAACATTTCACCCTTGCCACTCCATGTTGCATTAAATTCTCAAGTCTCTACCAGTTGTAGAACCTGAGTTTGAAACCATTTTGTTACTTGATTGGGAGGTAGGGGTCAAAAGACCCTATAAATTTTAATATTAAGTATCTAGTAATATTAGGCTTGTGAACTATGCAGGTGTAGTCAGTATGCTTGGGATGGCCCACCTGTGCAGGTGTTTGGCACACCACTTCTTCCCATTTTCATTAAACTGTTTTGAATGTAATGGCAACTTTGAAAGAAATGAAACAAACATGATATCAGGGTGCCAGGTATGTAACTGTTGGTGAGGTAGGTCTCCTCACATTAAAAAAAAGTGTTTAACTTTTTAAGAAGAAATGAGAATTGAATTGCTAAATTGACAACAGTGCATATAACTTGCCAGTTACTGAAACTGCAAGGGATGGTTGATACAGCTTCTGTTTTGTTAGAAATAATAATTTCATTAAATTGTTTTGAATATAATGGCAACTTTGAAAGAAATGAAACAAACATGATATCAGGGTGCCAGGTATGTATGGTTGATACAGCTTCTGTTTTGTTAGAAATAATAATTTTTTTATGTAATTTGCCATATTAAAATGTAAAACATTTAAACTTTCTGTTCTTAAACCCTGTATGGGAAGCTAATATTAATATTACCATTATAATCTGAGTACATGTCATTTTTGCAAAAAATACAGACACATAAAAAGCACTAAACTTTATGCACCATGCTAAAATCCAAAATCACAAAAATATTCTGTATGATCTCTAAATCTGCTTTTACATTACAACTTTGCAAAAAATTACTGCATTAGGACATGACTACACAGGCACAAGTATGCAGTAAATATAAAACATTCATGCAAATAAAGCAAAAAAAAAAATTCAAACAATATAACATTAAAATATATTAATTGGGAATGTCAATACATTTCCGCCATCTTCACAGCATGGCATATAAACTGATAGGCTCCTGTCAGACCTCTGTGGTAAGCAGCTACTTGAAAGTATATTTTATTTATTATATATTTAGAGTTCGTTTTCTCATTAGATATTATTTTCTCCCAAGACACAGGAGCAGAAATTTTTGCTATGAAACTGCCCACATTTTATATTTTTTTAAATTTACAAATGCTCATGATTATTAATTTCTTTAAGATCTTATAGTTTCTGAACACTGATTGCATTACGATGGAATGAAATATAGGTTGCTGTTTAGATGTCTGCAATCAAAGGGCTATTTGAAATTTGGTGCAAACCATATCCTAACTAGCCAACTGTTAGAAGAAGTGCCAAAAGGATAATAGCCTCAGCTCTGCTTCAATAATGTTGAATGATATGTTTCTGGTTTTCATGTTGCTCTTTGAGATTCCTATAGGTGATGCATCACAGTTTTAAGCATATTGCTACTCTAAATTCATACCAAATAGAAATAAACTGGGGCAAAATGTTTCAAAAAGAAATATTCATGAGAATTATGATTTTTATTATTCATTCAAATTTAGGTTCAAATCAGTATTTTAGTATATATTGCAGAAATGATAGGATCCAATCCCTCTAACCACTAATGATTAGAGTCCCATCCCTATAATCCCTAATAATTAGGGTATGTCTCTTTTAAAAGAAACTCAATTGAAGGGGTAATTTTTGGGTAATTTTTTTTTTTCAAAGTTGGGTTGAAATCATGTTGGAAAAAAAATAATTCCTTTTTTTTTTCGAATTCAGGTTTAAATAAAACTAATCCAAATTTTCAAGTATTGCACAATAATTATATTATTTACATGGAGTAAGATATGCATTATCAGTCTTTCTTCAGTGAGCTTTCTTCTGTACAAATTCTTCCATCTAATTCTTTTAAATTCTCAACAGATATTCATCTATAAATGACATTTGTAATGTACCTACAATGTTTTTAATATATATATAAAATGTTTTTAATATTAATATGTTCTTAATTTGATTTTTTTATATATATTTTGCTGTTATACAATATGTTAGGAATAAGTAAACTAATTTCTCTTACATCTACCATACCAGCCCAAACTGCAGATTGGAGTAGTGAAGAGAAAGGAATAGCATTGATGGGAAGAGTCCATTTAAAATCTCAACCATTTTGGGCTGGTATGGTACTGAAAGGGTTAATGTGAGATTTTCATTTAATGAATGGTATTCTGGAACCATTTAATTCATTGTAGCAAGAACTCCCTGTATTAATCTAATGCAATGTAGTGTCTTGCATCGGTAATGCAATGTGCACTTCCATATAGAATAATAGTAATAATACTTAATTCTCCCATCTTTGTTTATGCTTAGTAGTATTTGGAAATGACAAACTCAAACAAATCAACAGTATTAAAAACATCTGAAAAAGGAATTGAACCCGCAACTCTCTAGATACATGCCAGAGCACTCTACTTGTTAAACCACGCATCACATCTTCCAGAATAATACCTATAATTTTTTCTCAGATGTGGTGGACCTTCTGCCATCTATACTTCAGGAGAGTTAACATTTTTAATTGTTGCTAATGATTTAGATGTTAATGAGGAGGTCAATCACGCTTAAGTATTTATTAAAAATCCACCCTCAGGAAATACACAGATTACATGTATAAATAGACTTCAACAATTATTAAAAACATCTGAAAAAAATTATCAGTGACGTGGTGGGAATTGAACCCACAACTCTCTAGATACATGCCAAAGTGCTCTACCATTAAGCCATGCATCAGATGTTAAAACTTCCAAAATAAGACCTATAAATCTTTCACTTTTTAAGTGTGATTGACCTCTTCATTAACATCTAAATCATTAGGAACAGTTGGAAATGTTGCGTCTCCTGAAGTATAGATGGTGCTAGGTCTGCCACATTTCAATGAAAGATTTATAGGTCTTATTCTGGAAGATTTTAGCGTCTGTTGCATGGTTTAACAGGTAGAGCGCTCAGGCATGTATTTAGAGAGTTGCGGGTTCAATTCCCCCCCATGTCAGCAATAATTTTTTTCAGATGTTTTTAATAATTCTTGAAGTCTCTTTCTACAGGTAATCTGTGTATTTACTACGGATGGATTTTTAATAATAAATGCTTAAGTGGGATTGACCTCCTCATTAACATTTAAATCATTAGCGACAATTGGAAATGTTGCCTCTCCTGAAGTATAGATGGTGCAAGGTTCGCCACATCTCAATGAAAGATTTATAGGTCTTATTCTGGAAGATTTTAGCATCTGTTGCATGGTTTAACAGGTAGAGCACTCTGGCATGTATCTAGAGAGTTGTGGGTTCAATTCCCGCCACGCCAGCGATAATTTTTTTCAGATGTTTTTAATAATTGTTGTAGTTTATTTCTACGGGTAATCTATGTATTTACTATGGATGAAATCAACAATATACTTGTGTAATATTTCCTTTTTTATGAGAAAAAGCAACAAACTATTATAAATGCCTCCCCCTGTGTCTCTATCTAGTTTAACCTAAATATTAAATCTCTTTTTCAGTTTATAAAAATCTCTTTTTCAGTTGATAAAAATCGGGTATGACCCAAAAAAGTCATACCTTACTAATGATGAGCTATCCCTGATATTACTCCAAATTTAGTAATTTTCCATATTATAAAATGAACTAACAGGTCACCAGCTGGTAACCCAGATCATTTAATAGTTCAGTTGCTCTGATTAATTGTGTAAAACATCAAAGAACTTAGAATATTGCTGTAATTTTTGAATGATGAATCATGCTTTAACTTTTTATCTCAGTAGTAAAAATATTATTTTTCAGTTTCTGATATAGTTAATTGCTGAAAATGAAAATATCAGCACTACTTAATACTTACAAGTTTGTGAAAAGGATCCCAGGAAACATGTGGATTGGGTAAGTTTCATTGTAATTTGAATAAACAATTGTAACTCACTAAGTAGGGGGGAAAAGTATCTGTAACTTTGCTATCTTATCATATGATGCAATTTACTACTCATTCTCAAATATAGAATTAAAGAGTTCACATAAAAATAACTGTAAAATTATTTGACACTAATATTTTATCCAAACCGAAAAACATTGAAGGTTATTGTCAACCAACTTGAAAGGTCTTTTCAAAGATGATCTTATTGCTGAAGCTTATTGAATA
The DNA here is from genome assembly GCA_038380435.1 of Ryuthela nishihirai. Lineage (NCBI taxonomy): Eukaryota > Metazoa > Arthropoda > Arachnida > Araneae > Heptathelidae > Ryuthela > Ryuthela nishihirai. Next base: position 62,277,798 of record JAWZYU010000030.1, read on the forward strand.
TATTCATTACTCTCATCTGATAAACACAACCATTCTTTACATTTTGTTGAGTAAATACAATGTGAATAATGTTTTCTGGTTTAATGTGAGTAAAAGCACCAAAACAAAGGAATCTCATAGTGTAAATTACACCTAGTCCCTGACTAACACAATAGATGCAGTCTTAAAAAAAATTTTTATGTGAGATGAAATCATGTTAGTCAAGCATGAATTTCTCATAAGAAATAATGTAAATATGGGGGTATGCTTTCCAGAATTATAACCTGATTGACATTTTCTGAATTTTATCATAACTATGCATTGATTAATGATGTGCATTTAAAAAAAAAATTATATATATTTCATATGTGTAACTCTTTTACAGAAAAGAAACAATGATGAAGGTAGAAACTAAAGACAGCTAAAAGCAGTTTTATTTAAACATATTGTACTGCTTACTGCACTGAAAAGAATTTTAACACTTTAACTAATGTTTACATCTTTGACCACATCATTCATCAACATTGAACATGCATTGAAGAAGAGTTTATGTCAGCATGCCATGGAAGAAATATACAGTATGTATATCCAGACTGGTGAATGGCACCCAGCTTAAAAAAAATACCCCCTCAAGCAGCTGCTTGCCACAGAGGTCTGACAGGAGCCTGTCAGTTTATATGCCATAGTAGAAGGTCTGTGAGGATGGCAGGACCTCAGCAGAAAAACAACACACACAACCATGCCTTACCCGGGGCTCGAACCCAGGTCCCTTAGATCAGTAGCCAAGCGTGCTAACCACTCGGCCATGGAACGGCCACCCAGCTTAGCTGGCACAAATTTTGCTATACATACAATACAAATCCTCATGCAACCATGGGCTATGGAGATCCAACCAGACTGTAATTTTCCTCTCCAGATGTGTCTGTTCTGAACTACTGCTGCTGCATTTGACCACTCTAGCCCAATTCTAGCAAGGTCCTATTTGACATTGTCTGCCCATTACATCCTAGATCTCCCCCTTTTCTCTGAAACTCTTAAGCATACTGTTCATAATCCTGTTTGCCAATCTGCAGCTATGCATATGGGCAACATGGCCAAACTAATGCAGTCTCTCTCTCTGCACAATATGCTGCTCAAAGGAAATGATGACTCTTTTCAACCTCATTGTTGCTTACAAAGTCAAACTACCTAATGCCCAAGATACTGCATAAGCATCTAGAATCAAAGATCTTCTTATCTTGCTTCCAAATGGCCCATGTTTTGCTGGTCATGACTCAATGTTATTATAGAATAAATGGTCCATGACTCAGTGTTAATGGGGGCGGGGGTGGCTAAGTCGGTAGCGCGCCAGGCTCGTAATCTGTAGTTCCCAGGTTCGAGTCCCAGCTGGGTCAGCGTTGAGATTTATCTCCGCAAAATTCCCCACCCTGCCCACGGTCAGTAGGGGACACCAATGAGCTTGGAAAGGCTGCTGTCCGTCGGATGGACGTTAAGCCGTGGCCTCGTGTGCGGGAGAGCCATACCCTGTGCACTTTAAAGAACACGCTGGATGGCCTTGACGGGAGGCTACCATCTGTCTCCCAACAGCTGTTCCAGTGGGTCCCCTCTCCCAACCTTCTCTGAGCCTTTGGGGTCCATGTGACCTGGCCATTTAGCCCATGGTGTGCAAAAAAGTGCCGCTCAGAGGTAAAACAACCCAACCCAACTCAGTGTTATTATAGAGAGATTTCATTACCCTAATTTATCAGATATTCCACATGATCTAACAGTCAACCACAAATTATGTCGATCAACAAAGTCAAAAGTCTTTTTGAAATTTATAAAGCTAGCAACCACAGGTTTCTGAAACTCTAAACATTTCTCAGGAATCTGCCTGTGAAAATATTTGATCAATACATCCCCTACCACTTCTGAATCCAAACTGTTCATCATACAGTTGTCCATCAATCAAATTCTTAATTCTATTAATTGTAATCATGCAAAGAATTTTACCTATCACAAAAACTGCGATCACCTTTTTTTAAAAATTGGGACAATGAAAGCTCTGGTAAAATCCTTAGGAACACAACACCTTTACATAAAAAATATTCAAAATTTCAGTCAGCCATTTGGCAACACAAATGTTCCCAGCTCTAAATATTTCAGTGGTAATTTCATCCACCCATGGGAATTTATGCAGTTTTAATTTAGAGAAGCCAAAGCGACTTCAGAATATGATATATGGCCATCAGTAATGCATCTATCCTCATTACAAACAATGGGAGTAGAAATAATCACAATATTTAGAACATCTCTGAAATGCTCAGCCCACCTAGCCATCACAGAATCCTCACCTTGCCATATTTATCCCTCAATCCCTGTGTACCTGTCTGTTTCTTCCCACATAAAACATTAACAATCTGGTACAACCTTCTGCTGTTGTGCTGTCTAACTGCTTCTTCTGCTTTGTCAGCCAAGCTATCAAGCCAAAGATTCTTATCAGTTGTTAACTGGTCTTTTACATGTTTATTAAGCTTGCTGTAATGCCTTCTGTTAGGAATAGTATAGTGTTGATTCATATTAATCCTGCACTTCATACTTTCAGAAATAAGTTCCATAGCGTTATCACAAATAATTTTGTTTTCTCTGTTCCGTTTAACCCAAAAGAGTACTGTTGGCTTCAAAAAAAGTCTATTTTAATTGATCCCATTCTTTCTCAATTTCAGCATAACGAAACCATGATTGTCATAAATGACTAAGTAGTCTATCATGGTGTGTTTTGGCTATATCTGGATCTTTCAGGCATTCAGTGTTATAGCTAATTTTTTTTAACCTTAGCACAACATTTCGTAAGCTTCAGCTGCAAAACACTTTGACCAGGTAATGGTCAGACCCAATTTCCACTCCCCTGTATGATCTGGTATTCCTAATTGAACTAGCCCATTTGCTGTTAATTAAGATATAATCATATCATATTCCTGTGCAACCCATCAGGTAAAACCCCTGTATATTTATAAATGTCCTGGTGTTTGTGGTATGTGTTAGTTATTCGCAAATCATTAAGTTTATTTACCTGTAGGAGATGTTCCCCATTGCTATTGAAACAAACAATGCCAAAGGGACCTAAAACTCCTGCCCAAAGATTAGAGTCAGTACCAACTTTAGCATTGAAGTCACATAGCACAAGAGAAATATCTCCTTCGCAGAATTGAAAATATCCTGATGCTAGCTGTAAAACGTGTCCTTCTCGTTAACATCAGAGTCCTCTGTGGGGGCATAATAACAGATTTTTGTTTTAAATTTTGCCATAAGAAATCTTTCATTAATGCAGTCATATCCTAAAAGAGCATCACTGGCATGTCTGCTGAGAAGCAAACCTACACCTTGAAGATGCTTTCCATACTCCCTCCCTGAAAAGAGAATTTATAGTTATTTTTAAGTATCTCACCTTTACCTGCCAATCTGGTCTCTTGCAAGCCTAGAATGTCTAGGTCATAATGCTGGAATTCCTGCGTGATATCAAGAGAATAATCTCTATGTAACGCCCTCATGTTCCATGTATCTGTAGAGAGAAAATGATTAGTAGGATTATTTAAAGAAACTAGGTTTATTATGAAGGCCAACAATATCAAACAGCCCCTTGATCGCAGGGATGGGGCGAAGACCTATTCCTCTTCCGCTAAAGGCTGAAGTTACTGATGCTGGTAGGAACTTCAGGCACCACCTTTCCAAGTGTACTTTTACAAGAGCCATATGGTCTGCCTGAGACACTTTACTCCAGTTTAGGATTGACGATGCCCAACTAGCTAAGTGAGGTTCAGGAAGGTACCTGTGATTGCCTCTGATCAGGATTATCCACCAGCTGATATAAGGTATCCCATGCTTCTGTTCACTTTGGGCTGGCAACCTACAAGGAAACAGAAAACACAGGGTAGTTTTTCCCTCAACAGAGGCCTACCAGTGCAAGTTCAGGATCCATAATCTAGCTCAAATCCATAAATCAGTCCAGTCTAGTGAGTATAAATGATCAGTATCAGGACCCTGTAAAGTTGACCGCTCCTCAGCAGGGTTTAAAAAAAGAAAAAAGTGGCCATAGATGACCAGATCAGTAGCCCATACTGAACTGGCATCCCTCCCCTTCTGTTTCTTTCCAAATGCTGCCCATAGCAAAATCAGACATCTGTCACTACTATATCTAGGACTGCTCTTAGCTATTACTGATTAATTTAGGTAAAGTAAACATAATTTTAAAAGCAATTGAAGATCATCTTGCCAATCCATCAGTGCTGAAGACAAGTTATACATAAACTAAAAATTACTGAAATATTTTAAGCGTTATTGTATTTACTGGCAATTGTTTTTTTCTTCCATTATGTATAGATTGTTTAGCAGTAGATTCCAGAAAATCGAAGTCTTGCATAGAAATTCTTGCTGGGAAAATTTCAACTTTTTACACAATGTGATTTCCCATGTAGAGCTTGATCTTTGTTACTAGGATTAGTAAAGAATAATTGTTAATGTTACCAGCGGAAAAAAAGATACTATTACAACATCCTTTTATTACTGAGTGTTATCTAAAATATTACACCTTTATTTAGATCAGTTGGTTACTTGTTTTAGTATGAGATAAATTAAGCTTACATTGTGGACAGTCAGTCTAAGATATAAACCTTGTGGCAATATTAGTTGGTTTGGTGGGTTTTCATCTCAGATCTCTTATTCCTTGACATGGAACATAAATGTGAAGCTCTGTCCACCAAATGAAAAAAATGTATACTTCTTTTCTACTGTTTCGACTTTTGTCTAATTTTGTAGTTTTGCTTTGAAAGCTGTCTTGCTCAGATTGCACGTTTTTTTTTATCTCTAGTTTGTAGCATTTTAAAAACTACTGATACTAAAAAGTATATTTCCTTGATTATTTACAGAAAGCATCGTTATGTACCACCTGTAACTAGAAGTGACAGATTTAATGCAGTAAAACAAATGATGTGGGAAGAAGAAGTCATGATGTACCTTACTAATCCATACCTCACTGAAGTATGAATTTGTATTATTTTTCTTAAAAGTATTTTCTTATAATCTTTAAGCATTAATTACAGTTTGTAAAAATATGTGTAAATATTTAGATTACTGAGTAGGTGCAGCATATTATTTTTAATTCTCATTTTTGTTGAAGACGTATTTTTTTTTAATGTGATTTGTAAAATTGGAATAAATGTAATTTGGAAAGTTTTGCTTTTAGGAGTAATCAATTTGCAGGAAACTGGTCAAAAGTAGTTAACAAATGTAAGATTATGTTTCATATGTATATATATATGCTGGCACTGTAATGTGCATTACATTCATTTGATGTATTTGATAAGTTAAAAACATAATCCGTGAATTTTTATTATATATAGGAACAAGAAAATGTTTATTTGGAAGAAGTAAAGCGTCAACAGGAAATTTTGGAGGCAGGAAAGCCAAAAGAATTTCAAACACCACTAAAAAATAAGCTAATGGATGATCATTTGGGTTCTTTAAATTCAGGACGTACTTGGGAATGAGTTATTTATGGAAATAGTTCCAGTGACTGATTAGAATTATTAAATATAGAAATAAAATCTATTTCTTAACTGATGTTTATTGCATTGATTTTATATCTTCAAAGTTTATGTATTGATTGTATTTAAATATTGACTAAACTCTACTTTTTTTGGCATACACTAAGTCCGTAGTTCCCAACCTTTTATGCTTCACGTACCCCCTGCAAATGTATATGTAACTGGCGTACCCCTTCTATAAATAGATAAAACTAGTTATAACAATGGGAATAAAATCTATATATATATATACGACTTTTGAACTCTCACGACGTACTGCAAAAAAAATTTTGCAGCGTACCCCACGTTGAGAACCGACGCACTAAGTAATTGCCACTTTTAAGTCGATTCAAATTTTTAGAGAAAAAATTGTCTTGAGCCGGGTAGGATACGAACCAACGATCTCATGATAAGGTCAGGTGCTCTGGACCACTGAGCTACCGGCCGCCGATCAAGATCTCTAATTGATATGAACATTTCTATCTACATATTCCATTATGTCGCACGTAGGCGCTGTTCGGGCAATCTAGCCACAAGCGGCAGATAAATGCCATATAGATGGAAAGTATATCCTACAAGTACAAATTGATTAAATATTGAATAAACTTTACTTTTTCGGTATACACTAAGTAATTACCACTTTTAAGTCAATTCAAATTTTTAGAAGAAAAATTTTCTTGAGCTGAGTGTGATACGAACCCACGACCTCCTGATAACATTGAATATATAACATAAAATGGCAATGTTATCAGGAGGTCGTGGTCCGTATCCCAATCGGCTCAAGACAATTTTGTGTATTTGAACATTGTTGCTGACTAAGGTCATCCCTTCAATGGCTGCAGTTTATCCATGATGAATACATCAGCATGATAATGCACCTGCACGCATGTATCCTCGCCGAATGGTTCCAGGAACATGCTGGCGAGTTAATCTTGCTTCATTGGCCTGCATAATCTCCAGATCTAAATCCTGTTCAGTACCTTTGGGATGAGGTGGGAAGAGTTCATATTCATACTGTGCCACAGTCCAATTTCGCAATGCAATCACTTCTGCATGGTGCAACGTTTCGTGCAGAATGCATCCAGCATCTTGTAAGTTCCATCCCTTGACGAATTTGGGAAGCTCTGAAAGCCAAAGGAGGCACAACACGCTACTATGTAGGTGTACCTATAAACTGTCATCTCGGTGTATAGGTGATTGATTGAGTGACAGGGATCATGCTAATTATAACTATAATGGAGAAACGATAGAGATCTGAAAATTTGTACTAAGGGTAATCCAGGTCGTAAATCTGGCCAAAAAAATCTGAAATTTGACTTGCAGCGTCCTTCAAGGTGAAATAGAAGCAACGTAGAGGTCAAACCTCGATCTTCGACTGCTAGAAACATGAAAATTGACGTTTGGGGTTGTATATCAGAAACATAAAGATATTTTGAATATAGTGGGCTATTCGGGTTCAAATTGAGGTCTACCAGTGCAAGAGAGCTAAAAGTTGGTGCTTTGGGATATGTCAGTCATAGACTTGAGAAATGATGTATCCTTCAAGGTGAGGTCTATGATGTGTCATCAAATGTATATCTATCGGCGCTAGAGAGCTAAAAGTTGGTGCCTGGAACTCGCAAATGTTAACTTTTGGATGTAATGGATTCTTCAAAGTCAAAGGTTAAATTTTTATTGAGCTAAAAATGGGACCTAGGTCTTTTTCAGGTGCAGATGTCAGAAATGTTACGAAAAGTGAGTCCCCTTCCGTCTGCTTTCTCTGAGTCCTTGGAGTTTATGATTTAGCCAACTGTGTGCAAAATAGTGCCCTTCAGAGGCAAAACAGTAGTTTTACCAAAAAAAAGCTAAAACAAAAACCACCTATCTCTCATTAATAATCCAAGATTCAAATTGCTAATGAGACGTTTGATATAAAAATTAATCCCAAGGAAGAGCTGTAGCAATCTATGTACTGCTTATTTCCTTTCAGCATTTAATATAAGCTATAGTCAGAATCTTTGAAAAAAAGTGGTTGTATTTAAATGTTAACTGGAGTCTTTTCAAAAACCATACAAGTTTTTCCATTTCTAGTACAGTAGGCAAGCAGCTGCTTGAGGGGGGTATTTTTAGCCATCCCGTGTCGAGTGGTTAGCGTGCTTGGCTACTGATCTAAGGGACTGGGTTCGAGCCCCGGGTAAGGCATGGATGTATGGGCCCATCGGTGTCCCCTACTGACCGTGGACATGGCGGGGAATTTTGTGGAGATAAATCTCAACGCTGACCCAGCTGGGACTCGAACCTGGGAACTGCAGATTACGAGCCTGGTGCACTACCGACTGAGCCACCCCCGCCCCAGGGTGTGTGGTATGCGGAAGATTCCACAAGTTTCTAATATTTTCCAACCAAGTACATTAATTAATACGTGATCAAATATTTGGATTTTTCAAAGTCTATAGGTAAAGTCTCTTTACCAAAATGCAACAAAGGCTTAAAGTACCTGATTTAATGAGGAGAGGAAATGCTGCTTTGGTGAATTAAATACTAAGTTCTTCTCCCCTAAGGGCTACAACGCTTCCCACCCTCCTCCAGTGTCTTGAAAGCTCCACGGTCATCTCTCGATCTCTCCTAGCTCCTTTTATCTCTGCTCAGCACTTTAACTTTCTGCCTCCAAGACAAGCGCACTGAATTGATGGGTGATGAGAGTTTATCTCATTCGCGATGTCTGTGTGTTCGCTCAGCTACTCTTGAAAGGGGGGGGGGGGGGGTCAGGAACATGGGCAATGCAGTGGTTCGATTCATATGGTAAGCCAATAAGTCACTAAAGATTCCTTATTGGCATACCATATGGCTATAGGGCCATTCTGATTGTTGTGCGCTTCCTAAACCCTCCTTTTTTTTTGCCCTGCACACGCGGTCTTACAGTCCCTTGATTGTTGCCTTGTTTGGCTTTGCATCTCTATTTGAGCATTCACTTCACATTTAAACTATGCGTGTCTCTTCCCAAACTCTTGGGGCTTCAATTAAACTTAAAAACTATTATACTATTGCCAACAGGCGCTGTAGCTTCTCCCGGCTGACTCTGTCTTCACGTGCTGCATGATTCAACCAATTGTATAAAGGGCGATGAGTAAACATGGAGGGCATAAATGCCTATGATTGTGATTAGCGAATCGTACCATGCACAATTATCTAAGTTGTAAACGATGCTAATTAGTATGCAACATTGGGAACGTTTGTGCTGTCACATCGCTGCCCAAAAGTTTGAATATATTTTATGATATAGGCATTGTCCTTAAGGATTTTACAAGAGCTATTGTTATCACAATTTTTTTTTGAAAAAAAGGTGAACGCAGTTCTTGTGATAACTATAGGGATATCAGCCTACTTTCTGTTCCAAGCAAAGTTCTTTGCCTGATTGTGCTTAATAGAATTAAGAATATGGTTGATGGCAATTGCATTAGGAGCAGTATTGATTCAGAAATGGTAGGGGATGTATTGATCATATTTTTTAACTTAGGAAAACTTTTGAGGAATTATTTAGAGTTTCAGAAACCTGTGGTTACTAGCTTCGTAGATTTCAAAAAGGCTTTTGGCTCTGTTAATTAACATAATGTTAATTAACATAACATTAACCTCAAGTTAATTAACATAATGAAAGTTACAATAACATCAAGTCATGTGTGAGAGTTGGCAAAGCTTGCAGCAATTTTGGTGTTCGACAAGAGTGCACTTTGTCTCTTTTTCTCTATAATTTGGTGATTGATTATGTTATGCGAAATTCTCTGCATAAGAAAAATTTGGGCTTAAATGGTCTAGAAATTTGAAAATATTTTATTTAGATTATGCTGATGATTTGGCCCTTTTGAAAAATGATGTTGGTGGTATGAACTCTTTCATTAGAACTGTTGATCACACTGGCAATAGAGTAGGTTTGATGATAAACAGAGAGAAAACTAAAGAGATAAAACTGGTCAAGCAGATCGTGGTTCAGTTAATTAGAATAGTTTCACCCTTGTGTGAGTGTCTCAGTTTAATTTTCTTGGGAACTTTGTAACAGATACTGATGAAGTGAGCATGAAATAATCAGAAGAATTGAGATTGCTGTTGGGACTTTTAAAAATTTATGGAGAATATGGAGAAATAGGCGTATACACTTAAAAACTAAAATTAGGCTGTATAATAGTTTGATTCTTTCTATAGAGAGTTATGGTGGTGAAACTTGTACCCTTTATAAACAAGAAAACAGGAAACTTTATGCTTTTAAATCTAAATGCTTACGCAGCATCTTAGGCATTAGGTTTAACTTTGCAAGTAATGATGAGATTAGGCAAAGGAGTCGGTAACCTCCTTTGAGCAATATATTGTGCAGGGAGAAACTCTGTTAGTTTGGCCATATTGCCCGTATGCATAACTATAGATTAGGAAATAGGGTTATGAAAGTGTGTGTCTAAAAGCTTCAGAAAGAGGAGGAGACAGGATGCGGTGAGTTGTCAAACAAGATCTTATTAGAATTGGTTTACATTGGCTAGTTGCAGCAGATATAGCTCTGGTTTGGAGAACTAAATTGCACGGTCTGCTGGACCTCCATAGCACAATGGCTGCTTGAGGGTGAGATAAAGTATAAATGGCGCCCTCGGCCTTTTTTTTGGTTTTATTTATTTCTCTGTTACTAATGAATTTCTTTTGGCGTTTGTAATGATGTTACTAAAAAAAATTCAAGTTTCTAAGAATTGTTTTCTACGAAATAACATTATGATTTTAATTTAGTTTCGATTAGAACTTTTTAAGTGTGTACGACAATTTATAATGTCCTTTAGCAACATGCATTTCTGCAATATATGTTTTAAAATATGTTAGTTCTCTCTTCCCCTCCTCTCCCTGAAATAGAGGCTGGGCTCCGCTGGTAGAGCGCTAATCTCGTAATCTGTAGTTCCTAAGTTCCAGCCCCAAGAGAAAAATGCATAAAATGCATCCTTGTCAACCTCCAACAGTATCATTGTGTGTACTAACCATTCTGAAAAATTCAGTTCTCACACGACTCTGTGTTACCAAAGAAAGACATCGTTATGTTAACTATAGTGCCTATAAGGCCACACAATATCACAATCAACCACAAATTATAATGATCAGTGGAATCAAAGGCTTTTTGAAATAAATCTGTTAACCTATCAATTAAAACTCCACAGAATCGAAGCGTTTCTTAATAAACTGGCTCACGGGGAACGGTTACTTGTACTTGTGCTCTAGAAACTGCAACCGTAAATTGCTTTCGAAATGACAGCTGGAGTGATGTTACTCTGTTCTGTGTTTTGATTCATAAAACGTTTTTAGTACTCTTTAGTACTTTTTAGAAAGTAAAATGTGTATGAATATATCTACTTTTTAGCGCAGAAAAGTGTGTTTTAAGAAGAATTTTAGGTAAGAAGTAAAAAGTGTTTTTCGCTAAGCTCACTGTTGTGTGATTACAAGTGTTCATTAGTTTACTCCCACTACCTGGCTTTTCCAGAATAAACAGCATATCCCAGTGTCTCTTGTGATGGGCACAAATTATTTTTATACGGCATCAGTGCAGATCAGAGTAAAACCATCAGGTCAGGTAAAATATTTTAACTTATGAAAGACGAGTTATGAAACTGTTTTATTTTTAATAAAAATATAATTTAGCATATTGCCTAAAAATTGTAATTCAGTTAAAAAATTTCAGTATTTTATAAAATAATGTTTATTTTTGAATATGAATATTTTCTTGTTTCAAATCTTTGAATTAAAACTTCTTTTAAGGCAAACTTTCCCCTATGTTATTTTTATAAAGTGATAGTTATTTGCATATATAAAAGGAAAAAAGATAAGGTTTCTTGCAGAAAATTATTAAATAAATAAAAATAAATACCCCCTCAAGCAGCTGCTTACCTTAATTAAATTTTGCATCATTTAGAATTTTTGTTACTAAGTATATTTTCTAAGAAAGGCAGTATGTGATTGTGTATTGAATATATACCCTGAAATAAAAATGTTGATGAATGTTTAAACTTCCTTATTAAATAAATTCATTGGAATGATTTTGATACTGCACAAGTTATTGAAGAACATGATCAGTTGTATGAAGTGTTAATTTTTGCAGAGAAAATATGTCAGCATTTGAAAATATTTTGGCTGTGAGTGTGTGTTTATATATATGCTACTGTATGAATCAATATTCCATGTTCACTGTGTAAGTACTCTGTAATCAGTTCATGTAACTCTTACTCTGTGATTATATTATATTAACGTAAAATGATCTTTCAAAGGATTAAGTGGCAAACAATAGTGTATCCTCCATATATTGCCCTTTACATGTTTCTGGACTTTTTGTCAAAATGAGCTTGGAAAGGTCATCTATCGAATAGGGTGTTAAGCCATGGCCTCGTGCAGGAGAGCCACAGCTTCTGGGTTTCGTGCACAGAACATGCTGGATGTGAGGCTTGCATCTTTCTCCTAATAGGTGTCCAATGGGTCCCATTTCTCAATTGAACTCTGAGCTTTTGAGTTAGAGATCTCAGTAGTAAAAGAGACAGGTAAAAAATATGAATATGTAAAGATTTGAAATGGAAGAAACAATGATTTTTAAAGATGTAAGATTAGGATTTGCTCATTTAGCCTATTGTATGCATAGTAGTGCCACTCAAAAGTAAACCCAACCCTTTAGTAAAAAAATTCATTAACAGATGATACAGCTTACAAGTGATGACAAGAGCCAGATCAAAACATGGCTTTTTTTTATTGGGACTAGTGAAGCTATCTATTTTCAAGAATATGCTACTACCTTAGTGAATAAACATTAATATACTAACTAAATCAGAGGTAACAATTAAGGTCTGAACACCACTTGTGATCAACACAGCATTCAGAAGAGTTTATACACACAAAGGGGTTGGGGTCTCAGTTGGTAGCAACCTAGACACTCATAATCTGTTGATTCCAGGTTTGTCCCAACTGTGCCTGTGTTGAAATTTATCTCCACTACCTCCGATTCTGCCCTTGGTGAAAGAGAGGACACTGATGCTTGGACAGGTCACCATTTATCCGATGGGACATTAAGCCATTGCCCTGTGTGCAGGAGAGCCATAAACTACACATTAAAGAACATGCTGGTTGGTTTTAATGGGAGGCTTTCATCTGTCTCCTAACAGCTGTCCAGTGGATTCTATTCCCCGAACTTCTGAGCCCTTGTGGTCCTTGTGATCTGGTCATTTAATTTGTTGTGTGCACAAAGCACTCAAAAGTAAAACAAACCATACAAAAAATATATAGTCATTTATTCATATGCTTTTTAAAATAAAATTTAATTGCATTTTATATTTATCACCTGGAAATTATAAATATTCCTTTTGGAAAATGAGTGTTTAGTTTTTTTAAAGAAAGTTTTGTAGTCAAAAGTTAAAAGTTAGTTTTAGAAAGCTTTAAACAGAATTTAATTTGAAATTTTATGAAAATAAAAAGTAAACAAATTAAAAAGATATTAATTTTAATAAGACTACTTCACAGTGATATAGTGAAAAAATAAATCTGACTATGCACTTGATGCTTAATTTTAGAAAACCTGATCAATAAAAACAGTTAAATTATATATTGAAAGGTAATTTCTTAATGAATAATATATTATCATGAAACAAGGTTTTTGTTTCTTTTTATAATTCTTTTCAGTGTGGTATATTTTAAAACCTGGTCCAGTGTTATATAAGGTGACTTGGACATCTCACATTCATGGGGTTTTCTGTCCCATTTATAAAGTGGAGGAACAATTTCATGTTTTTTTTTACTGAATATTATGCATTTTTTGGGGGGTGGGGGGGTTGCATTTTTGGAAACTTGAAGTGTCAAAAAGTTGGCATACCAAGTCATTATCCTCAGAATGGCATAGCCAAGATATTGAGAGGTGGGGTGTGAATTGTTTTAAAACTACTCAATATAAATTTAAATGCTAATAATTGTGTAAAAAGAATTTTTTTCTGGAAGTGGGAGGAGGGGGGGGGGGGCAGTAAAACACTCTCAGACATTAGAGGAGAGAGGTGTTGGGAGTTACTACAACCTTAATGAAATTGACCTCCTGGTCAAAGGAGGACTGATTTCTGTGCCAAGGCTTTTTGCTTCAATATCCAGGACCTCATTTGTTTTCAGGAAACAATAAAAGATCAGTCTTATAACTGGAAAATGAAGAAGTAATAAAAAATATATATTTTGGTGTTAAAAACATATCTACAGAAAGAGTTGTATACTGGCTATTGCCATAAACAGTGATATGTCATAATTCCAAAAGATCAATCAAGACATAAAAATAACACCATCATTAAGTTTTAAAGTATAGTAAGATAATGGTAAAATTAGCCTCCAGTAAGGGGCTTCTCAAGCAGCAATGGGCTATGGAGGTCCAACCAGATTATGCAATTTAGTTATCCAAACTCATCTCTCCTGAGCTACATCTGCTGCATCTCATCACTGAGACCAATTCTAACAAGATCCTGTCTGACATAATCTGCCCACTGCATTCTAGGTTTCCTCCCCTTTCTGAGGCCTTTAGACACACTGTTCATAACATGTTCACAAATCTATAGTTATGCATATGGGCAACCTGGCCAAACCAATGGAGTCTCTCTCTGCCAATATGCTGCTCAAAGGAGGTTGCCAACTCCTTGGCCTAACCTCATCATTACTTACAAAGTTAACCACCTAATGCCCAAGATACTGCATAAGCATCTAGAATCAAAATCATCAAGTTTCCTGTTATCTTGTTTATTCCCCCCCCCCCCCCCCCGATAGGGGACCACCTTGACATGGTGGTGGTGGTGGTGGTGGGGGGGGGGGCTGAATGGTGCCCCTGTGAAGTAGGGTCATGGCTCATTGGTTCTTGGTTTGCACAAGATCTTGTAATCTCTGGTGGAGGGGCTTGTTGAGGGCCTGCAGACTGGTAAGAGAGCCTCCAGACTTGCGGGCTTATTGACTTGTCCCCTGAGAAGCTCTGGATTGCAGCCCCAGTGGAGGGGCTGTGGCTGAGGGGCTGCGGACTGAGCTTGGGGAACCCGGTCCAGTGGGCTCATCGGTGCAGCCTCAGTGAATTTGTGGGTCGGAAGACTGCCGCTGGGGTTCGTGGAACTATGGAGAGGACAAAGTTGAAGGCTCGCGGCTGGGAGTGGGATCCCCGGTCGACGGGCTTATCGATGGAAAAGCCAGACTAAGAGTCTCCACCCCGAGAGCCAAGTCATTTGGTTCTATATACCATTTTTGTGGTTAACCAGGGAACAGATTAAATTTAGGTTTTGACTGGTGGATGAACCTTCCTTCTATAGGATTGTTCGCCATAGGTAGTCGTGGGGCGAGCTGCATCTATATGGTGTTGTCTTGCCCTTGACGTAAGTAGTGGAGAAATGGCATTATCCTGATAGATGTAAAAAATAAATAAATACCCCCTCAAGCAGCTGCTTGCCACAGAGGTCTGACAGGAGCCTGCCAGTTTATATGCCACAGTAGAAGGTCTGAGAGGATGGCAGGACCTCAGCAGAAAAACGACACGTACATCCATGCCTTATCCGGGGCTCGAACCCAGGTCCCGTAGATCAGTAGCCAAGCGTGCTAACCACTCGGCCACGGGATGTAGTGCAGTTTTATATTGCGGAGCATCTGGGTTTTGTCTCAATTATTATTTCTCTGTATTCTTGTTTATCTGGCCATGTCAACTTGGATTCTCAATGTCATTGTTTGTGGTGACCCAGGATGAAGATTATAGTTAGGTTTTGGCAAGTGCTGGACTTTACTTCTATAGTACTGTTCAGCTCTGACGGTGGATATTGGTAAACATAGCATTCTCCTGGTAGATGTAGTGCAGTCTCTGAATTGCGGATCATCTGGGGTTAGTCATTCATTATATTACCTATTATCTTGTTTATGAAGGGTCCAAGTTTCACTACCATAACTTACTGTAGAAAGAACCAAACTATTATACAGTGTAATTTTAGGTGTATATATATATATATTTTTTTTCTCCACACTCTCCATAGATTATTAAAAGTCCTGGCAGCAATCCCTATTTGTTTGTTAATCTCATGCCACAGATCACCAATATCTGTTGCCTAGCTCCCAAGATATTTAAACTGAGACACTCACATAAGGGTTAAACCATTCCAATTAACTGAATCACAACCTGCCTTACCAATTTTCATCACTTTAGTTTTCTTTCTGTTTATCACCAAACCTTCTTACTAACCAGTCTCATCAACAGCTCTAATGCAAGAATTCTTCTCATCAACATCATTTACCAAAAGGGCTAAAGCATCATCATAATCTAAATCAGAAATTTTCAGACCTCTAGACCATTTAAGTCCAAAATATTTCCCTTGTAGTGAATTTCACAGAACATAATCAATAACCAAACTTAACAGGAAATGAGACAAAATACACCCTTGTCGAACACCAGGAGCAATGCTAGATCAATTGCTACAAGCTTTACCAACTCTCATACATGACTGTGTCATGATAGAGAGCTTTCATTATGTTAACTAACTTTTCAGGTATACCATACAATCTCATGATCAACCACATATTATGACAATTAACAGAGTCAAAAGCCTTTTTGAAATCTACAAAGCTATTAACCACAGGTTTCTGAAACTCTAAATATTTCTCAAGAATGTGCCTAAGTGAAAAAATCTGATCTACACATCCTGGTACTACTTCTGAATTCCACACCATCATGTAGCTGTACGTCAACACCAGATTCTTAATTCTATATACCATTTTTGCATGCAAAGCTGATACCCCTATAGTCATCACAAGAACTGCAATCCCTTTTTGAAAAACAGGGATAATAGCTCTGGTAAAATCCTTACGAACAATGTCTTTATCATAAAAAATATTCGAAATTTCAGTCATCCATGTTGTAACAGAAACATTACCAGCTCTAAGCATTTCAGTAGTAACATCATCTACTCCAGGGGATTTTTTGTAGTTTAAATTTAGAAATATCCATAATAACTTCTTACTGTTATATAGGACCAGCATTAAAGTCAGTAATTCATCTATCCTCATTACAAACAATGGGAGTAGAACTTTAGAACATCTTTGAAATGCTTAGCCATGAGAGAATCCTCACCTTCAATAACCTTACCTTGTTATCCTTCAATCCATGTATACCTGTCCATTTTTCCCACACAAAATATTAACTATCTGGTAGAGCTCTCTGCTATTATCCTGTCTAACTGCTTCCTTGGCTTTGTCAGCCAAGCCATCTAGCCAAAGATTCTTATCAGCTGCTAACTGATCCTTTGCACATTTATTAAGCTCTCTGTAATGCTTTCTCTTAGGACTTGTAGGGTATTGATTACGGACATTTCTGCAGTTTTTCCTTTCCAAAATAAGCTCCAGTGCCTCATCACCCAAATAACTTTGTCTCCTCTGCTCCCTTTTACCTAAAACCAGCAACTGACAGTACCAAACCTCTTACCTAAAACCAGCAACTACCAGTACTGTTAGTACTGTTTAAAATGGTTCCCTTCTTCCTCAACTTCATTAGTAAACAAACCATGATTGTTGTAATAATAAATAGTACAATAAGTAACCTATCATGATAGGCTTTAAGCTATAACTGGGTCTTTCAGAACTTCAGTGTTAAAGGTAACTTTTTAAACCTTAGCACAACCTTTTTTAAGTTTAAGTTGCAACACACTTTTAACAAAGTAATGGTCAGATTGAATTTGGGCTAAAATCAATAAATTAATATTAATTAATAGAAGTAAAACAAAACAATAAAAAGGTTTTTTCAACTGCAGCAATAGTAAAATAAATTTAATTTTTCATGATTTAGCTGTATTTACAATCTAAAATTAAAATCTGAGCTTGGCCTAACATACTACTTTTCACTGCATTTACTCCATTGCTTAAAATGCAATGTGTGCAGCATCTTAAGTGTCTTAAACTTAAAAGTCTTTTTTCCTACATATACAAAAATGTACCAAAGTTAAAAGTATTTTAATGCATATTACCATTCCTTTGCAATGGTGATAGCTGGATCAGACAACACCTTCTTGGTGTAGTCAGTGCTTTGTGTAGTTAACACTTTCTTGGTGTAGTCTTGCTATATTCGGTGCTGTGGTCTTATATTTCCATTGTACAATTCCTATCTGACATTGTTTCCATTGTTTGTCTATCCCTATCTGACAACTTTGTATGGCGTCCACAATTTGTACATTTGGAGGCAAAGCCCTGTCCTTTTTGATAAGTAGTCATAATCTTTGATACAGTTCCTCGTGTTAGACCTACAATTTCCACTGTTCTGGTTACTGAAGCACACGCAAGATGCACACCAATGATCATGCTTTTTCGGAGGTCACACATCTGACACTGTTGACAATTACACCACAACAGCTGTTTCATCTGCACCTGTGGCACTGCTACATGATAGCCAACATTGTACTTATCCCCTTTACCTCAAATTGTAGGTTATGTTGTCCCTGTGATATGCATACGGTGCATTGCATGACTGCAGTCACTGTAAGTGTTTCCATTATTTTGATATACCCCTGTAGATTACCAGCAGTTTCAGTAGCAGGAGAGCACTGTTAAATTCTGGGAGGAATGATAAAAATAATTCTATTCATATTGAAATAGTTGTAAGGCAGAAAAGAGAGCATAAAAGAAGAAAAGAATGCACAACATAATTGCTTCCAAAATTCACCAGTTTTAAAAATATCTTTTCTTTTGAGAATTTGGAAACTTTAAGAAAAATGAGTTCACAATAGTTCAAATCAAACTAGTGGCTTTAAATCATAAGGCTGCTTTGATATAGAAAAACAGAGAAGATAAAAATTGAGAAACGATTTCATTGCATCGTTATTAACTTAGAAGAAAAAATAATTCTTTTTATGCCATTTGCATTTATTAATACATGTATATAATACACTGAAATGCCATTGAATTAGGGATAGCAACCTAGTAATGTGTTGGACCTCTTCTGGCCCTGATTTCAGCTGCCACATGATGAGGTAAGGAGTCCACAAGCTTGCATAAATGTTCCACAGGTATGGCAGCCCATGCATCCTCCAGAGCTGTCCACAATTCTCTCAAGGTTGTCACTGATGATAGGCCCGAACACTCTGCTTGATGGGATTTAAATCTGGGCTTCTAGGTGGCCAATTCATTATTTCAAAGTCAGCAGAATGCTCCTGCAACAATGCAGTAGCCAACCTGAACCTGTGAGATGGAACAGTTTTCTTGCTGGTAGACACCATCTCCATTGGGATGCATGATGGCCATAAATGAGTGTAAATGGTCAGCCATGAGTTCTACATACTGGGATGCATTGAGAGTTGTCGGTACACATACCAAAGGTCCCACAGATGTCCAACTGAAAACATCCCAGGCCATAACTGAGCCACCACCTGCTTGTACTGTTCTGACCTGACATGCAGGATTCATGGGGTTGACGCCATACCCTCAGTCTCCCATTAGCGTGATGAAGTTCAAATCAGGATTCATTACTCCAGGCTATCCATTGCCAATTTTGGATGATTAATGTTCTTTAGCCCAGGCAAGGCGTTGAGCCCATTGTCGTGCCATTAGAAGTGGGACTTTCTTAGGTCGGCAGCTCCTGAAGTGAAGACGATGAAGTGAAGCATTGCATAGTCCGTGCACTGACTTCCCAGCTGGAACCCGCATTCAAATGGGAGGTGATTTCAGATAATGTCTGGCCACTATCAGTCCATATGACGTGGGTCAGACTGAAGCCCACAATCATTCAATGCTGGCTGTTCATTCAATGTTGTCCGGGTGCTTGTTTTTTTCCAGAATTTTCATATTCCCGGAACACTCTTGACAAGTTCGTTGACAATTTCGGAGTTCGAGTGTCCCATCCGTTGGGCACCTATGACCTGTTCTCTGTCAATTGCATCTAAATCCTGTGCCTTTCCCATTACGCTTCTCACGATGAATGTTTGGGGAAACCAAAGCTGGCAGCTATATATGACCAGAGTTTCAGTCACACATGCGCGCAAATGTGGGTTGGGTTGGGTTGTTTTACCTCTGAGCGGCACTTTTTTGCACACCATGGGCTAAATGGCCAGGTCACATGGACCCCGAAGGCTCAGAGAAGGTGGGGGGAGGGGACCCACTGGAACAGCTGTTGGGAGACAGATGGTAGCCTCCCGTCAAGGCCATCCAGCGTGTTCTTTAACGTGCACAGGGTATGGCTCTCCCGCACACGGGGCCATGGCTTAACGTCCCATCCGACGGACAGTGGCCTTTCCAAGCCCATCGGTGTCCCCTACTGACTGTGGGCAGGGTGGGGAATTTTTGCGGAGATAAATCTCAACGCTGACCCAGCTGGGACTCGAACCTGGGAACTACAGATTACGAGCCTGGCGCGCTACCGACTGAGCCACCCCCGCCCCCGCAAATGTGGGACTTGCAGTATTGAATTTGGATAACGTCTCCTATCCCTAATTCAATGGCACTTCAGTGTAAGCACTAATGTTCTATTTACATGATTCTGTTATCATGTAATTAGAACATTATTGCCTGTTATATACATGTATTATAATAAATGCAAATGGCATGAAAAGCATTATTCTTTCTTCTAAGTAGAAAAACGGAGATAAAAACAATTGGCTTTGCCATATATTGGGTCAAAAATGGTGATCAGATGGCTTTAACAAATTATTTATATCCCAGCTTAATGAAATACTCATCAGATGAAAAAAAGGTATTTTTCAAGTGTAAATTTGTATTTTTATGATAAATGTAAGAAAAGTTTCAGAAGGCAATTTCTATATTTTTAAAAATTGAAGTTTCACGTGTTGTACTAAAAACAGATATGGTGATCTTCAGCTTCTCATTTTGGATTCTGCCAATGTCTGTAATTGACATTGATCCTGGAAGGGTTAAACAAGAAATATAATTATTGATTCATGTGTAAATAATTTATTGCATACTTAATACATAAATAAAATTAAAAAAATGTGTAAATGTATTCTGGAAAATGAATGAATTAAAAGTGAAAATTGTTTTTGTAACTGCTTTCTTCTTGGATTTGCAGGAATGCAAATTGAGGCAGAAATGCACTTTTGAGTCCTCAGGCACCTGGTTAGGAAAGAAGTGATTTAATTTCTGAGGGATTACATGAATGCATTGGGTGAGAAGACAGTATAATGTGGCCTAAGTCAGTAGGTAGTATGATCCCTATGCTGGACTATACATTCTGCAACACATTGTGGCATCGAGTGGGAAAGTCCTAATGATGGTGTGCTTAAGGTATCATAGACCATGTGTTGTTGACCTGTGTCCATAATTCATCAACATTGCAAGGGGGTCATGCAGAGGTGTGAAGTCGTCTGCCAATAATGTCCCACACGTTCTCTATTGGGAATAGGTCTGAGGATTGCACTGGCCAAGGCAGCACCCGGACACTTTGTAGGCACTGTCTACTGATGTTGGTAGTGTGCAGGTGGGTGTTATTGTGTTGAAACTGGGCATCAGGGATACCACTGAGATACCGCAATAAAATGGGTTGCAGCACCAAATTGACATATCATCATGCTGTCATCATATCTACTATGTGTAGAAGTGGTGAACAGCTATTGAAACTGATATCACCTCAAACCATAACACCAGGTTGAGGAGCTCTACAATGCTCATGGATGGTAGCAAGATCAGCCTGGTGACCTAGTCATCTCCAGACTCTCAATCGTCAGCGCTGAGACAGAATCAAGACGCGTTGCTGAATATTACACTCCATTCATCCTCCCACTCGTGTCTGGTATGGCACCACTACAACCTTGCACAATGATATACTACAGTGAGTGACAGTTGTCGCAATGGCTGATGAGAGTGCAAACCTGCCTCAGCCAATCTGTGATTCACAGTCTCCAGTCATTGTTGCCAAATTTGGCCAATAGTTGTTGCATCCCGATGTGTTTTTGCCGCGATGCAGGGACTAACCAGCCATACATAGTCCTATGATGAAGCCTCTGATAAAGGTGTCTGTGTGATGGTATGATTCCAAATGATATCGCCCAGGCATTCTCATATCTTACACATGCTTTCACCACCGAGATTACTCCTATGCAGTGGTCCACATGCCCAGGTGAGGATGACCAAATTTAGCTATGCTGAGCCATTTTACCCTGTTATCTCCCTCATCTATCACTTATTGGTTCGCAACTGCACTAATTTCCATAACCCAACATACCCACCTATTTTCATGGCGCTCTGACAAATATTTTCTGGTGTGACATTTTCTATGTCAAACAGTGTAATATAGAAATTAGTTTTGTATATATAGTAGATCAGCAAATTTAAAAAAGTAGTTCAGAAAGTAATACTCAAGTTAACTTATATTTTTAGAGTTGATAATAAACTTTGGGATTATGAGTTTTTGTAAATTATATATTATTTATTTACAACATAAAAAAAATTAAAGCTATCTAGCTTAAAGCATAAAATAATATGAAAATGTTGAATGAAGTAAATTTATTTACATACCAGAAATTGTAATTTTGCAAACGTTGTACTTGCCTCAGAATGCTTGTAGCCATACTGTAACTCATTTAATGACCTTTGTGAAATATCATGTATGCAAGCCCATAACGAATTAACTAATGGTCTAGTGTTTTAACATATCTGACTATATAATCAGTGGGCATGCCCCTGTGTATGTGTTTATATGTTGTATGGGAAACCAGGATGAGCCCAATAGAGCTTCTGGATTATCTTCGTCCTTTGTATGGGGAAGACCTTCTTCCCTTTTAAAATTTTTAAAAAAGAATTCTGTGCTCAACACTTGTCTGCATCTTTCCTATTTTGACAGTTTTTAACTGTGGAGACAAATTTGCATGTTCAATGATATGTGTTGTATCCAGGGCCAGACTGACGCATAAGTTAACTAAGCTACAGCTTAGGGCCTCACGATTATAAGGGGCCTCGAAATTTGAAGTTTGCGGTTTACGTCATGATTTTTTTTTGTATTCAAATTAATCTATTGTGCAAATACTGTTCATTTCAGTTTTAAACAGTCATTATTGTATACGAATCGTTGTATAATGTTTTCACCATATCAATTTAATATTTAGTTTTTAATATTCCCTTTGACCAGAATAATAAATATATAACTTACTTCGTCTTTGGAAATTTTGGGACCTCTTAAACTTATTGTAGCTTAGAACCTCTTAATTTTGTCATAGCTTAGGACTCGGAAGGTCAAAGTCCAGCCCAGGTTGTATCATAATTTTTTTCTTCATAGGTCTATTTAGCTTTGTGGTTTTAACTGTGGAATCAGTATTCCCTATCTACTGATATGCATTGTCTGAGAGTACCATATGGGGAAAGTGAAAGGAACTGCTTTTGCTTCTTAGCTTAGGATGCAAACTTGAGAAATATTAATCAGTAGTATTTCTGTATGAATGTCATTGCATGTTATTTTGCATTGTATTTTTAACTGTGCCAAATAATTCTAGTTTAATTTTTAGCAAAACTATGCTCTCTCTTGGAGAAAGATTCTTTAAATACAGGTTGAGTAGTTGTGATGGGAAAATGGAAATTTCATAGAAAACATAACTGATCCAATAATTCTTCATAATTACTTAAATTTTACACCAGCAAATTACTAATTGAAACTATCATGCTTCAAAGTAGTTTATATATCCAATGGAGATAAAGACCAATGTATTTACCCTCTATGGACCTGTTGTACAAACAGAAAGTGAATACAAGAAAAATAATCTATGCCTTATCCTCTGCTCAAATCTTGGTCTCTTTGATTTGTAGCCAGGCACACTGATCCCTTATAAGATGATCCAAAATGCATTCTGAATGGGTCTTTTTCTTGCATGGTGAATTTAATAGGAAAAGTACAAACGATACTAATTATTAAGAAAGATATCATTCTGAATTTAACGTCGATTTAGAGGAAAAATTGTCTTGAGCCACGTAGGATATGAACCTACGACCTGATAACAATTGATTGACGTTAAATTCAGAGTGATATCTTTCTTAATATATGAATAAATACGTAAAAAAAAATCTCTTCAATCTAAACAATTGTATACTCAGAATATACTTGCCATCTTCATGACATGCTTGTCATTGTTTCTTGAGGCTGAGAGCAGCTGGGACAATTGCTTCATGAGACACGGAGAATTGTGTACTGTTGGTAGAAAGTTCATAGCATCAATTGGAGGAAATCTTGATCAGCAGCCAGGAACTCAGTGGTCCAGAGCACCTGACATGTTTTCAGGAGGTTGTGGGTTCATATCTCACCCGGCTCAAGACAGTTTTTCCTCTAAAATTGATTGACATTAAATTCAGAGCGATGTCATTCTTAATATATGAATAAATATGTTGAAAAAATCTCTTGGATGCTAAATTAGGTTATAAAATTAATTTTGTAGTGCTATAATAACAAAATTAAACTTGAATTTTAAAGTTTATATTCTATTGCATTTATTCTCTGTTCTTATGAAGCTTTTAAAGTACTCCCTTATTAAAAAAATATGATACCCCTCTATATGTTCTGTAACAAAGATCAGCATTCTGATCATTTTGCTTTCAGGATAATGTTATCTGCTCATTAAAAGTCAATTTTTAAACACTTCTAAGTATTTAGCTCTATTGCTCCAAAGAGATTTTAATTTTATTTAAAGGTCTTTTGCTGTAAATGCTAATTATTTTTGTTTAAAACTTATTTCAAATACTAAAAATTCTTCAGGTAGGAAATTTTGAAGAAATTAATTTATATTTGCCTTCACTGAACTGAGACCATGATGCATACAGTTGAGAGTGAGAGAAGTAAGTGGTGTACTACTGGTAAAGCAAGGCACATATTCACCTGTTTTAATGTGAGGGAGTGAGTTTTTGAGGTTTCTCAGGATTTGCATTGACTGTGCTTTCAAATTCATACATTATTTTCTTTAAAAATTCAACTACATATGATTCAAAATAGAAATCTTCAACTGTTATCATTATTTCCTGTCTGCAAACATATCTAGGTCTCAGATGGCCAGTACATAAAAAGGAATTTCTTTCAGATCACTTCTAAATTTTATTCACTTAAACTTCTCATGGCTCACTGTGATATCTGAAGTAGCCATACATATTCCTACAATCTTGAGCTTAAATGAGGATGTTGTATGGTTCAATATTAATTACGCCTCTTGGTAAATGTTAATGTTGCATCTAGTGAAAGTTTTAGTTTCTTTTAATGTGTAAAGCTTCTTGGTTTTTTAACTTTTCTTGATGGGTGTATATGGTTATCTGATATGCAGCTAACTAATATGTTACAGTGATGCATATTATTCATAAAATTGAGTACATTAGTTTAAAAAAAACATGGAAACAATGTAAAGAGAACATAAAGTAGTGCATGCATAGAATATGCAAACACAAACTTCCTGTTCTGAAATGGGAATTTAGCTCATGTAATTTTAGAAGAGTGAGAAATAGTGGTTCCAGTTTTAGTATTTAATGCACTTTTTGAATTATCATCAAAATTATGTTAATAATTTATTTTAATGTTTTTTTAACATTCATTATTTAATAATAATGACATTGAATGCAAAATATCTGAGAACAAAAAGTCTTTCTTGTTTCTTATTATAATTGTTTCTGTGGAATTTGCATTATTGTTTGATCTCAGGTCACATCCATATGCATTAAAATGGACATTGTTTTCTTGCTTATTTTCCTTAAAGAACAAATTTGTACTATTATTCATAATTTTTGTCAATTTTTATTCACAGGATTGAAGAATATTTAAAAATGACTGATGAAGGAAAGGATAGCATACCATTATGGAAAAAGTATATTGCTAAGGTGAGTAATTTTTACATAATTTAGTAGGTTTTTATGTGCAGAACAATAATATTAATAATAACTATAATATAATTTGCTTTGAAATTTTACACGTTTGTAAATACATTTAACTTTTTTAGTTCGGTGATTAAATGTGAGCAAAACAGGCAACTCCAATATTTTATAACTTGTTTGAAAAAATACATATTCTTGAAAATGCAGTTTGATATATTCAAAATAATTATGTAATCTGTGAAATAAGCTTTAATTGCTATGTAACTGTTCATTTCATTCTGTAATGATATTTAATGAATAAAGTTTAAAATGTGCAGATATTTAATCTTAAATATAATCCTTAAACAGCCACAGGTTATGGAGGTTGAACTAGATCGTAGTTTAGTTTTTCAAACTTTACCCTGAGAAACAGCTGTTGAATCTGAGCATTCAGGCCAGCTCTAATAAGATCATGTTTGATATTTTTTTTTACCTTGTTCTAGGTCTGCTTCCTCAAGTTTTTTTAAGAATGCTATTCATAACCCTTTACCAATCTGCTGTTTTGCAAGCAAACAGCATGATCAAATTGCAGCACATAAGATTTACATAAAGACAATTGATAACTCCTTTAAATAAGTTTATTATTATTATTTTTATTCAGTATTAGGTGGTTTTATTATGTACATAATCAAACCCTCTAACTGTGTACTCCATATATAAATGTGATTTCCTTTTTAGAAAGATATGAAACATACAACCCCTTTAATTACCTTACTTCTTATATCTTTGCATAGAAATCTCAAACTATTTCCACTTGTAGTTAGTAGCTGGTTGCTCCATGCTTACTCTTGCAGCATAGCTGTACTAGCTGCCAGAACAGGTGCTTTGCAATCCTATGTTAACTGTTCAGATTCTGCATCTTGCATATTTGTAACTCACAAACACATTTTACATTTTTGATACAGTTTTTTATTACTAATACAGTTAAATTTACATAAAATTTGAAGTGATACACTATACTAACACTTTTTATTAATTCATTTAATATCATCAGAGTCAACAAAATCCACATTTGGCTACAATTTGTATATATGATTTCTAGCAGTTCATTGTTATTGACATTTCAGCTGCCCCATGCACATTCATAATATGTTGATTTTCTTCAGTGTGGGGCAGTCATAATCTTTATATTGGTCTCTTTTTTTTATTGTGAGATTTTTCTAGTCACTCGAGAGGTGAAAAAAAATGGATAGGTGGCTTATATAGATTTCTCCTTATATAACAGAATGATGGAAAAATAATGCCTAAATAGGGAAGAAACCAAAAGAACAGCAAAAGTGAAAATGAAAGAATATGAAAGGAATATATTATATACAAAAGGATAAATAGCAGTATTGTCTCAAAAAGTATTGAATGTTAAATGTAATCCTGATTTCATGAAAATTCTGCAAAAGTTATCAAAATTACAATTGACTATAGCAGAGCAATTGCAGATTGGATGAACAATGAGGGGCTCCCTACACTAGAACCTCCCATCTGGAAAAAAAAAATCTACATATCCCAGACAATGCACCTGCAACATTATAGCAAGAAATGGTGAAATCCATATATAATATATACACAAATTGCAGCAAGATATTACCCTGATGATGTTAACTGAAGTAATGAAATGAATTAGTATAAATAAGATAATTTTAGATTTTGTATAAATTTAAATATATTAACTCTAATAGTGTTAAAAGTAAACTCCAAAACTGTAAGATGTATTTTGGAATTCAAATGTGAAAGCTACAGTACCTGTGGAGTGAGCATAGCATAGGACTGTGAAGTACCAATTCTGGAAGCCAAATCAAGTACCCTACACGAGCAAGCATGTAACAACTGGGTACTTGTCAAAAGTGGAAGACAACTTTGTGATATTTGTACAAAGATATGAGGAGTGTGTTGCCTATTTAGGAAGAGCTGGATTAGTATTTAGTTGTCTACCTATACTTTGTGCCTACCCAAAGGTAAAGTTAATTAGGTTTGCAACAATAGAACCTGATGTGTGTAAAGTTTGAGATTTAAAATATATGTAGTTTTGTTTATATACACAATAAAATTGAAACCTTACTACTCTCACAGTGACAAAGAGGTTCATTCCAAACCTGTGGCATTTGCTTTTTATATGCAATATGAAATATCTACTTGAAGTAAGTGGTCCTTACACACAATGTTTCCAAAACAGAAGAAAAAAGAAATGGAGTAATTGTCTTGGCCACATTGAGCAATGAATAAATTTTATAATGACAATGCCTTGCCTATTCTCTAATGTAAAATACGTTATTCTAGGAATGGAGAGGAACCTATCATGTAACACAACTTGGAAAATGTTGGATATTCAGCAAAATGTCTTTGGATTAAGGCTTTTTGTTTTCTTCCATTATCATTACAGAGACAAAAAACAGTAAATACCATCATGTGTGATATCCATCTTTTGAAGACTTGCTGACCTCATCATATTTTGTCATATGAGAATAATATCTGTTCTCCTTTACAATAATATCACAAAACTGT
This sequence comes from Ryuthela nishihirai, assembly GCA_038380435.1. Taxonomy (NCBI): domain Eukaryota; kingdom Metazoa; phylum Arthropoda; class Arachnida; order Araneae; family Heptathelidae; genus Ryuthela; species Ryuthela nishihirai. The sequence goes on from JAWZYU010000030.1 coordinate 62,305,673, forward strand.
CAAACAGTTCTTTGAAATAGTCTAATTCACTCACATCTGTATCAAATATGCACTATATTAGCAAAAGTGTTTGGACCCTTCCATTTCACCTGAACAGAAAGCCACATTCAAAACTCCATTTAAAATAAGCATTTTACAGAAAAATGTCACTAAAATCTCTGTAAATCCTGATTTAAATGTTATTCATTGCATATTTAAAGCAACATATTAAAGCAGCAGCTCATAAGCATTTGTTACAAAACTAAAAAATAATGACTGTTACAGCAAACTGGTTACTCATTTACTAAAGCAAATTTAATGTTGAAAAATAGTGTAATAATTCTTTTAATTTTTGCTAAATTTGTAGGGAAGTAGTTAGGATATTTGTAACTCCTTTACAGTACTATCACAAAACTGTCAAACAGTTCTTTGAAATAGTCTAATTCACTCACATCTGTATCAAATATACACTATATTAGCAAAAGTGTTTGGACCCTTCCATTTCACCTGAACAGAAAGCCACATTCAAAGCTCCATTTAAAATAAGCATTTTACAGAAAAATGTTACTAAAATCTCTGTAAATCCTGATTTAAATGTTATTCATTGCATATTTAAAGCAACATATTAAAGCAGCAGCATTGCAGCTCATAAGCATTTGCCACAAAACTAAAAAATAATGACTGTTACAGCAAACTGGTTACTCATTTACTAAAGCAAATTTAATGTTAAAAAATAGTGTAATAATTCTTTTAATTTTTGCTAAATTTGTAGGGAAGTAGTTAGGATAATTGTAACTGCACATGTTGAATGTTTCATCTTCAGTAAGTCTTTAAAAATATAATGACTATTTTTGGAAAACAGGATTAGAGAATTTTGAATAAGATATTCAACTTATTCCCAATGGCATTTTGTATAAAATGCTTTCCTTCAAGGTTAGTGAGGTTTGAATGCGTCTTTTCATTCAATTAACATAGAAATGTTTGAATGCTTCAGTAATGTGTTATCAAGCCTAGTACTTGAGAGAATCATCAAACTTGTATAGATTCAAAATCTTGACAATTCCACATCAGTTAACTCATTATTATTTTTTCTTTTTCATTCTGAAGCACTAATCATATTTTCAACATTATCTGTCACTTGAAATATTATCTATTTTATCAATGCTACTAGTTTTTTTTTTATCTGCTTTAGCTTTATTTTCAGATTCCTGTTTATTATTAATCTGCTACACATGCTTATATATCTTCGTGATTGTCATTTTCCACCAAACTTTTCACTCTTACATATTTTATTATGTGCTTTTGGTAGGGGCACCATATTAGTGGGTTATGTTCTGGTAAAGATGACTGACCCATTATTATTATTTTCTGTGTATAGCTGTGTTTAGTATAGGTATTGGCACAAAATAATTCAAAATGTATCTAACAGGTGGTAACATTAATTAGACTTGCTTTTGCGATTGTCATACATGAATGATAAGCAGTTCATAATGAATGGATACTGAAAATTAATATAAGTGGCTTATATAAATATATTACTCAATAAATTATTATGTATTAATCTAAAGACCACAGTTATGGATGTGTAAGTAATCCTTAAATTGTTAATTAAATTTCAAAAGTGATGCACTTAGAATTTTGAGTAAGATCTGGCTATATAATGAAGTAATTTAATATTTCAATATATTATTATGCAATATATTTTAAACATCGTTTTCTGATATCACTATCCTTGGTATGTTAGTTTGTCACTAGTATAAATGAAGCTACATATCTTATTAGTAAATTTGGCTCAAGTTTATTTTGGTGTTTTAACTTAGTAAAAGTAGACAGTTGAAATATAGTAGTAGAACATAAAATATTTCGCATTGACAAAATATACTCTTAAATGCATATTACTTGGGAATATGTGTTTTCTTTCTACTGTAACAAAAATACATTTACCTGATTGTTATAATAACCAATAATTTTCTTTATAGAGTGTGCTTTCATTTGACATTTTAGGTTTTATATAATTATGATGACAGAACCAATTTTTTTTTCCTGCAAATACAGTTTCTTATTTTTAGAAAGATCCTGTGTTACTTTTGGATTTTCTTTGCCACTTCAACAAGAAGTATCAGAGTTGTATAAATAAAAAAAGTCAGAACTGGAATGACAGGTAAGTTTTTATGTGTTTGAAGTAGAAGGAAAAATGCTATGGTTATTGCATTGTTGATATCTGTATTATAATGTGACACTGCAGAGCTTGACCACTTTAAAAAATCATCAAACTTATATGATTAATTTCATAAAATAGAAATGCAAATAGGTATGAATACAGCAATATACATTCTCTATATATTCTCTATAAATATATAGGTATTTCTCTATAAATATATAGGATATCATATTCTCTATAAATAATAGGGTGAGTGATGAACCCAATCTATCAATATCTGCACCTCACTTCTTCAGCACCTATATGCTGAAGTTGATAAACAATTTTATCTCTTTACCATCGGCAGCCTGCCTGTAAGTTGCAGTCTTTCAGGGCTAATCATTTTCTCTAGTTTGGGCATGATTTATATGTTTTACAGATATATGGTATATTATAATGGATCTGGCAACTCTGTGAAGGGATTCTTCGGAGAAAAAGGAAGTCAACAACTAACTAATTAACAACTCAAATTGTATTGGTAGACATAGGAAAATATTGCTTAGACTTCATGAAGCTTGTTTAATTTCCGTTTTGCTTTGTTAACTTTAATGCCATATGCTCAATTAAATGAACTCTGATTATTTTAGAGCAAGTGGAAAGATTAATTTCTTGTATATTTATATTTTTTTTACATTACCTATTTACATCCAAATAGAAATTCTATGTAGGAAGCAACAAATATTGTGAAAGTGATGAGTCAATGTACCCAGATTTGTTTTAGCTTTAATATTATAAGAAACTTACAACTAATTATGTTTAGTGATTACCATTTTTAAAATGCATATTATTACAGAAGAGTGAGAAATATACTGAAGCATAAAAGAAGGTTCATAATAAAGAAAGGTTATGTTATAGATAGTAATAATACTTTAAACAAATCCCAAAATCAGATAATTTACACTTAAATTTGGCTCATTAACACTTCTGATAAAATTTTTATAACTATGAAATTTTCTAAAACTATAAAATTCCTATATGAAGCCCATTTACATGGACTTCATATAGGAATGTATCATGTTGGGCCACTTTTCTCATGGATAACAGCTTGTAGCCACTTTGGCACTGATTCCACTATATCTGAAAATGTAAAGGATCTGTAGCCATACAGTCAACAATGCATCCCACAGTTCTTGAATGAAGGACTGTGTGCAGATCTGTATGTCTCATGTCACATTCTTGAGTGTCCCACTAGTATTCGATGAGATTGATATCTGGTGAATTTTGTGGTCAGGGAAGATGGACGATGTCTGCTATGTGAAGTCCAACTGATTACTTGGATCAACCTGGTACCACATGAATCCCTGACTGAATTCTGTTATATCTTTTTTCAGTGACTGATAGTTTATATTGCCAGCTGTACTTATCTGACTGGTTTAAACAACTGCAAGGATTTTATGGTGTATAATATGATCACTAATTTGGATATTCTAATTTTTAATTTAAAGCTTGATACACATCTTTAAGGTTTTGTAAAATTGGCAATCGGTATATATGTAATTTTAACTTAAAGTTTTATTGTAAAATATAATCTATATAGCTTGTTAATGAGTTGAAGTTTAGATATTAATCATTTCATAGGCCTTGTTTCAAGTTATTTTGTAGTAAATGCTATGGCTCATTCATGAAAATCCTAAGTATTTAAATTTAACAGCTGCTTCAAATGAGGAAAGCTTTAATAGAAGAACAAAATTAGTATTGAAAATTAAATAAATGTATAACTGTTTGAAAGGTTTGGAAAATAACAAAAGTTTAGTAACTAATAATAATATTATTAAAGTACTCCATTTAAGGTAATTTGAAATGAATGGATAATTTAATTCTTTTACTATATTCTTTTAACAATCATTTAATGCCTATTTCAATGACAATCATGTCCCATTTGGCTAAGTTTTGTCTTTACATGGCTGCCGTTATATAAATTCACTTAGCTATAAGGAGCAGAGACTGTGTTGCCACATTTTGAATATGTGCAAGGATTGTTTTAGCAGTAATTAGTGTATTAATGTCACTTTTTTTTTATCATACCTTCGCGTGTCAGGTCTTATTTTCAGGAATTTTTCACAGAAAAAGTGCACAAGAAATTTTGCACATGTCAATAATAAGGGAATTAAGTCCGGAAAACAACTATCTGGCATATTTCCTGCATTTCAATATAGGAATTTAGAAAATAAATTAGTGCGGTAAACAGTTTATTGTTGAAACAGTTGGTATGTTATTAGAAAGCTCAGGTACAGTGATACCTCAGTTCACGAACATAATCCGTTCCTTGACCCTGTTCGTGAACCGAATCAATTTTTCCCATTGCAATTAATGTAAATCCAAATAATACGTTTTTTGTCCTAGAAAATTTTTTTTAACATGTTATGGCTTTATGTGTGGAAATAATACAGAAAGGAAATAAATATAACAGTAATATTAGAAGAAAGCAGTTTAATTACCAAAATAAAACTATTTTACAGTACATATACAATTTACCTTTGTGGTTGATAATTGCTGGCACATGGGGATGGAGGAGGTGGAGAGGGGGAGGAGGAAGATTACTCCTTCGAAGGAGAGGCAGTTGGTAATTGCATAAGATAACGATCCAGAGAAATTTGCCATTTTCTTTGCTGGAGAATTTTGCGAAAATGGGCCATTAAATGTAATGGCCCATTTTAATTTAAAATTTCAACTGCTCTGCTGGTAACAGTTTTGTCAGGGTGATGTTTCTCAATAAAAGCCTGCACTTCTTTCCACTTACTGCAAATGTCCTTTATTTCAGCAGTTGAAGCATCTGGCACCTCTTGCTCTTCTGCAGAGTGCTCCTCCTCCATAGCTTTCACCTGCTCAAGTTGCAATTCAATAAGTTCTTCTGGGGTGAATTCTTGGCTATGATCTTCCAGCAGCTCCACCACATCATCCTCGTTGACTTCCAACTCTAAACTTTTGCCAGTGCTTACAATGTCTTGTACCACATCTGCCTCTTCCTCAAAGCCTTTAAAATGTCTGTCAGGCACAGAAGCTGGACAAAGTTTCCTCCATGCTGACTGCAATGTGTGGTAAGAGACATTGTTCCAGGCTTTATCAATGAGATTTATGCAGTGGAGGATATTAAGGTGATCCTTCCAGAAATCTTGCAGGGTCAAATCTGTATCATTGGTGACCTGGAAACACCTTGAAAAAAAGAGCTTTCATATATATTTTCTTAAAGTTAGAAATTACTTGCCAATCCATTGGCTGTAATAGAGGTGTGGTGTTAGGAGGCAGAAATTTGATCTTAATAAAGTCGTATGCAGGATCAAGGTCTTCTTCAACATTTGGAGGATGAGCAGGAGCATTGTCCATAAGCAGCACACATTTAAGGGTCAATTTCTTTTCCTCAAGATATTTTTTAACTAAAGGAGCAAAAACATCATTCAACCACTCCCTAAAATATATTCTGGTAACCCAAGCCTTAGAATTTGATCTCCACATTACTGGAAGCTTACTTTTTATCACTTTATTGCACTTAAAAACACGCGGATTTTCAGAGTGGTACACTAAAAGGGGCTTAATTTTAAAATTTCCACTTGCATTCGCACACAATAATAGTGTAAGCCTATCCTTCATTGGTTTGTGGCCAGGTAGTAACTTTTCCTCCTTGGTTATGTATGTCCTTTTTGGTATTTTTTTCCACAATAGCCCCATTTCATCGCAATTGAAAACTTGATTCGGGACGTAACCTTCTAAGTCTATAAACTTACCAAAGTCCTCCACATATTTCTCTGCTGCCTTTTGCTCCGAACTAGTTGCCTCTCCATGCCTAACAACACTATGAATTCCAGTTCGTTGACGAAATTTTTCGAACCATCCTCTACTTGCCTTGAATTCCTCGACACTAGGATCACTTGTACTTGGCTGGTTTGCCAATAAATATTGATGAAACTCTAAAGCCTTCGCACATATCAAAGCCTCGCTCATACTAACTCCCTTAAGCCCCCTTTCATTAATCCAAACTAACAACAATTTCTATACTTCTTGTAACACTTGAGGCCTTTGCTTCGTTAACTTAGTCACTCCTTTAGATACACCAGCTTTCTTCAGCGCATCTTTATTCTTTAGAATAGTGCAGATCATCGATTTCGCCATATCATACTCCTTGGCGAGATCCAAAACACGAACACCATTTCATGTTTAGCTATAATTTCCTTTTTTGTATCAACAGTAATATGTTTAGGATTCTTAACACCACCTTCACTAACACTTTTCACTTTTTTGGGAGGCATAATAAGGGATAAATTTAATTAAATAAAGAAAAAACTAAAATATCAACACTTGTTGTTGGGACTCTACTGCACCCACGCGAGATGGGTGAACTGGGTTGCTGCTGGGGGCATGGCTGTGCGCAGGGTTTTGTGCGCCGCGAGTTACGTGCGCTCCATGCACTCCGTGCGTGTGTGTTCATAAACTGAAGCATCGTTCGTGAAGCGAAGCAAAATTTGTTCGCAAATGGTGTTCATAGACCGATTTGTTCGTGGACCGAGATGTTCATGATCTGAGGTATCACTGTATTTGCTATGAGCTTTATAATCTTTTTCTGTTTGTATGTAATTCTTCTGGAATTTTCTGTTGTTTTTATATGCATGATATTGTTTATGGTTAACTCTTCAGAATATACTGTTTTATGCCATGTAATTCATGGAATTATTTTTTAATGATTTAAGTAAATTTTTTGAAAAAGTGTTTTCATTAAATGAGCATTATTTAGTTTGCTGACAAACTTCTTTAATTTTAATAAAATATTATGTTTTTAGGCCAACTGAAGGGCCACATTTATTTTCACTTCATGAAAATATTCTGCAAGAGATAGAGAAATGGTTAAAAGAGTGCAGTACTGCATGTGATTTTGGGCCAACTAGCACTGCTCTTGAAAGAGCTGAAGTGTTAGTTGATTCTCTTTCCATTATTTGCAGGTAAGAATGTAAATTATATTTGGTAAAAATTTATGAAATGCATATATAGAAATATAAAGTAAAATGCATTATAATACTAAAAATTATTTTACATTTTTACTGAAAAACTAAGTATTTGCATCTGAGCACCTAAAGCAAAATTCCAACTAGCACATACAGAAATAATAGTAATATGCCATAATAAAGAATTTTGATGTTGCAGTTATACCCCTTCTCCCACATACACAGTGCAGTATGGGAAATTTTACTACCTAAGGAGCACCCTCTAATTAAAATCAACCAGAGAATCACCTTACATCAGAGCATTAAAAATCAAACCCATCCATCATGAATGCCAACAACAGCTAACAGGCTGTGGTAACAGAGAAGAAGAAAAATTCAACTTACAAACTAGAAGTTAACCTAGCAGTTTTGTTGAAAGTATTTAATAAATTTATAATTTTTCAGGCAATCCCCTCCACCCAATGAATTATGTCCCAACTTTTCAGCTATATTTGTATATGAAAATGAACATCTTCAGGATAAAAGCACTTATTACCATCAGTAATCAATGATTGATATTATAATTTCCTTCAACTCCAAACATAGTGAATTAATATATAATTAAGTTATATCAGCCATTCTATGGCTGAGTGGTTAGTGTGCTTGGCTACTGATCAAAGGAATCTGGGTTTGAGCCTGAGGTAAGGCATGGATACACATTTATCTTTCTTCCGAGGTCCCACCAATCTCACAGACCTTCTACTATGGCATATAAACTAACAGGCTCCTGTCAGACCTCTGTGGCAAACAGCTGCTTGAGGTGCTATTTTTATTATTAAGTCAATCAAGAAATGTTACATTGCAATTTTTGAATGCAATTACATTGCAATTTTTTAATGCAATTTTTGATTACACTGAATTTTTGAATTTTATTATGTAAATAAATAAATTATTCTTCAGACACCCCTTGCCATACAAGTTTGGCAAAGCCTATCGGTATAATACACATAGAAGTGTTCTGTAAGAAAGGCAACATATTATATGTCTTTTAAATGCCACACAGCAAAAAGTATTTTTTCATTTTATCTTTAAAATTGAATGTTTTTTTTATCAGTTATTGTTAAAGATAGGAATGAAATCCTACTTTATAGAATTGTTATGTGCCCTTACATTTTTTCACAGTAAGAAATTGAGATTTTTTTATGATCACACAACTTAATCTTTTGAGGTAAAAATCATTGGTACTGTTATGTGAAAAAAATTTTTTTTTATTAATTGGATAGTTTTAGTCACAACTTAAATTAGGCACAGATTTAGAAAAAAAAAATCGTGTGTGTGTGTGGGCTCCCTTGTCCCCCAGATCTGGCCCTGGTTGTAATTATGTCATGAATATGAAATGTAAAATATTACTGAAAAACATCAGCTAGATAACAATTGTAGTTAATATAGAAAGTCCATTCTCCTCTGTCAAATATAGAATGCTAGTTTTCAAATTAGGCCAGATATAATAGGGGGGTACCAAGGAATTCATGGATGTCCCCTTGAAAATGTTAATTGCAAGACCAAAATAATTCAAATATATATATTGCCTGTATCTTGCAACAATATTTGTTTTAAAATGCCACTAAAACAGAGGGAAGAGTTATGTACCAGAATAGGTTACTAGCTGTCCAGTCACTTGAAATTCCCTAACTTTGCTTGTAGATCCCTTCCTGTTTCAATGTGAAAAAAATCGTCATTTCAAATTTTGAGGCACTCTAATAGTGGAAATTCAAAATGGAAGATTTGAAAATGCAAATAGTAATATTTTATTAATACTTAACTAACAAAGAAGAACATTTTAATTTAGGGCAAGTCACTGATATCAGTGTTTTGCCACTTGGTGACCACATTCTACCACCTAAGTTTCAAATTTTTAGCATGAATAATTGTATAAAATATTCATTTAAAGTGTTGCTTTTTTTTAACTTTATCACTATCTAATGGTGGAAATTCAAACTATATATCAGAAGAGTGAGAAAATACAAATTATAATGTTGTATTAGTACCTCTCCAGTCCTAAAAGAATTGGTCATTTATCTGTTAAAACAAAGTTTAATGTCTACAGAAAGACAAATGAGTGGTTTAGAGTAGTTAAAGACAATATAGTGAAAATAAGCTCACCGGACAAAAAATTAGTCACCCCTGGCTGGATGTCACCTAATAGTACATGACATCTCTGTGCGACTGAAGAGCAGCCGAAATCCTGTCTGGCATGGATGCCACCAGTGTGCGGATGTAGTGCACATCAATATTCATCCACTCTTCCAGTAGCAAATGCCACAGATCGACCAGATTGACTGGGATGGCACTTCACTCATTGCCCCAAATAGTCCAACAAGTTTTCTACGGGATTCAAATCTGGGGATTTGGCAGGCCAGTCAAGATGTTTGAAGGCTTCAGAATGCTCGTCATGCCAATCCGACAGACTTCAAGCCCTGTATATGCGACAGCTTGAACCTCCTCCAGCTTGAACAGAACCTTGAACACAGTCCACATGGAAGGCTTCATGCAGCTTACTATGTGCCCATCGCCTCGCATCATTCGAGTACAGCAAAAACATGACTCATCCGACCGGATCACACACTTCCAAGAGTCAACAGTCCAGTCTTTTTGGCGCTGCACCCACTGTAGTCATGCAGCCTTGTTCAGAGCTCTTAACATGGGTCTCTTCTGCAGTACTCTGCTCCAGATATCCATGGCATGCAGTTCAGTTCCCTTTGGAGTGTTCATTCGGAAACAGCTTGTTGTAGGCCTGTATTGACTGACTGGAGCAATTCCTGCCTCATTGCAAAGTGGTTTGCCCTAACAATGCGTGACACACTGTGGTGGTCCCTATTGGTGAGCACAGTTTTTCTGCCGCAGTTCTGGTGACGATTAGCAGTGGACTTCGATGTACACCACTGCTGGAAGACCCTTTGGACAGTATGTTTTGACACAGCTGCAAAGGCAGCAACTTCTTCTATATTATGCCCTTTAGCTCGGCCAAATGCAATAACACCTTTTTGACACTCATTCACATCTTTGGCACAACCCATGTTTCATAGAGCAACTGACACACACATGGCACACAACCACTTCTTATCAATGTATCAACCCCTTAGTGCATGACAAAGCTATTTGTAGGACACGTTTATTACTGGTGCGCTCTCTGTTGCTGTCGAATGGATGTAACCCGCTTATGACGGGAGATGACTAATTTTTTGTCCAGTGAGCTTAATAGCTCGTTTTTGTTTTTGGAAAATGAGTTAAAAACATTTATCAGCAATTTGATGTCTGGTATATTCTGTATGCTTAAATGCCTTCAAAGGCCATTGAGATGCAAAAAGCCCATGTAATGCCAATGCAAAATTAAATTCTGTACACTTTTAAATTAATTTTTTTGGAAAAATTATTCTAAAGGTAAGTTTAATTTCAATCAAATCTATATCTCCATAATGTAGGTAATGTTTGGATAGTATTTAAATAAATAAAGATTTAAAAGAATAAAGATTGTGAAAGTTGATATTTAACAGCAGTGTGTTGCTGGTCAAAATAGTCTAAAAAGTTAAAACAGAAACAATATGTATTAAACAATTTACTAGAATACATAAATGTATTTTTAAAAGTTGTATAATGGATTTTTTTTACCAAGTGATGCTGCAGTTAAATGCAGCTGCTATATATATAATGCATTAAATACTGAAAGAATATTGTTGTAAATCAAGATTTATATATATTATTAGAATATCTGATTTATCTTCAATCTTCTTTTTTTCATCAAAAGTTTATTTGAGCAACTTCAAATTTGACTCATTACTGATATTTTATTTGAAGCTGTTCACATTTCATTGGTTTCATTGTATACATTGTGATATCAAAATTTGCTTATAAACATATGTCCATTAAATACAAAATAGTTTTAATATTTTTTAATTTGATATTTTACAGAAACTTTGATAACATTCCATTTGTTTCGTCATGTGATGTCATTTGTTATACTATCACCATTGCATCTGTTGTAGTTCAGCAGGTAGGTAATATTTTTAACAAGAACTGTGCATCCATTACAGTTTATTATTTTGTTTCCTGTTATTGAGTTTCAAAAACTGCTTTAACATTCTCAACTAGTGTTGAGCAGTATTTTTTAACCTACTTTCTGATACATTCAAAAGTAAGAAATAAGTTTGGAAACTTAATTCATTTATTTAAAGTACTCGTAAATACAGGGTTGTATTGTTTTACCTCTGAGTGGCACTTTTTTTTGCACATAATGGGCTAAATGGTCAGGTCAGAAGGACCCTGAAGTTTCAAAGAAGGTTGGGGGAGGGAACCCACTTGAACAGCTGTTAGGAGACAGTGGTAGCCTCCCATCAAAGCCATCCAGTGTGTTCTTTAACGTGCATAGGGTATGGTTCTCCCGCACATGGGGGGCATGGCTTAATATCACATCTGATGGACGGAGGCCTTTTCAAGCTCATTGATATTTACTACTGACCATGGGCAGGGTGGGGAGTTTTGAGGAGAGAAATCTCAACGCTGACCCAGTTGGGACTCAAACCTGAGAACTGCAGATTACAAGCCTGGTGTGCTACCGACTGAGCCACCCCCTCCCCATAAATACAGTTAATCATTGACATTAATATGGTAATATGTCTTGAATATTGTGTAAATAACAGGATATTTGCAAGATTCAATAAGAAAAAAGATGTTAGAGCTGGATGATAATAAAATAATATAATTTAAAATACAATTAAAAGGTGCATCCATGTGTGTAAAACATTTTCAATTTTTTTTCTATAACAAAGTTTTACATGCTAACAATTTAAATTTTCACAGTAATGCACTTATTTGCATTCACATAACTGAATTCTAATTATTTATCCTTAGATTTAGGAGGGGGGGGGGGGTCTCGGTAGTGCACCAGGCTCTAATCTGCAGTTCCCAAGGCCCACCTGGGCCAGCATTAAGATTTATCTCCACAAAACTCCCTGCCCTCAGTCAGTAGGAAATGCTGATGAGCTTGAAATGGCTTCTGCTATAAGATGTGACATTAAGCTGTGGCTCTGTGTATGGGAGAGCCACACCCTATACCAATTAAAGAACACACTGGATGGCCTTGACAGGAGGCCACCATCGTCTTCTAACAGCTATCCGGTGAGTCCCTTTCCTCCAACCTTCTTTGAGTCCTCCCGGTCTTGTGATCTGATCATTTGTCTAAATTGTGTGTAAAAAGTGTTGCTCCTAGATAAAGCAACCCAACCTAGGATTCCTGTTGAATCAGCCTTATTCATTATTTGTAGTTGGGGTGATCCAGAAGCATTTCTATGAAGCTATAGCAGTTATTGAGTGACAGATTATAAATGGAATAAATAATAGGTGAATGTGGAGGTTATTTCTTGTCATCTTGCAAGAATCCCCCTTTGCGAATGCTAATAAAGGTAATGGAGGCAAAAAAAATTGTTAAACTTTTTTTGTCTCCAGAATTTTTATGTGCATTTATTCTTAGTTCTAAGAATGCCATTAATATTTCTCAATATGTTCTTGTGCTCACATATTCTGACCATAGACAAAGGTATATTCCTTTTTTTGCTGTGAGTTTAAGAAAGTACTATGTTTAGTGCCTAAAATTAATGACTGCAGAAAGTAGTTGACCATAGTGGATGAGAGACTCCAGCAAAATATATTCCTTGCTTTAATAGACTGAACTTAAAGAATTCTTGTTTTCATAAGAACAGTTTTTTTTTCTTTTGTTTTCCTCTAATTCTACAAGTGAAGGGTTATTATCAGTGTTTGCTGCTTAGAGTTTTGCTCAAAAAATGTTTTGAGTCTACCAATTTGCATAAATTTGTCCATTGCTAATAAGTGTTTTTGAGAAGTTTTGATTTTTTGTATTTTCTGAAATGCATTAAACCATAAACATGGACAGATCTGAATCTTGATGTATAAAACCATAGATGATGATAAACTGTTGTGTATTTTAATTTTATTAAGAAAAAAAATAATTTGTTAATTGAATAGACTAAAATTTTATTTTTGTTTTTAGCTATCAGCAGATTATGTCACTGAAAAGGCAAATGTACCGAAAGAGAAATGTGTGTCATTTCTGCTATCTGCTTTGTATTTTATGGAATGCTTATATGACCCTTATTTTACTTGGAGAACTTGGTATGCAAAGTATGTACTTTTGACATTAAACAATATAATTTAATAAAGTTAGAAAGTGATTATAATTTGGTTTTTGTTAGATTTTAATTTAAATTAACATTAAGTAGAAAAAAAGCATCATTGTACCACTCATAATTAGGAATAATTATATAGAATAATGATATCAGCCTTCAGTAGTGTATTTTGAAAATATGTTTGGGGGAGAGGGTTTTGATTTTTCCAAAAGGTTAAAACATAGGTAATCAATACATAAATATTAAAATATTTTAAAAAAGGTAACTAATAACTAAATAGAAACCAGTGGTACATTTTGCATTTGCATCAGTGCTTAATAGTTGCTAAATGTTTTAAAAGCATTAAAATGTAAAATAATTTTTAAAATATATACATTTTGGAGCCATCTCGTGGCCGAGTGATTAGCGCGCTTGGCTACTGATCTACGGGACTTGGGTTTGAGCCCCGGGTAAGGCATGGCTGTTTGTGTCGTTTTTCTGCTGAGGTCCTGCCATCCTCTCAGACCTTCTACTGTGGCATATAAACTGACAGGCTCCTGTCAGACCTCTGTGGCAAGCAGCTGCTTGAGGGGGTATTTATTTTATTTTATTTATTTATACATTTTGGGGGAGAGAGTTGAACCCCCAAACCTCACCCTTAAATATGCTACTCTCAGTCATATTACTTCTGTGAATATTCTCCTCCAACATGACATCTAATAGTGAGTTAAATACTTTGTTATCCAAAATTATAAACAATGCTATGCTTGATATAAATATAAGGCAGAGATTTTACAATAATGATGACATGGAAAAGGGCAAAAGAAAGAGAAAAAAAAGTAACTTCAGAATAAGATTCTATGCCAAGATTGATCAGGTAACCTTCTTGTTTCCCATTCAGTGGCAGTGGCTGCTCTATAGTCTGCTAATTACCTGCACCATAAAAAGCAGGTCAAGCATTGTTAGAAAGTCTTTTTTTATGAGATGCATGATTTTATAAGATTTCTATATAGCAACTTACACTTTGCAATTTGCAAATTATTGTTCAATATAAAAACACCCTTAAGCAGCTGCTTTCCATAGAGATCTGACAGGAACCTATCATTGTAATACATTATAGGGAAGATCTATAAGGAAGGTAAGAGAGCAGAAGGACAATACAAAAGAAGAAACATTGAAACTATGGACTCGAACACAGGTCCCTTTGATCAGTATCCAAGCATTCTCAGCACTCAACCACCAAGTAATAAAAATGTAACTTTGTGTAAGAGACGAGTAAGGAAATATTGATATTATGAAATACACTCACATATATCTTCTAAAATGTTTTATGCTATTACCATAATGAAGTTGATTTCAGTTAATATTACTTATTATTTCAATGTTGGGCATCTGTTCATCGTGAGGGGGAAGGTTCCACTTGTATGGCTACTTTCCCTAGGTCCTAAATGCCCAACCTGTGTGTTTGCTGCCCATAACTGTGGAAAGAATGATTGTGATGTTGAGAGAGGTTCCTCTTTTATCTCTCCTCAATCCTTAAATTGCTGAACCCCCTTCTGCCTGTTTTCCAGTTGCAGAGTTGGGTAGTATACAAGATTGGTCTCTGATTCAGAGAAATGGAAGGCTCTGAGACAGCCCACTCAGGACTAATCACCTGGTGTGTTCAGCCTTGCAGGTGTTTGTGCCCCCTTTTTGTTGAGCCTGCCTTGATATCCAAAATGTTTTCCTTAATTTTTAACACTCAATTCTTTATCCTCCTGGCCTACACAGTGTAGGGAGTTCATTGCAATTTTCTCGTATTTCCTTGTTGCATGGTGCCTATGGATCTCTTGTGTCTGGGTGAATATCCCATTTTTAGGCTTTTTTAGGTAAGGATCATGGTTACTGAATTTTTTCATATTTTAAATATGAATTTTTAAATTGATTCCACATTCTCGTCTGCTAAAAGACCCCATCATGAAGAACCATCTTCTTCACCCACTTCTCCCTCTTGAGTGCTTCTATCTCTCTCTCCCCCTTCCCCCAAGTTACTGGTTATCTATTCCATCAGTTGACAACTGACTGAAAATATATCCTCTTCATTAATAAAGGTTTGGAAGGTAACATGGGATCTCTGAAGTTCATTAGCACATTAGGTCTCACAACTTGCTTGTTGAGACTGGGTTCTCAAAACATTCAGAACTACTTTTGGTAGGTGACAGCTATTAGGGGCTGGGTGGCCATCACAGTATTAGGTCACAAAATACTGATATCCTTGGGGGAGGGGAATCTTCAATGAGTGGGCCATTAATGTTTCTGAAGAGGAGATCCTCTCAAAACTTTACATCCAAGGTATCATTACAGTCTACTGGATTCCATTGTGATGGGAAAATTGGTACCGACTAGGATAACTAATTTTAAAGTTGCAACAAGCCACACCTGCTTATTTTCATCAGAGCAGGTTATTTTCATGTGAGTACATCCTCAATCCTCTACACTGCTTTCATTGCTAGAGGTACAGTCATACCCATACAGCTTGCTGTGGTAAACCCATGTGAGCACTTTATATCTGTAAGAATTCAGTCTGTTTGAGTTAGCAAGCTGTGGTCAACTGTAGTGGTGACAATCCAGCATTCTAAAGGGAAAAGTGGTACAGTGCATTGAAAACAGTATGGTAAAATCAATCATCTTTCAGGCACTCCTGGCACCAATGGGTGACAGTCTCTCTCTCCTTCTTGAATACTGGTGTCAGTGCTTATTATCATCCACTTGTTATTACTGATCTGCATTTGTCTGTTCAAAACTGGACTGTGGATCCCAGTAATATGCATTGGCCTGCATTTTGTGGGGATGGAGTTGGACTACTCCAATGTTAAGCAATCTGTATGTACATGAGGGCCTTCTGAACCTCACTGTCCAGAAAATTATGTACATATGTACTTTGTAATGGAAACAGTTTATTTTATCACTGATGTGATTTTTTTTTTTAATTCTAAGAATATTTAGGAAAAAAGAAAAATTAGGCAGAAAAACATTTCTTGTTGAGAAAATTGACAAAGTAATATTTAGTCATTGTGAAACAGATATATATGTAAGAAATGGTGCTACATTGAATGCAGGGAACTAAATCAGAACAGCAATTGAAACAATACTGGAGTAAGTCATATAATAATTACAAACTAATCTTGAACTCAACTATTCAAATCAGAATACTCTAAACCTTGATCCTAAGCTAACTTTCTGAATCTTGATCTTCAATTGAACTTTAAAATTTGTTATTTGATCTTAACCAAGCGTGACTGATTGTAATTGCTCAAAACATTTGATCTCAACAATGAAACAATACCATTGCCCATCATTTATATATGACAAGAAACCCATACACTCTACTCTTCACTATACCCTCTCTCACACAATTTTCTGTAACTGTTATACTATCAGTAATAAACATTGTCGCAAAAGCAGCTCTCACATAACATAAATGTTTTTCAGAAGTGTTCATTGCTAAACTTCTGCACTGACTACTATATATCAGACTGTTGAATCATAGAAAAATTAGCAGTTAATGCTTTGTCCCTGTCAGAGACAGTTGTAACTGTAACTTTTGAACTGAGCAGAAGCATTAATGAATGATAACAATCATAGGTGCTGACTAGGAGGCAAGACCAATATTTCCCCTCCAAAATTAAATTAGCAGTGTTCTTGCTAAACTTTTTAATTCTGAGTAAATTTAAATGTTCAGCTGTAAAAAATAACACCATTAACATTTTTATGAAATGATTTAAATTGATTAAATTTTTTTTAAAATTAATGTTAGTAGTTTAGTCTGTTTGGAATGAAATGTTTTAGTTCATCTATACATGTGGTTGTAAAATAAATGATTTAAATTGATAAAATGTTTTAGCTGTTTTTTGTAATGTACTAAACCAGTGGTTCTCAACCTTTTATGCTTCATGTACCCCCTGGAAATGTGTATGTAACTGACATACCCCTTGTATAGATAGATAAAACTATAGTTATAGTATAACAATGGGAATAAAATAAAACACTGACTTTGTTACTAGATCTAGTGAGTTTTGAGCTCTCATGGCGTACCCCAAAATATTTTACCGTGCACCCCACACTGAGAACCCCTATACTAAACTATTGAGAAAACACTTCCATATTTTTTTTCACGTGATCACTAGTGTAAATTATATTTTTATTTGTTTCATTCATTTACATTTTATTATGAGTAGGGAATGAGAGCATTACCTACCTTCACTGTTGAAACTTTTAAGTTGCCCTCCTTACCTCCAATAACTGTGGAAGGTCAGTGCTGTTGATCGCAGTTATATACTGTCAAATTAGACTAAAGTTCTTTTGAAGTTGCTTGCTGATAAATATCCAATATATAATATGCTTTGAGGAAGAAGATGTCTTCTTGTATTTCATAGTCTATAAATATATTTCAAACCCTAAGATGAAACTCTCATTACCAAAATTTTCAAAAGTAGTTTTAATTGCATGATGTAGTCATCATGCAATTAAAACTCAGTTCCCTTAGAATTATTTTTTTGTGTTTCAGGAAATTCCTGAATGAAACGTATACATTTCCACCTGCTGTCCTTCATGTTGAAGTTGTTCCATTCTTTTATGGTAAGTTCGACAGCATCTTGTTCTAACTGTCCCACGAAAAAGTTTTAGTAATTCCTGATAATTTTACAGATTTAAAATGACCCAGTATGTAATGCTTTATCATGAATTTTCTGTTTTCTTTTTTGTTCTATTTTAATTATTTTTCTATAGATAATATGTACTGTTCAATTATGTTTCATTATGCTTAAACACTATAAATAGTAAAAAAAATTGTTTGTTAATGATCATAGATAAACATGTGTGTTTAAACTTTATTGTTATTTTTATTTTTATATGTAATGTTTAGACCTAGATTCTGTATCCAATAGAAACTAATGATAATCAAATATAATTCCTAGATAGATTTTTAAAATTGTGGCTCTCCATATTGCTGACAAAGATTAAAACTTAGATAGTAGGTTTGTTGTAGCATCAATAAATAATATCTACAGAGTTACCTGTTGATTTTAACATCAGTAAATCAATAACTTGTTTTGTGGAAAAAAGTTTCCTGATGTGTGGGATTTGAACCCACATTTCTCCAGATACATGCCAAAGTGTTCTAAGCCATTCTAAGTTTAGGGGTCTCTGATGAAATTAGAGACCCCTAAACTTAGAATGGGTCTAGGATATAGCTGAGAAAGATTAGTCCTTAGTAACTGCACTAGGATATAGCTGAGAAAGATTTTGTATCAAAAAGTGTTCTTTTTTATTGTTAACGATATTCTAGCAGCATTAAGCATAATGTTTTTAAATATGGATCTGTTTTTCATTTAAATTCTCTCTCTCTTTTTTTTGTTAAAAAGCAAACCTATTTGCTATTTTTTTTTACTAATGAATTCTAAAATTGAAAAAATTAACTGCAAAATAAATCTCCCAATATTATATACATTCTATAAACACTACAGATGAGTTTGGGCTTAAAGTTTCAAACTTGGGTCTGAACTATTTTGGTAGTACTAATCCTGGTAAACAGGAAAAAAATTCGAATGCAATTTAAAAATCTATATGCAGAGATGCATGTTGCTAAACCACTTTAATTCTTCATAGTACAGGTTATTACATGCTTTAAACTAATTATTTCAAGACAGAATTAAAATTGCAATATTGTTTTGGAACTAAAAATTCATAGAAACTGAAAATGCTCAAGTAAAATCTTGTAAATGGTAAGTAAGGACAATTCATTAATGAAACAGAATACTAAAAAAAATAAAGCTGAATAGCACTTATTAATTTTAATTAAATCATTATTAAAAGATTGTACTCATAAACAAAAGAAATTTGTTTATTTTTTTCACAATTATACTCAGAATAGAAATTTAAATTCATTGAGCCAAAGCATGGTTGGACCCAGGCATAAACTCTAATAAGTACTGCTCTGTTTCATTATCATACAGAGTACCATTATTTACAATAGGTATGCAGTGCTATTAATGAAAGAAGTAAATTTGTGACAATGTAATTCTAACATTAAACTGAAATCATTTAATATTTACAATTTTTTTTGTAATATTGCATCAGCTACAATGTAAAGAAATCAAGAACTAAGTGATTTTGCATTTTGCTTTCAATGAAAGCAATACTTTTACAGATAAGTTCTGCTATGTATTACTCACCTTGTTTTAAGTTATATGTTTGATATTTTCTCATGTAAATGAAAAGCTAATTGTAAGAAAATGCCTTGACTTATGTTACATCTTTTGTTTTTAAATTCAGCATGTTTCAAATGTGTAGTTTCTAAGCAATTTCTAGTATAATGTTGAAAAATTTCATGATTAGTGTCATAGAACTTGCTTTTTTTTTATAGATTGCTTCCAAAGAACACATTGTATGCTTCCACCAGAAGTACAGAGCCATCTTCTTCACTTGTTTGGGGCCATAATAAGTGGTGCTCAGGTCTGCTTTTTTTTCTTAGACTCTGATTGGTTTTGGAGATCCTTTTCATTGCATGAAATCAAGTTAATTTTTTACTAGAATAATTGCCAAACTGTGAAATTTTATTATAACAAATAAGGAATCAGTGTTGCTGTAAGGGCTTCGAAGTAGAGAACTTGTATGGGATGTCTAAAAATTTGGCTTCAGCTAAGTTCAGGGTTAAAGGTTTCTGTTTTTAGCTCTTCTAATATCATGAAAGTGAGTTATTTATTCAGTTGCTTCTATTCTTTATTAGGTTTAGGAAGTTCATAATATGAGCAAAAACTAAAACACAAATAAAATAACAACTGATTGGAGTTCTAGCGAAATAATTGGGGGAAAGCTTAATAGTGGAGTGCCAGGTTTAAGCAAAGTACTTGTAATAAAACCTACAATGAAATTCTAGGGCAAATATTGTAGATGGTGATTACACTCTCCTAAATGCATATAATTTAAAAGTACCATTAGACAAGTGGGGCGGGGGTGGCTCAGTCGGTAGCGTGCCAGGCTCGTAATCTGTAGTTCCCAGGTTCGAGTCCCAGCTGGGTCAGTGTTGAGATTTATCTCCGCAAAATTCCCCGCCCTGCCCACTGTCAGTAGGGGACACGATGGGCTTGGAAAGGCCACCGTCTGTCGGATGGGACGTTAAGCCATGGCCCCGTGTGCAGGAGAGCCATACCCTGTGCATGTTAAAGAACATGCTGGATGGCCTTGACGGGAGGCTACCATCTGTCTCCCAACAGCTGTTCCAGTGGGTCCCCTCCCCCAACCTTCTCTGAGCTTTCGAGGTCCATGTGATCTGGCCATTTAGCCCATGGTGTGCAAAAAAGTGCCACTCAGAGGTAAAACAACCCAACCATTAGACAAGTTTGCCGATTTGTCTTATGTAAAAAAAAGAAAATAGTAAATTTTAGCTCTTTTAAAGTTATACAATGTAGTCAGAAAGTAAAGTTTTTAGTTTGCTGCCAAACTAACAAAGTTGCACCAGTTGTCACTGTTACACATCCATGCTCTGAGATGCAGAGTCAGAGTAAGCATGTGAAGGTACTGCACATGTATATGAAGCTCAAGATCCAAATAGTATGTGTTTCCATAGGCACAGGAGACTGGAGACTTAACTGGTAGAAATCTATCGACAGCTTGTGGCTGTGTACAGCTCAGATGTCCTGTTAACATCTGAGAAAATGGTTATGTCACTGTTAGTGGATGGAACCTCTGCACTGGCAATGGACAAATGTTCACCATCTACCATACAATCTAAATCTAACACTGTTGGATTACTTATTTGAGGGTTGGCTCAGTCAGTAGCATGCCAGGCTTGTAATCCACAATTTTTAGGTTAAGTTCCAACTGTGCCAGCATTGAAATTTATCTCTGCTGCCTTCCCCTCTCCAGTGAGAAAGGGGTTTGGAAGGGCTGCCATCTGTGTGATGGGACATTAAGCTGTGGCCTGTTTACAGAAGAGCCAATCCATGTGAATTTTGAAGAAGTGCAGTATGGCCTTGTCAGGAAGTTACCATATATCTTCTAACAGCTGTCTAGTTCCCCTCCCCCAATCTTCTCTGAGCCCTTGGAGTCTTTGTGACCTGACCTTTAGCCATTATGTGCAAAATAGAAAGCTGATCATAGGAAAATGCCTTGGCTTGTTGCATCTTTTGTTTTTGCACAACATGTTTCATCAAGCTCTGGTAAGACTGACCCAAATCACTTGAGTGGAAATTTTAAGAAGCATCTTTGAGGATGACCCTTTTCATCAGATGATGCCATCAAAGAGGATCACAGAGTAGCTTCAGGATCAGGATGTGTCTTTCAGTTGAAAGGGCTTTGACAAGCTTATTCCATTATGAATAGTGCCTTACAAGTCTTGTGACTGTGTGTATAAAACTAATCAGTCAGTGTGTGGAAAAATAATACACATGTATGAGGGAATTTCCTGTGTATTGTCTTTGGTGTAATTACCAGTTCTCCACAGAAATAAAGTAGGGAACCTTACTTTCTGACTTATCCTTGTAGTGTTCTTATTAATTGGCATCAAATAATAAATGTTTTCATAGCTCTTGGTGTTATATACATTTTTTATTGTATAATTTATTTGATATTATGAACATTGTTTATTGCCTGAGATAATATGTATTTCATTTTTATAATACACTAAGGTCCCATCCCTATGTAAGTTTGTACATGTGACAAGTTTAAAATGTTTTTTCAGAAAACTGAGTTTTTACCCATTGCAAAGCTTAATGTAATTTATATATCACATTTTCAAAACATTCATCCAACATATGAAGTTTATGAAACAAAATATTTAAATCACTCTGGCTGTAAATTATGATTTCAACATTAAAGTTTTAAGATTAATCTGTGAATGTTGTCTAAAAATTATATGTATATTGGAGACAGTGATACAGTCAGAATTTTTAGGTGTGGATTTGAAAATTTTCTACTTTTGTTAATATAAGTTCATGAACTAATAATTTTATAAAATAATTTTCCATGGGAGAATTAATCCCTACCCCTTCCCTCACTTTGTCTACACTATTGATTGAGAACAGATAGCTCGATTGTAGCATGCTAGGTTCATAATCAAAGGTTTGTAGATTCAATTCTTATTGTGCTACTGTGGAGATTTCCATATGTTGATTTTGATATCCAATAATCATGCCTTAATGAGAATGGAGACACTAATGGAATTGGAAAATCAGCTTTTCATTAAATGACATGCTATAAGCTATGGTCTCTGCATTAAATCTGTTTATGTAAAAGTGTGAATATTCCTCTTTATTAGAATTGAATAAAAACAGCATTGCTTGTACTGATAAGTAATGTGAGTGATTATTTGAATGAAATCTGAAATGAATGACTTTCTCAGTCTCTTTTTGTGAATGGGCTTATAAAAATTTAATGTACATTGTTAATAAATTTTGTAAAAATTTCAAATTAAAAGGATGTGATCATATTCTATGAATTGATGCTCAACACCTCAATCCATAGAATAGGAAATTTATTTTTATTTAGGTACTTTCAGGGTAATAGTGTTAAGTTTTGTCTCAGTTCTCTACCAACCCCCCCCCCCCCATTTTTTAGTAGAAGAGGAAAAATTACAAAATATGAATATTTTGTAATGCTAATGTATTATTAAATTGAAAATATTTTAAGCTGGCATTATGCACAGGAGTAATTTTAAATTTATATGCATTATCTTTGTTAATAAGCATTAAGCATGAAATGAAATTATTTTTAAATATCACTTTGTCATATATTTAAATTAATTCTTGTACAGAATATGCTGTGAGATAATATATGCTTGCCAGTTTGCTGAATTTAATCCTGTATATGTATATATATTATGTGTGTATAATATAGTATGGTGTATATTGGGATGCTCAAAATGGGTGGCTTTACTAATAAATCAGCACTTTGGCGTCGATTCAAATTTTAGAAGAAAAATTGTCTTGAGCCTTGTGGGATATGAACCCATGACCTCCTGATAACATGTCAGGTGCTCTAAAATTTGAATCGCCGTCAAAGTGCTGATTTATTAGTAGGTATTGAATAGTCGAGTTTATTTCATTGTTTATCATTTGCATACTTGTAAGACATGCTTTCCATCTATACGGTAAATAGAAAGCTGCTTGTGGCTAAAATTGCCTGAATAGCACCTATATGTGACATAAAAGAAATGTTCATAGCGTTAATTAGAGATCTTGATCGGCGGCCGGTAGCTCAGTGGTCCAGAGCACCTGACATGTTACCAGGAGGTCATGGGTTCGTATTCCACCCAGCTCGAGACAATTTTTCCTCTAAAATTTGAATCGACGTCAAAGTGCTGATTTATTAGTAGGTATTGAATAGTCGAGTTTATTTCATTGTTTATGGGTGGCTTTCTTAAAAAGCTTGAACCACTAATTTACAGGCCAAAGAAAGTAATTTTAATTATTTTCTAGTCATTGAATGCAGCTGCTGCTTTAAAAATAATGCAGATATAGCATTAACTTCTTAATGAATGGTCATTCTGGATGATAATCAATAAGCTATTGTAAGAAACCATTTTAACCTTTTCACTGGAGTAAATGGGAGAAAAATAAAGACTTCTTATAAAGGTTTTTCTAAAATCAATTAGATAAAGCTTCATCTTTAGTATTTTGTAATTTGACTAATGACATTGTCTGCATATAAAAATTCCCCCTGATTGGTTAAAGATTATAACTTGTCACGTATAGAGTAGAAACGCTCGCAAACACATAAGACTTCATAGACATAGTGCACAAGCATTGCATCTACTTGTGCCACAGCAACATTGCTGGTTGCATTTGAAGTTTGGCATCTAGGTCCAGCCTTGTCTGAACTTCTGCCTAACCCATGGTAGAAACTGCCCAACTATGAGATAAATACTTCCCACCATATATGGGAAAGATTTTTTTGTGTGGCCGTTTTTGGAAACACTGCCTTTGAAATCAATGAAAAACGTGGTTGTTCATCATGTGTACACTCCTGAAGTACTCGGCTCTCTCTCACTTTGACATTTTTAATGACCTTTAATTATTGGCACAACTGTGTAGTGTAAATCATGACTGGTACTGCCCCTTAGTGCTGAAATTTGACCCTGCTATATAATATGCTTTAGCAGTTGTGTGCATTTGTGGCTTATTTACTGACTCAGCCCTTGTATAATTCCAGCATTTCACTGAATTAGGAAATGTTCATTTTTAGTATTAGAAATTGGTTACTTTTAATATCTCTGATTTTTTATGTGTATATGTAGCTATGTGTACTATAAAAAGGTCCATTTGTAATATATTCCTTTATGTAATATAATTTTTTTTCATTTAAGTAGAATTTTTCTTCTTTTTACTCTAGCATAATGCATTGGTAGCTATTACTCCAGCTACACTTGAAGTCCTCTACAAAGTTTTATCAGATGTGTGTGTTTGTCCTGAAGCCAAATATAATGCAGTTTGCTGTATAGTTCAAACATTGTCTACACTCAGCAAGTGCAATGTAGAAGAAGTATGACAAAGTTATTTTCATTTGTTAAGATTTTAAATTTATGTTAATTTACATTATGTACAATGGTATTTTATTTAGAGATAATAATTTATTAAGGAATATAAAAGTAATTTGATGATAAAATAATTTATTACTTCTTATTTCATTTCACTTGATATTTGTGATTGTCTGATGTTTGTCAAAAAGTTGTAACCACGTCTTCCAAATCTGGTGGCCGATTGTAATGAGTATGTGTCAAATGAAAGCTTTTGACATAGTAAATGTCAGGCTATGGAAAATATACCTGTTGCTATCTTCCCACCCCCCTCAAAAGAATGGGGTAAGGTATAATGCTTATACCACTATATCTTCCTTCTGCTCTATATATTCACCTCTTCAAATAAAGGTTTATGATATGGAGAGTGTCATAGCTCAATTTTTTTCTCAAAAACTTGTGAGGAATGTTATGTGCTATCTTAAATTATGCTCCACTTTTTCCCCCTCTTCAAAATTCATGAAGGAAATTTCATGGGAGCTGATAATAATGAGTCATGTCAATGAAAGCTTCTGATGTGTAGAGTAGCATATAAAATGTAACAGTTTTTTTGCTCTGAAATAGGGTAAACATGTGTTTTTAATGGTAAAATTCCCTGTGAAGTTGCCACTGAAAAAATGAAATATGGAAATTGAAAAGTTTTAGAAGTTCCATATTTCTGTATATATATATATGCCCTAAAAGGTAAAAACTACCAACGATAATTTGATTACTGAATTCATATTAATGTCTAGGAAATCGGGCACCAAAACTTATTTCTCATACCGATTGAACAAAAATTTTCTATCTTCCTTTGAAGTTAATACAAACTGATTAAGTGATTTCATCATTGGAAGGTTTTACTTTTAGTTATTTTTTAATTTTTTAGGGCACATACAGAAAGAAAGGTATTTTTGAAATTTTTATTTTATGTATTTTGTTTGGTTCTTTGATGTTTGATAAAACTAATTTTGTTTTGTTTCATTCTTGACCTTATATAATTTTAAATAATAATTAAAATAACCTTATTTAGTTAATTTAATCTTATTCCATTTGCCTCTTTTAACTAATAACTTATAATAATTGATTTCTTTTTATGATAATTTTCCAGGTTATGTGTAAATAATATGTGGTTCTCGCTTGCTTCAGCTTGTTATTAAAATATCTGTTTAATACAAATACCTAAATCTTAAGAAAGTAAACAAAATATGTATCAATAAAAGAAAGCTTATGTTTTATGTTTTAATTATTCCAGAGGCAGGTAGAAGTATCAGCTGTTTTGGAGGGTCTGATGAAGACTTTACTAGATATGTGCACAAGCTCAGGATCTGAACATATGTATTCTGCATCTGTCCACATTTTAAGTAAGATTTCAATTTATATATTATTTGAACTTATTTGTTAATTTGTAATTCATTCTCAAATTCAATAATATCTCCAAACAAATAGCCTATTAGTAGAACACTGAACACCTGAAGAGGTAGCTGGAAAATTAAGTTTTGTCAGCAATCAAAACTACTACCTTCTGATTTAGATATCAGGCATTTTTCCTACTTAACTACCTGCCACGCTTACTTTCTTGGCTGTCAGTGACTATGAATAGGCTTCCACAATCGGGGGTTGTCCATCACCCCATCTCTCAATCAACAAGAATTGGATGTATACATTTTTGTTGACTGATTAAATTGTGCGATTTATTCACATAGGGATATGTTTGTATTATCTGTATTAAATTTTCATGAAACGTTTCTAACACTAAAATTAAGATTTGAAATAAATTGTAATAAATAGCCTTGTTCATTTCTTAATTTTTTTTATGGTCAAGCATTCAAATTCAACAATACCAATGAGTTATTTAATAATACTAACTCACAGATACTGTACAGTGCAACACAGAATGAGTAGAGTTAGCTGAAAAATTTATTTTACTCCTTGTTTCAGATATCTCTTTATTGTCACTATTAGACAAAGAGTTGTGGGGTAGAATAGTTTAATAGGAATACTTCATATCTAAATCATAAGGTAGTGTTTTTAATTCCTGTTAAAACTTAATTTGTCATCTACTTTACGTGTTCCATGTTCTACAAAGACATTTGTGTGTGAGCAATTGTTATTAAATATCTCGCTGATAACATTAAATAATTATAAAGATATACTATAAAAATTAACTTATTTCTTTGAACAATTGATGTGTTTCATTCCTGATAAATGGGTGGCACCAGAGGCATTCTCCTATTGTGAATGTTAGAATTCTCCTATTGTGCATTCTCCTATTGTGAATGTTATCGAACATAGTTAGTGTTAGATAAGATGTTATGGAGAGCATTCAAAAAGTTCTTGACACATGTCTGTAGATTTGCACTCATTCTCCAAAATTAATTAGTTCCAACTTATTTCAAAGCTTGTTTAAACTTGTCATTACATGTTAAAAACAAGGTTGTATCATCATTTCTCTATTCGCTGGTGGCGCGTAAAGTTCGGTCTGTGAAATCTGTGCATTGTTGCTATGGAGCCTACTAAAGATGGGGAAAGATTTTACATTTCACAAAGATGTAGCTTGGGGACACCACAAAAAATTTATGCCAATTCATCACAAGTATATCAGGATTATGCCTGTTCATATGGCACTGTTATGGGATGGATGCACAAATTCAAAGAAATGTGGAAGAGCTTCAAAGATCTCCTTTGTGCAAGAAGACTGAAGGAGGCTGTGAATGAGAGAATCGCTGCTGTTTGTGAACTCGTTAAGAAAAACCCACACATCACTGTTCAGGTAATAAGTTTAGATGTCAATGTATCAATTGGTAGTGTGGAAATGATTACTCATCAACATTTAAAGTTTCGAAAGATCTGTGCTAAATGAGTACCCCACAAACTGACAGAACAGTAAAAAGGGTTAGAGTTGACACATGCAAGGAAATGCTGGCAATGTTTGAACTTAGTTGTCCCAAATAGTCAACAGACATTGTCACAGGTGATGAGATGTGGTTTTATTACTAGACAACTCCCAGAAAGATCAATAACTACATTTGAGTTGCAGTAGATGAATCGCATCCACCAATCTTCTGATAAGACTTTTGCTCAAGGAAGAGGATGTTCACAATTTTTTTTACAATTCCCAAGGAGTGGTAGCTGTAGACACCTGACCTGAAAAATTGATTATAAATGACGAATGCTACACCAACATTGTTTTGCCCAAAATGGTTAAGTAGATGAAGGAGCAGTGTTCAACAACAGGTGTGTCAAGGGTTTTCCTTCTTCATCACAATGCCAGTTCTCACAAAACCTGGCAAATTATGGCCTATCTGGAGGAGGAAAAAAATCAAACAGCTACTCCATCCTGCATATTCACCTGATCTTGCACCATGTGATTTTTTGTTTCCAAAAATTTAAAAGGAACTTACTGGGCAGCCTTTTACAAGGATGCAAGACCTTGCAAAATGCATTTATTCAGAATTGGGGAGTATTCCCCAACAGGAGTACCATGAAGCATTCAGGAATTGGCTTAGATGTCTGCAACTCTGCATAGGTGCTGGAGGGGATTACTTTGAAGGACAGTAAAAGTTTTGTTGAGATAAATCCAATGGTTTTTGTTCTGTAGATGCATGTCAAGAACTTTTTGAATGCCCCTCATAGGTGGTGGGATAGTTTAGTAAGAAGCATGGCATCTTATCAGGAAGTTGTTGATGATCCTGTCAAAACTTAGCTGAAATAAGTTTTTGTAGCAGTGGAAACTAAATCCATGACCTCACATTGATAATGACTGAATGGTGAAAATATAACTCTTCACTTTTTCATAATTCTTAAATCTTTAAAATCTAGTACATATATTCCATAACCTACAATTTTGCAAGCATAAAAAATGCATTTTTGGCCCTTCTGGAATGTTGAACCCCATTATCTGGTTATGTCAGCTGCTCCTATTATATGAATCCTTGACATGATCAGTTTTCTAACTTAACTTGACTATGAAGCATCTCCAATGTAATTTTTGCTTCACTTTCATTAATCTCATTGATTCTTTGTTAAAACATTCTGTTTGCTGTTTCATGTTTTCTGCTTGGTTATTTGTTGTATGTTTCTGTGCATATTAATTTCTGTAATATTGATAAATTTCATCAGTTCGATTTTCAAATTATGGACATTTTTGTTTAAATGCAGTGTTATATTTCTTTATTGTATTTTCAATAAATAATAAATCCACAGATCTAAAGTCAACAGGCTATTGTACTCTGTGTATGTACTATTTATTGCTTAATTCATTAATAATGTTTTAGCATGAGCGACTTATTTATTTACATCTTACTCAGTGCAGCATTAAAAAGTAAAAGTTGCCTTCCTTGATCATAGATGGTGCCAGAACAACAATGACAGGAGATTGATGGGTCACATTAGTAGAAAAAAGACAGGGCTGGCATTAATTTGGTGCTATTAGAACCTCTGGCATGAATCTGGAGAGACATGGGTTCAAATCTCACATGTCGGCAAAACTCATTTTTTCTACAAAAGTATCTATTGATTATCTTTTGATATTGCTCTTAAAATGTGTAAAACAAGCCTGTATACTTATTGGATTAATAATAAAATTAATAAACTTTTATCTTTCAGATGCCCTTTATAGTCTTCTTAGTGATAAGAATGACATAATTATTCAAAAGCTATTTAGAGATGAGGGTTATTGTTTGGTCCTGCTGCAACTTTTGGAAAACATGAAGGTAATGAACATGTACTCTTTGAAAAAATATGTTTATGAAAACAAAGTTTATTTTTAGATTTTTTTTAGATGCATTTTTTTTTAAAAATTACCTTTGTTTTTGTAGGGCAGTATCATATGAAATGTTACAAAGGAAATATTTGTTTCTGTGTTATATAAACACATTTTTAAAAAACATTTAGGGGGTTAGGGGATGGTTTTATATCACTTGATAGCATGCCAGTCTTGTAATCTGAAGTTCCCAAGTGAGACTCACAAACTTGAAAAGGGCTCTGTTCATTTGATAGGATATACAGCTGTGGCCCCTTGCACAAGAGAGCCACACCCTGTGCACATTAAAAAACATGCTGTGAATGTCTTTGATGGGAAACTATCATCTTTTTCCTAACAGCTGTCCAGTGGGTCTTCTCCCAACCTTCTCTGAGTTCAAGGGGTCCTATTTAGCCAGACCATTTAGTCCATTGTGTGCAAAAAAGTGCTACTCAGAGGTAACCTAACCCTTAACAATATTTTAAGTAAGAAATTGTGTAAGACAGAATTTTTAGAATAAATTCCCCAGGAAAGTGTATGTCATATTGGCTAAGACAATGTGTAAAAGGTTAATTTTTCATTAATAGTATTTACAATTGGTAAATATTTATTTAATAGTTATATAATATTTTTGGAGTGTAGGAGAATGCCTTATGTAATTTTTTTGGCAGGATTAAAATTTTGCTGTATATTTTAATGTTTTTGAAGGACCTCCAGATCTTTAAGCAAAATTTATTACATTTGAGTGCAGTGACCTATTTTCTTCCCAACATAAATGCTAGAAAATGGTACAATAATTTTGCATTTAGTTTTAGAATTTGTACAGTAGAGTTGCATCTTATGTAAGGATTAGGTTCTAAAGTCAGTGCATAAGGCAAAAATCACATATAGTCAAAATTACCCTTGAAAATCTGTTAACTCGCCCATAACATACAATATACATGGTTTTGTATATACTACCCTGTACAGCAATATATATATAAATGTATAATGTATACAGTACTACTATAAATGTATAATGTATACAGTAATGTACAGTATATGTACAGTATATATCAGAATATGACTGCCTACCATAGTATATGTGTGGTAGGTGGTCGTATTATTCTGATATGATTGTGTATAATAAAGAGTATATATGCAAAATATAATATCACAGTATTTTTAATTACCTAAGAGAGAGAAGAATGGAAGACTATATAAGGAAGTTTTTAAGGTTGAAGGAATTCAAATCCAACCGAGTTGGCTTTGAATTCCTTCTCATCAGAAGACCTGTCCTTCTTCAGTTGGAGGTTTGAACCATGGAAGTATGTTTGAACAATGCATAGAGGCTAAGAGC
Organism: Ryuthela nishihirai; assembly: GCA_038380435.1. Classification (NCBI taxonomy): domain Eukaryota; kingdom Metazoa; phylum Arthropoda; class Arachnida; order Araneae; family Heptathelidae; genus Ryuthela; species Ryuthela nishihirai. The sequence goes on from JAWZYU010000030.1 coordinate 62,336,557, forward strand.
TTTTGTCAGAAAGTGTTGCCATCAATAGGCACACATTTACAGTTTATGTCTTCCATATATGTTTCCTGCCTTTTCAGTATGTACTAAGTCTTATCATTCGCTTGGCTCATAGCAGTTATGTGAGCACATATGTTTAATGCCTTTTTAGTTTTCACTAAAGTCTTAGCACACAGATTCATCATTTTAGCAGTTATTGAAGCACTTGATGCCATGACTTGATAAATTTCTGTCTCTTGAATCTTGATGGCATGGATGCTAGATTCGTTGCAGCCATATTTACACGCCACATCGGAAACTGACATACCAACTCTTAATAAGTCCAACACAGCCAGTTTTTCCACTATGTCTTCAGGAGAGCACTAGATGAAGTAACTGGCTTGCATTCTGTTGCCATGTTGTATGAAAAATATGGATCTTTAAGCACTGAGCATGGTGAGATGCTCCCACTATGAGAGGCACATGGGAACTGAGACTGGCTAAGAGAGCAGCAGATTCATGGCTCTCATTTCATGCTCACTCTGGAGCTATTTATTAAGTGGAATGGTGGGCAGAATCAGCCCCACTATTAAAACTTCTTTTTCTTTTCTTTTTTTTGCCAAACTCATATAATTGAATACTCTACTGTATGATTAAAAGATATAGCAGCACAGTATGTAGCATTAGCTTAGATATAGAATTAGAAGTATTAACTAAATTTTTTTTGTTTTTTTTTTTTAAATTACAGAACTAATAAGGTGACTATTGTGTTTATTAAATTTTATCAATGAGCAAAATATAACTGTTAACATTTACTGTTTAGACTGTATTTATCACTAAAAAAAATGCAAAATGAATATTTTTTGTGTACTGGAAATAAAATTTTAATTTCCATTAGCTGACTTTATCAGTTCCTTTGGGTAAACATCTACTACACAGGAATTTATAGTAACTGATAATATAGCACAGATCTATTAATTATCCTTTATCCTTCACCTAAACCCTTCTTCATTTAGTTTTGAAAAGAGAGCAAGGAAAAAAAAGAACTCTCTCTGCCCCTCTTCTCTTTCCCTTTAATCTCCTTTTACAATTTGCTTTATATTGAAATAAACATGGTAGATTTTATAGACAAATAAATAGTCAAACAATGTCCAAGTTTCTCCACAAAAATTTATAACATCTATCAAGCTCTTTTCGAATTTGCAAAGAGAGACTAGGCCAGTTGATCAAATTAAGGGCTCTTAGTGATTTCAAATTTTGAGCATGGGACTATGGACCTATATATTCCAAAATTTAGGTCTTGGACCAAATGGCTCATGTAACTGTCTTTTGAAAGGGCTTGGCATCTAGTGTAAGAGAAAATGTAAAGCATCCTTCCATGAGAAAATTAAGCATTTACTGGAAAATATAAATTGCTAGTATTAAAAGTTACTAGAATTAAATATAATATCTTTTTGTTTTTGTTTTTAGATTGAAAACTACAACAAAGAAAAAGTTGCAGCTGCCATACTGCAAACATTAACTGCTTTCACTTATAGGGGAATAAAGACAAAGGTACATTACATAAATATTTATTAACTTAGATTTAAATAAGACAAACATCTAGGCTTTACACTGAATTCTTGTAGTACAACATTTAGGAGCATTTGAATTTAATATTAGATTTTTTTTTTTAAGTGTGTTCATATCTGAAAAATAACACTGCAAGTGTAATAATTATTTGCAACTAATAATTATTCAACAGATTTTTCTAAATAATTATAAGAGGTAAAAAACAAGAGTTGCAACATAAATTGCTTAGATTTAATATTTCCTAAATTGCATTTTCATATTTAGGCCATCCTAGTCTGTCAGAATGTGGAAACTCATTTCATTGAAAATCTGTTGAAAATGCTTTGTTTTTTTTAAGTTATAAAATATTACTTCTCATGGATTTAAGTTTAGAAGCATTTTTTGTAGTTTTTTTTTTTGCAAAAACTTTGAATACTGATTATAGTGTTTTAAATCTAAATCAGACATAACTGATATAGTGGTTATGGAGCTAAATACTGTTTCAGCAGACAACTTTGTGTGTTGTGTTAGCTCTAACTGAAGCAGTGATCAGCAGTGACCAGTTTTAGTGGAACATGTCCTTTTATAAGAAGGCCTGTAAAAGCTAGGAGTAGCCTCTAAGATTCTCTGTCTGATATGTTCAAATGAAAAAAAAAAAATCATATAAGAGATGCAGTTTTGTATTACAGGTTTTAGTTCCATTAATTAATTTTAAAGGAGCAAGGGATCCCAAACATAAAGGGTAACCTAAAATCTTTTAGCTTGTTCTAGTTTCTTTTATAACTTACAATGCTTAGGCAAGATCATGCACATTGACTTATAGTCAAGTTTGCTAACTACAGCTACTTCCAAAATAATACCAGTATGTTAAACCTTGAAATTGGGTTTAAATCCATTATCTTGTTCTGGTCATTTTTACAGTTGTAAATTAAGTGAATGGGTCCATTTTTCAATAATTCTCTAATTTTTCAATAATTCTCTCACCACTTACAGTTTAGGGAAAGCTTATGAACAGCATTATTACTCAGTAATGGACTGCAGATTTATGTATTGATGCTAATATTAATTTCAAAGTGTATATTATTCCCAAATTAGTAAAAGATGTGCTTAATGTTTTCCAGTGGGAAAAAAAGAATTTTTTTCATGACTTTGAAGTAAACAGAAAAAAGTGCCATTATAACTGGTGGAACAACTGGTGTTATTAATTCAAGCTGAAAAATCATTTGCTAAAATTCATAGTTTTAACACAGGTGTTATCAGATTATGTATAAAATATAGTTTCACTCTTAACCTGTACAGACTACCATTCAAATAATCATAAGGTAAATCCTTTATGCACTCTAGCATTATTTGAACGGTAGTCTGTACAGGTTAAGAGTGAAACTATATTTTATACATTTACTAAAATATTTTAATTGTACTAGTAGTATTTGAATTGAAGGATTTTCTGAATATGGGATCTCTATGTTTCTAAGAATATATAAACAAAAGAAAGCATTTAGTAGTGTAGCTTTTCTTTGTAGCTCTGTATAATTTACAAAATGGGGATAATGTGATATTAAAAGTAAATTCACAAGAATATCATTGTAAAGAGTAATTTTTACTTAATTTTAAATCATTGTAAAAATTTGCATTCACAAATTTTTAAAAGCGTATTAATTTATTATGTCATAAACTTAATTATTTTACAGTTATTAATTATATGTATTTCCTTATATTAGAAGCACTTTGAAAGTGCTATAGGAATTGAAAAGCTTTTTAGCATCATCAGAAGCTCTGTAGAACCAACACATTGTGTTTTGGAATCTATCATAATGTTTGTAAGTAATACTTTAGCATTATTATTGTGAATATACTGTTCTATAAATAATTATAATGGTTGAACTTAACACAGATTATATAAAAGAACCTTTTTGTTGGAAGGGAAAAACATAATGGAAGAATATGTGAAATGAGACATGAAAAAATCTTATGACAATTTCTTGAATCTGAGGGGTGTTTATAATAAAGCACATGTTGTGGTAGATACTACTCATGTGTTGCAGTGTCATAAGTCATTGAATAACAGAATACTTCTACGACTGCTACAATGTTCACTTGCATATGTCTCAAAAAATAATTGAAGTCCTTTAATGTGTGATGATGCTATGTACTCCATAAAATCTTTGCAAGCATGAAATATTTGCTATTATTAAGAATTTTGATGAGTAGAAATACTTCTGTTTCAAAAAAAAATTCCTTTTGACCCTTAATACTTGAATATACTGGCCAAAATTTAAATAAGCTCTCAAAAATAGTGTTACACCTGTAATACTCTACTAGCCATTTGGAACTGGACCCTTCCCACAGGTATTTAAAGGGGCAGTGTCCATGTTTAGCCCATCAGTTTTTGTGCAGGTGTTATGATATGCCACACAAACCAGTATGACCTCCATATCTCCAGATGAACGAGTTCAACAGAGTATATATTGTTGGCATGAAAGAAGATGATTTTTGTATTGAGAAATTGTGGCTTGTGTGAGATGTAGTGTATCTGTTATGCATTGAATATGCAGAAATTGTTCAAAGATGAGCAACGAACATGTCAGGAAGATTCTGAACCTCCACCACAGACAACCTCATGGAAAGATCACCATCTTTGGTGGCTGGCTATAAAAGATTGTTCTGCCTTATCTACAGCCTAGGTCCAACAGTGGAAGTTAGTAACCCATCTTCCAATTTAATTAATAAATAATATCCACAGAGATATCAGTTGACTTTAACATCAATAAACCAATAAATGGTTTTGTGGAAAAAAATTTTGCTGACATGCGGGATTCAAACCCACGTGTGTTTGAATCCAATGAGAGAATCCTCATCATTTTGGTGAGAGGTACTGAGAGGAGTGTATTTGGACAAGGCATACAGCACCAATGCATGGAATTATGGTGTGGGGTGTGATCAGTTGTGAAAACAAATCTGCCCAATATGAATCCACACCACCATTACCAGTGTTTATTACATCTAGGACATTTTATGGCCAATAACTCTTCCATACTTACAGACTGTCCCACAAGCCATATTTCAGCAAGATGATGCAAGATCCCATGCAGCAACTGCCACTGTTAAATACCTGCTAATCTTGAATTGCTTTCAGGTGATCACACTCTTTATTAATTTTCCACTCAGTTTTTTTAGGATTTTCTTTGTAATAGTCTTTGATAAAAGACATTTTCATAGTATTCATGACATATGTATTATACATATACACAGTCACCCAGGTACGTGTCCCCGATAACAGTAGAGTGAACCCTGTTATGCATGGGTCTTCGGAGTCGACGCTGTGTAAAGGTGCCCATGTTAACCAAGATCCAAAGGCAATGATGCCTGCAGTTTGCACGGGACTACCATCATTGGATAGTGGAAGAGTGGAAAAAGGTTGCCTTCTCCAATGAATCGAGGTTTCTACTACACAGAAATGACAGGCAGTGGCGGATATAGCGTCAGACACATTAGAACCAACACCCAGAATGCTTGTCGGTCAAGTACAGGCCTGCGGTGGCAGTGTGCATGTCTGGGGGATGTTCTCCTGGTATGCCCTGGGACTGCTGGTACCACTGGATGGGTCCCTGAACATCAATGGCTACCTGTACATCCTCACTAACCATATGCATCCCTTCATGTTGGACGTTTACCCTGGTGGCAATGGTGTCTATCAACAGGACAATGCGCCCTGCCATGTCGCTAAGGTGGTGTGTGACTGGTTCCAGGAACACAATAGTGATGTTTCCGTTCTCCCTTGGCCGGCAAAATCACCCAACCTCAATCCCATAGAGCACTTGTGGAACCATTTGGTTCGGTGTGTGGACCCACAACCACGTCATCTCTGGAACTTCCAAGCTCTGCTGGAGTCCGAATGGGCATGTGTGCCTCTGGCAACCTTCCAGGGCCTCATTGCATTCATGCTATGCCGTCTCGCCACTGTCATCCAGGCTAAGGGTGATTATTCCCATTATGGGTAGGTGGTCATATTATTCTGATATGACTGTATATTCTCTATGAAAGTTTTCATTGAAATCTTCGAAGCATTTTTGTGTTTGTTCCTGAGCTTTTACCTCTGTATGTACTTTCAGTAACCTCTTTTCACCTACTAAATTATATATGCATTTCAGATAAATAACTCTCTCGCTGTTTAAAAAAAATACGAATTTTTGAAAAATGGAAGATCAGTGAATTTATTTTAGAAGACCTTTAATATCACCATGGATATCATCCTTTGACAAAGTGTAGCAGCTTTCTACCTAAGGATAAAATTTATCAGCTCTGAAAGTATCCCAGGAAATAAAATAGATTTAAAGTGTTCAAACTATTTTCAGGTATTGCAGCTTTTATGGCTTTGCTCTTTAGGATCTCCAGAGGAAATAGTTATGAGTAAGATTGGGGATAACTCATTATGGATATGAGGAATCTGTTAGATGTATCTCTGGTATCAAAGTTTCCATGCAGGAAGTTTAACATAATGTTTGTTTCCTGAAAGCTGACATTCCTTGAAGTCAAGCAATATTTATATAAATGCTTTGGTAATAACATTCACTCTGTGTAAATGAAATTTGTATGAACCCACAGGAAATAAACTTTTCTAAGTATTTTTCAGCTTATGCCTTGTGATAGTACTGATATTTCAAGTATAAAATCTTATTTTCTTTTTGCCAATATTAATTTTAATACACTTTACTATTATAAATAATATATGAATCTGTTTTGAATTGTTACCATTTAATAAATGATTGAGTGGCTTTTGAGTGATATCTGTTGTTGGGTCAATAATATTTGTATGATCTTGAGCTTTCAATGGTTTTATTAGCCATTAAGATAAATTATGATTTATTTTGAACTTATTCTAGAAGTTTATGAAAAAAAAAAATTTTATTGGGTTGCAATTTTTAATGTTATTTTAATGCTTATTCTTAGGCTTGTGGTTCAGTGTCCAGTCCAAAATCCATCCATTATCCTGAACTGGCTGTACGTATTATTAGCTGGTTGCCTGATATCACTGATTGGGAAGTGCAAACATGGCCTGTGACGCAGCTAGCACATTTTTGTCATCGAGATTTCCGTAGTAAGGTTAACTGTTGCCATGCTGGTGTTGTGAGAGCTGTTCTGCAAGTATTAAAGCAAGATAAAAAATTATTTGGCAAGACTGTTGGTAAGTAAAATTGCACTGTTGTCATTTCTTTAGTGGTTTTTTTTATTTAATTTATTTCTGAGTAAGTTTGGTGTAATGAGAGTTGACATATTGCAATTTATTCATTTTAGAAATAAGAATGATAAATACAGTCAATTCTGCTATGATATATGTTTCTGTAACACAATTTGGATAGGATGTGGTTGAGAAATTAGGGAACATGTTTTCCAGTGTGATCATGAAAAAGTTAGAATGCATTATTTAGTGCATGGTAGTTTTCTTGCAAGCATCACTCAAGGCTGAGTGTTGTTAGCTACTTCTACGATACTCTATTTCACATAAAGAATAGAGTGGTAAGTCCCACTCAAAGAATTTCTTGTCCAATCATCACTTATTACTCTTAATCAAGAAAGTTAATAAGAAACAACATCTGATTCTTGAAAAATGTATCAATCTGCAACTCATTAGGGAGCTTCTACAGTAAGTCTCTTGCAACATGAATGTACCAGTGGAAAAGAAATTATGTTTTATCATGTAGTTTAGACACTTAAAAATTAAAATATACATAATGCACCTTCTTTACACAGCAGTTTCTTTATGGCATAGATAGTATATACCAAAATGCCTATCAAAATATATTTTCTGAATGACATTTGATTGTATTTGCTGAAAACCTCTTTGAGTTATGTTCACTTTTCTCCATTATCCTTTAATTTTATCAGTATTTTAAGCTAACTTTTATATAATTTTAAGGATCTTATCTGAGAATTGGAAAATTGCTAAGTATGTAATGTCAGATATAGTTCATAGAATAAGTATTGAAATAAGTTAAGCAGTTTGAGAATAAATGGTTGATAGTATAAAGAATGGTAGTTGAATGGAAGATATGAATGAGATATACATATAGATCACGTTAATGAACAAAGGAAAAATATTTTAAAAAATGTTCCAAGTGTTTTCTGTTTTCTCCTCTGTTTATAATTTATAACTTGCTTTTTTAATTTTTTTTTGTTTTATGTTCTAGATGATTTTTATTTATTGTTTTATGCCTTGAATGAATTATGTATGATAATTTGCTTTTGTATATAACAGTGTTTATTATTCATTTCATGTAAAATGGAATTTTAAACTATGCATGCATCAGAGTGTTACATAATATGCATGTAAATAATTCTGTAACAATTTTTTCTCTTATGGTCCTGTTAAAAATAACCCCTTTTCTATTGATAGGACAATTACTGAAGCTATTTAGAATACTTGCATCTCATTCCATCTCTTCTTCTGAATTGAAATGTTTGTTCCTTTTACTATGTCCAGATGAGGATGGTAAACAGGTAAAGATTCTTTTCTTCAACTCTATCTCCTCTTATATATTTACAGCTTGAAATCTTTTTTTCTTAAACAAATGTAATAAATTATGTTGCAGAAATTTCAGCTTTATAAGATCTAAATATTATTTTAAAGTGAAAAATTCCAATTTTTGGAATTTTTATCTATTAAACAAGAATAAACTGACTATACCTAAGTGCCTCATTGTGTGATAATGCTAGTTGCTCCAACATTAAGTTACCTGGATTATACACTGGTTTCCATAAATTAAGGAAAACTCAGAAAAATTATGATAAACAAAAAATTATATGAATGATTTTAATGAAATTTTATGAAAACATGAATTACAATGCTAGTTTCAGAATGGCATAAAATATTTTGCGCTAGAAACATTTTTCGTCAAAAAATAACACTTTCAGGAACTTGTCGAAAAATGAGGTGTCAGAATGTAATGGGCAAAGTTCTTCAATAAGGAGTGCGGTCACCCCTTACAGCAATGTAGGCATGACAGCGATGCTCCATGCTGTTTATGATGTTGTGAATCATCTCAGTAGGGAGTAACAACCATCATTCCTTTAAAGTAATAATATACTCCCCCTTTGTTGCAGGTGGTGGGTTGAAGGCAGCAACACATCTCCCTAGAGCAGGGGTTCTCAACCTTTTATGCTTCACATATTCCCTGGAAATGTGTACGTAACTGGAGTACCCCTTGTATAGATAGATAAAACTATAGTTATAGTATTACAATGGGAATAAAATAAAACACTGACTTTGTTACTAGATCTAGCGACTTTTGAGCTGTCATGGCATACCCCAAAAAATTTTACTGCGTACCTCACATTGAGAACCCCTACCTTAGAGCATCCCACACATGCTCAATCAGATTTAGGTCGAGAGATCGAGCTGACCACTCCATGTGCATAATGGTCTCCTCTTGAAGGTATTGTTCCACTAGTTGAGCTCTGTGGACAAGTGTTATCGTCTTGTATGATGAATATTTCACCTATTGCACCAGCGTAAAGACATACATAAGGGTCCAAGATGTCATCTCTATATCTTTGAGCATTGAGGTTCCCACTTGTCAACACATAGAGGTCTGTGGTCCACCTAAGGAAATGCTACCCCAAACATACACACTACCTCCACCGTAACTGTGGTGGATGTTACTGGGATGATAGCAAGTACCTTGTTCTCTCCATATCAATGTCTGGAATCACTCTGCAAGCAATATCTGGACTCATCTGTGAAGAGTCCTCCATTGCTCTTCTGTCCAGTTAACATGCATGCATGCCCAATTCAACCGCTCTCTCCTGTGACATGACGTGAGGGGTATATAAATTACTGGCCTTCTAGTGTACAGACCTCCCTCATGAAGCCTTCTATGCACAATAGAAGCTGATACAACCCTCCCAGTGGCTGCTGCAAGAGAGGATCATAGCTGAGAGGGAGTAGACATCCTTCTCCTTTGTGCTGTTGATTGCAAATATTGGTCTTGTACAGCGGTCGTAACTTTAGCCCTTCCTTGGCTAAACCTCCAAGACGCGGAATCCATGCTAAGAAATTGATTTCACAGTCTATGGACCACAGAAGAACTCACATTCAGCTATCGTGCCACATCTGACTGACTTTGACCTGCTTCAAGCCAGCCAATGGCTCTCCACCGCAGTTCATTTGGCAAATGATGTCTTGAGGTCATTCCTACAAAATGGCTATTTCGAATTTCTTTACTCACATTTACAACACAAAATAATGATCCACTCCAAAATACCCATTTTTATGCTGCTATCCAATTACACAATTTGATGTAACCTAGACTAATTTGCATACAATATGCTCACTCGGCATTACTTTACTGGTTACATGAACAAATTTGGTAAGAATAGCACAATTTTTTTGTGAATTATCATGATTTTTCTCATTTTTCTTTAATTTATGGAAATTAGTGTATTTAAGTCTAAGGTCAGTGGCAAATATTTCATTGCTGAATTATTATTTAATTAGTAGATTAAAACTCAGAGAGTACTTTTTTTTAGTATGGTCATCTGTAATACAGATAAGGAATGTTTGGACTGTAATTAATTACAGTGACATCAAAGACATTCTTCCATGTTGCACCCATTTGCTAAAAAAGTGAATTACATTGGACTTAGTTCGTAGTTCCAATAATAAGTGTGATACAATGGAACTCATATTAGTGATGATCATAAGAGACATTTAGTTTTAACAGTTAGGTAGCAATTGGTAAACTGGCATAACCAGTAGATCCTGTATTTGAATCCAAGAAGCAGATTGATGTTTTACTCACACCTGCCTAAGTGTTTAAACTAAATGTCTCTTATGACTGATTATATATTTTCACTCATGACAAGTGCAATCTAAAGTGAAAAAAAATGTTAGAATTCATAATAAATTACCTACAACTTTGGGTTTCTGCATTCCTTGCACTGCTGATATCTGACGCGATCAGGCTCCATTGTCTCTCTCACTGGCTCTTGTCAGTGCTTTGTTGATGGTGTGGGTTTTCTGCAAGTGCTCATGTTTCACTGTACAGTTCACTCAAGTCTTTTTTGATTATAAATGCACAGAAGATCATACACATTTATTTGAGGTAGTATGATTCTCCAACCAATTGCAATGACCTTATGCATCACCTTCAAAACTCACCCCCACAATGAAGCACCAGTGAGATGGATGGCAATGGAGCTTAACTCATCAGATGCCAGTAGTACAAGGGATGCAGATGCCTAAAGTTGGTAATTTTTTAAACTTTAGATTGTGCAATTTAAGAGTGAAAATATATTGTATAGCTAATCAAATAAAACCTGTGTTATACTATGAAAGTCTCCTATAATTATCATTAATATGAATTTCATTGCTTCATATAGTTAAATTCTTTGATAATGATATGTAAATCAGTTATCTTTTACCTTTAAAACATACCACATTACAATCGCATTTTTTTCTTAAATCAAAATGTGATGATTTTAGTTTTTGCCATTTATTAACGTCACTGGTAGATGAATAAAAATATGAACTTTAAAACTTCTGATATAAATTAATTTTGGTACTTAATCATTTGGGAAACTGAAGAAAAATGTTTTAATGTGTTGGTGTTGATTATTTTATAGCCAGTTTGGTGCCATTAGTATACCTTTCTCAGTGGCAGTAAACTATTGGCATGAAGTACAATGAAATGGCTGTTTTGATGACAAACTTTATGGTATAAGGTCTTTTGTGAAGTTCTGCAGTTATAGGAAAGCTTCCTCAACTTCCAGCCCATGAGCCCTTCCTTAATTTTATCTCAGTTCCACTTTTGTAAAAGAAAAAGCCCATTAATATATATTTCCCCATCAAAAACAAGAACATTTAATTTTTCAAAGCAAGCTGCAATTTATTTGCTTATAAGTATTAGAAGTAATTTAGTACATTTTAAGGCTTGTGTCCTAAAAAAGAACAAAGCAATAGAAACAGAATTTGTAGAACCTTACACTACAAGCTGTCATATACTAGAAGAACAATTTACAGTAAGATTTCAGGACTTTCACTTCATCAGAATAAGACTAAGAATATAATTTCAACAGCAGTAATGGAAGTAAATGAAATTTATTGAAATGTAGTCAAGGAAATGTTACATCATAGATTCAGAGAAGTGAATTAGTCAAATTTTATTAATGCCTTCTGTGTGGTAAGTTTTTCAACATAGGATTCGCTCACAGTGTAATTACAATTTTAGTAAGAACAAAACTTAATAAATGTTTTCATTTAATTGAGACATACAGAATTCGAACTATAAGCAAAACTCATTGATGAGCACTTATGTGGTACACTTGTCAACATGCAGCCACCAGTACACTAACCACTAAGTTTTACCTGGCTTATTGGCTAGCATAACTGACTACTAATCCAACAGGCAGGTCCTTCTGCAAGTGTTTGTATGTTGCACTCCTTCTGTAAGTGTTTATATAGTGTATGAGAAACTGGTACAAGCCAAAATCCTATAGGCTATCTCTGTCCTTTTTTTTTTAAGTGAAGTGTTTAAATTTTTTAAAGTGAATGAATTTAGTGGAATGCTAGTCCAAGTGTTTCATTATTTATTTATCCCCCATCCTTGAAAAATAACTCAAGTTCTTAATGCAACTTCATGATCAAAACTTTTAACGACTCTTGGCAAAGTTAATAAGTTCTTGAGACCAAAAGTAATAATGATTAATTTTAGGAACTTAGGTAAAAGGATAGTCATAACATCTGTAATAATAAAAGTGCAGCGCTGCAGGTCATATACAATCATCTGTTGTCTGACTGTGCTGCTTCTAGTATTTTTTATTTTATATTTTCATTTTATCCAAATCTCTATCACTAATTTCTTGCATAATTTTATTCCCTTCATTTGAAGGTTTTATTTACTTTATGTCATAATTAAAAACTTTTCAAGGTTTTTTATTCACTTGTAAGTGTCAAGTTTGTCATCAGACCAGTAGTGAAATCATCTCATTGCTTCTCATAATCAATATCTGTTGCCACTGAGGAGGATATTAAAGACTTTTTCTATAGCTTTCCAAAGATGTAACAAAGTTTATTATCATTTTAAGCTGCTCTGGTTTTTTGGGGAATTAGTAATAATTGCTAAAGGTTGCTTTTATGTGTTTTTCAGTTTCCTTATCTTCTTCCACTTCTGCATGTTTTGTCACAAGTATCCAGAAGAGCTGGCAAAATAGGAGTAACTGATTTCATTGATGTAGAAAACAGTTATCATGTAAGATCAGCTTAAATTAACTTGTTAATTAGTAAATAATTTAATTTTTAATGGTCTTTGTAATAGTAATATTTTGCTGGAACATACATGTGAGATCAAAGAATTTTATTTTATGCTGAAATTTGTGGCCAATATTATGCTTTGGTAGAATTACAGATGAAAGTAATCTTCTCTATGCTTCAAAAGCACTTAATGGCATTGCAATAAATCCAAAGTTACACTTTGCTCTTTTTAATAAAAATTTAGTTTCTTTGCATTTTTTTTTCAATTATATTATTATAGCATAATATTTAGCAATAATATTTACTATTGTTTCTTGAGCTTGATCATGCAAAATTTAATTTGCTAACTTTGATATAGTTAAATACTGGTAATGAAAGTTGATAATTAGTTAATTAGAAAACTATAAGATAAAAGTGATAATATATATTTGCATGGGGAAAGGTAACAAATAAGATCAGCTGATAAATTAGGTATTTGGTGTTTATTTTTCTCTATTTCAACAATGGTCAAATTCATGCAGTTTGTTGCCTTGCTACTGTGCATCATCTAAATGGTTATTGATTACATTTGGCAATAACATCATATATATACATACAGTCAGGTGCAAAAGTCAAAATACATATTTGTTTTCCTTAATATTTCGAAAAATATGGACCTAAAAAAACGAAAATTGAATTACTTATGTGATATCATAAGATGAATATGAAAAGCAGTGGTAAAACTACTTCATGAGTCCAAACATCCAACTGAACTGTCAGTCCAAAAGGCACTCTCCAATAGGTTTGTACTTGTTTATTTTCTTTCCTTTGAATTAGTGTGTTCTTTATTGTTTGCCTACAGTTTACAAATTGGATATTGCATACAGTTTACAAATTGGATATTGCCACTTCATTCAAAACATCTCAGCGTCATCATTTAGATGACTCATTAAGGTGGTCTGGCCAGTCTCAAGAAAAGGATGGAGTCTGGCTGGTCTCAGGCAATGTAGCCAGACAGCTGAATGTGTCTCAAATGGTGGTCTCCAGATTCTGAAGGCAATTTCAGGATGCAAATGATGTCACTAGACAACTAATACAAGGTTGCCCAAAAGTCATATCTCAAGGTGACTGATATCTGACTTTAACTGCCAGATGTTATAGGATAACTGACAGCTCTCCAACTTGCTTCATCCACAAGAAGGAGGATTTTGAGATGGATTGTTTCAAGACGGCTTCAGCAGAAGGTGCTCTATGTAAGATGACCAGTAATATGAGTTCCTTTAACTCTCTCCCACAGAAGAGCCCATCTGGTTTCAGCAACATGTGCATGATGATACCCAGGAACAGTATGTGATTATTCTTTTCATAGATGAAATTCAGCTTATAGATTGATTCTTGATTAATATTCTTCTGAATAGAATTTGAAACCCAATATTATTCTTCTAACATTAGGGAAAGATACTGATATGGCGGTGGTGGTTTGATAGTCTGGGCAGTCACCACTATCAATGGCCTCACCAATCCCAGGTGTTTAATACAGGATCCTCACTGTCTAGAGGTATTGGTATGAGATTCTTGAATCTTATATTTGCCCAGTTGCTAGTACAGTGAGTTTGGAATTCAGTTTAATGGGCAATAATGCAAATACATGTACTTTGCATTATTGTCCATTAACCTTGTAGACTAACCTTGTAGACCATTATTTTGAATATATGAAGTGGTCTGCACACTCCCCTGATCTCAATTCTACTGAGGATGGCTGGATGTCTTGGGGGAAATGGATGGATTGCTAGTCTCAGCCCTCCTCCTAGAAGCCTCCATGATCTTAGGATAGCCCTTTTCCACCAGTGTCTTTAACTCTCTCAGAATTGAATGGAGTATCCATTGCAGTATGAGTAGGCATGAATCCTGTATTATTGTTAGAGATGATCACATCCCTTGTCAACATGAGTCTTCATTCAGCTTTTTGGGTTTACTTTTGTACCAGCATGTGAACGTGATAATTAATCATACAACTAATTTATCTTAAAATCTTTATTTTTATGCAGATTTGCACTCATACTACAGTTTATCTATATATGAATTTTCCTTAAAATCCATAAGAGATCTGTTTGAGCAATCAGTATTTTTGTTTTTGTAGCTTAACTTTTGCACTTAAATGTTTATAATGCACATATAAATGCACTTCAATAATGAAAAGAAATGAAATCGGCTGATAATATGATGTATAGTTAGGTAAAAGTTGAAAAGTAAAAATTCTGAATTACTTTTAAGTCTTTTTTTATTTAATAGTTAACTGGCTGCTCAAGTAACTGAACATATGCTAATATTATTTTAGTAATCAAAGTTATTGATGGTGTTACACAGTCTTGGTTCTTTAAAACATTGAAGGGGAGGGGGGGGGGGCAAGAAACATAATCAAACCTGAAAAATATAAAAGGGGGGCCGAGAGACTGAATTTCCAGTGCAGCATAACATTTTTCCCTCTGTTTTATAGGTCTTTAAAATATTTCTTGAAAAGTGCATGAAATATGAATAAGGTTAATAATTTTTTCCTCTATTACTCTTACTAGCATTCTGAAAGGGGAGGGGGACATTGCCCCCCTAGATCTAGCCTGATGTTATGTGTTTATTATATTTTTTATAGCTTTAACCTCACATTATGGATGGGGTCCATTATGAAACTCCACTAATACACACAAAGAGTGAAGTTGGTGCAATGTTTGATTTCTTGTTAAACTGGTACAATTGGAAGGTATTTGATTACATGCAAAATATCAGAAAACCAGTAAAGTCTCACGAATATATGTTATAATGTAAAATTATAGTTCGTTTTTTATGTATTAGGTAAATAAATGTAAAGTTCAAAATGGACTCCAAATGGTAAAATGTATTACTATTTCTGTTCTGTAATGCAAAGTCTAATTCATGAGATATATGTAATGTATAATAGTTTATATACCTCAATGAAAAAAGATAATAATATAAGACAATAGTTATGTATCAACTAATAAATCAGCACTTTAGCGTCGATTTAAATTTTAGAGAAAAAATTGTCTTGAGCCTGGTGGGATACGAACCCACGACCTCCTGATAACATGTCAGGTGCTATGGACCACTGAGCTACTGGCCGCCGATCAAGATCTCCTCTAATTAGCACTACGAACATTTCTTTTATGTCACATATATGCACTATTCTGGGCAGTTTAGCCACAAGCGGCCTTTAATTTGCCAATAGATGGAAGCATATGATTACAAGTAGCTCAGTGGTCCAGAGCACCTGACATGTTATCAGGAGGTCGTGGGTTCGTATCCCACCCGGCTTAAGACAATTTTTCCTCTAAAATTTAAATCGACACTAAAGTGCTGATTTATTAGTTGATATGGAATACGTCGAGTTTATTTCATTATTATCTGCATAGTTGTAATCCTATGCTTCCATCTATTGGCAAATTAAAGGCCGCTTGTGGCTAAACTGCCCAGAATAGCTCATATATGTGACATAAAAGAAATGTTCATAGCACTAATTAGAGGAGATCTTGATCAGCAGCTGGTAGCTCAGTGGTTCAGAGCACCAGACATGTTATCAGGAGGTCATAGGTTCATATCCCACCAGTCTCAAGACAATTTTTCCTCTAAAATTTAAATTGATGCTAAAGTGCTGATTTATTAGTTGATATGGAATACATCGAGTTTATTTCATTATTCTGCATAGTTGTATTCATATGCTTCCATCTATTGGCAAATTAAAGGCCGCTTGTGGCTAAACTGCCCTGAATATCGCATATGTGTGACATAAAAGAAATGTTGATAGCTCTAATTAGAGGAGATCTTGATCAGTGGCTGGTAGCTCAGTGGTCCAGAGCACCTGACATGTTATCAAGAGGTTGTGGGTTCATATCCCACCTGGCTCAAGACAGTTTTTCCTCTAAAATTTAAATCAATGCTAAAGTGCTGATTTATTAGTTGATATGGAATACGTCGAGTTTATTTCATTATTTATCAATAGTTATGTGTATGTTCCCACTGAAATTTCAAATGACTAATGATCAAAAATATTTAGGTGTTTTTTTTACATCTGCTAATTATCCTAAATGATGAGAATATCGAATTAGATCATGAGACTTGTGCAAAAATTATTTTACCCAAGTATTTAGTCATCAAAATTAATTTTCATGCTGTTCCAATTGAAATATTATGCTAAATTTTTGATAGCTAATTTCAAATTGTAACATTTCAGTTAACTCTTTTTTGGCCTATAAATGGTAAGCATACATGAAAGTAGAACTGTATACCAATCCTCTTGGATGATGCACAGAACAACACCTAAAGTCTGACCCTGCTTTCTTGTGGTGCAGATCATTAGTATCTTTCAAAAGAGATATTCTCTTTTAGAAGGGAATGGAAAGAGAGGACTGCCAGATCAGTTTGGCCAAATGATCTAGTCATTTAAGGCCATTTTTTCCCCCACCCTGATCATGACTGCTCATCTTCACAGGATTTTAGTGCTCACCATTTAAACTCACTGGACTCAAATGCTTTTGAGCATGATAATGATTTCTGACCTTACCACACTGCTTGGCCTCTATTGGAAGAAAATCTAGTAATGTGTTTTCTATTTGTGGGTTGCCATCCCCAACTGAATAGATGCACAGGCACCTTTTATCATCAACTGGTGAATAGTTTTGATCAAAGTACTATTATAAATACCTGAACCCTTTCTCTTAGGGACATCACCAAACTGAACCTTGAACTAGAGAGTGTGTCTCAGGTAGTTTTTTTTCTTGTTCTTGAAAAAATTCACTTATAAAATGGATGTCTGACATTCCTACCAGTATTAGTGTCTTAAGCCTTTAGCAGTAGAATGGATCTTTGTCCCATGTCTGCTATTAGGGAACTGTTTGATATTGTTGGCCCCACCTCTGTCAGTAAACATGATTTCTACAAAAATCTTACTAACCATTTTCTTTTGACAGTTACCTGGAATGTGAAAACTCCGAATAAAGATTATTCTCTCGATGTCCTTACACGGGAATTCCAGCATTATAACCTATAATGTAGAGAGGCACATACTCAGGATTTAGTTTGGTTGGGTTAGTTTTGAGTTGGGGGTGGGTCTGAGAATAAGACTTGAGTAGGGTTTCCCAAGTACTAAAATATTTTACTGGACAGGAAAGTTTAAAATAATATTCTATACAGAATAAAATTTTACAGTCATTTATTATTTTATATCTTCTTTTAGTGTTGGGGCCTGCGAGTAATCAGATGGACATGTGAAGGTCAGATATTTAAAAATAATATTAAATTTCTTTTTTGGAGAGGGAAGATTTAAAGCATCTTTAAGGTGTATGTTATCTTCTCAGCAGACATGCTAGTGATGCTTTCTAGGATATGATTGTATTAATGAAAGATTTCATACAGCTAAATTTAAAAGTAGAATTGAATGTTATCTATTGTTATGCCCCCACTGATGACTCCAATGAGGATGAGAAAGATAAGTTTTTTGTGGACAACTTCAGGGTATTTTGAATTCTGTCAAAAAAAGGAATTATTACTCTTGTACTGGTTGAGTTCAGTGCAAAAGATAGTATTAATTGTAACATTTGGGCAGGAGTGATAGATCCATTTGACATTGACAAGTGGTGCTAAGGTTAAAAGAATTACCTTTAATACTGAATCACTGAAAGATCCATGAAATAGCAAAGCATACATATAGGTTATTCAGTCATTATTATTTATTATTCAGTTATAAAACATAAATGGTTTACTTTGAACTGAGGTTTGAAGTAGAATGGGACCACTTTAAGCTATTCTGGATAAAAGGTGCACAGGAGATAGTCACATGAGTTATAAGACAATGGAGCAGATTTCTGAAAGAAAGGAGTGCATAGATAAGCTTAATATTCTACTTGTCTTAATAGATTACATTGCATAGAGCTTAATAAACAGCTAAGGAATCAGGTGGAAACTGATAAGAATCTATGGTAGCCCAGTTGACAAAGTGGAGAGAACAGCTAGAACAGCACAACTGAAAGTTTTTCCCGATAGTAAATAATTTGTGTGGGATAAAATATAATAGATACAAGGATTGAAGGATAAATATGACAAAGTTGTTGAAGCTGAAGATTCAAAGTTCTGAAGATTCAGTTGCTGAAAAATATGACAAAGTTGTTGAAGCTGAAGATTCAGTTGGCTGAGTATTTCAAAGAGGTTTGAACAATGTGCTTAGTTCTACTACTATTGTAATGAAGATAGATGCATTACTTCCTTTAATGTTACTCCTGTATCACAACCTGAAATTTCATTGGCTATCTCAAAATTAAAACTATAGAAAGCCACAGGAATAGATGAAATTACTACCAAAAAGCATAGATCTGGAATGCTTTTGTTATCATATTGCTGACTGAAATATTGAACATTTTCTATAGTAAAGTTGTTTTTACTGAGAATTTTGCAAAATATATTATTACACCCATTTAAAAAAAAGGGTGATTGCAGTTCATGTGACAATTTCAGAAAACTTGTCTACTTTCTATTCCAATGAAAGTTCTTTGCATTATTCTGATTAACCCTGTGATCATTAGCAATCTACTCAGCATTTTCACCATTAACTGATACAAATAGATCTAGGAAACAAAACCCAATGCTCAGAGGGTTAATAGAACTAAGAATTTAGTTTATGAACAACTTCAGGAATAACAGTGTGTATTCAAAGATGGTACCTGCTGCATTGACTAAATCTTTTTGCTCAAGCAAATTCTTGAGTGATGTTTAGAGTTTCAAAAACCTGTGGTTACTTGCATTGTAGATTTCAGAAACATTTTTGACTCTGTTAGTCATCGTAATTTGTGGTTGATTGCAAGATCATAAGGCATACCTATAAATTTAGTTAATATAATTATACAACTTACTTTTGAGTTACATGTAATAGTTTGTAAAGCTTGTAGTGATTGGCTTAGCATTTCTATTGGAGTGTGACAATTCCACATTTTTATCTTCAGTTATCTGCCATAAAAAATTCACTAATTACAAGATTGAGGCCTTAGATGGTGCAGAGATTTGAAAGCATCTGATTTAGATTATGCTTATGATTTGGCTCTTTTGGCAAATATTTAAGAGATTTAATCTTTCATTAGGGCTGTTATGAGACCACTTAGTGTAAGTTTGGTGATAAACAGATAAAACGAAAGTGATGAAAATTGGTGTTTTAGTTCTTCTGAGTAATTACTCCCTCGAGCAGTTTTCTCAGTTTAATTATCTCGGAAATTATGTGACAGATACTGGTTATGTATGACATGAGATAAGCAGAAATATATAGGCATTGCTCAGAACTTTTAAAAATCGGTGGAAATTACGGAAAAATAGAGGTATATGCCTAAAGATCAGAATTAGGCTATATTATAATTTGATCCTTTCTAAAGTTTGCTCTGTTAGTGAAACTTTACACTTCACAGGTAAGATAAAAGGGCACTCAATGTTTTTGATTCTAAAAGCTTTAGTAGTATTTGGGGTATAGATGGTTTTACTACATATGTAGTAATGTAGAAGGAATCATCAATCACTTTTGAAAAACATCGTATGTAAGGTGAGACTGTAATGCATGAAAGCTGAAGAAATTGAGTTTTGTCTCAAGTGAGATACACTGAAGAGCAAAATATTATGACCAGTGTGCCTTTATGCAAATTGAAGCAACTGCAGGTAAACGACGGTGCATAATGGTATAAATAACACCTGATACTGAGCTCTGATAATCAGTGTTATTCTTGTTCTTCAGATGGGAAATGCAATGTACTTAAGTGAGTTTGACAAAGGCCAAATTATAATAGCCAGATGATTGGGTCAGAGCATTTCTGAGATGCAAGGCTTGTGAGGTGCTCATGGTCAGCCATGGCTGGTACCTTCAAAAAGTGGTCTGAGGAGGGAAAAACCACAAAACGCCAGCAAGGTGTGGGCCGATCATGGCTCACTGATGCTAGAGGTGAGCGAAGGTTATCCCGTATGGTATGAACCAACAGAAGGGATACTGTGGCACAAATCACCCATAATTTGAATGAATGCTGGTGATGGGAATAATGTGTCACAACACACAGTACATCAAACCTTGCTGAAAATGGGGCTGCATAGCCGCAGGCCACTCTGAGTGCCCATGCTAACCTCTGTTTACCGTCAAAAGTGCCTACATCAGGCACGCAAGCATCAAAGCTGAACCTTGAATGATTGGAAGAAGGTCATCTGGTCCAATGAATCTTGTTTATTGTTGCACCATGCAAATAGCTGGGTATGTGTGTGTCATTTACCTGGAGAAGTGTTGGCACCAGGATGCACCGTGGGACGAAAACAAACTGGTGGAGGACGTGTAATGCTTTGGACAATGTTCTGCTGAGAAACCTTGGGTCCAATCATTCATGTGCAGGAGACTATGATGTCTACCACTTACCTAAACATCATTGCAGACCAGATACATACTTTCATGGTAATAGTATTCCCCTCTAGTAGTGTTAAATGA